>CM055119.1:73770106-75198231 GCA_029206835.1 Rana muscosa | reverse complement strand
CCGAGGATGCCCACTGGACCACCAGGGATGCCACTAGACCACCAGGGAAGCCCACCTATAGGTATTGCACACTAGACCACCAGGGATGCTAATTATATACTAAATGAATGCCAATCAGTGCACACAATGGATGCCAATCAGTGCCCACAATGGGCACCACTGATTGGCAGGCATTATTGTTTGGCACTGATTGGCATCCATTAGTACAGTACAGTGCCACCTATCAGTGCCCATCCATGCCACATATCAGTGCCCATCCATGCCCATCCGTGCCATCTATCAGTGCCCATCCATGCCACCTATCCGTGCCCACCCGTGCTGCCTATCTGTGCCCACCCGTGCCGCCTATCTGTGCCCACCCGTGCCGCCGATCGTTGCCCATCCGAGCCGCCGATCGTTGCCCATCCATGCCACCTCATCGGTGCCCATCCATGCCACCTTATCGGTGCCCGTCAGTGCAGCCCCATCAGTGCCCATCAGTGAAGGAGAAAACTAACTTATTTACAAAGTTTTGTAACTGAAACAAAAAAAAACGTTTTTTTTCAAAATTTTCGGTCTTTTTTAAATTTCTTAGCAGAAAATAAAAATCGCAGAGGTGATCAAATACCACCAAAAGAAAGCTCTATTTGTGGGAACAAAATGATAAAAATTTCGTTTGGGTACAGTGTAGCATGACCACGCAATTGTCATTCAAAGTGCAACAGCGCAGAAAGCTGAAAATTGGTCTGGGCAGGAAGGTGTATAAGTGCCCAGTATGGAGGTGGTTAAAATCCAACCTAGATATTAAACTTTACCTTTGCCATAAAAGGTTCCTTGCCGAGTCTATGGAGATCTGCATATAATGTGATCTTTGCTTGATCATCTAATGTCTACAGGAATCTGAAATTTTTACAGTTACTCAAAGCAGTTGATTGACTGGAAAAATACATTTTATGTCAACACAAAGTTGTACAAACATTCAAAGAAGAAAACTTAAAGTGAACATGTGGCCAGGCTATTATTAATAAGTCAGCAGGACTTAAAATGAGATCAAACTAAATTCTAAAATCATTAAAGCAGTATTAAACCCAAAAGCAATCAATTATTAAATAGCAGCTTATCAATTCTTATATATGATGCCTGCTAAAAATTTGTAGGCTTTCTTTCCTTTATTTTTTGAAAACGTAGCACTTAGAGGGTTGAGACAAAGAATTTAACATTGACAGGGGTGCTTACAATAATCAGCTTTCATTTATTTATGTAAAACCTTTATCCTTAAAGGAAAAAAAAAAAATTGCTGTAACTGCTTAACCACTTGCCGACCAGCCGCCGTCATTATACTGCAGCAGGTCGGCATGATCCCGCGAGACGTCGTAGCTGTACGTTGGCTCCTTTAGGCGGGATAGCAAGTGCGCCCGCTGCACTGCAGGGGTGCCGATGCTCCTGGCCGGTGGTCGCGATGACCGCCGGCCATGTGTGATCGCGGGCACGAGAGGCAGAACAGGATAGTGTGTGTGTAAACACACACATCCCAGTTCTGTGAGGAAAGGAGAGGCAGATCGTGAGTAGTGATGAGCCGAACACCCCCGGGTTCGGTTCGCACCAAAACCCGCGAACGGACCGAAAGTTCGCACGAACTTTAGAACCCTATTAAATACAATGGATGCGAACGTTCAAAATCTAAAGTGCTAATTATAACGACTATTATGCATGTTATTGTCCTAAAAAGGGTTTGGGAACCCGGGTTCTGCACCAGGGGACATGTATCAATGCAAAAATAATTTTTAAAAACGGCCGTTTTTCTGGAGCAGTCATTTTAATGATGCATAAAGTGAAAAAAAAAAGTCAAATATTCCTTTAAATATCGTACCTGGGGGGTGTCTAAAGTATGCCTGTGAAGTGCCACGTGTTTCCCGTGTTTAGAACTGTCCCTGCACAAAATTACATTTCTAAAGGAAAAAAAGCCATTTAAAACTGCTTGCGGCTTTAATGTAATGTCTGGTCCCGGTAATATGGATGAAAATCTTTAAGAAAAATGGCATAGCTACCCCATCACACACTCCCCCCCCCCTACCCCAGCCCATTACCAGCCCCTTTGGGTCTTGTATGGATATTAAGGGGAACCCCGCACACAAAATAAAAAAGGCCCTATATACTCTGAACAGCCGTATACAGGCGGTGCATACAAGACAGGGACTGTAGGTTTGTTCTTATGTAGAATCTGTTTGTAATTTTGAACAGGTACATTGTTTAAGTGTAGCTCCAGCCAAAAAATATATTTTTAAGCTGTTTGGAAAACATAGGGAAGGGTTATCACCCCTGTAACATTTGTTTTGCTGTCTGTGCAGTGTGCACCTGTTCAGAACAGTTCACCTCACTTTCCGTCCTAATGACAAATGTTTTTTGAAAATTTGGGGTTTTTATTGAAACAAGAATTGGTGATAAAGAATCAGTGGAGAGGAGACACTTTTTTTCCCATATTAACTCTTACAGGAGAGAATTTGCCTTCCTAGGGGTAGATTTCCTCTCACTTCCTGTTGTATCCTTCCGTTTGCAAGGAGTTGTCGTTTGTAAGTTGGATGTTTGAAAGTAGGGGCCTGCCGTATATACTCAGCTGAAATTTGCCCCTTACATGTTGGTGTTGCCACAACACTGTGAGCCCTCACAGTTACTCTTGGTGGGCGCATGAATGGGCCCTGCTGTGAATTATTAGATCAAGAATTGTAATTGCATGCCCCTGTTGAACAGGGGCTGAAAAATTGGGCCTTTGGTGGTGGTGGTGGTGGTGTTGACACAACACTGTAAGGCCTCACAGTTACTCTTGGTGGGCGCAGGAATGGGCCCTGCTGTGAATTATTAGATCAAGAATTGTAATTGCATGCCCCTGTTGAACAGGGGCTGAAAAATTGGGCCTTTGGTGGTGGTGGTGGTGGTGGTGTTGACACAACACTGTAAGGCCTCACAGTTAGTCTTGGTGGGCGCAGGAATGTGCCCTGCTGTGAATTATTAGATCAAGAATTGTAATTGCATGCCCCTGTTGAACAGGGGCTGAAAAATTGGGCCTTTGGTGGTGGTGGTGGTGGTGGTGTTGACACAACACTCTAAGGCCTCACAGTTAGTCTTGGTGGGCGCAGGAATGGGCCCTGCTGTGAATTATTAGATAAAGAATTGTAATTGCATGCCCCTGTTGAACAGGGGCTGAAAAATTGGGCCTTTGGTGGTGGTGGTGGTGGTGGTGTTGACACAACACTCTAAGGCCTCACAGTTAGTCTCGGTGGGCGCAGGAATGGGCCCTGCTGTGAATTATTAGATCAATAATTGTAATTACATGCCCCTGTTAAACAGGGGCAGAAAAATTGAGCCTTAGGCACTGGTGCCACAACACTGCAACCCCTCACAGATACTGTACTTGGAGCACAGCAATGAGCCCTGTTGCAAAGTATTGCATCAAAAATTGTAATTACACGCCCCTGTTAAACAGGGGCTGAAAAATTGGGCCTTAGCCACTGGTGCTGGTGCCACGACACTGCAACCACTCCCAGATACTCTAGTTGGAGTGCAGGAATGAGCCCTGCTGCAAAGCATTGCATAAAAAATTGTAATAACACACCCCTGTTAAACAGGGGCTGAAAAATTGGGCCTTAGCCACTGGTGGCGGCACCCAGAAACAAAAATGTTCTTCCAAGCTATCATCGTCAATCGTATCATTGAGGAGGAGGAGGATAGTCAGTCAACATAACAGGACAAACTCTCAGCATCAGCATCAGTCTTGAAGGGATGTGACATTTGAAAATAAATTAGTCTGTTATATCAGCTTCAGGTGTTTGGTAGCTGGTGGTGATCCAAGACTGGTTCATCTTTATGAAGGTCAGTCGATCAACAGAGTCGGTGGACAGGCGCACCCTGTGATCCGTGACAAATCCTCCAGCAGCACTGAATGTGCGTTCTGAAAGAACGCTGGATGCAGGACAGGCCAGTAGCTCAATTGCATACTGTGCAAGCTCTGGCCAGTGATCCATCCTCAAGACCCAGTAAGCCAGAGGATTTTCGGTGGGGAAGGTGTCCAAGTCTGATCTTGCCCCTAGGTATTCCTGCACCATGTATATCAGACGCTGGCGATGGTTGCTGGAACCGATCATACCTTGGGGCTGCGGACTAAAGAATTGTCTGAACGCTTCGGTCAGACGGCCACCTTCCCCACCACTCCTTCTTTGACTGACCGAAGCCTCAGCAACTCGTTGTCCAAGACCAGGAGTTTGTAACCTCCCAGTCTCTGGGAACGCGTTGCACAGACCTTTTTGCAAGGCCTCCCGGAGTTGTCTCATCCTCTGCTCCCTCTGCGACGGTAAGATAAGGTCCGCAACCTTACCCTTGTACCGTGGATCAAGGAGAGTGGCCAGCCAGTAATGGTCCCTCTCCTTGATCCGAAGAATACGAGGATCCTTCCGCAGACTTTGCAGGATCAGGGAGGCCATGCAGCGTAGGTTAGCTGAGGCATTCAGTCCGGAGTCCTCTGGGTCACTAAGGACGACATGATCCGCAGCCACCTCCTCCCAGCCACGTACAAGTCCACTGGTTTCTTGGGACTGTAAATCATCCCTAAAAGACTGCTGCTGATGATGCTGAGTGCCAGGCTCCACCTCCCTGCTGACACAATCCTCCTCCTCCTTCTCCTCCTCTTCTTCCTGTGCGAAGGGTGGGACAGAAGGAACACTGTCTGGGTAAAGGGGGCCTTGAGAGGCAAGGAAGTCCTCCTCTTCCTGCCTCTGTTCTGCCTCAAGTGCCCTGTCCATTATTCCACGCAGCGTATGTTCCAACAGGTGGACAAGAGGTACAGTGTCACTGATGCATGCACTGTCACTGCTCACCATCCTCGTGGCCTCCTCAAATGGTGCCAGGACAGTGCATGCATCTCTGATCATGCCCCACTGGCGTGGTGAAAAAAACCCAAGCTCCCCTGACCCTGTCCTGGTGCCGTAGTCGCACAGGTACTCATTGATGGCCCTCTGCTGCATGTGCAGCCGCTGCAGCATGGCCAACGTTGAGTTCCACCTGGTGGGCATGTCACATATAAGGCGGTTCTTGGGCAGGTTCAACTCCTTTTGCAGCTCAGCCAGGCGAGCACTGGCATTATAAGATCTGCGGAAATGCACACAGACTTTCCTGGCCTGCCTCAGGACATCCTGTAAGCCCGGGTACCTGCCCAAGAACCGCTGCACCACCAGGTTAAGGACGTGAGCCACACAGGGCACATGGGTCAGTTGTCCCTGTCGGAGAGCGGAGAGGAGGTTGGTGCCATTGTCACAAAATACCATTCCTGGCTTAAGTTGGCATGGCGTCAACCACCTCTCGGCCTGCCCCTGCAGAGCAGACAGAACCTCTGCCCCAGTGTGGCTCCTGTCCCCCAAACACACCAGCGCAAGCACGGCATGGCATCTTTTTGCCTGCGTACTTGCGTAGCCCCTTGAACGCCTACGGAGCACCGCTGGTTCCGAGGACAAAGCACAGGAAGAGGCCACGGAGGAAGAAGAGGAGGGGGTGGAGGACAGAGGTGTGTCACAACCAATAGTAGCATTTTGGAGGCGTGGCGGTGGAACAACCTCCAACACTACTGCACCTTGTCCTGCATCCTTCCCAGCTGCCAAAAGAGTGACCCAATGGGCCGTGAAAGAAAGGTAACGTCCCTGTCCATGCCTGCTGGACCATGAGTCAGCGGTAATATGCACCTTACCGCTGACCGCCCTGTCCAGCGAGGCCAAGACATTGCCTTCCACATGCCGGTAGAGAGCCGGAATCGCCTTCCGTGAGAAAAAGTGGCGTTTGGCAACCTGCCACTGAGGAACCGCACATTGCACAAACTCACGGAAGGGGGCCGAGTCTACCAACTGAAAAGGCAGCAGTTGAAGCTCTAGCAATTTAGCCAAGCTAGCATTCAACCGCTGGGCATGTGGATGGCTAGGAGTGAACTTCTTTCGACGGTCCAGCAGCTGGGGCAGAGAAATTTGCCTGCTAGAATTGGACGTTGGTGTACTGCTAGCAGAGTGCCCGCTAGGGATGAGCTTCGTGTTCGAGTCGAACATACGTTCGACTCGAACATAGGCTGTTCGATCGTTCGACGAAGATCGAACGATTTGGGCCGTTCGCGCCAAATTCGAGTGACGCGAACGGCCCACAATGCACTACGCCATCGCAGTGTCATCCAGGCGCTGTGATTGGCCAAGCATGCACTGTGACCCCGCATGCTTGGCCAATCACAGCGCCGGCAGCGAGGAGAGCAATGATTGGCCACAGGCAGGATGCCTGTGGCCAATTATTGCTGAGGGTGTTTAGTACACGCCCCACACTATAAAAGGCCGCCAGCACGGCGGCCTAGTGTAGTGTGTTCCGGAGCAGGGATAGAGCAGCATAGGCAGGGACAGTGACTGTTATTTCTTTCTTGCTTAACCTGGATTCCTTTAGTTTAGGGAAAGAGAAGGATAGGTAGGGAGAGTGTCAGTGTGTTTTGTGCTTGTGCTATAGTGTGCTTAAAAAAAACATTTATTCTAGGGACAGAAAACTGTAGGTAGGGACAGTGTCAGTTTCTTTCACTCTGCAAGTCCTTGTTTCCAGGGACCTGGAAGGACAGTGAGTGAATTGTCCTTGTGCTATATTGTGCTTAAAAAAACATTTATTCTAGGGACAGAAAACTGTAGGTAGGGAGAGTGTCAGTTTCTTTCACTCTGCAAGTCCTTGTTTCCAGGGACCTGTAAGGACAGTGAGTGAATTGTCCTTGTGCTATATTGTGCTTAAAAAAAACATTTATTCTAGGGACAGAAAACTGTAGGTAGGGAGAGTGTCAGTTTATTTCACTCTGCAAGTCCTTGTTTCCAGGGACCTGGAAGGACAGTGAGTGAATTCTCCTTGTGCTATATTGTGCTTAAAAAAAACATTTATTCTAGGGACAGAAAACTGTAGGTAGGGACAGTGTCAGTTTCTTTCACTCTGCAAGTCCTTGTTTCCAGGGACCTGTAAGGACAGTGAGTGAATTGTCCTTGTGCTATATTGTGATTAAAAAAAACATTTTTTCTAGGGACAGAAAACTGTAGGTAGGGAGAGTGTTTTTTTTCTTTCACTCTGCAAGTCCTTGTTTCCAGGGACCTGTAAGGACAGTGAGTGAATTGTCCTTGTGCTATATTGTGCTTAAAAAAAACATTTTTTCTAGGGACAGAAAACTGTAGGTAGGGAGAGTGTTTTTTTTCTTTCACTCTGCAAGTCCTTGTTTCCAGGGACCTGTAAGGACAGTGAGTGAATTGTCCTTGTGCTATATTGTGCTTAAAAAAACATTTATTCTAGGGACAGAAAACTGTAGGTAGGGAGAGTGTCAGTTTATTTCACTCTGCAAGTCCTTGTTTCCAGGGACCTGGAAGGACAGTGAGTGAATTGTCCTTGTGCTATATTGTGCTTAAAAAAACATTTATTCTAGGGACAGAAAACTGTAGGTAGGGAGAGTGTTTTTTTTCTTTCACTCTGCAAGTCCTTGTTTCCAGGGACCTGTAAGGACAGTGAGTGAATTGTCCTTGTGCTATATTGTGCTTAAAAAAAACATTTATTCTAGGGACAGAAAACTGTAGGTAGGGAGAGTGTCAGTTTATTTCACTCTGCAAGTCCTTGTTTCCAGGGACCTGGAAGGACAGTGAGTGAATTCTCCTTGTGCTATATTGTGCTTAAAAAAAACATTTATTCTAGGGACAGAAAACTGTAGGTAGGGAGAGTGTCAGTTTATTTCACTCTGCAAGTCCTTGTTTCCAGGGACCTGTAAGGACAGTGAGTGAATTGTCCTTGTGCTATATTGTGATTAAAAAAAACATTTTTTCTAGGGACAGAAAACTGTAGGTAGGGAGAGTGTTTTTTTTCTTTCACTCTGCAAGTCCTTGTTTCCAGGGACCTGTAAGGACAGTGAGTGAATTGTCCTTGTGCTATATTGTGATTAAAAAAAACATTTTTTCTAGGGACAGAAAACTGTAGGTAGGGAGAGTGTTTTTTTTCTTTCACTCTGCAAGTCCTTGTTTCCAGGGACCTGTAAGGACAGTGAGTGAATTGTCCTTGTGCTATATTGTGCTTAAAAAAAACATTTATTCTAGGGACAGAAAACTGTAGGTAGGGAGAGTGTCAGTTTATTTCACTCTGCAAGTCCTTGTTTCCAGGGACCTGGAAGGACAGTGAGTGAATTGTCCTTGTGCTATATTGTGATTAAAAAAACATTTTTTCTAGGGACAGAAAACTGTAGGTAGGGAGAGTGTTTTTTTTCTTTCACTCTGCAAGTCCTTGTTTCCAGGGACCTGTAAGGACAGTGAGTGAATTGTCCTTGTGCTATATTGTGCTTAAAAAAAACATTTATTCTAGGGACAGAAAACTGTAGGTAGGGAGAGTGTCAGTTTATTTCACTCTGCAAGTCCTTGTTTCCAGGGACCTGTAAGGACAGTGAGTGAATTGTCCTTGTGCTATATTGTGCTTAAAAAAAACATTTATTCTAGGGACAGAAAACTGTAGGTAGGGAGAGTGTCAGTTTATTTCACTCTGCAAGTCCTTGTTTCCAGGGACCTGGAAGGACAGTGAGTGAATTCTCCTTGTGCTATATTGTGCTTAAAAAAACATTTATTCTAGGGACAGAAAACTGTAGGTAGGGACAGTGTCAGTTTCTTTCACTCTGCAAGTCCTTGTTTCCAGGGACCTGTAAGGACAGTGAGTGAATTGTCCTTGTGCTATATTGTGATTAAAAAAAACATTTTTTCTAGGGACAGAAAACTGTAGGTAGGGAGAGTGTTTTTTTTCTTTCACTCTGCAAGTCCTTGTTTCCAGGGACCTGTAAGGACAGTGAGTGAATTGTCCTTGTGCTATATTGTGCTTAAAAAAAACATTTTTTCTAGGGACAGAAAACTGTAGGTAGGGAGAGTGTTTTTTTTCTTTCACTCTGCAAGTCCTTGTTTCCAGGGACCTGTAAGGACAGTGAGTGAATTGTCCTTGTGCTATATTGTGCTTAAAAAAAACATTTATTCTAGGGACAGAAAACTGTAGGTAGGGAGAGTGTCAGTTTATTTCACTCTGCAAGTCCTTGTTTCCAGGGACCTGGAAGGACAGTGAGTGAATTGTCCTTGTGCTATATTGTGCTTAAAAAAACATTTATTCTAGGGACAGAAAACTGTAGGTAGGGAGAGTGTTTTTTTTCTTTCACTCTGCAAGTCCTTGTTTCCAGGGACCTGTAAGGACAGTGAGTGAATTGTCCTTGTGCTATATTGTGCTTAAAAAAAACATTTATTCTAGGGACAGAAAACTGTAGGTAGGGAGAGTGTCAGTTTATTTCACTCTGCAAGTCCTTGTTTCCAGGGACCTGGAAGGACAGTGAGTGAATTCTCCTTGTGCTATATTGTGCTTAAAAAAAACATTTATTCTAGGGACAGAAAACTGTAGGTAGGGAGAGTGTCAGTTTATTTCACTCTGCAAGTCCTTGTTTCCAGGGACCTGTAAGGACAGTGAGTGAATTGTCCTTGTGCTATATTGTGATTAGGGATGAGCTTCGTGTTCGAGTCGAACATACGTTCGACTCGAACATTGGCTGTTCGATCGTTCGACGAAGATCGAACGATTTGGGCCGTTCGCGCCAAATTCGAGTGACGCGAACGGCCCACAATGCACTACGCCATCGCAGTGTCATCCAGGCGCTGTGATTGGCCAAGCATGCACTGTGACCCCGCATGCTTGGCCAATCACAGCGCCGGCAGCGAGGAGAGCAATGATTGGCCACAGGCAGGATGCCTGTGGCCAATTATTGCTGAGGGTGTTTAGTACACGCCCCACACTATAAAAGGCCGCCAGCACGGCGGCCTAGTGTAGTGTGTTCCGGAGCAGGGATAGAGTAGCATAGGCAGGGACAGTGACTGTTATTTCTTTCTTGCTTAACCTGGATTCCTTTAGTTTAGGGAAAGAGAAGGATAGGTAGGGAGAGTGTCAGTGTGTTTTGTGCTTCTGCTATAGTGTGCTTAAAAAAAAACATTTATTCTAGGGACAGAAAACTCTAGGTAGGGACAGTGTCAGTTTCTTTCACTCTGCAAGTCCTTGTTTCCAGGGACCTGGAAGGACAGTGAGTGAATTGTCCTTTTGCTATATTGTGATTAAAAAAAACATTTATTCTAGGGACAGAAAACTCTAGGTAGGGACAGTGTCAGTTTCTTTCACTCTGCAAGTCCTTGTTTCCAGGGACCTGGAAGGACAGTGAGTGAATTGTCCTTTTGCTATATTGTGATTAAAAAAAACATTTATTCTAGGGACAGAAAACTCTAGGTAGGGACAGTGTCAGTTTCTTTCACTCTGCAAGTCCTTGTTTCCAGGGACCTGGAAGGACAGTGAGTGAATTGTCCTTTTGCTATATTGTGATTAAAAAAAACATTTATTCTAGGGACAGAAAACTCTAGGTAGGGACAGTGTCAGTTTCTTTCACTCTGCAAGTCCTTGTTTCCAGGGACCTGGAAGGACAGTGAGTGAATTGTCCTTTTGCTATATTGTGATTAAAAAAAACATTTATTCTAGGGACAGAAAACTCTAGGTAGGGACAGTGTCAGTTTCTTTCACTCTGCAAGTCCTTGTTTCCAGGGACCTGGAAGGACAGTGAGTGAATTGTCCTTTTGCTATATTGTGATTAAAAAAAACATTTATTCTAGGGACAGAAAACTCTAGGTAGGGACAGTGTCAGTTTCTTTCACTCTGCAAGTCCTTGTTTCCAGGGACCTGGAAGGACAGTGAGTGAATTGTCCTTTTGCTATATTGTGCTTAAAAAAAACATTTATTCTAGGGACAGAAAACTCTAGGTAGGGACAGTGTCAGTTTCTTTCACTCTGCAAGTCCTTGTTTCCAGGGACCTGGAAGGACAGTGAGTGAATTGTCCTTTTGCTATATTGTGATTAAAAAAAACATTTATTCTAGGGACAGAAAACTCTAGGTAGGGACAGTGTCAGTTTCTTTCACTCTGCAAGTCCTTGTTTCCAGGGACCTGGAAGGACAGTGAGTGAATTGTCCTTTTGCTATATTGTGATTAAAAAAAACATTTATTCTAGGGACAGAAAACTCTAGGTAGGGACAGTGTCAGTTTCTTTCACTCTGCAAGTCCTTGTTTCCAGGGACCTGGAAGGACAGTGAGTGAATTGTCCTTTTGCTATATTGTGATTAAAAAAAACATTTATTCTAGGGACAGAAAACTCTAGGTAGGGACAGTGTCAGTTTCTTTCACTCTGCAAGTCCTTGTTTCCAGGGACCTGGAAGGACAGTGAGTGAATTGTCCTTTTGCTATATTGTGATTAAAAAAAACATTTATTCTAGGGACAGAAAACTCTAGGTAGGGACAGTGTCAGTTTCTTTCACTCTGCAAGTCCTTGTTTCCAGGGACCTGGAAGGACAGTGAGTGAATTGTCCTTTTGCTATATTGTGATTAAAAAAAACATTTATTCTAGGGACAGAAAACTCTAGGTAGGGACAGTGTCAGTTTCTTTCACTCTGCAAGTCCTTGTTTCCAGGGACCTGGAAGGACAGTGAGTGAATTGTCCTTTTGCTATATTGTGATTAAAAAAAACATTTATTCTAGGGACAGAAAACTCTAGGTAGGGACAGTGTCAGTTTCTTTCACTCTGCAAGTCCTTGTTTCCAGGGACCTGGAAGGACAGTGAGTGAATTGTCCTTTTGCTATATTGTGATTAAAAAAAACATTTATTCTAGGGACAGAAAACTCTAGGTAGGGACAGTGTCAGTTTCTTTCACTCTGCAAGTCCTTGTTTCCAGGGACCTGGAAGGACAGTGAGTGAATTGTCCTTTTGCTATATTGTGATTAAAAAAAACATTTATTCTAGGGACAGAAAACTCTAGGTAGGGACAGTGTCAGTTTCTTTCACTCTGCAAGTCCTTGTTTCCAGGGACCTGGAAGGACAGTGAGTGAATTGTCCTTTTGCTATATTGTGATTAAAAAAAACATTTATTCTAGGGACAGAAAACTCTAGGTAGGGACAGTGTCAGTTTCTTTCACTCTGCAAGTCCTTGTTTCCAGGGACCTGGAAGGACAGTGAGTGAATTGTCCTTTTGCTATATTGTGATTAAAAAAAACATTTATTCTAGGGACAGAAAACTCTAGGTAGGGACAGTGTCAGTTTCTTTCACTCTGCAAGTCCTTGTTTCCAGGGACCTGGAAGGACAGTGAGTGAATTGTCCTTTTGCTATATTGTGATTAAAAAAAACATTTATTCTAGGGACAGAAAACTCTAGGTAGGGACAGTGTCAGTTTCTTTCACTCTGCAAGTCCTTGTTTCCAGGGACCTGGAAGGACAGTGAGTGAATTGTCCTTTTGCTATATTGTGATTAAAAAAAACATTTATTCTAGGGACAGAAAACTCTAGGTAGGGACAGTGTCAGTTTCTTTCACTCTGCAAGTCCTTGTTTCCAGGGACCTGGAAGGACAGTGAGTGAATTGTCCTTTTGCTATATTGTGATTAAAAATAACATTTTTTTCTAGGGACAGAAAACTGTAGGTAGGGAGAGTGTTTTTTTTCTTTCACTCTGCAAGTCCTTGTTTCCAGGGACCTGTAAGGACAGTGAGTTAATTTTCCTTGTGCTATATTGTGATTAAAAAAAACATTTTTTCTAGGGACAGAAAACTGTAGGTAGGGAGAGTGTTTTTTTTCTTTCACTCTGCAAGTCCTTGTTTCCAGGGACAGAGAAGGACACCTGAAGGTAGCCCTTATTGCTTTTTTCCCATCTCCCTGCAGGCCATCTATTAGAATGTCTGGAAGGCAAACAAGGAGAGGCAGACAGTCAGGAGGCAATAAAAGAGGGCAAGCAGGCTCTGTGTCTGGGGGCAACAGTGCTGGTCGTGGACGCGGTGCATTGTCATCAGCACATGGCCATGGGACACGCTTGTCCTTCTTTTCGGCAGCTGGACATGTTGAGCCACATCATGCCGAAGACTTGGTAGAGTGGATGACCAAGCCCTCCTCCTCCTCCTCATCCTCTCTCACCCAGGCTCAGGGTACTGGAAAAGCAGCTGCCAAAGCGTCGTCTTCCCTGGTATCAATGTCAGACAAATCATCAGTCACTCCTTCCCTAGACCCACCATGTCCTCCTCCTGAGGAGTCCCCCGAACTGTTTCAGCACAGTGTTGGGTACATGCTCCAGGAGGATGCCCAGCGTTTCGAAGGGTCTGATGATGAAACCCAGCTAGAGGAAGGCAGTAGCGTGAGAGCAGACAGAGGGGATGCTCAAGAAGGACACCAATCTGGCAGTCATGTTCCAGCAGCTGCAGCATACTGCCAGATTGGCTCCAGTGATGAGGAGGGAGGGGATGATGAGGTCAATGACTCCACGTGGGTGCCTAATAGGAGAGAGGAGGAGGAGGAGGATGAGGAGGAGGCACATCTCCAACGAGGCAGGATGCCCTTTGGTGGCCAGCGTAAGGGCAGTACACCGACGGAATCACACCGCAGAGCTCCGCCTGTGCAGGGCGCTGCCTCTGCCCGTCATTCAAAAAGTTCTTTGGTGTGGGCCTTTTTTGAGGCTAGTGCATCAGATCGCACAGCTGCTGTTTGCAACATATGTCTCAAGCGTATATCGCGTGGCCAAAACATCAGCCGCTTGGGTACCACATGCCTGACCAGACATATGTTGACCTGCCATGCAGCTCGTTGGCAAGCCTACCTCAAAGACCCACACCAAAGAACAAAGCGGACCTCTCCTTGCACCGCATCAGCTGGGATCTCCAACCCCACTATAACTTCAGTCCTCTCTGAAACATGCACTGAGAGGAATGAAGGTGTAGAATTAGGTGTGTCACAGCCAAGTACTTGCGCCCACTCTGCTAGCAGTACACCGACGTCCGATTCTAGCAGGCAAATTTCCCTGCCCCAGCTGCTGGACCGTCGAAAGAAGTTCACTCCCAGCCATCCACATGCCCAGCGGTTGAATGCTAGCTTGGCTAAATTGCTAGCGCTTCAACTGCTGCCTTTTCAGTTGGTAGACTCGGCCCCCTTCCGTGAGTTTGTGCAATGTGCGGTTCCTCAGTGGCAGGTTCCCAAACGCCACTTTTTCTCACGGAAGGCTATTCCGGCTCTCTACCGGCATGTGGAAGGCAATGTCTTGGCCTCGCTGGACAGGGCGGTCAGCGGTAAGGTGCATATTACCGCTGACTCATGGTCCAGCAGGCATGGACAGGGACGTTACCTTTCTTTCACGGCCCATTGGGTCACTCTTTTGGCAGCTGGGAAGGATTCAGGACAAGGTGCAGTAGTGTTGGAGGTTGTCCCACCGCCACGCCTCCAAAATGCTACTACTGGTTGTGACACACCTCTCTCCTCCACCCCCTCCTCTTCTTCTTCCTCCATGGCCTCTTCCTGTGGTTTGTCCTATGAACCAGCGGTGCTCCGTAGCCGTTCACGGGGCTACGCAAGTACGCAGGCAAAAAGATGCCATGCCGTGCTTGCGCTGGTGTGTTTGGGGGACAGAAGCCACACTGGGGCAGAGGTCCTGTCTGCTCTGCAGGGCCAGGCCGAGAGGTGGTTGACGCCACGCCAGCTTAAGCCAGGAATGGTGGTTTGCGACAATGGCACCAACCTCCTCTCCGCCCTCCGACAGGGACAACTGACCCATGTGCCCTGTGTGGCTCACGTCCTTAACCTGGTGGTGCAGCGGTTCTTGGGCAGGTACCCGGGCTTACAGGATGTCCTGAGGCAGGCCAGGAAAGTCTGTGTGCATTTCCGCAGATCTTATAATGCCAGTGCTCGCCTGGCTGAGCTGCAAAAGGAGTTGAACCTGCCCAAGAACCGCCTTATATGTGACATGCCCACCAGGTGGAACTCAACGTTGGCCATGCTGCAGCGGCTGCACACGCAGCAGAGGGCCATCAATGAGTACCTGTGCGACTACGGCACCAGGACAGGGTCAGGGGAGCTTGGTTTTTTTTCTCCACGCCAGTGGGGCATGATCAGGGATGCATGCACTGTCCTGGCACCATTTGAGGAGGCCACGAGGATGGTGAGCAGTGACAGTGCATGCATCAGTGACACTGTACCTCTTGTCCACCTGTTGGAGCACACGCTGCGTGGAATAATGGACAGGGCACTTGAGGCAGAACAGAGGCAGGAAGAGGAGGACTTCCTTGCCTCTCAAGGCCCCCTTTACCCAGACAGTGTTCCTTCTGTCCCACCCATCGCACAGGAAGAGGAGGAGGAGGAGGAGGAGGAGGAGGAGGATTGTGTCAGCATGGAGGTGGAGGCTGGCACTCAGCATCATCAGCAGCAGTCTTTTAGGGATGATTTACAGTCCCAAGAAACCAGTGGACTTGTACGTGGCTGGGAGGAGGTGGCTGCGGATCATGTCGTCCTTAGTGACACAGAGGACTCCGGAGCGAATGCCTCAGCAAACCTACGCTGCATGGCCTCCCTGATCCTGCAAAGTCTGCGGAAGGATCCTCGTATTCTTCGGATCAAGGAGAGGGACCATTACTGGCTGGCCACTCTCCTTGATCCACGGTACAAGGGTAAGGTTGCGGACCTTATGTTACCGTCGCAGAGGGAGCAGAGGATGAGACAACTCCGGGAGGCCTTGCAGAAAGGTCTGTGCAACGCGTTCCCAGAGACTGGGAGGTTGCAAACTCCTGGTCCTGGACAACGAGTTGCTGAGGCTTCGGCCAGTCAAAGAAGGAGCGGTGGGGAAGGTGGCCGTCTGACCGATGCGTTCAGACAATTCTTTAGTCCGCAGCCCCAAAGTATGATTGGTTCCAGCAACCATCGCCAGCGTCTGATAAACATGGTGCAGGAATATCTAGGGGCAAGGTCAGACTTGGACACCTTCCCCACCGAAAATCCTCTGGCTTACTGGGTCTTGAGGATGGATCACTGGCCAGAGCTTGCACAGTATGCAATTGAGCTACTGGCCTGTCCTGCATCCAGCGTTCTTTCGGAACGCACATTCAGTGCTGCTGGAGGATTTGTCACGGATCACAGGGTGCGCCTGTCCACCGACTCGGTTGATCGACTGACTTTCATCAAGATGAACCAGTCTTGGATCACCACCAGCTACCACACACCTGATGCTGATATAACAGACTAATTGATTTTAAAATGTCACATCCCTTCAAGACTGATGCTGATGCTGAGTGCCTGTGCTGTTATGTTGACTGGCTATCCTCCTCCTCCGAGTCCTCAATGATACGATTGATGATGATAGCTTGGAAGATCATTTTTGTTTATGGGTGCCGCCACCAGTGCCTAACGCCCAATTTTTCAGCCCCTGTTTAACAGGGGCGTGTAATTACAATTTTTGAAGCAATACTTTGCAACAGGGCTCATTGCTGTGCTCCAAGTACAGTATCTGTGAGGAGTTGCAGTGTTGTGCCACCAGTGCCTAAGGCCCAATTTTTCAGCCCCTGTTTAACAGGGGCGTGTCATTACAATTTTTGAAGCAATACTTTGCAACAGGGCTCATTGCTGTGCTCCAAGTACAGTATCTGTGAGGGGTTGCAGTGTTGTGCCACCAGTGCCTAAGGCCCAATTTTTCAGCCCCTGTTCAACAGGGGCATGTAATTACAATTCTTGATCTAATAATTCACAGCAGGGCCCATTGCTGCACCCACCAAGAGTAACTGTCAGGGCTTACAGTGTTGTGGCACCAGCACCACCATCAAAGGCCCAATTTTTACTACCACTGTTCAACAATTATATGTAATTAAAATTCCTGATATAATAGTTGACAGCAGGGCGTTCCAGCACCAACCAAGAGTAACTGTGAGTGCTTACAGTGTTGTGCCAACACCAACAACTAAGGGGCCTATTTCTGCAGAGTATATACGGCAGGTCCCTACTTTCAAACATCCAACTTACAAACGACTCCTACTTGCAAACGCAAGAAGACAACAGGAAGTGAGAGGAAATCTACCACTAGGAAGGAAAATTCTCTCCTGTAAGAATAAATATGGGAGAAAGGTGTCTCCTCTGTACTGATGCTTTATCAGCAATCCTTGTTTCAAGAAAAACACCACATTTCAAAAACAGTTGTCATTGGGACGGAAAGTGAGGTGAAATGTTCTGAACAGGGGCACAGACAGCAAAACAAATGTTACAGGGGTGATAACCCTTACCTATGTTTTCCAAAAAGTTTAAAAATAGATTTTTGGGCTGGAGCTACACTTCAACAATGTACCTGTTCAAAATTACAAACAGATTCTACATAAGAACAAACCTACAGTCCCTGTCTTGTATGCACCGCCTGTATACGGCTGTTCAGAGTATATAGGGCCTTTTTTATTTTATGTGCGGGGTTCCCCTTAATATCCATACAAGACCCAAAGGGGCTGGTAATGGGCTGGGGTAGGGGGGGGGGGGTCATGGGGTAGCTATGCCATTTTTCTTAAAGAATTTCATCCATATTACCGGGACCAGACATTACATTAAAGCCGCAAGCAGTTTTAAATGGCTTTTTTTTCCTTTAGAAGTGTCATTTTGTGCAGGGACAGTTCTAAACACGGGAAACACGTGGCACTTCACAGGCATACTTTAGACACCCCCCAGGTACGATATTTAAAGGAATATTTGACTTTTTTTTTTTCACTTTATGCATCATTAAAATGACTGCTCCCGAAAAACGACCGTTTTTAAAACTTCTTTTTGCATTGATACATGTCCCCTGGTGCAGAACCCTGGTTCCCAAACCCTTTTTAGGACAATAACATGCATAATAGTTGTTATAATTAGCACTTTAGAATTCGAACGTTCGCATCCATTGTATTTAATAGGGTTCTAATGTTCGTTCGAACTTCCGGTCCGTTCGCGGGTTCTGGTGCGAACCGAACCCGGGGGTGTTCGGCTCATCACTAATTGTGATTAAAAAAAACATTTTTTCTAGGGACAGAAAACTGTAGGTAGGGAGAGTGTTTTTTTTCTTTCACTCTGCAAGTCCTTGTTTCCAGGGACCTGTAAGGACAGTGAGTGAATTGTCCTTGTGCTATATTGTGATTAAAAAAAACATTTTTTCTAGGGACAGAAAACTGTAGGTAGGGAGAGTGTTTTTTTTCTTTCACTCTGCAAGTCCTTGTTTCCAGGGACCTGTAAGGACAGTGAGTGAATTGTCCTTGTGCTATATTGTGCTTAAAAAAAACATTTATTCTAGGGACAGAAAACTGTAGGTAGGGAGAGTGTCAGTTTATTTCACTCTGCAAGTCCTTGTTTCCAGGGACCTGGAAGGACAGTGAGTGAATTGTCCTTGTGCTATATTGTGATTAAAAAAAACATTTTTTCTAGGGACAGAAAACTGTAGGTAGGGAGAGTGTTTTTTTTCTTTCACTCTGCAAGTCCTTGTTTCCAGGGACCTGTAAGGACAGTGAGTGAATTGTCCTTGTGCTATATTGTGATTAAAAAAAACATTTTTTCTAGGGACAGAAAACTGTAGGTAGGGAGAGTGTTTTTTTTCTTTCACTCTGCAAGTCCTTGTTTCCAGGGACCTGTAAGGACAGTGAGTGAATTGTCCTTGTGCTATATTGTGCTTAAAAAAAACATTTTTTCTAGGGACAGAAAACTGTAGGTAGGGAGAGTGTTTTTTTTCTTTCACTCTGCAAGTCCTTGTTTCCAGGGACCTGTAAGGACAGTGAGTGAATTGTCCTTGTGCTATATTGTGCTTAAAAAAAACATTTATTCTAGGGACAGAAAACTGTAGGTAGGGAGAGTGTCAGTTTATTTCACTCTGCAAGTCCTTGTTTCCAGGGACCTGGAAGGACAGTGAGTGAATTGTCCTTGTGCTATATTGTGCTTAAAAAAACATTTATTCTAGGGACAGAAAACTGTAGGTAGGGAGAGTGTCAGTTTATTTCACTCTGCAAGTCCTTGTTTCCAGGGACCTGTAAGGACAGTGAGTGAATTGTCCTTGTGCTATATTGTGCTTAAAAAAAACATTTATTCTAGGGACAGAAAACTGTAGGTAGGGAGAGTGTCAGTTTATTTCACTCTGCAAGTCCTTGTTTCCAGGGACCTGGAAGGACAGTGAGTGAATTGTCCTTGTGCTATATTGTGATTAAAAAAAACATTTTTTCTAGGGACAGAAAACTGTAGGTAGGGAGAGTGTTTTTTTTCTTTCACTCTGCAAGTCCTTGTTTCCAGGGACCTGTAAGGACAGTGAGTGAATTGTCCTTGTGCTATATTGTGCTTAAAAAAAACATTTATTCTAGGGACAGAAAACTGTAGGTAGGGAGAGTGTCAGTTTATTTCACTCTGCAAGTCCTTGTTTCCAGGGACCTGGAAGGACAGTGAGTGAATTGTCCTTGTGCTATATTGTGATTAAAAAAAACATTTTTTCTAGGGACAGAAAACTGTAGGTAGGGAGAGTGTTTTTTTTCTTTCACTCTGCAAGTCCTTGTTTCCAGGGACCTGTAAGGACAGTGAGTGAATTGTCCTTGTGCTATATTGTGCTTAAAAAAAACATTTATTCTAGGGACAGAAAACTGTAGGTAGGGAGAGTGTTTTTTTTCTTTCACTCTGCAAGTCCTTGTTTCCAGGGACCTGTAAGGACAGTGAGTGAATTGTCCTTGTGCTATATTGTGCTTAAAAAAAACATTTATTCTAGGGACAGAAAACTGTAGGTAGGGAGAGTGTCAGTTTATTTCACTCTGCAAGTCCTTGTTTCCAGGGACCTGTAAGGACAGTGAGTGAATTGTCCTTGTGCTATATTGTGCTTAAAAAAAACATTTATTCTAGGGACAGAAAACTGTAGGTAGGGAGAGTGTCAGTTTATTTCACTCTGCAAGTCCTTGTTTCCAGGGACCTGGAAGGACAGTGAGTGAATTGTCCTTGTGCTATATTGTGCTTAAAAAAAACATTTATTCTAGGGACAGAAAACTGTAGGTAGGGAGAGTGTCAGTTTATTTCACTCTGCAAGTCCTTGTTTCCAGGGACCTGGAAGGACAGTGAGTGAATTGTCCTTGTGCTATATTGTGCTTAAAAAAAACATTTATTCTAGGGACAGAAAACTGTAGGTAGGGAGAGTGTCAGTTTATTTCACTCTGCAAGTCCTTGTTTCCAGGGACCTGTAAGGACAGTGAGTGAATTGTCCTTGTGCTATATTGTGCTTAAAAAAAACATTTATTCTAGGGACAGAAAACTGTAGGTAGGGAGAGTGTCAGTTTATTTCACTCTGCAAGTCCTTGTTTCCAGGGACCTGGAAGGACAGTGAGTGAATTGTCCTTGTGCTATATTGTGATTAAAAAAAACATTTTTTCTAGGGACAGAAAACTGTAGGTAGGGAGAGTGTTTTTTTTCTTTCACTCTGCAAGTCCTTGTTTCCAGGGACCTGTAAGGACAGTGAGTGAATTGTCCTTGTGCTATATTGTGCTTAAAAAAAACATTTATTCTAGGGACAGAAAACTGTAGGTAGGGAGAGTGTCAGTTTATTTCACTCTGCAAGTCCTTGTTTCCAGGGACCTGGAAGGACAGTGAGTGAATTGTCCTTGTGCTATATTGTGATTAAAAAAAACATTTTTTCTAGGGACAGAAAACTGTAGGTAGGGAGAGTGTTTTTTTTCTTTCACTCTGCAAGTCCTTGTTTCCAGGGACCTATAAGGACAGTGAGTGAATTGTCCTTGTGCTATATTGTGCTTAAAAAAAACATTTATTCTAGGGACAGAAAACTGTAGGTAGGGAGAGTGTCAGTTTATTTCACTCTGCAAGTCCTTGTTTCCAGGGACCTGGAAGGACAGTGAGTGAATTGTCCTTGTGCTATATTGTGATTAAAAAAAACATTTTTTCTAGGGACAGAAAACTGTAGGTAGGGAGAGTGTTTTTTTTCTTTCACTCTGCAAGTCCTTGTTTCCAGGGACCTGTAAGGACAGTGAGTGAATTGTCCTTGTGCTATATTGTGCTTAAAAAAAACATTTATTCTAGGGACAGAAAACTGTAGGTAGGGAGAGTGTCAGTTTATTTCACTCTGCAAGTCCTTGTTTCCAGGGACCTGGAAGGACAGTGAGTGAATTGTCCTTGTGCTATATTGTGATTAAAAAAAACATTTTTTCTAGGGACAGAAAACTGTAGGTAGGGAGAGTGTTTTTTTTCTTTCACTCTGCAAGTCCTTGTTTCCAGGGACCTGTAAGGACAGTGAGTGAATTGTCCTTGTGCTATATTGTGATTAAAAAAAACATTTTTTCTAGGGACAGAAAACTGTAGGTAGGGAGAGTGTTTTTTTTCTTTCACTCTGCAAGTCCTTGTTTCCAGGGACCTGTAAGGACAGTGAGTGAATTGTCCTTGTGCTATATTGTGCTTAAAAAAAACATTTTTTCTAGGGACAGAAAACTGTAGGTAGGGAGAGTGTTTTTTTTCTTTCACTCTGCAAGTCCTTGTTTCCAGGGACCTGTAAGGACAGTGAGTGAATTGTCCTTGTGCTATATTGTGCTTAAAAAAAACATTTATTCTAGGGACAGAAAACTGTAGGTAGGGAGAGTGTCAGTTTATTTCACTCTGCAAGTCCTTGTTTCCAGGGACCTGGAAGGACAGTGAGTGAATTGTCCTTGTGCTATATTGTGCTTAAAAAAACATTTATTCTAGGGACAGAAAACTGTAGGTAGGGAGAGTGTCAGTTTATTTCACTCTGCAAGTCCTTGTTTCCAGGGACCTGTAAGGACAGTGAGTGAATTGTCCTTGTGCTATATTGTGCTTAAAAAAAACATTTATTCTAGGGACAGAAAACTGTAGGTAGGGAGAGTGTCAGTTTATTTCACTCTGCAAGTCCTTGTTTCCAGGGACCTGGAAGGACAGTGAGTGAATTGTCCTTGTGCTATATTGTGCTTAAAAAAACATTTATTCTAGGGACAGAAAACTGTAGGTAGGGAGAGTGTCAGTTTATTTCACTCTGCAAGTCCTTGTTTCCAGGGACCTGTAAGGACAGTGAGTGAATTGTCCTTGTGCTATATTGTGCTTAAAAAAAACATTTATTCTAGGGACAGAAAACTGTAGGTAGGGAGAGTGTCAGTTTATTTCACTCTGCAAGTCCTTGTTTCCAGGGACCTGGAAGGACAGTGAGTGAATTGTCCTTGTGCTATATTGTGATTAAAAAAAACATTTTTTCTAGGGACAGAAAACTGTAGGTAGGGAGAGTGTTTTTTTTCTTTCACTCTGCAAGTCCTTGTTTCCAGGGACCTGTAAGGACAGTGAGTGAATTGTCCTTGTGCTATATTGTGCTTAAAAAAAACATTTATTCTAGGGACAGAAAACTGTAGGTAGGGAGAGTGTCAGTTTATTTCACTCTGCAAGTCCTTGTTTCCAGGGACCTGTAAGGACAGTGAGTGAATTGTCCTTGTGCTATATTGTGATTAAAAAAAACATTTTTTCTAGGGACAGAAAACTGTAGGTAGGGAGAGTGTCAGTTTCTTTCACTGTGAAAGTCCTTGTTTCAAGGGACAGAGAAGGACACCTGAAGGTAGCCCTTATTGCTTTTTTCCCATCTCCCTGCAGGCCATCTATTAGAATGTCTGGAAGGCAAACAAGGAGAGGCAGACAGTCAGGAGGCAATAAAAGAGGGCAAGCAGGCTCTGTGTCTGGGGGCAACAGTGCTGGTCGTGGACGCGGTGCATTGTCATCAGCACATGGCCATGGGACACGCTTGTCCTTCTTTTCGGCAGCTGGACATGTTGAGCCACATCATGCCGAAGACTTGGTAGAGTGGATGACCAAGCCCTCCTCCTCCTCCTCATCCTCTCTCACCCAGGCTCAGGGTACTGGAAAAGCAGCTGCCAAAGCGTCGTCTTCCCTGGTATCAATGTCAGACAAATCATCAGTCACTCCTTCCCTAGACCCACCATGTCCTCCTCCTGAGGAGTCCCCCGAACTGTTTCAGCACAGTGTTGGGTACATGCTCCAGGAGGATGCCCAGCGTTTCGAAGGGTCTGATGATGAAACCCAGCTAGAGGAAGGCAGTAGCGTGAGAGCAGACAGAGGGGATGCTCAAGAAGGACACCAATCTGGCAGTCATGTTCCAGCAGCTGCAGCATACTGCCAGATTGGCTCCAGTGATGAGGAGGGAGGGGATGATGAGGTCACTGACTCCACGTGGGTGCCTAATAGGAGAGAGGAGGAGGAGGAGGATGAGGAGGAGGCACATCTCCAACGAGGCAGGATGCCCTTTGGTGGCCAGCGTAAGGGCAGTACACCGACGGAATCACACCGCAGAGCTCCGCCTGTGCAGGGCGCTGCCTCTGCCCGTCATTCAAAAAGTTCTTTGGTGTGGGCCTTTTTTGAGGCTAGTGCATCAGATCGCACAGCTGCTGTTTGCAACATATGTCTCAAGCGTATATCGCGTGGCCAAAACATCAGCCGCTTGGGTACCACATGCCTGACCAGACATATGTTGACCTGCCATGCAGCTCGTTGGCAAGCCTACCTCAAAGACCCACACCAAAGAACAAAGCGGACCTCTCCTTGCACCGCATCAGCTGGGATCTCCAACCCCACTATAACTTCAGTCCTCTCTGAAACATGCACTGAGAGGAATGAAGGTGTAGAATTAGGTGTGTCACAGCCAAGTACTTGCGCCCACTCTGCTAGCAGTACACCGACGTCCGATTCTAGCAGGCAAATTTCCCTGCCCCAGCTGCTGGACCGTCGAAAGAAGTTCACTCCCAGCCATCCACATGCCCAGCGGTTGAATGCTAGCTTGGCTAAATTGCTAGCGCTTCAACTGCTGCCTTTTCAGTTGGTAGACTCGGCCCCCTTCCGTGAGTTTGTGCAATGTGCAGTTCCTCAGTGGCAGGTTCCCAAACGCCACTTTTTCTCACGGAAGGCTATTCCGGCTCTCTACCGGCATGTGGAAGGCAATGTCTTGGCCTCGCTGGACAGGGCGGTCAGCGGTAAGGTGCATATTACCGCTGACTCATGGTCCAGCAGGCATGGACAGGGACGTTACCTTTCTTTCACGGCCCATTGGGTCACTCTTTTGGCAGCTGGGAAGGATTCAGGACAAGGTGCAGTAGTGTTGGAGGTTGTCCCACCGCCACGCCTCCAAAATGCTACTACTGGTTGTGACACACCTCTCTCCTCCACCCCCTCCTCTTCTTCTTCCTCCATGGCCTCTTCCTGTGGTTTGTCCTATGAACCAGCGGTGCTCCGTAGCCGTTCACGGGGCTACGCAAGTACGCAGGCAAAAAGATGCCATGCCGTGCTTGCGCTGGTGTGTTTGGGGGACAGAAGCCACACTGGGGCAGAGGTCCTGTCTGCTCTGCAGGGCCAGGCCGAGAGGTGGTTGACGCCACGCCAGCTTAAGCCAGGAATGGTGGTTTGCGACAATGGCACCAACCTCCTCTCCGCCCTCCGACAGGGACAACTGACCCATGTGCCCTGTGTGGCTCACGTCCTTAACCTGGTGGTGCAGCGCTTCTTGGGCAGGTACCCGGGCTTACAGGATGTCCTGAGGCAGGCCAGGAAAGTCTGTGTGCATTTCCGCAGATCTTATAATGCCAGTGCTCGCCTGGCTGAGCTGCAAAAGGAGTTGAACCTGCCCAAGAACCGCCTTATATGTGACATGCCCACCAGGTGGAACTCAACGTTGGCCATGCTGCAGCGGCTGCACACGCAGCAGAGGGCCATCAATGAGTACCTGTGCGACTACGGCACCAGGACAGGGTCAGGGGAGCTTGGTTTTTTTTCTCCACGCCAGTGGGGCATGATCAGGGATGCATGCACTGTCCTGGCACCATTTGAGGAGGCCACGAGGATGGTGAGCAGTGACAGTGCATGCATCAGTGACACTGTACCTCTTGTCCACCTGTTGGAGCACACGCTGCGTGGAATAATGGACAGGGCACTTGAGGCAGAACAGAGGCAGGAAGAGGAGGACTTCCTTGCCTCTCAAGGCCCCCTTTACCCAGACAGTGTTCCTTCTGTCCCACCCATCGCACAGGAAGAGGAGGAGGAGGAGGAGGAGGAGGAGGAGGAGGAGGATTGTGTCAGCATGGAGGTGGAGGCTGGCACTCAGCATCATCAGCAGCAGTCTTTTAGGGATGATTTACAGTCCCAAGAAACCAGTGGACTTGTACGTGGCTGGGAGGAGGTGGCTGCGGATCATGTCGTCCTTAGTGACCCAGAGGACTCCGGAGCGAATGCCTCAGCAAAACTACGCTGCATGGCCTCCCTGATCCTGCAAAGTCTGCGGAAGGATCCTCGTATTCTTCGGATCAAGGAGAGGGACCATTACTGGCTGGCCACTCTCCTTGATCCACGGTACAAGGGTAAGGTTGCGGACCTTATGTTACCGTCGCAGAGGGAGCAGAGGATGAGACAACTCCGGGAGGCCTTGCAGAAAGGTCTGTGCAACGCGTTCCCAGAGACTGGGAGGTTGCAAACTCCTGGTCCTGGACAACGAGTTGCTGAGGCTTCGGCCAGTCAAAGAAGGAGCGGTGGGGAAGGTGGCCGTCTGACCGATGCGTTCAGACAATTCTTTAGTCCGCAGCCCCAAAGTATGATCGGTTCCAGCAACCATCGCCAGCGTCTGATAAACATGGTGCAGGAATATCTAGGGGCAAGGTCAGACTTGGACACCTTCCCCACCGAAAATCCTCTGGCTTACTGGGTCTTGAGGATGGATCACTGGCCAGAGCTTGCACAGTATGCAATTGAGCTACTGGCCTGTCCTGCATCCAGCGTTCTTTCGGAACGCACATTCAGTGCTGCTGGAGGATTTGTCACGGATCACAGGGTGCGCCTGTCCACCGACTCGGTTGATCGACTGACTTTCATCAAGATGAACCAGTCTTGGATCACCACCAGCTACCACACACCTGATGCTGATATAACAGACTAATTGATTTTAACATGTCACATCCCTTCAAGACTGATGCTGATGCTGAGTGCCTGTGCTGTTATGTTGACTGGCTATCCTCCTCCTCCGAGTCCTCAATGATACGATTGATGATGATAGCTTGTAAGATCATTTTTGTTTATGGGTGCCGCCACCAGTGCCTAACGCCCAATTTTTCAGCCCCTGTTTAACAGGGGCGTGTAATTACAATTTTTGAAGCAATACTTTGCAACAGGGCTCATTGCTGTGCTCCAAGTACAGTATCTGTGAGGAGTTGCAGTGTTGTGCCACCAGTGCCTAAGGCCCAATTTTTCAGCCCCTGTTTAACAGGGGCGTGTCATTACAATTTTTGAAGCAATACTTTGCAACAGGGCTCATTGGTGTGCTCCAAGTACAGTATCTGTGAGGAGTTGCAGTGTTGTGCCACCAGTGCCTAAGGCCCAATTTTTCAGCCCCTGTTTAACAGGGGCGTGTCATTACAATTTTTGAAGCAATACTTTGCAACAGGGCTCATTGCTGTGCTCCAAGTACAGTATCTGTGAGGAGTTGCAGTGTTGTGCCACCAGTGCCTAAGGCCCAATTTTTCAGCCCCTGTTTAACAGGGGCGTGTCATTACAATTTTTGAAGCAATACTTTGCAACAGGGCTCATTGGTGTGCTCCAAGTACAGTATCTGTGAGGAGTTGCAGTGTTGTGCCACCAGTGCCTAAGGCCCAATTTTTCAGCCCCTGTTTAACAGGGGCGTGTCATTACAATTTTTGAAGCAATACTTTGCAACAGGGCTCATTGCTGTGCTCCAAGTACAGTATCTGTGAGGAGTTGCAGTGTTGTGCCACCAGTGCCTAAGGCCCAATTTTTCAGCCCCTGTTTAACAGGGGCGTGTCATTACAATTTTTGAAGCAATACTTTGCAACAGGGCTCATTGGTGTGCTCCAAGTACAGTATCTGTGAGGAGTTGCAGTGTTGTGCCACCAGTGCCTAAGGCCCAATTTTTCAGCCCCTGTTTAACAGGGGCGTGTCATTACAATTTTTGAAGCAATACTTTGCAACAGGGCTCATTGCTGTGCTCCAAGTACAGTATCTGTGAGGGGTTGCAGTGTTGTGCCACCAGTGCCTAAGGCACAATTTTTCAGCCCCTGTTCAACAGGGGCATGTAATTACAATTCTTGATCTAATAATTCACAGCAGGGCCCATTGCTGCACCCACCAAGAGTAACTGTCAGGGCTTACAGTGTTGTGGCACCAGCACCACCATCAAAGGCCCAATTTTTACTACCACTGTTCAACAATTATATGTAATTAAAATTCCTGATATAATAGTTGACAGCAGGGCGTTCCAGCACCAACCAAGAGTAACTGTGAGTGCTTACAGTGTTGTGCCAACACCAACAACTAAGGGGCCTATTTCTGCAGAGTATATACGGCAGGTCCCTACTTTCAAACATCCAACTTACAAACGACTCCTACTTGCAAACGCAAGAAGACAACAGGAAGTGAGAGGAAATCTACCACTAGGAAGGAAAATTCTCTCCTGTAAGAATAAATATGGGAGAAAGGTGTCTCCTCTGTACTGATGCTTTATCAGCAATCCTTGTTTCAAGAAAAACACCACATTTCAAAAACAGTTGTCATTGGGACGGAAAGTGAGGTGAAATGTTCTGAACAGGGGCACAGACAGCAAAACAAATGTTACAGGGGTGATAACCCTTACCTATGTTTTCCAAAAAGTTTAAAAATAGATTTTTGGTCTGGAGCTACACTTCAACAATGTACCTGTTCAAAATTACAAACAGACTCTACATAAGAACAAACCTACAGTCCCTGTCTTGTATGCACCGCCTGTATAGGGCTGTTCAGAGTATATAGGGCCTTTTTTATTTTATGTGCGGGGTTCCCCTTAATATCCATACAAGACCCAAAGGGGCTGGTAATGGGCTGGGGTAGGGGGGGGGGGGGGTCATGGGGTAGCTATGCCATTTTTCTTAAAGAATTTCATCCATATTACCGGGACCAGACATTACATTAAAGCCGCAAGCAGTTTTAAATGGCTTTTTTTTCCTTTAGAAGTGTCATTTTGTGCAGGGACAGTTCTAAACACGGGAAACACGTGGCACTTCACAGGCATACTTTAGACACCCCCCAGGTACGATATTTAAAGGAATATTTGACTCTTTTTTTTTCACTTTATGCATCATTAAAATGACTGCTCCCGAAAAACGACCGTTTTTAAAACTTCTTTTTGCATTGATACATGTCCCCTGGTGCAGAACCCGGGTTCCCAAACCCTTTTTAGGACAATAACATGCATAATAGTTGTTATAATTAGCACTTTAGAATTCGAACGTTCGCATCCATTGTATTTAATAGGGTTCTAATGTTCGTTCGAACTTTCGGTCCGTTCGCGGGTTCTGGTGCGAACCGAACCCGGGGGTGTTCGGCTCATCACTAGTGCCCGCAAGTACTTGGCTGTGACACACCTAATTCTACACCTTCATTCCTCTCAGAGCAGGTTTCAGAGAGGACTGAATGTATAGTGGGGTTGGAGATCCCAGCTGATGCGGTGCAAGAAGAGGTCAGCTTTGTTCTTTGGTGTGGGTCTTTAAGGTAGGCTTGCCAACGAGCTGCATGGCAGGTCAACATATGTCTGGTCAAGCATGTGGTGCCCAAGCGGGTGATGTTTTGGCCACGCGATATACGCTTGAGACATATGTTGCAAACAGCAGCTGTGCGATCTGATGCACTCGACTCAAAAAAGGCCCACACCAAAGAACTTTTTGAATAACGGGCAGAGGAAGCGCCTTGCACAGGCGGAGCTCTGCGGTGTGATTCCGTCAGTGTGCTGCCCTTACGCTGGCCCCCCGAGGGCATCCTGCCTCATTGGAGATGTGCCTCCTCCTCATCCTCCTCCTCCTCCTCCTCTCTCCTATTAGGCACCCACGTGGAGTCAGTGACCTCATCATCCCCTCCCTCCTCATCACTGGAGCCAATCTGGCAGTATGCTGCAGCTGCTGGAACATGACTGCCAGATTGGTGTCCTTCTTGAGCATCCACTCTCTCTGCTCTCACGCTACTGCCTTCCTCTAGCTGGGTATCATCATCAGACCCTTCGAAACGCTGGCCATCCTCCTGGAGCATGTACCCAACACTGTGCTCAAACAGTTCGGGGGACTCCTCAGGAGGACATGGTTGGTCTAGGGAAGGAGTGCCTGATGATGACATTGATACCAGGGAAGAGGACGCTTTGGCAGCTGCTTTGCCAGTACCCTGAGCCTGGGTGAGAGAGGATGAGGAGGGCTTGGTCATCCACTCTACCAAGTCTTCGGCATGATGCGGCTCAACGCGTCCAGCTGCTTAAAAGAAGGACAAGCGTGTCCCATGGCCACGTGCTGATGGCGATGCACCGCGTCCACGACCAGCACTGTTGTCTCTAGACACAGAGCCTGCTTGCCCTCTTTTTTTGGCTCCTGACTGTCTGCCTCTCCTTGTTTGCCTTCCAGACATTCTAATGGCCTGCAGGGAAATGGGAAAAGCAGCAATACAGGCTAAGTTAAGGTGTAATATGGTCAGGAGGCACACTCCGCCCGCTGTAAGTGCCGCAAAATCCTGTTTGTGTAACACACCAGGAAAAAGCAGCAATACAGGCTAAGTTAAGGTGTAATATGGTCAGGAGGCACACTCCGCCCGCTGTAAGTGCTGCAAAATCCTGTTTGTGTAACACACCAGGAAAAAGCAGCAATACAGGCTAAGTTAAAGTGTAATATGGTCAAAAGGCACACTCCGCCCGCTGTAAGTGCCGCAAAATCCTGTTTGTGTAACACACCAGGAAAAAGCAGCAATACAGGCTAAGTTAAGGTGTAATATGGTCAGGAGGCACACTCCGCCCGCTGTAAGTGCTGCAAAATCCTGTTTGTGTAACACACCAGGAAAAAGCAGCAATACAGGCTAAGTTAAGGTGTAATATGGTCAGGAGGCACACTCCGCCCGCTGTAAGTGCCGCAAAATCCTGTTTGTGTAACACACCAGGAAAAAGCAGCAATACAGGCTAAGTTAAGGTGTAATATGGTCAAAAGGCACACTCCGCCCGCTGTAAGTGCCGCAAAATCCTGTTTGTGTAACACACCAGGAAAAAGCAGCAATACAGGCTAAGTTAAGGTGTAATATGGTCAGGAGGCACACTCCGCCCGCTGTAAGTGCCGCAAAATTCTGTTTGTGTAACACACCAGGAAAAAGCAGCAATACAGGCTAAGTTAAGGTTAATATGGTCAGGAGGCACACTCCGCCCGCTGTAAGTGCCGCAAAATCCTGTTTGTGTAACACACCAGGAAAAAGCAGCAATACGGGCTAACTTCAGGTGTATAATGTGCAGGAGGCTTAGCAACAATGACACTGACACTGTCCCCTGCCTATCCTTCTCTCTCCCTGCACACAAGGATTATCAAAGTATATGACACTGACACTCTCCCTGCCTATCCTTCTCTCTCCCTGCACACAAGGTTTAGCAAAGAATATGACACTGACACTGTCCCCTGCCTATCCTTCTCTCTCCCTGTACACAAGGTTTATCAAAGTATATGACACTGACACTCTCCCTGCCCAGTGGCGGCTGGTGCTCAAATTTTTTGGGGGGGCGCAAACAAACTGAAAAAAAAAATCATCAATTGCTGCCACTGTGCCCATTAAACGCAGCCACTGTGCCCAAACGCCACTAGTTTGTCCCCAAATGCAGCCAGTTTCCCCCCCATAATGCAGCCAGTTTCTCCCCCATAATGCAGCCAGTTTCTCCCCCATAATGCAGCCAGTTTCTCCCCCATAATGCAGCCAGTTTCTCCCCCATAATGCAGCCAGTTTCTCCCCCATAATGCAGCCAGTTTCTCCCCCATAATACAGCCAGTTAATCCCCCACAATGCAGCCTGTTAATCCCCCATAATGCAGCCAGTTAATCCCCCATAATGCATTCAGTTTGTCCTCATAATACAGCCAGTTTGTCCCCTATATGCAGCCAGTTTGTCCCCCATATGCAGCCAGTTTGTCCCCCATATGCAGCCAGTTTGTCCCCCATATGCAGCCAGTTTCTCCCCCATATGCAGCCAGTTTCTCCCCCAATATACAGCCAGTTTCTCCCCCATAATGCAGCCAGTTTCTCCCCCATAATGCAGCCAGTTTCTCCCCCAATATGCAGCCAGTTTCTCCCCCAATATGCAGCCAGTTTCTCCCCCAATATGCAGCCAGTTTCTCCCCCATAATGCAGCCAGTTTCTCCCCCATATGCAGCCAGTTTCTCCCCCATAATGCAGCCAGTTTCTCCCCCATAATGCAGCCAGTTTCTCCCCCATAATGCAGCCAGTTTCTCCCCCATAATGCAGCCAGTTTCTCCCCCATAATGCAGCCAGTTTCTCCCCTATATGCAGCCAGTTTCTCCCCTATATGCAGCCAGTTTCTCCCCCATAATGCAGCCAGTTTCTCCCCCAATATACAGCCAGTTTCTCCCCCATAATGCAGCCAGTTTGTCCCCCCCAGCCCTGCACTTACCTTCCTTGAGTCAGCGCCGTCCTTCTTCCGTCCTCGATGTCTTCTCCCGCCCTCGATGTCACTTCAGCCAATCAGGTTACCGGTAACCAGACCCGGTGAACCTGATTGGCCAGGGAACGCACCCCTGTGCGTCCTTTCATTAGGTATTTAGAAGCCGATTACCGCCCTCAGGCTGTAGTCGGGAAGCCTATCAGAGCCTGCTGGCTCTGATAGGCACTTCTAAAGGCCAATCAGACGCTGTGACTCAGATCGCCGGCGCTCAAGGGGCCGGCCATCTGAATAGTGGGCGGCAGCAATACATAGGTTCATGCAATGCATGAACCTATGTATTGTTGTGGTGAGTGACGGCCGGGCGCAGAAGCGAGCGGTAGCGGCGCTTTTGCACCCACTATGGTCGCGCCGCCATGTGTAAAAAAAAGACATTATATAAAAATAAAAAAAACTCTTAAAGGGCCCGTTTTTTTTTTTTTTTTTGGTGACCACAGGAGGGGGGGCCGGCGCCCGGGCGCCCCCTATGGACGGTCCGCCACTGTCCCTGCCTATCCTTCTCTCTCCCTGCACACAAGGTTTAGCAAAGAATATGACACTGACACTGTCCCCTGCCTATCCTTCTGTCTCCCTGTACACAAGGTTTATCAAAGTATATGACACTGACACTCTCCCTGCCTATCCTTCTCTCTCCCTACACACAAGGTTTAGCAAAGAATATGGCACTGACACTCTCCCTGCCTATCCTTCTCTGTCCCTACACACAAGGTTTAGCAAAGAATAGATTTGACACTGTCCCTGCCTATCCTTCACTTTCCCTGCTCCAAAACACACTACACAAGGCCGCCGCACTGGCGGCCTTTTATAGTGTGGGGCGTGTACTAAACCCCCTCAGCTATAATTGGCCACAGGCATCCTGCCTGTGGCCAATCATTGCTCTCCTCGCTGCCGGCGCTGTGATTGGCCAAGCATGCAGGGTCACAGTGCATGCTTGGCCAATCACAGCGCCGGGATTACACTGCGATGGCGCAGTGTATTGTGGGCCGTTCGCGTCACTCGAATTTGGCGCGAACGGCCCAAATCGTTCGTTGTTCGCCGAACGCGGCGAACAGCCGATGTTCGAGTCGAACCTATGTTCAACTCGAACACCGAGCTCATCCCTAATCGTGAGTTCCTACTAGCTAGAAAACTCGATCTTTAATTTCCTCCAGTCAGTCCCCTCCCCTTACAGTTAGAACACACACTAGGCAACACAGTTCACCCCTTAATCGCCCCCTAGTGTTAACCCCTTCCCTGCCAGTGACATTTACACAGTAATCAATGCATTTTTATAGCACTGATCGCTGTATAATTGTCAATAGTCCCAAAAATGTGTCAAAAGTGTCCAAATTGTCTGTCATAATATCACAGTCCTGATAAAAATTGCAGATCGCCGCCATCACTAGTAAAAAAAAAATAATAATAATAAAAATGCCATAAATCTTTCCCCTATTTTGTAGACGCTATAACTTTTGTGCAAACCAATCAATATACGCTTATGGTGATTTTTTTTTACCAAAAATATGAACAAGAATGCATATCGGCCTAAACTGAGGAAAAAATGTGTTTTTTTTTTTTTTAAATTGGGGATATTTACCATAGCAAAAAGTACAAAATATTGTGTTTTTTTCTCAATTGACGCTCTTTTTTTGTTTATAGCGCAAAAAATAAAAACCAGAGATGATCAAATTCCACCAAAAGAAAGCTCTATTTGTGAGATAAAAGGAAAGTCAATTTTGTTTGGGTACAGCGCCGCATGACCGCGCAATTGTCAGTTAAAGCGACGCAGTGCCGTATCACAAAAAATGGCCTGGTCATTGAGCAGCCAAATCTTCCCGGGCTGAAGTGGTTAAAGGACAAGATTAAAAATGTAAAATTCCTTCAAAAAAACATGCACGGGGATGAATGTTAAGGGGGAACGCCATGCAAAAAAAAGAAAAAAGCATAGGGTCCCCCCAAAATTCATTACAGACCCTTCTCAACCATACCAGAACACGTGCCCTCAACATGGTTGGTCCCCCCAGCAAAGTGCCTTGTCCCTATTCTGATGAGGACAAGGGCCTCTTCCCCACAACCCTGGTTTAGTGGTTGTGAATGTCAGTGGGTGGGAGCTTATCAGAATCTGGAAGCCCCCTTTTAAAAATAATGGAGTTACCAGATACCACCCCCTTCCCACATAAATGAGTAAGGGATACATAGTAACATAAGGAATTTTTGACACCAAGCTAATAAAAAATAAAATAAAAACAAATAAATCTTACAAATGTAAATCCATTGTTAGTCACTTCATCTGGGAATGCAGATGCTCGTCAATCATAATGAAGGACTCCCAACCACTTGCAGAAATAAATAAAACACGGCCTGAATGTTTAATCCCATCAATACTCTTACCGCAAATGATAGCTTTAGTCCTCGTAATCAAATGTAAACAAAGGGCTGGGGTATACCCAGTGATGTCATTTACCAAATACGGCCATAGCCATATTTGGTCAATGTCATTGCTCAAATGTAGCAATGTGGTCAATGATGTTAGCCATTATCCCTGCCACTTTGTTTACATGTGCCGAGGATCCCCGGTCAGCAAATGAATAGGGCCAGGTAAAGTCACCGCTGCTTCCTTATCAACCACTGACAGCGGAAGAAGGAAGCTGTCATATAGCACATCTCTAGTGTTCATTCAGAAGTAATATTACCAGGAAGCCAGGTAGAGAGATCTCTTTTGAACTTTGCTGAAACTCGGAGCTCCTCATTCCAACACCTCATAGATGCTGGGAATAAAGTTATCAAAAAAAGAAAGCTGGTGAGGAGAACACGGGTATCCCAAAAGAGGTATGTGGAAGCCGACATTTTGCTATATACAGGTTTGGCATGATTACAACATGGTGCTTAGACCTTGTTTTTCCAGACTAGTATACTAACTTCCACAGTCATAACTTATTGGACATAATCCTTGCAAGAGTATATATATATGTAGCACTACCCCCGAAGGAGCTGCTGGTTTAGATTTGGGCCTTGCACGTTACCTCAACATTCGTTGTCTAGGGGATGAGAGGCTACAGTAACTTCATTGTCCACACAAGTTATGAATCCTTTTCTTCAGGTTTTATTTCCAAACAAACTTGTATAGGTAGAGGGATTAAGGGTTACGGGAAGGTTTAGGCATACACAGCAGATCACTGGGGAAACTTCTAAGCTTTCAAAGTCTCACTCACCACTCTCCTTCAAGTGGGTTTTGCTCACCCGGATAGGCCCCTCTCACTTGACCTAGCAGCCGGAATTATGCACGAACAAATAATAACAGTCTCTGCCACAGACCTTTAGAACGATTAAGTTTAACTGTTCAATGATCCGCTGCCACAGGATTTTAGTTTTAGATATCCAGCCTTACAGTCTAAGAGCCTTTAAGCCAACCCGGCAGACTGTAAGGTAACTTTAGCTACGGTGCATCCTCCAATAGGGTCACCAGGCCTTCAAGATACCAGCCTTCCGCTTGGTCCTCTCCAGGACAGGTCCTCCCCTGGTTTCCTTCATTGAGTGGCTTCCTCCCGCAGGACAGACAGCACAGGATCACCTTCAAAGTGTAGGCCCCAGTCAGGACAACTGGACCTACCTGGCATAGATGCAGCCTCTAGCCAGCGTGGCTCCGAGGCTGAAATTCCAGTAACACATACCTCGAGCCAGGAGGGCCACGAGGCGAAGAAGCGCCCCGAGAAATGGCGTCTGACCCGTACGTACCCTTCCCCAGCATGCTCAGCAGGGAGACCACTCCCACTGAGCTGTTCCCGGGGAAAGACACCCAATACGCTTTGGCCTGCTTGTGTTCCAACATGGCCTGGGGTGGTAATGCCACCTACAGGCAAACAGTGGGAAATCCTTCCAAACACAGCCATAGCTGGAACAGAGGCCAATTTAACCTTCATCATACAAAGTCTGAGCTAACTACCAGCTCAGACACCCACTAAATTTAACATAGCGCCTGATCATCAGGAGCAGGGCGCTACATATATATATATATATATATATATATATATATATATATATATTGTGGCAGAGCTAGGCTCTGTCCCAGTGAAAATGGGGTTAAAATGGACACAGGACTCTCAAAGAAGCAATTTGAGAAGTTCCAGCAAAAGTTTAGTGATCAGAGAAAACTATGCTTTAAGTTTTCTCTGGATTTGGTAAGTCTGGATTGAGGCTGGAAACTTGAAGACTTCAAAGAGCATTGGGAGGGATGGAGTCTTCAGTCATGTGTCCGGGTTTTCCAGAAACTCTGCAGGTTGTGTGTGTGTGTCCAGGTGCACACAGTCGTTATAAGGCAGAACTAAGCATAGCTCAGTGTGTGTGGGAAAGGAGTTGGTGTTGGAACAGTTGCTGCAGACAAGAGGGAGGTGTGCTACTATTTAAGAACTCAGGCAACATCCAGGTTAGTGGACTGAGAGAGTTGGGCCAGCTGAGAGAGTCGGGGAGACTATAGCTGAGACAACTGGAAGAGAGAGTCTTGGGGACCAGAGGGAACCGTAAGTCTTGGAGGAGTGTGGAAGCCTGGAGTGTCAGGAGAGCCCTTCCTAGAGGCCAGGAGTGGGCCTGTGCAGCAAGGAACTGCGCCCAAGCCTGAGTGAGCCTTAAGAGCCAGGGGGATTGGCATTTTTCATTTGTTGTAATTTTGGGAGAAGAACCCCTGTGTGGGCAACCAAATACATGTGTGAACTTTTCCTTTGTTACTTTCAATAAAAGTGGGCTACCATGCCCTTAAACCTTAGTTCCTGTTGGCGGTGAACTCACTTAAAACGCATCTATCACTAAGCTAAACAACCCCCAATACATTTATTTTTATATATATATATATATATATATATATATATATATATATATATATATAATAGCTTTTTTTCAACAGGAATGCAGGGAAGGCAATCAATTCTGGCACCTCCAACACTGAATGTATTTCATGGCAAGGTGTGCTAGAGGGTCTATTGATGTTGGCTTCTGGAGGATCTTTTGTCGCAGGTGGGATTCTTTTTTTGTAGAGGACTATTGTTGCTGGGTAGATCTATTTTTGGTGGCTGGGGTATCTTATGTTGCTAGGGGGTCAATTGTTGCTGGGAGGAATCTACTGTTGAGGGAGAGGTCTATTGTTGCTGGCTGCTGGAGGGTCTATTGATGCTGGCTGCTGGGAGATCTGTTGTTGCTGCTGAGGGTCTATTGTTGCTGGGGTGGTATTTTGTTGCGGGGGGCCCATTGTTACTGGGGGGAGATCTGTCATTGTGAGGGATCTAATGTTGCTGTGGTGGGTCTGTTGTTGCTAGGGGAGTCTATTGTTGCTGAAGTGGGGGTCTATCAAATTCCATACAAAATTACTTAGTAGCACAAAATGATACTTGGCTCTGTATTCTCTAAAAGGGCTGTACTGGGAGGTGGGTAGGGGATGGAGCCAAGAGGGACTTGGTGTGTGGGCGGAGGTGGCAGCTCAGTCTCTACTGCAGGCTATCTGCCCGCGGAGGAGTGTGACACCTCCGACCTGGAGTCGCTCTCCGATCTAGGAGACGATGTGGCCATAGATGAGCTGTTTACTCAAAAGGGCTGGGACAAAGTACCTCTTGCTTCGTCCCGCAGAACCAGAGACCCACCCATGTCTACAGGGGACAGTACACCCCGGGTGGAGGCACCAGCGCCTGGGGAGGGGTCCCGTCCCCAGCCTACTCTCACATCCCCGGTGCAACCTGCAGCCAGTGCCGGGGAGAAGAGACTGTTGTTGCGGGCACCTATGCCCAGATTGGATGTGGCCAAGGTCCCTCGTCACCCAGATGCTATAGTCTTGCCAGGTGAAGGGGACAAAGCCACTATGCCTCCGCTGGCGAGACTACAACGCCTATTTTGCCAGAAGGTTGCTGCTGAGTATGGGTGGCAGTACCCATACTTGTCCAAAGAACTGTTATACGAAGTGGAAGTTTGCCGGGAGCGCTGGTACAATGACTTTGTGTGGACTCACATTCAGGTCCCACACGCCCGCAGGTACCTTGCGTGCTCCCCCAAGGCATCTCAGCGTTTCAAAGACTGCAAGGCAGAGTGGATGTTGGGGGGCATATTCACGCGGACAAAGTGCTGATTCGACACAAGGAAGGGGAAGATGCCGAATACCAAATAGAGACTCTGGATCAGCATCTGAAACCCCTTGTCCTGCCGCACCCTCGTTTCTATCTGTAGGAGAAAAGAGACTCCGTTCTTGTTGTCTTTACAGCAAGCAATCATGGACTCTGGGGTAGATAGGGCCCAAAGAAGAAGGAACGTTCCACAAGTGCAGTTACCGCGACGCTGTCACCAGGAGGCAGTGTCGTGCAGCGACATTCACTTTTCACACACACACACTTTTTGAAGGAAAGGATTTCTCTGCGGAGAAGTTTTTTCGTTCTCACACAAGCATATGTGTCAGGGATTTGTATGTTTAACCTTTCTTTTCCCTTCTGCAGGAGAGCATCCCATCAAGACCACTGAGAATGGGGTGGGTCTTAGCCAGGATGGGTGGGGAGAAGTGTTATGTGAAAATGTGATTTTTAGTGTTATGGTTGTGTTGTTGATTCCCTTCCCTCTCCTTTCATGTGAGGCTCAGACACAACTGCTCCAGTTAGTTAGTTCTAAACGTTTTATTTTTGTAAAATTTATAGTTGGTTTCTGGACTGGGTTATGTCAGCCATTGAGGACATAGTTTATTCCAGACACTGGGGACCAGTGTCAAACCACCAGGGGGAGAGTGTAGCGGGCATGCACTTTCCCAGTGTATTTAAAACTGGCAGAGACACCAGTAATGTGCAGTTCCGTGGCGCTGTCGCCTTGGGCTGAACCATTGCTGTGTGCCGTACCCCTTTTTTGTCCTCTCTCTCAGCGGTTGTATGGTGGGGCGGGGAACCCACCGTGCTTGCTGGGAGAGGGTATAAAGGGGCCGGCCATCTTTATCACGGGGTCGAGTCCCAGGCACCTTCAGCCTGAGGGTGGTGGTTCGTGTCGGGAGTCTAGGCGGCCTAGGCCTAGAGGACGTTCGGAGGTCGTGTTCCATCCCAGGCACCTTTAGCCTGGGGTGAGGTACTCGGATGGAGGTCTGGGGCCCAGTGTCCTTTACTGGGTTCCGCGAGGGATCGATTTCCTAGGGGGACCCCGGGAGTGGGCTCCCCGAATCCAGTGGCGTAAGGGACCGGAGGGGGTACTCGCCTGAAGACCTGGTGCAGCATATTGCCAGGTGAGCCTCCGGAGACCGCCCGGAGGGATATATCCCTCGCCAAGGGAACGCAATACACTTTTAGAAGGAGAGAAGAAGAGTTCATTGTGTCTGGGCCTACTCGTATCCACACCCCCCTGTCTGTTCTACTCGTTGAGGGAGTCCAACTGACTGTGTTTTACTCTGATATTGGAAGAATAAAGGAGTGTTGGACTTTAATGGTGTGGGGCTCATTTTCTGGCAGACACTGTGCAAAAGGAGGAGGAGGCTCTGATGCAGAACACCAACCCGAAGGTAAAGAGGATCTTCTCACACCACACACACATCTGTGGTGGGAACTTGGCATGGTGACCCTGCACTCTCTCAACCAAGGTACCCCTAGACAAAAGCCAGAGACAGATGATGTGATATCAGGGAGAGAGAGAGTGGAGGCCGCTACACATGGGGGCTCGGGTCCGGGATGGTGTTTGTGCTATTACGGAGTTTGGACGTGTCTGCCCGGAGGAGTTCCGAGTAGGTCGGCCATATCATTGGCCAAAGTGCATCCCTGCTCAAAGTCGTGGACATGACCCAGTGAAGGGAAAGGCCCACGCAGAAGAGCGAGAAGAGGGGGGAGCCCAGCCGTGTGAGGGACTACACGTGGAGGCGTCTATTTGCACTGCGCCATCAGGCACACCCTCCCTGCTCAGTTTGTGGGCGTGACTCAGGAAAGGAGAAAGCCCGCGAACTAGAGTGCAAGAGGGGAGGAGTCCAATACGTGTGAAGGACTACACGTGGGACTTTGGCGCAAAACTTGCAGTTCGCAATGGATCAGCAGCAAGTCACCATGTTCGGACTTACATCGTGGGTTCCACTTCACCCTTATACCACGACTTTGACTGCTACTGCTCCGGTGACCGATACGGGGATTCGGCTAAAGCCCCGGGGACGATTCGCCTTGTATTCGTGCATGGACGTTGAGGCCCTGGGTGTGATTTGTCCCGGCTGCTCGGGACTGGTGTGTCAGCTAAAGCCGTTCGGGCGATGCGAGGCCTGCGGGGAGTTTTTATCCGAGGTGGATTTGGTCATCGAAAAGCCAAGAACCATCTACCCCGGCCGCACTACAGGCAACACCACTCAAGTTGGAGGAATCACTGCTTTGACAGCCATCCCTGTGCGCATTGCAGCGACCGCGGGGGGGACTTTAATGGTGTGGGGCTCATTTTCTGGCAGACACTGTGCAAAAGGAGGAGGAGGCTCTGATGCAGAACACCGACCCGAAGGTAAAGAGGATCTTCTCACACCACACACACATCTGTGGTGGGAACTTGGCGTGGTGACCCGCACTCTCTCAACCAAGGTACTCCTAGACAAAAGCCAGAGACAGATGATGTGATATTAGGGAGAAAGAGTGGAGGCCGCTATATATATATATATATATATATATATATATATATATATATATATATATATATATATATAATGTGTGTGTGTGTATATATACACACAGTTGTGCTCATAAGTTCACATACCCTGGCAGAATGTATGATTTCTTGCCCATTTTTCAGAGCATATGAATAACAAACATTTTTCACTCATGGTTAGTGTTTGGCTAAAGCCATTTATTATCAATCAACTGTGTTTACTCTTTTTAAATCATAATGACAACACAAACTACCCAAATGACCCTGATCAAAAGTTTACATACCCTGGTGATTTTGGCCTGATAACATGCACACAAGTTGACACAAAGGGGGTTGAATGGCTATTAAAGGTAACCATCCTCACCTGTGATCTGTTTGCTTGTAATTAGTGTGTGTGTGTAAAAAAGGTCAATGTGTTTCTGGACTCCTGACAGACCCTTTCATCCAGTGCTACACTGAAGTTTCTGGATTCTGAGTCATGGGGAAAGCAAAGGAATTGTCAAAGGATCTGCGGGAAAAGGTAGTTGAACTGTATGTAGCACACAGATCCCATTCTTGCTTACCTCTGCTAGCAGGTGGGACACACCATGCCACATGCCCAGTATCCTCCTTGTTGAAGAGGGTGAGCGGTGTTATCTGATTTGGGTCCTGCAGCGAGTTACCTCCTTCCGTTGGTTCTTCACCCTAGAGTGTAGGAAGAAGTCTATTCTCTCTTTGAAAGAAGGCCAATGTCCAGACAGTATTAAACCCAATAAAAAGGTTTATTTTGCTTTGCTTGAGAACTTGACAGGAAAGTTGGAGATAAAGAGAAATGAACAGGGAGGCAGGTTCAGGCACGCGGCACTTAACTATCACTCGTCGCCACTCAGGCCTGAGTGGGTTTTGCTCACCTGGATAGTCCCCTTAAGAGCGGTCCTAGCAGCCGGTGTGGAACACGGAACATTTCCTTGTGGTTTCCTAGGGATACGATCAGGAGATAATCTAAGTCCCGAACTTCCCAGTCTAGTAACACTTGAGTCCTTAGAGGCACGTTACTATGCTTGTGGCGGACTATGGAATCCTTCCCTCTGATAGGTAACCAGGCCTCTCCCGAAACAGTGACTTCTCTCACCGATCCCCTTGGGTAGATCCTCCCCTGGTTGCCACTCCTTTAGAGTGGGTCACCCCTCACTTGGGTACCCTGGGATTCCTCTTTGGGTGTAGGCCTCAGCTAAAGGTGCTGAGCCTACTTACAGCAATGCAGCCTCAGGCTAAAGGTGCCTGGGGCTGGGACACACACACACGCACCCCTGGCCTGGAGGTGCGAACTGCTTCCCGAATACTGGCGTCTGCCCCTTATGTATCCTTTCCCAGCACGCACAGCGGGTAGACCACGCCCACTGCACGGCTTCCGAGAAAAGACACCCAATGGCGTTGTAACGCTACCTGTGGTTCAACCTGAGCCTGGTGCGACAGTGCCACCCACAGGTCACAGGGAACTGTACTGCCAGGCAAAAATTACCTCAAAGCAGAAGCCAGTTTTTGAAGAATTCAACAGCCTGAGTCCAACTATGGGCTCAGGCTACCCCCTAAATTTAAGCATAGCGACCCCCAATTATTGGGGGGTCCGCTACACACACCCCCTCCTAAATAAGACACTGTCCCAGTAGCTAGAATAAATCAAAGACCCCCTCAATCCTGAGTAGGTGTTGATTTATTCACAAACTATATACACAAATTTTAAATTGGTGCCTGAACCAAAAATTTGGGGAAATGGGGAGGGAAAGAAGAAAGACATAGAGCAACATACAAATTGACATCCCATTCTCAACGTCACATTTAGCAATGCACACAAAAAAACACATCACACATCCCACCCCCTCCTAAATAACTACCCCTCCCCATTCTCCAGTGGAGTTGATAGCAGATCACACACCTGCAGAGGGAGAGAGAAAAAAAAAACAACATGCATCATAATACACATCCTATCTTCTAACTGTACAAACAAGTGAGCCATCTCTCCGAAAATAAATTACTTCCTTCTGCAAGTAAAGTACGCTAAGCCTAGCATCACTATATATATATATATATATATATATATATATATATTTATTTTAAAAAAAATTAGTTCGGCAAACCGCTGCCACCTGGTATTAGCACCAAATCAGTACATCCAAAGCAGTTGCGCATGGGAATGAATCACAGCACACATAAACATTTCCCATCTTGACCAAGACGTCTCTTTTGCTTTGGCCCTGACTAATCTACCCCCAAAGTTCAACTCAGAAGGAAAAAAACTGTCTTTTTTTTTTTTTTTTTTAAAGCGCAGAGGAGTGAGGAAAAAAAAAAAAACAGCTCTCCAATTTCCTCAACGGACTAGATTTCCTCTGTAGCAGAGGACAAAGTTACTTGAATCCAGGGCAGTTTGTCTGTGTAAAGACAGGATAATGAAGAAACAGAACAAGTCCCTGTCTTTAGAGATAATAATGGGGATCAGGGAGAATGAGAGTCTTCCACTGTTTGTCCAGGGTTTCAATGGAATACACGGCGTCCTCTCTCTCCTTGTTACAGATCACCACCCGATCAGCATGTATGTGCCGACCATAATCCCACTCTTTGCGGCAACCCTTGAAGCGATCAGCCAAGGCGGCTGCACGTGCAAAGTACCTGCGGGATTTAGGCACTTCAAGATAATCCCATATGGCGTCGGAGTACCACCTCTCTCTATAGGCCTCGATTTCAAATAGTAGCTCCTTGGGCACATAAGGGTACTCCCAGCCATACTCCTCAGCCACTCTCTAATTGAGGAGCTGCTGCAACCTGGCAATAGGTGGAATGGTTGCACGGTCTCCTGCTCCTGGTAACACAATGGCGTCCGGCCACCTTTAACTAACACTGCATCAGGCTTTGGCAGAGGCGGCCACAATGGCAAACGTCCTTCTGTAGTAACGGGCACGGGCGATGCAGGTGCGGGCAGTGCAGGTATGGGAACAACCTTCTCCTCCAAAGCAGGGGCTTTCACTCGGGGCGTGGTTTCCCCAGAGTCCATCGGTTATCCCTCTCTAAGGTTGCGGGTCGGGGGCACCGAAATCCTGTCCCAACCCTTCTTAATGAAGGCCTCATTGATCTCCACATCGTCACCCACATCGGATGACGAATCCAAGTCCGAAGTGTCACATTCTTCGGCAGGTAAATAGTTTCTTTTGGGCACGGATACATTGTCCCCAGACAATAAAAGTTCTCGAGGGTCGGCTGTCCATACATCCCCAGTAGTATAGGGTATGGGCTTCTTTCCCTTCCCCGGCAAACTTGTTGTCACAGTTCCCCCAGCCTCCTTTCTGTCCCCTGACGTGGATTTTCCGGAGATCCCTCCGCTTCAAAGATCCGGTTTAGGCAGGCTTCTGCCGCGGGAGGCCTTGACGTATCCCACTTTCCGTTTGGCGGGTGGGATGGAAGTTTCTGTGGTGACGAAGGCAGCATCCGCTGTGATGTCTGTCGCTGGCCCTCTGGTGACCGGAACCTCATCCTTGGCATCCGTTGCAGCCGCGGTGATGCGCGTGGGTTCGGCTGTAAGGGTGTAGTTGTCTTCCTTGGAAGTAACAGCCCCTGTAATACAATTGACCCGGTAGGCTCGGGGTGACTCGGTGGGCTGGTCCACCTCGAACAAGAATTCCCCACAAGTCAAACACCTTCTGAATGGCCTTAGTTGCACAGCCAATCCACCGCATCTGAGACAGGGCACGCCCAGGGCCTCCGCATCTCGGCAAGTGCACAGTGTGAAGCGGCCCCGAGGCTTGAGCCGGATCCCCGTATCCGTGAGGGGGGCTGTAAGGGGAGCAATGTCCATGGTAACACTATTGCAGGGATGGTGAAAAAGAAAATCTGAAATGGACCTAACTAACTAATAGTTAAGTTGTGTGAACCAAACACATGCAGTAAACATAGTCACATCAAACATATAACATAAATGATGAGGTGCATATGGTGAGTGAACCACACCTAAGTGCAAAAATGATGATATACAAAATGTAGCCAATAATGAAAACACTAAACAGTGATATAAAAAAAAGGGATCGTGTGTCATTCAAAGTAAATCGCCAAACAATAAATCTCTCCGATGGCACAAAAACACTATAAACCGTGAAATATCCCCAAAATATTGCTATAAATAATAAGATGAAGGAGAGTCCAATATGTAACAAGTCCCGTCACCCATTCGAGTGCTAAAAGCAAAAAAACTTTGGTGCAAATCCACCCAGTGCTCACAAGCAGCTTACCTCCCCGCTGGGAAGGGACTGCATGAACTGGAACTCCTAATGTGGACAGTGATGAAGCAGCAACCTTGCATGGAAGTACAATCTCACTCACATGGATGCATGGGAATACACAAACGGAAAGATATTAATAGCATGACTCTGTGGGTCCAGCAAGACAGGTGGCCAAAGTATATTCTCACACTCACTTTAAATTGGTGAGCGTGGGCATCAATCCTCCGAACACCGCGCTCGTATATGTTGCAGGCTGAAATGGTAACGGTCAAACGATCCTCAAGCTTGCAGCAACCACAGAGTGCCAGTAGAACATGTGCAAAAAATAATAAAAGTGCACATAGTATAGGTCTGTAACCACTGGGGCGTTTATTAAAACAGTATAAAAACACTCACATCTCATAGGGGAACAAGGATGACAGTCTCATACGAGCGCCAAGCTCGTCTCCTCTCCTGCAGCTGTCGGTGTATCTGTGCTAATCCTAACGCGTATCGTCATGTCACATGACTTTTTAAGTCATTTGGAGTGATGAGACCAAAATTTAGTCAACAAGGCCTATAGTAAAAGGTACACCATTCCTACTGTGAAACACGGAGGTGGATCGCTGATGTTTTGGGGATGTGTGAGCTACAAAGGCACAGGAAATTTGGTCAAAATTGATAGCAAGATGAATGCAGTATGTTATCAAAAAATACTGACGGAACATTTGCATTCATCAACCAGGAAGCTGCACATGGAACGTACTTGGACATTCCAACATGACAATGATCCAAAACACAAGGCCAAGTCAACCTGTCATTGGCTACAGCAGAATAAAGTGAAGGTTCTGGAGTAGCCTCTCCTGACCTCAATATCATTGAGCCACTCTAGGGAGATCTCAAAACACACAGTTCATGCAAAACAGCCCAAGAATTTACAGGAACTGGAGGCTTTTTGCCAAGAGGAATGGGCAGCTTTACCATCTGAGAAAATAAAGAGCCTCATCCACAAATACCACAAAAGACCATAAGCCGCACACTGCATCAATATGGTCTGCATGGCTGTCATCCCAGAAGGAAGCCTCTTCTAAAGATGATGCACAAGAAAGCCCACAAACAGTTTGCTGAAGACAAGCAGACTAAGGATATGGATTGCTGGACTCCAGGACAGGTAAGTGTCCTAATATTAAAAGTCAGCAGCTGCAGTATGTGTAGCTGCTGGCTTTTAATTTTTTGTAGCGGTCGGCGGACCTCCGCTTTAACCACTTCCTATCCGGGCCATCGACAATTGGCGCTCACAAGGTGGCTCCACATTGCCGGGAGGCCGTCAATTGATGGCCTCTGGGGGGACGCGCGCCCGCTGCGTCACTCAGGTGCCGATGCGCGTGCCTGGCGGCAGTCACAGAGCCAGGGACGTGGATCTCTGTGTAAACACAGAGATCCACGTCCTGTCAGGGAGAGGAGACCGATGGTGTGTCCCTTGTATAGGGACAACCATCGGTCACCTCCCCCAGTCAATCCCCTTCCCCCACAGTAAGAATCACCTAGCAGGGAACACAATTAACCCCTTGATCGCCCCCTAGTGTTAACCCCTTCCCTGCCAGTCACATTTATACAGTAATCAGTGCATATTTATAGCACTGTTCGCTGTATATTTATATAAATGTAAATGGTCCCAAAAATGTGTCAAGTGTCCGCTGTGTCCGTCACAATATCGCAGTCCTGACAAAAATCGCAGATCGCCGCCATTACTATTAATAAAAAAAATAAAAATAAATCATAATTCTATCCCCTATTTTGTAAGCGCTATAACGTTTGCGCAAACCAATCACTATACGCTTATTGCGATTTTTTTTTTTTTTTTTTTTTTTTTTTTTTTACCAAAAATATGTAGAAGAATACGTATCGGCCTAAACTGAGGGGAAAAAAAATGTTTATTTTTTTAAAAAATGGGATATTTATTATAGCAAAAAGTAAAAAATATTGTGTTTTTTTTCAAAATTGTTGCTCTATTTTTGTTTATAGCGCAAAAAATAAAAACTGCAGAGATGATCAAATACCACCAAAAGAAAGCTCTATCTGTGGGGGAAAAAAGGACGTCAATTTTGTTTGGGAGCCACGTCGCATGACTGCGCAATTGTCATTCAAAGTGTGACAGCACTGAAAGCTGAAATTTCGCCTGGGCAGGAATGGGGTATATGTGCCCAGTAAGCAAGTGGTTATACATAGTGTAGATAAATTCTGTGACAAACGTATGTAATGTGGAGAGTGTAATATGTAGGTGGGGCTTTGGGCAGATGTGGCTTGAGTGTGGACGGAGACACAGGGGGCCTCATGATCTTCTTTTTTTTTATTTTATTTTTTTCAATTTCTTTATTTATCTATTTTATCCAACATACAGGGGAAGTAATCAAATAGCACATTTTACTGTTTCAGTTTAAACCAATAAATGCCCCACGGGCCCAAACCATATATCACATTCTTATGATCTTAAATAGAGCATAAATCTAATTCTATTGGAATATTCCTGTTCCTTTGATTCTTCCCCTCCTATTACCCACCACCTTCTAAAAAACTTTGGTTCCCTCACCTTAACAAAAATAAAAATAAAAAAAATAAATAAATAATTTCTCTCGGGTCGGACAAGGAGGTAGATGAGCCCTAGCTCCCCCCTCCTCTTATTGGGTTACAAAAAAGGGTCTTCCCTTCTTCCGAGTATTTAAATATATTCCATTGTGCCCAGGTTTTAGAATAAATCTCATGACGGTCTTGACGTGAGAGTGTCAAGTCCTCCATCTTATTTACTTCTTCAATTCTATTAAACCATAGAAAGATTGTTAGGGGATTCGTATCTCTCCACTGCCGGGCAATACATGCTCTAGCACCGTTAATAAGATGATGTACAATTGATCTACTGTATTTTTCCCCTGGTATTTCAGAAACATGCAACAAGAATAAAGCCGGGTCTTCTGGTATATTATAATCAGTAATTTTTTGTGCTATCTGACGTACCTCCCTCCAGAAATGTGCCAACTTCGAGCATGACCAAAACACGTGGAGCAATGTCCCTCTTTCTTCTTGGCATCTCCAACATTTATCTGAGATCACCGAGAAATATTTATTAAGCAGTGATGGTGTTTGATACCATCTCGTCATGATTTTAAAGTTCGTTTCTTGGGCCCTCGTACATATGGATGATTTTAGCGCCCACTTTATAATCTGCTTATGTTGTACCTGCGTAAATGTCCTGTCCAATATTGTTTCCCACTTCCTTATATATGGGGGGACATAATCTTCTGGGGGGGGCAATCAATAATCCATATATTTTCGAAAGTGTATGGTAACAAGGGCCTGTTTCTTCACACAACTTTTCTAAAGGAGTCAATGGTCTTAGGAAACCCTCCAGGGGTGGTAGGGTATTAAAAAAATGTCTCAGTTGGACTCCACTCCAGAAATCAAGGCCAAAGCGATCGTTAGGTGAAGTTAATTCCATAAATGAGGGCCAATTAATCGTCCTTCCTTGCGCGAAATGCGAAGCCTAAAATATCTGTAAGTCTAAAAGTCTTCTCCATGGTCCCTCCTGTAGTCCCATAGGGAAGCGTGGGTTCCCCACGATGGGGTACAGGGGGGAGTTGACTGATGATAGTCCGGTGGTGGTGCATATTTGAGAGCAAATCCGCAGGGTAGGGCCCAAGGTTGGGTGCTTTTTGAGATCAGAACTAAGGTCTCCAAAGCACCAAACCGCTCGATGCAGTGGGACTCTGCACTGTGATTGCTCAATCTTTGACCATATTTTAAGACTTGTATGCCTACACCAGTCTATTACTCTCACCATGTGGGCCGCTTGATAGTATTTCTGAATGTCAGGAACTGCTACCCCCCCAAATTGTTTAGGCATAGTCAGTATTCGACGTTGTAATCTTGGCCTCTTATGCCCCCAAACAAAATCTACTATCAGAGCATTCGTCCGTTTAAAAAATTCTACAGGTACATGGATTGGCAGTGTTTGAAATAAGTATATTTAATTTAGGCATGATTGACATTTTAATTATGTTACATCTGCCAAACCACGAAAAGGTACCCTTGTCCCATTTAGGCAATAGGGTTTTGACTTTACTTAATAGGGGTGAAAAATTCAATTCAAAAATTTGATCTAATTTGGGTGGCATATAGGTGCCCAGATATTTAATGGCCATCGAGGACCATCTAAATTTAAAGTTTGTTTTCAAGGTACTAGTTTGTAATACTGACATAGATACCCCCATTGCTTCTGATTTTATCATATTAATTTTGAAATTAGATATGGTACCATATCGATCCAATTCTCCCATCAAATTCGGCATTGATATTGTTGGTTTCGTCAAAGAAAACAAAAGGTCATCCGCATAAGCGGAGACCTTATAGTCCGTATCTCCAGTTCTTACCCCCGATATATCGGGGTTTTGCCTTACTGTACAAAGTAGGGGTTCAAGCGATAGCGCGAAAAGGAGGGGTGATAAGGGGCATCCCTGTCGGGTGCCATTAGAAATAGAAAAGGGATCAGATATGAATCCATTTACTTTAATTTGTGCCTCTAATCTTGTATATAAACTCGATATCCATCCAACCATCCTCTCCCCCATCCCAACATATCGTAGCACTGAGAACACAAAAGGCAAACTAACCCGATCAAATGCCTTTTCGGCATCTGTTCCTAAGAACACAGTGGGCATGTTTGAGAGGTTGGCTACATGGATAAGGTTCAGGATTTTAATAGTATTATCTCGAGCCTCTCGACTTGGTATAAAACCTACCTGATCTGGATGTATTAAATCTGTTAGGTGTGGTTGGATACGCATGGCCAGTATTTTAGTGAAAATTTTTAGGTCTACATTAAGTAAAGAGATAGGGCGGTAACTGCCACATGCTGATGGATCCTTGTCCTCCTTCGGTATGAGAGTGATATGTGATTTCAGCGTTTCTGGTGTAAACCTTGTCCCTTGTCCTATTGCATTAAATATTTGTACCATCTGCTTACCTAGGAGTGGAAAAAATTTCTGATAGTATTTATATGTAAATCCATCTGGACTCGGGGCTTTACCTGGTTTAGCTGACTTAATGGCCACCTGTAGTTCCTCTAATGTGATAGGCGCTTCCATGTCCTCTCTAGTCCGTTCTAATAATTGGGGGATACCTGACGATGCTATATATTCCTCTATCTTGTTTTTATTATTTTGGGGTTGCATTGTAGTAGGCAGATTATATAGCGTCTGATAAAACTTACGAAAAGTCATAGCTATCTGAGTGGGGAGATATATCTTGTTCCCCTTCGAATCCACCAAATAAGGGATATATGATTGGGTTTTCTGATCTTGTATAGCCCTAGCCAATGTTCGACCACATTTGTCTCCTGATTCATAATAATATCTCCGGCATCTCTGTACTGCTGCCTTAGCTCTATAATACAATAGATCCGTCACTTGTCTACGTAGGGCTAAAAGTTCCCTCTCTCCTGTTCCTCTCGGGTCTTTTTTGGTCTCCAATACTTGTATGTCTGTAAGTAATTTATTCAGTTGCTTTTCCCTATCCTTCTTTATCCTAGAGCCATGCTTAATAAGAATCCCTCTTATTACAGTTTTATGCGCCTCCCATGTTATCCCTGCATCTAACTCTGGTGTAAGATTATATTGAAAGTAGTATTCAATTTCTCTCATTACCTCTTGAACCGTTACCTCATCCTCAAGCAGGTTCTCATTCAGTCGCCACTGTCTCATCTTTCCCTCCGACTGTTTATTCATACTCATTGTCATGGTAATCAGAGCATGGTCAGACCATGTGATACTCCCTATCTCTATTTCTTTGATCTCCATTACCATATTGTGTGGGACAATAAATAAATCGATCCGAGAGTAACCCTTATGTGGAGTTGAATAGAAGGTATAGTCCTTTTCATCTGGGTGGTACGCTCTCCAGGCATCGGTAAGTTGAAAATTATGGAAGGTCTGTAAGACCCTCTTACGAAGGCCTTTAGCTACCGAGGATCTTCCTGCTAAGGTATCCATTTTAGGATCTAGGGGGAGATTAAAGTCTCCGCCCAGGAGTAGTTTCCCTTCTGTGAATTTCATAAGTTTATTAAGGGTGGCGCAAATGAATTGGTCTTGATTAGTATTAGGTGCATATATCGTAGCCAAGGTCACTTTATTACCCTCAATCATGCCTTTAAGAAACAAGAATCTGCCCTCTGTGTCTATTCTTTGATCTATTAATTTCCAATGTACTTGTCTTGCTATTAATATAGATACCCCTCGAGATCTACTTGCCCTATTAAAGGCGTGGTATACCAATGGAAAAAGATTATTTTTCAGAATTGGTGCTCTGCCCTCTCTAAAGTGTGTTTCTTGAATATATGCCACATCCGATTTTAATCGTTTCAAGTCTTGAAGGAGCATCCTCCTTTTTTCTGGGGTATTAAGCCCCTTAGAGTTTAGAGAGAGAACACTCAGCTCCTCCATCTCCCCTACCGAGCCGAGAAGAAAAAAAAAAAAAAAAAAGCAAAAGGGTTCTAACAACCCTAATGTGTTACGGTGGGTAAGAGCACCCCCGTATCCCCCTTTAAGAAATAGAGGGATTCAAATTAAAAGTTACTTTTTTGTACTCACTTTGGGTTTACCGCTTAAGTGAGTACTTACCTAGGTGGGGGTTCAGTCAAAAATATGCGGTTGAGGTCCCTCTCCCCTCCCTTCCCCTTCCCTCCCCGCCAATCACATCCACATTGTTCTTATTGTCTGCCCTATTACAAACAGCTTTTATTCCGGTGTGTGTATATGTATATATATATATATATATATATATATATATATATATATATATATATATATATATATATAACAGTACTATTTAGACTTTTTTCAGTTTCCCCTCTTCATCCAATATTAAACATATATTAACCAAATTGTAACCATATTGTGTCCCCTAAGATAAGGGGAAATATATATATATATATATATATATATATATATATATATATATATATATATATATATATATATATATATATTGTGACAGCAGGAAGGTAAAGTCACCTGGTTGCATCCAGGGGGGTAGATATATTTCTCCCAGATTCAGGCTTTATGCCGACTTATACAACTAGGGAGTTGATGAAGCCCAGCTGAGGCTAGTGGGCTCATGAATGACTCATACCTCTAGGGAGAGTGCTGGGCGTCGTGAGGCAGGGAGTTGATGAGACCAGCTGAAGCCTGTCAGTTCGTTTAAGGCCTCTATAAAAACTCCCAGATTCATTAGATGTTAGCTCATGCCTGGAACCAGACCTGTGTGGACTGTCTAGGGAGAGTGAACCCCTGTGCGGTGAGGCAAAGCCTGTGTGGCTATTTGTTTGGACTTTTACTAAACCAGGGACTTAGGGACTAGGACAGCACCAGGCTGATCCCAGTTGTTAGTTTAGGAAACCTGCATGTTTAGTCAGAGGTCAAACTGACCAGGATTTATTTTGTTTGTTTCTTTTTGGCTTTGCTGTGTTTTGTCACTGTACATAGAGAAATAAACCGCACCTTTTGATTTTGAAAACCACAACCTCCGTCTGCTGGCCCTGTTTTTGTGTGGGGAGCCCAACCAGGGGGTCACACACACCCGCTACCGAGTTAACCCCCTCACAGTTGGTGGAGAATGCGGGCAGTTTTTTTTAAGCCAGCATGGAGGAGATACTGAAACAGCTGGCTCTAGCAAATGCCAATCAACAGCAGACAAATGCAGGTTTGCAAAGGAGCCTTGCAGCCCAGCAGCAAGCTCATCAACAAGCCCAGCAGCAATCTGAGGCCCGCTTCATAGACCTGTTACAGAAGCAAGAGCAGAGACTACAACAAATGGAAGCAGTAATGCAGCAACGTCCGCAGACCAGTGAGGAAAGCCGTCCCACTAATACCGCGTCCTTTGGGGTGAGTCGTTTATTGACAAAAATGACTGGAGAGGATGATCCAGAGGTATTTTTGACCACATTTGAAAGGACTGCTGAAAGAGAAAAGTGGCCTGAGGAGCAGTGGGCTGGACTGGTGGCTCCTCTGTTAACTGGTGAATCGCAGAAGGCTTACTATGACCTAGAGCCTGACCAAGCAAAAGACTATGTGATGCTAAAAGCTGAAATATTGGCAAGGCTGGGTGTCACCCTGGCTGTCCGGGCTCAGCGTGTGCATAACTGGACTTTCCAGCTTGGAAAACCCCCCAGGTCTCAAATGTATGATCTCATTCACCTGAGCAGGAAGTGGCTACAGCCAGAGACTTTGTCCGCACCGGAGATTGTGGAACGTGTTGTGATGGATCGTTTCTTGAGAGCTCTTCCTACCGCCATTCAAAAGTGGGTAAGCCATGGAGACCCAGAAACGGCCGGTAAACTTGTGGATCGTGTAGAGAGATACTTGGCTACAGAGAACCTGACGGCCTCTTCCAGAGACTCTCGGACTTTCCACCCTAAGACCAGACCATCCCCAGGGGCGGATAAGAGGATTCCAAGGGGTGAGGGTGGAGAGAGTGAGAGGGTGGGAGCTCTACCCCAAGTTTGGCGAGAACAGCCTGGGAAATCAGCGGCTCAAGAGGCCGCAAGAAGGATCGTTTGCTACCGCTGCCGGCAAGCGGGACATATTGCAGCAAATTGCCCGGTTGTGGAGGAACCCATGCAATGTGACTTTCTGATGGACAGACGTCAGTCGCTGTGTGCGACAGTCGCATGCACTGCCATTCGGGGAACTGAGAAACATTTATGCAAAATGTGTATTAATGGTAGAAATGTTGTGGTATTACTGGATTCAGGTAGCCTTGTGACCCTGATAAAGGCTGAATTAGTTAAAACAGAGGTCTCTGGGAATAGCAAGGTAGCTGTTATTTGTGTGCATGGGGACACCCGAGAGTATCCAGTGACTACAGTGTGTTTCGAGACCCCCAAAGGTACCCTCTCTCATCCAGTGGGGTTAGTATCTCAATTACCGCATGATGCCATTGTGGGAAGGGATTTTCCGAAGTTCTGGGAACTGTGGGATGATCCTGAGCCCCCCACTGGTGCCCCTATGTACCAGGAATGTGATAGCCAGAACTCCTCTGAGAGTGGTGAGGACTCTCCAGAATTTCCCTTGTCAGTATTGGCAGGGGAGACTCAAGAAACTGGAGAGGAGCCCACCTCCTCAGACGAAAACCTACCGTCTGTGGAGTTTTCTGATCTGGAGGTTCACAGGGAAAATTTTGCCACAGAACAGTTAAAAGACCCCGCCCTAATAAAGGCACGGGAAAACGTAGTGGAAATAGATGGCGAGTTAGTGAACCCAGATAATACCTGCACTTACCCATACTTCAGCGTAGAGAAGGACCTACTGTATCGGGTGGCAAAAAGGGCAGAAGAAACCGTTGAGCAGCTGGTGTTGCCCAAACCTTACAGGAAGTTGGTGTTGGAGTTGGCCCATGGGCACATTCTTGGAGGTCATCTGGGGACAGAGAAAACCCGGGAGAGGGTATTACAGAGATTCTATTGGCCTGGGGTGATGAAGGACATAGAAAATTATTGTTCCTCCTGCCCTGTGTGTCAGAGGTCGGCCCCGATGCCACATTTCCGTAGCCCGCTGGTCCCTCTACCCATCATTGAGGTCCCGTTTGAGAGAATCGCAATGGATTTGGTAGGTCCTATAATCAAGTCCGCTAGGGGGCACCAGTACATATTGGTTATAATGGACTATGCCACCCGTTATCCAGAAGCGATCCCTCTCAGAAATACCTCGGCCAAAACCATAGCCAAAGAGCTATCTCTTGTTTTTAGCCGGGTGGGTATTTGTAAAGAACTGCTTACGGACCAAGGTACACCCTTTATGTCCCGGGTTATGAAAGAGCTGTGTAAATTGTTCAAAGTGACGCAATTGCGTACATCTGTGTATCACCCCCAAACCGATGGGCTGGTTGAAAGATTCAACAAAACCCTAAAACAAATGTTGAAGAAAGTGGTGGATAGAGATGGAAAGGATTGGGACTGTCTACTTCCTTATTTGATGTTTGCTATTAGGGAGGTGCCCCAATCCTCTACGGGATTCTCCCCCTTTGAGTTACTGTATGGGAGACACCCAAGAGGGCTGTTGGATATTGCCAAGGAAACTTGGGAAAGTGAGAGTTCTCCCCACAGGAGTGTGATTGAGCATGTCGCCCTGATGCAAGATCGAATTGCACAGGTAATGCCCATCGTGAAGGAACATTTGGCCCAAGCGCAGTTGGCACAGCAGAGAGTGTACAACCGTGGAGCAAAGACCCGTACCTTTTCCCCGGGGGATAGGATATTGGTACTTGTCCCTACGGTTGAAAGTAAATTCCTTGCCAAATGGCAAGGCCCCTACGAGATAATGGAAAAAGTGAGCGAAGTGAATTACAAGGTCAGACAACCAGGAAGGCGAAAGCCCGAACAGATATATCACGTTAATCTGTTGAAAGCCTGGAGGGATAGAGAGTCCCTAGTCGCAGAAACTTGGTCACCAGCTCAAACTGGTTGCGTGATTCCGGAGGTTGGAATAGCAGCCACCTTGTCACAACCCCAACAACAGGAGGTTAAGGAGTTTGTGCTTCGCAACAAGGAGGTGTTCTCTGAGCTGCCAGGACAAACATCTGGGGTAGAGCATGATATTATTACCCCGCCCGGTGAAAGGGTGAAGTTAAAACCCTATCGGATCCCAGAGGCCCGACGGGAGGCAATACGGGAGGAAGTACAGAAAATGCTGAACTTAGGGGTGATAGAGGAGTCCCAAAGTGATTGGTCTAGTCCCATTGTGTTGGTGCCTAAACCGGATGGGAGCTGGCGATTTTGTAACGATTTTCGTCAGTTGAACAAAGTTACAAAATTTGACACCTACCCCATGCCACGTATAGATGAGTTGATCGACCGGCTGGGAACAGCCCGATACATGACGACTCTTGACCTCACAAAAGGGTATTGGCAAATTCCCCTGGCCAAGTCGGCCAAAGAGAAAACCGCATTTGTAACCCCAGACGGGGCGTTCCAATATAAGAGAATGCCGTTCGGGTTACAGAATGCGCCGGCCACATTCCAGCGGAAAATGGACCAGATGCTGAGGCCCCATCGGAAGTATGCTGCGGCTTACCTGGATGACGTAATTGTCCATAGCACAGATTGGGCCTCACATCTGCCAAAAGTGCAAGCAGTCCTGGACTCTGTTCGGGAAGCGGGGTTTACGGCTAACCCCAAGAAGTGTACCATTGGGCAGGAGGAGGCCAAATATCTTGGGTACACCATTGGCAGGGGAGTAATAAAACCCCAACTCAACAAAGTCGAGGCCATCCAGAGTTGGCCACGTCCCAACAGCAAGAAGCAGGTACGAGCCTTTCTGGGAATCGCGGGTTATTATCGGCGCTTCATTCCCCACTTTGCTTCTAAGGCTGTGCCCCTAACCAACCTGACGAAAGGGAAAGGGTCGGTCATGATTAAATGGACCCCCGAGGCTGAGGCAGCATTCCAATTCTTGAAACAAGCCTTATGTAGCCAGCCAGTGTTGTACTCACCCGACTTCTCTAAAGACTTTGTCGTACAAAGTGATGCGTCAGATGTGGGGTTAGGAGCAGTATTGTCCCAGGTCTGGAACGGGGAAGAGCACCCAGTCATTTACCTCAGCAGGAAGTTGAAGTCCCATGAGGTAAATTACGCCACGGTTGAAAAGGAGTGTTTAGCGGTGAAGTGGGCTCTAGATTCCCTTCGGTACTATCTGCTAGGTAGGCACTTTGACATGGTTACGGATCACGCTCCGTTAAAGTGGATGGCTCAAAACAAAGAGACAAATAGAAGAGTGAATAGGTGGTTCCTGGCCCTACAGGAATTCAACTTCACAGTAAAGCATCGCCCTGGCGTTCAAATGGGGAATGTGGATGCTTTGTCTCGAGTACATGAATGCCTGATTGCTGGTGTTCCAACCCCAAGGTTAAAACAAGAGGGGGGGGTATGTGACAGCAGGAAGGTAAAGTCACCTGGTTGCATCCAGGGGGGTAGATATATTTCTCCCAGATTCAGGCTTTATGCCGACTTATACAACTAGGGAGTTGATGAAGCCCAGCTGAGGCTAGTGGGCTCATGAATGACTCATACCTCTAGGGAGAGTGCTGGGCGTCGTGAGGCAGGGAGTTGATGAGACCAGCTGAAGCCTGTCAGTTCGTTTAAGGCCTCTATAAAAACTCCCAGATTCATTAGATGTTAGCTCATGCCTGGAACCAGACCTGTGTGGACTGTCTAGGGAGAGTGAACCCCTGTGCGGTGAGGCAAAGCCTGTGTGGCTATTTGTTTGGACTTTTACTAAACCAGGGACTTAGGGACTAGGACAGCACCAGGCTGATCCCAGTTGTTAGTTTAGGAAACCTGCATGTTTAGTCAGAGGTCAAACTGACCAGGATTTATTTTGTTTGTTTCTTTTTGGCTTTGCTGTGTTTTGTCACTGTACATAGAGAAATAAACCGCACCTTTTGATTTTGAAAACCACAACCTCCGTCTGCTGGCCCTGTTTTTGTGTGGGGAGCCCAACCAGGGGGTCACACACACCCGCTACCGAGTTAACCCCCTCACAATATATATATATATGAGTCATAAACATAAACATAAGTTTCACTCCCTCCCTTCCCCCTTCCCCCCTCCTCCCTCTCCTCCTCTCCATCCTCACCCTCTCCCTTCCTTCAACATAAAATATATTATACCAAAAAAAAAAAAAAATTATATCCATTCCATTCAATTCCCACGACCATTGCCATGGTTAAAAGCACAAACCCTAACACTAAGATAGCTTATCTAATTGGTAATTTAAGCCCCGGATTAGGGAATTCTTACGGGGGAACAGGGAGGGAGCGGGGGCTAAGCTTCTGTATGTCTCTCTAGTTAGGTTACTGGGAGTTCCGGAGGACCCTATATGTGATTCCTCCTCCCTACATACAAAGAAAAAACAACAAAGCAAAAAAACAAAACAAAAAAAAACTTCTGAAGAGTCCAGCGTAAAATCTTGATCAGCGAATATACTGGGCATATATGTCCTGTTCTACTATAGGCGTGCTTAGCGCTGACATTTCTCATTTCGTAGAACTGTTCAAATCTTCACAGAGCATTCGACATCCATTAGGCTCTGCCTCTCTCGACCCAGGCCATCAGCCTGAGCCTGTTGGATGCTGGATGAATGGGACTGGAGAAGATTTGATCTACCAGGCAGAGGGCGTCACCCCTTGACACTCATCAGGATGAGTAGCGGGTACCAAAACTGTCACCTTCCCTCACCCCAGCCTTAGCTGGAAGCTAAGAATCAGAGGGAGCAGCTGAAAAAGGCATCAGCAGTCTTGGCGATCCATTCTGCGGTCAGCACCTCCACTCCGAGCGCTTGCGGCTCCTGGGCCCTGGAATGGAACTTCAGCGACTCAGTGCCGACTGGGAATGTAAGCGGTCTACCTCTGGCAGACAAAACACCAATCTCTGTTAGTTTTCGAAAGACTCGCAGTAATCTGGATCATCCGTTGTCGTCAGACTTGACCTGGACAAATGGATCGTCTGAAGATTCTTCCGACCAGGCACATAGGTCGCAAATCATTGGGAGGATTGACTTGGGTGAATTCTAGAATTAGAGAAAACTTCAGAAGTGAGAGACTGAGCCTTGTTTCCAGATGTAGGCCACAGTCGTTGTGCTGTCCAACTTTCCCAGGACAGGCTTACTCTGGATGAGATGACTGAGGGCTAAGAGCCTGAAAAGGTTGCCTTCAACTCCAAGACGGAGTCTTGGATCCTTGACAAAAGACCATTGGTCCTGAGCTCATTGTTACTGAAGAAGGGCTCCCCTAAACTGGCTGGTATCTGCCTGTACCACCAGATCGTCCGAGCTGCTGGGGCGAGGCGATTTCTATGGCTCAATCTGAGACGTGAAGGATGAAAGATCTCCAAATATGGCCCAAAATTCTTTCTTTAGGAGACCACGTGTCCATCCACAAGCCGTCCCTATGTTCACAGAGGAATCACATAGTGCCCCTAGGGCATGTATGGGTGGTCCAACCCAAAATAACAGAGAGCATCCTGACATGGAAGTTCTTATTGACTTCTTGGATTAAGCATTTGCTTCCTTGTCTTTCCTGGACTCCCATCCAGAAAAGCGCAGGAGCTACGCTCTCTGGCGTGAGCGTGAACAATAACTCTTGAGTTTTCGGTCTTCTTTAACTCAGTAGACCTTCATCTTGAGGCAGGAGGCTAGACTGGCCACTATTTAATTTAGGCTTGCTCTTCTGCGATTAAGAAAAAAAAGCAGTGAGCGCGTTTGTCCTTGAGGGTCGCACCTTCTGATGGTAAGGTCATGTGAATGGCCGATCCCACAAGGGACACATACTAACCAGTGGGGTGGTCCCAACCCCTGGACCTCTATTCGTTCCAAAGGGTGTAACTTTGACATCCTGCTGTGACAATATCCTCCAATCTTGATGAACAAGCACTTGATCCATTCAACATCCAACCATCTTTTGGAGGTATTTAAAATACTTCCAAAGTTTCACCTCTATACAAAGGCATTTCACCAACCTTAGCAATCTGGACACAGGTCGTCCTCTTTCTCCTGTTCAGAAGAGACTGGAGAGAGTTGATTGGACCAAGAAGGCCCTGAAAGAAGGCTGGACATTGCCAAACAGATGGTCCCCATATGAGAAGAATCTAGTCATTCCTTCAGAGTGTCTTGATCATCTGCTTAATTGTGACAACTGGTTAGGTGTCGTCATCTTTATCCTAGGTTGCTTGAACTAGGTAGCATCCTTGCCGTCTGTTTCTTTATGGAAGGATCTGAAGCGGATTGTTTGCTTGGGAAGGCTTGGAGAATTCACAGGGTGAGTGGAAACACTCCTTTAGAGCGTATTGACCACATGTTTCATTAGTGCGACCACCTGTTAGGCGCCGTCATCCATATCCTTGGTTGCTTGATAAAGCAGACTGTGTGCAGTCATGTCCATCCGGAAGTTTGGAGAATGGGCTGCTTCACCTGGTATGGACAGGCGGCTTCTCATTATCAGAGCAGATAACCCTTTCATATGGTGAGCCGAAAACACCCCTTTAGAGTGTATTGGCAATTTGTTTATTGTGTGTAACACCTTTTAGGTGTCACCCTCCTCCCTGGCTGTTTAAGCCAGTGGGATACATACTGTCATGCTCATCCGGAAATTTGGAACATGCGCAGCTTCCACTGGTGTGGACAGGCAGCTTCTCATTGTCAGAGCAGATGACCCTTTCACAGGGTAAGCCAGGAACACCCCTTTAGAGCGTATTGGCAATTTGTTCAGTGGGTGTAACACCTTTTTTAGGTGTCACCCTCCTCTCTGGCTGTTTAAGCCAGTGGGATAAATACTGTCATGCCCATCCGTGTATTCCTCTTATAGAGCTTGAGGAGGGATGTTTGCTTGGGAATGTCATGAGACTGCTCCTTTATGTTCATCCATGTCTTCTTATTGAAGGGCCTGAAGCATGTTCGTTCTGAGATTGGTAAACACTAATAGATAACCTCACCACAGGGCTTGTACACCATTCAGCAAACCAACCCATAGACCCGGATCACACTGGTGCATTTTTAACATGCGACACGACCAGTCGAATCGCATGAAAATAATATGCGGCAATCGCACCACCCTAATCGGTGCAACGCTGCATCAGCGGCGCCATGCCAACTTCCACAAAGGCAGTTTTGTACTACCTTGCGATTTCGGGTTGCGACCTATATTGACATCCGCACAGAAACTTGCACAGATGTCTCTGAAAATTGCGACCGGAACCGAGACTGACCAGCGGGAGACAAAGCTGAATAGCACAGCCTTATTCCCGCAACCGAGTGCGACCCTGGACTAGGGAAAAAAATGGTTAAATGCAGTAAATAGATTGCTTAGTAACAAACCCTGAGGGGGTTAAACACAGCTAGAGGGAGGCAGAAGCTTCCATCTACAGCCCTGTTAACCAGATGGAGGTTAATTTGGCTAGGATCTAATCCTGGGAATCAGGTTATGATGAAAATGTTTGTTCCAGAACAGCAACACAAAGGTAGGAATTTGTAACAAAATTACAACCATCTGCAGTGTACACAAACTAAGGGATTTGTAGACATGCTTCTCCAAACTCTTTTTTCTTCTTTTTTTTTTTTTTTTTTTTTTAAGCTAGACCAAGATCACATAGTAAAATACAAGGATATCCCATGTCTCCAAAGGCCATGGCTGGATTCAGTAGATATTTTTGTAGGTGTGCTCCACATACCTTCTCTGCAAAATGCTGGAGGGGTTTGGCATAGTGGCATGACAGTAAGCAAAACATGAGCAGCCGCCAACAGATTATATCCATGTGTAAACAGACAAAGTGTTACTTTGTGTATCTGTTATGCAGAGTACTCCCTGTCCAGTAATGCAGCATACATTGGATACAAAGCATTTAGCTCACCCAACCTCCGTCATCCGACCGTCGATGTTGGCACAGCGCGGGTGCGCGTGCATAGGGGAGTACTCTGCCCCAACCACTGTCCATCTTCTTTGGACCAAGCGGACCCCCGACACGGCTGTTAGCCATGATAAAGCCACCCCGAGGACCAGCAGCGGGGCTCCCTGGATTATGGTCATTTAGACTAGACACCAGGGACTTCGTCCAGCTTCATCCACACGTATGGACGGTCCGCCAGCCATTTAGACCGGCTAAGTAGAGGAGCACACCTCCGTCCTGCACGTAGGAGGAAAAGAGAAGAACGCTGAGGTTGAGGTGAGTGAAAAATTTATAGTTAAGTCCTGATCACGTGGGGGTGGGCGGAGCCTCACCCAGCTGTGCTGACATGGACCTGTCAGGAAAATAATGGAGGCCACACAAAATATTGACACTTTGGGCCCAATTTGGACATTTTCACTTAGGGATGTACTCACTTTTGTTGCCAGCGGTTTAGACATTAATGACTGGGAGTTATTTTGAGGAGACAGCAAATTTACACTGTTATACAAGCTGTACACTCACTACATTACATTGTAGCAAAGTGTAATTTCTTCAGTGTTTTCACATGAAAAGATATAATAAAATATTTTCAAAAATGTGAGGCGTGTACTCACTTTTCTGAAATACTGTATATATACATACACACAGGCAGCCTGATGTATTCAACATTAGACTGTAGTGAATTTTATTAGTAGAACTGCTGTTGTGTGTTGCATTTTTTTTTTTGGGGGGGGGGGGGGGGGGTCAAGGAACGGTATATGGTGGTAACTGGGAATACATGCTTATGTGGTAAATAATTTTTGTTCTTTTTTTAAGGGCCGGCTCACACCACATTGTTGCGTTTTTGCTGCGTTCTGGTGCATTTTTGATGTTGTTTTTTTTTTGCTTTAATGCTTTAGATGCATTCTGGTGCGCTTTTGATGCTTTTGTCATGTTCCAGTACAGTTCTGTGAAGAAAAAATTCAGCATGTTCTACTTTTTTTTTTTTTTTCTGCACTGGAAAAAAATGGAACTTACTACACTAATGTGAACTAGGCCATTGGAACCCATATAATCTACCAAAGCGATTTTTATGCAGAGAAATGCACTGGACTGCATCTGGTGTGAACCGGCCCTAAGTGTAAGGCCCCTTTCACACTGAAGCGCTTTGCTGGCGCTATTGCGCTCTAAATAGCACCTGCAATGCGCCCCAAAAAAGCCTCTCAATACTATCCAATGTGAAAGCCCGAGGGCTTTCAAACTGGAGCGTTGCGCTTGCAGGAGGCTCAAAAAACTCCTGCAAGCCGCATCTTTGAGGCGCAATAGGAGCGCTAAAAATAGCGCTCCTATAGCGCCCCTGCCCATTGAAATCAATGGGGTAGCGCCTCTAATACGCCTCAAAGAGGCGTTATTGCGGGCGTTTTTAACCCTTTTTCGGCCGCTAGCGGGGGTTAAAATACCCCCGCAAATCGCGGTCAAAAAAACGGTATAGCGCCGCTATACCGCCAGCGCATCCAGCGCCTCAGTGTGAAAGTAGCCTTAGGAATTTTTGTAACAAACGCAGTGTTATTAAAAAAAGCCATGCTTTGAAAGAGCAGCTATAACACTCACCCACTGCCTGTCTTGTATCAGTAGTAGTGGAGCAGGGCTAGTTTAGCTTTCTTGAGAGCAAAGAATCTTCAGCATCCAACACATTCAGGTGTTTCAGATGATTATGTCCCCTACTGCACAGCATGGTTTCCAACCACCTACCGTTACATCACTGCAGCTCGGCATTGACACAGCATTGAGGTAGCAGCTGTAGGGTTGGAACCACAGTGCTTCAGCTCATCAGCTGGGGAGGGACACAGATAACTGGTAATTAGTGTTGAGCGACCCCGAACTGTAAAGTTCGGGTCCGTACCGAACTTTAGCTTTTTCCCGAACCCGAACCCGGACTTTGCCCAAAAGTCCGGGTTCGGCAATCTAATAACGCATTTAGAAATGCTTCAGGGGCCAGCCAATCACCTTTTGATTAGCTGGTGTGCCCTTAGAGGCCATCATAGCCATGCCTACTAATGGCATGGCTGTGATTGGTCAGTGCAAGATGTGACCCAGCTTCTATATAAGCTAGAGGCACACAGCACACATGACACTCTGCTTCAGAATAGATAGGGAGAGGATCTAGTCTGCTGCTGCTGCTTTTAGGGAGAGATAGAAAGATAGATGAGGTAGTCCTGATTCTACAATCTGAGGGAAAAGATAGAGAGATAGTGTAGTGTAGGGCCAGGTTCCTGTGTTGGTGCTTTCAGGGAGAGAGAATATTATATAGGAGTCCAGATTCAGAGATTAAAATCAGCGATCTGCATAGGTCTACCTATTTGTGTTGCAGTGCAGTCTTTTTACACTGCCATGAGCCCAGTGTCAGAGAAAATCTAACTTTTAGGGGGAAAAAAAAGGCACTTTATTGTTCTCTTTTCCAAAAGACCCATAGGGCAAATTTTTTTTTTTAAAAAAAGCATTTTATTTTGCTCGTGCAAAAAAAGACCCGTTTAGGGCAAAAAAAATTAAAAAATTTGCACTTTAATGTACGCTTGCAAAAAACGCCGTTTAGGGGCACAAAAAAAAGTTTGCAGTGTGTTATACATATTTTGAGGTGTGTGAAATAAACAATTTCTATATAGTTTTCTCCTATTGTGCTATACTAAAAAAACAACTTTTTTTGAATAGCATTTTCTGTAGCTGTGCGATTCAGCGGTTACGTACTGTGGGTGTGTTCTGCTCTTCCAAAAACACCCATTTAGGGCAAGATCCTAAATTTTGAAAATATGAGGAGAAGGTCAAAGGGACGTGGTGGCCCCGGTCGTGGTGCTGCTGATGGAGCTCCTGTTGCAGGGAGAGGACGTGGTGGATCTGTGCCAGATACACGCACAAGTGAAACACCTTCCTCAGGTGCGAGTAGGCGACCGAGCCTGCGGCGGTATTTTGTCGCGCCTAATGAGGCTGTGCGAATGTTTAGGCCAGGACAAGTACAGGCGATAGTAGATTGGGTTGCTGACAGTGCCTTGGGTTCCTTCACATTGTCTCCCACCCACTCTTCTGATGAAAGAACAGAGTTGGCACTTGAAACCCATGTCCATCAGTCTTTCACCTCACCCCCTTGCAAATCAGCCAAGCAGTCTGAGCCCCAAATCATGCAGCAGTCTCTTCTGCTTTTCGATGACCCTGTTAGCAGGGTTTCCCAGGGCCATCCACCTAGCCCTGCCCCAGAAGTGGAAGAGATTGAGTGCACCGATGCCCAACCACTTATGTTTCATGATGAGTACATGGGAGGACCATTGCAGTACGTCTCGGATGATGACGAAACACAGGTGCCAACTGCTGCTGCTTTCGCAATTGTGCAGACAGACAAGGAGGGCAGGGGTGAAGACTGGGTGGAAGATGATGTGGAGGACGATGAGGTCCTCGACCCCACATGGAATCAACGTTATGCAGGTGACCAGTGTAGTTTGGAGGAAGAGGCGGTGGTCGCACAGAGCCACCAGCACAACAGAAGAGGGAGCAGGGTGCAAAAGCGGAGCGTCTGTCAGCTAGACAGTATGTCTGCTACTGCCCAACGCAGCAAGGGACCGAGCACACCAAAGCCAGGTCCAAGGAGTTCCCCAGCATGACAGTTCTTCACACAATGTGCTGATGACAAGACACGAGTGGTTTGCAGGCTGTGCAATCAGAGGCTGAAGCGAGGCATAAACGTTCTCAACCTGAGCACAACCTGCATGACCAGGCATCTAAGTGCAAAGCACGAGCTGCAGTGGAGTAGACACCTCAAAAACCAAGAAAGGTCTCTGGCTCCTCCTGCTTCCTCTTCTGCTGCAGTCTCGGCCTCTTCATCCACCTCTGTAGTGACAGTGGCACCTGCCACCCCGCAAACAGAGGATCTGCCAGCAACACTACCACCTGGGTCACCAACCATCTCCACAATGTCCCATGGAAGCGTTCAGCTCTCTATCTCCCAAACATTGGAGCGGAAGAGGAAGTACCCCCCTAGCCACCCGCGATCCCTGGCCCTGAATGCCAGCATTTCAAAACTCCTGGCCTTTGAAATGCTGTCATTCCGTCTGGTGGAGACGCAGAGTTTTAAAAGCCTGATGGCATTGGCTGTCCCACAGTACGTCGTGCCCAGCCGCCACTATTTTTCCAGGCGAGCCATCCCTTCCCTGCACAACCAAGTGGGGGACAAAATCAGGTGTGCACTGCGCAACGCCATCTGTGGCAAGGTCCACCTAACTACGGATGCGTGGACCAGTAAGCACGGTCAGGGACGTTATATCTCCCTAACAGCACACTGGGTAAATGCAGTGGCGGCTGGGCCTGAGGCAGATAGCAGTTTGGCGCATGTCCTTCCACCACCGAGGATTGCAGGGCGCTTCAGTTTGCCTCCTGTTGCTAACTCCTCCTACTCCGCTTCCTCATCCTCTACCGCCTCCTCATCCGGTCAGCGTAACACCTTCACCACCAACTTCAGCACAGCCAGGGGTAAACTACAGCAGGCAGTTTTAAAACTTTCCTGTTTGGGGGAAAAACCCCACACCGCGCAGGAGTTGTGGAGGGACATGGAACAACAGACCAATGAGTGGTTGCTGTCAGTGAGCCTCAAGCCCGGCCTGGTGGTGTGCGATAATGGGCGAAATCTCGTAGCAGCTCTGGGCCTAGCCGGTTTGACGCACATCCCTTGCCTGGCGCATGTGCTGAACTTGGTGGTCCAGAGGTTCCTTAAAAACTACCCCAATATGCCAGAGCTGCTGCAGAAAGTGCGGGCTGTGTGTGCGCACTTTCGGCGTTATCACCCTGCTGCTACTCGCCTGTCAGCGCTGCAGCGTAACTTCGGCCTTCCCGCTCACCGCCTCATATGTGACGTGCCCACAAGGTGGAACTCCACCTTGCACATGCTGGCCAGACTGTGCGAGCAGCAGCAGGCGATAGTGGAGTTTCAGCTGCAGCAATCACGCGTGAGTCGCTCTGCGGAACAGCACCACTTCACCACCAATAACTGGGCCTCCATGCGAGACCTGTGTGCCTTGTTGCGCTGTTTCGAGTACTCCACCAACATGTCCAGTGCCAATGACGCCGTTCTTAGCGTTACTATCCCAGTTCTATGCCTCCTTGAAAAAACGCTTCGGGCGATGATGGAAGAGGATGTGGCACAGGAGGATGAGGAGGAGGAAGCGGGATCATTTCAAAGGCTTTCAGGGCAGTCTTTCACAAGTGGCTACGAGGGTGGGTTCCTGCACCAACAAACGGCAGGTACACAATTGTCCGGCAGAAAGGGCACAGTTCTGGAGGATGACGAGGTGGAGGAGGAGATGGAGGAGGAGGAGGAGGAGGAGGAGGCATTTTCACAGCAGGGTGGCATCCAGACCAGCTCGTGGCCATCACTGGTGCGTGGCTGGGGAGATACAGAGGACACAGACGATACACCTCCCACAGAGGACAGCTTTTCTTTGCCTCTGGGCAGCCTGGCACACATGAGCGATTACATGCTGCAGTGTTTCCGCAATGACCGCCGAGTTGCCCACATTTTAACTGGTGCTGATTACTGGGTGGCCACCCTGCTGGATCCCCGTTACAAGGACAACGTACCGTCCTTAATTCCCTCACTGGAGCAGGATCGTAAGATGCGCGAGTACAAGCGCACGCTGGTAGACGCGCTGCTGGTGGCATTCCCACCTGACAGCGGGCGTACGGTGGAAGCACAAGGCGAAGGCAGAGGAGGAGGAAGAGGTCGCCAACGCAGCCGGGGCACCGGCAGCACCTCAGAAGGCAGGGTTAGCATGGCTGAAATGTGGAAAAGCTTTGTCAGCACGCCACAACAACCAGCACCACCAGCTGAGATGGAACGTCTTAGCAGGAGGCAGCATTTCACCAACATGGCTGAGCAGTATGTGTCCACAGGCCTACACATACTGGATGACGGGTCTGCACCCTTTAACTTCTGGGTCTCCAAATTGGGCACATGGCCTGAGCTTGCCCTTTATGCCTTGGAGGTGCTGGCCTGCCCTGCAGCCAGTGTATTATCTGAACGTGTATTTAGCACGGCAGGGGGCGTTATCACAGACAAGCGCAGCCGCCTGTCCAGAGCCAATGTCGACAAGCTCACGTTCATTAAAATGAACCAGGCATGGATCCCACAGGACTTGTCCGTACCTTGTGCAGAATAGACATGTATACCGGTGTTGTGACAAAAACTGTCACGGGCTCGGTTCGATCGCCACGCTTCGGGCACGGCCTCACTTGGCTCGTCTTGAACCACGGATGGTGTGGCCTTCACCTGAACTCACCACGCGGGCGCCGTTCGTCTTGGGAGATTTTAGAAATCCCCTTGTCCTACATACTGAGCAAGCGCAGTACAGGGTGGACACTATTTGACGGGGGACAGAATTCGACACATCACCGGCATTACACAGCCATTGTTGTATTTTTGAATCAGTGTTGGCTACCTCGTCCTCCTCCACCGCCGCTTCCACCTACACAGCCACATCCACCGCCACTTCAACCTCCTACTCCATATGGACCTCGTCCTCCTAGGTCAAGATTATTATTTTTTATTTTTATTTTTTTATGTTATTTTAAGTTATTTCCCTATCCACATTTGTTTGCAGAGCACTTGCCATGCTCTTAACAACATTTTGCTGCCATTTGCAGCTCTCTAGCCCTTCCCATTACCTTTTTAGTCCTTAGAAGTCCGGGTCCCCATTGACTTCAATGGGGTTCGGGTTCGGGTCCGGGTTCGGGTTAAAGTTCGGTCCCGAACTTTTTTCCGAAGTTCGGCCGAACCCGTCGAACCCGAACATCCAGGTGTCCGCTCAACTCTACTGGTAATGTCAGATGCTGACAATTTTCAGTTTCAAGAGAGCAAAGGTGAAAAGCATTGGTGGTAGGGCAGATAGCATTATTATTGTTTTTAACACGGTGGCTTTTTAACTTTAACCACTTGCTTACTGGGCACTAAAACACCCTTCCTGCCCAGACCAATTTTCAGCTTTCAGTGCTCTCACACTTTGAATGACAATTACTCAGTAATGCAACACTGTACCCAAATTATTTTTTGTTCTTTTTTTCATACAAATAGAGCTTTCTTTTGGTGGTATTTGATCACCTCCTGGGTTTTTTATTTTTTGCGCTATAAATGAAAAAAGACCGAAAATTTTGAAAAAAATATGCATTTTTCTTCGTTTCTGTGATAAAATTTTGCAAATTAGTAATTTTTATCTTTAACTTTGGCCACAATTTATGCTGCTACATATCTTTGGTAAAAATAACCCACATTAGTGGATATTATGTGGTCTGTGTGAAAGTTATAGAGTCTACAAGCTGTGGTGCAAATCATAACAAATTGATCACATCTGATGTACTGACGGCCTATCTAATTTCTTGAATCCCTTACTCTGGGTTCACACTAGTGCGACACGACATCTGTCCTACTTTGGATCCGACTTTGCCCTGCGACATGAAGCCGACATATGTCCGACTTTCAATGAACGGGGATCCGGCTTGGATCCCCGCCAATATCAGGCAGTGTTTGGTATGAATCTTGAAGGGGAACTCCAGGCCAAATTTTAAATTAAAAAAAAACGGCGCGGGTTCCCCTCCAGAGGCATACCAGGCCCTTGGGTCTGGTCTGGATTTGAACAGGCGCCCCTACGTCGAAAAAACGGCGTGGGGGTCCCCCCAAAATCCAAACCAGACCCTTATCCAAGCACACAACCTGGCAGGCCGCAGGGGAAGAGAGGGGGACGAGAGCGGCCCCCCCTCCCTCCTAAACCGTACCAGGCCACATGCCCTCAACATGGGGGGTTTGGTGCTCTGGGGCAGGGGGGCAACCTGCGGCCCCCCCACCCCAGAGCACCCTGCCCCCATGTTGATAAGGACAGGGCCTCTTCCCGACAACCCTGGCCGTTGGTTGTCGGGGTCTGCGGGCGGGGGCTTATCGGAATCCGGGGGCCCCCAAATCCCGACCCCCCCCACCCTATGTGAATGAGTATGGGGTACATCGTACCCCTACCCATTCACCTGGTGGACAAAAAATTGCAATAAAAAAACACTACACGGGTTTTCAAAGTAATTTATTGCACAGCTCCGGGGGTCTTCCGACTTCGGGGGTCTCCGGTTCTTCTCCCGCTCTCCGGTTCTTTCTTCCGCCGGGCCTCCGCTAACTTCTTTTTAGCTCTCTTGCTAACAGAGGCCCGGTCTTCCCGTTGTCTCGTCCGGCTCTCCGTTGTCCTTCTGCCGGCCCCTCCACTAACTTCTTTTTAGCTCTTTTGCTAGTGGAGGGGTCGGGCTTCCCGTTGCTGTCGCCGTCGGCTTCTTCTTCCCTCTTCTCCTCCTCGATGTTGACGCGTCGCTTCTTCCCGCTGTAATACTGGCTCTCCGCTCCGCTCCGCATTAATATAGGCTTCTCATGACGTCACAGTCACATGTTCCAGGGCACATGGCCCCGGAGCATGTGACTGTGACGTCATGGGAACATGTGACTGTGACGTCATGAGAAGCCTATATTAATGCGGAGCGGAGCGGAGAGCCAGTATTACAGCGGGAGGAAGCGACGCGTCAACATCGAGGAGGAGAAGAGGGAAGAAGAAGCCGACGGCGACAGCGACGGAAAGACCGGCCCCTCCACTAGCGAAAGAGCTACCAAGAAGTTAGTGGAGGGGCCGGCAGAAGGACAACGGAGAGCCGGACGAGACAACGGGAAGACCGGGCCTCTGTTAGCAAGAGAGCTAAAAAGAAGTTAGCGGAGGCCCGGCGGAAGAAAGAACCGGAGAGCGGGAGACGACACCGGAGACCCTCGAAGTCGGAAAAGACCCCCGGAAGTCGGAAGAAGACCCCCGGAGCTGTGCAATAAAGTACTTTGAAAACCTGTGTAGTGTTTTTTTTATTGCAATTTTTGTCCACCAGGTGAATGGGTAGGGGTACGATGTACCCCATACTCATTCACATAGGGTGGGGGGGCCGGGATCCGGGGGCCCCCTTATTGAAGGGGGCTCCCGGATTCCGATAAGCCCCCCGCCCGCAGACCCCGACAACCAACGGCCAGGGTTGTCGGGAAGAGGCCCTGTCCTCATCAACATGGGGGCAGGGTGCTCTGGGGTGGGGGGGCCGCAGGTCGCCCCCCCTGCCCCAGAGCACCAAACCCCCCATGTTGAGGGTATGCGGCCTGGTACGGTTCAGGAGGGAGGGGGGCCGCTCTCTCGTCCCCCCTTTTCCCCTGTGGCCTGCCAGGTTGTGTGCTCGGATAAGGGTCTGGTTTGGATTTTGGGGGGACCCCCACGACGTTTTTTCGGCGTAGGGGCGCCTGTTCAAATCCAGACCAGACCCAAGGGCCTGGTATGCTCCTGGAGGGGGAACCCATGCCGGTTTTTTAATTTAAAATTTGGCCTGGAGTTCCCCTTCAAGATTCATACCAAACACAGTGCCTGATATTGGCGGGGATCCAAGTCGGATCCCCGTTCATTGAAAGTCGGACATATGTCGGCTTCATGTCGCAGGGCAAAGTCGGATCCAAAGTAGGACGGATGTCGTGTCGCACTAGTGTGAACCCGGCCTTAGGCCTGGTTCACACGCTCCGACATTAGGAGCTCATGTCGCATGACGTGTGAAAATCAATGTTTCCCTATGAGAGCCGTCTTAACTGGTCTGACACAAGTCGGTCCAACTTTGAAAATGCTCCCTGTACTACTTTGGTCCGACTTTGATCCTACTTCAGCCCATTGAATATCATTGAAGTCGGATCAAAGTAGGATCCTTGTCCTAACCATCTGACATTTGACATCCGACATGGTGATTACAGCAGCAGTAAAAGGAATTTATCTCACCCTGGGATTGTTTTGATTGGTCAAAGGACAAGTCAGACTAGCACAAAGTCGGATCAAAGTAGTATCCTGTTCATGAATGTCGGATGGATGTCGGACCAATGTAGGATCAATGTAGGACTGATGTCGCAGAGCAAATTAGGATGAAAGTCGGATGAATGTCGTGTCGTATCAGTGTGAACCCAGCCTAACAAGCCAGGAAAGTACAAATGCCCCCAAATGACACCTTTTTGGAAAGTAGACATTCCAAGGTATTTAGTAAGAGGCATGGTGAGTTATTTGAAGTTGTCATTTTTTCCAACAATTCTTTGCAAAATTACGATTTTTTTTTTTTTCTTTTCACAAAATTGTCATTGTGATAGCTTATTTCTCTGACATGGCATGTGCATACCACAAATGACACCCCAAAATACATTCTGCAACTCCTCCTCAGTATAACGATACCACATGTGTGAGACTTTTTTACTGCCTGGCCACATACAGAGGCCCAACATGCAGGGAGCACCATTAGGTGTTCTAGGACCATAAATTACACATCTAACTTGTTGACTACCCATTACACTTTTAAAGGCCCTGGAGCACCAGGACAATGGAAACGCCCACAAAATGACCCCATTTTGGAAAGCTAACACCCCAACGTATAATCTATGAGGCTTAATGAGTCTTTTGAACGGTTCATTTTTTCCCAGAAGTTTTGGGAAAATGTGGGAAAAAAATAAACGCATTTTTTTTTTTATGCAAAGTTGTCCATTTATAAGATATTTCCAACACATAGCATGCACATAGCAAAAATTACACCCCAAAATACATTCTGCTACTCCTCCTGAGTATGACGATTCCACATGTGTGAGACTTTTACACAGCCTGGCCACATACAGAGGCCCAAAATGCAAGGAACACCATCAGGTGTTCTAGGGACACAACATGCACATACCAAGAATTACACCCCAAAATACATTCTGCTGAGCAAAGGGTAAACAAAGGATTACCTGTTGTTTTAGAAGCGCAGTTGTCCACAGGAGGATAGCACTGTTCCAGGCAGCAGGCAGGGACTTGGTCAGCAAAAGCGAATGCAATTGTCCAGGCAACAGGCAGGAATACTGTCCATAGTTCGTACAGGCAGCAGGCAGGGATACTGTCCATATACAGTCCAGGGTCAGTGCAAGCAGAGATTGTCAGCAGTGCCAAAATATTGGTCCTGGTATTAGGCAGGTCCATGTGGTGTGGTCAGTTCATGCAACAGGCAGAGGCATGATGGCATAGGTCCTACAGGCAGCAGGCAGAAGTAGGGCCTCGTTCAGGACTGAATGGGGACAGGGGTAGAGGCTTCTCCCACCCAAATCTCTTTGAAGCCTCAGTCTCCAGACCCTAATCTAGGAATGAGAAAACAAAAACAATTGTTTTCTTCATCCAGAAAAACAATTCTGGAGCCCCTCACATATGTGAGACCCCTGTGTTATGAATGCCACTGGTCCACTGGCAGGGTAAAAGATCAGTCCAAGAGGCAGGCAAAAAGCATGGTCAAACATTCCAGGGTCAGTTCCAGATCAGGCAGAGGTATGTACAGAATCGGTAGGCAAAAGCGTGGTCAAATAACAGTCTAGGGTCAGTTCCAGATCAGGCAGAGGTATAAACAGAATCGGTAGGCAGAAGCGTGGTCAAATAACAGTCCAGGGTCAGTTCCAGACCAGGCAGAGGTATAAACAGAATCGGTAGGCAGAAGGGTAGTCGAATAACAAACCAGGGTCAGTTACAGAGCAAGCAGATGCATAAGGGGTGTAAAGATAAATGGCAGGAAGTGAACTAATAATTGAGTTTGGTATGGTAACGGCGGAAACAATCAATCATGCAGAGGCCTGGTTCTGAAGGACATTGGGCACAATAATAAATGGTGTCTCTTCTCTCTCCTCTTTTGGAGCACACCCGGCATTTTTTCTGGCGTTTTTGGCCTGTTGGTCTGGGAGGGATTTTATCTGGGAAGTGACGCTCGGAGAGTCGGCTAATGACATCGGATCTAATGTTTACTGGTGGGCTGTTCGGGTATATAAGGGTTAGTGGTGATTTCCTCCTGGTAAAAAAGGAAGGGTTTGGGTCTTATAGTGGATTTCCGATAGATGACATAGGAGTTGTACATGGCCAAATTAAATAAATAAATGGAAACTTTCTTATACCACTGGTATGTTCTTGTGGAAAGGTAGGGTTCGAGCATCTGGTCGTTGAAGTCGACACCCCCCATGAACTTATTGTATTCGTAGATGCATTTTGGTTTTTGGAGCCGGCCATTCCTCCCGGTGACTTCAACAAATTCATTGTTGTGGATGGAAGAAAGCACGTAGATGTCTCTTCTGTCCCTCCACTTCACAGCCAAAATTTTCTCATTCCTCAAACTCGCCGCCTCCCCTCTTCTCGATTTTTTTGGTGACCAGGCTTTGAGGAAAGCCCTTCCGGTTCGCCCGTACGGTGCCGCATGCCGGAGTGTTCTTTCTGTGAAGGTTTCGAAACGGGGGCAAACTTGTATAAAAATTGTCCACATACAAGTGGTAGCCTTTCTCCAGAAGTGGGTTTATGAGTTCCCAAACTACTTTCCCACTGGTTCCTATATAGACTGGGCAATTAGGGGGGTGCAGTTGGGTGTCCTTCCCTTCGTATACGATGAATGCATACACATACCCTGTGGCTCGGTCACACAATTTATAGAGCTTCACCCCATAGCGGGCCCTTTTGCTGGGTATAAATTGTTTTATGCCCAGCCTGACAGAAAATTTTAGAAGTGACTCAATTACGCATATGTGTTGGTCTGGGGTAAACAACTGGGGGAAGGTTTCAGAAAAATAATTTAGTAGCGGCCGAATTTTATAAAGCTTATAAAAATTTGTGTCATTTCGGGGAGGGCACTGGGTATTGTCGTCGTAGTGTAGGAATCTCATAATCATTAGATATCTGGACCTGGGCATTACTGAGGAAAAGATGGGCATATGGTAGATGGGGCGGGTTGACCAATATGAACGCAATTGATTTTTTTCCGTTTAGTCCCATGCAGAATGTGAGGCCCAAAAAAATTCTAAACTCCTCCACTGTAAGGAGTCTCCACTCGTAGGGACGGGCATAATAGGACGTTGGGTTGCTTGCTATGAACTGTTGGGCGTATAGGTTGCACTGGGCCACAATTGATGCAAGCATGTCGTCAGTGAAAATTAAATTGAAAAAGTCAATCGGGGCAAAATTTGGCCTGGCTGGGCAGTGGAAGGGGGAATGTTGGCTTCTCCTGAATTAGGAGGAAGCCACAAGGGGTTCTGAAGGGAATAGGGAAGGCTGGCATGGGACCTAACCCTTTGGGACTGAGATGACACCCCACTGGTGCGCGGCCTTGCTTACCTTGCGGTGCTGGTGGATGGCACTGCCTCCTCAGCAGAACGCCTTCGTCTGGCGGGTGGGCCCTCCTCCTCCTCTTCTGAGGCTGTCAGTGTTCCACTGCTTAGGACAGGCTCGTAGTCCACGTCAGACTCATAGTCTGAACTTGCGGAGGAATCCGAATCGGAGAGCTCCCCATTGCTCTCGTCGACCGCAAGAATATTGTATGCCTCCTCGGCTGAAAATAATCTTCTAGCCATTGTTGGCACTGAAGATACGTGGCACTGATACGTGGCACTAATGACACTGATACGTGGCACTAATGACACTGATACGTGGCACTGATGACACTGATATGTGGCACTGATGACACTGATATGTGGCACTGATTACACTGATATGTGGCACTTATACGTAGCACTGACGACACTGATACGTGGCACTGATGACATTTGTCACGGGCAGATGTCACGGGCAGGTGGCACTGGCAGATGGCACTGGCATATATGGGACTGGCAGATGGCACTGGCAGATATGGGACTGGCAGAGGGCACTGGCAGATATGGGACAGGCAAGAGGGCACTGTTTTTTACTGTGTATGTGTGTTCACTCACAATAACTGACAGCAGCAGCAGCACAGATCTCTCTCTCTCTCTCTCTCTCCTCACACGTTGTCTCTGTGTGAGGAGAGAAAGCCGGCAATGAGAGATGATCTCATATGTTTACATTTACATCCCTCCGGAGAGTTACCAGAAGCCCCTTCTGTCACCACGACTCTGCGCTGTCTCTTCAGAAAGGGTCACCTCCCTGGCCTCCTCGTCCTGGATACGGGTCCCCTCGCGAGGCGGATCCCTCGATCCCTCGCGGAACCCAGCCGAAGGTCGCTGGGTCCCTGGCCTTCTCAAAAGTACCTAAGGTGTCTGGGGATGGAACAGCAGTTCAGTCTCTGGGCCTAGGAGCACCCGGAGACTATCCTCACACACCCAGGCCAAGGGCACCTGGGTGTCACGAACAGTAGCCCCCAGGATGAAGGTGCCTGGGGCTCGGACCTCGACCGGAAGATGTCTGCCCCTTTTTTTTATACCCTCTCCTGGCAAGCACGGCAGGTTCCCCGCCCCGCCGTACCACTGCCGCGAGGGGACACAAAAAGGCACAGCCCTCCAATGGTGGTTCAAGCCCGGCCTATGGCAACAGCGCTCCCCCTATCAATTGCCCCCTATCAATTTTTTCCTTGTTAGGGACACATTCCTATCATAGGTTAAAAACGGCACCGGTGGTATTAGTCCATGGCCCGCTCCCCGTCCATATCATTGTTCTGGGAGAAGGATCTATATCCTGGGTACCAGTTCACACTGTTACTCTGTCTGATTGTCCCATCACAACCCAGCACCATCTTTCTTACCCCCTATATCGGTATCCCCTAAATTTGCCCACATTCAAGATGGCCGTTTCTGCACTTCCTGCGGTGCGGAACGGACCAGAATTGGGGCTGATCGGGCTTCTGTGGTCACCCATCGTGCCCTTCTCTCCAGCGGGGCGCGATGGATGGCATCACATCGGGCATGTAATGGGACCGTGGGCCAGCTTTTTCGGCCTCGCTGCCTTGTTTTGCTGCCTACAAGCGCCGATGGCAGACGCGCCGCTGATTGGTGCGGTTGCGTCATGTGACCGGCGCCTGACGTGATCTGGCGTGGCAAGTGCGGCGTATCCATGGCAACATGACGCTCTGCTCTATGAGCAGGTGCGTCATGTGACAATGTCTGGACCAATCAGACACAGCAGAGGGATATATAGGACGCCAAAGAAGTTATATGGTGTCATTCTCTCCCTCTGCTGGCAGGCAGAGGTTGTTTCTGTATGGACCTCTGTTGCATGGAACCTTTTCTGGATATCAATCGTGATTCTTGATCCTCTTGACAGGTAATATTTTAAAAGTTCCACCTAGGAGAGGGAGGAATTTCTTCTCTCTCTTTTTGATGGATAGAATAATTTTTATCTTATTTTATATATATTTTTTGATGTTTTAGGACATGTATCTTTGGACTCAAGAATCCACTGGTTTTGTCCTCCTATATGAGTTATATTACCTGATGAATCCGAATTGTAGATCTCCACTTTCCATCTACAGGTACCATATCTATTTTCTTTGGGGAGATTTATTTTACTCCCCAATGGAATTACTTTCATACTCATGTATGTTATATTTTTTATTTAAGGCACCTATCTTGGACCAATTTTTTCATATGTCCGTACTTCTCATATGGACTTGTTTTTGATGGAAAAGTTTTCCTGGAACTTTGAGGGTATCGGGGAATCCACAACACAGTGTTACTGGAACCTGAGATGCACATATGGGAGCATTGATGGAATAATTTTTCATATGAGTTGTTTGTGTAAGTTTTTTTGCTGTTTCGCTGTATTCCATATAACAGTTGAAATTAAAGTGGAAACTTATTTTATTGTTTCTGTATTTAATAGAAAATGTATTCTCGTAGAAGTGAATGCATTTGAATTCCCTGAAGAAGGACGTTTACAGTTTGAAACGCGTTGGACAAGCCTCTTTTGATCTGCTTCTGGCTGGAGCGGTCAACTCAGGCTATTGTATTCATCTTCGGAAGATTTGTATTATGTAAGATCTATGTAGTTTCTGTACAATTTTCATATATATGTGCTTTTTTGTACCATTTGTTCTCTTTCATACATGTGTCCGCTTGACGTGGCATGTGTACCAATAAATATTTTTGATATTTTAATTGAGTTTTTCTCATTTTTTACATTGCCTCCAAAATCCCACAAACTAGAGGTTTTTTCTCATTTTACCCTTTCAAAATTGTGGATAAATAAGATTGTTTCAAGCATGTGATGCTCCTTTAAACTCACCTGGGGCAAGTAACAGGTGTGGGCAATATAAAAATCACACCTGAAAGCAAGTAAAAAGGAGAGAAGTTCACTTAGTCTTTGCATTGTGTGTCTGTGTGTGCCACACTAAGCATGGACAATAGTGATGAGCCGAACACCCCCGGGTTCGGTTCGCACCAGAACCCGCGAACGGACCGAAAGTTCGAACGAACATTAGAACCCTATTAAATACAATGGATGCGAACGTTCGAATTCTAAAGTGCTAATTATAACAACTATTATGCATGTTATTGTCCTAAAAAGGGTTTGGGAACCCGGGTTCTGCACCAGGGGACATGTATCAATGCAAAAAGAAGTTTTAAAAACGGTCGTTTTTCGGGAGCAGTCATTTTAATGATGCATAAAGTGAAAAAAAAAAAGTCAAATATTCCTTTAAATATCGTACCTGGGGGGTGTCTAAAGTATGCCTGTGAAGTGCCACATGTTTCCCGTGTTTAGAACTGTCCCTGCACAAAATGACACTTCTAAAGGAAAAAAAAGCCATTTAAAACTGCTTGCGGCTTTAATGTAATGTCTGGTCCCGGTAATATGGATGAAATTCTTTAAGAAAAATGGCATAGCTACCCCATGACCCCCCCCCCCCTACCCCAGCCCATTACCAGCCCCTTTGGGTCTTGTATGGATATTAAGGGGAACCCCGCACATAAAATAAAAAAGGCCCTATATACTCTGAACAGCCCTATACAGGCGGTGCATACAAGACAGGGACTGTAGGTTTGTTCTTATGTAGAATCTGTTTGTAATTTTGAACAGGTACATTGTTGAAGTGTAGCTCCAGACCAAAAATCTATTTTTAAACTTTTTGGAAAACATAGGTAAGGGTTATCACCCCTGTAACATTTGTTTTGCTGTCTGTGCCCCTGTTCAGAACATTTCACCTCACTTTCCGTCCCAATGACAACTGTTTTTGAAATGTGGTGTTTTTCTTGAAACAAGGATTGCTGATAAAGCATCAGTACAGAGGAGACACCTTTCTCCCATATTTATTCTTACAGGAGAGAATTTTCCTTCCTAGTGGTAGATTTCCTCTCACTTCCTGTTGTCTTCTTGCGTTTGCAAGTAGGAGTCGTTTGTAAGTTGGATGTTTGAAAGTAGGGACCTGCCGTATATACTCTGCAGAAATAGGCCCCTTAGTTGTTGGTGTTGGCACAACACTGTAAGCACTCACAGTTACTCTTGGTTGGTGCTGGAACGCCCTGCTGTCAACTATTATATCAGGAATTTTAATTACATATAATTGTTGAACAGTGGTAGTAAAAATTGGGCCTTTGATGGTGGTGCTGGTGCCACAACACTGTAAGCCCTGACAGTTACTCTTGGTGGGTGCAGCAATGGGCCCTGCTGTGAATTATTAGATCAAGAATTGTAATTACATGCCCCTGTTGAACAGGGGCTGAAAAATTGGGCCTTAGGCACTGGTGGCACAACACTGCAACCCCTCACAGATACTGTACTTGGAGCACAGCAATGAGCCCTGTTGCAAAGTATTGCTTCAAAAATTGTAATGACACGCCCCTGTTAAACAGGGGCTGAAAAATTGGGCGTTAGGCACTGGTGGCGGCACCCATAAACAAAAATGATCTTACAAGCTATCATCATCAATCGTATCATTGAGGACTCGGAGGAGGAGGATAGCCAGTCAACATAACAGCACAGGCACTCAGCATCAGCATCAGTCTTGAAGGGATGTGACATGTTAAAATCAATTAGTCTGTTATATCAGCATCAGGTGTGTGGTAGCTGGTGGTGATCCAAGACTGGTTCATCTTGATGAAAGTCAGTCGATCAACCGAGTCGGTGGACAGGCGCACCCTGTGATCCGTGACAAATCCTCCAGCAGCACTGAATGTGCGTTCCGAAAGAACGCTGGATGCAGGACAGGCCAGTAGCTCAATTGCATACTGTGCAAGCTCTGGCCAGTTATCCATCCTCAAGACCCAGTAAGCCAGAGGATTTTCGGTGGGGAAGGTGTCCAAGTCTGACCTTGCCCCTAGATATTCCTGCACCATGTTTATCAGACGCTGGCGATGGTTGCTGGAACCGATCATACTTTGGGGCTGCGGACTAAAGAATTGTCTGAACGCATCGGTCAGACGGCCACCTTCCCCACCGCTCCTTCTTTGACTGGCCGAAGCCTCAGCAACTCGTTGTCCAGGACCAGGAGTTTGCAACCTCCCAGTCTCTGGGAACGCGTTGCACAGACCTTTCTGCAAGGCCTCCCGGAGTTCTCTCATCCTCTGCTCCCTCTGCGACGGTAACATAAGGTCCGCAACCTTACCCTTGTACCGTGGATCAAGGAGAGTGGCCAGCCAGTAATGGTCCCTCTCCTTGATCCGAAGAATACGAGGATCCTTCCGCAGACTTTGCAGGATCAGGGAGGCCATGCAGCGTAGGTTTGCTGAGGCATTCTCTCCGGAGTCCTCTGGGTCACTAAGGACGACATGATCCGCAGCCACCTCCTCCCAGCCACGTACAAGTCCACTGGTTTCTTGGGACTGTAAATCATCCCTAAAAGACTGCTGCTGATGATGCTGAGTGCCAGCCTCCACCTCCATGCTGACACAATCCTCCTCCTCCTCCTCCTCTTCCTGTGCGATGGGTGGGACAGAAGGAACACTGTCTGGATAAAGGGGGCCTTGAGAGGCAAGGAAGTCCTCCTCTTCCTGCCTCTGTTCTGCCTCAAGTGCCCTGTCCATTATTCCACGCAGCGTGTGCTCCAACAGGTGGACAAGAGGTACAGTGTCACTGATGCATGCACTGTCACTGCTCACCATCCTCGTGGCCTCCTCAAATGGTGCCAGGACAGTGCATGCATCCCTGATCATGCCCCACTGGCGTGGAGAAAAAAAACCAAGCTCCCCTGACCCTGTCCTGGTGCCGTAGTCGCACAGGTACTCATTGATGGCCCTCTGCTGCGTGTGCAGCCGCTGCAGCATGGCCAACGTTGAGTTCCACCTGGTGGGCATGTCACATATAAGGCGGTTCTTGGGCAGGTTCAACTCCTTTTGCAGCTCAGCCAGGCGAGCACTGGCATTATAAGATCTGCGGAAATGCACACAGACTTTCCTGGCCTGCCTCAGGACATCCTGTAAGCCCGGGTACCTGCCCAAGAAGCGCTGCACCACCAGGTTAAGGACGTGAGCCACACAGGGCACATGGGTCAGTTGTCCCTGTCGGAGGGCGGAGAGGAGGTTGGTGCCATTGTCGCAAACCACCATTCCTGGCTTAAGCTGGCGTGGCGTCAACCACCTCTCGGCCTGGCCCTGCAGAGCAGACAGGACCTCTGCCCCAGTGTGGCTTCTGTCCCCCAAACACACCAGCGCAAGCACGGCATGGCATCTTTTTGCCTGCGTACTTGCGTAGCCCCGTGAACGGCTACGGAGCACCGCTGGTTCATAGGACAAACCACAGGAAGAGGCCATGGAGGAAGAAGAAGAGGAGGGGGTGGAGGAGAGAGGTGTGTCACAACCAGTAGTAGCATTTTGGAGGCGTGGCGGTGGGACAACCTCCAACACTACTGCACCTTGTCCTGAATCCTTCCCAGCTGCCAAAAGAGTGACCCAATGGGCCGTGAAAGAAAGGTAACGTCCCTGTCCATGCCTGCTGGACCATGAGTCAGCGGTAATATGCACCTTACCGCTGACCGCCCTGTCCAGCGAGGCCAAGACATTGCCTTCCACATGCCGGTAGAGAGCCGGAATAGCCTTCCGTGAGAAAAAGTGGCGTTTGGGAACCTGCCACTGAGGAACCGCACATTGCACAAACTCACGGAAGGGGGCCGAATCTACCAACTGAAAAGGCAGCAGTTGAAGCGCTAGCAATTTAGCCAAGCTAGCATTCAACCGCTGGGCATGTGGATGGCTGGGAGTGAACTTCTTTCGACGGTCCAGCAGCTGGGGCAGGGAAATTTGCCTGCTAGAATCGGACGTCGGTGTACTGCTAGCAGAGTGGGCGCAAGTACTTGGCTGTGACACACCTAATTCTACACCTTCATTCCTCTCAGTGCATGTTTCAGAGAGGACTGAAGTTATAGTGGGGTTGGAGATCCCAGCTGATGCGGTGCAAGGAGAGGTCCGCTTTGTTCTTTGGTGTGGGTCTTTGAGGTAGGCTTGCCAACGAGCTGCATGGCAGGTCAACATATGTCTGGTCAGGCATGTGGTACCCAAGCGGCTGATGTTTTGGCCACGCGATATACGCTTGAGACATATGTTGCAAACAGCAGCTGTGCGATCTGATGCACTAGCCTCAAAAAAGGCCCACACCAAAGAACTTTTTGAATGACGGGCAGAGGCAGCGCCCTGCACAGGCGGAGCTCTGCGGTGTGATTCCGTCGGTGTACTGCCCTTACGCTGGCCACCAAAGGGCATCCTGCCTCGTTGGAGATGTGCCTCCTCCTCATCCTCCTCCTCCTCCTCTCTCCTATTAGGCACCCACGTGGAGTCAGTGACCTCATCATCCCCTCCCTCCTCATCACTGGAGCCAATCTGGCAGTATGCTGCAGCTGCTGGAACATGACTGCCAGATTGGTGTCCTTCTTGAGCATCCCCTCTGTCTGCTCTCACGCTACTGCCTTCCTCTAGCTGGGTTTCATCATCAGACCCTTCGAAACGCTGGGCATCCTCCTGGAGCATGTACCCAACACTGTGCTGAAACAGTTCGGGGGACTCCTCAGGAGGAGGACATGGTGGGTCTAGGGAAGGAGTGACTGATGATTTGTCTGACATTGATACCAGGGAAGACGACGCTTTGGCAGCTGCTTTTCCAGTACCCTGAGCCTGGGTGAGAGAGGAGGAGGAGGAGGAGGGCTTGGTCATCCACTCTACCAAGTCTTCGGCATGATGTGGCTCAACATGTCCAGCTGCCGAAAAGAAGGACAAGCGTGTCCCATGGCCATGTGCTGATGACAATGCACCGCGTCCACGACCAGCACTGTTGCCCCCAGACACAGAGCCTGCTTGCCCTCTTTTATTGCCTCCTGACTGTCTGCCTCTCCTTGTTTGCCTTCCAGACATTCTAATAGATGGCCTGCAGGGAGATGGGAAAAAAGCAATAAGGGCTACCTGCAGGTGTCCTTCTCTGTCCCTTGAAACAAGGACTTTCACAGTGAAAGAAACTGACACTCTCCCTACCTACAGTTTTCTGTCCCTAGAATAAATGTTTTTTTTAAGCACAATATAGCACAAGGACAATTCACTCACTGTCCTTCCAGGTCCCTGGAAACAAGGACTTGCAGAGTGAAAGAAAAAAAACACTCTCCCTACCTACAGTTTTCTGTCCCTAGAAAAAATGTTTTTTTTAATCACAATATAGCACAAGGACAATTCACTCACTGTCCTTACAGGTCCCTGGAAACAAGGACTTGCAGAGTGAAAGAAAAAAAACACTCTCCCTACCTACAGTTTTCTGTCCCTAGAAAAAATGTTTTTTTTAATCACAATATAGCACAAGGACAATTCACTCACTGTCCTTCCAGGTCCCTGGAAACAAGGACTTGCAGAGTGAAATAAACTGACACTCTCCCTACCTACAGTTTTCTGTGCCTAGAATAAATGTTTTTTTTAAGCACAATATAGCACAAGGACAATTCACTCACTGTCCTTAGAGGTCCCTGGAAACAAGGACTTGCAGAGTGAAAGAAAAAAAACACTCCCCCTACCTACAGTTTTCTGTCCCTAGAAAAAATGTTTTTTTTTAAGCACAATATAGCACAAGGACAATTCACTCACTGTCCTTCCAGGTCCCTGGAAACAAGGACTTGCAGAGTGAAAGAAAAAAAACACTCTCCCTACCTACAGTTTTCTGTCCCTAGAAAAAATGTTTTTTTTAAGCACAATATAGCACAAGGACAATTCACTCACTGTCCTTCCAGGTCCCTGGAAACAAGGACTTGCAGAGTGAAAGAAAAAAAACACTCTCCCTACCTACAGTTTTCTGTCCCTAGAAAAAATGTTTTTTTTTAATCACAATATAGCACAAGGACAATTCACTCACTGTCCTTACAGGTCCCTGGAAACAAGGACTTGCAGAGTGAAATAAACTGACACTCTCCCTACCTACAGTTTTCTGTCCCTAGAATAAATGTTTTTTTTAAGCACAATATAGCACAAGGACAATTCACTCACTGTCCTTAGAGGTCCCTGGAAACAAGGACTTGCAGAGTGAAAGAAAAAAAACACTCTCCCTACCTACAGTTTTCTGTCCCTAGAAAAAATGTTTTTTTTTAAGCACAATATAGCACAAGGACAATTCACTCACTGTCCTTACAGGTCCCTGGAAACAAGGACTTGCAGAGTGAAATAAACTGACACTCTCCCTACCTACAGTTTTCTGTCCCTAGAATAAATGTTTTTTTTAAGCACAATATAGCACAAGGACAATTCACTCACTGTCCTTAGAGGTCCCTGGAAACAAGGACTTGCAGAGTGAAAGAAAAAAAACACTCTCCCTACCTACAGTTTTCTGTCCCTAGAAAAAATGTTTTTTTTTTAAGCACAATATAGCACAAGGACAATTCACTCACTGTCCTTACAGGTCCCTGGAAACAAGGACTTGCAGAGTGAAATAAACTGACACTCTCCCTACCTACAGTTTTCTGTCCCTAGAAAAAATGTTTTTTTTAATCACAATATAGCACAAGAACAATTCACTCACTGTCCTTACAGGTCCCTGGAAACAAGGACTTGCAGAGTGAAAGAAAAAAAACACTCTCCCTACCTACAGTTTTCTGTCCCTAGAAAAAATGTTTTTTTTAAGCACAATATAGCACAAGGACAATTCACTCACTGTCCTTCCAGGTCCCTGGAAACAAGGACTTGCAGAGTGAAAGAAACAAAACACTCTCCCTACCTACAGTTTTCTGTCCCTAGAAAAAATGTTTTTTTTTAATCACAATATAGCACAAGGACAATTCACTCACTGTCCTTACAGGTCCCTGGAAACAAGGACTTGCAGAGTGAAATAAACTGACACTCTCCCTACCTACAGTTTTCTGTCCCTAGAAAAAATGTTTTTTTTAAGCACAATATAGCACAAGGACAATTCACTCACTGTCCTTCCAGGTCCCTGGAAACAAGGACTTGCAGAGTGAAAGAAAAAAAACACTCTCCCTACCTACAGTTTTCTGTCCCTAGAAAAAATGTTTTTTTTTAAGCACAATATAGCACAAGGACAATTCACTCACTGTCCTTCCAGGTCCCTGGAAACAAGGACTTGCAGAGTGAAAGAAAAAAAACACTCTCCCTACCTACAGTTTTCTGTCCCTAGAAAAAATGTTTTTTTTAAGCACAATATAGCACAAGGACAATTCACTCACTGTCCTTCCAGGTCCCTGGAAACAAGGACTTGCAGAGTGAAAGAAAAAAAACACTCTCCCTACCTACAGTTTTCTGTCCCTAGAAAAAATGTTTTTTTTAATCACAATATAGCACAAGGACAATTCACTCACTGTCCTTACAGGTCCCTGGAAACAAGGACTTGCAGAGTGAAAGAAACTGACACTCTCCCTACCTACAGTTTTCTGTCCCTAGAATAAATGTTTTTTTAAGCACAATATAGCACAAGGACAATTCACTCACTGTCCTTCCAGGTCCCTGGAAACAAGGACTTGCAGAGTGAAAGAAACTGACACTGTCCCTACCTACAGTTTTCTGTCCCTAGAATAAATGTTTTTTTTAAGCACACTATAGCACAAGCACAAAACACACTGACACTCTCCCTACCTATCCTTCTCTTTCCCTAAACTAAAGGAATCCAGGTTAAGCAAGAAAGAAATAACAGTCACTGTCCCTGCCTATGCTGCTCTATCCCTGCTCCGGAACACACTACACTAGGCCGCCGTGCTGGTGGCCTTTTATAGTGTGGGGCGTGTACTAAACACCCTCAGCAATAATTGGCCACAGGCATCCTGCCTGTGGCCAATCATTGCTCTCCTCGCTGCCGGCGCTGTGATTGGCCAAGCATGCGGGGTCACAGTGCATGCTTGGCCAATCACAGCGCCTGGATGACACTGCGATGGCGTAGTGCATTGTGGGCCGTTCGCGTCACTCGAATTTGGCGCGAACGGCCCAAATCGTTCGATCTTCGTCGAACGATCGAACAGCCGATGTTCGAGTCGAACGTATGTTCGACTCGAACACGAAGCTCATCCCTAATGGACAACAGAAAGAGGAGAAGAGAACTGTCTGAGGACTTGAGAACCAAAATTGTGAAAAAATATCAACAATCTCAAGGTTACAAGTCTATCTCCAGAGATCTAGATTTTCCTTTGTCCACAGTGTGGAACATTATCAAGAAGTTTGCAACCCATGGCACTGTAGCTAATCTCTCTGGGCGTGGACGGAAGAGAAAAATTGATGAAAGGTTGCAACGCAGGATAGTCCGGATGGTGGATAAGCAGCCCTAAACAAGTTCCAAAGAAATTCAAGCTGTCCTGCAGGCTCAGGGAGCATCAGTGTCAGCGCAAACTGTCCGTCGACATTTAAATGAAATGAAACACTATGGCAGGAGACCCATGAGGACCCCACTGCTGACACAGAGACATAAAAAAGCAAGACTACAGTTTGCCAAAATGTACTTGAGTAAGCCAAAATGCTTCTGGGAAAACGTCTTGTGGACAGATGAGACCAAGATAGAGCTTTTTGGTAAAGCACATCATTATACGGTTTACCGAAAACGGAATGAGGCCTACAAAGAAAAGAACACAGTACCTACAGTGAAATATGGTGGAGGTTCAATGATGTTTTGGGGTTGTTTTGCTGCCTCTGGCACTGGGTGCCTTGAATGTGTGCAAGGCATCATGAAATCTGAGGATTACCAAAGGATTTTGGGTCGCACTGTAGAGCCCAGTGTCAGAAAGCTGGGTTTGCATCCCAGATCTTGGGTCTTCCAGCAGGACAATGACCCCAAACATATGTCAAAAAGCACCCAGAAATGGATGGCAACAAAGCGCTGGAGAGTTCTAAAGTGGCCAGCAATGAGTCCAGATCTAAATCCCATCGAACACTTGTGGAGAGATCTTAAAATTGCTGTTGGGAAAAGGCGCCCTTCCGATAAGACAGACCTGGAGCAGTTTGCAGAGGAAGAGTGGTCCAAAATTCCGGGTGAGAGGTGTAAGAAGCTTATTGATGGTTATAGGAAGCGACTAATTTCAGTTATTTTTTCCAAAGGGTGTGCAACCAAATTTTAGGTTAAGGGTGCCAAGAATTTTGACCAGCCCATTTTTGGAGTTTTGTGTGACATTATGTGCAATTTGCTTCTTTTTCTCCCTTTTATTTGTTCTGTTCCAATACACACAAAGGGAATAAACATGTGTATAGCAAAACATGTGTTACTGCAATACTTTTCTGTGAGGAATACTTGATTTTTTGCACCAACGTATCAAGGTTACATTTACATACCATGGAGACACGCCTCAATGAATTGGCTCCTTTTATTGTTTTAAGTATAAACCAACCATGTTATTATACTATGTTATTATTATTGTTATATTATATGTACAATTCAATTTTTAACAAATACATCAGGTAAACTGTTATCATTGTTTTTGTTATGTTTAGTATACAATTAAACCATTGACGGCCAATTGTTATGCAATGCTTTCATTTCTTCTACCACATTAAGTACCTGCCATATTCATCTGTATCGTGCAACCTCCTGGTATGCATGCTTCATTTAAAGTCCCACCCCTGTTTCCTTTTGTCCACTCCTTGTCAAAGTCCCCAACACTTTTGAATGGCCTTTTCCTGACAATCCTCTCCAGGCTGTGGTCATTCCTGCTGCTTGTGCACCTTTCTCTTTCACACTTTTCCCTTCCACATAACTTTTTATTATTGTGCTTTGATACAGCACTTTGGGAACATCCAACTTCTTTTGCAATTACCTTTTGAGGCTTTCCCTCCTTCTGGAGGGTGTCAATGATGGTTTTCTGCACAACTGTCAGGTCAGCAGTCTTTCCCATGATTGTGATTCCTACTGAACCAGACAGAGACCATTTAAAGGCTCAAGAACCCTTTGCATGTGTTATGGCTTAATTAGCTGATTAGAGTGGGACACGTTGAGCCTAGAATATTGCACCTTTTCACAATATTCAAATTTTCTGAGATTGTGGATTTGGGGTTTTCATGAGCTGTAAGCCATAATCCTCACAATTATGGCAAATCACAGCTTGAACTATCTTGCTTTGCATGTAATGAATCTATCTCATATATTAGTTTCACCTTTTAAGTTGCATTAGTGAAATAAACAAACTTTTGCACGATATTCAATTTTTTTCAAGTTTCACCTGTATACACACACACACTATCTCACACAAGGTCTCAGGTGTGAATGGGGAGCAGGCTGTGTTAAATTTGGTGTTATTGCTCTCACTCTCTCATACTGGTCACTGGAAGTTTAACATGGCACCTCATGGCAAAGAACTTCCTGAGGATCTGAAAAAAAATTTGTTGCTCTACATAAAGATGGCCTAGGCTAAAAGAAGATTGCCAAGACTCTGAAACTCACTCACTCACTTGTGTGAGATACCATACACTATATTTTCAAAAGTATTGGGACACCTGCCTTTACACGCACATGATCTTTAATCAGCAAGGTCCATAAAGACATGGATAAGTGAGTTTGTGGTGGAGGAACTTGACTTTCTCTGCGCCCTAATAGAACACCTTTGGCATGAATTAGAGCAGAGACTGCAAGCTAGGCCTTCTCGTCCAACATCAGTGCCTGACATCACAAATGCGTTTCTGGAACAATGGTCAAACATTCCCATAGACACACTCCTAAACCTTGTAAACGGCCTTCCCAGAAGAGTTGAAGCTGTTATAGCTGAAAAGGGTGGGCCAACTCAATATTGAACCCCATGGACTGGAATACCATTAAAGTTCATATGCGTATAAAGCAGCGGTTCTCCACCCCTGTCCTCAGGACCAACTAACAGGCCAGGTTTGCAAGATAACTGAAATACATCACAGATGAAATAATTTGCTGGCAATCACCGGCCCCCCAGCCCCCCCATTTTACTTACCTCAGCCAGTTCACCTGCTCGGCTCGTCCCCGGCATTCTCTTCTCCACGGAGTCCTGGCGTTGATTGGATAGATTTATAGACTAAAATAGTGTATAAAAAGAAATCAACTGCCCTCTTCTTCCCTTATACACTCCACTGCGCTTCGGGAGCAGGTCTGCTGAATACAGACCAGAAAAACCTTACTAGCTGCTACTTTACAAAAAACATATAATAAAAAAAGTATTTTGAATAAACAAAATTAGTAGCGCTTCTGTGTATCACAGCACAAATCTAAATACTATAGAAAATATATATATGTCCCGTAAAGAAATACATATATGTGAAAAACTATAAAACATATACTCATTAATTTATTGTATGTGCACATATAATTTTAAAGTGTCCGTAGCATTCAAATAATGTTTTCAAACCAGTTGTGAAAAAACATTTAAAAAAAGTCCATCAGTGAGATAAATTCCAATAATAGTGACTTCAACTAAAATTTGCATAAAAATCTTCCTGTGTTCTCTTGAATAACCTTCACCACACCAGCGTGATTAGTGACTCCACTCCCTAAGGAATTGCACTCACCAATAGGATTTGCCTTGCACTCTCAAGCTCGGCTTCACAGCTTAAACACCCCTCAGGGTATAAAAGATAGATCCAAACGATGTTGCTAGGTCAGTCAAGTTTTCCCACATGAAAAAGCAAAAAAGTCTCCAATAGTGAAGTACGTAAAAACTTTTATTAAACACAGCACAGGTAACCTTCAATAGTTTCACTCACATCTAGCAAATCAAAGTTAGGCACTTGAGCAAAACCACTTCAAAACGCCAGACAGGCATGCGGCAGGTAGCCGCGATGTATTGCGGTCTCGGCGGACCAATCAATCATATGTGTCTCACCCTCCTTCATATATGCCCGTCTCTCCACTCCAATCGAAAACACCGTGATCTTCCATCCAAACACCGGACCGCTCATCGAATCTACAGTCCGGTGTTTGGACGGAAGTTCACGGTGTTTTCGATTGGAGTGGAGAGACGGGCATATATGAAGGAGGGTGAGACACAAATGATTGATTGGTCCGCCGAGACCGCAATACATCGCGGCTACCTGTCGTATGCCTGTCTGGCGTTTTGAAGTGGTTTTGCTGAAGTGCCTAACTTTGATTTGCTAGATGTGAGTGAAACTATTGAAGGTTACCTGTGCTGTATTTAATAAAAGTTTTTACGTACTTCACTATTGGAGACTTTTTTGCTTTTTCATGTGGGAAAACTTGACTGACCTAGCAACATCGTTTGGATCTATCTTTTATACCCTGAGGGGTGTTTAAGCTGTGAAGCCGAGCATGAGAGTGCGAGGCGAATCCTAGTGGGGAGTGCAAGTCCTTAGGGAGTGGAGTCACTAATCACGCTGGTGTGGTGAAGGTTATTCTAGAGAACACAGGAAGATTTTTATGCAAATTTTAGTTGAAGTCACTATTATTGGAACACTTATCTCACTGATGGACTTTTTTTAAATGTTTTTTCACAACTGGTTTGAAAACATTATTTGAATGCTACGGACACTTTAAAATTATATGTGCACATACAATAAATTAATGAGTATATGTTTTATAGTTTTTCACATATATGTATTTCTTTACGGGACATATATATATATTTTCTATAGTATTTAGATTTGTGCTGTGATACACAGAAGTGCTACTAATTTTGTTTATTCAAAATACTTTTTTTATTGGATAGATTTATAGCAGCGCAGCCATTGGCTGTCGCTGCTGTCAATCAAATCCAATGACGCGGGCACCCGGGGGCGGGGCTGAGTCATACACTCGGCATCTATGGATGTTGAGTGTATGACCCGGGAGTGCGCCCGCAAGGTAACCCCCTCGGGAGAGCTCTTCTCCAAGGTGGTTATCTAATGCGGGGAGGAGCCGTGAGAGCCGCCAAGGGACCCCAGAAGAGGATGTTTGGGGCCACTCTGTGCAAAACGAACTGCACAGTGGAGGTAAGTATAACATGTTTGTTATTTAAAAAAAAAAAAAAGGAACTTTTAGACCCCTTTCACACTGAGGGCGTATTGCAGGCGCTAAAGCGTTTAAGGGCGTATTGCAGGCGCTAAAGCGTTAAAAATAGTGCATGCAATCTGCCCCTAAACAGCTGTTACATTCACTCCAGTGTGAAAGCCTGAGGGCTTTCACACTAAAGCGTTGCGCTAGCAGGATGGTAAAAAAGTCCTGCTAGCCGCATCTTTGGAGCGGGGAAGGAGAGGTGTGTTTACCGCTGCTCCACTGCTCCTGCCCATTGAAATCAATGAGACACCGCGGCTATACCGCCCGCATTGCGCTGCTTCAGCAGGACATTGCGGGCAGTTTTAACCCTTTCTCGACCGCTAGCGGGGGTTAAATGCGTCCCACTAACGTGCGAAATGCGCCGCAAATCTGCCCATAGCGTCGGCGGTAAAAATAGCAGCGTTTTACCGCCGACGCTATGGGCAGCTCAGTGTGAAAGGGGTCTAATGCCCTGTACACACGATCTGATTTCCGATGGAATAAAATCCGATGGATTTTTCCATCGGAAATCCGATGAAGCTGACTTCCATCAGTCTTGCCTACACACCATCAGTCCAAAATCCGTCCCAAACGCTGTGACGTAAAACACTCCGAAGAGCCGAGAAAAATTAAGTTCAATGCTTCTGAGCATGCGTCGACTTGATTCTGAGCATGCGTGGGTTTTTTCTCAGATGGACTTCCCCACAGACGATCGGAATTTGCTATCGTTTTTTTTTCCCATCAGTAAAATTTAAAACATGTTCTATTTTTTTATACCGATGGAAAAAAGACCAATGGGGCCCACACACGATCGGTTTGTCCGATGAAAAAAGTCCATCTGTCTTTTTTCATCAGAAAAAACTATCGTGTGTACACGGCATGAGTATCACTTTAATCATGTTGTACCCTATTTGCAGAAAGAATATTCCATTAATATTTCTGAACAGTGCAGGACATTCCAAGTGATAAAGAATTATGTAAACCTTTCACTTTAACTATTCAAGACAAAGTACTGTATATACTCGAGTATAAGCTGGCCCGAATATAAGCCGAGGCACCTAATTTTACCACCAAAAACTGGGAAAACGTATTGACTCGAGTATAAGCCTAGGGTGTCCATTTGCATGCCTCACTTTGCCTCACTGTGTCCATGCGCATGCCTCACTGTGTCCATGCCTCACTGTGTCCATGACTAGACTGACGTTTAACATGGGAGTCTATGGAAGGGGTGCCCGAATTTGAGAAATCGGTGCTCCCCGGCCGTAGGCCCCCCAGACAACAAACCTTGCACACTTGTAGAGGAGATAAGGGGCTACATGTGTGCCAAGTTCCGGGGACCTACAACGGGCTGGTACTGGGTCCCCAAAATCACCGGAGAAATTACCGTTTAACATGGGAGTCTATGGAAGGGGTGCCCGGCTTTGAAAAATCGGTGCTCCCCGGCCGTAGGTCCCCCGGACAAAAAACTTTGCACACTTGTAGAGGTCGAGTAAGGCTACATGTGTGCCAAGCTTGGGTCCCCAAAGTCCGGGAGATCAGGCGCAAAAGGGTGACTCGAGTATAAGCCGAGGGGGGCATTTTCAGCACAAATAAATGTGCTGAAAAACTCGGCTTATACTCGAGTATATACGGTAACAGATTCTCTTTATAACCCACCTACTCTGGTATCAATGCATACCTTCTCAGTGCTCCCTCACTACCCTGTTAGATTATCACAGCCCTAAGTAAAAAGCCTTGTCTGTCTGTGCTGACGCTAAAACAGTGTAAAGGACCTCCCCCCATACACATATGGCAGTGCAAGGGCCTGAGGAGAAATAAAGGTAACACCGAGCCACAATGTAAGAAATATACTGATCCTACCTGGGCAGTCTCACGTGCAAATCCTCCATTCTGACAATCCTGTATTACAGCATAATCCTCCAGTGGGCCACTCTGACCCTGCTACTCCATAAGGAAGCAAAAGGAATGAGAGTAATCCACTCTGCCAAAAGGGCCAGTGCCTGCATCCAAAAGATTGCTCTATATTGTGATCATTTTTATCAACTAGGAAAGTTCGCATTTCCTTCAGCCAGGCTATGAATAAATGTAATTTAAGTTCCAGCAAAATGGATGAATGAAATTACAACTGAAAACCTGACAAGGTTTAGGAGAGTAATATGAGGCTTCCAACCGGATGGACAACAATTACAGCTTTCAGTGAAGCTAGCAGAAAGAACTCATATTAGTGTAGAAAAGATGACAAGATTGAAGACTGAGATAACAGCTTGGCTGATGTCATATTCGTCTATGCCCCTTTAGTAAATCAGCCTAAATGGATATGGTTTATGTTGTCAACTTTAAAAGCTGTATTTCCTGTATTTTTGATAACTTGCATCCTACAGTATCTTTTACATTCCTTTTTTATTTAGACGTCTTCAGACTATGAAGGGCCTAAACTAAAGGATAACAGCACTGGGATACCAACCTTTCCACCTCCTGAATGGTCTCAGGGAGAGGCACACCAAGTGTCTCTGGAAGTAAAGCAGCTATAACTCCAGAGAGAATAGGACACAGGCTAAATATAATGAGGGGGAGGTGGTAATAATAATCTGCAGTCATCTGAACAAGTGGAGCAACAATTCCTCCCAAGCGTGCCATCATAGTTCCTAAGCCAAAGCCAGTCTGCCTGAAACAGAAATCATAAACCATCAGTTGGGCAAATCACTAAAGTACGGTAGGTCTTACCCTCTCACTCAGTATCTTACCTGATGACCGTTGGGTATAATTCTCCTGTGAATAAGAACATGCAGCTAAATGAAGCTGCCAAACATCCTTTCCCAAAAACAACCATTACCATTCTTGCAACAGGATAGTCTGGAAGACACAAATGAACATAGACATTTTTACTTCAAGCATGCTTAACACAATAAAAATTCCATATGGGTGTCTGTTCTAATAAAACCAAATTTTTGGGGGGGTATGGGGGGGGGCAGACTGAAAACGATCATATCCCACCTACAAATGCTAATATGCAAATCAGTCATTAATAGGGCCTAGTTTCTGAAACCCTACCTGCGCTGAAAGTTTAAGTGGTTGTAAACCCTCTCCTATACCCAGTGAAGTGAACAGCCTCAGATGATACACAGAGATAAAACAAATCTCTCTACATAAGTTTTACATGTATATCTGCTGTCTTTCCCTTTCTACCCACTTTAGAAAGTGCAGATAATGTTAGAAAATGTTCTTCCTCTTACACTGTGTGAGAGCTGATTGGAGCAAAGGCAAACGCCCCCACTTCACATAGGCAGAGCATGGAAGGAACATTTAGAGCTATATTATGAATAGACATGCTCCCTGCTTATCTACCTCTAAGCTCCCTCCCCGACACAAATTTTCAGCTGCTGTTATCTTGTGTGTCGGAGAACGTGCCAGAAGTGACTCTGCTGATAACAGAGGAACGGTGCAGCAGAAAGATGCGGCACTTAGAGCTTTGGTGAGAGATAAGTAAACACTACAGGTATAGTTCTTGGATAAAGTAGGAATGAGTTAAAACATGTGTTTTTGTTTTTGGTTTTTTTACTGTCTGTTTCCCTTCATGGAGAGTTCCTTTCACTGTGCCTGTGCCACAGACACATCAGGAAATAAGAGCAACAATCTCTAATGTGAGGAGAAATTCCATCTTAGACAATTGTCTCTGAAAAAAGTGTCTGCATTGGAAGATTTTCCCTTACCAACCGGTTCCTCTGATTACTACCTAATTTGTGATTTTCTATTACTTTCTGTACCAAAGACAATGGTCATCAGAACAAATAAAAATAACTCCCCCCCCCCCCCCCCCAGCAGAGACACAGGCAGCAATAAAATTATGACAGCTTTTGACATTTCCTTATCCTATACAAAAGTTAAGGTAAGGGATAACATAACAAAGCCACACTAAAATTGCTGTTTTCCCTGGTATATACAGTACTATGATTTTTTTTTGTAGAACTCTGCGGGCTGAATGAAAAAAAAAAACTGAGGAGCTTGGGAGAAGCTAACTATCCGATGTTAGTACAGCGAGCTCCCAGCTGAGCTATTGTGTTCTGAAAGGGGGACTGCCCCCACCAAAGCACACCAGTCAGCGCTCACAGCCATTGGCTGCGAGCTCTGATCAGATGTCGATCGGCAGATGTTTTTCTGCCATGTCCCTTCGAAAAAAGCAGGACATTCGGCTGGCTTCTATCAGAGAGGCTGCCGTACACAGGGCCCAAATGATGACCTGCTTCTGTTGAACTAGGCGATATTCAGTCCGTGTGTACCAGGCTTTACAATTTAAGGTATTTCACGAGGCAGCCAAACTGTCAAAAAAAAAAACGGTTTATTTGTAATAACATTAAAACAATGCCACTGGGATCCTCGTGGATCCGAAAAACATACAAAACTTACTTAAAATTATAATATTGTCAGTACTTAACAACCACCTTATGAGTTACTGGAAACCATCTTCAAAATAGAGAAAAACATAAACATAACCAGCTAAAAGCTTGATGTGTGTTAGGAGTTTACCATTCATTTTCAAAGACATCTCAATACATTAAAGCAACGCTCCTGCCTTTCAGCACACAACAACACATGGTAACACATTACCACGCATTGTGCTGCACTGCGTTGATAATAATTATATTGCATTGTACTGACATTCCGGAGACTGATTTGTAGTAAATAAATGGTTTGTTTTATTTCTTTTCACATTATCTTACTTTTTTGTGCTGTCGACTATTCTTTATATGTTTTTTCTCTGGTCTTTTATAAGGGATCTTGTCGAGAGAAATGCCAGTCATGGCACAATTCATTTTCAAAGGGGATTGTGGAAGCACAAATATGAAAGCATTGATTTGTGAAAGGGCGGTACATTCACTGTGCAGCTCCTTAGTGATGTCAGTGGCCACACTTGAAGGCAGGCCCATTTTATCAAGAAAGTTGACCTGTTACATTACGTGTCCCTTTCTTTTGCATAATCCTAGTGTGCTAGTGACAATTTGCCATTTTATGATAGCTAGAGATTCTTGAAGAAGAGACACTTCTTATGAAAACTAAGCAGGATATAGGTAATATGGTTTATTTCACAAATTAAAAATGTATTTCTCTTAAGATATTACACAATAAGTAGGTAGATAGACTGAACAATAATTTACAGGAAATCATCAACACAATTAAATGCATCAAAAACAGTTTACCTTCAGGAAGAAAGACATTCACTAAAATTGCAGCACCAGACAAAATTAAGGCAGAGGCCTGCAGAACACGGCGCCCAACATAATTAATCACAAAAAAAGAGATAAACTTGGCTGGTATGTCAACAGTGCCAAAAATTACTTGAATGATATAAATGCTAAACCCAAATTTCTGAAGGTCCATGGCAAGACCATAGTAGGCAAAACTGGTAGAAAACCTGGTTAAAGAAAGAAACGGACATTAGAAGTCTGAAGTTTCCATCAGATGCTAGTGTTGTTACTAATAACAATTTTTAAAATAAATATAGATGACTCATTAGTGGCCTCTACAGAAAGAACGGGTCTGTAAAATTGGAAAACCCCACTCTCATTAAGCAGTTGGATGTTTTTAAGCTCTGCTTGCTGATAGTATAATGAGTCGGAGGGTTTGGGTAAATTTTGTGTTAAACATTAAACTGCATAGAAAGTCCAGTGACCTCCCCATGGTCCTTTTTACCAAAGATATGTTCTTTACTCGACAAATTTTCGATAATATCAGGACTCAAAGTTAATATGTCTAAATCTCAAGCCTCGTACACACGGTCGAGAATCTCGTCAGGAAAAAACTTGACGTTTTTCTTGACGAGATTCTTGGACAAGAAACTTGTTCCGGCCGAGTGTACACACGCTCGATTCAAAGAACCTGCGGTTCTTTGAATGGAGCGAACGCGGTGACGTCATCGACTACGACGAGCGTGCGCTCGTCACATTAGATGCCGTCGCCACCATCTTGCTACATCCTACCTATGCCTAGGAAGCTACCGCACATGCGTCAAAGTCATTTCGAGCATGCGCGGGTTTCCACGGCGACAGGTAAGTGTACACACACACACTTTTCTCGTCGATAAACATGCTGACGAGAATCTCGACGAGAAAATGGAGAATACTGACGAGAAAATAGAGAGCAGGATCTCTATTTTTCTCGTCAAGATTCTTGTCGGTTTTCTTGACGAGAGAGCTGAAAGCCGCGTGCACACGACTGATTTACTCAGCAAGAAAGCTCTGCCAGCAAGTTTCTTGCTGGCTCTTATCGAGAAACTCGGTCATGTGTACGAGGCTTTAGGCTCTTAATGTGTCCCTCCCAGATTCTATGGTTTCCCATTTACAGGAAACATATGAATTCGGTTGGAATAGCTCTTCCATTAAAGGAGAAGTATGGGATGGGTTAAATAACTAGTACATATCACATTAGTCACGTATCAGCTAGTCTTTTTTTCCTACCTCTTTTAGTTTTTACAGCATGTGCACATGAACTTTCCTTCAGCTGGAAAAAACGGTCCATTTTCAGTTTGAGATGTGGCTGTGCTGATAGATGGGGAGGGGGAGCAGCTATGCTCTGTGAAGTCTCAGAAACAAGCAGAGGGAGGAGAGAGGACATCAGTCAAGCAAAATGACAGGGAAGGGGGTGCCTCCAGACTCTATATTCACACCATTGTCTGGATGATGCTGTCTGTAGTCTGTAGAACCTCCCACAGGTATTTATCTCGATTTTAACAGAATAGGGGCATGTCATGGAGATCCTGCCAGTAACAGGCGCCCTGGACTTCCTGGTTCCCGATCGTGGGCGCAACCGTGCACGCGCGCGCCCTACGGGTGGCGCCAGAAGGGCTATTTAAACCCATCAATTACAGACAGTCCCTGCTGTCTGCTCTACAGCGTTAGTATCTGAGAACCTGATCTGTAAACCTGCCTGTGCTGACCCGGCTTACCTGTGACCTTCCAGCTCTCCGCCCGCATCTGACCTTTGGCTTTGTTGTGACCTCTGCTCTGCCTTACCCCCCTGTACTTCGCTGCCAGCCAGTTAACCGACCCAGCTTGTCTGACCAACCCTGCTATTACCTGGTTCCAGTCCGGTCTTCTGAGCCGTTCCAGTTCTGTTTCCTGTGTTCCAGAGTTCCTGGTTCCTGTCTATCTGCTGTGTTCCAGAGTTCCTGGTTCCTGTCTACCTGCTGTGTTCCAGAGTTCCTGGTTCCTGTCTACCTGCTGTGTTCCAGAGTTCCTGGTTCCTGTCTACCTGCTGTGTTCCAGAGTTCCTGGTCCCTACCGTGCTCCCGTGTGCCTGGACCCAGCCCAGACTACGCTAACACCTGTTCCTTGGTTGATCCTGCCAGGCACTCATACCCCTTCCACCACCGCGCCTTCTGTTACACTACCAGGGGCCGCTGGTGGGAGCCGTAAGGGAGGCCTCCCACTGCTAACGGGGCTCGCCACCACCAGGTTCGTGACAGGGCACTTCTGAGAGGGCTGGAAAGGTTTAGAGATATCAGCAGCTCACATAGAATAGATGTAAGCAAAGAAAAGGAAACCCATACTTCTCTTTTTAAGTACTTGGGTATTAATGTTATTTCAAAATTTTAACATTTGTATCAAGCTAATTACCCTCCTATGTACAAGAAACTAGAAGCTGACCTTAGAGACTGGGAGTCACACAATATCTCTTAGATTGGTAGAATTAATTCGGTCAAGATGACCCTCTTACCCAGACTTGTATTTATTTCGTTCACTTCCTATTCCGAATAAAAGAGATAATCTGAAATCATTTCAAGGTAAACTTACTAAGTTCATATGGAAAAAGAAAGGCCCACGCTTATCTAACTGTTGCCTATTCAAGCTTCCTAAACAAGGAGGGTTAGGCCTCCCGAATATTTTATGGTATTACCAGGCAGCACGACTGGCGCAACCGGACTGGGTTTTGATGGAAAAACAAGCAGCTCCTTCTTTCTCTTTAGAACATTTATTATGGTGTCCTCCCAAAAACAGACCACCCATCATGTCACCTTCCCTCTCTGTCTCTCTCATTGTGGGACTCGCTTCGGAAACTTCCTTCTCTGGCCTCTAAAAGCCAACCTCTGGCCCCATTGTTCCAGAACCCTCTTTTTCTACAAGGTATAGACGCTGAAGTTTTTAAATGGTGGCGTGACAAGGGGGTGTACCGCATTGGCCACTTTCTTTCCCCCACAGGCCCTTTACCTATTAAATATTTTATGGAAAAACTAGACCTCCCCCCGACTGAAAAATTGAGATATCATCAAATCTCTTGTTTTGTAAGTTCTCTATGGAAAACTGGATCTACCTCCCGAGGTTTTACAAGATTTGGTGTGGTCAGGCCATGGAGCGGAAGGGGGGGGTCTCTGTAATCTACAAGTCACTGGCATCCTATTATGAGAAACTGCCTCACATGTTGGCCTGGGAGAAGGAACTCCTGAACGACTGGGATGTTGAGGACTGGCATGGCAGCTACTCTCGCTCGATATCAGGCTTTTGCAACACCTCACTTATAGAAGCGATTATCAAAATTTTTACAAGATGGTATCTGGTTTTGGCTTTAATGTACCCTTCAATTTCACCTCTATGTTTTAGGGGCTGTTAGGGATTGGGTACTATGATTCACATTTGGTGGGAATGTCCCAGAATTCGTGGATTCTGGAATAGGGTCTTTCATATTTTACGCAATGTTACAGGCTGTACTATACATCAAACACCAATGATTGCCTTGCTTAATGGATTTTTACCGCATATTCCTAAAGTTACCTGTAAATTGATTTTGTTTATTTTGATGGGAGCCAGGCTAACTATTGCTAAGGCATGGAAGGCACCATCGGTATCTATCCTGTCTATGAAAAAAAAAGTTTCTTGGATTATGGAACAGGAAAAAATGGTCAGTCCTTTATTGGACAAGGCCTCACAATTTGAAGCTATATGGGAACCTTGGGCTCGGTTTCTGGGATTTCCACTGGTTCCTAGTGTGGGCATCAATACCAACCGCTGATCTTTAAGAAGTATATTTGGCAGGTAGGCTTTCTATACTTTCTCTCTTCTTCCCTATCTATGTTTTTATCTTTCTTTTCTCTTTTTATCTTTTTTTTTTCTTTTTTATTATGAAATTTCATTTTTTTTGGTATAAGTATAGTATAATTTCGATATATATTATATTGGACTTGCAGGTTCTGATTCTAGCTATATGTACCAGGATTGGATTGCTAGATTTAACTTTAACAAATGAAAACAGGTTCTTGTTCTCCTGAAAAATATATGTAATTATCTTTATATAGACAGTTAAAGACTTCAATAATATCTCCCCACATGTCTTCACTGACGATTCTTGATGGAGACTGGAGTGCTGAGATCAGGGGCGGATCCAGAGTCTTTTCTCGGGAGGGGCACTGCCAAAAAATATGTTTTTTTTGTGGGAAATTTATCGGGGAAATGGCTGGTGTCGGCGCTTCAATCATCTCGGCACCAAGGTTGTTAAGGTGTCAGGATGATTGAAGCGCATTATTTCTATTATTACATTGTAATATAAAATTAAATAGTTCCATGCAGAATCAGTGGGAGCCCTGAGTGTGTCACTTGCCACCGTCGCCTGCAATTAGTGGGAGCCCTGAGCGTGTCACTTGCCACACGTTGCGGATTGTCACTTGCCACGTCACCTGCCACACCTTGTGGATTGTCACTTGCCACGTCACCTGCCACACCTTGCTGATTGTCACTTGCCTGCCACCAGATGCAGATTGTCACTTGCCACGTCGCCTGCCACACCTTGCGGATTGTCACTAACTTGCCTGCTAAGGTGTAGTTTTGGTTGTCTCTTGCTGTGTCCCAGACTCCCAGAGTCAGGCAGCAGAGAGATAATGTAATCTCCCTGCTGCCTGCACAGTGAGGGCGGAAGTCACTGCTGGAATGCAGGGCAGACACGGGCGGTGAGAGATGATCTCATCTCTCTGCTCCCCCTGCTCCCGCTAGCTGCCACACTGAGCCTGCTCTCTCACTCTCACCTGCGCTGCCAACACACTGAGCAGCACGGTCTGCCCACGAACCGCGCCGCCCGCCCACAAACCATGCCGCAAGCAGAGCCGTCCGCTTTCTTACCCGTCTGTGGAGCCGCACGCTATCGCACCTGCCCGCAGAGCGGCCCGATGTGACTCACTGACGTCACTCGTTGCTAGACGCCAAGCGGCCCAGGCATTAGCAACAAGTGCAGGGAAGAGGCTTCACCCACCTCCTCCTCTGCTTCTGGTATCGTGTCAGTGCGCCGCGTAACTACATTAGACGAGTCTCTCTCTCGGCGCCGCTGATCGGCTGATGTGAGAAACTGAGAGAGAGACTCAGAGAGGCAGCGGCAGCCGAAGAACAAGTACTGTATATACTCGAGTATAAGCCGAGGCACCTAATTTTACCCCAAAAAACTGGGAAAACGTATTGACTCGAGTATAAGCCTAGGGTGTCCATCTGCATGCCTCACTGTGCCTCACTTTGCCTCACTGTGCCCATGACTAGACTGATGTTTAACATGGGAGTCTATGAAAGGAGTGCCCGGCTTAGAAAAATCGGTTCTCCCAGGCCGTAGGTCTCCCAGACACCAAACTTTGCACACTTGTAGAGGAGACATGTGGCTACATGTGTGTTAAGTTTGTACCAGGTCCGCAAAGTCACAGGAGAAATGACCGTTTAACATTGGAGTCTATGGAAGGGGTGCCCGAATTTAAAAAATCAGCGCTCCCCGGCCGTAGGTCTCCCAGACACCAAACTTTGCACACTTGTAGAGGAGACATGGGGCTACATGTGTGCCACGTTTGGGGTCCAGAGGACCTATGGTCGGCCAGCACCGTGTCCCCAAAGTTCGGGAGATCAGGCGCAAAAAAAAAAAAAACAGAGCAAGCGAGTGTGACAGATGGTCTCGGGGGGGGCAGTTGCCCCCCCCCTGGATCCGCCCCTGGCTGAGATGGGGGCACCTTCATCCCCCCGGTCACAGTGAGTTCCCTTTAGGGGTGTCGGGGGGAGTGGGGTCTTTCCCATCGTTCTATGTTACTTGGGGTCAGATATTCTTTATTTAAAATGAATATGAAATCTATTTATTGGTTAATATGCATGACTACATCATAGTCATATATTTATACTTTATTTTTTATACACTGATTGTTATAATTTACTGTGGTGATGATACTTCTAAGAATCTATAGTAATGTTATCTAAATTTTATGTGAAGTCAATTGTAATACTTCCTATTGTTTACTATACTGTAATTACTTTTTATTGATGAAAATAAAAAATTGAATGATAAAAAAAAAGAAAGTCCAGATTAACAAACAAACACTTAAGCCTTGTACACACGGCCGAAAATCTCATCAAGAAAAAACACGTCGTTTTTCTTGACGAGATTCTTGGACAAGAAACTTGTCCCGGCCGAGTGTACACACGCTCGATTCAAAGAACCCGCGGTTCTTTGAATGGAGCGAACGCGGTGACGTCATCGACTACAACGAGCGTGCGCTCATCACATTCGATGCCGTCGCCGCCATCTTGCTACACCCTGCCTAGGAAGCTACCGCGCATGCGTCAAAGTCATTTCGAGCATGCGCGGGCTTCCCGGAGGACAGGTAAGTGTACACACACACAATTTTCTCGTCGAGAAACAGGCTGACAAGAATCTCGACGAGAAAATAGAGAGCAGGTTCTCTATATTTCTCGTCGAGATTCTTGTCGGTTTTCTTGACGAGAAACCATACACACGAACGATTTTCTCGGCAAGAAAGCTATCTCGCCAGTTTTCTTGTCGTTTCTTGCTGAGAAACTCGTTCGTGTGTACGAGGCTTCAGTCCCATATTCTCTGTGTGAATGCAGTGTTGTTTCTCAAGGAGTATAAGGGACTTACTGCATTCCTTATTGTTTTGGATAATAATGTGTGGTATTACCTAATAATACACAGAGGCAAACAATTTGATTTTGGCAATGGCTACTTGTGCTCTGTTGGTTATGAGGGCTTTCAAAATAGTTTACTTGAATGACCAGTGAAATATGTTTAAAAATAAGCAGCAAGTCCATCTGTGTCTTTACTAACACTAAGATGGGTTGCTTTTACTTTTCAGGTTGCAGTTTTTACTCGATAAATTACATTAGAAAAATCACATTTTAAATCACTTGTGAGGTTGTACCTAAAACAATCAAATTTCACACAACACTTATGCATCTTTATATAATTATTGGGTCTGTGTTATATAGCCAGACTGTGAAAAAAACCATAGTGTAAAAAATAACCAGCTCATCTGATGCAATCTAATATTGGTCTAAGAAGTGACCACATATGACCATCTACCAGACCTAATTTAATTTAAATTTTGTGATGCATTACAAACTTGCAATAGCTCAGAGATTTGTCAGCCAGACTGTGTAACAGGGAGAATATGCCCCTTCATGTGAATGGTGAGGAAACCAGGTAAAAGTGTTAACTGTTTAAATTTAAGTGATATCAATTTAAAATATAACCCTCCTATTCCAAAAAATAGAACTAATATATCATCTAATGGCTGGTATGCACTCATGTTAGGTTATAGTGCATTCAAAGTAAGGGGTGTAAATGGAGGAGCTTGCCAGCATCTCTATTCTAATTTTGGTGGAAGCCACAAGTAAGTCTAGGGTAAGTGGAGCACAGTTATAATATTTATAAAACTGTGGCTGAAAAAAAAAAAAACTTTTATCTTCATATAGATACAATGACAACGAGAAGGTTAGTACCTACCAAGCGCAAGATATACAAATGGATATGCGACGAATCACAGGAGTCCTTATTAGGTCTATCACAGAATAATTTGTCTTACGAGCAGCATTAATTTCTCTTTGCATGTCATATTTAATTGTCTGAAATGAAGAGTTAGAATTGTATTAATATCTAATATTGATACAAATTGATATTTTAATGTAAAATATAAACAACAGAGTATATAAAGACTTGACAACACAAACACTGGTAGGGCTATGGATGGACAAAGTGAACTTGCCCTGCGCCTCTCTTTAACCACTTAAGGACCGCCACACGCACTTATATGTCGTCAAAATGGCACGGCTGGGCAGATGGGCGTACAGATACGTCCCCTTTTAAGATTCGGCATTGTGCTCTGTGAGTTCCACCACGGGTCCCACGGATTCGATGGTCGTGGGGATAGCCGCGATCGTCTCACGGAGAGGAAGAACAAGGAAATGCTGATGAAAACAAGCATTTCCCCATTCCTCCTAGTGACAGGACACTGATCACAGCTCCCTGTAATCAGGAGCGGTGATCAGTGTCGTGTCTCATGTAGCCCATCTCCCCTGCAGTTAGAACACATCCCTAGGACACACTTAACCCCTTCAGCGCCCCCTCCTGGTTAACCCCTTCACTGCCACTTTTTACAGTAATCAGTGCATTTTTATAGCACTGATCGCTGTAAAACTGACAATGGTCCCAAAAATGTGTCAAGTGTCCGATGTGTCCGCCATAATGTCACAGTCGTGATAAAAATAAAAATGTAAAAAATTGTGTAAATTTTTTTTTTTTATTAAAAATAAATAAAAATAATAATAAAATGTAAAACGCCCCGGTCTCGGTAGCTCACGCTCAGAAGCGAACGCACACATAAGTCCCGCCCACATATGTAAACGCCGTTCAAACCACATATGTGAGATATCGGCGCGTGCGTTAGAGCGTGTGCAACAATTCTAGCACTAGACCTCCTCTGTAACGCTAAACTGGTAACCTGTAAAAATGTTCAAAGCGTCGCCTATGGAGATGTTTAAGTACCAAAGTTTGGCGCCATTCCATGAGTGTGCGCAATTTTAAAGCGTGACATGTTAGGTATCTATTTACTCGGCGTAACATCATCTTTCATATTTTACAAAAAAATTGGTCTAACTTTACTGTTTTTTAATTAATGAAACCATTTTTTTTCCCAAAAAAAGGCGTTTGAAAAAATGATTGCACAAATACCGTGCAAGATAAAAAGTTGCAATGACCGTCATTTTATTCCCTAGGGTGTCTGCTAAAAAATTGTTTGGGGGTTCTGAGTAATTTTCTAGCAAAAGAATGATGATTTTGTACATGTAGGAGAGAAGTGCCAGAATAGGCCCGGTATTGAGGTGGTATAAAAGCCCTGTATTGAAGAGGTTAAATAAAACTTTGTTTTTGGTGAAATAACTGGTTGATCCTTTCAGTCACGCTGACTTTTCAGTGACAATAATCTGCAGCTTATTCAGTCTTTGGAGCACTGTATGCTCCTGTCTTCCAACATTTAAGCCATGTCTATTCCTGGTTTGCCATAGAGCTTGCTCCTCCAAGCTGCCAGAGTCGCAGGTAAGAGCACTTGCGGGATGAATCATGTGCCTTGATTGACAACTCCACTACAGTCTGCTCAGCCTAGGAATGAGGACCAGTCTTACTTATTTCACTACAGCTTAGTTCCACCCACCGTTTCAGGCTGTTGAATGAGGAGAAAAAAGTGGTCACATGACCGGCAGAACAAGAATTACAAAAAGGTAATTCTGATGTTAAGTTATTTCTGTGTTAATTGTTTTTGATGTGCTCTATCCTAATCAGAATATGTCTGGGTTTACAAAGCTTTAATATTAGTTTCTTTTTGGGTGCTTCATTTTCACCCCACATTCCCAAAACATGTAGAATAATTATTCCCTATGTCAGGTCACATTGGAATCATTGGAATCAGGGAGATTTACTAACACTGGAGCACTCAGAATCTGGTGCAGCTATGTACAGTATAATAGTCAATCCGCCTCTAACCTCAGCTTGTTCAATTAAGCTTTGATAATAAAACTTGGAGCCTGATTGGTTTCTATGAAGAGCTGCACCAGATTTTGCACTCTCCATTTTTAATAAATATCTCCCATAGTGTCAGTGAATCGAAAGTTGTTGTATGGAAAGTAGACAAAATGCCTAGGTAGAGATTAGGATCAGTTAGAAAACCGTACTTTAATTCTAATGGCCAGCTCTTTATGCAATTAACCCCTTTGCTGCCTTCTTTTCTATCTGTATTATTGTTTTTTGTCTTTCATTTTATTTTGTTTTGGGTTTGAAGAAAGTTGTCACTTTTAGCTGCTGTCCCGTTCTTATCCAAGTTTTTGTTGCTGCAAGGCTTCCCATTAAAAATTGGCTTTTGCTTCAGAGGTTGGTATTTTGAATTTTTTATTGATTTGGCCTTTATTTTAGGTACAATGAAAAAGAAAATATTCAGCGCAAAAACACATCTGAATGTTCCAAAAAGATTTGCAAGCTGCACACTAAAGGTTAACATGCAACACGTTAATAATAAATGACCAATCAATATCAATATAAAATGTCCTTTTTAAAATTCCATGAATAAACATATCATGATGAACATAAAAATGTGCCACTGTGATGTGGATGTGCATCCAAACTTTTTAAGCATGGAAGTGTCAGCATGAGTCCAGCCCATCCACTGCAGACATCAGCAGCCACTCACCTCATATCCTTAACTCGCAGATATAAAAACGCCTTCCCATAAATGGGAAACAATAGTAATCCAGAAGTAAATCGGTGACATCAAAGATTAAAGCCTCGTAAACACGGCCGGTTTTCTCGGCAAGAACCGACAAGAAAACTGCTTGCAGAGCTTTCTTTCCGAGAAAACCGCCCGTGTGTACGAGGCTTTCAGGTTTCTCGTCAGGAAAACTGACCAGAATCTCGACGAGAAAAAAAGAAGAGCTGCTTTCTTTTTTCTCGTCGGGATTCTCATCAGCCTGTTTCCAGACGAGAAACCCAAGTGTGTGTACACTTACCTGTCGCTGTGGAAACCCGCACATGCTCGAAATGACTTTGACGCATACGCGGTAGCTTCCTAGGCATAGGTAGGGTGTAGCAAGATGGCGGCGATGGCATCGAATGTGACGTGCGCTCGTCGTAGTCGATGACGTCACGCGTTCGTGCCATTCAAAAGAACGGTGGTTCTTTTGAAAGGTACGTGTGTACACTCGGTTGGGACAAGATGCTTGTCAAGAATCTCGTCAGGAAAAACGACGGGTTTTTTCCTGACGAGATTCTCGGCCGTGTGTACAGGGCTTCACTCTACAGTCAATGGAAAAGAAGCTATCCCTGCAATATGCAATTGAAATAAAAAGAGAAATATAGTGCGCTCTGTATTCCTCAATTTAAAGGTTTGTTTTTTATATTCTAAATAGGTTCCTTTAAGCTAGTGCATTGTTGGTTCACTTACCTTTTCCTTCGATTTCCCTTCTAAATGTTTTTTTTCTTTGTCTGAATTTCTCACTTTCTGTTTCTCCTCAGTAAACTTCACACCATCATCCGAGCAGTGGTTAGTCACCCAGAACAGCTTACTGAACAGCTTACTGAGGAGGAACAGGAAGTGAGAAATTCAGACAAAGAAAACAAAGGAAAAAATTTTTAGAAGGGAAATCGAAGGAAAAGGTAAGTGAACCAACAATGCACTAGCTTAAAGGAACCTATTTAGAAAATAAAAAACAAACCTTTACAACCCCTTTAAGTAATAAAAACAGTAAAACACTTACAAACAAAGCACTTGAGCCAAGTGCATGCATCGAGTGCTTGGGTTACACATAAAACCAATAAGATGGCCGCGGGTGACATCAGTGCGTAGCTCCTCCCCCGTACACCTTACGTCCATAGGTGGGACTTCGTCAGCGGGAACGGAGTTACAAGGTCTACCCGCACTAAAATACACACCCTCCCGGCCGTCATGGAAACATTACCGATACGGGCGGTGCAGCTACAGCCAATTAATCAAAAAGAATAAAAAAGAAAGGCATAGCCGCACATCTTCCAAAATATAATTATTGTTAATATCGCCATGTCTGCTTGTGTAGTACAACAGCCCAAAGGCAGAATACTACTGCAAAGCTTGTTAAAAATAAAAAATTAACCAATCCAGACTATTATGGTAAAGGGGTACTCCGACCCCCAAATAACAAAAAACATAATAATTATTTAAAAATAATTATTAACCACTAATTTGTCATCCCACGACCATCTTTAACCACTAGCCGCCCGCCCACTGTCATATGACGGTGGGACGATGCAGCTCTCGTTCTGGGCGGACGTCATATGACGTCTTCACCTTCCCGGGCCACTAGGGGGCACCTGCGATTGCCCAGTAACTGAGCAGGACCGTGAATCTGTGTGTGTAAACACACAGATCCACGTCCTGTACATAGGGACACCGATCGGTCACCTCCCCCAGTCAAAATATAAATCTATCCCCTATTTTGTAGACGCTATAACTTTTGCACAAACCAATCAATATACGCTTATTGCAATTTTTTTACCAAAAATATGTAGAAGAATACGTATCGGCCTAAACTGAGGAAAAATTTGTTTAAAAAAAAAAATTGGATATTTATTATAGCAAAAAGTTAAAAATATTGTGTTTTTTCAAACTTGTCCCTCTTCTTTTGTTTATAGCACAATAAATAAATACAGCAGAGGTGATCAAATACCACCAAAAGAAAGCTCTATTTGTGGGAAAAAAATTATAAAAATGTCATTTGAGTACAGTGTTGTATGACCGCGCAATTGTCATTCAAAGTGTCACAGCGCTGAAAGCTGAAAAATGGCTTGGGCAGGAAGGGGGTGAAAGTGCCCTGTATTGAGGTGGTTAAGGACCTCCTTCCTTCCCCTTTCCACGCATTTTCCTCTCTCTCTCTATCCCTTACCCCTCCTTTCTCATTTCTCTCCCCTCTCCTTTCCCCACCAGGCCTAGGTACACTCAGCCATATCCCTGTATAATATATATCTTACCTACAGTAGATACACTACCTTTCCATGTAAATCTCCCATATCCGCCCTGGGGGATCTTGTGGTGGCTTTACCCCACCCCTGGCCTTGGACTCATAGGTAAGCAGCTATGCATTGTCCCCTATTGTATATGCTAAATAAAATCTTTTGAAAACGTATGGTTATTTACATATCCTTGTCTGAAATGTGCCTTCTGTGTTGCATTTTTATATTGTTCTTTAAATATGTTATCTACCTTTATAGATTTTTCCACCTGATGAAGCGGTCCTTTGATCGCAAAACGTGTAGAGAATTATACAATCTGAGGAATCTCCAAACTTTGATTTCACCATGAAGTCTACAAGTATTTAGATACTGTATCGACTTTTTTCTCCCTGTTTATATGCATTAATTTCTGTAACTGTGTTTGTGTTTTAAATTTAAAATAAATATTATTTCTTGTTCATACATCACGGGACACAGAGCCTTTGATAATTACATAGTGGGTTAGATGTCACCATCAGGTGATTGGACACTGGCAACTCTAGCCCCTCCCATATGGAGAGTACCTCAGTTTTTTCACCGGTGTCTAAGGTGGTTGGTCACATTGAAAGATGTGCTAAGAAGAAAGCTCTGTTTGATGGTCTCTGCGGGGGCCTAAGAGCTAAACAACCAGATCCATACCTCGGGCCAATACTAAAATGCCTAAGATGGATGATACCCGGGCCTCGTGAAAGGAAGAAACAAGGTTTTGCCTGTAATGTCTCTCTTTTGAGGTCTGGGCTCTGGGATCCAGCACTTTGGTGCACAAACTTTAAGTTGCATGAAAAGTTTCTGGCAGAGTCTTCTACAGGTCCAGGGAAGAGCATCCTGTAAGTAGGAACCCAGAACCCTGAAGGTTGGCACAACATTGCCCGCCGTGATGGGTGAAGGCTGGATCTGTCTGTTCTTAGCAGTTTCCTGCGGCGGGGATAAGGTAAGTGAAGACAATCCTTGAGGGTTAACTTCTGTGAGTAGTTTGCATGTCTTACCTGTTTTCCGCCACTAGAGAGAGTAAGAGACATACCTGGTGTATACTTACATGCCATCCAGGATACATGCTCAGTGAAGCTGGTCTGAGAAGCCACTCACTTCCTCCGCTGCAGGCTCTGCCGCAAAATTAAAAAGGGGTGATCCCATGCAGTCCAAGGGTCCCACGAAGTCCTCCGGTGGTCTTCTCCTCCCGCCTCGCCCCCGGCCACTGGCATGACGATCCGCGCACATGCACGTGCGCACGCAGAGGGCACACTTTACAGCTAATTCTGCAGGGAAAGGAGGGGGAGGCGTGGTTGCATGCACAGCGCATTAGTGAGCAGGTGCAAAAGCGGCATGATTTAAAGCCCAGAATGCCAGACACAGAGCTGTGGGCTGTAAGCATCTCAGTGGATTGGATTCAGGCATACTAAGACACCTACTCGGCATCAGGTTGTGCGGACTGAGCGAATATATATATATATATATATATATATATATATATATATATATATTGTAAGACTAAGGCACAACATTGATTGCATGTTTTACTAGTACCTCTGCTTTGCAGCTTAGGACTATGTCTTCAGGGGCAGGTAAAAGAGGCACTAAGAAGTCACCGCCTAGATCTAGGGGTTCTGGACGTGCCTGCAGAATACCACCCCCCCCCCAAAAGACTGGAGGCAGCCTCACAGGATGAGTCATTGCCCCTGTCAGGCTTTGCAGCCTCTCCCAATGTTGCAGCCCATTCACCAAGAAGTGGGGGGAGCCGGCAATAGACGTGGCTGTTTCTTGTGTAAATAAAAGCCTGACCTGTCCTGTGGACAATGCCCAGGGCTTCAAAGATCCAACTGACAAAAAGCTGGAATCTTTACTTAAAGCCTCCTTTTCTATGGCTGGTGCTCAGGCTCGGATTTACTCCCTTTGCCACCCCAAGGCCGGGTCCTTCAATGCTGCCCCCCCACACACACACCATCACAAAGGGGGATTTTGAGCCCCCCCCCGCCAAAAAAAAACTGAAATTACTTGTGATTTGCATATTGTGTTATTGAAGACATACCTAGTGTATTTGTGCACTGTTTTTATACAATAATAACTGTAAATATATGCATTATGCAGCATACCCAGCAAGGAATTATATACCTTTGAGTCAAATATTGTGCTTGGCCCCTCTAATCTCTTCCTGGAGGGGGCCCAGAGGCAGAGCAGTGGTGATGGAAGAATCATAGCTGCCTGGAAGATGTGGAGACAGATGAACACTGGACTGGATCTGAAGGTCTTCAGTCAGGTGGAGAGGGCTGGGACATCTCCCGTGCCAGTTTTCTTATGGGCATAGTACAGAAGATGGTCAGAGGCTGTGGGCATGGTACAGGAGATGTCAGAGGCTGTGTGCATGGTACAGGAGATGTAAAGATGTCAGAGGCTGTGGGCATGGTACAGGAGATAAGAGACTGAGGACATGATACTAAAGATGGTAAGACAATGTAGACATGATACAGGAGATGGTCAGAGACTGCAGACATGATACAAGAGATCAATGCAGCCTCACCAGTGCCCATCAAATGCAGCCTCACTGTGCCCATCAATGCAGCCTCACTGTGCCCATCAATGCAGCTTCACTGTGCCCATCAATGCAGCCTTACTGTACCCATCCATGCAGCCTCACTGTACCCATGTGCCCATTACTGACGCCTTACCATGCCCAGCATTGCCGCCTCACCATGCCCATTACTGCCGCCTCACTGTGCCCATCATTGCCCCCTCACCATGCCCATCACTGCCACCTTACTGTACCAAAAATTGCCACCTCACAATGCCCATTACTGCCGCCTCACCGTGCCCAGTATTTCTGCCTAACCATGCCCATCACTGCTGCCTTACCGTGCCCAGCATTGCCACCTTACCATGCCCATTATTGCCCCCTTACCGTGTCCAGCATTGCCGCCTCACCATGCCCATCATTGCCGCCTTACTGTGCGGTCACGCTGTGACAAAAGTTCCGCCCTCCTCCAAAACCAGCTTGTGTGATAGACAGAACACTGTGTCTATCACACAAGCCGGTCTAGGAGGAGGGCGGGACTTTTGTCACAGCGCGGCCGAACCTTTCACAGTCACACTGAGCTCCATGACACAGTGTGACTCCGCTTTGAGCTATGCTGCAGCCACAGCGCTGCCCCTGCACCCACTGCCGCCCCAAAGCCTGGCCTCGGTGGCCTTGTCTGGAATCCGGCCCTGCTGGTGCTGTGGTCCAACCTGCAGTCGCAGCAATCATCATGTGCCAGTTTCTCAAGGAACAAATGAAGCAGGTGGTTAACCTCCTTCCCGCTGAGGAAGTTGAGGTTTATGCAGACCTTCCTAAGGCCTTATGTTTTGCGGTTGATGCCATTATGGATTCTGTTCAACAAGCATCCCACCTTAATCTCCTGCTGGTACACATGCGCAGGTCCCTCTGGCTTAAGCATTGGGCAGCTGAAGTTTTTTGTAAAAGATACTTGGTGGGTGTTCCCATTTTATGGGGAATGCCTGTTTGGGGATGATCTGGACAATTATATACAGAAAATTACCGGGGGTAAGTCCACATTATTACCGGTTAAAAAAAAGAGTAAACGTCCCTCATTCAGATGTTCTCTTTCCCCAGCCCCTGGAGCCTCGGCCTCCAGGCAGTTGCGACGGCCTCCCCAGTCCAACAATAGGGGTAGAGGTTCTAACAATAGAGGAAGGGGTGCACAACGGGGCCATTCGGGGGATACCTATCACTATAGGAGCCCTCGAAGGCCGTCGTTTGGATGGCCTGATCACCGTGGTGATTATCATCGCGATGATCGGGACTATCAGTATAGAACCCCTATCCAGGTCCAGAATAGGTTCCTCCCCTTACAAGAGGATTATAGGAGAGAGGAACATTATGGACCCCGTGGTTATTATAACAGAGATGATGATTTACTCTCCAGATCTCCGTATAACTATAATCACAACCCTCCAGGGTCCTCTTATCAATCGGGTTTTCACAGGGTAATGCAGGAATACCCAGGAAGCCCGGAAGAAAAAGAGGCACCCGAGGTGGGTGGAGGGCCCAAGCCAAAAAGACAAAGAGTTTAAGCGGTTCAGGTGTCTTTAATCTCAGCTCGGTTAGTCTAACAGACGAGGAGAAACTTGTCCTTGATAAAGGTTTGAAATATGTCCCTCCTAGGACATTAAACAAGTTCTCCACGTTTGTCGATGTACAAAAATTTGTCCGTAAGCTGAGTATCCAAAGACATTTTTTGGCCCCTCCCACTCATACAGTTACTACTGTTCCGACGGTATCTAATGATCATGTACATACAGGGTTGGCTAACCCTTCCTTGTTTAACCCCCCGGGAAACATAGCTCCCGCTATAAGTGTTTTCCATAGTTTGGTTTTAGAAGATTTAGAAAAATTGCCCAACAAAAAGATACACATGAATCCTAAAGTTAAGACTGGCTTGAAGCAACTTTGTGAGCAAAAAGATTTAATCATTCGTCCGGCCGACAAAGGCGGTGCAATCGTCGTGCTGGACAAAATTGATTATATCAAAGAGATGGATAAAATATTGGGTGATTCAGAGACGTACACCTTTAATGAATAAGAATCCCACCATTCCCTATAAGAAGGCTCTAGTAGAATTGATCGACGAGGGTTTTTCTTTGGGGATCCTAGACAAAAAAGAAAGGAGTTATTTGGTACCAGTTTCACCTAGGATTCCAGCTATATACTACCTTCCTAAGGTACACAAAGATCCTGTTAACCCACCTGGCCGCCCCATAGTGAGTGGTATCGACTCTGTGACGGCCAGAATAGGAAAGTATATAGATTTTCACCTTCAACCGCTTGTCAAACTTACACCATCCTTCTTGAAGGATACCGGGGATACTATTAGACTTTTGGAATCCGTTGATTTTCAGGTAGGTACCATCTTGGTCACAGCGGATGTGACGGCATTGTATACAAGTATTCCTCATGAGTTGGGGTTCAATGCCGTTGAATATTATTTATCCACCAATAGCACCCTCCCTATTATCTAACAGAACTTTATCATGCAGCTCCTGAGGTTTGCGGCTAAACATAATTATTTCTGGTTTCAGAATAATTTTTATTTGCAGACCAAGGGAGTTGCTATGGGGGCAAAATTTGCCCCCAGTTTGGCCAATTTATTTATGGCCAAATGGGAGGAGGATGTCGTCTATGCCCTTCAGAGACCCGAATTGGTTCTCTGGGCTAGATATATAGACGACATCCTCCTCCTGTGGAAGGGTGACCACGAGTCCCTTGGCCAATTTTTGTCCACGTTTGACTCTAATGATAGAGGGATCAAGCTGAGCCATGCGGCTAGCTCTTCCTCCATAAATTTTTTGGATTTGGAGATTAAAGTCGTGGACCAACATCTCGAGTTTAATACCTACTTCAAGCCCACAGATCGTAATGGGTATATCCCAATAGATAGTTGCCACCATCCACAGTGGCTTAAATCGATACCCGGTGGACAGTTTCTTCGGTTAAGACAGAACTCCACCAAGGTTGAAGATTTTGTCATTCAATCTGCTATCTTGAAGGAACGGTTTGTGGAGAAAGGCTATGAGGTAGGCGCTCTGGATATGGAAATTGCTTGGATCTTACGGATCAATCGTAGTACAATGCTCCAGGAGTGCCCAAAAAAGGCGACGGATGACAGGTGTAAGTGGTCCTTCTTTACCACATATTCTGTTCAATCTAGATTAATTAAGGGTATACTCAAAAAACACTGGGGTGTCCTCCGAAATGATAAAATATTGGGACCCGCCCTACCGGAACGGTCTAATGTTATCTTTAGGGGGGCTAGATCTATTCAAGGTCAGATTGCCCCTAATATCATTGACCCTCCCAAAAGGGTAACTTTTTTTCAGGATTGCAAGGGATACTTCCCTTGCCGTAGGTGTAATGTGTGTTTACACAACACCCATGGTAGACGGAAAAGCGAGACTTTTCAATCCATGGTCACTCTCTACGTGTATATCAGATGAAACGCTTTACCACATGCGCTACACAATTTATTGTGTATCTTCTGACTTGCCCCTGTAAAAAACAATACATTGGTCGTACCATCAGGACCTTTTCCATCCGGGTCAATGAACACATCAGTAATATCAAGCTAGGGAAAACAAATCATAGTGTTCCACGGCACTATTTACAACACCACAATCGTGACCCTATGGGGACACAATTTTTGGTGATCGATCAATTTGTCCCACATTGGAGGGGTGAGTCCCGCATATGTGGAGTGTCCCGTTTAGAAACTTTCTGGATTTATGAACTCCGCACATACCAACCCTTTGGCATGAATGTCGAATGGGATATAAATTTGTTTATTAATTTGGCATGACCATTTTATATACGACTATGCGGGACATTATTGTTGGCTTTATTTCCATTTACTTAATTTCCATCTCTATTTTTTAATATCACTATTTTGTTGCTATCTATATCCAGCTGTGGGGTAATTCTCCACAAACTTTTTGATTCATGTGCGTCTGGGCTATAAATAGGGAATAGGCCAATTTCCGGCATTGGAAATATGCTTGTAGGTGCATGCTGGATTCTGGCCTTTAAGATTAGGGCACTATCTTCTAGTGAGTACAAGGAAGTATCTGATTTATTGTTTCATTTCTTGTTTGTCCACAAGATGGCTGTATAGTGATAGGAGGTTTTAGATGGCATTTTTTTGAAATTGTTTCCACCTGTGGGTGTGTGCTGTCATATCCTATTTTCATGTGAGCCTCTCGTTTACCTGCCGAGGGGCATCACATGACTGATGGAGGCGGTCCGCTCTCATTAGGGTGGACATGTGGGAGAGAGATGTGTTCCTCCCTTCTGTTTAATGTGGAGACGCTCGCGACATGGCCTATTTTCTTCCGGCCTGCGCTGCGTTCCACCGCTGCGGTCCACGTGACTGTCACGTTGTATGCGCCGTGACGTCATTGTATCTGTTCGCGATGCGGCCGATTCTCTTCCGGCTTGCGCTGCGTTCCATCGCTGCTCACCACGTGACTGTCACGTCATATGCGCCGTGACGTCATCTGATCTGCACAGCGTTTGGCTGTCCCGGCGAGCGAAGATCTCGGGACATGCCATTTAACGTCTGTACGAGCACATACACGCTCGATAGGACAATGGAATATATGGCACCCACCCATAGTGTTATATTGTTTTATTTTGCAGGTATGTTGCCACACTTTTTTGACACACCCCCATGTTCCGTTTATCCACTAAGGGTTGGTGGGTGGTGTATGTCATATACCATACGGGACCTGGCCAATAAGGAAATGGGGGTTGAGTGTGTGGGTGGCTTATACTGCACATTTCCACTCCCTCCTTTTTTTGGCGGGTCTTTTAATGATTACCATTGGCTGGTTTAATACTACTTCCGGGGTCAAAGAGGCTGGGACAGCCGACCTGGGAGGAGTCTTTCATCAATGCCGTATTTTATTGGTTTACAATTGGAGGCTGCGAGTCTGATTGGCTATCCGGTCCACTCTCCAATTGTGAACTCACTTAGTGGAAGGCCATCTGATTGGTTGGTTTTCCTTTCAGCTTGGTGGGTTTGTTGTATAAATACATGTGCAATATGGGGGAGCAGGTTGATGCCCCAGTAGAAGTCCTACTTGGACGAAACGCGTAGGGCTTGGTACGCCACTTCCCATATTGCCTTTTTATCCTGTTTTATGTGATCACTCTTTTAAATGTCAAATTTTGTGGTTTTATTATAATAAAACCGTATACTATATATTTTTTTGACCTGCATCATCGGAGCATTGTCTCTTTTTTTCTACATGCGAGTTGGAGAGAGCTTCTTTTGGAACCACTTTACATTTCTAAATAATCCCCCATTGGGGGTATGTTTGGGTCCAATCATCTTGATACCCATTGGAATACGGCTGACATCCGGTGAATCCAGGTTGGTCCCAAATACTCTGGATTTCTTATCAAGATTTGAAGTCGAGGACTACTGAGTTGCCACGACAGACTGAGATTCCGAAAACACACGAGTCTTCAGACAAGTCGACTGGTCCTGGAGTTCGATTTTCTACGCTTACGCGATCTGCTGTCATCGACAGGCAGATCCACGGGCTCTGGTAAGAGTACTTCATCTAATTTTATAGAGTTGGAAGATGTATTTTCCCTGATGACCCTGACGACCCATAAGGCCTACACGTCCTTCTTCTCATCACAATTGATATATGTTTTGAATGGACACTTCATATTTATTGTATGATTTTCCATGTCAGATATCATGGACTTTATATTCATGCATACATTTTATGATTAGATATTTACCAATATTTTTTTCACTCAGGTTTCACCTACTTAGAGAGACATTGATTTGTTTTCACTCTCACTGTATAGCGCTACTTTTTCTATATCCCACTAGGGGAAAGGCACAAAGCCAAGCCCAAGGGCAAAAAAAATCTTGGGGTCCAAGGTCTGTTAAGCAGAACCCCAAAACTTCCCTATGAAGGGGCTTCCCTATGTGGGGGGAAGGCTGCTGCAGTTTGCAGGCGCCTGGCAGGAAGAGATTCAGGACAAATGGGTTACCTCCACGGTATCTCTAGGCTACAAACTGGATGTAACGGCACCCCAAATATGAAAGGGGTTTAACGCCGTTTAAAGATATTCCCTCTCCTGGACACAAATTCACTGTCGATCCTCCACAGTCAGACGACCACTTCCAATAGGAATTAATCCTTCCAAAAGAACGAGACGCACTCTGTATCTTTCCAAAATGAACTGCTTTATTATTGCAAAACATTAAAACTTTTATATCCACAGAGAGAAGCTTCTGACCCTCCTCTCATCATACACCTCTGACCAGACCCAATTTACATGAGCCAATTAACTACAGTGAATGGCTAATACACATCTCAGTTTGATGATTCTGCATGACCCTTTTGTGTTTAGCTTTTGTCTCCCAATCCACATTTCCGGTTAAATGATCTTTTGTGTTTCCCCAGCCTGTCTGTCTGCTACAACACCTATAATTACAGGCTTAACTCCCATTATCAAAAGACTTTACACAATAGAACATAACAAACTTACAATACACATCTCCCAATGAAAGGATCTGTAGAATGTAAATCACCCCCCACCTCATCACAGCAATGATTACACAACCCCCACACACAGTATACATCCAATCTGTGCCCTGTATATACTGTATTGGATATGGCTATCACAGATCATGGTGGGGTTCCCCTTCACCCTGTGCCCCAAGTCGGGACACAGGGTGGTTTACACATAAGAGGCATTGGGGAAGCTGAAGCAAGGGTATCTCATACTTTCTAAGAGATTCTGGGTTCCCCGGGCCCTCCCGTTACACTGGAGATCTGGGAACTTCCGCCATCCCGTTTTCTAAGATCAAGAGTCTCCAAGGATCCAGAAAAGAGGAGGCCCTTGCTTCTGGCCATAGAACGCTTGTTATCCCAAGGGGTAATTATAGAAGTAGCCCCAGAGGAGCAAGGCTCAGGGTTCTACTCAAACCTCTTAACGGTTCCAAAGCCAAACGGGGATGTCAGACCTATTCTAGATCTGAAGGACCTGAATCAGTTCCTAAACATTCATTCTTTCGGTATGGAGTCAATCCGCTCAGTAGTTTCCACCCTTCATGGAGAATTCCTGGCATCAATAGACATCAGCGATGCATATCTACATGTGCCAATATTCCCCACTCACCAAAGGTTTCTAAGGTTTGCGGTGGATCAGCGACACTTTCAGTTTGTGGCCCTACCGTTTGGTCTTGCTACCGCACCTCGAGTATTCACAAAGGTTCTAGCCCCACCCCTGGAAAAACGAAGGGCTTGGGATATAGCAGTAACAGCTTATTTGGATGATCTGCTACTCATAGATCAGTCCGTAGCACGCTTAAACCGCAATGTGCTCAGCACAGTGGAGTACTTAGAGTACCTAGGCTGGGTCCTCAATCTAGAAAAATCCTCCTTGCAGCCCTTAAGAAGGCTGGAGTATTTGGACATGGTCATAGACACAGTCAAAAGCAGAGTATTCTTACCCAGGTCAAAAGCCAAAGCCATAAAAGATTTGGTCCGGGTAGTCAAAGCAAGGAAAAATCCTTCTATTCCACAATGTATGAGGTTGTTAGGAAAAATGGTGGCCTCATTCAAGGCTGTTCCTTACGCCCAGTTTCACTCAAGGCCTTTACAGAGCAGCATCCTCTCTGCCTGGAACAAAAGAGTTCAAGCCTTGGATCTTCCAATGTGCCTGTCACCAAGGGTACGCCAGAGCCTCAATTGGTGCTTGCTGAACGAGAATCTGCTGAAAGGAAAATCCTTTATTCCAGTTACTTGGAAGGTCGTAACCACAGATGCCAGCCTTATAGGCTGGGGAGCAGTTCTGGAAGAAGCTTCTACCCAGGGAAGATGGTCCAAAGCCAAAGGGCTCTTGCCCATCAACATTCTGGAGATTCGGGCAATTCGTCTAGCCCTCAGGGTTAGGTTGCAAGGTTGTCCTGTCCGGATACAGTCCGACAATGCTACAGCAGTGGCCTATATCAATCACCAAGGGGGCACCAGGAGTCTGGATGCCCAAAAAGAGGTGAATCACATTTTTTCTTGGGCAGAAAGGTATGTTCCTTGCCTGTCTGCGGTCTTCATTCCAGGGGTAGAAAACTGGCAGGCAGATTTTCTAAGCGGCCAGCAGCTATGTCCAGGAGAATGGTCTCTACACCCCAACATATTTCAGGCCATATGTTGGAAATGGCGTACCCCAGATGTAGACCTGTTGGCTTCCAGGTTTAACAACAAACTGGAGAACTTTGTGTAAAGAACAAAGGATCCGCTAGCACAAGGGTCGGATGCCTTAACCACTTAACGACCGCTCACTGTATATATATGTCGGCAAAATGGCACGGACGGGCACAATCACGTACCTGTACGTGACTGCCTTCATATGGGTGGGGGGTCAGATCGGACCCCCCTCCGGTACAGTGAGCGGTCGGCATCACTCCAGGAGCGATCGGTGATGAGGGGGCGGCCATTGGTTTCTGGCCACCCCCCTCACGATCGCTCCCGGCGAATGAGATGCTTCCTCTGTCTGTGTAATGTAAACATAGGCAGAGGAAGTGATGTCATCTCTCCCTGCGGCGCTCACACATATCAGAGCGCCGTGGAGAGAAGATGTCAGGTTAGCGCACAAACACTACACTGACACCAGCACACATAGGAACACGATTGCCCCCCCAGTCACCCCCAGATCACCCCCCAGCCCCCAGTCACAGTGTCACTGATTGCAGTGATCAGTAAATAAATGATCACTGCAAACAGTGACATTTGTAACTGTAAAAGTGTCAGGGCAGTTAGTGTAGGTCCCTTTAGGTCCAGGGTAGCCCGCTAACCCCCCCTAATAAAGGTTTAACCCCTTAATCGCCCCCCAGGTAACCCTTTCACCCCCTAGCACCACTGTCACTAAGCGATCGTTTTTCTGATCGCTGTATTAGCGTCGGTGATGCCGCTAGGTAGTCAGTTATTTTTTTAGGTTCGCCGCCAGGTTTTTATAGCGTCAGGTACCCCCATATATTACCTAATAAAGGTTTAACCCCTTGATCGCCCCCCAGGTAACCCTTTCACCCCCTTTTGCCAGTGTCACTAAGCAATCGTTTTTCTGATCGCTGTATTAGGTATGCTGGTGCCGCTAGGTAGTCTGTTATTTTTTTAGGTTCGCCGCCAGGTTTTTATAGCGTCAGGAACCCCCATATATTATCTAATAAAGGTTTTAACCCCCTGATTGCCCCTAGAGTTAACCCTTTCACCAGTGATCACCGTATAAGTGTCACTGGTGACACTGGTTAGCCAGTTAGTTATTTCGTTATTTAGGTTCCCCGTCAGGTTTTTATATAGCGTCAGGTACCCCCATATATTACCTAATAAAGGTTTTAACCCCCTGATTGCCCCTAGTTAACCCTTTCACCAGTGATCACCGTATAAGTGTTACGGGTGACGCTGGTTAGTTAGTTTGCTTTTTATAGTGTCAGGGCACCCGCCGTATATAACCCAATAAAGGTTTAACCTCCTGATCGCCCGCGGGTGATATCAATTAGGTTTTAGCGTCAGAGAGGGTCTGCGTCACACCCAAGGCAGCGTCAGGTTAGTGCCAGTAGCGCTAACACCCACGCGTGAAGCATACACCTCCCTTATTGGTATAGTATCTGAACAGATCAATATCTGATCTGATCAGATCTATACTAGCGTCCCCAGCAGTTTAGGGTTCCCAAAAACGCAGTGTTTGTGGGATCAGCCCAGATACCTTCTAGCACCTGCGTTTTGCCCCTCCGTCCAGCCCAGGCCACCCAAGTGCAGTATCGATCGATCACTGTCACTTACAAAACACAACACACATAACTGCAGCGTTCGCAGAGACAGGCCTGATCCCTGCGACTCCAGTGCTGTAGGAGGTGATTTCACCACCACAGTTAAAAAAAGGAGAATATATGCCGAAGCATGGGGGCAGCAGGGGCGGAGGAGCGATTTTGCTCCTAATGCCTCTTACATATGGTCGAAATTCCGATGGAGGCTTTCCCGTGGAAAAGTCTGACCGTGTGTACGCGGCATAACTTTTGCGGGAGGATGCCCCAATGCTTCGGCATATATAAATGGTGCATGTATGCCCATCATTAGAAGTGGGTGGATGAATGGCGGTATTCTAATGGTGGGCATACCCACCGATCAATCTCTTTTTTTTTGTTCAGCCAGCAGGCTGCATGAAAAAAAAGATTACAATACATGTCCAACAAGGACCAGCAACGTACTGGTATGTTGCTGGACTTTGAATGGTTATACCAGATTGATGCTTGCAGGTTTAGGTATCATCTTGGTATCATTCTTTTCAGCCAGCGGCCAGCTTTCATGTAAAAGCAATCCTAGGGGCTAATTAGCCTCTGGACTGCTTTTACAAGCAGTGGGAGGGAATGTCCCCCCCCGGATATAAAAAGCGCCATTGGGAAATTGGGAAAGCATTTTATCACACCGATCTTGGTGTGGTCAGATGCTTTGAGGGCAGAGGAAATATCTAGGGTCTAATAGACCCCAGTTTTTTCAAAAAAAGAGTACCTGTCACTACCTATTGCTATCATAGGGGATATTTACATTCCCTGAGATAACAATAAAAATGATTAAAAAAAATAAAATATGGAAGGAACAGTTTAAAAATAAAATAAAAAAGCAAAATTAATAATAATAATAATAAAAAAGCACCCCTGTCCTGCCCTGCTCTTGCGCAATGGCGAACGCAAGCGTCGGTCTGGCGTCATATGTAAACAGCAATTTCACCATGCATGTGAGGTATCACCAGGAAGGTCAGATCGAGGGCAGTCATTTTAGCAGTAGACCTCCTCTGTAAATCTAACGTGGTAACCTGTAAAGGCTTTTAAAGGCTTTTAAAAATGTATGTAGTTTGTCGCCAATGCGCGTTTGTGCGAAATCTCATCGTGTTTGGTATCTATGTACTCGGCCTAAGATCATCTTTTTTATTTCATCAAACATTTGGGCAATATAGTGTGTTTTAGTGCATTAAAACTAAAAAAAGTGTATTTTTTCCCCCAAAAATGCGTTTGAAAAATCGTTGCGCAAATACTGTGTGGAAAAAAAATGCAACACCCACCATTTTAATCTGTAGGGCCTTTGCTTTAAAAAAATATATAATGTTTGGGGGTTCAACATAATTTTCTTGCAAAAAAAAAAATGTTTTCATGTAAACAAAAAGTGTCAGAAAGGGCTTTGTCTTCAAGTGGTTAGAAGAGTGGATGTAAGCTTCCTAATGTTGTGTATAAAATGCCAGAACAGTTCAAAACCCCCCCAAATGACCCCATTTTGGAAAGTAGACACCCCAAGCTATATACTGAGAGGCATGTCGAGTCCGTGGAAGATTTTATATGTTGACACTAGTTGCGGAAAAAAGACAATTTTTTTTTTTTTTTGCACAAAGTTGTTACTAAATGATATGTTGCTCAAACATGCCATGGGCATATGTGGAATTACACCCCAAAATACATTCTGTTGCTTCTCCTGAGTACGGGGATACCACATGTGTAAGACTTTTTGGGAGCCTAGCTGCGTACGGGACCACAAAAACCAAGCACCGCCTTCAGGCTTTCTAAGGGTGTAAATTTTTGATTTCACTTCTCACTGCCTATCACAGTTTCAGAGGCCATGGAATGCCCAGATGGCACAAACCCCCCCAAATGACCCCATTTTGGAAAGTAGACACCCCAAGCTATTTGCTGAGAGGTATGTTGCAGATCTCGCTTTTTGTCACAAAGTTTTGAAAATTGAAAAAAAAAAAAAAAATTTTCTTTCTTCATTTTCAAAAACAAATGAGAGCTGTAAAATACTCAACATGCCTCTCAGCAAATAGCTTGGGGTGTCTACTTTCCAAAATGGGGTCATTTGGGGGGGTTTTGTGGTATTTTGGCATTTTATGGCCTTCGAATCTGTGATAGGTAGTGAGGAGTGAAATCAAAAATTTGTGCCCTTAGAAATCCTGAAGGTGGTGCTTGGTTTTCGGGGGCCCGTACGCGGCTAGGCTCCTAAAAAGTCCCACACATGTGGTATCCCTGTATTCAGGAGAAGCAGCAAAATGTATTTTGGGGTGCAATTCTACATATAACCATGGCATGTGTGAGCAATATATCATTTAGTGACAACTTTTTGTAATTTTTATTTTTTTTTGTCATTATTCAATCACTTGAGACAAAAAAAAAAAAATATTCAATGAGCTCAACATGCCTCTCAGCAATTTCCTTGGGATGTCTACTTTCCAAAATGGGGTCATTTGGGGGGGTTCTGTACTGCCCTGCCATTTTAGCACCTCAAGAAATGAGATAGGCAGTCATAAATTAAAAGCTGTGTAAATTCCAGAAAATGTACCCTAGTTTGTAGACGCTATAACTTTTGCGAAAACCAATAAATATACGCTTATTGACATTTTTTTTACTAAAGACATGTGGCTGAATACATTTTGGCCTAAATGTATGACTAAAATTGAGTTTATTCGATTTTTCTTATAACAAAAAGTAGAAAATATCATTTTTTTTCGACATTTTCTGTCTTTTTCCGTTTATATCGCAAAAAATAAAAATCGCAGAGGCAATCAAATACCATTAAAAGAAAGCTGTATTTGTGGGAAGAAAAGAACGCAAATTTCGTTTGAGTACAACATTGCATGTCCGCACAATTTACAGTTAAAGCAGCGCAGTGCAAAATTCTGAAAACACCTCTGGTCCTTTAGCTACAAAATGGTCCCGGGGTTAAGTGGTTAAACAGGGGCTGAAAAATTGGGCCTTAGGCACTGGTGCTGGTGCCACGACACTGCAACCTCTCCCAGATACTCTAGTTGGAGTGCAGGAATGAGCCCTGCTGCAAAGCATTATATAAAAAATTGTAATTACATGCCTCTGTTAAACAGGGGCTGAAAAATTGGGCCTTAGGCACTGGTGCTGGTGCCAAGACACTGCAACCTCTCCTAGATACTCTAGTTAGAGTGCAGGAATGAGCCCTGCTGCAAAGCATTGCATAAAAAATTGTAATTACATGCCCCTGTTAAACAGGGGCAGAAAAATTGGGCCTTAGTGTCATGATGGGCAATCTCACCTGCAAGCTGGCGACGCGGCGGCGCGCGCGGGTACGCGCCTGCGCAATAGTGTCGAATCGTCGTTAGTGCGTTCACGCCGGCGCAGTGGCGGCGAGTCGGCGTTAGCGCGTGCGCGCATGCGCGGTAACGGCGCGGCGCGTGTCGGTGCGCGCGGGAGCACGCAGTGACACGTTCTGGCGCCAATCTGGGGCTATTTGAAGGGGCTTGTGCTGGGGCTCCTTGCTGTCCGGTCTACAGCGTTTCCTAGACTCACCTGCTATCTGCTGTTACCCTACCAATCTGTTCCTGTGACCCGGCTTGTTCCTGACGCTCCTTGCCTTCTGCCTGCCCACTGACCCCCGGCTTGTTGACCTCGCTTCCGCCTGCCCCTTCTGCTACCTGCTGCCTGCCCGTTGCCAACCCGGACTGTCTAACGACTCTGCTTCTGCCTCTCGCACTGCACCTGGTCTGCCCGCCAGTGGATTACCTGGCCTGTTTGAACCTGCCAGTGCCCGGTACTACAAGACACCTCCCCGCTGTCTGCCGTTGGTCTCCTCGGTTCCCTGTGTGCCAAGCCTGCCTGCCGTCCAGCTTCCCTGCTGCCGCTGAAACCTGCACTGAGCTTCCTAGGTCCAGCTCCATCTCTGCACCAGTGTTCCTGACAGGCACTTGTGCGACTCCGCACTCCCGAGCTCCCTGGTCCCATCATCAGGGGTTCCGGAGTAGGAGGTGCAAAAGAGGCCACTCCCTGCATCCCAGGCTCATCACCAGGTACGTGACAGTACCGGACAGCCATGTCCGAGCCTGCGCAGGGAGCAGACCCAATGGAGGAACTTTGCCGACACCTGGATGGGCTAACCCAGGCCGTCAAAAGCCTGCAAGAGGGTTATACCCGACTGGAGGGCCGAGTCCAGGCCCTATCCTCCTCAGCTTCCTCCTCCACTGGGACTTCCACTTCTCCCTCGGTGGTCATGATGCCGCCTGAACCAAAGGTACCCACGCCTGAGCGATTTGCTATCAATTCCGTTTGGGACTCTCTGAACCACTCAAAGATGAACTGGCACGTGTGGGTGTGCCCGGAACTTTGGATGCTCTAATCAACCTGACCATCCAGATTGACCGTCGCCTACAAGAACGTAGGACTGAACGAGCCACCGGGCCACCTCGCCCGGTCTGGATGTTGCCCCGGGTGCCCAGCTCTGCCAACTCAGCTCCTCCATTCCCAGCTTCAGCCTCCTCTGACAACCCAGAACCCATGCAGCTGGGACTTCTCCATCCCTCTCTCACCCCTGAGGAACGTCAACGCAGGCGAACCCTTAACCTGTGTCTGTACTGCGGAGAACCCGGACATTATGTACGGACCTGCCCGGTGAAGATCCGTAAGTGCCTCTCCATGTCGTCTGTGTATTTACCCGTTATACCCAGTAATTCCGCTCACCTGGCGATTCCCATTCTTTTGCAGCTCCCAGGAGGGAATATTCAAGTCAGCGCTATCATTGACTCCGGGGCCTGCAGTTGTTTTCTGGACTTAGCTTTTGCCACCACACATCACATTCCTTTGCGCCCTAGAGCTAAAGGGCTTTCTGTATACCTCGCTGATGGGTCGACCCTTAAATCCGGACCAGTCACACAGGAGACCCTACCGCTGGCCACAACCATTGCCAGTACTCATCAGGAATTACTATGCCTAGATGTCATCAAGTCTCCTCTGTTCCCCATCATCCTGGGCATGCCCTGGTTACAGGCCCATAACCCGCAAATTAATTGGACATCAGGAGAAGTCCGTTTCTGTTCCCCCTACTGCCGTCAACATTGTCTGCAGGAAGTTTTGAGTACCCCTTCTCCCTTGCTTTGCATGGACTCTGATGCTGAGGCCCGCCAGTCAGTTCCTGAAGCATACCATAGCTTCCTGGACGTTTTTAGCAAGAAAGGGGCTGAGACTCTTCCTCCACACAGGCGTTACGACTGTCCGATTGAGCTTCTCCCCGGGGCTGAAATCCCCTTTGGCAGGATTTTTCCCCTGACGGAACTTGAACTCAAGACCCTCAAGACCTATGTGGATGACAATCTCATGAAAGGGTTCATCCGTCCTTCTACGTCACCGGCAGGGGCAGGGATTTTCTTTGTTGAGAAAAAGAACCAGTCCCTCCGGCCTTGTGTGGGTTACAGAGAGCTCAACAAAGTGACGATAAAGAACAGATACCCCCTTCCTTTAGTTCCTGAATTGTTTCAGAGACTGGGATCTGCAGTTATTTTCACAAAACTGGACCTCCGTGGGGCCTATAACCTGGTGCGGATCCGAAGCGGGGATGAGTGGAAAACTGCCTTTCGCACTCGCTTCGGGCACTTCGAATACTTAGTCATGCCCTTCGGACTCTGCAATGCCCCGGCTACGTTCCAGCATTTTGTGAACGATATTTTCAGAGACTACCTTGACCTTTTTGTTATTGTTTACCTGGACGACATCCTCATCTTTTCCCCCTCCTTGGAGAAACACCGGGAACACGTTCGGAATGTGCTCGCACGGCTTCGAATGCACAGGTTATACGCAAAACCAGAAAAATGCGAATTCGAACGCCAAAGCATCCAATTTCTTGGACTTGTCATCTCGGTGGAGGGTATCACGATGGACTCCCAGAAAGTGGCTGCAATTCTTGACTGGCCGGTGCCCGTAGATAGGAAAGGCATACAGCACTTCATCGGATTCGCAAACTTTTATAGGAAGTTCATCAGGGGGTTTTCGTCCATTATCACCCCATTAACCAACCTAACCAAACAGACGGTCCGGTTCCAGTGGTCTTCAGAAGCCCAAACGGCCTTCGAGACCCTTAAGGAATTATTTACCTCTGCATCCGTTCTGAGGCACCCTGATGCGGCTCTTCCATACATACTGGAGGTGGACGCCTCGGAAACCGCAGTTGGGGCGGTTCTCTCCCAAAGACAGGGGCCCAAGGCTATCTTACATCCGGTTGCCTTTTTCTCCCGTAAGCTGTCAGATTCGGAGAAGAACTATGATGTGGGAGACCGGGAATTACTGGCAATCAAAGCCGCCCTGGAGGAATGGCGTTATCTCCTGGAAGGAGCAGCGCATCCGATCCTGGTCTATACGGACCACAAGAATCTGGAGTATCTGAGAGTGGCAAAGAGACTGAAACCCCGTCAGGCCAGGTGGGCACTTTTCTTCACACGTTTCTCTTTTCATATAACGTATAGACCAGGATCAAAGAATACTAAACCTGATGCTCTCTCACGAATGTTCTGTGACCCTGAAACACCTGCCCCTCCGGATACCATCTTGTCACCTGGAAACTTCCTCTTGCTTCAAGAGGACTTGCTATCTCGGATCAAGCAAGCATCCAGGGGGATCTCTCCCTCACCTAGTACAGAGGTACAGTTCAAGGATGGACTTTTATGGTACAAGGACAAAATCTTTGTACCAGAAAGCGTGCGAGTCGCGGTCCTTAGTTCCTGTCAAGATAACAAACTGGCTGGACACTTCGGGGTACTCAAGACCTCCGAACTACTACAACGCATGTTCTGGTGGCCGCAACTATCAAAGGACTGTAGGAGCTACGTGGAGTCTTGCAGCACATGTATCAGAAACAAGGGAAGTAAGTCCAGAGCCTGGGGTCTGTTGAAACCATTGCCCGTACCCGAGAGGCCATGGAAGATGATCTCCATGGACTTCATCGTAGAACTTCCCCCCTCTGAGCTTTACACCACTATCTTCGTGGTCGTGGATAGACTATCAAAGATGGCGCACTTCTTGCCCATGAGGGGTACGCCTTCTGCTCCTGAGACAGCTAAAATTTTTGTCAAGGAAATCATAAGGCTCCATGGCATCCCTGCAAACATTGTGTCGAATCGAGGGGTGCAATTCACCTCCAGGTTCTGGAAGGCCCTGTGTGAAGCTCTCGGGATTAACTTGTCCTTTTCGTCTGCCTATCATCCACAATCAAATGGCCAGACTGAACGGACGAATCAGACACTTGAGCAATACCTACGCTGCTTTTCTTCGTTCTCGCAGGAAGATTGGGTACCTCTACTGCCGCTGGCCGAGTTTGCATACAATAATTCGGTCCACTCCGCCACAAAGCAATCCCCGTTCTATGCTAACTACGGCTTTCATCCCTCATTCTTGTCCAACTGTATCCCGGAGTCTGCTGTACCTGCTGTCCAGGAGACATTGGATTTTTTCAGAGCAAACAATGAGTTATTACGCGACACGATGACTAGGACACAAGAATATAATAAGGAAGTGTTCGACAAAAAGAGAAGAGGAGAACTCAATCTGGAACCCGGGGATCAGGTGTGGTTATCTACACTGAACCTTAGACTTGCCTGTCCCTCAAAGAAATTGGGTCCCAAGTTTGTGGGTCCTTTTCCTGTCAGGAGACGGATTAACAGTGTGGCCTATGAACTGGAGCTACCAGAATCATTCCGGATCCACCCGGTTTTTCATGTTGCCTTACTCAAGCCTACTGTTCCTGATCCCTTCTCGGGACGTGACACCGGCCCTCCTGAACCAATCTTGGTTGACGGTGAAGAGGAGTTTGAGGTGGAATCCATTAAGGATTGTAGAAAAAGGCGCAACCAAGTCCAATTTCTTGTAAAATGGAAGGGATATGGCCCTGAGGAGAACTCATGGGAACCTGAGTGCAACATCCATGCCAAAAGATTGGTTCAGTCCTTCAAAGACTCCCATCCAGTTAAGATGGCCCAGTTGGGCATCCGGAGGCTGCCCATTAGAGGGGGGCAATGTCATGATGGGCAATCTCACCTGCAAGCTGGCGGCACGCGCGGGTACGCGCCTGCGCAATAGTGTCGAATCGTCGTTAGCGCGTTCACGCCGGCGCAGTGGCGGCGAGTCGGCGTTAGCGCGTGCGCGCATGCGTGGTAACGGCACGCGGCGCGCGTCGGTGCGCGCGGGAGCACGCAGTGACACGTTCTGGCGCCAATCTGGGGCTATTTGAAGGGGCTTGTGCTGGGGCTCCTTGCTGTCCGGTCTACAGCGTTTCCTAGACCCACCTGCTATCTGCTGTTACCCTACCGATCTGTTCCTGTGACCCGGCTTGTTCCTGACGCTCCTTGCCTTCTGCCTGCCCACTGACCCCCGGCTTGTTGACCTCACTTCCGCCTGCCCCTTCTGCTACCTGCTGCCTGCCCGTTGCCAACCCGGACTGTCTAACGACTCTGCTTCTGCCTCTCGCACTGCACCTGGTCTGGCCGCCAGTGGATTACCTGGCCTGTTTGAACCTGCCAGTGCCCGGTACTACAAGACACCTCCCCGCTGTCTGCCGTTGGTCTCCTCGGTTCCCTGTGTGCCAAGCCTGCCCGCCGTCCAGCTTCCCTGCTGCCGCTGAAACCTGCACTGAGCTTCCTAGGTCCAGCTCCATCTCTGCACCAGTGTTCCTGACAGGCACTTGTGCGACTCCGCACTCCCGAGCTCCCTGTTCCCATCATCAGGGGTTCCGGAGTAGGAGGTACAAAAGAGGCCGCTCCCTGCATCCCAGGCTCATCACCAGGTACGTGACACTTAGCAACTGGTGGCGGCACCCAGAAACAAAAATGTTCTTCCAAGCTATCATCATCAATCGGATCATTGAGGAGGAGGAGGATAGTCAGTCAACATAACAGGACAGTCACTCAGCATCAGTCTTGAAGGGATGTGACATTTGAAAATAAATTGGTCTGTTATATCAGCTTCAGGTGTTTGGTAGCTGGTGGTGATCCAAGACTGGTTCATCTTTATGAAGGTCAGTCGATCAACCGAGTCGGTGGACAGGCGCACCCTGTGATCCGTGACAAATCCTGCAGCAGCACTGAATGTGCGTTCTGAAAGAACGCTGGATGCAAGACAGGCCAGTAGCTCAATTGCATACTGTGCAAGCTCTGGCCAGTGATCCATCCTCAAAACCCAGTAAGCCAGAGGATTTTCGGTGGGGAAGGTGTCCAAGTCTGACCTTGCCCCTAGGTATTCCTGCACCATGTATATCAGACGCTGGCGATGGTTGCTGGAACCGATCATACCTTGGGGCTGCGGACTAAAGAATTGTCTGAACGCATCGGTCAGACGGCCACCTTCCCTACCGCTCCTTCTTTGACTGACCGAAGCCTCAGCAACTCGTTGTCCAGGACCAGGAGTTTGTAACCTCCCAGTCTCTGGGAACGCGTTGCACAGACCTTTCTGCAAGGCCTCCCGGAGTTGTCTCATCCTCTGCTCCCTCTGCGACGGTAACATAAGGTCCGCAACCTTACCCTTGTACCGTGGATCAAGGAGAGTGGCCAGCCAGTAATGGTCCCTCTCCTTGATCCGAAGAATACGAGGATCCTTCCGCAGACTTTGCAGGATCAGGGAGGCCATGCAGCGTAGGTTAGCTGAGGCATTCGGTCCGATGTTCTATGGGTCACTAAAGACGACATGATCCGCAGCCACCTCCTCCCAGACACGTACAAGTCCACGGGTTTCTTGGGACTGTAAATCATCCCTAAAAGACTGCTGCTGATGATGCTGAGTGCCAGGCTCCACCTCCATGCTGACACAATCCTCCTCCTCCTCCTCCTCCTCCTTCTCCTCCCTGTGCGATGGGTGGGACAGAAGGAACACTGTCTGGGTAAAGGGGGCCTTGAGAGGCAAGGAAGTCCTCCTCTTCCTGCCTCTGTTCTGCCTCAAGTGCCTTGTCCATTATTCCATACAGCGTATGTTCCAACAGGTGGACAAGAGGTACAGTGTCACTGATGCATGCACTGTCACTGCTCACCATCCTCGTGGCCTCCTCAAATGGTCGAATCTGCACTGCTATACAATCCACATGCTGGTTCCTGTGATGTTAAAGACCCCATCAGTTTTGCTTGTTTGGCTCTCTGCTGCTGGCAGGTAGCCCACACCATTTGGTAAGAGTACCCTATTACCTTCACTGGTGGTGGTAGCACATTTGATAGTGAATATTGTTTCTTTGCTAAATCGAGCACACACCTCTGACTGTCGTCCTTGGCTGGAAGTCCGAATATCTACTTATTTTGCACCGTTAAAAAAATTTCTTTTTTTCACTTTGGACTCATCTAAGCGTCTTTTGAGGCAGTTTAATGGACATTTAGGTTCTCAATATGTTTATGTATATGTTGTCTCACTATTTTGCATACTAGTCTTGCTTTGCAGGCAATGCCACTAATGTATGTTTAATTGTGCACTGTCACTTATATGTTTGCATTATTACATATATCAGTAGTTACCTAGCGCTGCAGTTAAATCCTTACCACTTTCTTTAGACAATTTGTCTAATGCCACGTACACACAACCATTTTTCTCGTCGGGTAAAATAAAAAAATTTCTCTTTGACGAGAAAAACGACCGTGTGTTGGCTGTTCATCATTTTTCCCGACGAGAAAAACGGCAAGAATCACGACGAGAAAAATTAGAACATGCTCTAATTTTTCTCGTCGTGATTCACGGCATTTTTTTCCGCTGCAGTTTTCCCATAGGGAAACACTGCCATGGAGCCTACACACGGTCGTTTTTCTCGACCAAGAGAAAAAATTTCAGGAAAAACGGCCGTGTGTAGGGGAACAAGCCGTTCCTCGTTTTTCCCGTTGATTTTCTCGACGGTGTTTTCACCGTCGAGAAAATCGATCGTGTGTACACGGCATAATTGTAGTGTCAGCAGCTCATTTATTGAGTGTGGTGGTGCAGTATTTTCCTTCCTTTTTTATCTATAAATAGGCTACCCTAGCAGCAATCTGAAGCCTCGTACACACGAACGAGTTTCTCGGCAAAAACCAGCAAGAAACTTGCTGGCAGAGATTTTTTGCCGAGAAATTCGTTCGTGTGTATGGTTTCTCGTCAAGAAAAGCGACAAGAATCTCGACGAGAAAATAGAGATCCTGCTCTCTATTTTCTCGTCGAGATTCTCGTCGGCATGTTTCTCGACGAGAAAAGTGAGTGTGTGTACACTTACCTGTCCTCCCGGAAGCCCGCGCATGTTCGAAATGAATTTGACGCATGCGCGGTAGCTTCCTAGGCATACGTAGGGTATACCAAGATAGCAGCGACGGCATCGAATGTGACGAGCGCATGCTCGTCGTAGTCGATGACGTCACCGCTTACGCTCCATTCAAAGAACCGCGGGTTCTTTGAATCGAGCGTCTGTACACTCGGCCGGGACAAGTTTCTTGTCCAAGAATCTCGTCGAAAAAAACGACATGTTTTTTTCGACGAGAATCTCGGCCGTGTGTACGAGGCCTAATACTTCGTGATTTATAGGACAAGCAATAACAGCAGATATAGATAAAAGTTTACAGGCGGTTTTCCACTGAGTGGTTACTCACTGTTCAACTTTTCCTCGGGTGTTTCAGCTTGTCTGGATAACTGGTGTTTGTTTCAGTTAGTTGAATAATGAAATGTTAGTCAATCAGGTAAAGTATTCACGAGTGGTTATGCTGCAGGTAGCACTAGTAGCACAGGCTTCTCTTTCAAATGCCAATGTATTCCTTTCTGCCAAATGGAGAGTCGGCCGGCTATTGTCAACATCCAAATGGATGTAGTTCGGCTTAGATGCACACGGGTTCCAAGTCTGGATTGAATGATGTGATGACGTCACTTTTTTGACACGTTTCGTCCACCAATCAGTGGATTTCTTCAGAATAGGGAGGAATTATGCAAATAGTCCTTTTATATCCTTCGAGTAGGAAGTTAATTAGGCGCCCATTAGTGTTCATTGTCATCATATCTTTAGGTTAAACAAGGCTAATGGTAAAGGGTTTCAACCTAGCAGTGGTAGCAGTGTATGTATAATGCCATCTAGTGGTTAGTTTCAAAAATGTCATCATACATTGAAATTTCTTTCTATTCAGCTAGTTGAATTTAATAGAAATATTCCCTTTGAAATAGGGGATGGGGGGGGGGGTAAGAGGGAAAGGGGAGGGGGGAGGAAGGAGGGAGGAAAGGCAAGGAAAAGAAAGGAAGGGGAAGAATATATCAAAGAGATAGATGCTTAACCACTTAAGCCCCGGACCAATACGGGCCATTATGACCAGGCCCCTTTTTGTGATTCGGCACTGCGTTGCTTTAACTGACAATTGCACGGTCGTGCGACATGGCTCCCAAACAAAATTGGCGTCCTTTTTCTCCCACAAATAGAGCTTTCTTTTGGTGGTATTTGATCACCTCTGCGGTTTTTATTTTTTGCGCTATAAACAAAAATAGAGCGAAAATTTTGAAAAAAAATGACATATTTTTTACTTTTTTCTATAATAAATATCCCCAAAAAATATATAAAAAAACATTTTTTTTTCTCAGTTTAGGCCGATACGTATTCTTCTACATATTTTTGGTAAAAAAAATCACAATCGGCGTTTATTGATTGGTTTGCGCAAAAATTATAGCGTTTACAAAATAGGGTATAGTTTTAAGGCATTATTATTATTTTATTTTTTTTACTAGTAATGGCGATTTTTTTCATGACTGCGACATTATGGCGGACACATCGGACACTTTTGACACATTTTTGGGACCATTGTCATTTTCACAGCGATCAGTGCAATAAAAATGCACTGGTTACTGTGAAAATGACACTGGCAGTGAAGGGGTTAACCACTAGGGGCGCTGAAGGGGTTAAGTGTGCCTAGGGGCGTGTTACTAACTGAGGGGGGCGTGGCTACGACTGACACATCACCGATCTCCGCTCTGATTACACAGAGCGGAGATCGCTGACAGTGTCAGTAGAGGAGCGGAGAGATGCTGTGTTTACACACACATCTCCCCGCTCCGAGCCTCCGTGAGACGATCGCTGGGATCCCCGCAGTGATCGAGTCTGCGGGACCCACGGTCCCACTCACGGGGAAGGCAGGGGGTTCGCGAGCGCGACCCCGACGTCGGCAGTTAAAGGGCCACGTACAGGTACGCGATTGTGCCTGTATGAGCCATTCTGCCGACGTATATATGCCGTGAGCGGTCGGCAAGTGGTTAAGGAATTTGTTCATTTTTATAATTATTTGATGCAAGGGACAGGGGCTCAAAAAAGTACCATATTTTCCAGCGTATAAGATGACTTTTTACACCTTAATTACACTACCAAAGAGCGGGGGTCATCTTATACGCCGGGTGCAGAGGCCGCCAGATGGATGTGAAGCCCGCCGGATGCTCGGTAATACTGTTACATACAGTATGCAGCGCTCAGCCAATCCCGGTGGCCGATGCACTCTGTTGCTAAATACAGAGCTTGTTAAGCCTGCTCGGATTGGAGTGGTGCAGGCTGATGATGTCACAGCCTCTGCCAATCCGAGCATGCTTTGTATTCTTTACATAGAATATGCCGTGATTGGCTCAGTGATGTATACTGCAATTAGTGTCACCGTTTTCAAGACTGTACTTGCCAATGGAGGCTAGTAGACTGGACTTCAATTAATACCAAACGTGGCTGCACCTAGAGGAGGAAGTGTCACCGTTTTCTAGGAAAACTGAGCCAGGAGAGAGGAGAGTGCAGACCTATAGATGGAGTCTGAGCTCTCAGCCTGCCGGGACCAGAGCCATCAGGAGAGAAGCTAAGAGGATCTGCTGCGGTGTCTGCTCACCTCTACCATGAAGAGAGGATGGACCTGCAAGTCTTCCAGAGCTGCCTTCAGAGATTGGGCTTGGATCGGAGCTACGAGACTGCATCCCTGTGTGAGGTTGGGGGTATTCTTATACGGCGAGTATAGCCCAAAACAATGTTTTTATTGGAAAATTGGGGGGGTCGTCTTATACGCCAGAAAATATGCTATATATTATTAGGTTGAAGATTTAATCATCAAGGAAAACTTTCAGGTTACATTCACTGTTCAAGCTCTTCGGTATTAGACTATTTAAATTGTATATCCAATATTTTTCTTTACGTAACAGAATTTTATCAAAGTCACCCCCTGTCTAAGGGGTAAGTCTAATACAAATATTTCTTTCACTGTTAGTCCATCAGTTTATCCTGCATTGTGGTCTTTAAAATGTTGTGCCAAGATGTTTATTTTTCCTTATCTTTTTCTTTCCCTTTATCTCGAACGTCCTTATTTGAGGGTCTTTTTATGTCCCTCAGGTGTTCACCGATGCATATTCTCAGTTGTCGCTAGTGATGAGCCAAACACCCCCGGGTTCGGTTCGCACCAGAACCCGCGAACGGACCGAAAGTTCGCACGAACTTTAGAACCCTATTAAATACAATGGATGCGAACGTTCGAAATCTAAAGTGCTAATTATAACGACTATTATACATGTTATTGTCCTAAAAAGGGTTTGGGAACCCGGGTTCTGCACCAGGGGACATGTATCAATCCAAAAAAAAGTTTTAAAAACGGCCGTTTTTCGGGAGCAGTCATTTTAATGATGCATAAAGTGAAAAAAAAAAGTCAAATATTCCTTTAAATATTGTACCTGGGGGTGTCTAAAGTATGCCTGTGAAGTGCCACGTGTTTCCCGTGTTTAGAACTGTCGCTGCACAAAATTACATTTCTAAAGGAAAAAAAGCCATTTAAAACTGCTTGCGGCTTTAATGTAATGTCTGGTCCCGGTAATATGGATGAAAATCTTTAAGAAAAATGGCATAGCTACCCCATCACAGCCCCCCCCCCCCTACCCCAGCCCATTACCAGCCCCTTTGGCTCTTGTATGGATATTAAGGGGAACCCCGCACACAAAATAAAAAAGGCCCTATATACTCTGAACAGCCGTATACAGGAAGTGATTACAAGACAGGGACTGTAGGTTTGTTCTTATGTAGAATCTGTTTGTAATTTTGAACAGGTACATTGTTTAAGTGTAGCTCCAGCCAAAAAATCTATTTTTAAGCTTTTTGGAAAACATAGGGAAGGGTTATCACCCCTGTAACATTTGTTTTGCTGTCTGTGCAGTGTGCACCTGTTCAGAACAGTTCACCTCACTTTCCGTCCTAATGACAAATGTTTTTTGAAAATTTGGGGTTTTTATTGAAACAAGAATTGGTGATAAAGCATCAGTGGAGAGGAGACACTTTTTTTCCCATATTAACTCTTACATGAGAGAATTTGCCTTCCTAGGGGTAGATTTCCTCTCACTTCCTGTTGTATCCTTCCGTTTGCAAGGAGGAGTCGTTTGTAAGTTGGATGTTTGAAAGTAGGGGCCTGCCATATATACTCAGCTGAAATTTGCCCCTTACATGTTGGTGTTGCCACAACACTGTGGGCCCTCACAGTTACTCTTGGTGGGCGCATGAATGGGCCCTGCTGTGAATTATTAGATCAAGAATTGTTATTGCATGTCCCTGTTGAACAGGGGCTGAAAAATTGGGCCTTTGGTGGTGGTGGTGGTGGTGTTGACACAACACTGTAAGGCCTCACAGTTACTCTTGGTGGGCGCAGGAATGGGCCCTGCTGTGAATTTTTAGATCAAGAATTGTAATCGCATGCCCCTGTTGAACAGGGGCTGAAAAATTGGGCCTTTGGTGGTGGTGGTGGTGGTGTTGACACAACACTGTAAGGCCTCACAGTTACTCTTGGTGGGCGCAGGAATGGGCCCTGCTGTGAATTATTAGATCAAGAATTGTAATTACATGTCCCTGTTAAACAGGGGCAGAAAAATTGGGCCTTAGGCACCGGTGCCACAACACTGCAACCCCTCACAGATACTGTACTTGGAGCACAGCAATGAGCCCTGTTGCAAAGTATTGCATCAAAAATTGTAATTACACGCCCCTGTTAAACAGGGGCTGAAAAATTGGGCCTTAGCCACTGGTGCTGGTGCCACGACACTGCAACCTCTCCCAGATACTCTAGTTGGAGTGCAGGAATGAGCCCTGCTGCAAAGCATTGCATAAAAAACTGTAATAACACGCCCCCTGTTAAACAGGGGCTGAAAAATTGGGCCTTAGCCACTGGTGCTGGTGCCACGACACTGCAACCTCTCCTAGATACTCTAGTTGGAGTGCAGGAATGAGCCCTGCTGCAAAGCATTGCACAAAAAATTGTAATAACACGCCCCTGTTAAACAGGGGCTGAAAAATTGGGCCTTAGCCACTGGTGGCGGCACCCAGAAACAAAAATGTTCTTCCAAGCTATCATCATCAATCGGGTCATTGAGGAGGAGGAGAATAGTCAGTCAACATAACAGGACAGTCTCTCAGCATCAGCATCAGTCTTGAAGGGATGTGACATTTGAAAATAAATTAGTCTGTTATATCAGCTTCAGGTGTTTGGTAGCTGGTGGTGATCCAAGACTGGTTCATCTTTATGAAGGTCAGTCGATCAACAGAGTCGGTGGACAGGCGCACCCTGTGATCCGTGACAAATCCTCCAGCAGCACTGAATGTGCGTTCTGAAAGAACGCTGGATGCAGGACAGGCCAGTAGCTCAATTGCATACTGTGCAAGCTCTGGCCAGTGATCCATTCTCAAGACCCAGTAAGCCAGAGGATTTTCGGTGGGGAAGGTGTTCAAGTCTGACCTTGCCCCTAGGTATTCCTGCACCATGTATATCAGACGCTGGCGATGGTTGCTGGAACCGATCATACCTTGGGGCTGCGGACTAAATAATTGTCTGAACGCATCGGTCAGACGGCCACCTTCCCCAACACTCCTTCTTTGACTGACCGAAGCCTCAGCAACTCGTTGTCCAGGACCAGGAGTTTGTAACCTCCCAGTCTCTGGGAACGCGTTGCACAGACCTTTCTGCAAGGCCTCCCGGAGTTGTCTCATCCTCTGCTCCCTCTGCGACGGTAAGATAAGGTCCGCAACCTTACCCTTGTACCGTGGATCAAGGAGAGTGGCCAGCCAGTAATGGTCCCTCTCCTTGATCCGAAGAATACGAGGATCCTTCCACAGACTTTGCAGGATCATGGAGGCCATGCAGCGTAGGTTAGCTGAGGCATTCGGTCCGGAGTCCTCTGGGTCACTAAGGACGACATGATCTGCAGCCACCTCCTCCCAGCCACGTACAAGTCCACTGGTTTCTTGGGACTGTAAATCATCCCTAAAAGACTGCTGCTGATGATGCTGAGTGCCAGGCTCCACCTCCATGCTGACACAATCCTCCTTCTCCTCCTCCTCCTCCTCTTCTTCCTGTGCGATGGGTGGGACAGAAGGAACACTGTCTGGGTAAAGGGGGCCTTGAGAGGCAAGGAAGTCCTCCTCTTCCTGCCTCTGTTCTGCCTCAAGTGCCCTGTCCATTATTCCACGCAGCGTATGTTCCAACAGGAGCTCCCCTGACCCTGTCCTGGTGCCGTAGTCGCACAGGTACTCATTGATGGCCCTCTGCTGCGTGTGCAGCTGCTGCAGCATGGCCAACGTTGAGTTCCACCTGGTGGGCATGTCACATATAAGGCGGTTCTTGGGCAGGTTCAACTCCTTTTGCAGCTCAGCCAGGCGAGCACTGGCATTATAAGATCTGCGGAAATGCACACAGACTTTCCTGGCCTTCCTGAGGACATCCTGTAAGCCCAGGTACCTGCCCAAGAACCGCTGCACCACCAGGTTAAGGACGTGAGCCACACAGGGCACATGGGTCAGTTGTCCCTGTCGGAGAACGGAGAGGAGGTTGGTGCCATTGTCGCAAACCACCATTCCTGGCTTAAGCTGGCGTGGCGTCAACCACCTCTTGGCCTGCCCCTGCAGAGCAGACAGAACCTCTGCCCCAGTGTGGCTCCTGTCCCCCAAACACACCAGTGCAAGCACGGCATGGCATCTTTTTGCCTGCGTACTTGCGTAGCCCCTTGAATGCCTACGGAGCACCGCTGGTTCCGAGGACAAAGCACAGGAAGAGGCCATGGAGGAAGAAGAAGAGGAGGGGGTGGAGGAGAGAGGTGTGTCACAACCAGTAGTAGCATTTTGGAGGCGTGGCAGTGGAACAACCTCCAACACTACTGCACCTTGTCCTGCATCCTTCCCAGCTGCCAAAAGAGTGACCCAATGGGCCGTGAAAGAAAGGTAACATCCCTGTCCATGCCTGCTGGACCATGAGTCAGCTGTAATATGCACCTTACCGCTGACCGCCCTGTCCAGCGAGGCCAAGACATTGCCTTCCACATGCCGGTAGAGAGCCGGAATCGCCTTCCGTGAGAAAAAGTGGCGTTTGGGAACCTGCCACTGAGGAACCGCACATTGCACAAACTCACGGAAGGGGGCCGAGTCTACCAACTGAAAAGGCAGCAGTTGAAGCGCTAGCAATTTAGCTAAGCTAGCATTCAACCGCTGGGCATGTGGATGGCTGGGAGTGAACTTCTTTCGACGGTCCAGCAGCTGGGGCAGGGAAATTTGCCTGCTAGAATCGGACGTCGGTGTACTGCTAGCAGAGTGCCCGCAAGTACTTGGCTGTGACACACCTAATTCTACACCTTCATTCCTCTCAGTGCAGGTTTCAGAGAGGACTGAATGTATAGTGGGGTTGGAGATCCCAGCTGATGCGGTGCAAGGAGAGGTCCGCTTTGTTCTTTGGTGTGGGCCTTTAAGGTAGGCTTGCCAACGAGCTGCATGGCAGGTCAACATATATCTGGTCAAGCATGTGGTGCCCAAGCGGGTGATGTTTTGGCCACGCGATATACGCTTGAGACATATGTTGCAAACAGCAGCTGTGCGATCTGATGCACTCGACTCAAAAAGGCCCACACCAAAGAACTTTTTGAATAACGGGCAGAGGCAGCGCCCTGCACAGGCGGAGCTCTGTGGTTTGATTCCGTCGGTGTGCTGCCCTTACGCTGGCCCCCCGAGGGCATCCTGCCTCGTTGGAGATGTGCCTCCTCCTCATCCTCCTCCTCCTCCTCTCTCCTATTAGGCACCCACGTGGAGTCAGTGACCTCATCATCCCCTCCCTCCTCATCACTGGAGCCAATCTGGCAGTATGCTGCAGCTGCTGGAACATGACTGCCAGATTGGTGTCCTTCTTGAGCATCCCCTCTCTCTGCTCTCACGCTACTGCCTTCCTCTAGCTGGGTATCATCATCAGACCCTTCGAAACGCTGGGCATCCTCCTGGAGCATGTACCCAACACTGTGCTCAAACAGTTCGGGGGACTCCTCAGGAGGACATGGTTGGCCTAGGGAAGGAGTGACTGATGATGACATTGATACCAGGGAAGAGGACGCTTTGGCAGCTGCTTTGCCAGTACCCTGAGCCTGGGTGAGAGAGGATGAGGAGGATGAAGAGGGCTTGGTCATCCACTCTACCAAGTCTTCGGCATGATGCGGCTCAACACGTCCAGCTGCCGAAAAGAAGGACAAGCGTGTCCCATGGCCATGTGCTGATGGCGATGCACCGCGTCCACAACCAGCACTGTTGTCTCTAGACACAGAGCCTGCTTGCCCTTTTTATTGGCTCCTGACTGTCTGCCTCTCCTTGTTTGCCTTCCAGACATTCTAATGGCCTGCAGGGAAATGGGAAAACCAACCATAAGGCCTAGCTTCAGGAGTATATTTTGCAGGAATCACACTACGCCTGCTGTAGGTGCTGCAAATGCTTGTTGGTGTAACACACCAGGAAAACGCAGCAATACAGGCTAACTTCAGGTGTAATATGATCAGGAGGCACACTCCACCCGCTGTAAGTGCTGCAAATGCCTGTTGGTGTAACACACCAGGAAAAAGCAGCAATACGGGCTAACTTCAGGTGTATAATGTGCAGGAGGCTTAGCAACAATGACACTGACACTGTCCCCTGCCTATCCTTCTCTCTCCCTGCACACAAGGTTTATCAAAGTATATGACACTGACACTCTCCCTGTCTATCCTTCTCTCTCCCTGCACACAAGGTTTAGCAAAGAATATGACACTGACACTGTCCCCTGCCTATCCTTCTCTCTCCCTGCACACAAGGTTTATCAAAGAATATGACACTGACACTGTCCCCTGCCTATCCTTCTCTCTCTCTGCACACAAGGTTTAGCAAAGAATATGACACTCTCCCTGCCTATCCTTCTCTCTCCCTACACACAAGTTTGAGGTACAAATAGCACTGACACTGTCCCTGCCTATGTAACTCTTTCCCTGCGCCGGAACACACTACACAAGGCCGCCGCGCTGGCGGCCTTTTATAGTGTGGGGCGTATGCTAAACCCCCTGAGCTATAATTGGCCACAGGCAACCTGCCTGTGGCCAATTATGGCTCTCCTAGCTGCCGGCGCTGTGATTGGCCAAGCATGCGGGGTCACAGTGCATGCTTGGCCAATCACAGCGCCGGGATTGCACTGCGATGGCGCAGTGTATTGTGGGCCGTTCGCGTCACTCGAATTTGGCGCGAACGGCCCAAATCGTTCGATGTTCGCCGAACGGTCGAACAGCCGATGTTCGAGTCGAACTTATGTTCGACTCGAACACCGAGCTCATCCCTAGTTGTCGCTTTGTTTTTCCTATGTAAATTTTATTACAAGAGCATTCTATCATGTAAATTACTTTAGTTGTAGAACAGTTAATAAATTTCGGAATTTTAAAAGTTTTTTTGTTGATCCGCATCGGTGAACACCTGCGTCCTATCAATAAAGGGACAAATTTGGCAGTGGCCACATAAATGCATGCCAGTCTTTTTAGGCATATCAGTGAGCCAATTGGTTGAGCTTTCTCTTTTATATTCAGAGTGGACCAGTATATTGTTTAAGTTGGGTTCTCTACGTGCCACCATTATAGATCTGGGTCCCACTATTTTTTAAATAGGATTGGCAGTGAGGATATGTCAGTGTCTTTGCAGTGTTGATCGTATATTTTCCCATTGTTTCCCAAATTTTGTTATAAATCTGGTATTGTTCGGTGTATTACAGTATCTCCTTTACTTTTAGATTTCGATTTTATATGTCCTAGTAGGGATTCTCTATCGGTTTTAAGTGCTCTTTTTTTAGCTCTTCTTAGTACTTTATGATAATAGCCTCTTTCTCTAAAGCGCTTGTACATTTGTGTAGATTCCTTATGAAATTGATAATTATCTGTACAATTTCTTCTAATTCGAAGAAACTGACCTATTGGGATACCATTTTTTAGGGGTCTCGGGTGGTGGCTCTCTGCATGTAGCAGCGTATAGGCTGCTGTTTCCTTCCTGAATGTTAGTGTAACTAGATGGTTTCCCTCTATTGCAACATTTAGGTCCAAGAAAAAAATCTCCTTGACATCGAGGGTAAATGTCAATTTAATATTTTTGTCATTAATGTTTAAATTTGTAATGAAGTCCCTTGGTTGGATCTCCGTCCCGTTCCAGACAATTAAAATGTTGTTGATGTACCTCAGCCACAGTAGTACATGGCCAAGGCACACGGACAATGGGTAAATGTCCAGCTCCTCCCAGAGCCCCAGGTGCAAACATGCATATGCTGGGGCACATGGGGCTCCCATAGAAGTTCCGCGAGTCTGTTGATAATTCATTCCAAGAAATTTGAAGTTGTTGTTATTCAACAGGAAGTTTAATAGTTCTAGTATAAACTCATTTTGAGATTGCATTTCCAGGTAATGTAATTTCAGGAAGTGTGCCACTGCTTGTATGCCCCAGTTATTCGGGATGGATGTGTATAGCGATTCCACATCCACTCTGACCCATATTGCCCCCTTCGGGACCACAATCCTTTCCATCCTAGTTAAAACATCTTGAGTATCTTGTACAAAGGATGGTAAGGTAGTTACCATATCTTTGATCATGTCGTCCAGGTATCTACCGATACGTTCCAATGGGCCATTGACGGCTGATACTATGGGCCTTCCTGGTGGTTTAGTTGGGTTCTTGTGAACATTTGGTATAATATAGAAGGTGGGTATATTAAATACATCCACCTTCAAAAATTCATATTAATTTTTTAACAGTAAATTTGCCTCAAAGGCCCATAGTAATCAGCGATTTAGTTCAGTCACTAGCCCATAGAACAGACTGCTCAATAGTTTCCGATAGTGTCTTGATCATGTAGCTGTCCAAATACTTCCCTCTCATAGTCATTATTATTGAGCAAAACGACATTTCCTCCTTTTTCACTCCTCTTAATTGTGAAATTTTTAGCATTACATAATTGATCAAGGGCCTTTATTTTGTTTTTATCTAGATTGTTGTTTGTTATTTATCTGCCAATTAGTGGATTTGAGATCTGATTGGACTAGTTCCAAGAATACACTTAGCCACCTATTTTCATTAATATTAGGCATCCCTTTAGATCAAATTTTTTGTTCCGTTTTCCTTTTCCAGGCATCAGTCATCATTTCTATATCTTCTTTAACAAGGTCTTCGCTCTCATTTTCATCCCTGTAGGGCAGGGATATGCAACTAGCGGACCTCCAGCTGTTGCAAAACTACAAGTCCCATCATGCCTCTGCCTCTGGGTGTCATGCTTGATGCTGTCAGAGTCTCGCTATGCCTCATGGGACATGTAGTTTGGCAACAGCTGGAGGTCCGCTAATTGCATATCCCTGCTGTAGGGATTGTTTTTCCCTTTAATTTTCAGCAGAATTTAATTTTGTTTGTCGTTGTTCATGCATCACTCTTCAAAGTATTTTTCTGAGAAAGAGGCTGTTAGATATTGAATTTATTACTATTTTAAGTGATAAAAGTTTCTGTACTCTTTATTGAAACATGTTAAATTTGAAGGTTGCTGAGGACAGACAAAAGGACATTTGCTGTGTATGCAATAGCTATTCTAAGGAACTATGTCAGGACAATGGGTGGAGTTATGTTACTTAATATACACAAGTGGGTGTTACTTCTGTAGGACAGTTAATGCTACCTTCTTTGGAACGATTCTAAATGTAAATAATGCTGACATAACATAATTAAACTGTATAAGAACCAAGGGTTTTGAACATGAGTTAGGAATGTCGGGCGATGGGGTCTGAAGGAAGATACTGGAGAAGTGACCATTCACTATGGAAGGTCAGGCGACCCTGCTCGAAGATATACCATCATACAATGTGATTCCTCATTTCCTCCTTCTGAAGCTACAAACTTACCATGTGTTACCAGCTGTCATTATGTAAGCATTGTCTTTTACTTGTCTTTCTGAAGAATAAAACAACCTTTTTGAAGATAACCTGGCTCTATTGAATAATGGAACCAAACGCCTGGTAGGAGACACTAATTGTTTTTACAACTGTCCCCCACTTTTACACTGGCGAGCCGCAGAACTGTTCTTTTTCCTCACTACTTGACAACAGGAGGGAGTCAGATGAAGAGATGAGATGAAAACATTATCAAGTCTTGGAAAAAAAAAAACAACCAAAGAACTTAGAGAGAAAGGACGTTTGTGTTCCATCACACATGGACAGAAGGTCAGAGAAACTGAGCCAGCTAAAGGCGAGAAGAATTGCAGCCGTGGAATAAAGCCAATTATTGATCTTGACTTCAAAACACAAACAAAAGGTGAGTTTCTGTCTGTTTTCTCATTTACAGATCGCTTGTAAACTTGCAAGCAGAAGAAAAACAAAAAACAAAGACTCAGCTTACAAGGTTGATTGACAAGGCCTTATGGACAAAATGTTTCAAGATATTGTAGGAAATCCAGAGAGGACTTTCAGGTTGTGATGAAAAGCGTAAACGTTTATGTACGTTAAGATTTCTGCCAAGGAAGTTCAGTTCCTACAAAAGGTGAGGAAAAGTCTCACAGAAGGAGTGTTGAAATGGGAACTAAGACTTCACATTAAAAAAGGCCACCATTGTAGATACAACAGGCAGATGTACTCTTTGGGTGAGCTAATATGAAAAGTCGGATTTTGATGTTTTGGACGGTCCAAGGATGAAGGCAAACACTTACACATCTCATTCCTTCAGCAAACACAGAAGGAGAAAGACATTTTTTCAATACACACGCATCTTTACATTGTGTTTACTTAGTGTGATCCGTTAAAAAAAAATATTATATGTAAATAAATCAGAACGAAACAGTCCTCTATTGTGACCACACACAAATAACAGTCCAAAAGTGTAGAAAAAACTGCAAGGTTGAAATAAAGAGTCCCACATGGATATGACCCTCTCTGTGAAAGGATAGAGACACCACCACCGATATAAGGAGGAGGCTTACCAGATGGTATTGACTTGGTAAGGTGTATACCACCCAAGTCAAAACAGGCTTAAATAATCAGTCAGCAAGGTGTATCCAGCTGGTCCTGAATCCGCATATCAGTCGGCACCGCAAATTCCCGTAAACACCAGGAAGTGTGAATACATATAGTCTTGTTGGTGCCAGAGATACGGTAACCACATAACATGCGTAATGGGGAAAAAAAAACACATAGTGTGATACCGTACAAGGAAGTATTTAAAAAAAGATTAAAAAATGTACACTCACATTTGGAAGAACATCATAGGCATATCACAAAATGCAAGAGCGATGTGTGTGAATGGGTCCACCCGACGCGTTTCAACTAAAAAGTCATCATTATTTTTTTTTCACGGATCACACTCAGTCACTTGGTGTCACTGAAATTAATATATATGCATGTTTGCAACATTTGTTATGTGTTGGTAACTGACTCTTTCACAAAAATAAGCGCTACACTTTTTCATATTCACCAGTTTTTGCTTTGTCTCAGCTGTGTTGGCAGCTAATTTTTGTGTTCACTCATTGCACAGCGCAGTATATCCCATATCTAATTGTGTTTACTTAGGCCTATTTACAGCCTACTGAAACATTACATTTACACGAGTCAAGGAACAAGGCAAAAGCTACAAGAAAACTATTCTTCAAAGAAAAGGACAATATTCTTCCAAGAAAAAGCAACGAATAAAAGCAATGAACAAAGAAACAAATGAAAAGAAAACGAACAACAGACAAAGCTAAAGGACATTATTCATCTCTTGTTTTTTTTTAAGTGTACACAGGACAATCATTCTAAACAAGGGGTAAATATGTTTGTTTATTTAAGTGAGTGGATAACATGGGATGGTTAACATCTCAAAGCTCAGAAGTATGTCCCTGTACTATCGGGAATTAATACATTCCATATATATGGAATACAGGCATGTAGCAGTAGTAGGGTAATTAAGTAATTAATACCAGAGTGTAAAGAAGTTCTTTAATAAGGAAACTAAGTTTAACGCTGCATGAAAATGTTTATGAATATTTAAGCCCTAAACAACAGAAAATGTGTTATTACAAAATGTGGTCATTCTAAGCAAAAAAGGGGCAGAACTAAGTTTTAAGAAAAAGCTATTGATTAAGATAATGGAAAACAACATGGTATTTAGTGTTTAACAAAAATCCTACAGTCTTGGTTGCAGGAAATAATAAGTTAAGGATTGAGCAATTTTTACAAAATATTCCAAACTAGGATTTGGTTATTAAATTAAAAGAAGTAGATTGTTCTAATTTACTTAAGGCTACTCAGGAAAAATATTTAAATATGAAAGTTTTGTTCAATCTAAAAACTATCAAAAATTGTAAAAAAACTATTGTTAAAAGTTTTTGTAATTGAGTATTTCTGATAAAAGTAGAGACTTTAGTTGAGGGAGGAAATTTTCTCGGGGAAAAGGCCAATCACAGTTCATGGGCAGGAACCAATCTGTGAATTTCACGAGATTGTCCTCTAAACAATTTTTTGTCATTACTATAATCAAGAACGTCATATAACCTAGTGTACATGATTTTTTAGCAGATGTACAAACCAAATATGTTTAAAAAAAGGTTAAAAATGATAAAAACGATAAAATTAAATTGTTACCGGATTGTACTGTGAAGGGGAGATGCAATTCATGGTAGCTAAGACCGACATGTAACAGATCTTTCTCTGAAAAGTGTGACATGTAAAAGGAATGTACTGTCAACAGAGAAATGTAGTTCGAGTTACACAGCCTAGTCAGACATGCCATCGTCATGACAGTTTTTCACTTCTATGATCAATACACATATTTGTGTTAAAACTTCCAGAAACTGGAAGAGGGTTCATGGATGAGAAAATGTATTATTACTTTCTAAAGTAATTGTTTTGAAAAAAAACCCATTTGCACCATTTGTTTAAGGTGTTATTTCAAGACAAACAGGAGGTGTTAATACAGACAGCTCTGACTAACCGTTGTTTATGGACAACTGGGTGTTAAAAAGAAAGGTCAGTTGAAGTAAGATATAAATACATTGAGATTAAAATAATGCAGTGTGATAAAGCCACAGTTGTATTAGCAAATCATGCAAAAGTTATTCTATCAGCTTTAGTGAACATTTATTGGGAAGGAATCTCTTGTGCTTCTATAGAAAGGCGCCATATATTGGCACAATGGAACTTTCTGTATATTTGTCTGCGCTGAAAGATGAACTTAAGACTGCCATATGTTTTGCTTAGCAGTCAGAGTGACGGAACACGTGTGGTTCATTCAATCATACTGTATGAGAAACATGATTGGTTCTAAAAAAATGTACTTCAACATGATCAAGTTTATTTCAGAAATATAATATTTAGGAAAGCCCAACATAAAATAATGTTTTTTGCAAAATTAAAGCAGTTATAAGTGAAGTTTTAGTAAAAGAAAAATACAATAATCTGGTAAGATTATTACTTTTACAAAATTTATTTAGTCACAGGATAAAGAGGGGGACGATGAAATTTTGTCTTAGTTAGAATCAGTACAGACTGATAATGGAGATAAAATTCATTGTAAAAATAATTGATTCCAACAATAATGGATAGAGTTATTTTTAAATGAAAATATTTCTTTTTGCATATCCAGGTACTTGACTGACTGACAAATTGATTAATTGATTTTTGTTTAAGCTAATGAAAGAAATTCTGAACTACTCAATTTAGAGCACCTTGTCATCAAACTTCTGAATATTGTTTTATTTGTTTATAGAACAATTCAAAAGGAAAGAGTAACCTGATACTACAAAGTATTGAGAGATTTGTCAATCTATGAAGATTGATTATATTATTTTTTCACTTGCTAAAGGAGGATACAAGGATGTTTTTTCCTTTAGTTAATATTTCTTTTGATAAATTAATTGAGGTAATCCTAGGAAAAAATAAATATTTTTAACATAAGCTAAGTTCTTGTGAACTGATGTCATATTCCATTGGGGTTGGATTTCAAACCATGGAATCAGATAATGATTTTTTATTTTATAGGACAGGTAGTGAAGGACAAGTATGCAATTTTAGTTATTTAATAAAGTTTTTATGTTTCTTATCATCTTTAATGCTCAGGTATTGTAGAACGTATGAATAGTATTACAAAGTATGAATAGGGTAAGATGATTCAAGAAAAGGTAAAGATTAGGTGACTTATTTACCTGTTATATTTCCAGTTTAAAAACTTTATAATTTTCTAAACATAGGGTTTGTTAATTTTTATGAGTTAATGACAGGATGAAGAATGTCTGTTCTTCTATGTCTTTTGAAATTAGCATACTAAGTTATTTACAATCTGTTGTATAGGAAAAAAGTACAGGTATAGGAATTTCAGAAGTTTGTTTACAAAACATGGCTAGGCCTTTGCTAAATTTAAATAGAAATGATGTTTTGAATGAGATCTCTACTTCTCATGAGTATGTTTAGTAATTTATTCCAGCAGCTAAAGTTATGATTAAGAATTATAGATCTGACGGTACCAGGGATGCCAATAGAGTTGCAAACTGAGATATCAATTGGGAAGTTTATTTTATTATTTTTAAGGTAATAGGGATTAAAATTATTTTTGTTTCAAAATAATTGGTAAAAATAAAAAATAATGGGTGAAAATAAGAATAAAATGGGTAAACACAGAAAAGATTATGAGTCTGAAATAGTTTATATTGATTAACCACTTAACGACCGCTCACTGTATATATACGTCGGCAGAATGGCACCGACAGGCACAATCACGTAGAGCATACGTGATTGCCTTTGTATAGTTGGGGGGTCCAATCGGACCCCCTCCTATACAGTGAGCGGTGGCTAAGTGTCCGGGAGCGTTCCGGGATGAGGGGGCAGCCATTCGTTTCTGGCCACCCCCTCGCGATCGCTCCCGGCGAATGGAAATGCCCCCTCTGTCTGTGTCAGACAGAGGGAGCAGGAGGAAGTGATGTCATCTCTGGTGCGGCGCTCACATATACCGAGCGCCGTACAAGAGAAGACATCAGGTCAGTGCACACAACACTACACTGACACCAGGACACATAGGGACATAAATCGCCCCCCAGGCCCCCCCAGACACCCCAGATCACCCCCCAGATCACCCAGCCCCCAGTCACAGTGTCACTGATTGCAGTGACCATTTATTTAGTGATCACTGCAATCAGTGACATTTGTGACTGTAAAAGTGTCACCAAAGTTTAGTCTTAGGTCCAGTGTAGCCCCCTAACCCCCCCTAATAAAGGTTTAACCCCCTGATCACCCCCCAGATAACCCTTTCACCCCCTATCACCACTGTCGCTAAGCGATCATTTTTCTGATCGCTGTCTTAGCGTCAGTGATGCCGATCGGCAGCCAGTAATTTTTTTTAGGTTCGCCGCATGTTTTTATAGCGTCAGGTACCCCAATATATTATCTAATAAAGGTTTAACCCCTTGATCGCCCCCCAGGTAACCCTTTCACCCCCATCACCACTGTCGCTAAGCGATCGTTTTTCTAAACGCTGTCTTAGTGTCAGTGATGCAGATCGGTAGCTGGTAATTTTTTTTAGGTTCGCCGCAGGTTTTTATAGCGTCAGGTACCCCAATATATTATCTAATAAAGGTTTAACCCCCTTGATCGCCCCCCCAGGTAACCCTTTCACCCCCTATCACCACTGTCGCTAAGCGATCGTTTTTCTAAACGCTGTCTTAGTGTCGGTGATTCAGATCGGTAGCCAGTAATTTTTTTTAGGTTCGCTGCATGTTTTTATAGCGTCAGGTACCCCAATATATTATCTAATAAAGGTTTAACCCCCTTGATCGCCCCCCAGGTAACCCTTTCACCCCCATCACCACTGTCGCTAAGCGATCGTTTTTCTAAACGCTGTCTTAGTGTCGGTGATGCAGATCGGTAGCTGGTAATTTTTTTTAGGTTCGCCACAGGTTTTTATAGCGTCAGGTACCCCCATATATTATCTAATAAAGGTTTTAACCCCCTGATTGCCCCTAGTTAACCCTTTCACCAGTGATCACCATATAAGTGTTACGGGTGACGCTGGTTAGTTAGTTTGCTTTTTATAGTGTCAGGGCACCCGCCGTGTATATAACCCAATAAAGGTTTAACCCCCTGATCGCCCGGCGGGTGATATCAATTAGGTTTTAGCGTCAGAGAGGGTCTGAGTCACACCCCAGGCAGCGTCAGGTTAGTGCCAGTAGCGCTAACACCCACGCGTGAAGCATACACCCCCCTTAGTGGTATAGTATCTGAACAGATCAATATCTGATCTGATCAGATCTATACTAGCGTCCCCAGCAGTTTAGGGTTCCCAAAAACGCAGTGATAGCGGGATCAGCCCAGATACCTGCTGGCACCTGCGTTTTGCCCCTCCGTCCAGCCCAGGCCACCCAAGTGCAGTATCGATCGATCACTGTCACTTACAAAACAAAAACACACATAACTGCAGCGTTCGCAGAGACAGGCCTGATCCCTGCGACTCCAGTGCTGTAGGAGGTGATTTCACCACCACAGTTAAAAAAAAAAGCAAATATGCCGAAGCATTGGGGCAGCAGGGGCGGAGGAGCGATTTTGCTCCTAATGCCGCGTACATACGATCAAAATTCCGACGGAGGCTTGCCCGTGGAAAAGTCCGACCATGTGTGTGCGGCATAACTTTTTTGCGGGAGGATGCCCCCATGCTTCGGCATATATAAATGGTGCGTGTATGCCCATCATTGGAAGTGGGTGGATGAAGGGCGGTATTCTAATGGTGGGCATACCCACCGATCAATCTCTTTTTTCGTTCAGCCAACTGGCTGCATGAAAAAAAAAGATTACAATACATGTCCAACAAGGACCAGCAACGTACTGGTATGTTGCTGGACTTTGAATGTTTATACCAGAATGATGCCTGCGGGTTTAGGTATCATCTTGGTATCATTCTTTTCAGCCTGCGGCCGGCTTTCATGTAAAAGCAATCCTAGCAGCTAATTAGCCTCTGGACTGCTTTTACAAGCAGTGGGAGGGAATGCCCCCCCGGATATAAAAAGCGCCATTGGGAAATTGGGAAAGCATTTTATCACACCGATCTTGGTGTGGTCAGATGCTTTGAGGGCAGAGGAAAAATCTAGGGTCTAGAAGACCCCAGTTTTTTAAAAAAAAGAGTACCTGTCACTACCTATTGCTATCATAGGGGATATTTACATTCCCTGAGATAACAATAAAAATGATTAAAAAAAAAAATACTTGTAAGGAACAATTTAAAAATAAAATAAAAAAGCAAAATTAATAATAAAAAAAAAGGAAAAAAAAAAAGCACCCCTGTCCTGCCCTGCTCTTGCCCAATGGCGAACGCAAGCGTCGGTCTGGCGTCATATGTAAACAGCAATTGCACCATGCATGTGAGGTATCACCGCGAAGGTCAGATCGAGGGCAATCATTTTAGCAGTAGACCTCCTCTGTAAATCTACTGGGGTAACCTGTAAAGGCTTTTAAAGGCTTTTAAAAATGTATGTAGTTTGTCGCCAATGCGCGTTTGTGCGAAATTTTAAAGCATGTCGTGTTTGGTATCTATGTACTCGGCCCAAGATCATCTTTTTTATTTCATCAAACATTTGGGCAATATAGTGTGTTTTAGTGCATTAAAATTAAAAAAAGTGTATTTTTTAACCCAAAAAATGCGTTTGAAAAATCGCTGCGCAAATACTGTGTAGAAAAAAAAATGCAACACCCACCATTTTAATCTGTAAGGCTTTTGCTTTAAAAATATATATAATGTTTGGGGGTTCAACATAATTTTCTTGCAAAAAAAAAATGTTTTCATGTAAACAAAAAGTGTCAAAAAGGGCTTTGTCTTCAAGTGGTTAGAAGAGTGGATGTAAGCTTCCTAATGTTGTGTATAAAATGCTAGAACAGTTCAAAACCCCCCCAAATGACCCCATTTTGGAAAGTAGACACCCCAAGCTATATACTGAGAGGCATGTCGAGTCCATGGAACATTTTATATGTTGACACAAGTTGCGGAAAAACGAAATTTTTTTTTTTTTTTTGCACAAAGTTGTCACTAAATGATATATTGCTCAAACATGCCATGGGCATATGTGGAATTACACCCCAAAATACATTCTGTTGCTTCTCCTGAGTACGGGGATATCACATGTGTGAGACTTTTTGGGAGCCTAGCCACGTACGGGACCCCAAAAACCAAGCACCGCCTTCAGGCTTTCTAAGGGTGTAAATTTTTGATTTCACTTCTCACTGCCTATCACAGTTTCGGAGGCCATGGAATGCCCAGATAGCACAAAACCCCCCCAAATGACCCCATTTTGGAAAGTAGACACCCCAAGCTATTTGCTGAGAGGTATTGTGAGTATTTTGCAGATCTCGCTTTTTGTCACAAAGTTTTGAAAATTGAAAAAAAAAAAAAAAATATATATATTTTCTTTCTTCATTTTCAAAAACAAATGAGAGCTGTAAAATACTTGCCATTCCTCTCAGCAAATAGCTTGGGGTGTCTATATTCCAAAATGGGGTCATTTGGGGGGGTTTTGTGCGATTTTGGCATTTTATGGCCTTCGAAACTGTGATAGGTAGTGAGGAGTGAAATCAAAAATTTGTGCCTAGAAATCCTGAAGGCGGTGCTTGGTTTTCGGGGTCCCGTACGCGGCTAGGCTCCTAAAAAGTCCCACACATGTGGTATCCCCGTACTCAGGAGAAGCAGAAAAATGTATTTTGGGGTGTAATTCCACATATAACCATGGCATGTGTGAGCAATATATCATTTAGTGACAACTTTTTGTAGTTTTTTATTTTTTTTGTCATTATTCAATCACTTGGGACAAAAAAATATATTCAATGGGCTCAACAGGCCTCTCAGCAATTTCCTTGGGGTGTCTACTTTCTAAAATGGGGTCATTTGGGGGGGTTTTGTGCTATTTTGGCATTTTATGGCCTTTGAAACTGTGATAGGTAGTGAGGAGTGAAATCAAAAATTTGCGCCCTTAGAAATCCTGAAGGCGGTGCTTGGTTTCCGGGGTCCCGTACACGGCTAGGCTCCCAAAAAATCCCACACATGTGGTATCCCCGTACTCAGGAGAAGCAGCAAAATGTATTTTGGGGTGCAATTCTACATATAACCATGGCATGTGTGAGCAATATATCATTTAGTGACAACTTTTTGTAATTTTTTTTTGTCATTATTCAATCACTTGAGACAAAAAAAAAAAATCAATGGGCTCAACATGCCTCTCAGCAATTTCCTTGGGGTGTCTACTTTCCAAAATGGGGTCATTTGGGGGGGTTTTGTACTGCCCTGTCATTTTAGCACCTCAAGAAATGAGATAGGCAGTCATAAATTTAAAGCTGTGTAAATTTCAGAAAATGTACCCTAGTTTGTAAACTCTAACTTTTGCGAAAACCAATAAATATACGCTTATTGACATTTTTTTTACTAAAGACGTGGCTGAATACATTTTGGCCTAAATGTATGACTAAAATTGAGTTTATTCGATTTTTCTTATAACAAAAAGTAGAAAATATCATTTTTTTTCGACATTTTCGGTCTTTTTCCGTTTATCGCAAAAAATAAAAATCGCAGAGGCAATCAAATACCATTAAAAGAAAGCTCTATTTGTGGGAAGAAAAGGACGCAAATTTCGTTTGGGTACAACATTGCATGTCCGCACAATTTACAGTTAAAGCAGCGCAGTGCAAAATTCTGAATTCACCTCTGGTCCTTTAGCTACCAAATGGTCCGGGGCTTAAGTGGTTAATGAAATTATTCTATTCTATGGATTTTTATTTATTTTTTGGATTTTTTCCATGACCATGACGCAAGCACAACTAAATTTCTGTTTGTTACTACTTCTTGTTTTTTCAAAATTATGTTTTTAATATGTTCTCAAGGACTATCATTTTTGGATGAACTTCAATGATTCATTCATATGGTCTTGCATCAAAAGCGACATATTGATCGGTCGATCATTATGTGAGGGGGAGTTGGGATGTAATTTTAATATAGGAATGTTTTGAAATACAGAAAAAATTGTTGACTCAATGTTGACATTGAAATTTAATACTTTCTCCTACACAATCTTTGTTAGTTTAGTAGATCATTGAAAGATTGATATTACAGTAATAACTAATAGTAATGATACTAGCTTAGTTTACATATAGTTGATATTTTTTGGTTTTTAAATTTTTATAGGAACACATATTAATACACATAGAATTATTATTTCACATACAATTATTATTTTTTTGTATTCATTTTTATAGAACACATAACTTGGAAAAGTTGGATGGATAGTTTGTTATTACAAGAATGTACAATAAAGTGTACATTTGAAGTATTAATATAGTTAGAGTACATACAGGCTTGTGTGGAAGAAAATAATTTTAATGTGTCTAAACAGAGTTACTGTTGAATTAAATAATATGAAACGTTGAAAAAAAGAAAATGGAAAGAGTTGCTTGTTGGTCATGGATAGATAAATAGATAAACAGAAAAATAAATAGAAAGATAAATATAAAAATAAATAGAAAGATAAATAGAATATATAAAAATATTACAATCAAATGATGGGAAAGTTATGTTTTTATGTATCCACAGACTAGTAGATTACGTATTATGTTTATAAATGTTCAGTGTCAAGGATAATGTATAAAAACGTATATTGTAGACATTATTTGGTTATTGAAATTTCAAAGAATGGAAGAAATTTTATTTATTAATTAATAATTTATATTAAAAAACAATATAATTTAATATATCAAAGATATTAATTTCTCCTTTATGTTAAAATAGCTATATGATATGGTTAAAGTTATAAGAAGTAAAATCTATGAAGGTAAAGGAAGAAAAATTTAATATTACATAGTTTAGATGGAGAATAAATTAAAATTAATAAATAATATAATAATTTATAGTTTGATGGAATGAAATAGTTAAATATTTCACAGGAATATCTCAGAGTTTTGGAAAAAGCTTATGTACAATATCTGAAACACTAAATTGTATGAATGTTTATTGTATTGGAAAAAAAGAGGATCAGAAACATTTATTATTTAAGATGAATGCACTTATTTTGTTTGTTAATAATAGTGCATTGAGGGGGAATTGTTAGATATTGAATTTATTACTATTTTAAGTGATAAAAGTTTCTGTACTCTTTATTGAAACATGTTAAATTTGAAGGTTGCTGAGGACAGACAAAAGGACATTTGCTGTGTATGTAATAGCTTTTCTAAGGAACTATGTCAGGACAATGGGTGGAGTTATGTTACTTAATATACACAAGTGGGTGTTACTTCTGTAGGACAGTTAATGCTACCTTCTTTGGAACGATTCTAAATGTAAATAATGCTGACATAACATAATTAAACTGTATAAGAACCAAGGGTTTTGAACATGAGTTAGGAATGTCGGGCGATGGGGCCTGAAGGAAGATACTGGAGAAGTGACCATTCACTATGGAAGGTCAGGCGACCCTGCTCGAAGATATGCCATCATACAATGTGATTCCTCATTTCCTCCTTCTGAAGCTACGAACTTACTATGTGTTACCAGCTGTCATTATGTAAGCATTGTCTTTTACTTGTCTTTCTGAAGAATAAAACAACCTTTTTGAAGATAACCTGGCTCTATTGAATAATGGAACCAAACGCCTGGTAGGAGACACTAATTGTTTTTACAAGTGTCCCCCACTTTTACAGAGGCTAATGTCTTTAAAAATCTCAAATTCATCCATATTGTTTGATGGTAAAAACGAAAGACCTCTTTGAAGTAATTTTATATGGTTTTGATTTAGGGTGAATTCTGAAAGGTTAATAATCTTGAGATCTTGTTCTTGGTGTAAATCAGTGATTATGTCTTTATTTAATCATTCTGACTGTGTGTGCATCTGTTGGTTCTTCCCTGTGTTTTGGTATGGCTTTTGAATGTTTCTTTGTTTGATTGTTTCGCTTTGTTGCTATTTTGTTTTGGATTGTTCCCTTCCTCCTGAAAGGTTTATTTGTCTCAAAAACTAACTTTTTTCCTATTGCCGTCTTCGTCACTATCTGATGAGAGAGATCCCCCTTGTTGTTGGTTATATTTACTGCGTCTATATCTAGTTCTTCCTCTCGCTTTAGTTAGATCAAAAATCTGATCCTTACTCCAATCATCTAGATCCCGTTTAAATTTCTGTTTAGTTAGACGTAAAGTTTTTTGGATTGTTTCTATTTATTTTTTCAAGAGATCATTATATTTTGTGAACTCTAATTTATCTTTAATGCTTTGGTGCTTTCATCTATTTGATCTGATGATTCAATAAGTTGTATTTTTTCTTCTTCTACTATGAGCCGCATGATTTCAATACCATGGTTAATGCATTGGGCCTTCCATTTTTCGAAGGACCTGGGATTTTGAATATGTTCAGCGGGTATTACTTTTTCCTTTAGTCCCCTGGGAATAATTTTGTTTTCTATGTAAGATTCCAGGGAAGATATATCCCATTTTTTATTCAAATATTTCACCATTAGTTTTTTATGGTTTCTAAATTTGTTCTTGATTGATTCCCCTATGTCATCAAATTCCTGATCAATTTCCCTTGTAAAAGCAAGTTTATTCTCTTTATCAATATCTTCACCTATTTTATATGCCATTAGTCTATAATTATAAAAAAAATTCCAAGGTTAGAAGGTAAATCCTGATCAACTGATCTTAATTAATCCCTCATGTATGGGTATTCAAACATGTTAGGTAGCAAAAAGAAGACGGTCTAAACCGGGTGTTTTTATATTCAGCCATTTTTTTTACCTGATTATATGCGAAAATTTCCAGCACACTGGGTAACAATCAGGATTGTCATTTTATTAAATGTGTTTGTATGTAATGTGTTTTCAATGTTGGAAGGTGATAACATGGAATTCTACCATATATTTTTAATCTAATAAACTAAGGGAATTAAACTGCTTGGTTATCAGTGCCAACCTTTTTGACAGTGTGTTCTTATTACTGTCTTCTTCCCCCTTCCCCCCCCCCTACTACAAACAGCAAGCTGGCACTGAAATAGTGTTTTCTGTACTCCAAAAAAATAAAAAAATTTAACCAGTGCAGCACTAAATAAAAATGAATAGCATTACTGAAATAAACTATACAATGTGTGAAAAACTCCTACTAATAGTGAAACGTAAGTGCATGAATCCACATAACAAACATATGTAACATTCAGATGAACAAACAAAATATAAAAAGGTAAATATAAATACATTAAAAAAATCACACGCCACTGTGATATATAATTGAAAGTACAACAATAACAAGTGTGAAATAGTTTATAAAGTGTCCATATAGAACCAATAGATTTCCCAGTGATCTTCTCTTACAATTACACTCTGTGTGGTGCATATTATCTCCACCCTGTTATAACCAATTCTGCTTACCTTTAGACCCCATACACACTATTAGATTTTCTGCAGATTTTTGTCTTCAGATTTACCCAACCCAACATAATTTGAGGTCAAACCTTAGGAGTTTCAATTTGCATGCAATCAGGAAGGCCCTTGCACTACATGGTTTTAGTAAATCCGAAGACAAAAATCTGCAGAAAATCTAACAGTGTGTATGGGGCCTTACAATATGACTTCTTTGCTGACAGCAGGTCTACAAAGGTTGATCCATATAAGGGGTTAAATACTTTGAAGAAAATAGTGATGGAAAGACTGTTAGAGGATTGGAATACATCCAAAATCCTCGATGGGAACTCTTCCTTGACTTAAAAAAAAAAAAAATGCAGAAACTTGTTAAAAAAATTGTTTTAAAAAAAAAAAAGATATTTTGAAAAAAGAAAAGGAAAATAGGCAAAATACCTCCTAATTCCCTCATCTTGTCAAATCTCAATAATTTATCATCTTCCCTAGATACATAAAAGCATTGAAAACCCTCTGGGGAGTCCCACTGTAAATGGAATTGATTCTAGATGTTCTAGACTAGGCCAGTATATTTATTATTTCATTCAGTCAGTGGCTTGTACTATGGAGGCCTATTTGAAAGACACAAAACATCTGTTACAGATATTGAAGGATGTGAAATATGGGGAATACTGCAGATGTTATCTCATTATATACGATTATAGAACACAATGATACAGTGTCATCAGTTGAATGGGCCTTAGAGAGAACATCACTTCCAAAGAAACTAAAACGTTTTTGTTGGAATGTCTTTTGTTTTGGTCTCCAGCAGAATTATTTTTGATATGACAAACTTTTTTCAAAAGGTAACAGGTGTAGCCATGGGGGATTTGCCCCGAGTGTTGCTAATTCATTCATGTCAATGTGGGAGTCAGAAAAGGTTTTAAAGGCAAGACAAGAAAAATTAAGATGCTACAAGAGATATATTAATGATATTTTTATTATATGGGAGGGGAATGAGGACAGTTTAAAAAAATATTGTCCTATTTTGGAACAATGATAACATAGCATTGATTTTATTGGATCTCGTGATTATGATAGATAAAGGAGAATTTTTGACCAAAACCTTCCCTAAACTGACTGATCGCAATAGCTGTATTCCTTCTGACAGTTGTCACCATGCCTCGTGGTTGTCCAATGTGCCTAGAGGACAACTCATGAGGCTGCATCAGAACTGTATGGTTGAAGAGGATTTTGTTCAACAATTGGAAATCATTGGGGTAAAGTTCATACAGAAAGGATACACAAAAGGGTTCATAACTAAGGAAATTAAAAAAGTGAGAGAAAAGAAGAAAGGTCCGTTAATCAGAGATAAGGTGACAGATAACTTTTTGTAAAAGAATACAGATTTTTGGTACTCTCTGATTCTGGACTCCAACATGCAGTATAGGAAAACAGAGAACATAATTAAAAAGCATTGGGGAATCATGAAGAACAAATATTTTGACCTGGTGCTACCTGATCTGCCTAAATTTGTCTATAGTAGAGTGCTTAATCTTAAAGAGAAATTAGTCAAAAGTAAAACTGACCCTCCAGCTGGGGCTGGTTTCTATTCTTGTGAAAGATATAAGATCTATGTTACGGTTAAGCCCTGTACACACGATCGGATTTCCGATGGAATAAAATCTGATGGATTTTTCCATCGGATTTCCGATGAAGCTGACTTCCGTCAGTCTTGCCTACACACCATCAGTCGAAAATCCCAAATGCCGTGACGTAAAACACTCCGATGAGATGAGAAAAATTAAGTTCAATGCTTCTGAGCATGCGTTGACTTGATTCTGAGCATGCGTGGGTTTTTTCTCCGATGGAGTTCCACACAGACGATCAGAATTTGCTATTGTTTTTTTAAAACATGTTCTATTTTGAATCACTGATGGAAAAAAGACCGCTGGGGCCCACACACGATCGGTTTGTCTGATGAAAAAAGTACATCAGGCTGTTTTCATCGGTAAAATCGATCGTGTGTACAGGGCTTAAAGGGGAATCTAAAGAGAAGGAAAGATTTTGTTGCTTTTGCCACACAGAAAACGTATGATATTATAGATTTATTTCATGCATCACAGAAGGTGTGATGTACATGTTGGAATGTCCCTGTGAAATGCAACATGTGGGACGCACGTCAAGGGCATTAGCAGTCCATTTGTGGGAACATGTTTATAATATTAAAAAGGTTAGAAGAAACTTATTGTATCCAAACATTTTAGAATATGTCACAATAGGGACCCGAGTAGAATTCAATGCTGGGGGGGGGTAGAAAAGGTTGAAAAACTTTGGAGGGGAGGCAATCTTATTAGACAGCTTACAAAAAAGTGGCCACTGCCCCCACCTATAACTGGTCTTTGTAGCCAGGAGCACTGGAAGGGCAATGTATGTCAAACAAATATAAAGAGATTTCAAAGCTCAAACTTACCAACCAGCCAGCGACCAACCGGATTGACCTGTCTAACAATATGCGTTAAGAACAGGGGTTTAGTTGCATTTATTTGCAAATACATGCGTAAGCTGCAGGCACTGCCAAGGCACCCTGCTTCCTGTAGTCCCTAACTACTGAAAGTCACCATCTTGGAAGCACATGCATTTATAATGGATAGGTAGGGAACAGGTGAGCCTGAAAGGAGCCACCCCTCCTTAAAGGTACAGGGTCACACTAAACACCCAGCACATAGCACTATGGCAGCAAGGGTGTCAGTACGTTGCCTGACCAATATATTCAAGGTACAAAAAAGTGGCCACTGCCCCCACCTATAACTGGTCTTTGTAGCAAGGAGCACTGGAAGGGTAACGTATGTCAAACAAATATAAAGAGATTCCCAAGCAGGGTGCCTTGGCGGGGCCTGCAGCTTACTCATGTATTTGCAAATGTGTGCAACTAAACCCCTGTTCTTAATGCATATTGTTAGATAGGTAAATTTGGTTGGTCGCTGACTGGTTGGTAAGTTTGAGCTTGGAAATCTCTTTATATTTGTTTGACATATGTTGCCCTTCCAGTGCTCCTTGCTTCAAAGACCAGTAGCAAGAAGCATTTGTTAGACAGCTTGACAGAAGGGGGTCCAGATGGATATATGAGATCAAAGTCCAGGCCCCCAGAGGTCCTAACAGAATTCAATCTTAATTTTTCTATTGGTGACCTCTAGGGTGTCTGGGAATTATGGAAATAGCCCAATTTTCAACCTTTTGGTTTTTACCCATTGTCAGTGGGTATTCGTGAGTAATGGTAGGGTTTTTTCAGAGTACCTGTCACCAGCTCATCTGAGTACCTGTCGCCAGCCCATCAAAGTACCCGAGTACCTGTCGCCAGCCCATCAAAGTACCCGAGTACCTGTCACCAGCCCATCAGAGTACCCGAGTACCCGTCACAGCTCATCAGAGCACCCAAGTACCTGTCACCAGCTCATCACAGTACCCAAGTACCTTTTACCAGCCCATCAGAGTACCTGAGTACCTGTCACCAGCTCATCAGAGTATCCGAGTACCTGTCACCAGCTCATCAGAGTACCCCAGTACCTGTCACCAGCTCATCAGAGTACCCGAGTACCTGTCACCAGCTCATCAGAGTACCCGAGTACATCTCACCTGCTCATCAAAGTATCCAAGTACCTGTCACCAGCTCATCAGAGTAACCGAGTACCTGTCACCAGCCCATCAGAGTACCTGTTTCCAGCTCGTCAGAGTACCTGCGTACCTGTCACCACCCAATCAGAGTACCTGTCTCCAGCTCATCAGAGTACCTGTCTCCAGCCCAGCAGTACCTGTCGTGCATCCCATTAGTACCTGACGTACATCCCAGCAGTACCTGACATGCAGCCCAGCAGTACCCGACGTGCAGCCCAGCAGTACCCGACGTGCAGCCCAGCAGTACCTGACGTGCAGCCCAGCAGTACCTGACGTGCAGCCCAGCAGTACCTGTCCATCACTACCTGGTGTGCAGCCCATCAATGTCACCAGTAATACAGCCACTGTGTTCAAAAAAGTTTTTACTACTAAAGAGGCATATCAAATTCTAAGCCTGATGAATGAGAGCAGCAGGGAGCGCTCACAGTCCAATTCCAGTTCTGATTCCAGTTTCGTATACAGTTCGGAATACGAGCCAGACCAAGGAAGTACATTGGCGACCGAATCGGAGGAGAAAGCAGTCCGTCCTAAATGAAGAGGCTCTGAAGACCAGGCAGCCACCAGCAGTGCCATACACCCCAATAGCCAATCGGCAAATGCCAATGGCGCTAGACCCCAGGAGGAAAGGCCCAGTACAAGCACTGGAATTTCACACCAGACCGAAAGAATTAGGGCCAAAACCCATCTTCCAGATGCCTTAGAAAACCCTTTGTGGCTGTCTTCTAGCTCAGGATCAGCTAAAATCCCCCCTTTCACGGCACAACCAGGTGTGTAGGCCAACACCGAAAATCTTTCGGAGATAGATTTTTTTTATGTATTTTTCCCTGGCGAGTTACTTCAAAGCATCGTGGACCAAACAAATATTTTTGCCTAACAGTATATAGATAACAACCTAAACTCATGCTATGCCCGTCCTTTCCAAATGGAGACGCCTAACAGTGGAGAAGTTTCGATTGTTTTTGGGCCTTACGATCAACATGGGACTTAAAAAAAGAAAATAAAAATTGCGTGCTTATTGGTCTACCAACCCCATCCACCACATGCCAATTTTTTCAGCTATCATGTCCAGGTCCCGCTATTACATGATCATGCGCTTCCTGCATTTCAGCGATAACTTCCAATGCCCTCCCCGAGATCATCCCAACTTTGATACATTATATAAAATTTACCCCGTAATTGATTTTTTTTTTTTACAATGTTTGCTAAATTTTGTCCCTGACCAGAACATCTCTGTGGACGAATCTCTGGTCCATTTCACAGGCTGGCTGGGGTTCAAGCAGTACATTCCCAGTAAGAGGGCCAGGTACGGATTGAAGCTCAACAAGCTCTGTGAAAGCACCACTGGATATGTGCATGCCTTTCGTGTGTATGAAGGCAGAGACTCCCAGCTCCACAAAAATTGTCTGGGATCTAACATTCCCACTGTTTTAAAAGGGGTATCGCATTTATATGGACAATTATTATACAAGTTTGCCCCTTTTTATCCACCTGTAGCTTAAGAAAACTTTGGCCTGTGGTACAGCAAGAAAAAACAGAAAGGGCTTTCCACAGCGTCTAGTCACCACAAGACTACAAAGGGGGGAATCAGCAAGCCTGAGTAACGAAGAAGTGTTGGCCATGAAGTGGAGGGAAAGGAAAGATGTGTATGTCATGTCCACCATCCACAATGACACCTATAAAGGAAGGGAGTTACCGCTCCAGGTGAATATGCTGCAGCAATCAATGTTCTCTCAGGAAACCGTGGGTGCTCGCAATGCACAAGGCAAATGACGGAAGAAGACGCCAAGAAGACGCCAAAAAAAATGTTGGGCGTGCAACAAAAGAGTTAGGAAAGACACCATCATTCATTGTCCGCAATGTCCCTCCCAACCTGGCCTATGCATCAGAGAATGCTTCAGACGTTATCACACTGCAACATAGCAGGCTCTCTGAACAGGTAAGTGTCCTTATTAAAAGTCAGCAGCTACAGTTTTTGTAGCTGCTGACTTTAAAAAAAACTTTTTGGAGGGTGGGACTCCGCTTTAAGTGTTGATCACATTTTTTTTCATACTTTACTATATATTAGAAGTGTTTTCTATACATGCTAGCTATGAGTAAGCACTAGATTATAGTGTGAAACGTGTCAACTGTTTGTCCCTTACTTGCTGTGCTTTGTAGTGCATTTTATCCTTTTTTACAATAAAGGCAATCTAAAAGGTTTTTTTGGAGTGCGGCTGTCCATATCAATTTTTTCTCCATTCACAATGACACCTAGGTGGAACTTGGCAGAATATGCAGTCTCGTTCAAAAACCTAGGTGTATCCACGAGTACAATAAGTTAATGGGGGTTGGATTTAAATGATCAAATGCTGCAGCCCTATCTATCAGTTTATAAAAAAATATATAAAACAATAATGTGGTACTCGAAATGTGAACAAATAAATAAAATAAAAAATCGTATCCGAATGTGGACCTATGAAGTCCAAAGTGTAAATGAATATATGATAAATAATGACTCCATGAGCATCACCCATTGCAAACTGCTTACACAACTAAAGGATACTAGCATGTTTTTATTGGAAAATACACCCCCTTTTTTATATTAAACCTATCATACAGTGCCACACTATGTGTGGTTGTTTTGTTTTTTATACCTACCACCATGGATCACTTTAACATCTGATGAGATCCACCGTACACTATGGAGCCTGCCTTTTGATGTTGAAACCTTTCCCTCAATACCGGATGGGGCTCATCCTCTAAACATCGACCTTTCCTTGCTGGTTCCTGTTGAGGTATTTCCTCAGGACTGCCTGTTTGACTCACATGCTGTACAGTATACGAGTCCATCATTTCTGGTAAGCGTGCCAACCTTATTATTTGTTGATTCACTTTGAAAAACACAGAGACTTTTTTATGCACATAATTAATTTCTTATAATGGATTATCCTACAATGTTTATCCATGAACTTTGATATATTTTGAACAGTGTTATTTTTTATTCTTTTTATTTATAGTTTTTTTCACATTTTCTTACCATTTTTACATCATTGACTGTTTATTTATCATATATTCGTTTACACTTTGGACTTAATAGGTCCAGATTCGAATACGATTTTTGATTTTTTTATTTGTTCACATTTGGAGCATTGCATTATTGTTTTATATGTTCTTTTTGCACTATATGTCTAGTTGAGTGTTGGAAGCTTAACAGTTTCTATGTGCAATTTTTCTATTTCTCCCGATCTATTAACACGTAAGTCCCTCTTCTGGTATAAAAAAGTTGCAATTCACTTTTTCCATTTGACCATTTATAGTGCATACATCACCTATCAAAAATCAATGGAAATACATAACAGCTTCCTCAAAATGTTTAAAGATATTGTCACTGCCCTGATCTATCAGCAAGGATCCCCCCCCCCCCAGAAAGCATTCACTCCCATTGAGTTAGCAGACTGCATGAGCGCCATTTCCCTGACAATATTCCACCATCAGAAACCGGAAGAAGATGCCAAAAAAAATGTTGGGTGTGCATCAAAGAGTTAGGAAAGACACCATCATTCATTGTCCGCAATGTCCCTCCCAACCTGGCCTATGCATCAGAGAATGCTTCAGACGTTATCACACTGCAACATAGCAGGCTCTCTGAACAGGTAAGTGTCCTTATTAAAAGTCAGCAGCTACAGTTTTTGTAGCTGCTGACTTTAAAAAAAACTTTTTGGAGGGTGGGACTCCGCTTTAAGTGTTGATCACATTTTTTTTCATACTTTACTATATATTAGAAGTGTTTTCTATACATGCTAGCTATGAGTAAGCACTAGATTATAGTGTGAAACGTGTCAACTGTTTGTCCCTTACTTGCTGTGCTTTGTAGTGCATTTTATCCTTTTTTACAATAAAGGCAATCTAAAAGGTTTTTTTGGAGTGCGGCTGTCCATATCAATTTTTTCTCCATTCACAATGACACCTAGGTGGAACTTGGCAGAATATGCAGTCTCGTTCAAAAACCTAGGTGTATCCACGAGTACAATAAGTTAATGGGGGTTGGATTTAAATGATCAAATGCTGCAGCCCTATCTATCAGTTTATAAAAAAATATATAAAACAATAATGTGGTACTCGAAATGTGAACAAATAAATAAAATAAAAAATCGTATCCGAATGTGGACCTATGAAGTCCAAAGTGTAAATGAATATATGATAAATAATGACTCCATGAGCATCACCCATTGCAAACTGCTTACACAACTAAAGGATACTAGCATGTTTTTATTGGAAAATACACCCCCTTTTTTATATTAAACCTATCATACAGTGCCACACTATGTGTGGTTGTTTTGTTTTTTATACCTACCACCATGGATCACTTTAACATCTGATGAGATCCACCGTACACTATGGAGCCTGCCTTTTGATGTTGAAACCTTTCCCTCAATACCGGATGGGGCTCATCCTCTAAACATCGACCTTTCCTTGCTGGTTCCTGTTGAGGTATTTCCTCAGGACTGCCTGTTTGACTCACATGCTGTACAGTATACGAGTCCATCATTTCTGGTAAGCGTGCCAACCTTATTATTTGTTGATTCACTTTGAAAAACACAGAGACTTTTTTATGCACATAATTAATTTCTTATAATGGATTATCCTACAATGTTTATCCATGAACTTTGATATATTTTGAACAGTGTTATTTTTTATTCTTTTTATTTATAGTTTTTTTCACATTTTCTTACCATTTTTACATCATTGACTGTTTATTTATCATATATTCGTTTACACTTTGGACTTAATAGGTCCAGATTCGAATACGATTTTTGTTTTTTTTTATTTGTTCACATTTGGAGCATTGCATTATTGTTTTATATGTTCTTTTTGCACTATATGTCTAGTTGAGTGTTGGAAGCTTAACAGTTTCTATGTGCAATTTTTCTATTTCTCCCGATCTATTAACACGTAAGTCCCTCTTCTGGTATAAAAAAGTTGCAATTCACTTTTTCCATTTGACCATTTATAGTGCATACATCACCTATCAAAAATCAATGGAAATACATAACAGCTTCCTCAAAATGTTTAAAGATATTGTCACTGCCCTGATCTATCAGCAAGGATCCCCCCCCCCCAGAAAGCATTCACTCCCATTGAGTTAGCAGACTGCATGAGCGCCATTTCCCTGACAATATTCCACCATCAGAAACCGGAAGAAGATGCCAAAAAAAATGTTGGGTGTGCATCAAAGAGTTAGGAAAGACACCATCATTCATTGTCCGCAATTTCCCTCCCAACCTGGCCTATGCATCAGAGAATGCTTCAGACGTTATCACACTGCCAACATAGCAGGCTCCCTGAACAGGTAAGTGTCCTTATTAAAAGTCAGCCGCTACAGTTTTTGTAGCGGCTGACTTTAAAAAAAACTTTTTGGAGGGTGGGACTCCGCTTTAAGGAAAACCAAGCTCCAAAATGTAAAAAAAAAAGGGCGTGGGTCCCCCCCCAAAATCCACACCAGGCCCTTATCTGAGCATGCAGCCCGGCAGGCCATAAAATAAGGGTATCGAATGAGAAGCCCCCCTCCTGAACCATACCAAGGGGGCTCCCAGATCCTGCCCCCCATATGTGAATGAGTATGGGATAGTATCCTTACCCATTCTCCAAAAAAGTGTAAAAAGTGATTAAAGACAGTACACAAGATTTTGCCAATTCCTTTAATAAAAAATTAAAATAAAAAAAAACAATGTCCCCTGATGTAGATCTATCATCAATCACGCTGCCTGCCGCACCCAAAAAAACAAAAAAAAAAACACCTCCAGCCTTGTCAAAGGCTCCCCGCCAACTGCCTGCTACTCCGCCTGACATTTCCTAAATAGCTAAGGGGCGGAATCACCCGATGACGTCAACAAGTAACACCGCCTTCTTGTGACATCATTGACCCAGCATGCTCCAGTTGGTCAGACGGAGGAGCAGACAGTCGGTGCAGAGCCTTTGACAAGACTGGAGTTTTTTATTTTTTCAGGTCCGGCAGTGCGATGGGCAGCGTGATTGACGATGGATCTACATTGGGGGACATTGTTTTTTATTTTTGATTGGTATGGATTTTTGGGGGGACCCCACGTTTTTTTATTTTTTTTTCTGACTTTTCTATTGCTGGCGTTCTTTTGTGTACATATTCAGCTCTAAGCAGGGAAGCCCGCTGACAGCTGATAAGTCATTGGATGTTAAGGACATGGCAGCTGGCTTCCCGGCCCTCTCCTTAACAACCAGTTATTATTCACACAGAATTTGAATCGGTCGATCATTTTTCGACCAATCCGAATTTGAATTATTCCAAAAATTTGGAATTCATTAGAAAAACATTAATAAACAAAACTAAATTTAATGAAACTAAACTAAACAAATTCCGAAACGAATCAAAGAAACAAAATTAGCAACATGATGAATCTGTCCGAAATGAAACAAAATTAATTTCTGTATATGTCTAATCACTGGGGAATTTATTGAGTGTATATTGACACTTTATGAACTTTACCATCCTACACTATTGTTGCATTTTGCATTTTCAATTATATACCACACTGGCATGTGATTTTTTTTTTTATGTATTTATGTTTATTCGCATTGTTATATTTTAGTTACAGTATTCATCTGAATGTTTCATACATTTGTGATGTGGATTCATGCACTTATGTTTCACTATTGGTGGGAGTTTTACATACTGTACATTGTATAGTGTATTTCAGTAATGCTATATATTTTCATGTAGTGCTGCACTGGTTGGTTATTTATATCTTTAGTAACATATATCCCCAGAAGAGGTTCATGTAGGCAGTGGGTTATCATCAAATAAAAGCAGAAATAGATGTCCATCTCTACTAAACAAGTTGTTGTTTACCCCCCTTAAATGTATTGTTTATTTCTTCATTAAAGGTGACGTTACTGTATTTTGTTGATTTAGTGACTGTAGAGACAGATCGTCTTAGCATATTTAAATTTTAATTCTCAATACATACCTGCAAGGTAAGTTTTTCTCCCTCCTCTGTTTTTCTATTAATTCTTGCTACTTTCTTCAGGTCTTTAATGGCCTGTTCATATTTCCCACCAAGAACAAGCCAGCGACACGATTCAGGAAGCCACCTGAGGGCCAGATAGTGACATTATCATGATTATCCTCATTAAGTTGTAACATCGGGACTCTCGGACAACAGGAGTTATTTCATTACAGCTTTTTAATAAAACTCTTCTTTGCGCTTCTCAGCATCATTCGAGATAAGCAATTTTACAGACCTAGTGCCACAAGCAGGAGTCTCAGGGATACATATAAACTTCAACACAATTATTTAAAAAATTATTTCCAATACATGGGACATGGAAGGAGGGAACACTATGCGACATTGTAGGCGGGAACGCTTTGGGACATGGAAGGAGAAAACGCTATGCGACATGGAAGGAGGGACCGCTATGCGACATGGAAGGAGGGACCGCTATGCGACATGGAAGGAGGGAACGCTATGCGACATGGAAGGAGGGAACGCTATGGGACATGTCAGGAGGGAACGCTATGGGACATGTCAGGAGGGAACGCTATGGGACATGTCAGAAGGGAATGCTATGGGACATGTCAGGAGGGAACGCTATGGGACATGTCAGTAGGGAACGCTGTGGGACATGGAAGAAGGGAACGCTATGGGACATGTCAGGAGGGAACGCTATGGGACATGTCAGGAGGGAACGCTATGGGACATGTCAGGAGGGAATGCTATGCGACATGGAAGAAGGGTACACTATAGGACATGTCAGGAGCGAACGCTATGGGACATGTCAGGAGGGAACCCTATGGGACATGGAAGGAGGGAGCACTATGGGACATGGAAGGAGGGAGCACTATGGGACATGCAAGGAGGGAACGCTCACTTTCCCCAGGCTTGCTGTTCCCCAGCCCAGAGGCTCAGGCAGACATCACGCTCGCTGGCAGCTTTAAAATCTCCTGCCCACACAACCCCTTCCCAGCACTGATTGGCTGCACGCTGGGAGGTTGTGGGTGGGCACAGGGGGACATGGGGAGGAGGTGAAGTTGATCTAACCCACCTCCTCCTCCCTCCTCATACATCCCATACAGCGGGCGGGGGAGAGCCAGCGGACAAGTCAGTGGGAGGAGGAGAACCAGCGGGTGGGTCAGTGGGCTGCAAAGAGCCGGTGAGTCAGAGTGGGTGGGGGAGAGATCCTGACTGCAGTAGCATGGAACGGTGGCTCGGCACACACCTGACAGGGTCATTAGTGGAGTCCAGTACCAAAACTTGTTCCGGTACTGGGCTCCGTTGCGGATTTGCAGATTCACAGGACAGCGGGATTCGCTTGAAATTCCATGACTGTCCCGACAAATTTGTGACGGTTGGAACAACTACTAAGGAACAGCAGCAAACATGTGTACTATGACTGCTACTAAAAATTACAATAGATATTCAAAGAGGTATCTGGGGTCAAATAAAAAACAAAAACAAAGGATATTGCTGAAGATGATTGTGAAAATGTCAAATCAAATGCTTTCTTTAAAAGGTGCAAGCTCCATGTGCAGTTAGGTCTTCCAACAAAGATCATAAGTATAGTAGGTCATCCAAAGTGACCCTTCCTGTGAATTTCTTCAGATGCCGAAGTCTATACCTATTATTAACCCCCGGTGTATCTGAATGACACCTCTGTTCATACATACAAATATATGGAGATTATCTCTACTGGTTTTTAAAGCCTATTTATATCTACTCCACAAAAACTCCCTCAAGAGATTTGAGTCTGCAGTCCAAAACAAGTTAGAAGAAAGACATATACACTTTATATTTAGCACACAGTTCAAACAGATGATTGATCGAAGTAGGCGAAAAGCATTCATCCAATCAAACTAAAGTTGGCCATACATGGATCGCAATTCGTATGGTTCCAATTTTGATCCATGTATGGCAGTTCCCGTTCATGAGAAGTCGATCTATTGATTGACTTCTTGTTAACAGTCCTGCTGGAAAAATGTTACTCTATCAGCGCATGCAACTAACGGGCTGCAGTGCTGATCAGTGTATTCTGGCTGCAGGGAAGTCCCACGATCAGAATACAATGACACAGCGGGAAGGATTCCATTCACACATTGAATGTGTGGATGGGGGAATCGGTACAGTTTTTCTTTTTCAGCCGCCCAGATGAATGCAAAAAACCATGTATTCCCAGCTTAAATGTCTTTATTGGTAAAAGTAAATGTAGCGGGTGGTTACATTTAGGGGAGGCATCTGAGTGGTAACAGGCTCAGATGCAGCAATTGTGTTAGGGTTCATGGACCAATTTATGCCAGTGGAGGATATCAGTGGTGTCCAGTTCCCTGTGGCCTATAGGTGGTGCTGTCGCCATAGGCCGGGGTTGAACCACCATTGGAGGTCTGTGCCTTTTTTGTCCTCTCGCGGCAGTGGTACAGCGGGGCGGGGAACCCGCTGTGCCTGCTGGAAAAGGGGATAAAAGGGTAGACATTTTCTGCTTGGGGTCCACGCCCAGGCACCTTCAGCCTGGGGGTGAGTGCTGGTGGTCTCCGGGCGCCCTCGGCCCGGAGACGGAGCTGCGATTCCACCCCAGACACCTTTGGTCTGGGGTGAGGTACTCTCCGGAGGCCTGGGGCCCAGTACCTTCGACTGGGTCCCGCATGGGATGGAGGATTCCTAGGGGCCCACCGAATGAGGGGACCCGAATCCAGGGCGAGGGGGACCAGAGAAGTGACCTTCCCGAACACCCAGCGCAGCATTGGCTGGTGACGGTGGAGGCCTCTGGTGACCATCCGGATGGATGTCTCTCCCTGACAGGGGCCGCATCTCAAGAAGGTAGTCCACGTTCTTATGATCGGTGGCAACGACCCAACTGAAACCCAGGTCGGTGGCAGAGACCTCAAGTCTAATTCACCCGGTCGGTGGCAGCGACCACCCTCACGGTCGGTGGCAGCGACCGTGCGCCAAGCCTGTTTGCGCACACCGAAACAGGAGAGTAACAAGTTCATGTTTGTGCCTGGACCTTCCTCTTCACTTTGTCTGTTCGTTGTCTAACCAGTCTGCTCTAAAAGGACTATTTATTGCTCTGAAGAATAAATAAGTGTTGGACTTTCAATGGTGTGGAACTTGGCTTTCTGGGAGTTAAAAGGTCATTCTCAAGGGAAGTTTTTGGCTCTGAACAGGGGCACAGGCCCGATGGTAAATGGTTATAGCTCACACCTCTACACATAAGAGGATACGAGCTGGTGGTGCGTCACACTCTCCTCCCTGGTCCCCTAGACGAGAGCCATTGACACTGACGGAGAAGGAGGGAGTGAGAGGTGAGGTCGCTACATAAAAAGAAAAAGTTTTTTTAAAAAGCTGACAGAGTTTTACTGCACACCTGAGTGCAGGAAAATAGAAAATGGTTACAGAATAGCATTAGACAGTCAACTGTTATTTAAAGCAGAGCCAAACCCAGCCCTATATTTTATTACATCTAATCCAGCATACTATATATATATATATATATATATATATAGTTTAAATCCAGCATACAGTACATATGTAATCCAAAACCTATTTGAAAATTAAAATAAAAACATCGAAAGCTGTCCCAAACCATCTGTTCTTGAAGCCTGCTCCATCTTTGATAAGTACTCCATCTTCTCATCCTAGACAGCTCGTGTCTAACAAATTCCCTACTGTATGCAGTACGGTACTTAATATTGCAATCAAGACCCTCCCTTTGAAAACAATATATACATTTTCAGTTATAAAGATATATTGGCCTGGCACAGTGTTGAGTGCTATGCTGGGACAAGAAATGTGCATGCTCTGCCCATTCAGCAGTGAGGTGAGCTGTCACCAACAGCTATCACTGTCAGAGCAGCTGAACCATATCTATGTGATATTATTTTTCACTTTTCTGTTTGTGTTCACTTTACAAAGTGAATTTCCATTTTTTTAGTAAATGATAGAGGTTCTAAAGTCAAAAGGCTTTTTCCCCTAACGCATTACCTAAATTAAAGTAAAAAAAACTTTTACTTGCCCCCTCACCCTTGACAAACATTTACCTGAGTCTCCTCTCAATCCAGCACTCTGCTTGTCTGCGGCAGTGCTGGGCTATTTTCCTGCACAGGGCAGACTGCAGGAGCCATTGGCTCCCGTTGCTGTCAGTAAAATCGAATGAGGAGGGGGTGGGGGGCGTGGCCATACAATGCTGTGTGTATCTATGGATGCACACAGCTGGGTCTGGAACCACGCCTGCACGTGTGCCCCCATAGCACACAACTTTGCCAGCAGGGAACATCAGAAGGGGAGGTAAGGAACAGCTCTGTGCAAGATCCTTGCACAGACCAGGTAAGTATAAACCTCTTTTAATTAAGGGAAAAAATAGGGGCCTTTAGTCACCTTTATTTCTCAGGAAGGGAATCCCCTCACAGAGGGTCTGTCCTCGGTGGAGACAATGCCAACTTTATGATGAAACTCACCTTTTCACTTATCTAAGGTTCTGCTTCTCTTACTTTACTACAGGTTTAGTGCAGTATCCTGTTTGGCGAGGGTCATTTCTCATAACCCTCCAAAAGAAGGCTACAAGAGCTAACTTCAACCAACCAATTATGTGTGGGCAAAAACCTGTTTCACCTTATTCACTAAGATAAATGAAAATTCACTTTAAGAGTAAACATGCTTTACTCATTTAAAAAATCGACTCATGTTCTTCTATGGACATTATTTCATTTTAAGCACATGGGCTGATAAGAAAAGTATCTTCTTTTTCACTGTGATGGATTGAAAGAATGTTGTTGTCAGCTTGTACCTTAACAACATTAGAGATAATGTTAGACTGTATTGAGGCCTAATGTTTGAAATAGAAGTAGCTCAGAAGGTACCAATACACATGAGATGGCAGATGCCTGAACTGGCCCTGATGTCAAGTTTATTGGACCTGCATTCATATGATAACCGAACATTCTCTGGAAGAATAATAAGTCAAACATGTTAGAGAACTTTCAGTAGCAGTAGCTCTTGGTCTTTCTTTTGATAGGCAATGACAAAATGATTTCTGCTCTTCTCTTCACCATTAACTAAACATGAGCTAAGCTAATGGACAGTAATTCCCAAAAATGTTGTCTAGCTGAGAGAAGTTAACATGTATTGCACCATCTTCTATGTGTAATAAGGTGTTAGGAGGCCACAGGGAGTTTATTGGTTATGCTTTTTCTTGTTTTGTGGTTCAAGGTGCATTTCACTGTTAAGCTTGTAGATTTCTCCCTTCCTCTAGGCTCTAGAGCAGTGTTTCTCAACTCCGGTCCTCAAGGCGCCCCAACAGATCATGTTTCCAGGATTTCCCTCAGATGAAAAGGCTGTGGTAATTACTAAGGCAGTAAAACTGATCAAATCACCTGTGCAAAATAATGGAAAGCCTAAAAACATGACCTGTTGGGGCGCTTTGAGGACTGGAGTTGAGAAACACTGCTCTAGAGTATACAAAGGGAGTGATCAAAGTAGGAGGAGCAGAATGTCCCAGTAAGGACTGATTGAGAGATGGAGTACTAGCCGTGGCCCACATGGGAGCTTGTGGGGCACTGGCTTTATTTATTTATTTCAGGTACTTATATAGCACCGCCAATTTAAGAAACGCTTTACATATACATTGTACATTCACGTCAGTCCCTGCCCTCAAGGAGCTTAAAATCTAAGGTCCCTAGCTCACATGTATACATACACATACTGGGGCCAATTTAGACAAGATCCAATTAACCTGCCAGCATGTCTTTGGAGTCTGGGAGGAAACCGGAATACCAGGAGGCAACCCATGCAGTCACAGGGAGAACATGCAAACCCCAGGCAGGTAGTGTCGTGGTTGGGATCCAAACCAACGACCTCTTTGCTGCTAGGTGAAAGTGCTAACTACTACACCACTGTGCTGCCACTACACAGCTGTGGTATAGGATTCCATAGGGATGGCCTTCCCCCACTCAGGAATGCAGTGTCATCCTGTCCCCTTGACAGGAAGGAAGAATTCCCTGCAATGTGCACTCACTGACAACCGTGACTTAGAATGAATGACTCTTTTGAGCCTGCCAAAATACGAAGACCAAAAATTGCCACTACAGGCAGATTAAGTTTTGGAAAGATGTTTCTCTCTCAGAGACCAAGGGTGCCGGCAATGCACATAGCAATGAAAACAAAAATGGTGAGGACCTGTGTAAACACTGAACAAGTGTGAAACGCGTCAGCTGTCCTGGTTTATGCTGGTTTTTGTAGTGCCTGTCTTTCTTCAGTAAACATACGTTGGATTGGAGTGCGGCTGTCCTTACCATTTTTGTTTTCATTTCTTGTGAGCCTGCCATTGCAAACTTAATTAAGGTGGCCTATACCTGAGTAGGAGAGCATTCACCTGGGAAATTGGGATAAAGATGTGGACTGTGTACCAGGAAATGTAGTCATTAGAGTGAGTATACCACTGTTTGGGACTATTCACATATTACTCCCTCGAGTAATTTCAGAGAGTAGTTCCTAAGGTAAGTGAAATGCATTAATTACACTTATCTCCACCATGTCTTCAAATAGAAATAATATGCATAACACAGCTCTCAGCACTACTGTACTTTAGAATTCTGGTCTTGAGGTTCTCTTTAAATTGAAATAGTTAGGTTTGTAGCCTGCTATATAGTTGACTACTACTGGTAGAAAAAGTGTGTTGAAACAGTAAATATGAATTATCCATTATACCTACCAAAATAATGTGTTGTTCTAATATGTGAGTCTTCTACTTGGAATTAAGTAATCATTTTAATGTAAATATCTCTAGTGCCTTCAACTTGCTCTAATGGTAAATACTATGTAATCACAGATATATCATAAGAAAAATTCATTTGTAAGTCATAAAATATGAAAGCATAAAAAGTAGTAATAGAAAAATTACCATGAATATAAAAAGTAGATGAAGAAAGGAACAGATGCAGCCAACTGTAACATGCGCCAGTCCTGAATTAGATAAGCCAATCCCACCAGGACCAGCTGGCCCACGGTGTAACAATACCCAGTGGCTGTGCTGGTAACAGCTCGTTTTTCTGTGGGGATCCACTCCACAACTATAGAGAAAATAAAGTGTTATATGAGAAGCAAGGCAAATTCTGGGAGCATCCATAATTAAAAGAGAATGTATAATGTATTTTCAGTAAATACATATTTTAAGTTATTTCTGCAGTATTAATCTTAAATAACTTTTGCTGTTGCTTTCATGGCTTTTATTTCACACTCTTGTTGTTATATGTAGATATATTTTTTTAAACATAATAAATATATACAATTACAGTTCAGCTACTATAGAGGGAGCTCCATATTTCATTGTAATCTTGTCTTCCTGATTAGCAATTGTTGAAATAAAATATCATCCACGTAAGGAGTTAATTCAATTTAGTGTGGCAGTAGACCTATAGCCATAAATTGTAAGAGAGAACAGGAAGAGCACTTACAGCAATGCAAAGCAGAAAGCAGCATGTACAGTACATATGCAATTGCCAAGCATTCACATTGATACGATTATAAACATTATTGCCCAACTCCATTCTTTAGAGATGCTGCCCCTGCCAGAAACAGGATCACTAGTGTAGCAATTCCCCTTAAAGAGGTTCTTATTTTGAAAAATGAAAAGTCAGCACCTACAGAAACTGTAGCTGCTGATTTTTATTAAAACAGACACTTACCTATCCCTGGATCGCTGTCCTCACCCGGCATGTTGCTTCACCATGCTTCAGCCGCCAGCACTGGCATACTTACTGTGGTCAGCCAGTTGTGGCCACTTGTGGCTTCACAGCCAGCTGCTCACTGCACATGTGCAAGCTGCGCTGTGACATCTGATTGGTCCCGCAGCTTTCTGGGATCTATGGTGTGTCCCTAAAGGCTGTGGGGGAAGGAGGGGGGCAAACACATATGTGGCAAATGTAAAGGAAGAGGAGCGGGGTGTATCATGAAATCAGTGGGCCCATGTGCAATGTCAAAAGTGGGCCCTAGGTAGTGATAAAAAAAAATGTCAGCTGCTTCATTGAAAGCTATAGGGAGATTGGTGCTTCTAACTGTCCCCTCCCCCCCGCCACATGATCACCCACAGACTCTCAACCAGGGGATCATCCATGAGTGCAGTGTGGGTCACAGTGGGCCCCCCCTGGGGCCCATGTTCTGTGAACAGTACCTGCACCCATTGATGATACGCCACTGAGGAGCAGGAAGAAGAGCGGATCTTCCCCTATTGGGTGAGGCTAAGGGCCCATTCACATCAGGTGCAGTGGGACTGTGTTGGGAGGGTATTCCAGCACAATCCCTCAACACGACAAGGCAAAATGCTTTGTCTCCTATGTGCCCGGTTCACTCCACCACACTGCTCTGGTGTGTGGGCCGTATGCGCTGAAACAAAAAGTACAGCAGGTCGTATTTTTTTCCACCGCAGTACAGTGTGAGGCAGTCTACTCCCTCACGCTGCACGGTGGCCAGTAGAATTTTATGAAACGTCACTGTGTGTGACAGGTCACTAACATTTATTTAAAACAAAAAATGAACAGTGCAAAGTGCTGCAATCAGCGCATTGGCACTGCAGTTGTCCCCCCACATTGCACCGGACACCAGCTGCGTAACTATGGGTCACTTTATGAAAAAGGTGTCCAAGATTGCTGGACACCCATATTGATACAGTAGTATTATCATAAACAATATACTTACTCAGAGAATATGAGTTGAGAACAATACCCGAGAGAGATGTTCCAGTCAGGAATCTGAACACACAGTATGTGATGTAATTGGGAGCAAAGGCTGCACATATTCCGCTCACAAACATCTGAAGGTTTGACCATATGTTCAAAGGTCTGCGACCAAACCTGGTATGACAGGAAAAAAAAAATCTGAATTACAGTGCACCAAGCAAAACTAATACAATTTTAGCGTATTACTGTAAAAGTTTCAATGTATTACAGTATACCAGTAATTACACAGTGTATAGTTCATGATTTTTAAAAAGATAATCTTTTCAAACTAGTGTTTTGAATATGGTGGTAAAGGGTGGTAAAGGGTTGCTTTTTGGTCCCCCTAGAGATTTCTGTTATTTTTTCCCCAGTACCAACATAATAATCTCCTTAACCACTTTAGCCCCGGACCGTTTGGACCAGAGGACTTTTTACAATTTGGCACTGCGCTGCTTTAACTGGTAATTGCGCGGTCATGCAATGTTGTACCCAAACTAAATTTGCATCCTTTTTTTCCAACAAATAGAGATTTCTTTTGATGGTATTTTATTGCCTCTGCGATTTTTATTTTTTGCGATATAAATGGAAAAAGACCAAAAATTTTGAAAAAAAGTGATATTTTCTACTTTTTGTTATAGGAAAAATCCAATGAACTCAAAATGTATTCAGCCACATGTCTTTGTTAAAAAAATGTCAATAAGCGTATATTTATTTGATTTGCGCAAAAGTTATAGCATCTACAAACTAGGGTACATTTTCTGTAATTTACACAGCTTTTAGTTTATGACTGCCTATCTCATTTCTTGAGGTGCTAAAATGGCAGGGCAGTACAACCCCCCCCCCAAATGACCCCATTTTGGAAAGTAGACACCAAGGAAATTGCTGAGAGGCATGTTGAGCCCATGGAATATTTTTTTTTGTCCCAAGTAATTGCATAATGACAAAAAAAAATATTATATTATTATATTGCTCACACATGCCATGGTTATATGTGGAATCACACCCCAAAATACATTTTTCTGCTTCTTCTGAGTACAGGGATAACACATGTGTGGGACTTTGTGGGAGCCTAGCCGCGTACGGGGCCCCTAAAACCAAGCACCGCCTTCAGGATTTCTAAGGGCGTAAATTTTTTGATTTCACTCCTCACTACCTATCACAGTTTCGAAGGCCATAAAATGCCAAGATAGCACAAACCCCCCCCCAAATGATCCCATTTTGGAAGGTAGACACCCCAAGATATTTGCTGAGAGGCATGTTGAGTCCATGGAATATTTATATATATTTATATATATATTAATATATATATTTTGCCACAAGTTGTGGGAAAATTACAAACTTTTTTTTTTTCACAAAGTTGTCACTAAATGATATATTGCTCAAACATGCCATGGGCATATGTGGAATTACACCCCAAAATACATTCTGCTGCTTCTGCTGAGTACAGGGATACCACATGTGTGGGACTTTTTGGGAGCCTAGCCGCGCACGGGGCCCGAAAACCAATCACCTCCTTCAGGATTTCTAAAGGCGTATATTTTTTATTTCACTCCTCACTACCTATCACAGTTCCGAAGGCCATAAAATGCCAAGATAGCACAACCCCCCCCCCCAAATGACCCCTTTTTGGAAAGTATACACCCCAAGCTATTTGCTGAGAGGCATGGTGAGTATTTTGCAGCTCTCATTTGTTTTTGAAAATTAAGAAAGGTAAGACATTTTTTTTTTTTTTTTTAAATTTTCAAAACTTTGTGACAAAAAGAGAGATCTGCAAAATACTCACTATACCTCTCAGCAAATAGCTTGGGGTGTCTACTTTCCAAAATGGGGTCATTTGGGGGGGTTTTGTGCCATCTGGGCATTTCATGGCCTCCGAAACTGTGATAGGCAGTGAGGATTGAAATTAAAAGTTTACACCCTTAGAAAGCCTGAAGGCGGTGCTTGGTTTTCGGGGTCCCGTACACGGCTAGGCTCCCGAAAAGTCTCACACATGTGGTATCCCCGTACTTAGGAGAAGCAACAGAATGTATTTTGGGGTGTAATTTCACATATGCCCATGGCATGTTTGAGCAATATATCATTTATTGACAACTTTCTGTAAAAAAAATAAAAACAAATACAAATTTTCCAGAAACTTGTGGCAAAATATAAAATATTCCATGGGCTCAACATGCCTCTCAGCAAATAGCTTGAAGTGTCTTCTTTCCAAAATAGGGTCATTTGGGGGGGTTTTGTGCTATCTTGACATTTCATGGCCTCCGTAACTGTGATAGGTAGTGAGGAAGTGAAATCACCATTTTACGCCCTTAGAAAGCCTGAAGGCGGTGATTGGATTTTGGGGTCCTGTACACAGCTAGGCTGCCAAAAAGTATCACACATGTGGTATGCCCATACTCAGGAGAAGCAGCAGAATGTATTTTGGGGTGTAATTCCACATATGCCCTTGGGATGTTTGAGCAATATATAATTTAGTGACAACTTTGTGCAAAAAAAAAAAAAAAAAAAAATTTCCTGCAACTTGTGTCAAAATATAAAATATAAAATGTAAAATATTCCATGGACTCGGCATGCCTCTCAGCAAATAGCTTGGGGTGTCTACTTTCCAAAATGGGGTCATTTGGGGGGGTTTTGAACTGTCCTGGCATTTTATGCACAACATTTAAAATCTTATGTTACACATCACCCACTCTTCTAACCACTTAGACAAAGCCCTTTGACACTTTTTGTTTACATGAAAAAATATTTATTTTAATAAGAAAATTACTTTGAACCCCCAAACATTATATATTTTTTTAAGCAAAGGTCCTACAGATTAAAATGGTGGGTGTTGCATTTATTTTTTCACACAGTATTTGCGTAGCCATTTTTCAAACACATATTTTTGGGGTAAAAACACACTTTAATTTTAATGCACTAAAACACACTATATTGCCCAAATGTTTGATGAAATAAAAAAGATGACCTTAGGCCGAGTACATGGATACCAAACACGAGATGCTTTAAAATTGCGCACAAACGTGCAGCGGCGACAAACTACATACATTTTCAAAAGCCTTTACAGGTTACCACTTTCGATTTACAGAGGAGGTTTACTGCTAAAATTACTGCCCTTGATCTGACCTTTGCGGTGATACCTCACATGCATGGTGCAATTGCTGTTTACATATGATGCCAGACCGACAGCAGGGGGGGACAGGGGTGCTTTTTTTTATTATTATTATTTATTTTGCTTTTTTATTTTATTTTTAAACTGTTCCTTTCATTTTTTTTAATCATTTTTATTGTTATCTCAGGGAATGTAAATATGATAGCAATAGCTAGTCACAGGAACTCTTTTTTGAAAAAAAATTGGGTTCTATTAGACCCCAGATCTCTCCTCTGCCCTCAAAGCATCTGATCACACCAAGATTGGTGTGATTGGGAAATTGATTTCCCAATTTCCCAATGGCGCTGATTATATCCGGCGAAATCGAAGTCATGAAATGCTTGTAGTTTCCAGTTTCTTAGGCCATAGAGATGATCATAGCCATTCTGGTCTCTGATCAGCTCTATGGTCAGCTGGCAGATCCACCGGCTGCATTCTCAGGTTCCCTGTTGGGACAGGAGAGCCAGAGAAAACCATAAAAAACATTGGTAGGGGGGGGTCATTCCCTCCCACTGCTTGTAAAAGCAGTCTAGAGGCTAATTAGCTGCTAGGATTGCTTTTACATGAAAGCCGACCGCTGGCTGAAAATAATGATACTAAGATGATACCTAAACCCGCAGGCATCATTCTGGTATAACCACTCAAAGTCCAGCAACATACCAGTACATTGCTGGTCCTTGTTGGGCATATATTGTAATCTTTTTTTTCATGCAGCCTGTGGGCTGAACAAAAAAAAGATTGATCGGCGGGTATGCCCACCATTAGAATACCTTCCTTCATCCACCCACTTCTAATGATGGGCATACATGCACCATTTTGTTTTTAACTGTGGTGGTGAAATCACCTCCTACAGCGTTGGAGTCGCTGATTTACATATTGTTAGAGCAAACGCTGTTGCTGTCAAGATAAATAAAGCATTGCTGCAGCTGAATGGCATACCTGCTAAGCAAATGATGGTTAACAATAAAACAAAGTAACATTACAATATAACAGTAAGACATACCATACCTGCAAAGCAAATACAAAAAAGACATGGTAAAAAATAAAACATTTTTTAATGCAATCTGTGCCTAAAATATATATATATGCCAAAGCATGGGGGCAATCCGCCCCAAAAGTTAGGAGCAAATTGCTCCTCCACCCCTGCTTGCCCCCATGCTTTGACATATATGCTCTTTTTTTTAACTGTGGTGGTGAAATCACCTCCTACAGCGGTGGGGTCACGGCTTTATGTAGCGTGGGAGCAAACGCTGTTGCTGTCAAGGAAAATAAATCCGCGCTGCAGCTGAATGGCGTACCTGAAAACAAAAAAATGGTTAACAATAAAACACAGTAAACAAAATACAAAATAATTACATACCTGAAAAGCAAACATGATAAAACATAATAACAATAAAACATTGCAGTTAAGCATAGAATACAGTAAAAAGAGCAGAACAATAGAGAGAGAATAGAGAGAGAGAACAATAAAACAACAACAATTTTTTTTTATATATATATATATTTTTTGAGACCCTGTGAAACTGTGTCCTAGTCTGTGCAGGGCTACGCTAAAACTCCACTAGTGTATGGTAGCGTTCAAAACATTCTCCAATGCAAAGACCAGGATTGTCAGGACAGGAGGGACAAAAATAGCGGGTGTCACGCCTATATCCACACTTTCTACAGACACAAAATTTTCTTTGGGGGGCTCGTTGGGTAGGGGTACTAGGGAGGACATTCGGAAAATGCCTCTCATGCAGCCGGCTTACTGCATTTTGATTGGGATGGTGAGGTGAAGCAGAAGGGCTCTGACGATCTCTTCCTGGAATTTAAGGAAGGATCCAGTCCATCCTGAAGCTCTGTATAGCACATGAGCGTTCAGCAAAGCCAATTGAAATAAGTATACAGACACTTTTTGTACCAGCGTCTGGCCTTACGGGCAACTAGGTACGGCGCCAACAACTGGTCGTTGAGGTCCACCCCTCCCATATTTTGGTTATATTCGTGGACACAAAGGGGTTTCTCCACAACACCAGTCGCCGTGTCTACATGAAGGGAGGACAGAATGAAAACATTCTTATTATCCCTCCACTTCACAGCAAGCAAATTATTACACTTGAAGCAGGATCTCTCCCCCAGCCTAAGACGGGAATCTACAAGCCGCAGGGGTAAGCCCCGGCGATTAGGTCGCACGGTGCCACATGCACCAATCTGATGATCAAACAAGTGACTAAAAAGTGGCACGCTCGTGTAATAATTGTCCACATACAAAAGGTACCCCTTTCTGAATAAGGGTGACACCAAGTCCCACACAATCTTGCCAGCGCTCCCTATGTAATCTGGGCAGTTCTCCGGCTCTACGTGACTATCTCTTCCCTCGTAAACCATAAAACTATATGTATAGCCTGTTGCCCTGTCACAGAGCTTATACATCTTGACCCCATATCTGGCACGCTTGCTGGGAAGATACTGTTTGAAAGACAAGCGGACAGAAAATTTAATCGGGGACTCATCAACGCAGACAACTTGATCGGGAGTAAACAAGGCTGCAAAACGTTCATTGAAGTGGTTTACGAGTGGCCGAATTTTGTAGAGCCGATCGTATCCAGGGTCTCCATGAGGATGACAGAGTTCATTGTCATTGAAGTGCATGAACCGCAAGATCTGCTCGTATCGTGCCCTGACCATGGAGGCAGAGAACAGGGGTATATGGTAAATTGGGTCAATGGACCAATATGACCAAAACATACTCATTTTAACTATGCCCATGTCGAGGGATAGGCCCAGAAAGGTCTTAAATTCAGAAACCGTAATTGGTTTTCAATCTCTGACAAGAGAGGACAACTTTGGATTAGCGGCGATGAATTGACCAGCATACAAATTACTTTGGTCCACAATAGATCTATAGAGATCTTCTGTGAAAAACAGCGAATAGAAATCAAGTGACGTAAAATACGTAAATATGTTAACTGTTTCCACCTGAATTCCGGGTTGGCCAGTGAATGGGGGGAGTGCGGGTGCTGTGGAAGTGGTGGGCTCCCAATCAAGATTGGCGAATTCTGCAGGAAGGACACTATGAGCACGATGGGCTTGTCTTTGTCTTCTTGGTGGCAGCAGGACACTACTTGTGATTGCCACCTCGCCAGCTTGAACTGCACTTATGGGACTCACTACATCACCTAGTGATACTGCAGTGCTGGATGTACGACCAGGGTGTACTAGGCCGCTGGTGCTTGCCAGCTCACCAGAAGGATGAGTGACACTAGTACTTCTCTGCTTCATACGAGAGCCCTGCGGTTCTTGCACCTCAACAGCAGAAGAAGAATGGGGTTGGGTACACCTGACCTTGGCAGGGACCACAACTCCATCGTCAGAGCTATCTGTCATGGAGCCACTGTCGTCTACAGGATCGTATTCTGAGCCTGAATCTGACAGATGAGTGACTTCCTCTTCTCTATCTGTCATGCTCAGAAAAGTGTAGGCCTCTTCACTACTGTACCTTCGATTTGACATTTTGGTCTCTAAATTTACTGGTCGGCAAGTGGTTAAAGAGGCCCGAGACAAGAATAAAAAACAGACAGAAGTTCTAACCCTTCCCCCTCTGATAAATATGCTTTTATTGCTGTCTGCGTGAGGAGTAAAGATTTTGCTCATCTGCTGTCTCGTTGAATGAACGGGAATTAGTGGGTCTAATCTATATCAAACATGGACTACACCAAAAGCAAAAGAAAAACAATGGATAGAGTTTAGGTTTGAAAATGTTAGTTTTTTGTTGAAGATAGTATCATTATTTGTGGGCATTTCTAATTTGTACAAATGGACCAGTTTGCCTGTTTGACTTCCAACTTAAAGATCGCAGCAGGTGGACTGACCCGATAAAATGTATGCAGAAATCGAGGTATAGAAAATAGCAATTTATTCAGCCAACTGGCATCCAGCCAAAATGAATTAAATCAATTTTGGGTAAATTCACATATTACGTTATTTGGCAATACATTTTCAGATACAGTATCTCACAAAAGTGAGTACACCCCTCACATTTTTGTAAATATTTTATTATACCTTTTCATGTGACAACACTGAAGAAATGACACTTTGCTACAATGTAAAGTAGTGAGTGTACAGCTTGTATAAGAGCCCATTCACACAGGGGCGTCTTTGGATCCGACTCCAAATCGCCCCAGGTCGCCCCTAGTCGCCTCAGGTCGCGCTGGCTGAAGAAATCAATGTAAGTTAATGGAGCCGTCCTTATGCACACTACTGCAGTCGCTCCGACTTCAAAAAAGGTCCCTGTACTACTTCGATCCGACTCCCAGGCGACCTGTAACCATTCATTTCAATGGGAGTCGCCTCTCACTGTCTTAATAGGAGCAACTCTCCAGGAAGAAAACATACATTTCTCCTGCAAAACTCTCCCTCCCCCCTCCCTCCCACAGAGCTGATTCTTGTTTGATTGGCCACTGGAATGTCTCTTGTCCTGCAGGCAACTTGGAGTTGCCTTGTAAATAGCTCCAGGTCGTGCTGTGATTCATACTCAGGTCGTGTCTGAGTTGCCTCATAAAATTGCGCTGGAAGTCGTGTTGCCCCTGTGTGAATGGGCTCTAACAGTGTACATTTGCTGCCCCCTTAAAATAACTCAACACACAGCTATTAATGTTTAAACTGCTGTCAAAATGCTGTTTTGTAAGAATGCATCGAATAGAAGAAAAATCCCAAATCAAATCAGTATTTGGTGTGACTATCCTTTGGCTTTAAATCAGTATCAGTTCTTCTAGGTACACTTGCACACCGTTTGAGAGAACTTGGCAGGCAGGTTGTTCCAAATATCTTGAAGAACTACCACTATAACAGATCTTCTGTAATCCCAGACAGACTCCCGCTGTATTAACCACTTCAGCCCCGGACCATTTGGCTGGCCAAAGACCAGAGCACTTTTTGCGATTTGGCACTGCGTTGCTTCAACTGACAATTGCACGGTCGTGCGGCGTGGCTACCAAACAAAATTGACGTAATTTTTTCCCCACAAATAGAGATTTCTTTCGGTGGTATTTGATTACCTCTGCGGTTTTTATTTTTTGCGCTATAAACAAAAAAAGAGTGCCAATTTTGAAAAAAAAAAAGCAATATTTTTTACTTTTTGCTATAATAAATATCCCCAAAATATATATAAAAAAAACTATTTTTTTCCTCAGTTTAGGCCAATACGTATTCTTCTACATATTTTTGGTTAAAAAAAAAAATCGCAATAAGCGCTTATTGATTGGTTTGCGCAAAAGTTATAGCGTCTTCAAAATAGGGGATTGTTTTATGGCATTTTTATTAATAATTCTTTTTTTACTAGTATTGGCGGTGATCAGTGATATTTATTGTGACTACGACATTATGGCGGACACATCGGACACTTTTGGTGCTATTTTGGGACCATTCACATTTATACAGAGATCAGTGCTATAAAAATGCACTGGTTACTGTGTAAATGTGACTGGCAGTGAAGGGGTTAACCACTAGGGGGCTAGGAAGGGGTTAAGTGTGTCCTAGGGATGTGTTCTAACTGTTAGGGGGCATGGCTACGAGTGACACATCACTGATCGCTGCTCCCAATGAGAGGGAGCAGACAATCAGTGGCCTGTCACTAGGAAGAAGGGGAGATGTTGTGTTTACACTGACATCTCCCCGTTCTTCAGCTCCGTGACACGATCGCGGGACACCGGCGGACATCGATTCCGCGGGTCCCGCGGGTCCCGCGGGCACGATCACGGAGCACATGGCAGCAAATTTAAAGGGACGTACCTGTACGCCCATTAGCCTGTCCGTGCCATTCTGTCGACGTATATGTTCGTGCGGCAGTCGGCAAGTGGTTAACATCTATGCAGGTTGCGGTTGATGCATTTTTCCGACATGTTTTTGAACATGTGTTTTTGATGCATTTTGCTTTTTTTTGGCTAATAAGAAAGTATGACAGTTCTGTTCATGGTGTGCAACTTTGATGTCACTTTAATGCAACTTTACACTCCGGCACTCGAGACGCATCAAAGTCGCTTCAAAGTAGCGCAGGGAAATGTATGTGTCCAAAGTCGTATGTTAGGGTTAAGGGTTAGGATTCAACTTAGGGTTAGGGTTAGAGTTAGGGTTAGCAGGAATCATTAGGCTTAGGGTCAGCGGCAATTGTCAGGGTTAGCATTCTAATCCTAACAATTACCACTAACCCTAACATTTACCACTAACCCTAACCTTACTCTAACTCTAACTCTAACCCTATCCCTTACTCTAACCCTAACTCTAACCCCAACCCTAACCATTAAACCTAGATGCCTCGTACACACGACCGGTTTTCCCGGCAGGAAAACTGCCATGAGAGCTTTTGGCCGGGAATCCCGGCCGTGTGTATGCTCCATCGCAGTTTTCCCAACAAGAAAACCGCCGGGAATCCCGGCGGGAAAAATGAGAACATGTTCTCTTTTTTCCCACCGGGATTCCCGGCGGTTTTTAAGCTGGCAGTTTATCTATGGGAAACACTGCGGTGGAGCATACACACGGCCGGGATTCCCGACCAAAGCTCTCATGGCAGTTTTCCTGTCGGGAAACCCAGCCGTGTGTAGGGGGAAAAAGCTACCGAGTAGGTTCTCGGTTTTCCCGCCGGGAAAACCGATCGTGTGTACTAGGCATCACCCTTAACTCTAATCCTTAACCCTAACCCTTAACTCTATCCCTAATTTTAAATCCAACCCCAACATTTAACCCTAGCTCTTAACCCTAACCCTAGCCCTTACCCTAATGCTAACATGCCGCTTTGAACACATAAAGGTTCCTGCACTACTTTGATGTGACCTTGATGCTACTTGAGTGCCAGAGAGTGTAAAGTTGCATCAAAGTCACACTCCATGAACAGAACTGTCATACTTTCATATCAGCCAAAAAAAAAGCAAAACACATCAAAAACGCAACACTTGGTGCGGGCACATTGAAGCCTATTACATGCAAAACACAATCTGCTGTGGGAAAAAAAGTCCCTGACCTTTTCTAAAAAATGTGAGGACATTGCTTATCTGCCTCCTCCTTCTACAGTGAAGCTGGAGTACACAGATGCCGTTCACGCCAGGATTGCCCAGGCTTTAGCTCAAAAACTCACCCCAATGATCTCAGATGCAATGGACAAGGCTGTCCAGCATGGCATGGAACAGCTGTGCCAGGATTTTCATAGCCAGATTCACAGGCTACAGGAGGCAGAGCGGCGGATAACCTCAGTGGAAGAACAACTCCTCCAGGTAAATGCCAGTTTTGTCTACTCACACAAGAGTGCCTCAATCCCTACTTGATACGTTGGAAGATTTTAAGAACAGAACTGGTAGAAACATTCTGTGAATTATAGGCCTCCTTGAGTCTTACAAGCAAACATCTTTCATTGAACTCTGCAGACATTGCATTCCTGAGGCTCTAGGTCTCTGCTACCCATGTGTGACCAAGTTCTGGTATTGTGCGCTATTTAAATTATGCGTATAAGCACACCATATTACAGCTCCATAGATACCTACAGAGATTGTTGCTTTTTGACGACTACTCAGTGGAGGTCTCCAGGCAGCGCAAATCTGTCGCCTCAAGGTGAACAGCTTTCCTTCACATCTCCTCTGGAAGCCCAACAATATGTGGATTCTATACTAGCCAGAAATCTGGCTTCCGCTACTGTAATACTGATGCACCCTCCATCTCATCCTCTCTAGCCATGAGCATATCTAGGCAACAAAGCAGCCCTACAAATCCTCCTTCCAAGCATGGGTGCAATGCCTTTTTCTTTAACTGGTCAGTTATTTGCTGATTGTTACAGGATGACTGCTCTCTGCCTCCCATGGGGCATACCTGATATTGACCTGGCGATATTGTACCTAGCCAACTGATGCTTTACCCACTCCAAAGGCCTACAAGCCGGAGAGTCCTGTTTTACATTGTATGCTCTGCATGCTTTTTCTTGTCAGGAAACGCTAGCTTCCTTGCCTAGATACAGATGGGGTTTCTGGTGTGTTTTTTTTTTGTCCCAAATATATCATCTGTGTCAGCCTATCTCTGGTATGTGACAGCAACATACCCACCTGATGGGGGCTTGTTAGCTGGTCTTTCCTGTGTGTGTTCATTTCTCATACGGAAAAAAGTGAAGTCAATAGGTATATATGTTTGATGCTTTATGGTTTATCCTCCTAATTTCTTTTGGTTGAGCTTAACTTAACTTCTGTTCTATTTTGAGTAGACTAGATCACTCCTACAGGGTCTCTCACACTCAGGGTACTAGGCTGATCCCTGTACATTTAACCTATTAGTTTTCCCTTCCAGGTATAAGAGAGCTGCTGCGCTTAGGGTAGGGGGTGGGGCCACGTCCTCTCCCTTCTTTCCTCTCTTTATCAGGGGAATTTCCATTTAACGAGCCCTTACTAGCCCAGCTTCAATTATGCGGGTCATTTCAAGGGGCTCCGGTCTTCGAACAAGCGCATGCAAATCCTACATCACTTTAAACATCTACTGGCAGATGTGATTCTTTTCCAGGAGACCCATTCGACTGAAAATATCTTTCACCTTAAACTCTGGGCGGGGAAGGTTTTTGGTTCCTCAGCAGTGGAGCAAAAAGCGGGAGTAGCCATCCTCATTCACAAATGCCTGCCATACACTATCCGCTCGGTGGACAGGGTTCAGGATGGCCACAAACTAACGATCCATTTAACAATGGCATCAAAGGACCTAGCCATTACCAACATTTACGCGGTCAACTCCCCAGGCACTGCATTTTTTTCATGTTCTCTCTTCGTGGGTGTTTTGTTCCCCTGAGATCCTACATGTACTAAGCGGAGACTTCAATAGTGTAATAGTGTCTGTGAAGACAAATCATCTCCACGCCCAGCTCACAGACCTTCTCTATACCCTAGCCAGCCGTAAAATAGATTGTTGGCCAACACTATGTCCCTTCTGCACATGGCCGATGTGTGGTGTCTGTCCCATCCAACAGACAGGGACTTCACTTCTACTCACCGTCGCATGACACCCTGTCACGTATAGATTATTTATTTTGCTCATTCTCTTTGGTTCCGGCAGTACAGGACTCTAATATTTTAGAAATAACCACCTCTGGCCATAGTCCTATTGGTTACCTTAGATGACTTCAAGCTCCGTAGCATGACTTCTCCATGGCGGTTCCCATCCTATTAAATGGATAATGGGGATTTTTTCCATAGAATCTATACTTCATTCAATGATTTTGTTCTTATTAATTCCAAGCATACCTCTGACCCCAATCTGTTTTGGGAGACAGGAAATGCTGTCCTACGAGGCAAAAATCAACCCAATTTAAAAAGCATTCTTTAGAGCAATTCTTTCAGGCAAGTGATGCTCTCTGTAAAGCATAAGAAGATTTACTATCAAACTGCTCTTCAGAGACTAGACAGGCCTGGCTAGCCGCAAAACATTGCTTTGACCTCTGGGAAGACCTAAGAGAATTGACCAAGGCAAACTACCACTTTCTACAATTCCATAAATTCGGCAATAAGGCTCGTAAGATGTCAAACTCGCCCGGGTTGGAGTAACCAACACCCTGGAAGCCATGATTTTACTGGCAATTCAGATTGATCGATGGCTCCGTGAGCGCAGGACAGAGAGGTCTATCCAACCGAACCGGCCCGTCTGGATGACGCCAAGAGCCGCAATCCTGGCCTACCACATGCCGTCCAACCCAGCCCAGCACCCAACTAAATAAAATTAACTCATGCAAATCGGGCTAATGCGTCCCTCATTGTACCCTGAAGAGCGTCTGCGTTGCAGTCAGAGTAACTTATGCCTATTCTGCAGAGAGGCCTGTCATTACGTATGATCCTGCCCGGCAAAATTACATAAGTGCCCAACTGTACCCCTGGCCCATCTGTCATCCTTGACGCAAGCAACTCATCTTGCTCTTCTCCTCAAATTTCAGCTTCCGAAAAGAACGGTGCTGGTCAACGCCATTATTGACTCAGGAGCCTACAGCTGCTTTACCGACCTGATGTTTTCCACCCAGCAACAATTTCTGCTATGATCAGACCCAGGGTCTGTCTGTATACTTAGCCGATGGTTCCTGTATCAAGTCAGGACTAGTCACCTAAGAGACATCGCCCATACCTGGAACTACTCCAGCTCAACATAAAGAACTTTTAGGTGTGGATGCTTTCCCCTCTCCACTATTCCCCATCATCCTGGGCCTACCCTGGCTCCAAGCCCATAACCCTCAGATCGATTGGATCACTGGAGAGGTCAAGTTCCAGTCACAGTACTGTCAGAAACACGGTTTTCCCAAGACCGCTGAGGCCTCAACCAAACTACTATGCATGGATTCCAACTCAGAGGCATGTCAGCCAATACCTAAGGCCTATGGGGAATATCAGGATGTCTTTAGCAAACGAGGGGCTGACACGCTGCTTCCTCATAGACCCTGTGACTGTCTAATTGAGTTACTTCCTGGGGCTGAAATCCCCTTCAGACGTATATCCCCATTGTCAGAATGAGAAGAGGAGGCATTAAAGGAGTATGTGAATGAGAACCTGAAGAAAGGATTCATCCGCCCTTCTACATCCCCTGCAGGGTCTGGAATCTTTTTCGTGGCCAAGAAAGACCACTCCTTACGACCATGTGTCGACTACCGGGAACTAAACAAAATCACGGTTAAAAAACGCTATCCTTTTCCTCTGAGCTATTTCAAAAGTTGAGAGCTGCAACCATCTTTACCAAGTTGGACCTATGAGGAGCATACAATCTGGTCTGCATTTGAGAAGGGGACGAGTGAAATACAACTTTTCACATTAGGTTTGGCCACTACGAATACTTGGTCATGCCCTTCAAGCTATGGAATTCCCCAGCCACTTTTCAGCACTTTATCAATGACGTCTTTTGAGACATCATGGACATCTTTGTCATCGTATATCTTGATGACATCCTGATCTTTTCCATGTCCCTTGACTTAAACAAAAAACACTTCAAGAGTGTCCTGCTCCAACTTAGCCAACACTAGAGAAGTGCGAACTTCAGTGCCAGAGTATTCAGTTCTTGGGGTTTATGATTTCCCAGGCAGGAAACAAGATGGACCCACAGAAGGTCTCTGCCATACTGGACCCACCGTCAAGAAAAGGGTGCAGCGTTTTGTGTGTTTTCCCAACTTCTATAGAGGATTCATCAAGGGGTTCTCTGCAATCGTCACCTCATCACACAGTTGACCATACTGCAAATGCGATTCAACTGGAGCTCAGAACCTTAAAGGACATGTTTACGTTCAGCACTTATCCTAGGCCACCCTAACCCTGCCTTACCCTATATTCTTGAGGCAGATGCCTCAGAGACAGCAAAAGGAGCAGTGGTTTCTTAACGCAAGGGATTAAAAGACTTAATGCACCCTGTAGCCTTCTTCTCCTGCCAACTCTCTCCAGTGGAGAGAAACTATGATGTGGGAGATCGACAACTACTCGCCATCAAGGCGGCATTGGAGGAATTGGAAATACAGTATCTCGCAAAAGTGAGTACACCCCTCACATTTTTGTAAAAAATATTTTATTATATCTTTTCATGTGACAACACTGAGGAAAGGAAACTTTGCTACAATGTAAAGTAGTGAGTGTACAGCTTGTATAACAGTGTCAATTTACTGTCCCTTCCAAAAAACTCAACACACAGCCATTAATGTCTAAACCGCTGGCAACAAAAGTGAGTACACCCCTTAGTGAAACTGTCTAAATTGGGCCCAAAGTGTCAATATTTTGTGTGGCCACCATTCTTTTCCAGCACTGCCTTAACCCTCTTGGGCATAGAGTTCACCAGAGCTTCACAAGTTAACACTGGAGTCCTCTTTGACTCCTCCATGACGACATCACTGAGCTGGTGGATGTTAGAGACCTTGCGCTCCTCCACCTTCCGTTTGAGGATGCCCCACAGATGCTCAATAGGGTTTAGGTCTGGAGACATGCTTGGCCAGTCCATCACCTTTACCCTTAACTTCTTTAGCAAGGTTGGTTGTCTTGGAGGTGTGTTTGAAGTCATTATCATGTTGGAATACTGCCCTGCGGCCCAGTCTCTGAAGGGAGGGGATCATGCTCTGCTTCAGTATGTCACAGTACATTTTGGAAATGATGGTTCCCTCAATGAACTGTAGCTCCCCAGTGCCGGCAGCATTCATGCAGCCCCAGACCATGACACTCCCACCACCATGTTTGACTGTAAACAAGGCACGCTTGCCTTTCTACTCTTTACCTGATTGCCCCGACACATGCTTGACACCATCTGAACCAAATACATTTATCTTGATCTCTTTAGACCACAGGACATGGTTCCAGTAATCCATCTCCTTAGTCTGCTTGTCTTCAGCAAACTGTTTGTGGGATTTTTTGTGCATCATCTTTAAAAGAGGCTTCCCTCTGAGACGACAGCCATGCAGACCAATTTGATGCAGTGTGCGGCGTATGGTCTGAGCACTGACAGGCTGACCCCCCACCCCTTCAACCTCTGCAGCAATGCTGGCTGCACTCATACATCTATTTCCCAAAGACAACCTCTGAATATGATGCTGAGCACGTACACTCAACTTCTTTGGTCGACCATAGCTAGGTCTGTTCTGAGTGGAAACTGTCCTGTTAAACCGCTGTATGGTCTTGGCCACCATGCTGGAGCTCAGTTTCAGGGTCTTGGCAATATTCTTATAGCCTAGGACATCTTTATGTAGAGCAACAATTCTATTTTTTAAGATCCTCAGAGAGTTATTTGCCATGAGGTGTCATGTTGAACTTCCAGTGACTAGTATGAGAGAGTTAGCACGATAACACCAAATTTAACACACCTGCTCCCCATTCACACATGAGACCTTGTAATACTAATGAGTCACATGGCACCGGGGAGGGAAAATGGATAATTGGGCCCAATTTGGACATTTTCATTTAGGGGTGTACTCACTTTTGTTGCCAGCGGTTTAGACATTAATAGCTGTGTGTTGAGTTACTTTGAGGGAACAGCAAATTTACACTGTTATACAAGCTGTACACTCACTACTTTACATTGTAGCAAAGTGTCATTTCTTCAGTGTTGTCACATGAAAAGATATAATAAAATATTTACAAAAATGTGTGGGGTGTACTCACTTTTGTGAGATACTGTATCTACTAGAAGGCAAAGCACATCCCATACTGATATAAACAGACCACAATAATTGGAATATTTATGCTCTGCCAGACGTCTGAGACTCGGTTGGCACTGTTCTTTACTAGATTCTGTTTCCACATCACATGTCGACCAGGATCCAAGAATTTCAAACCAGATGCACTATCTCGGATGTACGATGACCCAAAAGAACTTTCCGTACCAGATACATCATAACTGCAGGTAACTTTTTGCTTTTACAACCTGATCTGCTGTCACAGATTAAGCAAGCTTCCACGGGTGTCAGTAGTTCCCCGGAGTTACCTTGGTGGCTAGAGATAAGCTACTATGGAGGGAGAGTCAGATTTTTGTACCAGAAAGGGTCAGGGTAAAAGTGTTAAGACTCCTTCATGATCACCCACTGGCAGGCCACTTCAGCATTCCAAAAGACCATAGACTTGGTACCTTCTGGTAATGTGAATTCTTGTCACGTCTGCACTCAAAGCAAGACTTCAAGAAGCAGAGCATGGGGGTTACTGAAACCACTACCTGTCCCCGATAGACCATGGAAAATTATCTTGATCGGTTTTATCCCACCATCAGAGGACTGTACAGCAGTCTTTGTGGTAATAGATAGGCTATCTAAGATGGCCCACTTCCTACCATTAAAGAACACTCCATCTGCTACAGAGATGGCTAGGGTCTTTATTAAAGAAATAATGAGGCTACATGATCCTGTGAACATTGTATCCTACCGGGAGTGCAGTTTTCCTCAAGCTTCTGGACAGCAATATGCAAGGTCCTGAAGATTGAGCTGTTCTTGTCCTCAGGGTATCACCCCCAGACAAACAGAAAGAACAAATCAGACACTGGAGCAGTACATCCAGTGCTTTACATCCTTCATCCAGAATGACTGGGTGTCATTAGTTTACTTACAATAATGCCAGTCACTCCGCCACTGGACAATCCCTGTTTTTTGCTAATTATGGGTTCCATTTGTCTTTCCTGCCTGATTTTGTTTCTGAGTCCTCAGTTTCAGCGGTACAGAGCACAATGAAGTTACTCAGCCACAACAACAGGGTACTACAGGAATCATGAGCAAAGTCACAAATGGATAACAAGCAGGCATTCGACAAGAGGAGGAGAGGGGAGATGAGCCTCCAATCACGAGATCGAGTGTGCCTGTCCACTGCAAACCTCAGGTTGGCATGCCCATCAAAGAAACTTGCGCTCAAGTTCGTGGGTCCTTTCCCGGTAAGGAAATTAAATGTGGTATCGTATGAGCTATTTTTGTCAGATTCATTTAAGAGACACCCAGTATTCCACATATCAGTGCTTAAACCTGAAGTAAAAGATCTCTTCCCTGACAGGGGTCAGGGGCCCCTGAACCAGTATTAGTTAGTGGCGATGAGGAGTATGAAGTAGAGGCCATTCTGAACTGCAGGAGGAGGAAAAACCAACTGCAATATCTCATTAAATGGAAGGGTAATGGTCCAGAGGACAACTCCTAGGTACCCGAGGGAAATGTCCACGCAAGAGGGTTGATACAGGCCTTTTTTCATAGTCACCCACAGAAAGAACGCCAGTTGGGCATCCGGAGGTTGCCCGTAAGGAGGAAGCAATGTCAGGAACATGCTGGACATAGCGCAGTGGAGGTGCAGTGGCAGAGGAAATTACGCATGCGTGGGCAAAAATCCCACAAATACCCTGCCTGTCAGTCACAGATGTTTATACAGGAGCATGCGCACAAATATTTGCGTGGACGCCTATGCCGCGCTTGCACACCCCCCATTAACATTAGCGCCCAAATGGCATATATAAGGAGGGCAGCTGCACTAGGGCTTTGCTGTCTGATCTGCAGCTTCCCCCTGTATCCTGTGCCTGTCCTTGATCTTGTTTGACCCAGCTTCCTGACCATCCTGATTCTCTCCAATCCTGACCCCAGCTTGCCCTAACCTTGTTTTTTCTGCATCTGCTTGATTCTCTTTTGCCAAACATTTGCCTGAATTTTGACTATTGTTTGCTTAATGTCTCTGATGTATCTGATCCCCTGTATATAACCTGGCTTGTCTGACCAGTCTCCTCAGCTTCCAACAGCCTCTACATACCTGCATCCGCAGTACACTGGCACCTGCAATGTACCTGCATCCGCAGCACACCTGCATCCACAACGTGCCTGCATTTTCAGCAAACTAGCACCTTCTACTACTACTGCCATCTGCTTCTCCTACCTACCTGCTAATGGGGAACATCGCAACAACATTGCAACCTCAGTGGTCCTTGAACCGTGGCTGTATGAGAGGCCATCCTCTGCTCGTCAGGCTCTGATCGAAGGTACGTGACAGGATGACTCTCCCCATTTCGTTTTTTAGAAGATGGTCTCGTTTGCCAGATTGCTATATCCCCTGCAAACTTTACCCTTAATCTTTAAGCATAAAGATATACAAAATCTTAACAGGCCCTATCAGCCTTTTCTATGGCGATCCAAACGGCCTCGTATTGCTAGCCATAAATGGCATCTTCTTAAACACGAAGGAGGGGTTGCCTAATCACCGTTTTATATAATCTCTCATGTCTTCTTAGGCAGGGCATAGATTAGCTACTACATCGGTCCACAAACTCTAACTACGCCTTGGTATGCCCCCTCAATCTGTCAGTGGTGCTCCACTCTCCACTGAAGGTCTTATCTTCCCATTTAAGTAACTCATTAATCAAGGACACCGTGATAGCATGGTGGGAGACATGTAGACTCATAGGTGCTCCATCCATCGTTTCTAATAGTGTTTCTAATTCCCATGTTCCCTCCAGGAATGGAGCATGAGGCTTACCTCCTCTAGACCTCCCAGGGTTTTACACGTGCTGCTTCCTTAATTCGCCCAGGCACCTGTACCAGACGATCCTTTCAGGAGATCTCTCAGCAGTACTGTCAACCCCCTCACCATATCTTTCATGATTAATAGCTGGTGGATTTTATCAAAGCCCAACTAGGCCGGATACAGACTGCACTGGTACATCCAGTGGTGGACAGGGTGGTGAAACAAAAATGTACTTCATCTCGATACTATACACTCAACTACTGCAACAAACCATATCCTCGATGGGGCATTCCCTATTAAAAAACCTGGTCTTCCAGAGATAGAGGACACCACAAAGCTCCAGTCAATGAGCAATGGACACAATTCAAGCTCATCCACAGGGGGTTTATACCCGTTCTGATGAACTCATCAAATCCTCTGCTGGCAGTATGTCCCTAGTACAGTGCCACCAGACCGATGCTACTTCATGGTTTCTGGACTTGTGCAACAATTCAGGATTACTAGGATAAAATTGTTCACTATGGAATCACCAGGACCAGGCTGCCTACGGACCCACTAATTTGTCTGTTCAGCTACACAGTGACTACTGATACTGCCTCTCTGGACACCAGGAAACCCCTATCCATGACCCAATGGATGCATCTTTGTCTTCTAAAAGCCATGAGGGTCCTACTTAAGGCCTGGACATCTCCACACAGTTCACCTCTCTCCACATTCAAGAAGGAGCTGAAAACACTCTTGTATCTGGAAAAACTGGACACAATGTTACAAAACTTCGGACCCACCAAACGTTTCTTTACTCGCTGGACAGCCTTCATTGAGCACACTTTCTCTTTAGCTGAAATTCATAAATTCATGACCACCTTTCATAACTACCTCATGACCATCTTTTCGTGACTACCTCTTTACCATGTGATCAGCTGTGACCAATCACAGCTGATCACAACGTGTAACCAGGAACTGCCGGTAAACGTCTCTCCTCGGTTCGCGCTGACAGGGAGAGCTTATCGGTGGCTCTCCTGTCAGAGGGGGGTCTGCGCTGATAATCAGCACATTGATTTTCAGATCAGTCCCCATCAGAGGTGCCCACCACATCTGCCAATCAGCTGCCAGTCAGTGCCCACTAAAGTGCCAATCAGTTCCCAAAATGCCAGTCAGTGCCCATCAGTAAAGGCTGTCAGTACCTCATCATCAGTGCTGCCTATCAGTGCCATCTTGTAGTGCCCATCAGTGCCATCTATTAGTGCCCATCAGTGTCGCCTGTCAGTGCCCATCAGTGCCACCTATCAGTGCCCATCAGTGCCACCTATCAGTGCCCATAAGTGCTGCATATCAGTGCCACCCATCATTTCTATATATTAGTGCTTCCTCATCAGTGCCCATCAGTGCCACCTTATCAGTGCCCATCAGTGAAGGAGAAAACAAATTTTTTAACAGAAACAAAGAAAAAAAACTTTTATTAAAAAAAAAACTTTTTTTTTAGTTTGTTTAGCAAAAAATAAAAACCCCAGTGGTAATCAAATACCACCAAAAGAAAGCTAGATTTGTGGGAAGAAAATTATAAAAATTTTGTTTGAGTACAGTGTTGCATGACCGCGCAATTGTCATTCAAAGTGTGACAGAGCTGAAAGCTGAAAAGTGTTCAGGGCAGGAAAGGGGGAAAGTGACCTATATTTAAGTGGTTAACTGACCAAAAATGCAGCAAGCAATACTTTAAACACCACGACAGAAGCACAATGGACCAGTGTGAAGACATACATAGAATTTGAAGGGATGCATTTTTCTTGAGCTTTTCTAAAGGTGCCTATAAAGGCCGACAATAAATTCATAATCATGATATTAATTAAAAAGTCAAATATTATACAATTATATATAAAAATATATATATTTATTAAAAACTGTCATATTCGGCTTCGGTTTCAGCCAAGTGCATCCTACATTTTCGGGTTCGGCACCAAAATTTTCATTTTTCTGCACCTCTACTTTTAGCCCTATATGCCTAACACAGCCTTCCTTAGGCTGTAAAAAAATCCCAGAGTATCTGACAGCTGTTTGTAGTTCTGCAAAATAAAAATAAAAACTACAGATGCTTGCATTAGAGTTAGAGTAATTGCTACTAAAACTCTTTTTTACTAAGATAAATGGTTTTGTGGTCTGACTAAGGGTAGACACCCAATATAACGCACCTCATCCCAAATTTGTGACAAAATGTAGAAAAAGAAATAAACGGGACTATAGCGGTGCTAGCGTTAGTATTTAGACAACAGTGGAAGACTCAGTTCATTAGATTAAAAAAAGGGGATTTATCCATTTATTGAACAGGTAGTACAAAATATTTAATAAAATTACATATGTATATATATAAGCGTTTTCACAAAATTTCAAAAATAGGGCATAGCTGATATGGTGGGTAATTAGATGTTAAACCAAAGAGATCATACGTGGTCCCAACATGTTTCACCCATCGGGGCTTCGTCAGGGGAAGTATGTCTCAAATGTGAGAGTACATCGAACATAGCTGTTAAAGTAGACAATAGAAGGATTCATATTAACATATTGTAAATTGGTTTAAGTAGAATTTAGAAGATCGATCTGTAAACAGGTCCACAGTTGGCAAAAAGAATAACGACTTACCACCATTAAAGCCCTAGATGAAATAAATGGGGGTGGAGACAAGAGAAACCTCTGCACGCTAATAGAGGAAGGAGAGGGATCTCCTCCTCGGTGTAAGACGTAGACGGAGCTCCGAGCATACAAACCCTCACAGTGACCGCTTAAGAGACCTAGCCAAAATAGATCAAAGGAATATATATAAATAGATGAATTGAATTAAATTAGAGAAAGAACCCCATTAGAGTTAATTAATTTAAATGAATATAATTATGTGAAAGCAATATAGAGGTAATAAGGTAAAAGTTATATATTATAGTGGTCAATAAATTTTGATCTAATTGGGGTTAATGGTCCAGTTAGCCCGATCATTTATGGGGCAGATTAAGTCACTATTAGGTTAAATATTCAGGTTATACTCACATTAAAATCAAAATTGAGAGAAAAAAAAGAGAAAAATAGAGCGGATGAGATGATGTCTGATTATCCACTGGATACAAAATATCCGATTAAGATGCATTCATAGGACATGAACCTTCAGAGAACTTTAGTCCAGTGAAGAGAAAGTTCCAGAAGATGAAATTATTCTAAAAGTCAAATATATTGTATATTAATCAGTTATCCACAAGGGGACGTCTTGAGTAGAAACAGTAAGTGTATAATAAAAATAATCCATCATTAGGTATTGTCATAAATATGGAATTAGCATTGTGCGGTTCTTATATTTTTTTCATATTTTTTCATATTATTTAAATTATGTATAGATAGAATAATAAGGGAATGATCACTCAGCATGTTAGACAAAAACAGATTGAAGAGCCAATGGCCCAAACCAAGCTGTTAGTGTTGAATGAAGTAATACATTGTCTTGTGTATTATTAAACATACAGCATAACAATGCTTTTCGTCTGAAAGTATGACAAAAGGACATCTAATGAAGTAACAATCATAACAGTTTACAAAGCCCAGAAAATAAAGGGACTAGTAATGTACAGGAGACAGTGTGTCAGATTATCAGATAAGCAGCAGATGGTTACCTTGAAACAGAGTTGTGGATAAATATCAGGCTGCCTCACCAAACCGCTCTGGTTGGTGTGCAGTCTGATAATGCCGGCTTTTAAGCGATCACCAACTCGACCGGCGTCTGACGTCACCGGCGGAGTGCGGACGTGACAACGTTAGTGCGCATGCGCCCAGGATCCCGAAGCTGTGCCAAAACTACAAGACCCAGAATACCTAGCGCCCAGGGGAGGGGACTTGGTCTCACGCACCAACGTCATTAGAAACATAGTTTCCAATGAGGCGGAGCGGGATCATGTTGTAATGTATCATAGTATGGTAAAGCTTGGTAAGATAGTAAAACCAAATTCGGGAATAATGGGAAAGCAGAAACTGCAACAGAACGTATGAGTCGGGCAGACCCAGCAATTGCCGGATATGCCCTGGGTGTCCATATGAGGGCTGTAAGGAGCCCAAAGATTCCGTCACAATCAGGCACCCTGTGCATGTTCTCATTGCAGACCCTCAGAGACCAAGGATGAAGTCGCTCTTTTGTCAATGATGGCGGGTACAGTTAACCAACCAAAAAAAAGCCGTACCCGCCAACTTCCAGGGAGAAGTTACAGAACGATCTTAGAAAACAACATAGTTTACATAATGTACATTGCACATGTTTAAATTTAAACATAAATCTTCGACATAAAAGACAATTTAGGAAAAACATACTTATATAGAACATGACTAAATGAATGATAATTAATAGAAAATAAATTTAATATCGAACAATAACAGCAGTTTAATTTTATTTAACTAAATTAATTTACAAATAAACATTAAGAAGAAAGGGGGAAGGGGGTAAAAAAGGAAGGAAACAGAGGACTCCTAGAGCAGGGAAGAGGGGGGATGTGGACAACCTAGGTCATTGCAAGTCAATGCAGATCGGCCAATCATAGGAAGGGTCTAAAGCTAAGATTTTCGTTAAAGCCAGGGAAAACAGTTGCCTCTAGATTATAAATCCAGCGAGCCTCTAATTGTAGCAAAGTTTTATCAACGCTTCCTCCTCTGACATGAGGCGGAATATGTTCCAAAGCCATGAAACGTATATTTCTTGCATTAAAGTTATGAAAAGTACCAACATGGTGACTAACTGCTGTTTCCACTTTTCTCTTAAAGATAGGTTTAATGTGGTCACGAATTCGCTTATAAAAGGGGCGCTTGGTTTTTCCTATATAGAATCCACCGCATTGGCAAATAGCCATATATACAATGCCCAGAGTTTGGCATGTAATTTGATGTTTAGCACGGTGAATTTGACCATTGGGAAGTGTGCAGGTTGAACTGTTGAGTATAAATGGGCACATGTCACAGTGCCCACAAGCAAACGTTCCTGGGTTCAGGCATTTTATATCAGAGAGGGTTTCAAAATGGCTATGAACCAGACTATCTTTCAGAGAGGGTGCCCGTTGGTAAGTTATTTGTGGTTTACTACCAATATATTTGTTAACTATTGGATCAGCAGACAGCAGAGGCCAGAAATTTTCCACAATCTTGCGGATTTTGAGGTGTTCAGTAGAGTATCTTGTAATAATTCTTATTTGGTCGGTTTGAGTGGTAAGTTTTTGGCCAAAAATAAGAGAGCTGCGATCTTGTTCACATACTCTCTTATAAGCTCTCTTCAAAACCGAATGACTGTAACCCCTATCTTTTAAACGAGCATATAGCTCGTCCGCAGCTTTTTTGAAATCTGCATCCCGGCTGCAGTTACGTTTGATGCGAAGGTATTGACTGTAGGGAATACTGGTTACAAGCGATGCAGGATGGAAGCTTGTCGCATGTAAGACAGTATTCCCGGCAGAGGGCTTTCTGTAGAGGGATGAGTGTAAAACGCCATCCCTGTCCAGATGCAACATTAGATCAAGGAAACTAAGCTCTGTCTGACTGCAGGACATAGTAAATTTTAAATTAAATCGGTTTGAGGAGATCCCCTTCATAAAGAGATCAAGCTCATCCCTGTCACCTGACCAGAAAAAGAGGACATCGTCGATGTACCTGTACCAGGATATTATCCTGTCCAGGCACACCGACGGATCCTCGATGGAGAAAAGCTCCCTCTCCCACCCCCCCAGGTACAGGTTGGCATACGATGGGGCACACTTAGTCCCCATCGCAACCCCCTGCACCTGGAGGAAGTGGGAGAGTCCGAACATGAAAACATTATGCGTGAGTATAAATCTCAAAAGCTCGAGAACAAAGGAATTATAAATGGCTGAATTTGGTCCTCTTTCTAAAAGATGGCTCTGCAAACCGCAATCCCTTGATTGTGGGGGATGGCATTGTACAAACCCTCGATGTCCAAGGCTACAAGCCATGTTCCAACCGGAAGTATAATTCCCTCGATAATTTTTAACAAATCTATTGTATCCTTGACATAGAATGACAGGGCTACAACATGAGGTTGCAGGTAGTCGTCAATTAGTGCGCTAGCGTTTTCGGTAAGACTTAAACAGCCCGATATAATTGGATGACCAGGGGGTTGAGTAAGGCTTTTATGAACCTTAGGCAAAGAATAAAAGGTTGGTACCTTGGGATCCTTTACATTCAAAAATTTCCAAGTCTCAAGATCAATAGTACCCTGTTGATAGGCTTTAAAGATAATACCACGGTATTGCTTTACATAATTCTCAATTACTGTTTGTGAGATCTTTCGATAACAAGTTTCATTAGACAAGATATCCTTGCACATTTTTTCATATTGCAAGGTATCCATGATAACAAGGTTCCCACCCTTATCTGCTGGCTTTATGACTATACTGCTGTTGCCTTGAAGGGATTTAAATGCTTCTTGCTGTTTTTTCGTAAGGTTCTTCCTTCCAAAATGGTCAAAATTGATTTTTTCAATTTCCTTAGTAGTTTGTTGGACAAATGCCCAGATATTGGGGTTTGTATGAAGTAGTGGGAAGGTTCGTGATTTAGGCTTAAATGAGGAGGGTGGGGGAAAGGACACACCGACCGCAGATATCCCCGGCACAGATTGAAAGCCGGGGACATCATCGTCGGTGTGTGCCTCCTCCCACAGATCCATCAAGTCCTCAAGGGCCTGTTGCTCATTTAGTCTTGAAAGAGAGACGGGTTGACCAGATTCATAGGTCTGGTCACCTGATGGTTTATCAAAGATAACCTTGTAAAGCAGTCTCCGAGCAAAAAGGTGTATGTCCTTAATAACATGAAATTTATCTGTATGGGAGTTGGGACAGAAAGAAAGACCTAATTTAAGGATTGAGATTTCTTCCGCCTTAAGCTCATGAGAGGAAAGATTAATAATCTCCATCTCTGTATGTTTTGGCATTATGTATTGGGAGTTGGGATTGGATCCTTGTCTTTCCCTAAAAAAATAGGGGCTAGTTTAGTGTCTGGTAGCGATGCAATAGCTAAAGGAGGGGTAGTGGTTTCCTGATTATTAGCCTTTAGAATATTTGGTGTGGACTGTGGCATAGTTTCCGAATGGCTTCCCTTGGGGATAGCGCCGGAATGTGCATAAGATGCTAATGAGGGAGTGAGAGGTGCTGCCGTTGCAATGGATTGTGTAACCATGGCTTGAAGACCACGTGCGGTTTTGGGGGAAGGATGAAAGGTAGAAAGTGAGCGGGAATGTGAGAGGGCAGGACGCCCAGGTAGAGAGCGGTGCGAAGGTGCTGTGCCAAGTTGATGTTTTAGGGATTCCGTGGAAGCCGCATCTGAATTCCCTTTCCGTTTTTTAGGAAGTCTATCGTCCGACAGATCACGGTATATCGTGGATTGACTCGAAGAGAGAGAGGATGCAGAGGATAAATTTGTTGTTGGATCATCTGTTTTTGTATTTTTATTATTAGTGTGTCTATTAAAGGGTCTATTGTAGGTGTTCTGTGTCCATTTGTAAGCAAATCCATTATTATGGGCATTAATATCTCTTAAGAACTTGCCTTCCTTGCCATTTATGATTTCTTTTGTGTATCCTTCTATATGTTCTTTTAAATCTTTCTCTCTAGACTTGAATCTGGCAGTTGCCAGAATTAAGGAGTACTCATCAAACCATTTTGTTATATGGTCATCCAGAGTGGCCAGTTCGGTGTCATATTGGTCACATAATGTGACCATCATTTGGAAAGAGCAATTTTGTAAATTGCCCTCCCAAATTTTCTTTAGGGTGTCATCGATTTTGCGTAAATTAGGAAATATTTGGATGCGTAGTCCCCAGGGGACGACTTGATACTCTATATATTTCTCAAAAAAACTTTTTGTGCCAGAATATACGGACCTTCTTTTCTAGGAGTCTCTGTAATCTCAGGAATGCCTGGTCTAAATCTTGATCAGAGATTGCCGAGGTGTTTTGAGACTGTTGTATCCTAGTCATGAAACCCTCCCATGCCTCTCCACAAAAGGAAGCCATCTTGAAAAAAAAAAAAAAAAAAAAGGAAGGGGGGAGGGGAAAGGGAAGCAAAAAAAGGGGATTTTTTTCTAATTTGTAATATGTAAGAAAAAAAAAAAAATAACACATATAAGATTTTTTTCCAATAGAGTATACCACTGTGTGTAAATTATTAATGAAACCAATTATAATACTAGAGTAATTTGGTTTCTGTGTCACCAAAGGCAGACCACTGAAAAGTGTGTATTAAAACACTATTAGACAGATAAATGGTTTTGTGGTCTGACTAAGGGTAGACACCCAATATAACGCACCTCATCCCAAATTTGTGACAAAATGTAGAAAAAGAAATAAACGGGACTATAGCGGTGCTAGCGTTAGTATTTAGACAACAGTGGAAGACTCAGTTCATTAGATTAAAAAAAGGGGATTTATCCATTTATTGAACAGGTAGTACAAAATATTTAATAAAATTACATATGTATATATATAAGCGTTTTCACAAAATTTCAAAAATAGGGCATAGCTGATATGGTGGTTAATTAGATGTTAAACCAAAGAGATCATACGTGGTCCCAACATGTTTCGCCCATCTGTTTCTACTCAAGACGTCCCCTTGTGGATAACTGATTAATATACAATATATTTGACTTTTAGAATAATTTCATCTTCTGGAACTTTCTCTTCACTGGACTAAAGTTCTCTGAAGGTTCATGTCCTATGAATGCATCTTAATCGGATATTTTGTATCCAGTGGATAATCAGGCATCATCTCATCCGCTCTATTTTTCTCTTTTTTTTCTCTCAATTTTGATTTTAATGTGAGTATAACCTGAATATTTAACCTAATAGTGACTTAATCTGCCCCATAAATGATCGGGCTAACTGGACCATTAACCCCAATTAGATCAAAATTTATTGACCACTATAATATATAACTTTTACCTTATTACCTCTATATTGCTTTCACATATTAATTATATTCATTTAAATTAATTAACTCTAATGGGGTTCTTTCTCTAATTTAATTCAATTCATCTATTTATATATATTCCTTTGATCTATTTTGGCTAGGTCTCTTAAGCGGTCACTGTGAGGGTTTGTATGCTCGGAGCTCCGTCTACGTCTTACACCGAGGAGGAGATCCCTCTCCTTCCTCTATTAGCGTGCAGAGGTTTCTCTTTTTTACTAACTACTGCACCACCCAATCAAGTACTTGCTGTGGTAAAAGTGGAAGAGTTGTGAGAGCTTAGAATTTACACTGAGGCCCGGGGATCTGAAATGATAAAAAAATACTGGGTAGCTACAGAGCACAGAGTGCTTAGCTGTAAAAATAATTTTAAAAGTTAACCACTTAAGGACCGCCTCCTGTATATATACGTCCTCTTTTTGAAGAGGCATATCTCGGTAACAGCAGCAGCTGCTGCCACAACCGAGATATCCGTATCTTCAGGCGACGGTCCTGTAAACGATAATGGTGGTCTCCGCAGCGGATTCGCCGTGAGATCACCGTTATCGGTGGCGGGAGAGGGGCCTCCCCCTCCCGCCGCTCTCCCACACTCTCCGCCGCTTACCAGAGCCGTCGGTAGCGGTGGAAGCGATCGGGTCCTCTTTCTTCATTTCAATTCTTTTTTATTGAAAGATTTTTCACATACAAAGTCAAAGCAGTGGATATACAAAAATAAGGGAGAGAAAATATAAAAAATAAGCAAAATACTTAAGGCACAGTAAAAATGCAATTGACAGCGTCCCTATATTTAATCTATACAGCAATTTTTTACCCAATCTGGTCAATACTGCAAGAATAATAGCATTGCACTTCTGTGAAACATAATCTATGTACCCAGTATGCTGTTAATAGGCTCATGTTTCAATGTGAGGTCGTCGCAGCCCTCCCCTCCACGCCCCCCTAAAGGGAACTCACTGTGGCTCCGAGGAGGAGACTACGACCCCCCACACCATCCAATGTTTATATCACACGAGCTACAACATTTTTGGGAAGGCCCAAAAGGCCAAGTTACGTGCAACACCGTATTTTGGGTATACTAGCGACCATATAATTCCATCGTAGGAATATTAGTAGGACATAACTTATATGAGAGAAACAACAACAAACAAACAAAAAGAAAACAAAAACAGAAACAGTGCAGTCAAGCTGTAGAAGCAGTAGTCTTATTGATCTGTTAACCTTCGTATCTAGCAAGTTTAAGTTCAGTAAGAGACAGTCTTGGCTCTAGTGTTATACCAGGTATTCCAAGGACTCCATGTTTTATTGATTATTAAGTTCTTACCTATCCCAGAAGCGAAAAGGGTTTCATATGTGCCATGTGTATTGATTATTTGTATCACCTCATGAAGAGTAGGATACATTGTGTTCTTCCAGTGTCTAACCAGAGCAAGTCTGGCTGCCAGGAAAATGTGGGATAGAAGCGTTCTCTGGTGAGGAGGAAACATTTCCATCCCCAGAGAGAGCAACGCCATCCCCGGTGTAGGCTGAATCTGGATGTTGAGTGTCTGCAGGATGAGATTAAAAATCAAGTCCCAATACTTCTTTATTTAAGGGCATGTCCATAGTATGTGATATAGCGTACCTATTCCACCACATTGTCCCCAACATTGGGAGGATACTCCTTGTGTAAATTTGGACAATCTATAAGGGGTGAGGTACCATTTTAGTAAAATCTTTTGAAAGAGTTTCCATAGATTAGCACATTTGGTAGAGTGATATGTCGTAGTCAAGGCCATTTGCCATTTATCCTCTGAATATACACTGCCAAATTCTTTCTCCCATGCCTTCATATCTAAAGATTTAAGAAACAAAAGTTTATTTTGGAGATAGGAGTAAAACAACGATATTCCTTTAATATTGGTGGTTTCGGAGAGTAAGTATTGGGACATTCGCCAAGGGAGGGATATGGATAGCCTATGTGACTTTAACAAATGCGAAATCTGAAGGTATTGGTAATATTCAGCTGGAGGAATATCAAATTCCAACTGTAGGGCCCGAAAGGTTTTAAGAGCAGGACCCACCAAACGGTCGTCCACTACTAGGTCCCTATTGGAGCTCCAGTGAGTCAAAGAGATGTCCGGTATTAAATGGGATAGAGCTGATATAGGAAACTTCAATGGGGTAAGTTTGGTCCCAGGGAAACTCTGAGTCGTCAGTGACCGCCAAGCCTCAAGTGAGGCTCGTATGGTCGGTCTCATGTCAGTGGGATATGTAGGCATGAAGGGGCTGTCTAATAGAAAGTTGTATAAGTTCCTGTTTGGGATCTGGTTCTGTTCAATAAGAGCCCACAAAGTAGGTGTGGAAGGGCAGAACCAGTGTTTTAGTTGGGCCAATATAGCAGCTGTATAATAGTCTCTAATGTGTACATGTCCTATTCCACCCACCTTCCTGTGTTTTATAAGTTTGCTGCGGGCCCTCTTACCACCCCAAATGTATCTATTAATGACGGATTGTGCAGAGGAAAAGAAAGAGGGAGGGACCGGAATAGGGAGGGTTCTAAAGATATATATTAGTTGTGGGAGAATATGCATCTTGAAGGCCGCCAATCTGCCCGACCAGGACAATTCATATTTCGCCAATTTGTTAAGTTTGGATTGAAGTGACTGAAGTATAGGAGTATAATTTTCTTTAACTAGATCTGAAGAGTTCGGGGTGAGAGTGATACCGAGATAGGAGATACCTGTGTCCTTCAGGTGTATGGGAATTTATTGCTAAGAACCTGTTTAAGTTTGACTGGATTCCCTAGGCCCAAGACGTATGATTTGGTATCATTTACTTTGTAGTAGGACACCTCCGTGAAAGTTTGCAACAAACTATGTACTGAAGCTAAGGATGTTTCAACATTGGTGAGCATGAGGATAATATCATCCGCAAAGAGGCTGATGGTGTGGGTCATATCCTTGATCCTAAAACCTGTTATGTGGGGGTGGGAACGTATTACGTTGCCAAGGGCTCCATGAGAAGATTAAAAATAAGAGGAGAAAGTGGACACCCCTGTCTGGTCCCATTTGTTATCTTGAATGGTGTAGAAAGCATTCCCGATGTGTACACCTGGGCCGATGGTGTAGTATATAATGCCATGATGCCTGAGTGGATCCGGCCTTCAAAACCAAATTTGGTGAGCACTTTGGACAAGTACTCCCAGTGGATTCTATCAAACGCCTTCTCTGCATCCAAAGCTAGGAGCAAAGAAGGCATTTTAGTTTTGTTAGCATAATGTATTATATTAATGAGACATCTTGTTGCATCCGCTGTTTGTCAGCCTTTAGTAAACCCTGATTGGTCCAGGTGTATCAGGGAGGGTAGGAGATCCACCAATCTATTGGCTAGAAGCTTAGCGTATAATTTCAAGTCACAGTTCAGTAACGAGATAGGTCTGAAATTTTGCGATGTGTTAGGCTCCTTCCCCGGCTTTGGCAAAGCTACTATTAATGCCCTGAGCATTTTCGATGGAAAAGAAGAAGAAGAGACAGCGGTATTATAAATATTTTTGAGATGAGGGATTAGCTCAGACTTGAAAGATTTATAATATTCCCCTGTGAAGCCATCTGGTCCAGGCGATTTGTTCTGGGGGAGAGAGTCAATGGCTTTAGCTATTTAAACTTCAGAGAAAGGGGAATTAAGGTGTTCTAGCTAGCTAGATGATACCTGAGGAAGATTGATTTTATCTAGAAAATCTGTAATCATGGATTCTGTTGGTTGAACCGTAGAGGGATCATCTCTCAGATTATAGAGAGAGCTGTAGTAACAGCTGAAATCGTCTGCTATAGCCTGTGGATGATAGACCTTTTCCTGAGTAACAGGGTGGAGAATAAAAGGGATTTTTGTCTTGATCCTTTGACCTCTGAGGCAGTTGGCTAAAAGTTTTCCAGCTTTGTTACCGCTTACATAGTACGTCATCTTAAGGCGCTTAGAGGACTTTTCAAAGTCATCTAATAAGGTTAGGCGAAGGTCATACCGGAGTTGCGATAGTTGTTCCGACCTCTGTGACGTGGCATTTTGTTTGTTATGGGCTTCTAGAGTGTGAATATTAGAAATGAGGTCTTGGACCTGCTGTCTCCTCTTCCTCTTAACCCTTGCCCCCAATTTTATCAAAACCCCTCTCATATAAGCCTTATGAGCATTCCATAGAACCATCTGATCAGATACAGAGTTAACATTATTAGAAAAAAATTCAGACAATTCTTCCTGTAGATGAGTTTTGGAAGGATCAGCCTGGAACAATCTCGGGTTGGATCGCCAAACGAATGTAGTATTAACGCTTGGCGAATCTTCAACCGAAAGCGTCACCGAGGCGTGATCCGACCATGTGATGACATTTATCTGAAGCCTCGTACACACGACCGAGTTTCTCGTCCAAAACCGGCAAGAAAAGTGCCGCGAGAGCTTTTTTGTCGAGAAAACCGTTCGTGTGTATGGTTTTACGACGAGAAAACTGCAGTGAATCTCAACGAGAAAATAGAGAACCTGCTCTCTATTTTCTCGTCAGGATTCCAGATTTCCTCGTCGTGTTTCTCGTCGGCCTCTTTTGTGATGAGAAAATGGTTCGTGTGTATGCTTTTACGACTCTTCCAAAAGCGCGCATGCTCACAAGCAACTATGAGACGGGAGCGCATCTTCTGGTAAAACAATCCTTCGTAATGGAGATAGCACATTCGTCACGCTCCAAATTTTTGCATCGTTTAAATGTTGTGCATTGAAATCTTCGTTAGAATGTGACATTAATCCAAACAAATGAACTTCTTTTGCTGCTGATATTCACACAGAGTTATGACTATCTTTTTTTAACCTTTTTCATGCTGCTCTTAAGAAGATTTATGTGTATTATATCGTGCAAGTTTTTAGGAATATTAAAAAATTAGTTCTTTTTCTAACTGATGTTAATTGTAATTTCGCAATGTTTTGGTAGTGATCTCACATTGAATCTTTTAATATATATGATTTAAATTTACACACTTTTTGGGAAACACGATTTAGTTATTTTTTTTGGGGGGGGGGTTGTTATCTGTCCCTTTTTTGGTCAGTCAAATGTATCTGCTTACTCCAAAGCTAGATTTGAAATTTTTACAAATACACATAGTCAAGTATGAACTTAAACAAAAATAACATTTATTCATGTTTCAAATAAAATAAAGAGAAGGCAGCGCTGGAGAAGCTGCTGCCATTTGTGCATCCCAGGGACCCCAGAGCACACAGCAACCCTGTGTGGACACTAAAATTGGGAGCTTGAGAAGGCCAACATTTCTGAACACAATCTGATGCTGGCCTCCCAGAGGTCAGGAACAGCAGCAGGTGATATATATGTCCCAAGTGTGTGGTACTACAACAGGCTGCCTTCTGTCCGACCACAATGAAGCAAGGCCATCACTTCCTCGTCTTCCTGGCAACCTTCCCTGCAACCTTTCCTGAAGCCTTCCCTGCAGCCTTCCTTCTTCGTTTGGCTGGAGGCTGGGCCACTGGAGGGGTACTCCTGTCAGGAGGAGGAGGAGGTGGAGGAGAAGGGGGTGGCGCAGAAGAACAAGGTGGAGGTGGAGGAGAAGGGGGTGGGGCGGAAGAACAAGGTGGAGGTGGAGGAGAAGGGGGTGGGGCGGAATAACAAAGTGGAGGTGGAGGAGAAGGGGGTGGGGCAGAAGAAGAATGTGGAGGTGGAGGAGGAGGTTGAGGTTGGGACAGTTGTGCCACCTCACAAATGGCGGTATTGGGGGTAATTTTTCCCATCACCCCCTTGTTAAGCAAGGTGATGAGCAGGGGCTCGCATAGGAGGCGTTGCTCCATGCTCATCACCTTGAACTTTGCCTCCACTAGGCCGGCAATGGCCTCTTCAGGGGATGTGGGCTCTTTGAGGGTGGCATGGGCCTCTTTAATAAGGGCCATTGCTGCCTTACTGGTGGTCCTGTCCCTCCTGCCTCTTTTGGGAAGCCGGATGGGAGGCACCTGGGATCTGGTGCTTCTCCTTTGCCCTGCCACCTTCTGGCTGCCACTGGGCCCTGCCACCTCCTGGCTGCCACTGGGCCCTGCCACCTCCTGGCTGCCACTGGGCCCTGCCACCTCCTGGCTGCCACTGGGCCCTTCCTCCTCCTGTCTGACAGTTTCCAGACCCTCCTCCTGGCTGATTTCATCCTGTGTATGAAAAAGGGACATAGTTTAATATGTTTTAATCTTTGCATCAAACTTTATAAACATGATTGAAGCAATTAGAATGTAAATCCAGAAATCATTTTTTTAGAATTTACACCTACATCAGATTGACTATTTAGCACCCAATTATGTGCAGACTAATGTCTCGAGATCTTGATTTCACTTGTGGAACCCAAAATATTGTATGTTTCTCATCTTGACATATTTGTCAAACATTAATTTTATCACAATACATTTTCATTTAATACTATACCTGATTCCAGATGGCAAAATCAGGATCATCCAGGATGGCTGCCTCCTCTTGCTCCAGAGAAGGCTCAGGTTGGCTGCAGGGAAGTCTGGGGGGAAGAGTGGAGAGTGATGGCCTTGCCTCAATGTGGTCATCCAGGAAGGACATCCTGCTGTAGTACCACAAAATCGGGACATACACATCATCTGCTGCTGCTCCTGACCTCTGAGAAGCCAGGACCTTAGAGCGTTCAGTCCTGTAGGTGCCTCTCAAGCTCCCAATTTTAGTGTCCACTTGTTTTGCTGTGGCTGTGGGCACCTTGGTCTGCACAAATGGGAGCAGCTTCTCAAGCGCTGCTTTTCTCACCCCTCTTTTTTTATGGATGGGGTTTTTCGTCTCCCACAGAGCGGGCAGCTCCCTTACCCGGTCAATAAATTCCACCAGGAACTCTTTGTCGCTAATAAAGACATTCATATTGTATCTGCAAGTTTAAGAAATAATAGATAACTAATGTGAGGCAAACAGTCTAACCTCCTTAACATCGTAGTCACCATATATATCCTACAACATTCTCAAAACAGTATAGGCCAACAATTTTTACAAGTCACAAAATCACATACCTTCGTTCGCACGTCCGTCACTTGAACTCCTCTCTCCGCACACCGAACGTACTATAGTCACATGTGTGTTTTCTATATACACACCACGCATGCGTCAAAATTCGAACACGTCGCTCCGCACACGTCGCCCGCCCATGACGTTCTAACTAACATCTTTTCCCCGCCCCTTCTCTTTCGGCGCGCAGACAGATATGGCGGAGTTACAGCAGGTGTCTGATAATTCCGCAACAAACGAGGAGGAGACAAGCCTGGAGACCGAGGAAACGTCACGATAAAGGAGGAGATTCAAGGCATCGAATATGTCTTTTGCCGAGATGGCGGAGATGGTGGACATCTTGCTCAAGTCTGATTATGACGCAAAGCATGGGCCGTATAGCAAACCAAATAGAAGGAAGGCCAAAATCCTCACTAAAGTCGTGAAGAGTCTGAAGACGAATTTCGGGGTGAAACGCTCAAATGAGCAGCTCAGAAAGAGGTGGTCAGACCTCAAACTGAGGGAGCCAGAGCAGTTAAGGAGCATTAAGAGAATGTTCGCTAAAAGTAAGTAAAATGGACACTTTTATGCTATTAATCCTTTTCTAAACTGACATGTTGCTGTTTTTTTTTTGTTTTTCTTATTGGACTCCCTTCCAAAATGTTATATTTTGAACTTGGTTGGGCACAGTAATCGTTCGTAACGTTACAGACACTTCGTTCGGCCACTATCCGCTGTTTTGGATTCTTTTACAGCCACAAAAGTAATTAGACATCTGCCATTTTTTGTGAAATTTGGGGCACAAAGTTTTAGGCTAGATGATGTGTTTGTAAAGAGAATGAAATGCAAACTTTTGTCAGTGTAAAGGAGAGGACACTCAGCAGCTGCTTCCACATCTGTACTTTGGAGCACTATAGTGTGGGCCAACAGACCCGCCTTTTTTGGGTGTCCCACACAGGTGCTTCAGAGAATTTTTGTGTTGCCTACATGTCTAAAAAATGACAGACAAAGGTGAATACTAAACATATTCTTGGTCAGAAATAATGCATTCATCTTTAACTTCCGCCCAAACACACACTTGTACCCCACTTCCAAGCAATTTAGCATGTTTTTTGGTTTAACATAGAGAATTTCTGTGTGATAACTCTACCTTTTGTTTGATTCTCATAGGGGAGAGAAGACTGGGAGGAGGACACTCCAGGGAGCACAAGAACCCCACAGCTTCACAACAACCCCAAACTCCCAAAGACCCACAAACGAAGGATGTAGAGGAAGTTGAGGTGGAGGAAGGAGAAGTGCAGGAAGGAGAGGTGGATGACGTTGTGGAACTGGTCACCACAACAGGTCAGTATCTGTCACCACAGCTTCAGGTAAGAGAGGTAGGCCTGCAGAGTTATAATACCTTTTTATTTTGTTTTTAGGGGATGTGAATGTTGGGGTGAAGGATAGTACAGGTTTCTCTGCTGACAGTGCCCTCCGCCTCATCCAGCAAGTGATGGAATGTAGCACGGAACTGGACAAAATTAAAGAAAGAATACATGTGATGGATCAAACATTTAAAGACATTCTCGATGTATTGGGGAGAATTCAATAAGGCATCCCAACCCCCTTTTTTCTCATGTTTGTTTTGCAACTTCTAAAAAACTTTTTGACAATCAAACCAGCCAAAAATTGAATCTGCACACAGTGTGTCAACATGTGCTATCTGCCATCAGGGGATATCCATGTACGTCTTTTGGGGGTGCAACCCCTTCCTCATATCTAAAGTAGGTGAACTGAGGAAGGGGTTGCACCCCCAAAACACGTCCATTGATCACCCCTGATGGCAGATAGCACATGTTGACAATAGGGATCAGGAGTCTAAAATCCCTATAGGAAAATAATCCCAATTGTGTGCATATTCAATTTTTGGCTGGGCAAGGGGTGGCAGGACCCCATATTAGGACGGGCACATAGAGACATATAGTTTGTGTAAGTGAATGTCTCAGATTGCTCCGAGGTATCCAATTTTGTAATTTTTGGAATGCAACTGTTGTTTTTGTATTTTCCTAAGAAAACAATTGCCGGTTTGTGGCCAGGCAAACAAAAAATGTAAAAATAAAAAAAAAAAAGTGTGTGAATTTGCACATAGTAAAAGATTTGAACACAAACAACGTGTAGCTTCTTTTTCTAATATGCTCTAACCTTATTTGGTACATTTTTTAAGGTTACTAAAGGAAAATACACTTGGCACTACAAATGCACTAAGACAAACTAGGAGACAGGAAACCAACAAAAGTTAGAAGTTTAAACAAGATTTTTATTTGGATCGTTAGACAGCAATCTTTAGGCATAGCCTGGCATAGGAATTGCCCCCCTACCCGTGAAATAGTCCATGTATTTGTCCCGAACCTCACGGGCATTTTGGGGGGGCAAGCCAGCACGGGCAGATTCCAGGCCCGGCAGGGGATTATCAGGGGAAAGTCCAGCCTCTGGCAAAACTGAGGCCATATATGAATTTGATTTGCGGCAAAGAAAATTGTGTAGCACACAGCAGCATAACACTACATAGTTTATTTTGTAGTCCGCCAAGTGGATGGAAGTCATAAAAAGGCGGAACCGGCTGGCCATTATGCCGAAGGCATTTTCAACGACTCTTCGGCCCCTGGCCAGCGGGTAATTGAACACCCTCTTCTCTGGGGTCAGGGTCCTCTGAGGAAATGGCCTCATAAGATGTGGTCCGAGCCCGAAGGCTTCATCAGCCAAAAAAACAAAGGGGAGTCCTTCAATATTCCCTGCATCCGGTGGCAATGCAAGGTCGTCCCTCTGGAGACGGAGGGCAAACTCCGTCTGGATGAAGGATCCCCCATCGGACATCCGGCCATTCTTCTCTACATCAACATAGAGGAATTCATACCGTGCTGACACCACCGCCATCAGCACAATGCTATGAAACCCCTTGTAGTTGTAGTAGTAGGACCCAGAACGGGGTGGCGGCACGATGCGGACGTGCTTCCCGTCTATAGCACCACCGCAGTTGGGGAAGTCCCACCGTGTGGCAAACTCCGATGCCACAGTCTGCCATTCCTGTGGCGTGGAAGGAAGCTGTGGAGTCAAACAAGATGAAAAAATATTAGAATACACAAATCAAACATTACAAGTATATTCTACGAAAATACATTAGAGGCCAACATCAAGCAAAGTCTACATTTATTAAGGTGTTTTAAATAAGTATAATGGAAGGCTCATGTATCATATTCATCACCCCCTATGATGGTCCATTAATAAATTCTAATGGGGAGGGGGGAGATGTGTTTGGCCACAGGATAGCATTGCAGTGGTGGTGCGTCCAGAGTGGGCGCTGGAGCACTGCCCCCTCTCTCCTGTGCCCGTCACTCAGAACAATACATAGGTTTATGCCTTGCATTAACCTATGTATTGTCTATGCCGCCCACTATTCAGGTGGATGGCCCCCTGTTAAGCGACCGACATATGAAGAACTGCGGCATTTATGGGCTTAAAATTGCATATCAGAAACCGTAAAGAAAATTGTCTTGCACATTACAGCCTGAGGGATGTAATTGGCTTCAGAAAAGTTAAATAGGGGACGCAGGGGGGGGCATTCCTTGGGTAAACACTGACAGGCTGCTCTGCCAATCATGTTCACCAAGTCTGTTTAATGGTAACATGATTGGCTGATGCAACATCAAGGGAAGGAGAAGACATCAAGGACAGAAGAAGGATGGCGCTGACCACAAGAAGGTAAGTGCAGGGCTGGGGGGGAACTGGCTGCATTGGAGGGAACAAAATGGCTGCATTGGAGGGGACAAATGGGGGCGTTTAATAGGCACCAGAGCAAAAAAGGAGGAAGTTTATTTCCTAAATTGGGGTTTGAACCCCCAAACATTTGGAGCAACAGGTGCCCCTGCTGGAAAGGTTAGTGAAGGAAAATATGCATGTAGGAGAAAAAAGGGGCATTTAAAAACTTCCAACATGCATGGGGACAAAGGGGACATTCTCAGCATATTACAATCATGGTAATTAGGGAAGGATGAAAGAAATACAATACATTAGCATACATGTAATACATAAAATGTGATGTTAATGGAGAAAACTTACCCTAATATAGTCCTCCTGCAGGACTTGGATGATGGCAGAACAGGTGTCTGGGATTATGAGGCCCAGAGCCTGGGGGGAGATGCCTGTCGTGAACTTCAAGTCCTGAAGACTTCTCCCTGTCACCAGGTACCGTAAGGTGGCAATGAGCCTCTGCTCAGCACTGATGGCTTCCCGCATAACGGTGTCCTTCCTGGTAATATAGGGGGACACCAAAGCCAACAGTTCCTGAAAAACGGGGTCAGACATCCGCAGAAAATTCCTGTAGTCCTCAGGATTATTCTCGACGATCTCCCGCAGCAGAGGCATGTGGCAGAATTGGCCCCGCTGGAGCAACCAATTCTTGGTCCATGAACTCCTCCTCACACCATTCATGGACTGGTCTTGGTCCAAAACAAGCAGACCAACACCAAGCGCACGCACAGCACGAACTCGACGACGAGAACGTCCAGGCGACATGGCTAGGAAACGGTCGTCTTATCAGAACGTACAGAACAGAACACACTTTAGAACAGCAAGGCCTATGAATAACGAACTGAAAATCAGAAACGAACAGGCAAGAACGCACTGTAAAACAGATACGACCTGCCTAGAAGCCCTGAAAGTCAAGATACGAACCCACAAGCACAAACTGAACCGCAGAAAATGATCTGAAAAGTACAAAGAAAAGCGCGAATCGTCTCTTCCCAAACTTTTACTTCACACGCGGTAACACGAGATCAGCAAAAGCAGCCCAAGGGGTGGCGCCAAGAAAAAAGATCTTCCCCTTTATAGTGCCGTCGTACGTGCTGGACGTGACCGCGGAGAACAACGAGGAAATTGGGAAATGTCAGTGTGTACGCATGGAAAGCTTGACGAGAAAATCGACAAGCTTAACAAGAATCTCGTCGAAAAAAACGACGTGTTTTTTATGACGAGAAACTCGGTCGTGTGTACGAGGCTTTAGAGTCAGTGATGTAGGGTGTAAGCCATTTGTCTGTAAGAAAGAGGTCCAATCTTGTGTGAACATTATGGCTGATGGAGAAAAAAGAGTAGTCCCTTTCGGTACCATGCAGGCATCTCCATGCGTCATAAAGTTCTTGCGAGTGCAATGTTGATTGAAGCAAGTGCTGATGTCTATTGGAGGTAGTTGTGGAGTCCAATTGAGGGTCAGGTGGTAGGTTAAAGTCACCACAAATCAAAAGAAAGCCTCTCTGCATTATCCTGACTTTCTTCATAACTCGATTCAAGAATCGTATTTGATGCTGGTTGGGTGCATATATATTGACCACTGTATATGAAACAGAATTAATGTCACAGATCAGGATGTGATAGCGACCTTTGGGGTCCGCACATTCGCTGTGAAGTTTAAATGCAACGGTGTCTTTAGTTGCGGTCATGACACCCCTTTTTTTAGCGGAAGTACTCGCTGTGAAAACATGTGGGAATTTAGGATGAGTACAATTTGTTGTTTGGTGTTCATGGAAGGGAGTCTCTTGTATGCAGAGAATATCGCATTTGTACTGGTGCGCTTTATTCCATAATGACGTCCTCTTTGCTGGATGATTAAGGCCTTTGGCATTAATGGTCATAAAAGTGATAGTCATTTTGGAAGGTGCAGGGTCTCCAGCATGTGAGCCGTGTGTGCAAAGCACTTACATTAGGTGGTATGGGTCCCCATACCAGTACTAGTGAGAGGAAGTCAGCCAAATGCAGCCAGGAACGTTGACGTCCATTCAAGAGATTTCCAGAATGAAGGAAGGTAGTTGTACAGCCAACTGCAAGTGAGAAACACTGAAACGAATAAAAGTCAAGAAAAACAGAAAAAATAAAGCACAAAAAAAACTTGTTGGTCATGATGACCGAACTGTAGCAGTTGGCTACTCTAGGTTGAAAGGGGTAAAAGTTTAGCTTAACAGGATGTCTCCAGAACAGGGACATGAAACGTAGTAGAGGGCTTGGGAAGCCCTTAACCCTTTTTAACGGTGGGAGCGAGCATTCCTAGAGTTAACCAGGTTCCATTCCTCTGTAATGTGGTCCGGTTGGCGGTTATTAAGGCTAGGAGGAGATTCATCTGGGATAATATGCCACGTTTTGAGTAATTCCAGACCCCTAGCCAGGGAATCAGCTACATGCTCTTTTCCATCTTTGGTGATTATAAGTTTGGTTGGAAACCCCCAGCGATAGGCTATTTTGTTATTTCGCAAAGTTTTGGAGATTGTGTTCAGGCTTCTCCGTTTTTGCAAAGTAAACTAAGACAAGTCCGAGAAAAATTGCAATTCTTTGTATTGCGCTGGCAGTAGGTCTTTATTGCGCACCGCAGACATCAAGCGCTCATTCACATGGAAAAAGTGTAAACTTAGTATAATGTCTCTGGGTACTTTCTCAGGGAGATAGGAAGGTTTTGGAAGCCTGTGTATCCTATCTATAGTGACGTCAATTTCAGTAAGATCAGGCAAAATAAAGGTATACACCTCAACGGCATAACTGCGCAGATCTGCCTGCTGCACAGACTCGGGTGTCCCCTAAGCTTGAGGTTGTTCCTTCTGGAACGGTCCTCGATATCCGCGATTTTAGCCTTAACCGAGTCCATCTCCTCATCCCTGGCATCATGTGCATCAATAAGATTATTGATGGTAGAGGCAAATTCCCCCATCTTAGTTTCCACATGTTCCACTCTCCCTGTTACAGTTTGCAAGTCTTTCCCAAACTTGTGTACACATGCCATCATATCCTTATGGAGGGAACTCCTGAGGGAAACTAGCATATCTTTTAAAGTGGTGTCTAAGACAGGCTGATTACTCGTGGGGAATCTATCTATGGAGTCAGGGAGCTCTCTGGTGTCATCCCCTGAATCTAGGCCCACGCTCACCTCGTGGGATGCATCCGTGCCATCCCGCTTGTACCTAGATTTCTCAGGACTTCCAGAGGCAGATGAAGGTGTAGGGGAGTTCTCCTTACTTGAAGGTGAGTTCCTTTTGGGAGGTTTGTCCTTCTTTTGAGTGGGATGAGGACTGCTAGTCGCGGCTGGCCCAGGAGATTCAGCGCCATCTTGCCTCTGTTCCCATGTGAAGAACTCCGTCAGTTTCTGCGGTCTCTGGCCCCCCTTCCATTTGCCCGGCATGGGGGTCGGTGTCAGTGGGAGGTAATCGACTCGAATGGATGGCTCGATCGCCGTTCTGTGGCTGCTAAGTGCCGCTAAGTCCCTGTTTTGCCTGGAGCTCCGGTCTCATACGGCCATCTCGGTCGCCGTCAAGCTCCACCATTGAACTTGGGGTCCTCTTTCTAACTGGGTATGGAGATGAGTGAGGGGAAGATGGCCCCCACCCGTCTCCATACCATAGCAGGGCGGAAGCGACGTCAAAACGTCACTTCCACCCATACGTCTTAAAGGCACATTTTTTAGTTGTAATTTTTTCAAATGACAATTTTTTTTATTGCATTTTAGTCTAAATATGAAATCTAATGTTTTTTTGACCCCAGATATCACATTTAAGAGGACCTGTCATGCTTTTTTCTATTACAAGGGATGTTTACATTCCTTGTAATAGGAATAAAAGTGACACATTTTTTTTTTTTTGGTTTTAAAAAAACAGTGTAAAAATAAATAAAATCAAGTAAAATAAATAAGAAAACCCAAAAAATTATTTTTTAAAGCGCCCCGTCCCGACAAACTCACGCACAGAAGCGATCACATACGTGAGTAGAGCCCGCATATGAAATCGGTGTTCAAACCACACAAGTGAGGTATCGCCGCAATCTTTAGAGCGAGAATAATTATAGCCATAGACCTCCTCTGTAACTCAAAAGATGCAACCTATAGAATTTTTTAAACGTCGCCTATGGAGATTTTTAAGGGTAAAAGTTTGAAGCCATTCCACGAGCGGGCGCATTGCATATCAGGTATCAATTTACTCGGCGTAACATTATCTTTCACAATATAAAAGAAAATTGGGCTAACGTTACTGTTGTCTTATTTTTTTAATTCAAAAAAGTAAATTTTTTCCAAAAAAAGTGCGCTTGTAAGACCGCATCGCAAATACGGTGTGACAAAAAGTATTGCTATGACTGCCATTTTATTCTCTAGGGTGTTAGAAAAAAAACAATATATAATGTTTGGGGGTTCTAAGTAATTTGCTAGCAAAAAAAACCTGTTTTAAACTTGTAAACACCAAATCTCAAAACGAGGCTCGGTCCTTAAGACCCCATTCACACAGGGGCGACTCGTCAGGCGTCTCAGCCGCCTGATGAGTCGCGTCCCATTCTGTACAATGGAACCGTTCTAAGCGGAGCGACTGCAGTCGCTCCGACTTAGAAAAAGGTTCCTGTACTACTTCAAGATGACTTCAAGTCGACTTCCATTGACTTCAATACAGAAGTCATTTTGGAAGTCTCCTTTGAAGTCGTCTGCAGATCGCCCAGCACAGTCGCGGCACAAGTCGTGCCGCCCCTGTGTGAATGGGCTCTAATAGTATTAAACCCGAAAGGCAACATTTCTTTTATTTCAGCTTACCAATTCTTAGATGTGATGGCTGCATTAGATTCAATTGTATCCCAAAAGGAAAACAAAACTGTTTGCGGAACTGATTGTAAAGTATGAGCTAGTGTTTGGCTTCATTTTGTTATTGTATCTGAATCTGATAGTACATTTAACACTCCCCTTACCCCAGACTGACAATGTGCCCCCTGTGGTATTTTATTCAGAGTGGGGGTACTCTAATACAGGAGGCAGATTACTGGCCATATCACCCAGTGAAAACAGAGGGAAAAAGTCTAAAAAATAAAACTAATGCAGCCACCAGTTCTAATGATTGATAAGCTGCAATATATTACATTTTGTTCTGGCTTTGATACCACTTGAACTGCTTCCGGACCAGCCGCCGCAGTTACACTGCGGCAGCACGGCACTCCTACGCGAGCCGTCGCAGCTGTACATCAGCTCTTTAAGACGCTTTAGCAGGCGCGTGTGTGCCCACAGCATGTCCCCAGAGCCGATGCGCCTGCCCCACGGGCGCAATGACCACCGGGCACCCGCGATTGCTTGTGACAGAGCGAGAACCGGGATCTGTGTGTGTAAACACACAAATCCCAGTTCTCTCAGGGGAGAGGAGACAGATCGTGTGCTCCTACTTAGTAGGAACACCAATCGTCTCCTCCCCTAGTCAGTCCCATCCCTACTCACAGTTAAAACACACACAGTTAACCCCTTGATCGCCCCCTAGTGTTAACCCCTTCCCTGCCAATGACATTTATACAGTGATCAGTGGCTATTTTTAGCTCTGATCGCTGTATAAATGTCACTGGTCCCAAAAAGTGTTAAGTGTCTGATATGTCTGCCGCAAAACGGAGGAATTTTTTTTATTGGGATGTTTATTATAGCAAAAAGTAAAAATTATTGTGTTTTTTTTCAAAATTTACGCTTTTTTTTGTTTATAGCGCAATAAATAAAAATTGCAGAGGTTATCAAATACCACCAAAAGAATGCTCCATTTGTGGGGAAAAAAGCAACAATTTTGTTTGGGTACAATGTCGCAAGACCGCACAATTGTCAGTTAAATTGATGGAGTGCTGTATCACAAAAAAATGGCCTGTCAGGAAAGGGGTTAAATAATTCCAGGGCTGAAGTGGTTAATATCCTGCACTATTGCACCCATCTCCCTTGGCAACGTATGTGAAAATCTCTGATCTCCAGTAGTGTTCTGACTATGACGACATCTCAAGACTGTCAAATTGGGATTGGAGGGATCGGTATGTGTATGGCAAGAATTGGTCTGTCAAATCCAAATGAAAACATAGACATAAACACCTGGTGTGTAAAGAACAGTAAAATCCCTAATTTTTGACAGGCAGACCAAAATGTTGGTAAAAATATATATATTTTATTATAACAACATGATAAAATAGTACAAATCAATAATGAACACCATATAGTATTAATGCAATTATGAAACCACGATACGTAATACTGTCAGATCTATTGAAGTTAAAGAACGAAAAAGGAATCAATTTATCAGGCCTATACATATTATTTTATATATGGTTTCATGGGCATCTTGGAAGCCATCTTGTTCTGTTTGTTAAAAGGTGAATACAAGTTCATTGCTCTTGGACAAAGACTCTTACAGGAAGATTTTTAAGAGCCTAATCACATATTCTCTCAGGTTGTAAATAGTGAGGATCCCAGACAACCAAACAAGATAAGGACTGGTCATGGGGCCAGAGTGTGTTATAATGAGACTGATGACCCATGTCTCAAATGAACAATGAATAGAGGTTTTGATTTTTTTTTATTACTAAAAGAAAAATAAAGAAAAGGGGCTTATTTAAACATTGCCTTATGAACAAGCATTCTTAATTGCAAGTAATTATATTAGCTATTATGTCTATTGTATTATTATTACATTATATGGAGCATTTATATGCCTACTTAACTGAATAATTTCACTTTTTTCTTTTTACTTTTACAATATTTAAACATATTTATTATATCTTGTTTGAATTTTACTCATTGAAATATATTAGTGTATATATATATATATATATATATATATATATATATATATATATATATATATTATTAGTATGAGGGATGCATATTAAAATACTATGAATAAGAGTGGAGGTACTAAAGTTTTATCAGTGAAATTATATATGAATAACCATTGTGCTTTTACCAATGACTTCACTCTCAAAGGAATTTGAAGGAAAAGCTTATTGGGTTGTTCAAACTTATTTAAAGCTATGTATCTCACGAAGAGACACTAAGTCTGACAGAGGCTGCTATAGAATAAACATCCATATTATATTTATGGCTTTGTTTAAGGCTCAGGTCAAAGGTTATTTGAAGTGATATCTTGACATTTTAAGTAAAATTCAAAAATAATTTTTAATCCAATACTGCCCCCTTTAGGTAGTTGCAACGATGGGTCCAATACTGCCCCCTTTAGGTAATTGTGCAGAAAATAACATGTCATTTGACATCATTAATTACGTGGAAAACAGATCCACACCTATTTTCCTTGGGGATAAAAGTGTGTAGACAAACTGCAGTGGGACGGAAAAACAGGAGAGGGAAACATGAGGGAGAACGAGCATAAGAAAGAAAGAAGGAAATGGTGTACAGGAGGAGACAAAGTTGATACCTCTTAGACCAGGGGTCTCAAACCAGCGGCCCTCCAGCTGTTGCTAAACTACAAGTCCCATGAGGCATTGCAGGGCTGACAGTTACAAGCATGACTCCCACAGGCAGAGGCATGATGGGACTTGTAGTTTCGCAACAGCTGGAGGGCCACCAGTTTGAGACCCCTGTCTTAGACAAAAGATTTTGAGATTTCTGATAAAGTACAAATTTCTATTTATCTGTCAGTAATTGACTAGACTTAATCTTTGTAGCGTGAATATTTGGAATTGTAATAATTCTAACTGCAGAATGAATTGTTCCTTTTTCAATTAAAGAGAGGAATACACACATATGTATAATCTCATTGAAACAGATTCCAGTTTCTAGTAACTGGTTTAGTTATGATGTATGCTTAAACATAACATTTATTTGAAATTTATCCTTACTCTAAATATAAGTCTTGGTTAAACCACCAATTCTGTGCATGACATAACAAGTGTGTCCATGTGCTGTTAAAGTAAATTTAAGTTTGCAAAATCTATTGACTGAGAGAGATCACATGTCAATATCAGCAGCTTTTTGTTTTCACGTTCTGCTGAGCCACTGATAAGCCATTAATTACTTTCAAGGAGTTACTCAGTTTTGCTACGTTGGTATTTTGGAAACAATATTCTGTGGTTATTTTATCATCATCTGTATCATCCATATTATTGAAATGTTGATCCATATTCTGTGTTTGTCACCAGTTATATTTTGATATTATTCTGCACTGATTTTTAGTAAATAAATATATATTTTTGCGCACTTTTATATTCCTTTTGTCTTCAGGTTCGCGCAAATAAACAAATTTGAGTTAGTTTGTTGATTTTTGGAAATAAGTGGGAATCTCCTTAATTGTAGATCTTAACTTACTTTCATAAAGATAAAACTGTTTAATATTTCAGTATAAACATGCTGACATATTTTGAGGCCCCAGCGAGATTCTTCTAAGTTTGAAACAAAGGATAATTGTGCAATATATATATATATATATATATATATATATATATATATATATATATATATATATATATTGTGACAGCAGGAAGGTAAAGTCACCTGGTTGCATCCAGGGGGGTAGGTATATTTCTCCCAGATTCAGGCTTTATGCCGACTTATACAACTAGGGAGAGAGTTGATGAAGCCCAGCTGAGGCTAGTGGGCTCATGGATGATTCATACCTCTAGGGAGAGTGCTGGGCGTCGTGCAGGCAGGGAGTTGATGAGACCAGCTGAAGCTTGTCAGCTCGTTTAAGGCCTCTATAAAAACTCCCAGCTTCATTAGGTGTTTGCTCATGCCTGAAACCAGACCTGTGTGGACTGTCTAGGGAGAGTGAACCCCTGTGCGGTGAGACAAAGCCTGTGTGGCTATTTGTTTGGACATTTACTAAACCAGGGACTTAGGGACTAGGACAGCACCAGGCTGATCCCAGTTGTTAGTTAGGAAACCTGCATGTTTAGTCAGAGGTCAAGCTGACCAGGGTTTATTTTGTTTATGTTTCTTTTTGCTTTGCTGTGTTTTTTGTCACTGTAAATAGAGAAATAAACCGCACCTTTTTGATCTTGAAAACCACAACCTCCGTCTGCTGGGCCTGTTTTTGTGTGGGGAGCCCATCCAGGGGATCACACACACCCGCTGCCGAGCTAACCCCCTCACAGTTGGTGGAGAACCAGTGGCAGTTTTTTTTTAAGCCAGCATGGAGGAGATACTGAAACAGCTGGCTCTAGCAAATGCCAATCAACAGCAGACAAATGCAGGTTTGCAAAAGAGCCTTGCAGCTCAACAACAGAGCTTCGCAGCCCAGCAGCAAGCTCATCAACAGAGCCTTGCAGCCCAGCAGCAATCTGAGGCCCGCTTCATAGACCTGTTACAGAAGCAAGAGCAGAGACTACAACAAATGGAAGCAGTAATGCAGCAACGTCCGCAGACCAGTGAGGAAAGCCGTCCCACTAATACCGCGTCCTTTGGGGTGAGTCGTTTATTGACAAAAATGACTGGAGAGGATGATCCAGAGGTATTTTTGACCACATTTGAAAGGACTGCTGAAAGAGAAAAGTGGCCTGAGGAGCAGTGGGCTGGACTGGTGGCTCCTCTGTTAACTGGTGAATCGCAGAAGGCTTACTATGACCTAGAGCCTGACCAAGCAAAAGACTATGTGATGCTAAAAGCTGAAATATTGGCAAGGCTGGGTGTCACCCTGGCTGTCCGGGCTCAGCGTGTGCATAACTGGACTTTCCAGCTTGGAAAACCCCCCAGGTCTCAAATGTATGATCTCATTCACCTGAGCAGGAAGTGGCTACAGCCAGAGACTTTGTCCGCACCAGAGATTGTGGAACGTGTTGTAATGGATCGGTTTTTGAGAGCTCTTCCTACTGCCATCCAAAAGTGGGTAAGCCATGGAGACCCAGAGACGGCCGGTGGTCTTGTGGATCGTGTAGAGAAATACTTGGCTACAGAGAACCTGACGGCCTCTTCCAGAGACTCTCGGACTTTCCACCCTAAGACCAGACCATCCCCAGGGGCGGATAAGAGGATTCCAAGGGGTGAGGGTGGAGAGAGTGAGAGGGTGGGAGCTCTACCCAAAGTTTGGCGAGAACAGCCTGGGAAGTCAGGGGCTCAAGAGGCAGCCAAATGGATTGTTTGCTACCGCTGCCGGCAAGCGGGACATATTGCAGCAAATTGCCCGGTTGTGGAGGAACCCATGCAATGTGACTTTCTGACGGACAGACGTCAGTCGCTGTGTGCGACAGTCGCATGCACTGCCATTCGGGGAACTGAGAAACATTTATGCAAAATGTGTATTAATGGTAGAAATGTTGTGGTATTACTGGATTCAGGTAGCCTTGTGACCCTGATAAAGGCTGAATTAGTTAAAACAGAGGTCTCTGGGAATAGCAAGGTAGCTGTTATTTGTGTGCATGGGGACACCCGAGAGTATCCAGTGACTACAGTGTGTTTCAAGACCCCCAAAGGTACCCTCTCTCATCCAGTGGGGTTAGTATCTCAATTACCGCATGATGCCATTGTGGGAAGGGATTTTCCGAAGTTCTGGGAACTGTGGGATGATCCTGAGCCCCCACTGGTGCCCCTATGTACCAGGAAGGTGATAGCCAGAACTCCTCTGAGAGTGGTGAGGACTCTCCAGAATTTCCCTTGTCAGTATTGGCAGGCGAGACTCAAGAAACTGGAGAGGAGCCCACCTCCTCAGACGAAAACCTACCGTCTGTGGAGTTTTCTGATCTTGAGGTTCACAGGGAAAATTTTGCCACAGAACAGTTAAAAGACCCCGCCCTAATAAAGGCACGGGAAAACGTAGTGGAAATAGATGGCGAGTTAGTGAACCCAGATAATACCTGCACTTACCCATACTTCAGCGTAGAGAAGGATCTACTGTATCGGGTGGCAAAAAGGGCAGAAGAAACCGTTGAGCAGCTTGTGGTGCCCAAACCTTACAGGAAGTTGGTGTTGGAGTTGGCCCATGGGCACATTCTTGGAGGTCATCTGGGGACAGAGAAAACCCGAGAGAGGGTATTACAGAGATTCTATTGGCCTGGGGTGATGAAGGACATAGAAAATTATTGTTCCTCCTGCCCTGTGTGTCAGAGGTCGGCCCCGATGCCACATTTCCGTAGCCCGCTGGTCCCTCTACCCATCATTGAGGTCCCGTTTGAGAGGATCGCAATGGATTTGGTAGGTCCTATAATCAAGTCCGCTAGGGGGCACCAGTACATATTAGTTATAATGGACTATGCCACCCGTTATCCAGAAGCGATCCCTCTCCGAAATACCTCGGCCAAAACCATAGCCAAAGAGCTATCTCTTGTTTTTAGCCGGGTGGGTATTTGTAAAGAACTGCTTACGGACCAAGGTACACCCTTTATGTCCCGGGTTATGAAAGAGCTGTGTAAATTGTTCAAAGTGACGCAATTGCGTACGTCTGTGTATCACCCCCAAACCGATGGGCTGGTTGAAAGATTCAACAAAACCCTAAAACAAATGTTGAAGAAAGTGGTGGATAGAGATGGAAAGGATTGGGACTGTCTACTTCCTTATTTGATGTTTGCTATTAGGGAGGTGCCCCAATCCTCTACGGGATTCTCCCCCTTTGAGTTACTGTATGGGAGACACCCAAGAGGGCTGTTGGATATTGCCAAGGAAACTTGGGAAAGTGAGAGTTCTCCCCACAGGAGTGTGATTGAGCATGTCGCCCTGATGCAAGATCGAATTGCACAGGTAATGCCCATCGTGAAGGAACATTTGGCCCAAGCGCAGTTGGCACAGCAGAGAGTGTACAACCGTGGAGCCAAGACCCGTACCTTTTCCCCGGGGGATAGGATATTGGTACTTGTCCCTACGGTTGAAAGTAAATTCCTTGCCAAATGGCAAGGCCCCTACGAGATAATGGAAAAAGTGAGCGAAGTGAATTACAAGGTCAGACAACCAGGAAGGCGAAAGCCCGAACAGATCTATCACGTTAATCTGTTGAAAGCCTGGAGGGATAGAGAGTCCCTAGTCGCAGAAACTTGGTCACCAGCTCAAACTAGTTGCGTGATTCCGGAGGTTGGAATAGCAGCCACCTTGTCACAACCCCAACAACAGGAGGTTAAGGAGTTTGTGCTTTGCAACAAGGAGGTGTTCTCTGAGCTGCCGGGACAAACATCTGGGGTAGAGCATGATATTATTACCCCGCCCGGTGAAAGGGTGAAGTTAAAACCCTATCGGATCCCAGAGGCCCGACGGGAGGCAATACGGGAGGAAGTACAGAAAATGCTGAACTTAGGGGTGATAGAGGAGTCCCAAAGTGATTGGTCTAGTCCCATTGTGTTGGTGCCTAAACCGGATGGGAGCTGGCGATTTTGTAACGATTTTCGTCAGTTGAACAAAGTTACAAAATTTGACACCTACCCCATGCCACGTATAGATGAGTTGATCGACCGGCTGGGAACAGCCCGATACATGACGACTCTTGACCTCACAAAAGGGTATTGGCAAATTCCCCTGGCCAAGTCGGCCAAAGAGAAAACCGCATTTGTAACCCCAGACGGGGCGTTCCAATATAAGAGAATGCCGTTCGGGTTACAGAATGCGCCGGCCACATTCCAGCGGAAAATGGACCAGATACTGAGGCCCCATCGGAAGTATGCTGCGGCTTACCTGGATGACGTAATTGTCCATAGCACAGATTGGGCCTCACATCTGCCAAAAGTGCAAGCAGTCCTAGACTCTATCCGGGAAGCGGGGTTTACGGCTAACCCCAAGAAGTGTACCATTGGGCAGGAGGAGGCCAAATATCTTGGGTACACCATTGGCAGGGGAGTAATAAAACCCCAACTCAACAAAGTCGAGGCCATCCAGAGTTGGCCACGTCCCAACAGCAAGAAGCAGGTACGAGCCTTTCTGGGAATCGCGGGTTATTATCGGCGCTTCATTCCCCACTTTGCTTCTAAGGCTGTGCCCCTAACCAACCTGACGAAAGGGAAAGGGTCGGTCATGATTAAATGGACCCCCGAGGCTGAGGCAGCGTTCCAATTCTTGAAACAAGCCTTATGTAGCCAGCCAGTGTTGTACTCACCCGACTTCTCTAAAGACTTTGTCGTACAAAGTGATGCGTCAGATGTGGGGTTAGGAGCAGTATTGTCCCAGGTCTGGAACGGGGAAGAGCACCCAGTCATTTACCTCAGCAGGAAGTTGAAGTCCCATGAGGTAAATTACGCCACGGTTGAAAAGGAGTGTTTAGCGGTGAAGTGGGCTCTAGATTCCCTTCGGTACTATCTGCTAGGTAGGCACTTTGACATGGTTACGGATCACGCTCCGTTAAAGTGGATGGCTCAAAACAAGGAGACAAATAGAAGAGTAAACAGGTGGTTCCTGGCCCTACAGGAATTCAACTTCACAGTAAAGCATCGCCCTGGCGTTCAAATGGGGAATGTGGATGCTTTGTCTCGAGTACATGAATGCCTGATTGCTGGTGTTCCAACCCCAAGGTTAAAACAAGAGGGGGGGGTATGTGACAGCAGGAAGGTAAAGTCACCTGGTTGCATCCAGGGGGGTAGGTATATTTCTCCCAGATTCAGGCTTTATGCCGACTTATACAACTAGGGAGAGAGTTGATGAAGCCCAGCTGAGGCTAGTGGGCTCATGGATGATTCATACCTCTAGGGAGAGTGCTGGGCGTCGTGCAGGCAGGGAGTTGATGAGACCAGCTGAAGCTTGTCAGCTCGTTTAAGGCCTCTATAAAAACTCCCAGCTTCATTAGGTGTTTGCTCATGCCTGGAACCAGACCTGTGTGGACTGTCTAGGGAGAGTGAACCCCTGTGCGGTGAGACAAAGCCTGTGTGGCTATTTGTTTGGACATTTACTAAACCAGGGACTTAGGGACTAGGACAGCACCAGGCTGATCCCAGTTGTTAGTTAGGAAACCTGCATGTTTAGTCAGAGGTCAAGCTGACCAGGGTTTATTTTGTTTATGTTTCTTTTTGCTTTGCTGTGTTTTTTGTCACTGTAAATAGAGAAATAAACCGCACCTTTTTGATCTTGAAAACCACAACCTCCGTCTGCTGGGCCTGTTTTTGTGTGGGGAGCCCATCCAGGGGATCACACACACCCGCTGCCGAGCTAACCCCCTCACAATATATATATATATAGTTGCCGTTTTTATTAACTGGTTATTGAAAATGTCTGATATAAAGGTATTTCTAGAGTATCCGATCATGCTGGTGCAGAATCTGAGTCTGGTATGCTTAACAAAGATACCAGAGAAGTGGTTACATTTCAGGTGATGTATTTTAATAAAGAAAGACTGGATGTTAAAGAGGATATCAATAATTGGGTAGCTGAAATGCAATGATTGATTGCAGAATATGTAAATGATATCTGGTCTGATGAATCACATGTTGTTGCTTATCTTCTTCATATTACCAAAGCTAAAACAAGGAAAGATAAAGATCTGCTGGTATTTAAGTCTTGGCCAGAATTTCTTTATGTAATTTGTGAATTGGCAGAACAATTAAACAAAGCAAAAGATGAAACCAGGCAAAAGGCTGATAATATTAAAAAGTAATGCCCTGTACACATGATCGTTTTTTCTGATGAAAAAACGATCGTGTGTGGGCCCCATCTGACTTTTTTCCATCTGTGTAAAAAAATAGAACATGTTTTAAATTTTGCCGATGGAAAAAAAACCGATAGGAAATTCCGATCGTCTGTGTGGAACCCCAACGGAGAAAAAACCCACGCATGCTCAGAATCAAGTCTACGCATGCTCAGAAGCATTGAACTTCATTTTTCTCGGCTCGTCTGAGTGTTTTACATCACTGCATTTTGGATGGTCGGAATTTTGTCTGATGGTGTGTATGCAAGACTGATGGAAGTCAGCTTCATCGGAATTCCGACAGAAAATTCCATCGGATTTTATTCCATCGGAAAACCGATCGTGCATACAGGGCATTACAGAAAACCCTTTGAGATTGAGATTCAATCTGTAAAGGTTTCTGTTGATATGGAACAATTGTCTACCCAAATGTCAGATTATCATGAAAAAGATAACCAGAATACAGAAATTATCAATTCTCTTAAGAAGAGTCTAGATCAAATCTCTAGAGAATTATCTAAGTGTAAAAGGTCAAAAGTGGATCTAAATGGAGAATGTGAAAGGCTGTACACTGCTAATTTAAAACGAGCCATCAAAGAAAAGGTTTCTGAGGTTGAAAGTGATTTTAGTGTCCCTTCAGAGGAAGAGGAACATTGGTTCATTAAGGAACGTTCTCTTCCTAAACTTAAGCCAATCTCACCTCATAAGCACTCCAAAAGTAGGTCCCATAGGAGTGAGAGGAAAGCCCATCCGCCTGTGCCTAAAACCACTAAAGTCATAAGGTTTTTAAAGAAACTTATGAGGAGGCGATGATAAACCTAAACTTAAAACATAACAAAACAGAAAATGTATTTTATTTTGTGGGAATTTGAGCCAAGGCACAGGTATTTCTTTAATTCCCTACGAGACATGGACATAAATACCTGGTCTGAAGTTATCTCAGAAATAAAAACAGAATTTGGTCCCTATCGATCAGCTACTTCTGCCAGAAGGGCCATTTTTACTTTAAAATGTCGGCTGAATCAAAGTCCCAGGGAATTTTTGTCAGTTTTCAAAAATGCCTATAGCTGGGCTGAGAAAGGTCCCAATTTTGAGAATTATGAATTCATCCAACTGTTTTATAAAAGCTTTGCCAAATACAATAAAAATTATACTGGCCCGGGATTATCATCCCAAAAAAACCCTGGATTGGCTACTAACTGAGAGTGCCACAATTTATGGTGTTCTACAGAATAGCGAGGAGTCTCAGGATAGATTTAAAAAGCTTGCTCAAGAAACAGCTGAGACTCACATACAAAGAGATCAGGGACAGTTTGAGGCTCCAAAGAAGAGTTATGCTGAAGTTGTTAAAAGCTCCAATCCTCCCAATCAGAATAAAACTTAACCCAATCCAGATGATCATAAGGGACCAGTAGTTGCTGAAAACCCAAATAAAAACAGTTTGTAAAAAGGCAATTCACTCATTTATAGGAGAAATCAGAGAAATTATTACAGGGATAACAAACCATTGGTCACACTCCAGCCTCCACTTCATACCATACGGGGTTAATCTTCCTTTATATGTGATGATGTGTTAGGGAGGAGGAGAACACTGGAACTGGCTGGAGCATAGAATCAGGTAAGTAAAAAAAGGCTATACCCCCTTCTCCCCTTCCCCCACACTGCAAGAGTGGACTTCTGTACTTTCTTGGAGTTGGGCTGGGATATCATCACATCCTTTGCTGTGTGTTCTTATATTCTTGAATAGGTTAGGAATTAGTGTGACATTTCAGGTGCTACATAGATGTAATCCACATACACATTATATCTAATTAAAAATCATAATTTTTAGAAGATATAATGTGTATGTGGATTACATCTTTGTAGCGCCTGAAATGTCACACTAATTCCTAACCTATTCAAGAATTTAACTTTCACTTTCAATAAACCTGCACTGAAAAGTACAGAGCAGGTTCACATCACAGTATGCAGAGCAGTGGAGACTTACAGTAAGTAGCAGATGGTCCAGTCTCCCTTCTGTGCTGTACACAATCTTAACTCTGCCCTGGAGGTGGTCTCTGCTGTGTGCTGGGCAGGACCCAATGATAGATGCTGCAGTGTGAGGTTCTTCCTGCCCCGCTGGGACTGTACCAGCACCGGGGGGGGGAGACTCAGGAACTCAAGAAGGGAGCCTGGAAAGGGGTGTATCTTCTGCCACAGAGCAATGAGCAGGGGCGCATAATCTTTGTTTTGGGCTGGCAACAGGGGCATACAAGTGGTATAACTAGATTTTGTGGGCAGATTTTCCTGCTCACAATCTGGTGCCCCCTCCAACCCCTTGTACCGCCCCTGCTTGCAGCCATCCATCGCCCAGCCCGAGCCAGTGAGTCACTTGCCTCTACCTGCCTCTGAAGACTGAACTACCAGAATGCAGTGCGGGAGCAACACAGCCAATCGACAGGTAAGTGGGACCCTCACTCGAGTATAAGCCGAAAAGGGCTTTTTCAGCATAAAAAAATGTGCGGAAAACTCGGCTTATACTCGAGTATATACAGTATATCAAATTAGTAATATAGTAGCATAAAAATGCATATAGAGCAAAGAAAAGTGCATTCATGTATCTATATATGGCATAAACAGATCATATGTCATACTTACAAAATTATAAAAAAAACAGATAATGCATATAACTGATGAGTAAGTGATCAGTTGTTTCCCATCGAGGGTAGCACACACATGCACCAGATGGAATCATGAGGAAATTAGCCCAAAACTGCACATACAAGGACCCCAGGTAACGGAGCAAAGGCTCCCACCATGTAATTCCAAACAGCCAGTTAGTAATCAGTCGTTGGAGAGTTTATTATGATGCTCATCTGTATAGATAAGCAGATATAAAGAGTTGTAAATCTGATGTACAGGTATGCAGGGACTGAGACATTTAGAATGTAATATAGTCATAAGCAAGGTACTTAAAGATTAAATCTGGCTAGTATCCAGTTACATATCTCATGATTGAAATAAAAAAATCTGCCTCATAGTTCAGCATACTGTAGTCTCCACAGTCAGCTCCAGTGCACCCTACTCCCAGTTGTGTGCTGCAGGAATGACTACACAGAAAGGAGCAGATATACCCAGCTGGAGGTCTTGATGATCCAATCCCCAATTGAATAATAGGGGACAGCTGACAAGACAAGATGGAAACGCTGGTGCCTAAGTCTGGGCATATGCAGGGGACGAGTGGAGTCGCATTCTGCGTCATCACACCACAGACATGCGTGCAGCCACTCTACTGCGCTCCAGTGTGGAACGGAAGCAGGAAGGGAAATGGCGGTTTTGTACTGGTCAGATTGGCTTTTCTATGGGATATACAGTTTGTTGTCCTATGTTCGTTGCCAATTTGGCAGTGTGTATAAAATACATTTAGTGTGTACAAATGTCATATCTATTACCACCACTAGGCTGTGCAAAGTCTATCCGTAATTAATGATTCTATATCCCTGCGCGGACACCCTTTTTTTTTCTTCAGAGGATTGGGCCCTCTCTGCATTGCCCAAAGCGCATGGGTCGATCTCACGCCCCCCCATTTGAGGCGTGGATGGACTTCCTTTCTGCCTTCGTTCAACCCTGAAGCATGGTAGGAGAGGCCACACGCGTGTCGTGGTGTGATGACATGAGACGCAGCTTCGCCCGGCCCCTCTCTTTTGGGAGGATGTGGCCGCACCGCACCCCCTGATGCTGAGGGATCCATGATAGACGCGGGATGCCCAGACTTAGGTGCCAGCTTTTCCATCTTGCCTTATTAGCTGTCCCCTATTATTCAATTGGGGATTGAATCATCAAGCCCTCCAGTTGGGTATATCTGCTCCTTCCTGTGTGGTCATTCCTGCAGCACACAATTGGGAGTAGGTTACACTGGAGCTGACTGTGGAGACAAAGGTATGCTGAACTATGAGGCAGATTTTTTTGATTTCAATCATGAGACATGTAACTGGATACTAGCCAGATTTAATCTCTAAGTACCTTGCTTTATGACTATACAGTGGAACCTTGGATTGTGAGTAACGCGTTTAACAAGCGTTTCGCAATACGAGCACTGTATTTAAAAAAATCCTAACTCGGTCTGCGAGTGTTGTCTTGCAAAACGAGCAGGATTCAGGCCAAAGCGGTGTGCAGTACCGTGTTTGGCCTGAGGTGGGGGGGCGTTGGAGCCGAGCGGAGCCGAACGGCGCAGTTCGGAAAGACTCGGAAATACTTTGTTCCCGAGCCTTTCCGAGGTTTGCCGAGGTGTCCTTGGGCCTTTCCGTCCGTTTCCGAGGCTCTCCAGCGCCCCCCGCCTCTGGCCGCATGCGGTATTGCATGCTAGTGAAGTCAATGCAGAACAAATTATTTTAGTTTCCATTGACTTCAATGGGGAAACTTGCTTTGATATGCAAGTACTGTGGAATTACGAGCATTCTCCTGGAACGGATTATGCTCGTAATCCGAGGTTCCACTGTATTACGATCTAAATGTCTCAGTCCCTGCATACCTGTACATCATATTAACAACTCTTTATATCTGTTTATCTATACAGATGAGCACCATAATAAACTCTCCAATGACCGATTACTAACTGGCTGTTTGGCATTACATGGTGGGAACTTTTGCTCCGTTATCTGGGGTCCCTGTATGTGCAGTTTTGGGCTAATTTCCTCGCGGTCCTTGTGGCTCCATCTGGTGCATGTCTCTGCTGCCCTTTCTGGGAAAAAACTCATTACTTACTCATCAGTTATATGCAATATCTGTTTTTATAATTTTGTAAGTATGACATATGATCTGCCATATATAGATACATGAATGCACTTTTCTTTGCTCTATATGCATTTTTATGTTACTATGTTACTAATATAATATATTTATATTGTAGAACTACTACTACCTATTTGACATAAAACCTTTGAAGAAGGACTATTAGTCCAAAACATGTAAGTATGTACGACAGCTAGCCCACCAGTATCCATGGGCAGTATGTGCCAGACATATAGAAAAACTTTATTTTGGGTATTATGTATCATGATCTTATATTCATAATTACATTAATACTATATGATGTTCATCGTTGATTTGTACTATTTTATCATGTTGTTATAATAAAATATATTTTTTTTACCAACAGTTTGGTCTGCCTGTCAAAAAATTCATGAGTGGTTTTACCGTGCTTTACGCACCAGGTGTTTTATGTCTCAAGACTGTGTCAAAAAATTTATATTTGCCCTAGTAAGAATGGTACCAAATGATGACATCTCTCCTGCTACCTGCCTTGATTTGCACATACCTTATGTTAAGATAAATGACAGTAGGGAGGTAGCCAGAGGGCTCCACCAAATATTTTACTATGGGGCCCCATGATATGTAGTTATGCCTTTGCTAGACAGACAGTGGAACATATGATCTGGCAAATTCTTACTTGTCTGAGAGACCTCCAAACACAATGGACCCAACCAGAACTCCTGACATGTAAATGGACTGAGCCAGTTGTCTCATTCTACGATGACTACAGACCAGATCCCACTACAAGAAAGAAGGGTCAGGGGAGGAGGAATCATGAGAAACAATACAGAACATTTTTATGCAAACTACGTTAATAAAAGCAAATAAGGTGAGAGGTGTAATCTGAAAGCGAGGAAGAATTTGGACAATATTCATGTTTTACTGCTAACTACAGTAGACGGAAAGAAAACTCATTTGCTTCTAGTAGAGTAAGAAAAGGCTAGGACCCCAGTCAACTTTATTGCTGTCTCTGAAGTTTATTTACTAAAGGCAAATAGACTGTGCATTTTCAAATACTTTATTTCTACCTCCTAGGGCAAGTCCAGGTTCTCGTAACAATCATATATAAACAATAACACAACTGATATAATCATTAGTCAATAATTGATCATTCCAAAATTATATTCACATCCTTCATAGCACCCTCCATACACCCCTGAGGAGGATACCACGCCGATATTACAGCGAGCTGGGGGACCACCCCCATTCGCTGTATCTGGAATCGTCCTATCCATGTTCCATTTTCTAGGTTATAAACAAAAAAAAAAAAGGGAAGGGAAAAACACAAACACATTTTTAAAGGGGGCAAGAGGGAGAGGGAGGACTGAGGGATGGGGGTGCCCTGGATAAATAATGGATAACTAGTTATTAGCTATTTTAATTGTAATACCTATATCTGACCATCATGAGTTAAGCAAGATCAGACCTTCTTCAGAAGCAATAAACATGTTCCACTGTCTCCATACCTCAGAGTACTTTTCTTGTTGGTTTTGTCCTGAAAGTGTGAGATCTTCCATCTTATTTATCTCTTCTACTTTATGGAGCCAGCCTCCGACCATAGGAGGTAGCGTATTTTTCCACCTGCGTTTACTAAATGTGGTAAAACAGATTCCTTGTATTTTTTGACAGAGATATTCATAACATGTAGTAAGAAAAAGGCTGGGTCCTCCGGTATCCTATAATCCGTAAATTTTTGTAAACGGTTCTGTACTTCCTTCCAGTAAGATGTTTTTTTTGGACATGACCAAAAAATATATAACATTGTACCTTCCTCCTCCATGCATCTCCAGCACCGGTCTGATGTTTCAGGATAAAATTTATGTAGCCTCTGTGGTGTATAGTACCATCGTGTTAATATTTTATAATTCATCTCCTGAATCTTAGTACAAATAGATGATTTCAGCGAGAGTTCAATCATATTTTGTCTTTGGCTGATTGTAAACTTACAGTTCATCTCTCTCTCCCATTTCTCTATCCAGGATAGACTTGGTTGTTCCGAGGGGGAAATCAGTAGGGTATACATTTTTGAAAGTGTTTGTGTCAGGGTTCCCTCTGTCATGGATATGCATTAATGTCTGTCTGCCATCTTACCTTCCTCCTCATGTGTTCATCTAGAGACCAGACCTCCTTCACCTGGCTTCCTTTATAATCTCCTCCCAGCCTGACTCCACCCCAGGCCCTATCACTGAACACTATATTAACCTGTGCACTGCAAGCCTGCTTTGCTGATCAACGTGTTTGTTAGGCATTGTGTGTTTGGGTTCCTGCCTGCCGTGTGCTACGTCTGTCTCTCTGTTACGTTATTGGCTTGTCCCCGACCATCCCTGTCTGCTCGTGACCCTTGACCTTCGGCTCGTTCTTCGTTATCCTTGTCTGCTTGTGGCCCCTGACCTTCGGCTTGTTATTCGGTTCTCTCTATCGTGTGCTGCTGCTTCCCCTTATCCTACGGGGCGTGAGCTAGGAAACTCCAGGGGCCGCGACCTGGTCCCAGCCTGCAGCGTAACATCCTCACCACTAGAGGCCCTGGAGAAGACCAGCTGGGTCTTAGACTCCGCGCCCTGGGGAATCTTGGCTCTCGCTTCCGTTGGGATCCCGGTTGTGCTCCTCTGGTCCCGCTTTCCACAACCACCCAGTTTCCTATCCACAGAAGCCAGCCATAGGGTTCACTACCTCGCGGTGCACTCCTGTCCCCCTACGGTGTGCATCTGTCACCTGGCCACAGGTGACCCTGACAGTTTGATCAGCCATGAACCCGGCTGACATCCCGCTTCCCGCGGATGATCCATTGCAGGGCATAGTTCGCAGACTTGAGACCCAGGAATCAAATCAGACCCAGGTGATGCGATTCCTCCAGGATCTGGCTTCTCGATTCGAGCAGCTTCAGGTCTCCTTGGGAACCCCGAATCCGCAACCCCAAGTACAACCAGCGGCTGTACCTATCGCACCAGTCGCAGCCTCACACTCACTAAGATTGCCAGCTCCGTTCCGTTTCTCTGGGGACTCCAAGGCCTGCAGGGGGTTTCTCAGCCAATGCACTATTCATTTTGAGCTTCAGCCTCAAAGCTTCCTATCTGACCGGGCTAAGGTAGCCTATATCATTTCCCTCCTCTCCGGTGAAGCTTTGGCCTGGGCTGCCCCCCTGTGGGAGAGGAACGATCCGGTGGTTTCCAGTCTGTCCGAATTCTTGAAGCTCTTTCGTAATATCTTCGAAGAGCCGGCTCGGGCTTCTTCAGCGGCTAGTGCTGTCTTACGTCTTCGCCAAGAATCTAGTTCAGTGGGGCAATATGCTCTTCAGTTCCGTATCCACACAGCTGAATTGAGCTGGAATAATGAGGCCCTGGTCGCTACCTTTTTACATGGCCTCTCTGACCGAGTGAAAGACGAATTAGCGGGAAGAGCCATTCCCGTCGGTCTGGACGATGTAATTTCATTATGCAACCAGATCGACATTCGTTTTCAAGAGAGGTCCTTAGAAAAAAGACGCCAGCACTCTCTGGGTCCTAGCCAGTCTGAGCTCCCCTCCCTTCATTCCGTGGAGCATCCTCTACCTGCTGAAGAACCTATGCAGCTGGGCCGGACCAGACTAACCCCCGAAGAACGTGCTAGGCGCAGAACTCTGGGCTTGTGCCTCTATTGTGGGGGCAAGGGTCATTTTCGTGACTCCTGCTCGCTTCGTCCGGGAAACGCTCGGGTCTAATACATTTGGAAGGTGGAGTATTGGACCCAGAAACATCACCTTCTCGCCTGCTCTTGCCGGTGTCCCTTCATGTAGGCACTTCTCCTCAGTCAACCCTTGCATACCTGGATTCCGGGGCTGCCGGCAATTTCATGGATTGGAGAACTGCTTCTTCTATGAAGCTTACCCTTTCACCTCTCACTACCCCATTGGTAGTCTCGGCAATTGATGGCACTGTTCTCCCAGGGGGCCCTATTCGCTTCCAGACGCTACCCATTAGGATGTCGGTAGGGATTCTCCACCAGGAGTGGATATCCTTTCTTATTCTACCCAAGGCCTCTACCCCAGTTGTATTGGGCCTCCCTTGGCTACAGCTCCACTCTCCACATGTGGACTGGGTCTCTGGGCAGATCCTGGCCTGGGGTTCCTCATGTTTCTCGTCGTGTCTTCTCAAGGTGACCCCCAAGGAGAGTCTTCCGGTTGCTGCCACTTCTGTTTCTTCTGATCTTCCCGCCGCATACAGCGATTACCGGGATGTGTTCTGTAAAAAATCAGCTGAGGTGCTTCCTCCCCACAGGTCTTTTGACTGTGCTATTGATCTTGTCCCCGGAGCAACTCTACCCAGGGGTCGTACCTACCCTCTGTCCATCCCAGAGACCCAGGCCATGTCGGAGTATGTAGCAGAGAATCTGGAGAGAGGGTTCATCCGGAAATCCTCATCGCCTGCAGGGGCAGGGTTCTTTTTTGTTGCCAAAAAGGATGGTACCTTAAGACCCTGCATCGATTATCGGGGTTTAAATGCGGTTACTATTAAAAATCGATACCCCTTACCCTTAATATCTGAGCTATTCGATAGGTTGAAGGGTGCCTCCATTTTCACCAAGTTGGATCTCAGAGGCGCGTACAATCTCATTCGAATACGGGAGGGTGACGAATGGAAGACTGCATTTAACACTAGAGACGGGCATTACGAATATCTGGTGATGCCTTTTGGTCTGTGTAATGCTCCAGCTGTGTTTCAAAACTTTGTCAATGAAATCTTCAGAGATCTGCTGTACCAGTTTGTTGTCATCTATCTGGATGACATTCTGATCTTTTCTGAAAATCTGCTCGTCCACAGAAACCATGTCCGCACTGTACTTCAACGTCTTAGAGAGAACAATCTCTATGCCAAGCTGGAGAAATGTTCCTTTGAATGTTCTGAGGTCCTGTTTTTGGGGTGCTTTGTCTCATGTTCGGGGCTTCGTATGGACCCTGGGAAGGTCTTGGCTATCACCAACTGGCCTCTTCCTGCTAGCCTCAAGGCCACACAGCGCTTTCTTGGCTTCACTAATTATTATAGGCAGTTCATAAGGAATTACTCTTCCATTGCCGCGCCTATTATCGCTTTGACCAAGAAGGGTGTGAATGCCAGAGACTGGCCTCCCGAAGCTGTCTCTGCATTTCACAACCTGAAACAGGCCTTTGTTTCTGGCCCCCTCTTGAGGAGACCAAATCCTGGGAATGCATTTTTTATTGAAGTGGACGCTTCCTCAATGGGGGTGGGAGCTGTGCTTCTTCAAATCTTTGAGAAGAGACGCCAACCATGTGCGTTCTTCTCCAAAAAAAATTCTCAGGCAGAGAGGAATTATGCCATCGGTGATCGGGAACTTCTCGCAATTAAATTGGCGTTAGAGGAGTGGCGTCATCTCTTGGAGGGTTCCCCTCACTCCATAACGATCTTTACCGATCACAAGAATTTACAGTATCTACAGAATGCTAAACGTCTGAATCCTAGACAGGCCAGGTGGAGTCTCTTCTTTGCCCGTTTTAATTTCACGATTACCTACAAACCTGGTTCCTGCAACGGTCGGGCTGATGCGCTCTCTAGGTCATTTGACACTTTGGACGAGGAGTCCGCCCCTGAACCTGAGCCGATCATTCCCACCTCATGCATTGTTGCCCACTCTACCACCCTGAAGTCTAAAATTCCGCCTGGTAAGACCTTTGTCCCCACTGAGCTAAGAGCTAAGATCCTTCGTTGGGGACATGATTCCAAGGTGGCAGGGCATTCTGGATTCCTCCGATCCTTCCTACTCATCAGTCGTCACTACTGGTGGCCTAATCTCCGCTCAGACGTCAAAGACTACGTTAAAGCTTGTCATGTCTGTGCTCAGTCCAAATCCTCCACACAAGCTCCTGCTGGTCTCCTCATGCCCTTGCCTATTCCTAAGGAACCCTGGGCCCATATTGCCATGGATTTTATCACCGATCTCCCACTGTCTGAGAATAATACAGTCATTTGGGTGGTAATCGATCGATTCTCCAAGATGGCTCATTTTGTTCCTCTTCCTGGTCTTCCTTCTGCCCCTGCCTTGGTTCCCATTTTCATTCGAGAAATTCTCCGCCTACATGGGGTCCCTTCTCATATTGTTTCCGACAGGGGAGTCCAATTCACGTCTCGTTTTTGGAGAGCCTTTTGCAAATCCCTCAATATTGTCTTGGATTTTTCTTCTTCTTACCATCCCCAATCCAATGGACAGACTGAGAGGGTTAATCAGGAGTTAGAGGTCTTTCTTCGCACCTTTGTGTCTTCTCACCATGACGATTGGTCCTCTCTACTCCCGTGGGCAGAATTCTCCCATAACAATCATGTGAATACCAGTTCGCAGAAGACACCCTTTTTCACAGTTTATGGAAAACACCCTCAACTTCCTCTTCCTATGATCTGTTCTCCAGACATTCCAGCTTTGGCTTCGGTTCAGGAGTCTCTCAATTCCGTTTGGGGTCACGTTCATGATTCCCTCCGGGCAGCTGCTGAAAAATTCAAAGGCTTTGCCGACCGCCGCAGGCGTAAACCGCCTTCTCTTCAGCCAGGGGACAAAGTCTGGCTCTCTACCAGGAACATCAAGCTCCGAGTTCCTTCTCTGAAGTTTGCTCCACGATTCATCGGTCCATACACGGTAACTGCTAAACTGAATCCGGTTTGTTTCAAACTCCAGATTCCTAAGAGCCTTAAAATCACTAACTCCTTTCATGTTGCTCTTCTAAAGCCTTTAGTCCTCAATAAATTCTCTCGTCCTCTTCCTACCGTGGCGCCTGTCTCGGAGGATAATCAGGAGTACGAGATCAGTCAAATTCTGGACTCCCGACTCTGTAAAGGCGTTCTTCAGTACCTCGTTCATTGGAAAGGGTTTGGTCCTGAGGAGAGGTCTTGGATCACTGCATCTGAGGTCTTTGCACCTCGTCTGTTAAAGGAGTTTCATCTGAAGTTTCCCTCTAAACCTGGGCCCAGGCGGGGAAGGGGGAGGCCTCGTAAGAGGGAGGGTACTGTCATGGATATGCATTAATGTCTGTCTGCCATCTTACCTTCCTCCTCATGTGTTCATCTAGAGACCAGACCTCCTTCACCTGGCTTCCTTTATAATCTCCTCCCAGCCTGACTCCACCCCAGGCCCTATCACTGAACACTATATTAACCTGTGCACTGCAAGCCTGCTTTGCTGATCAACGTGTTTGTTAGGCATTGTGTGTTTGGGTTCCTGCCTGCCGTGTGCTACGTCTGTCTCTCTGTTACGTTATTGGCTTGTCCCCGACCATCCCTGTCTGCTCGTGACCCTTGACCTTCGGCTCGTTCTTCGTTATCCTTGTCTGCTTGTGGCCCCTGACCTTCGGCTTGTTATTCGGTTCTCTCTATCGTGTGCTGCTGCTTCCCCTTATCCTACGGGGCGTGAGCTAGGAAACTCCAGGGGCCGCGACCTGGTCCCAGCCTGCAGCGTAACATCCTCACCACTAGAGGCCCTGGAGAAGACCAGCTGGGTCTTAGACTCCGCGCCCTGGGGAATCTTGGCTCTCGCTTCCGTTGGGATCCCGGTTGTGCTCCTCTGGTCCCGCTTTCCACAACCACCCAGTTTCCTATCCACAGAAGCCAGCCATAGGGTTCACTACCTCGCGGTGCACTCCTGTCCCCCTACGGTGTGCATCTGTCACCTGGCCACAGGTGACCCTGACACCCTCCTTTAAGCAATATTCTGCAAATATGGTTAATTGTCATCTAAACCTCTCTGGTGACTTAAATGTATGCAGAAAGTGATGCAACTGTATGGCGTTCCAGAAGGGTAAACAGAAAGGGCCCGCAGGTTCCATTAAAGCGGTTATGGGTGGCCAACCATCCGATACTAAAAAGTGCGATGCTCGGAAACGATTCATTTGTCTCAGAATGGTAAAGTGCTGATCTCTCAAGCCCGGCAAAAATTCTGGGTTCCCGAGGATAGGCATTAGAGGTGAGTCTACTGTCGAGAGGGAGGTTTTAATGATCACTTGTGAGCAGATTCGTATTGTGGGGCTTATCAGAGGGTGTCTTTTTAGGTCGAGCGACAGTTTATCATAACACAATGATGCACCTTTCAATGAAACCTCAGTTTGCTCTTGTTCAATCCGAACCCAGAGTTTGTCTATTGAGTGACGATTCCAGTCTATAAGTCTCCCTATGTGTACAGCCTGATAGTATTTAAGCACGTCTGGGAGTGCAATCCCTCCACTATGTTTGGGTCAAGCTAATTGGACTCTGGGAATGCGTGGTTTCTTACTGTATGTGCCCATATAAATTTTATAAACAGGGAATGAACCTGTTTAAAGTATTGAGATGGTATCTTAATCGACAGGGTTTGAAATAAGTATAAATACTTGGGTAAGATACTCATCTTTAAAAGGTTACATCTAGCGAACCATGAATGCAGTCCCCGGTTCCATGTCTCTAAAAAATGTGTGTTCTAGTCAATAGGGGGGGGGGGGAAATAAAGTTCAAAAACCTGTATTAGCTTAGAGGGAATATGTGTTCCCAGATATTTCAGGGCTGTATCTGTCCACTTAATCCTAAAATTAGTCTGTAGGATTTATAGCCTCTCGATAGGCATACCTACCCCCATTGCTTCTGATTTGTTAAAATTGATCCATAGGTTAGACAGTCTACCATAAGTCTCAAATTTGCAGATAAGGTTCGGCAATGAAACAAAGGGGTTGGTGAAGGAGAAGAGCAGGTCGTCATCAAAAGCTGAGATTTTATGTTGCTCCTCTCTCACTCCAACTCCAGTGATGTCTGGATTCAGACGTATCCTACAGAGAAAAGGCTCCAGGGAGAGAACAAAGTAAGGGGGACAGTGGGCACCCCTGTCTCGTCCCATTTGAAATAGAGAAGGAGTCTGATAGCACTTCATTTAGGTTGACCTGTACCGTCGGATATGAGTAGATTTTAGAGATCCACTGCATCATATGTTCCCCCAGACCTATGTAGAGCAGGACCGCCATCAAGAATTTCCAATTGACTCGATTGAATGCCTTTTCTGCATCTGTACTTATCATGACAATTGGAGTACGCATTTCCCGTGTGATATGTATAAGATTTAACACTTTAATCGTATTGTCACGAGCTTCTCTGGTTGGAATAAATCCCACTTGGTCCAGATGTATCATAGACTGTAATGATGCGCAATTCGAGTAGCAATGATCTTCGGAAATAATTTAAGGTTACAATTCAAGAGTGATATGGGCCTATAGCTACTGCAGCAAGTGGGATCCTTTCCTTCCTTGAGAATTACAGTGACGTGTGCTTTTAAAGTATCTCTAGGGAAAGATGTTCCCAAACTTACTTTATTAAACAGTTCCACCATATGAAGGCCTAAGGTTGGAAGAAATTTCTTATAATACTGTATCGAAAACCCATCTGGGCCTGGGGCTTTACCTAATTTAGAGGTCCTGATTGCATTCTGAAGTTCGTCCAAAGTTCTTGGCGCCTGGGGGAGTTGAGAGGAAGCAATGTAGTTTTCTATTTGTATCAGAGTAGGGGATTGATCTGGGAGATTGTATAGTGGGGAATAAAAATCTCTAAAACCCTGTTTAATTTTCTTGGGTATTCCCACTTTTTGACCTTGAGGTGTAGTGATTTGAGGAATGTATGAAGCAAATTTTTGTTCTTTGACTGAACGTGCTAACATTCTCCCACATTTATCTCCTGACTCATATACAAATCTACGGCATCGTTGTAGAGCCGCTTTAGCTTGATACCTTAATAAATCTGTTACCTGCTTACGGAGAGAGAAAAGTTTTTGTTGAAGCACAGGATTCGTTATATGTTTATGTTGAACTTCTGCTTTATGGATATCATGAAGGAGAGCTATACGTTTTTCCATCCGCTGACGTTTAAGCCGTGCTCCGTGTTTGATAAGAACGCCTCTTATAACTGTCTTATGTGCTTCCCATAGGATCCCTGTATCGCAATTTTCTTTTTTTTTTAATTTCAAATTACTGATCTATCTTACGCTGTATATCCTCCACTATTTCAGGGGTCTGCAAAAGGCTTTCATTTATTCTCCAGACTCTAGTCCTTGGGCTTGGGGGCTCTGAGAGTCGATACGTCAACTCGATCGGTGCATGGTCCGACCATGTAATAATGCAGATTGTTGTACTTTGAACTGCCTGTAAGTGTGTATGTGGAATCAAGAAGAAGTCTATCCGTGAATAGAGTTTATAGGAAGAGGAGTAAAACGTATAGTCTCTCTCGTCTGGATGTTGTAAACGCCAGGCGTCAATCAGTTGAGCCTTGTAGATAGTCTGTATCACTCGTTTGCGGGTGCTAGAGGTAACGGAGGATGAACCCGATGGAGGTGTCTACGTTAGGAAGTAATGGAACATTAAATTCGCCTCCCAGGATCAACTGACCCTCAAGAAATTCCGTGAGGCGATTCATTGTTCGACTAAGGAAAAGATCTTGATGGTCATTTGGAGCATATATGGAAGCAAAAGTGATTTTTACTTCTCCTATAAGGCCTTTAATAAACAAAAAGCACCCTTCCGGATCTATCATGGTGTCCTGATTCAGCCAAGGAAGTCGACTGGATAGTAATATAGACACACCCTTGGTTTTGGCAAAGTTATTCATAGAGTGGTACGCAACTGGATAGTATCTGTTCTTTAAGATAGGAGGTTTATTGCATCTGAAGTGTGTCTCTTGAATTAACGCTAATAGACAGTGCACTTTCAAAGTGCAGTTGCACTCTGTCTTTGGGTATTCTTTGCAAAGTGAATTTTCACCTCATTTACCAAACTCTGGTGCAACTACACTTGCAAAACGCCTTTAGTAAATCAACCTCTGTGGCAGATTTCTCATCACTTTCTCTATGGTTTGACTGTTTTCATCATTTCACACTAGAGTATGAAACATTAGGTAAAAGATTATATACACATTATATACACATTCCTCACTTTTTTGCATCAATCACAAGTTTTTTCACAAATATTTAATTTGCTGCACACCTTTTCAAGGGTATTATGTACATATATTTTTAGAATAGTTGGTACAATGAAACCATACACTTTTTAAAAAACATTTATTTCTTGGACACAGGTTAGTCAGCATGCAATAAATTTTCAATTAACACTTGTCAGCACTTAATCACCTACACTTGTGGTTGGGTCATATGACCTTTTTTTGGGGGGTATATCATGGGAATCATTTGTGCATTAGGCAGCTATGATTAAACACTAAGAAAGTGTGAAACTAGTCAGCTCTAACCAGAATTTTGTGACTTGCTGTGCTGTATTTGGATTTTTGAAGATTTTACATAATAAAGGCTTTTTATTGGAGTGCTGCTGTCCAAAAGACTTGATCTTTTGTTTAGCCTTCCAGGAGTAGCAGGTCTGTGAAGTTTGGTTTGAATCTTTTACCTTCCTCTCTGCATGCGACCTTTTAGAAACTGAAGCATTGCCCAACGTGGAATGCATGGGCTTGGGGAAGTGAGAAAGTTTTAGCTATAGTTGAGAAAGAAAGAGGTTGTCCTGTTTCCATGTTGCATAAAGAGGAGAATTTTGTAAGGCCTTTTTCCTGCCAGAAGGTGAATGGTTTATGCTCCAGACCCGGGGAGAATCTAGGGTTTCCTTGAGAGAGCTTGAGGCTTTTCCTGGCTTCTCTCCAGGCAATAGCTGTGTCTCTCAGCAGGAGGCTGTGTTGGTATAAAGGTGGGATTGAATTCCACTTGCAGTGAAGGGCCACTAATGAATACGGGTGGGCCATTGCGGACTCCATGGAGTAATTGGAATAGCGAGAGGTTTGCGATATCCAGTCCAGACTGATTCTCAGTAGGCATGCCAAATTATAAGTTCGAACATTTGGAAGACTAATACCCCCTTCGCGTCTGGGAAGATATAGTTTCTTTAAGGCTATACGTGGTCTTTTGGTTTGCCATAGGAATTTTGATATGACTGAGTTGAGGAGTTTAACATCTTTATGGTGAAGGAGTAGAGAAATAGTTTGCAGAGGGTACAATAGTTTTAGCAAATCTGACCATTTTCACCAGGTGGCATCTTCCCAGGAGCGAGAGGGGCAGATCCATCCAGTTAGATAATTCCTGAGAAATTTTGGTAATCAGAGGAGGGTAATTGAGGTGGTATAAAGAGGAGGGTAGTTTTCCTATTTTGATTCCAAGATAGGTGATGTGGGACTTAGCGACTGAAAAGATAACATTTTGGGCCGGGGGGGGTTGGATAGAGTTCCTATGGGTAGGATTTCACTCTTGCCATAGTTAATGCGGAGGCCTGAGCAGGATCTAAATTCCTCAAATACCTTTTTGATAGTGGACATGTCTGAGGATGGGTTTGCTGAAAATATAAGCACATCATCCACAAAGAGGGAAGTGCGAAGATCATGTTTGCCAATTTTGATGCCAATTGGGGGGCTATTTGAGCTAGGTATCTAGATAGGGGTTCTAATGCGATGTTGAAGAGGAGCGGGGATAAGGGGCAGCCTTGTTGTGTGCCCTTGTGGAGGTGAAATTTGTCTGAGAGTAGGCCTGCTGCTACTAGCCTAGCTGCAGGGACTGTATACATGGCGGTAATGAGGTGACAGAAGGGGCCTGTGAAGCCCATTTTTGTCATAGCCATGGAGAGCCATTCAAAGCTGACATTGTCAAAGGCTTTCTCCGCATCTAACGTGATGATGGCGTAGTCTCCGCCCGGATTATGTTTTGCATGTTCCAGGGCCAACATGACCTTGCGAATGTTCAGGGTGGCTGTTCTACCTTTCACAAAGCCTGATTTGGCGGGATGTACCAGAGAGGGGATGATGTCAGCAAGTCTAGTGGCAATGATTTTGGATAAGATTTCGACATCCAGGTTCAATAGTGAGATGGGTCTGTAGGAGCCTGGGTCCTGGGGATCTTTGCCTTTCTTGGAGAGAAGTTTAATAATGGCCTGATTTCCCGTTTGTAGGTATGAGCCGCTGGACCATATTCTGTTGTAGACCTTGTGTAGAGTGGGTTCTGTGATATTTTGTAGGGTTTTGTAGAATTCACTAGAGAATCCGGCCTGGGACTAGGAGCCTTGGAGGGGGTTAAGTTGCGGATGGTGTTTGAAATTTCGGGTAGAGAGATAGGGGCATTGAGAGAGAGCGATTTTCGGAATGTCTATTCTCTAGAAAGGAGTGCGCTGTCTGTTTGGCTATGAGTTCTGGAGCATACAGTGCTGAGTAGTATTGTAGCGTTGCTCTATTAATCGTTTGTGGTGTGGTATTTACGTTGCCGTTGGTATCTCGCAGGGAGGTAATGTGAGTCGGGCGGAAGAGTCCCTTACAGAGCCTGGCTAGTAGTTTGCCTGCTTTATTTCCGAACTTGTGGAGGGTGGCGTCTAAGTGTGCCTTTTTAGTTAATTCAAGGGTGTCCGCCCAGGTGTCAAAAGCCCTCTTGGCTGCCTGCCATGCCTTTCTACTGTTAGGGGAATCCCTAGTGTATAAGAATCTTTGCGCCAGATGTAGTCGCGCGCTGGCCGTTTTGTATTTTGATAAAGTATTCCTTTTAAAGGAGGTAGCATAAGAGATGATCCGTCCCCTGAGGAATTCTTTGCCAGCATCCCAGAAGAGATTAGGGTCATCGGAGTGAGGTGCGTTGGCCGTGGAGTATTCAGTCTATGTTTTCTCCATGAATTGCTAAAAATCTGTATTATTGTGGAGGTATGAAGGAAAGCGCCATATATTGGGGTGGTGAGGTAAGTAAATATTGTCGAGTTGAACTGAGATTGGAGCGTGGTCAAATATGACAATGTCATGGATGTCTGCACTAGATAACATGGGGATGTTAGTTGTCAGAGCTAAATAAGTAATCTATTCTGGTGAATACATTATGTGGGTTGGAGTAGAAGGTGAATTCCCTGTCAGCTGGGTGTGTTAGGCGCCAAAGGTTTTGGAGGTGAAGAGATTGCATGGTGGATGCAAAATGCATAGGAATGGTGGGGTCAGATCCTGACCTGGCGCGTTTAGGGGATGATCTGTCATTGAAGTCTCTTCCAATTATGTGGGGGAGGTGGGTGTTTTGAAGTAACCATGACGACAAAGTTTACCGGGTTTGTTGGGGGCATATATATTTGATATCACTAGGTCCTTGGATCCTATTTGGATGTGTGCCGAGAGAAAACGTCCCTGGCTATCTGATTGTACTGATAAGACCGTACAGGGGAGGTTTTTGTGTATCAGCAGTAGAACTCCTGCTTCACGCCCAATGGCATTCGAGCCTATGACTGTGCCTACCCAGAGTTTTTTCATACAATGAAAATCAGGGGTTAATAAGTGAGTTTCCTGGAGTAGGGAGATGTCAGTTTTAATTCTTTTGAGATGTCGGAGGACCTTCATCCTCTTGTTGGGGGATCTGAGATCTTTTACGTTCCAGGAAACGATTTTCATATTGGAGGTGGTATTGTGGGGTTATTACCATATCAGGAGGTAAGATGCTAATCTCGCAATAGGAGTGAGGTGTCAGGGAGTCTATTGTTTTACAAGTGCCCCAGGGTAATGAGAGGGGGGGGAGGGGTTTGGGAGAGAAAGCTGAAACAAAAAAAATAATACATGCAATCGAAAAAACTTCACTTTTTTCTGCATGGAGTCACTGTGTAAGTCAGCTCCCAATAGAGGACCCTGGTGGTATGGCATATGAGAGCCCATTTCTAACTATAAGATTTTAAGCGGCTGACACAGGTCGTGTATGGGGGGGGATATGGTGGGGCTGTACACAGTGAGGTCAGGAGGGGTAGTAGAGCAATCTTGGATACATTGTAGCAAGAAAGTAAATATTACTAACTGAAAACATTTTAACATAGAGCACAGAAGTACATATATGGCCACCATAACGGTGGTACCACAGCATTTAAAACACTGGCGGAAAAGGGAGTAACGGAAAGGTATAAATGCAAACAGAGTCAAACCTGAGGTGCTGCAGTGCATGCGACCTTGAGAGGATAAGAGGCAGGAACAGGAGTCGCGACTCCCATCTCAGCGAGGAGTAGCACGGTGTTGATCCGGGGCTGAAGGCCTGAAACGTTTAGGAGTCTTTTTGCGGGCTCCTTTGGTCCAGGGAGCGATTGACTGGAGCAGCTTTGGATGGGGTGTGGGGGTGCGGGCCTGCATGCAGAGACCATAAGAAGGCTTCCACTTCAGAGGGGTCTTGGAAGGATAATTGTTCACCATTAGGGGTCTTGAAGCGAAGAGTGGCCGAAAAGGCTAGAGTGAATTTGGATTGCTGTTTATAGAGTTCCGTGCAGACCTGCTGAAAAGCTTTCCTTTTCTTTGAGACCTCAATTGAGTAATCAGCAACTATCAGGACCCTTATTCCGTCAATTTGGATGGAACGGGATTGTCTGAACTTTTGTAAAATAAGGGCCCTGTCAGAGAAGTTTAGGTATTTGGCGATTATTGGTCGGGGTGTCTTGCGTTCAGTGTTTAAAGATTCCATGCGGTGGAAGGAAGGCCTAGCGCTTCCGGAATGCGCATGGCGCAGGATTCAGAGAGAGCATATGTTTGCAGTGATTCTGGGATACCTACGAATTGCAGGTTGCTCCTTCTGGACCTATTTTCTAAATCGTCCAGTTTTTGGATGATATATTCATTGGTCCTGTCCTGAGCTTGCTCCATGGTCTGTGCCTGGTAAAGCTCCTCTTCCATGCTAGATTAGCGGTGCTCTAGCTCATTGAGTCTGGTGGTGTGTTCCCCTAGCTGGGCCTTGATTTGATTCATCCCTGCATTAACAGCTTATTCCACAGATGCAGCTATCTTGGGGGATAGGAGAGCAGCAACAGCCTGTGCTATGCACTCTATGCGGTTATCCCCAGTCTGCTGAGTTATAGAGGCATGTGGAGAGGAGGGGGAGGCCATGCAGCTGTTTACCTCCATTGCCGCCGTCAGCATGTCAGCCGAGGCCGGGGCCTCTATTTGCAGCTGGGCCGATAGTGCCGTTAGTGTGCAGGTGTCGGTTTTCTCCACAAACCGATCCATGTGTGGGAGGATGTCACCCAGATGTCATGTGGATTTTTGGGGCTGCTCAGGCTGGATTTTCTGGCAGATTTGGAGTTGTGCTGCAGGAGCCGAGGAGAGGAGCAGCTACTCCATGCGGTGCCGGAACCGGAAGTCCCAAAATGCAGTTTTTAAATTATGGTTTCATTTATTAAGGCAAAAAAGCTGTCCAAACCTGCCTGGATTTATGTGAAAAAGTAATTGCCCCCTAAACCTAATAACTGGTTGTGCTACCCTTGGCGGCAACAACTGCAATCAAGCAGCGTTTGCGATAACTGGCAATGAGTCTTTCACATTAAAACAATTCTGCAAAGAAGAGTGGGCCAAAATTGTGGAGCAGTTTTGGCCCACTCTTCTTTGCAGAATTGTTTTAATGCAGCCACATTGGAGGGTTTTCCAGCATGGACGACGTGTAAGGTCATGATACAGCATCTCAAGTGAATTTAAGTCTGGGCTTTGACTAGGCCACTCCAAAACCTACATTTTGCTTTGTTTGAACCATTTGGAGGTGGACTTGCTGTTGAGTTTCGGATCAATGTCCTGCTGCATAACCCAAGTGCACTTGAGCTTGAGGTTACAAACTGATGGCTGGACATTTTAGGATTTTCTGGTAGAGCTCAGAATTCATGGTTCCATCAATTATGGTAAGTCGTCTAGATCCTGAAGCTGCAAAGCAGCCCCAGACCATCACCCTACTACCACAATGTCTGACTGTTGGTATGATGTTCTTGTTATGAAATGTTGTATTAGTTTTATGCCAGATATAACGGGACGCACAACTTCCAAAAAGTAAAATTTTTGTCTCATCAGTCCACAGAATATTTGCCTAAAAGTCTTGGGTATAATGAAGATGTTTTTTGGTAAATGTGAGATGAGCCTTTGTGTTATTTTTGGTCAGCAGTGGCTTTGGCCTTGGAACTCTCCCATGGATGCCATTTTTGGCCAGTCCCTTTCTTATTGTTGAATCATGAACACTGATCTTACCTGAGGCAAGTGAGGCCTGCAGTTCTCCAGATGTTGTTCTGGATTCTTTTATGACCTCCTGGATGAGTCTTCGTCATGCTCCTGGAGTAATTTTTGTAGGCCGGGCACTCCTGGGAATGTTTACCACTGTTCCAAGTTATCTCCATTTGTTGATAATGGCTCTCCCCATGGTTCACTGGAGTTCCAAAGCCTTAGAAATGGCTTTGAAATCCTTCCTAGACCGATACATGTACATTACTTTTTTCCAAACTGTTCTTGAATTTTTTTAGATTGTGGCATGATGTGTGGCTTTTTGTGATCTGTTAGCGTGCATCACTTTGTCAGACAGCTTTTATTTATGTGATTTCTTGATTCAACAGGTCTGGCAGTAATCAGGCCTGCGTAACAAGTGAAATTTAACTCAGCTTGCCAAAAAATTGTGGTAAATCACAGTTCATTCAAGATTCAGCATGGGAGGGGGGCAATTACTTTTTCACATAGGGTCAGGCAGGTGTTTTTCCCTTAATAAATGAAATAATAATTTAAAAACTGCATCTTTGATTTACTCGAGTTGTCTTTGTGTAATAATAAAATTAGTTTGATCTGAATCATTTAATTGTGAGAAATATGCAAAAAAATAAATCAGGAAGGGAGGCAAATAATTTTTCGCACAACTATAGGTAGTGTCTAGAGTTTGTGTATTTTACAATGTATTAGATGCATATTAACATTTTGAGTATAGGGCAAATATGAGAAATCCAAATATGAGCAGCAAGGGATGAGAGCAAACAAATAGATAAAGAGCCCAGGAGAATGTTTTGAAAAGTGAGATGGGAAAATATGTCAGAGAAGGAGTACGAGGAAAAAGAAAGAAGAAAGAAAAAGCGGACCCATGCGCAGTGCCGAGCAGAGCGGACATTCCCGCCTGAAGCTCCGCTACCTGAAGGAGCTCATTTAAATATGAAGCCGAAGTCTGTCAAAGAAGCGCCAGCTCATACAGCAGCCAAAATGGCACAGCAGCCATCCTCCTCAGGATTCTCACGCGGCACTGTGAAAACTTTAAAGGCATATACACATTCTCAGGCTCTCTCAGAAGATTTTGATCTTGAGAACCTGGAGGATACCCCTCATGATGAATTGGCTCCAAAACAAAACAAAAAAAGTTTCATAAAGCCTTAAAGGGCACCTCAGACCATATAACAACCAGCCTCACTAAAGAGATTAGAGAATTGGGTTAACGCATGTCTGAACTTGAAACTAGAGTGGACGACATAGAAAACTATACCCTGAATTACTCAGCAGAGATTGAAAACCTTTAAAAGGAAAATATAATGTTGCAGACCAGAATGAATGACTATGAAAATCGCGCAGGATGCTGCAATTTGCGCATTAGAGGTATTCCTGAATCTATAATTGACTCACAAGCCACAACGATAGCACTTTTTCAGGAATTACAACCAGTTATCCCAGTAGATAGTCTCGAGGTGGACAGGGTTCATAGAGCCCTAACACCCAAAAAACCTGAAGGTCTACCATGCGACATTATTGCTAAGTTCCATTTTTATCGAACAAAAGAACAACTCTTAGCCGCAGCAAGAAGTAAAGAATCTTTAACTTTCCAAGGCCATAACTATCAACTCTTTGCAGACTTGTCTCAACTAACTATCAATAAAAGATGGGCTTTGAAAACCCTGCTTTAAGTGTTGCAATGCAATATAATGACGTATCAATGTGGTTTTCCCTTTTCGGTGCATTTTACATACCAAGGCTCCAAATGTATATGTCGCACTGCAAATGACCTACAAAACACCCTTCAAGACATGCATTTAATAAACTCACCTCAAGACACAGAAGACACACGCCAAACATTATGTTCATCACGCAAATCATCTACCACATCAGGAAGAAACGAACATCATAGTTTGAACAAAAGAGGTCGCTTTAGATACCCAGACCTGGTTCCTGATGATTCCATGGACTGAAAATTGCTTTATAATGAGGTTCTTATAACCATCGGCAGGCTGAGTCTACCAACTCATACAGTTAATTTTTCATATGGCCTTAAAGTAGTTCTAACCTTACTCTTGAACATTTTGCTATGATAATGGGATATCTTGACCATTTTCATAAGCTCATACTTATAAAAAAAAAATTTTATTTCATACGTGTTAAGTCAGTTACAAGGTACAGTTTCTTCTTTTTCTTTTTTGTCATTCTCTGCCTTAACCAGATATACTAACTGCCTTAACAGTTTTATCATAGTGTTGTAGATACCACTTTGTTTCTGACTAACATTGTTATCTTGATATGAAACTTGGATTCCTTTTCAATAACCTTATTTTGCAGTTCTCAGACCCTCAGTTCCTGCTTGGGCAATTTTGTTCTTGTTTCTTAAATATCTATGATAAAATATTAACAGTTGGCTTTCCTTATCCTTCAGGGATCTTCCCTGTGTTCCCTTCTTGCTACCCTCAATTTGTTCATCGAAACAGTGGACAACTGACAGTAGCTAATGTACCCTTGGAGGGAGAGGTTTTCTCCCCCCTCAACGGATATGTTATATGGTCATACATATTTTATCTAATATTTGTGACATTTAAAATGTTCATTTTATTTTGTATCTTCTTCCTTTTCCTTTTTTGAATTTTTCTCAACCCCCCCCCCCCTTCTCGGAGGCAAATTCTTTCACATGTTGGTTTAGACTACATGATACCATACTTTATTACTATATAATTCCATGGCTCCCTTAAACGTATTATCCCTGACTGTACAGGGATTCAACATTCTGCAAAACGCACTAAAGCCTTTCGTTCCTTCGCCTCTAGGAAGGCTCATATTCAATCCACTCCTAAATTTTTCAGTAGGATATATTCTCAAGTATATACAGCCTCAGCTTCGACTAAACAGCGCAGTGTACTCATTGCATTCCATCGCACCATTCCATTTACATTATTAAAGGAGATTAAAGACCCTGAGGGTCGTTATCTGATACTTACAGGACACTTACTGGATACTGCTATCACAATAGTGTCATATTATGCCCCTAATAAACAACCTACTTCTTTCCTTTTACATCTTTTACAGGTGGTGGAATCACACAAAATAGGTAATCAGACTCTCTTCCCCTTTTTAGACAAACCACCAATACCTCAGTCGAATATTCCCAATAAACACAATTTTTCACAACTCATTGCAAAACACAATTTAGTGGACTTGTGACGTGAGTTGAATCCAACCAAACGACAGTATACATACAATTCATATCCCCATCATTAATTTTCACAGATCGATCATATATTTTTAACCATAAGTATGGTGCTTGAAATCCTAGCATCCAAAATTTTACCCATCACATGGTCTGACCCCAACACAATATACACTGTTATAGCCTGTACAATTCCAAAAGCACATGATCCCACATGGCTTCTTAGAGACTCTTTACTCAAAAATTCAGCACATAGACTAAATATTGAGCTCACACTTAAGGAATAATTAGAATACAATACTACCCCTGACATCTCCCCGCTTACTCTGTGGGAGGCACATAAGCCAGTTCTCTGTGGCATATGTCTGAGACAAGCGGCATTATTTAATCGAGAACATAAAGCCCTTTGCAATAATTTAGAAGCAAATTTCAATGCATGTTATTTGGAATTTCAAAATAATCCTTCTCCATCACTAAAATTGAACATAGATAAGGCTAAACTGGAATTTGATTTGTTTCTCACAGAGTCTACGGATAAAACTATAAAACGATCACGCCACAATTTATACATAAAAGCAAATAAACCAGATGCTCTACTAGCCCGTTGACTTAAATCTTGCCACAATCCTTCCAAACCTATACACCTTAAAATGTCCAGAGACATACATATCAATGACCCAATGAAAATACTTCAAAAGTTTAAGTCACATTTAGCCATGTTATATTCACATAGTTACATAGTTACATAGTTAGTCAGGTTGAAAAAAGACACAAGTCCATCCAGTTCAATCATAAAAAAATAAAAAAATAAAAATAAAAATATCGTACAATCCCATATACCCAATTCTATACCAACAGTTGATCCAGAGGAAGGGAAAAAAAAACACAGCAGAGCATGATCCAATTTGCTACAGCAGGGGAAAAAATTCCTTCCTGATCTCCTGAGAGGCAATCGGATTTACCCTGGATCAACTTTACCTATAAATGTTAGTACTCAGGTATATTATGGCCAGAACCACCTCTGGAGGGAGTCTGTTCCACATTTTCACAGCTCTTACTGTGAAGAAACCTTTCCGTATTTGGAGATTATTATTTTTTTCCTCTAGACGTAAAGAGTGCCCCTTGTCTTTTGTGTTGCCCATAAAGTGAATAACTCAACACCAAGTTCACTATATGGACCCCTTATATATTTGTTCATGTTGATCATATCCCCCCTTATTATCCTCTTCACAATAGTGAATACATTCAGTTCCTCTAATCTTTCCTCACAGCTGAGCTCCTCCATGCCTCTTATCAGTTTGGTTTCCCTTCTCTGCACTTTCTCCAGTTCCCCGATATCCTTTTTGAGAACTGGTGCCCAAAACTGAACTGCATATTCCAGATGAGGTCTTACTGATGATTTGAACAGGGGCAAAATGATATCTCTTTCTCTGGAGTCCATACCTCTCTTAATACAAGAAAGGACTTTGCTCGCTTTGGAAGCTGCAGCTTGGCATTGCATGCCATTATTGAGCTTATGATCTACCAAAACCCCCAGATCCTTCTCCACTATTGATCTCCCCAGTTGTACTCCCCCTAGTATGTATTATGCATGCCTATTCTTAGCCCCCAAGTGTATACCTTTACATTTATCAGCATTAAACCTCATCTGCCACATAGTTGCCCAATTAGACAGTGCATTGAGGTTGGCTTGTAAATTGGAGACATCCTGTAAGGACGTTATTCCACTGCATAGCTTGGTGTCATCTGCAAAGACAGAAATGTTACTTTTGATCCCAGACCCAATATCATTTATAAAGATATTAAAAAGTAAGGGTCCCAGCACTGAACCTTGGGGTACACCACTGATAACCTTAGACCATTCAGAGTAAGAGTCATTAAATTATATATGGGATATACTGCGCTGTGCAATAAGTGAACACAAAAATTAGCTGCCAACACAGCTGAGACAAAGAAAGAACTGGTCAATATGAAAAAGTGTAGCGCATATTTTTGTAAAAGAGTCAGTTACCAACACATATCAAATGTTGCAAACATGCATATATATTAATTTCAGTGACACCAAGTGACTGAGTGTGATCCGTGAAAAAACATAAATATATGTAACAAATAAATCAGAACGAAAAAGTCCTCTATTGTGACCACACACAAATGACAGTCCAAAAGTGTAGAAAAAAACTGCAAGGTTGAAATAAAGAGTCCCACATGGATTTGACCCTCTCTGTGAAAGGATAGAGACACCACCACCGTTATAAGGAGGAGGCTTACCAGATGGTGTTGACTTGGTAAGGTGTATACCACCCAAGTCAAAACAGACTTATATAATCAGTCAGCAAGATGTATCCAGCTGGTCCTGAACCTGCATATCAGTCGGGACCGCAAATTCCCGTAAACACCAGGAAGTGTAAATAAATGTAGTCTTGTTGGAGCCAGAGATACGGTAACCACATAACATGCGTAATGGGAAAAAAACTCACATAGTGTGATACTGTACAAGGAAGTATTTATTAAAAAAGATAAAAAAATGAACACTCACATTTGGAAGATCATCATAGGTATATCAAAAAATGCAAGAGCGATGTGTGTGAATGGGTCCATCCGACGCGTTTCAACTAAAAAGTAATCACCCCAGATGCATAAAATGTTTGCGCAAATGTTTGCGCAATTGTTTTAGGATATTTACATAAATTTTTTCTACATGAACGGAATCATCATCACCAAGTATAGGACTTTGTGTCACATGTTTTGTTCCTTGAATATATTCTTTTCAGGGCGGTTACTCTGGGTGGCGCTGCGCCATAAATAGGAACCACCAGAGAGCCGCTCGCACGTCCAGATGAAGCTACGTGGAATCCCCCCTTGCGAAACACGTTGACGTCACTAACCAACGTCACGTGACGCCTGCTTCTGACATCCCGGAAGTCCGCCCGTGGAGGATGCGGTGGAACGCGGAAGGACTTGATCTGTCCACAGCGGCGTTTTACCGCTGTGTTGTACACCATCCTATACTCTGTGGCTTTCCTTAGGGACATATCCCTCGTCATACCCCGTGACATCCATCTGTTCTACACGGGAGTCAAGTGCTCCATACAGCTACTACAGACGGAACTGAACACGCTGATCAGCATCGTTTCCATGTCCAGGCCCCCTCATATTTGGGTATCGTATGTCTCATTGAGCTATTGATATTTAAGCCGGGCTGTGTACAATACATGCTGACAATCCTGCTACGTTGAATTGCAGTGTCTGTATTCATATAAGGTGTTTTCTTCTGCTGCAGTTTGGCTACCACCATTTACCACTGATCACATCTGAACTTTGGTCTGGTACCTTATTAGTGTATATCACTATTTGCAATATCATACTATTACCAGCCTTAGTGCCAGTGGATACGACGACTGGATCCTATATTTTTCTCTGCTCCCTTTGGACTTCCATTGTATAGGGAACCTTCCCTCATCTTCTGTTCCCCTGAGGTCCCACAGACATTCCCCTTCTTCCCCTCCCCCCCCTCCCTTCCCCTTCCCCCTTTTCCCATTAGCACACGGGCTATAGCCTTCCTGGGATCTCTGTGGGGTTTACCTGTTTAGTTTATACTGTTTTGGTTTTCTATTTTTGCGAATTTTCGCAACAGGCTGCCCACACAGAGATATCAGGCGTCCAGACGTTTTGTCATTGTCTTATGTTTTGTGGTCATTGTCCTGTTCTGTGTCATTTTGTTCATGGTTACACATGGATAGCAATCCTTGCCTCTCCATGCTTTGTGTCAGTTTCTTGTCCACCACATTCTCTCTAAGAGGAGTGTTTTATGGAAATATTTTCCAATTATTAAATAAATTATTATCTTTTGTACCTACCTTCTGATTCTGGGGTCTCTCATTTTGGTCTTTGGATCCCCCATTAATTTGGTTGGGACCCTCCCCTCCCCCCTTTTTTTGTTTTCATAAAAACTCACACAGTCTACAATCAACACATAATCCACTCTTTTCTTTTCTCTAAAATGTTCCCTTTTATCCCGCATGGATATCTCCCAGAACTTTTCGTGTCTGGTCCAATGCTGGTATCTCATGCTTATATAACATGGTTTCAGCAACATCCATCCGTCTTTTCCAGAATTATGTGAATCTTTTGGGCTTCCTCAATCCAAAATATTCCGCTATGTTCAAATTAAGAATTTGTACACCCATCTCCTGAATACTAATGATACCATAAACAAACTCTCCAAATTTGAACAAATATGTATAAAAGACCCTCAAGGGTCAAATTTCAACAATCTACTCTCAATTGCTCATTAAATCAGATGCAAATCTACCATCCTATGTTGCTAAATGGGAAAAAAAATCTTGATCGCACTATCGATAATACTAAAACCAAATCTTCCTCACCAAATGTTGCAGTTGAAACTACACATACTTACACGCTGGTACTTGGTCCCTGCTAGAACCACAAAATTTGCACCTGACCACTCAGGCCTCTGTTTTCATGGCTGTTCTGAGCAGGGCACACATACATATGGTGGACCTGTTCCATAGTGCAAAAATTATGGAAAAACGTTTTTATACTTGCCTCAGAAATGTTTGAGAGTTATATTACCCCAGATGCGGCAATGGCTCTTTTAAATTTAAGACCAGACTTTCTAACAAGTAAACAATTCAAATTATTCATTCAACTCTCGACAGCCGCAAAACAGACCATAGCTAAAGCATGGAAAATGCCTTCATTGAACATAGCAGAGACCAAGCAAAGAATGAATCAATTGTTATTGCATGCAAAGATGGAAGCTTTGGGCAAAGATAACTTAAATGAGTTTGATAATTTATGGAGATCATAGATTACCCATTGTTTACCTACAAATTTTGAAAATCAAGTACTCTTAACATGGTAACAGACTTTCTTTCATGTGGTTACAACATTACCTTATATAATTAGTTATGCCTCCGGGATCCTTATACCCTCTCTATCCTTACACCCTTTCTACCTTTTCTTTTTACACATATTATTCATTTTCAACAGGTAACTTTGAGTATATATGGATGACACTAATTCCATTAGTATTATAGTTATGCTCAACTCAGCAGTTTTGTAAATTTGACGCTTTAAATATAAAATAACTATTAACTATGCATCTGATTTAAAATGAACCTACATATAAATCTAACCTTCTATCAACGTGACAAAGGATAACCCTAGCGTTTTGACCGAAATCGATTTTATTTAAAACATGTTGTTTTCTTCAATATGTCATATTTTCATAACAATGTATTTACCTGTATTCTGTCTACCGCAAGAAATTGTTACAAAAACTCTTACCTGATATATTATAATTATTATTTTATGATGGTCTTTAACCACTTCAACACCGGGCTTTTTTTACCACATCAATACCGGGCCTATTCTGGCACTTCTCTCCTACATGTACAAATCATCATTCTTTTGCTAGAAAATTACTCAGAACCCCCAAACATTACATATGTTTTTTTTAGCAGACACCCTAGGGATTAAAATGACGGTCATTGCAACTTTTTTTCTTGCACGATATTTGCGCAATAATTTTTCAAACGCCTTTTTTTTGGAAAAAAATGGTTTCATGAATTAAAAAAAAAACAGTAAAGTTAGCCCAATTTTTTGGGGAAAATATGAAAGATGATGTTACGCCGAGTAAATAGATACCTAACATGTCATGCTTTAAAATTGCGCACACTCATGGAATGGCGCCAAACTTTGGTATTTAAAAATCTCCATAGGCGACGCTTTAATTTTTTTTACAGGTTACCAGGTTAGAGTTACAGAGGCGGTCTAGTGCTAGAATTGTTGCACGCGCTCTAACGCATGTGGCGATACCTCACATATGTGATTTGAACAGTGTTTACATATGTGGGCAGGACTTACGTGTGCGTTCGCTTCTGATCGCGAGCTACCGGGGACAGGGGCGTTTTAATTTTTTTTTTTTATTATTTTTTTTTTTTTTTACTTATTTTATTTATTTTTTACACTTATTTTACTTCTTTTTTGTTATCACTTTTATTCCTATTACAAGGAATGTAAACATCCCTTGTAATAGGAATGTGTGTGACAGGTCCTCTTTATTGAGAGATGCGGGGTCAATAAGACCCCACATCTCTCCTACAGGCTGGAAAGCATGAGATCGTGAAAAATTTTTCACTGATCTCATACTTACTAGCCGCACTGGCGGCTTTGTTTACATATGAGGACCTGGGCGTGATGTCATCACATCGCGCCCGGGCCTCCGACCATCATAGAGATGACTGGTGACCATCTGGTCATCAGTCATCTCTATGCTCGTCACGTGACCCACCACCGGCGCCGGACGATTCTGTCCAGGTCCCCGATGGCACGGGAGAGCCCGGAGAAGCACCGGATGGCGGCGGGAGGGGGGGGGTGTCCCCTCCCGCCGCCTATAAGAACGATCAAGCAGTGGAACCGGCGCTATGATTGTTCTTATGGTGCGCAGAATCGCCGGCACAAGAAAATGATATCTGAATGATGCCTCTAGCTGCAGGCATCATTCAGATATCCCCCCTCAAAGCCGAGGACGTCATATGACGTCCACCCAGGATGGGAGATCCCATCTGTGGACGTCATATGACTATGGGCGGTAGGGAAGTGGTTAAATAAAAGCTTTTTTTAACGAAAAATAAAAGGAGGAAAAGCAAGAAGAAGAGAGTGAAGTATCGGGCCTGGCCATAATGGGTAAGGCAAAGTATGTTGTTCTTGTTAAATAATTAAAAATATGCATTCAAGTGGGCTTTAACATTATTATTATTATTATACAGGATTTACAATGCTGTGAAAAAGTATTTGCCCCTTTCAAAATTTTGTATTTTTTTGCATATTTGTCACACTTAAATTACTCAGATCATCAAACTATTTTTATTATTACACAAAGATAACCCGAGTAAATACAAAATGCAATATTTAAATGATGGTTTCATTCAGTAAGGCAAAAAAGCTGTCCAAACCTGCCTGGCTTTATGTGAAAAAGTAATTGCCCCCTAAACCTAATAACTGGTTGTGCCACCCTTGGCAGCAACAACTGCAATCAAGCAGTGATAACTGGCAATGAGTCTTTCACATTGCTGTGGAGGAATTTTGGCCCACTCTTCTTTGCAGAATTGTTTTTAATTCAGCCACATTGGAGGGTTTTCCAGCATGAAGGGCCTGTGTAAGGTCATGATACAGCATCTCAATTTGATCTAAATCTGGGCTTTGACTAGGCCACTCCAAAACCTAAATTTTGCTTTGTTTGAACCATTTGGAGGTGGACTTGCTGTTGTGTTTCGGATCATTGTCCTGCTGCATAACCCAAGTGCACTTGAGCTTGAGGTCACGAATTGATGGCCGGACATTTTAGGATTTTCTGGTAGAGCTCAGAATTCATGGTTTCATCAATTATAGTAAGGCCCCATGCACACGAGACGCTGTTAAACGCATGTTCAGAGGCAGTTGGACACGTTTTTCAACTGCTCCTGAACACATTCAATGTTATCCTATGTGTCCATTCACACAGTCTCGTTTATTGCCATTTTTAGGCAGTTGCGTTTAACCTTGTTTTTCCAGAAGCAAAAAAATGGGTTCAGACGCAAAAGTTTTCCACGTTTCAGACGTAAAACGTGGCTAAACGCCGCTAAACGCGGCAAAACGCCGGTACCCGCGTTTTGCCGCGTTTTCGTTTATAAGCGTTTTTAAAGGTGACCTATTTTTTTACATTAGAAATCTCAAAAATTATGGCAAAATGATGAAAACCCATTAAAAAATATTTAAAAAGGGGGCGTGGCCTGGCTTCGGAGCGAGATGGCAGCATAGTAGAAGAGCTCCGCCGCCCAGATTTCCAACCTTGCTTCAATAAGCGGAATCCCTTGGTTCTTTTATGCCAGGATGACCAGGAAGGGTCAACCAACCACCCGGTCTCAGGCTGAGCCTACCACGCAGCTGAGTAAGACCATCCCTGCGATGTTCCGCATGCAGCCGGCGGACTCACAGGCCGCATCGCAAGCTTCGGACTCGAGTTCGGACTTACCCGCAGCCTCCTGCGCTACATACATGGGACCCCCACAAGGTACGAGTGTCAGATACTCCTCCGCCCCTCTGTGTATGGCAGACCTACAACAGGTTGCACTAGACATCAAGAATGCCATGTTCGCCGCAATCTCTGACCTGAAGGGAGAGATCAGAGCGATGGCTACTCGACTGGACCGCGTGGAGTCGGCCGCCATGACACACGAGGCCGCGATCCAGCAAGTCCAGAGGGCCTCCACCTCGCATGCCCAACACCTTATCGATATGCACAGACATATGGAGGACCTGGACAACAGGGGCAGGAGACATAACCTACGCATTAGGGGGATCCCTGAGTCAGTGGCAATATTTAATACTCTCCTTGGCAGACCCCCTGACGCTCCGGTGGAAATGGAGAGATGCCACAGAGCTCTTCGGCCCAGGGGCAGGGAGAATGACCCACCTAGAGATACTGTTTGTTGCCTGGTAAACTTTCTCCAGAAAGAAGATATCCTGCGCTTGGCGTGCAATCAAGCTAATGTGGAATACGAGGGAGCTCGCATCCAATTGTTTCAGGATCTGTCCACCATCACTCTACAGCATAGAAGGGACTTGCGACCCCTCCTACAGGTCTTAAGGGACAGGCGAATAGTCTATCGGTGGAAATTTCCTTTCTATCTCCAGGCTACAGCGGGCAATCGTACAGCATCTCTGAGGACGCCTGCGGATCTACCACAGTTCTGTGACACCCTGGGCATCCCTGCAGCCAGTGTCCCTGATTGGTATGGCGTTTTTTTTTCAACCGGACCCCTGGATCTCAACCCGGTCCGACGATACCCCACGAACACAGAGGAGTCGGCAGAGACGAAGAAGGGCCTCTGATGTCACCCCGCCCAGAGTTCGGGGAGACATGGAGATGGAAGACAGTCTGCAGGCATCGCCGTCATCTGTTCGGCGGCGGACGGAGCATTCTGATCACTAACATGGCCTGGTAGGCTGGTCCCGGTCTCCTTCTCTCACTCATCCCCCCCTTCTCTACTTGTGTATTTGGATTGCTCTTGCTAGCGGTATGGTCATCCCAGATCCCCCTTCCAGTGACTATCCCTCTACCCCCCCCTTCCCCTATGTTTTCTTTATTGATTTTTTTTTCTCTGGTTGCTCCTCTTCCCCTTCTCAACCCGAGTGTTTGCATGGATTGCAGTTTGCATGTGGACAGACCCTGCTCCTGATAGCTGCCTTGTGGCTGGCCCCATGCTTTGGGGTATGAGTCAGCTGAACTGGATAGTTCTGAGCTATTGTGAATGTACAGACTACATCAGCCTGCAGCAATGCAGCACAAGGACCCGGAGGGGACTTTACCCTCCCAGAATTGTGCACCCCTCCATTGCCATAGTATCTGACTTTCTTCCATTACTGATGGCATGCTGCATGGGAGGGTCTTCGTCATTGCCTTTATCCTTGCTTGCGGTTTAACCCACTAGTTTTCCATCTCTATGCGGCCGAACGGATGTCACGAGGCTTACTGGACACTATGATCTTGTCACACAGGTATCTGTATCAGATATGATGGACTGTTGTTTGCTTCACTGACCAACTTACAGCTTTATTGGGTAATGTGTCTGCAGTTTGCTTCCCCACGTTCTTAATTTCCCCCTCCCCCTCCTTGTTTTCGTCCCTTAATTTCCCTTCCCCCCTCCCCTTTCCTTTTATCCTCTACCCGTCCCCTCCTACCGCCTCTTCCTGCCATGACCATACAATGCACGTGCCACTGAATTTGCTGGTGTTTACCTATGTGGGGAATGTGGTGGAGAATTGGGAGTCAGCGCCTGCCTACACGTTTATGCATTGCCTCTACTGTGAAAATGGGGCGCTCCCCCTGTGCCCTGAAGGGTGCCAATCCAGTTTTTGGGTGGTGCCTGGGGGGACACGGTGGCTGCACACTCTGGGAAACTATGCTGAAGTATATTTGCCTGGCCCTCGGGCCTTACTTGAAATGAGTGGGATTTGGGATATAGATTTTACCTGCTTTCACCTGCTTGTGGATTGGCTGGGGGGCCCTCTTGTGGTTTCGCGAGGGGTCCCCTTTCCGGTTCATGTTGCAACATGTGCACAGGGTGTTCTGGTTCTCACTGTCATTTAACTATGTTGTTTCTCTGTTTATCCGTTGTTTACACACATTACAACATGATGTTCTGGTTTAGGGTTATATTGCCTGGTCTCGGGTCTTTAGGGGCACCTGGGTCCAGAATAGAATAGCTGGAATAGCTGGCTTTCTCATGGGTTTTTATACCGGGGTCAGCAGGTTATAGACCACGGGGGTCTCTCACGCACTACGCACGCCTAGAATGGGCGCCCGGAAATGCTGGGATTGTTGTGGCCTTCCCCAATATGGGATAGGGGCATTAAAGCGGTGGAAGGTGGGATTTTGTAAAAGTGGTGTTATCCCCTGGATCTGTGCCTGGGGATTGGTCTTATTTTTGTGCGGGTGGGGGGGCATTGCCGGAAGTTGGCCGCTCTTGAGTGGACGGGTTCTGGTGGTGGGACCCCTAGCCCTATCTATAGCTTGATGGTTTTCTCCTCAGTTAGTTCTACTTTGTGTTTGGAGTATCTGGGCGGGGGGTTTGTCTGTAGGAAGCTTGGTTGCTAGGCCTTGCACCCACCTCAGGAGAGGCGGGTTCCCCTCTTGAACTCCCCGGCCACGTAGGGTGTATTCTGCCTCCAGGATACCCTCTGACTCTCTAGGTAGTCTAGCAGGACTGGGTTTACCTCCGGTATTTCCCCTGTGGACCCCATAGTTGGGGTTTCTTTTCGGATAGGGGAGGTCTTCCGGATTAAGCACTGACCTCTCAGTTGGGGTGGAGATAGGTATATCTCTGCTCTCTTTATTGTTCCTCCTCTGTTCTCTGTTTCTTTATCTCTTTGTCTACTCTTGCTGTTCCCCCCTTTACCCCTTCCCCCTCCTTGGCTCCCACCTCCCCTTCCCCCCCCTTTTTTTTGTGTGTGTGTAGTGGTATTTGTTGTGGTCTCTCCCTCCCCCCGTCTGTCCTCTCCGTTTGATGCCTCCCTTCTTACGGATCTTGCGGATGTTGCCAACCTCAAACAAGCCATTAGTGAGTACTTCTGTCAGAATGACACCCCGGATGTCTCTCCTATGACCCTGTGGGAAGCACATAAATGTGTTGTCAGAGGGCACCTTATGTCCCTGGCGCCCGGAGAAAGAGGGAACGCAGAGCCCTTATCCAGTACTTGGTAGGGAAAATCTCCAAATTGGAAACCCAACATAAATGCTCGTTGGCAATTGGGGTTGCAACCGAATTAGAGGAAACTAGATCTCTCCTGCGCGAGGAACTATATAAAGGAGTTCGGAAACGTTTCATGTTATCCCAAAAACTGTTCTATGAACAGGGGAACAAGCCTGGCAGATTGCTTGCAAAATTCACGCAGAAACGTGTTCTTGCCTCAACCATCCATCAAGTGAGGGATAGGCAGGGTGGGATTCATACCAAGAATGAGGACATTGCGCGACAGTTCAAGGATTTCTACAGCAATTTGTATAACATTAAGAGCAAGGAGGGTACTGGTTCGGCGGATGCTCGGGCAACCCTGATCAAGGACTTCCTACACAAATATTCCCCTCAGGCATTGTCTGTGGAAGACCAGCAATTCCTAGATGCACCGTTGTCGTCGGAAGAATGGACTGCAGCTTTGAAAGCCAGGAAACCTGGCAAGAGCCCAGGGCCTGATGGCTACACGGCACAGTACTTTAAATGCTTCCCAGATCTCCTGGCGCCAAATTTTATCAGAGCCTTTAACTCTCTTGCTGGTCCCCCTTGCGAGTCTAGTACCCTGCTGGAAGCTTATATATCAGTAATGCCTAAGGAAACTAAAGACCCCTCGGATGTTGCAAATTATAGACCGATCTCACTTCTCAACGTCGACGTAAAACTCTTTGCCAAGATACTTGCAAACCGACTTGTACATCATGTCCCGTCATGGGTTGGGCTTGACCAGGTCGGGTTCGTCTCTGGAAGGGAAGCCAGGGACAATACCATGAAGGCCCTCAACATACATCAGTGGCTTACCTCTTCTAAACGCGAGGGATTCTTTCTGTCGATGGAAGCGGAGAAGGCCTTCGACCGAGTGGCCTGGGACTACTTGGATTCTGTTTTGGAGGCTCTGGGCCTGGGGTCCAGAATGCGGACTTATATTGGAGCACTATACGCAAATCCACGGGCCCAGGTCCGAGTTAATGGTCACTTGTCAGAGGCCTTCTCCATTCACAATGGCACTAGGCAAGGCTGCCCCCTATCCCCTATCCTGTATATCCTCACGTTGGAACCGCTCCTTCGCTGCATAAGGGAAAACCCTGATATTCGGGGTGTTGTCGTGCACCGCAGGGAATACAAGCTTGCGGTATTTGCTGACGACATATTACTCTTTCTCTCCTCCCCCTTGATATCCTTGCCTAACTTGATCAGGTCCTTGACAGCTTTAGACGTATCTCACAGCTGAAAATTAATTACTCCAAGTCCTTTGCGTTGAATATCACTCTGCCCTATACACTGGTTACCCAGTGTCGAGAGAACTTCCCCTTCAGTTGGAAGACAGGCGATATTACCTATCTCGGTATCCGACTCCCGAAGAGCCTCTCAGATCTTTATGAGAGAAACTTCTTAAGTGAGCTGAACACCCTACAACAGGAGATGCTTCGCTGGGACTCCCCCACGATTTCTTGGTTTGGGCATGCCTCCATCATTAAAATGACAGTGCCCCGACTGCTCTATAAACTTCAGACGATCCCGATCGCCTTACCACCCTCCTTCTTTGCCTCCTACAAGAGACTTTGTAGGAAGTTTCTGTGGGGTTCTAGGGTCCCAAGAGTTGGTTGGGCAAAGCTGGTACTCCCTAAATTGGAGGGGGGTATTGGCCTCCCAGATTTACAGAGATACTATTGGGCCACACACCTGGCCCGGGTGGTTGATTGGAGGGTGCATGCCCGCTGCAAAGGATGGGTGCAATTAGAAAATTTGAGCTTAGGACTTGATCTGGGGAAGGTGCCCTGGCTCTCTAAGGAACACTGGACGCCTTACGTCCTGTCTAACCCCTTGGTTGGGGCGACCTCATCGGCATTTGCGCAGGCTTGCAGGGCTCATGAGGTTTCAGCTACGGACTGTGGAATGACTCCCGTTAAGGGGAACCCTGATTTTGCGCCAGGATTGGAGGGGGCCTTTCTAGCTTTAGAATGGCCGCATGCAGATATGTTAGCCAAACACTTTTTCTCTGGGGATAGGTTCCTCACTCTAAGAGAGCTACAGTCAATGTCCCTGACCAGAGCTTTCACTTTCTTCACTTACCTTCAGTTAAAGCACTTTCTGGATGGCCCGAAAACAAGAGGCCGCTTTTCGACATCGGCTATGGTGTTTGAATATTTGTGCTCCGGTTCATCCCCCCAGAGGCATGTAATTTTGCTATTGTACGCTTCTATGTTTAAGCGACCTTTTACAGCTATGGAAGCGGAATGAACCTTTTGGGAAGCCCGTCTGGACAGATCTATAGAATCAAAGAGCTGGGAACGTGTTCATTGGTTTATCCGTAAAGGCTCACTCAATGTAAACACTCAGGAAAATGGGTACAAGATCAGAACGTGGTGGTAAAGGACACCGGACCTCGTCCATAAATTTTGCCCGACAGTGTCGGATTGGTGCTGGAGATGTGGTGGGGACCTGGGTACCTTCCTCCATGTATGGTGGGATTGCCCACTGATTCAGCCCTACTGGCGGGGGGTTCATGACGTGACGACTAAGATCTCCTCACTACCCCTGGAGTTTTCACCAGCACAGTATCTCCTTCACCTTTCTAAAATTCCAAAAAAGACATACCGCACCTCGGTTGCTATCCACATGGTCAATGCAGCCAGATTGTGTGTTCCTGTTCATTGGAGGGATACGACACCTCCGTCGATGAAAGACTGGCTGACACGCCTTAACCATATTGCAGTGATAGAGGAACTGATTTACACTGCTCAAGATAACATTTCTACTTTCACTGCTGTGTGGGATGATTGGTTCAAATTTCGAAACTCAGCAGACTATCAGACTCTCATGCTGACTGCGGTTTGATCTGGGATTTGCGAAATTTCTCTTACTTGACAAAGTCTGGTCCACAACTTCAGGTGTGGGTTTCCGCCTGTGGGCGGCGTGAGCGGAGAGGGTAGCTGGTGGTATCCCCAACCCCTCTCTAGGCTTTTGCCTCTCAGTGGAGCGTTCCCTACGCCCTCCTCTTCCACCCCCCCTTTTTTTTTGTGTGTGTTCCCCCCCTCTTGTAAACCCCCCCACTTCCTACCCCTTTCTCTCTTTCTCCCCCCTTTATTTTTTTCTTCTTCTGTATGATTCTGTTGGGCGGGGGGCGTGGGAGCTGGGGCCGCGGCGGGTGGCCCCTGCGCTCATGCTCTCCTGAATGGGCAGATCCTTAGATTAGATTAGATTTAGCTTTACAACAAAGGCTCCGAATTAATGTGGCAAGGGACCTGATGTGATATTTTTTCGATGGTAGTTACCAAACCATTGGCTACATTACTCTGGGTAGGCTCCCTTGTTGATGTCCTGATGCGTTTCTCTCTGGCTAGGGGAGAGGGGAGAGTAAATATGATGTATATTGAGTATCCTGTCCGGACATTGTCACGTTTCTGTGTTATTTGTCTTTGGAACTGTTCCGTGTGTGGAGCTAGAGCTTTTTTGTTCTAATCTGTATCTCTGGATATTAATGTGAACTTCTCTGTGATAACTGTAACTTGTTTTCTTTAATAAAAACTTTTAATGGGAAAAAAATATATAAAAAAAATGTAATTGCTTGCATTGCACTGTAGACAATCCACAACTTGTGGCAGGTGATGTGGCAAGTGGACAATCCACAACTTGTGACAGGTAACGTGGCAAGTGGACAATCCACAACTTCTGGCAGGTGATGTTGCCAGGTGACGTGGGAGGTGGAAATCCACAAATTGTGTCAGGTGACGAGGCCAGGTGACGTGGCAAGTGGACAATCCACAGCTTCTGGCAGGTGACGTGGCCAGGTGATGTGGCAGGTGACGTGGCAAGTGGACAATCCACAACTTCTGGCAGGTGACGTGGCCAGGTGATGTGGCAGGTGGACAATCCACAAATTGTGGCAGGTGACGTGGCCAGGTGATGTGGCAGGTGACGTGGCAAGTGGACAATCCACAACTTGTGGCAGGTGACGTGGCCAGGTGATGTGGCTAGGTGACGTGGCAAGTGGAAAATCCACAAATTGTGGCAGGTGACGTGGGCAGGTGATGTGGCAGGTGACATGGCAAGTGGACAATCCACAACTTGTGGCAGGTGACGTGGCCAGGTGATGTGGCCAGGTGACGTGGCAAGTGGACAATCCACAAATTGTGGCAGGTGACGTGGCCAGGTGATGTGGCAGGTGACGTGGCAAGTGGACAATCCACAACTTGTGGCAGGTGACGTGGCAGGTGACGTGGCAAGTGGACAATCCACAACTTGTGGCAGGTGACGTGGCCAGGCGACGTGGCAGGTGTACAATCCACAAATTGTGGCAGGTGACGTGGCCAGGTGATGTGGCAGGTGACGTGGCAAGTGGAAATCCACAACTTGTGGCAGGTGATGTGGCCAGGTGATGTGGCAGGTGGACAATCCACAAATTGTGGCAGGTGATGTGGCCAGGTGACGTGGCAGGTGACGAGGCAGGTGACGTGGCAAGTGGACAATCCACAACTTGTGACAGGTAACGTGGCAAGTGGACAATCCACAACTTGTGGCAGGTGATGTTGCCAGGTGATGTGGGAGGTGGAAATCCACAAATTGTGTCAGGTAACGAGGCCAGGTGACGTGGCAAGTGGACAATCCACAACTTCTGGCAGGTGACGTGGCCAGGTGATGTGGCAGGTGATGTGGCAAGTGGACAATCCACAACTTGTGGCAGGTGACGTGGCCAGGTGATGTGGCAGGTGGACAATCCACAAATTGTGGCAGGTGACGTGGCCAGGTGATGTGGCAGGTGACGTGGCAAGTGGACAATCCACAACTTGTGGCAGGTGACGTGGCCAGGTGATGTGGCCAGGTGACATGGCAAGTGGAAAATCCACAAATTGTGGCAGGTGACGTGGCCAGGTGATGTGGCAGGTGACATGGCAAGTGGACAATCCACAACTTGTGGCAGGTGACGTGGCCAGGTGATGTGGCCAGGTGACGTGGCAAGTGGACAATCCACAAATTGTGGCAGGTGACGTGGCCAGGTGATGTGGCAGGTGACGTGGCAAGTGGACAATCCACAACTTGTGGCAGGTGACGTGGCAGGTGACGTGGCAAGTGGACAATCCACAACTTGTGGCAGGTGACGTGGCCAGGCGACGTGGCAGGTGTACAATCCACAAATTGTGGCAGGTGACGTGGCCAGGTGATGTGGCAGGTGACGTGGCAAGTGGACAATCCACAACTTGTGGCAGGTGATGTGGCCAGGTGATGTGGCAGGTGACGTGGCAGGTGGACAATCCACATATTGTGGCAGGTGACGTGGCCAGGTGACGTGGCAGGTGACGAGGCAGGTGACGTGGCAAGTGGACAATTCACAACTTGTGGCCAGGTGACGTGGCAGGTGACGTGGCAAGTGGACAATCCACAACTTGTGGCAGGTGACGTGGCCAGGTGACGTGGCAGGTGGACAATCCACAAATTGTGGCAGGTGACGTGGCCAGGTGATGTGGCAGGTGACGTGGCAAGTGGACAATCCACAACTTGTGGCAGGTGATGTGGCCAGGTGATGTGGCAGGTGACGTGGCAAGTGGACAATCCACAACTTGTGGCAGGTGACGTGGCCAGGTGACGTGGCAGGTGGACAATCCACAAATTGTGGCAGGTGACGTGGCCAGGTGATGTGGCAGGTGACGTGGCAGGTGGACAATCCACAAATTGTGGCAGGTGACGTGGCCAGGTGACGTGGCAGGTGACGAGGCAGGTGACGTGGCCAGGTGACGTGGCAGGTGGACAATCCATAACTTGTGGCAGGTGACGTGGCCAGGTGACGTGGCAGGTGGACAATCCACAAATTGTGGCAGGTGACGTGGCCAGGTGATGTGGCAGGTGACGTGGCAGGTGGACAATCCACAAATTGTGGCAGGTGACGTGGCCAGGTGAAGTGGCAGGTGACGAGGCAGGTGACGTTGAAAGTGGACAATCCACAACTTGTGGCAGGTAATGTGGCCAGGTGACGTGGCAGGTGGACAATCCACAAATTGTGGCAGGTGACATGGCCAGGTGACGTGGCAGGTGACGAGGCAGGTGATGTGGCAAGTGGACAATCCACAACTTGTGGCAAGTAATGTGGCCAGGTGACGTGGCAGGTGGACAATCCACAAATTGTGGCAGGTGACGTGGCCAGGTGACGTGGCAGGTGACGAGGCAGGTGACGTGGAAAGTGGACAATCCACAACTTGTGGCAGGTAATGTGGCCAGGTGACGTGGCAGGTGGACAATCCACAAATTGTGGCAGGTGACGTGGCCAGGTGACGTGGCAGGTGACGAGGCAGGTGACGTGGCAAGTGGACAATCCACAACTTGTGGCAGGTAATGTGGCCAGGTGACGTGGCAGGTGACGTGGCAGTTGGACAATCCACAAATTGTGGCAGGTGACGTAGCCAGGTGACGTGGCAGGCGACGTGGCAGGTGATGTGGCAAGTGGACAATCCACAACTTGTGGCAGGTGAAGTGGCAGGTGACGTGGCCAGGTGACGTGGCAAGTGGACAATGCACAACTTGTGGCAGGTGACGTGGCCAGGTGACGTGGCCAGGTGACGTGGCAGGTGACGTGGCAAGTGAACATTCCACAACTTGTGGCAGGTGACGTGGCAGGTGACATGGCCAGGTGACGTGGCCAGGTGACGTGGCCAGGTGATGTGGCAAGTAGGCATGTGCATTTAGTTTCATTCCGAATCGAAATTCGGACGTTCGGATGCATCCGAATTAACGAATTACAATGCTAACGAATTCAACCGAATCTGAACGTTTCGAATCAAAAAACCACGGACGAAATTCGAATCGAATTCGAAAAGAATTCTAGTCAAATCGAATTTGAAAACAATTAGAATAGAATCGAAAATATTGGAAATAATCAAATAGAAAAACAATAGAACAGAATAGAATAAAATACAATATTCATATTATATTTTATTCTATTCTGTTCTATTTTTTTCTAGTCTATTTTCTATTTCTATTCTAATCTTTTCTAATTGGAATTCGAAAAAACGGTCGCATTCGAAAATATTTCAACCAAATTCGAAAATATATCTACCGGATTCGATAATATTTCATCCGCATTCGTTAATATTTCAACCAAATTCGATATTTCAACCGGATTTGAAATTATTTCAACCGAATAGAAAAGATTATAATAAAATAGAAAAACAGATAATCGTCTAGAAAAACAATAGGACAGAATATATTATATTTTATTCTATTCTGTTCTATTTTTTTTCTAGTCTATTCTTTTATATTCTATTCAAATCTTTTCTATTAAAATCAAAATCATTATATACTAAATTCGAATTTCGGAAGATGGTTATATATATATATATATCATTTTTTTCTGACATTCGAATTTCATATAGAATGAATTCTAATTTGAATAGAAAAGATTAGAATAGAAATAGAAAATAGACTAGAAAAACAATAGAACAGAATAGAGTATAGATATACTATCTATTTAATTTTTTTTTTTTTTTTTTTGCAGATTACTATTTGTTTCCATAAGATCTCCTGCAGACTATTAGCATCTATTTAATTTTTTATTTATTTTTCTGCAGATTACTAATAGTCTGCAGGAGATCTGAAAAAAATTAAATAGATGCTAATAGTCTGCAGGAGATTTTATGGAAACAAATAGTAATCTGCAAAAAAAAAAAAAATTAAATAGATAGTATCTATACTCTATTCTGTTCTATTGTTTTTCTAGTCTATTTTCTATTTCTATTCTAATCTTTTCTATTCAAATTAGAATTCATTCTATACGAAATTTGAATGTCGGAAAAAAAAATGATATATATATATATATATAAAACCATCTTCCGAAATTTGAATTCAGTATATAATGATTTTGATTTTAATAGAAAAGATTTGAATAGAATATAAAAGAATAGACTAGAAAAAAAATAGAACAGAATAGAATAAAATATAATATATTCTGTCCTATTGTTTTTCTAGTCTATTATCTGTTTTTCTATTTTTTTTTATTTTTTTTTTATAGATTTTATTGAAGGTATAAGTCATACAGATTACTACAGCAATAGAAGTAATTATATTTTAACATATCAATAGTTGTGTCAAACCAGTAAATATGGTAAAAGAAGACAATAATGCATAGATAACAATACGCATCCTAGGAGATAAAAGAATAAGGTCCCATGCAAGGGATGAATAAACAATGTAGGAGGTAAGAGCTTTCAAAGCTAAACATCCCTATGTAAGGGGGGAGGATAATTGAATGGATCCTGGAACTGGGGAGGACCCTAGGAAAACTGGAGGGCAGAGAACAGAACAAAACAAAAACCAAAAAACCCAGGGAGAAAGAGAAAAGAAAAAACAAAAAACGGGAGGGATGGGGGATGATGGGGGGGGGGGTGGAAGTAGACACCAAGCTACCATTATGAGAGGTATCAAGGAGGTAGACATCAAATTGCACTGGAAATATCTAGAGTGCATCTCACCATATAGATTCAGATTCAGATTTAGATTTAGTCCCATCAAGATAGGTCACCTGGGGGGGGGGGGAGAGTAGAGACACTGGAGGTGATGGGAGGGGTGTCCCGTAATAGGAGAATGAAAACAGTTCGAGGTTTGCCCGGTCTTCAGGGGAGTGCGCATAGACCAAATATGCTTGCCATCTGTGGTAGAAACGTTGTTTAGCAGTGTCAAGCGAGAAGTCTGTATTTAGTCTGTCTTTGAAAAGAAGCAGTAGAAGTTCCTTTTTGACTTGTGAAGTATTCGGGGGAATATTGGATATCCAATTTTTCAAGATGGCTCTCCTGGCGAGTAGTAGACATATCAAAGACCATTCTTTAGGTGAAGGGGGGCCTTTGGGGACCATGGCAGCAACAAAGGGTCCCAATAACCAAAGATGAGGAGGAGTGGGTCCTTAGGTACTTTCATCAGGGTCACTTTGAAGATGTAAGCCAGGACTTTATCCCAGAAGACGGATATGTGGGGGCACGACCAGAAGCGATGCGTCAGGGAAGGTTTGAGTTGACGGCAGAGAGGGCATGAAGAGGAGGTTTGTGATTGATTGGCTTAGAAAAAGGGAATGTGAGCACGATGCACAATTTTCAGCTGAGTTTCCCTCCAAATTTCATTGGGGATCAGTTTATGTATAGTATTAAGACCCTGTAATAGTTTGTTGGCCAGCTCTGTGTCTGGGAAGTCTTTGGTCCAGTTGGCCACTGATGAGGAGGCTAGGGATGACGTTGTTTTTAGTAGAAGAGGTCGATATATATCCGAGATCTTATACGAACCTTCCGAAAGAAGGACTTCTGTTATAGAATTTTTGAACCGTGTGTTATCGTGTCTACATGCATTCTTCAGGAAACTGACACATTGTCCATAGTGAAAAGCGTGGGATTGTGGAAGTGAGAATGCGTCGGCTAGGGATTTGAAATTTATGGGACGACCTGTCTCCGGATCACAGAGTTGTGAAAATTTCGTAAGTCCTTTCCGATGCCAGGTGGCAAAGGGATGTTGCTCTAGGCCTGGGATGAAACTCGGGTGGCCTTGAATTGGAAGGTGGCCGGATATGAAGGGCGAAAGATGTAGGCTTTTTCTGACTTCTCTCCAAGCAATGGCCGTGTCTCTTAGTAAAAGGTTATGTTGGAATGGTATTGGAACAGATTTCCACTTGCAGTGGAGGAGAGCTACTAGGGAGTATGGGTGTGCCATTTGAGTTTCCAAGGCATAATTGGAGTAGAGGGACGCTTGGGCTATCCAGTCTAGACCTGTCCGTAGTAGGCAGGCTAGGTTATAGGTTCTAATATTGGGAAGACTAATACCCCCTTCACGCCTGGGAAGATATAGTTTCTGGAGGGCTATACGCGGTCGCCTACCTTTCCAAAGGAATTTAGAGATGGCTGCATTGAGAACTTTTGTATGGTTATGATGTAGAAGCAGTGGTATAGTTTGGAGTGGGTAAAGTAAACGAGCAAAGCTGACCATTTTCACCAGGTGACATCTTCCCAAGAGCGAAAGAGGCAGATCCATCCAATTATCAAGTTCCTGAGTTATTTTCGTGAGTAGAGGGGGATAGTTGAGATTAGTGATGAGCCGAACACCCCCGGGTTCGGTTCGCACCAGAACCCGCGAACGGACCGAAAGTTCGCACGAACATTAGAACCCTATTAAATACAATGGATGCGAACGTTCGGATTCTAAAGTGCTAATTATAACGACTATTATCCATGTTATTGTCTGAAACAGAGTTTGGGAACCCGGGTTCTGCACCAGGGGACATGTATCAATGCAAAAAGAAGTTTTAAAAACGGTCGTTTTTCGGGAGCAGTCATTTTAATGATGCATAAAGTGAAAAAAAAAAAGTCAAATATTCCTTTAAATATCGTACCTGGGGGGTGTCTAAAGTATGCCTGTGAAGTGCCACGTGTTTCCCGTGTTTAGAACTGTCCCTGCACAAAATGACACTTCTAAAGGAAAAAAAAGCCATTTAAAACTGCTTGCGGCTTTAATGTAATGTCTGGTCCCGGTAATATGGATGAAAATCTTTAAGAAAAATGGCATAGCTACCCCATGACCCCCCCCCCCTACCCCAGCCCATTACCAGCCCCTTTGGGTCTTGTATGGATATTAAGGGGAACCCCGCACATAAAATAAAAAAGGCCCTATATACTCTGAACAGCCGTATACAGGCGGTGCATACAAGACAGGGACTGTAGGTTTGTTCTTATGTAAAATCTGTTTGTAATTTTGAACAGGTACATTGTTTAAGTGTAGCTCCAGCCCAAAAATCTATTTTTAAACTTTTTGGAAAACATAGGTAAGGGTTATCACCCCTGTAACATTTGTTTTGCTGTCTGTGCCCCTGTTCAGAACATTTCACCTCACTTTCCGTCCCAATGACAACTGTTTTTGAAATGTGGTGTTTTTCTTGAAACAAGGATTGGTGATAAAGCATCAGTACAGAGGAGACACCTTTCTCCCATATTAATTCTTACAGGAGAGAATTTTCCTTCCAAGGGGTAGATTTCCTCTCACTTCCTGTTGTCTTCTTGCGTTTGCAAGTAGGAGTCGTTTGTAAGTTGGATGTTTGAAAGTAGGGACCTGCCGTATATACTCTGCAGAAATAGGCCCCTTAGTTGTTGGTGTTGGCACAACACTGTAAGCACTCACAGTTACTCTTGGTTGGTGCTGGAACGCCCTGCTGTCAACTATTATATCAGGAATTTTAATTACATATAATTGTTGAACAGTGGTAGTAAAAATTGGGCCTTTGATGGTGGTGCTGGTGCCACAACACTGTAAGCCAGGACAGTTACTCTTGGTGGGTGCAGCAATGGGCCCTGCTGTGAATTATTAGATCAAGAATTGTAATTGCATGCCCCTGTTGAACAGGGGCTGAAAAATTGGGCCTTTCGTGGTGGTGGTGGTGGTGGTGGTGTTGCCACAACACTGTAAGCCCTCAGAGTTACTCTTGGTGGGTGCAGGAATGGGCCCTGCTGTGAATTATTAGATCAAGAATTGTAATTACATGCCCCTTTTGAACAGGGGCTGAAAAATTGGGCCTTTCGTGGTGGTGGTGGTGGTGGCGTTGCCACAACACTGTAAGCCCTCAGAGTTACTCTTGGTGGGTGCAGGAATGGGCCCTGCTGTGAATTATTAGATCAAGAATTGTAATTGCATGCACCTTTTGAACAGGGGCTGAAAAATTGGGCCTTTCGTGGTGGTGGTGGTGGTGGCGTTGCCACAACACTGTAAGCCCTCAGAGTTACTCTTGGTGGGTGCAGGAATGGGCCCTGCTGTGAATTATTAGATCAAGAATTGTAATTACATGCCCCTTTTGAACAGGGGCTGAAAAATTGGGCCTTTCGTGGTGGTGGTGGTGGTGGCGTTGCCACAACACTGTAAGCCCTCAGAGTTACTCTTGGTGGGTGCAGCAATGGGCCCTGCTGTGAATTATTAGATCAAGAATTGTAATTGCATGCCCCTGTTGAACAGGGGCTGAAAAATTGGGCCTTAGGCACTGGTGGCACAACACTACAACCCCTCACAGATACTGTACTTGGAGCACAGCAATGAGCCCTATGGCAAATTATTGCTAAAAAAATTGTAATTACACGCCCCTGTAAAACAGGGGCTGAAAAATTGGGCCTTAGCCACTGGTGGCGGCACCCATAAACAAAAAGGATCTTCCAAGCTATCATCATCAATCGTATCACTGAGGACTCGGAGGAGGAGGATAGCCAGTCAACATAACAGCACAGGCACTCAGCATCAGCATCAGTCTTGAAGGGATGTGACATGTTAAAATCAATTAGTCTGTTATATCAGCATCAGGTGTGTGGTAGCTGGTGGTGATCCAAGACTGGTTCATCTTGATGAAAGTCAGTCGATCAACCGAGTCGGTGGACAGGCGCACCCTGTGATCCGTGACAAATCCTCCAGCAGCACTGAATGTGCGTTCCGAAAGAACGCTGGATGCAGGACAGGCCAGTAGCTCAATTGCATACTGTGCAAGCTCTGGCCAGTGATCCATCCTCAAGACCCAGTAAGCCAGAGGATTTTCGGTGGGGAAGGTGTCCAAGTCTGACCTTGCCCCTAGATATTCCTGCACCATGTTTATCAGACGCTGGCGATGGTTGCTGGAACCGATCATACTTTGGGGCTGCGGACTAAAGAATTGTCTGAACGCATCGGTCAGACGGCCACCTTCCCCACGCTCCTTCTTTGACTGGCCGAAGCCTCAGCAACTCGTTGTCCAGGACCAGGAGTTTGTAACCTCCCAGTCTCTGGGAACGCGTTGCACAGACCTTTCTGCAAGGCCTCCCGGAGTTGTCTCATCCTCTGCTCCCTCTGCGACGGTAACATAAGGTCCGCAACCTTACCCTTGTACCGTGGATCAAGGAGAGTGGCCAGCCAGTAATGGTCCCTCTCCTTGATCCGAAGAATATGAGGATCCTTCCGCAGACTTTGCAGGATCAGGGAGGCCATGCAGCGTAGGTTTGCTGAGGCATTCGCTCCGGAGTCCTCTGGGTCACTAAGGACGACATGATCCGCAGCCACCTCCTCCCAGCCACGTACAAGTCCACTGGTTTCTTGGGACTGTAAATCATCCCTAAAAGACTGCTGCTGATGATGCTGAGTGCCAGCCTCCACCTCCATGCTGACACAATCCTCCTCCTCCTCCTCCTCCTCCTCTTCCTGTGCGATGGGTGGGACAGAAGGAACACTGTCTGGGTAAAGGGGGCCTTGAGAGGCAAGGAAGTCCTCCTCTTCCTGCCTCTGTTCTGCCTCAAGTGCCCTGTCCATGATTCCACGCAGCGTGTGCTCCAACAGGTGGACAAGAGGTACAGTGTCACTGATGCATGCACTGTCACTGCTCACCATCCTCGTGGCCTCCTCAAATGGTGCCAGGACAGTGCATGCATCCCTGATCATGCCCCACTGGCGTGGAGAAAAAAAACCAAGCTCCCCTGACCCTGTCCTGGTGCCATAGTCGCACAGGTACTCATTGATGGCCCTCTGCTGCGTGTGCAGCCGCTGCAGCATGGCCAACGTTGAGTTCCACCTGGTGGGCATGATACATATAAGGCGGTTCTTGGGCAGGTTCAACTCCTTTTGCAGCTCAGCCAGGCGAGCACTGGCATTATAAGATCTGCGGAAATGCACACAGACTTTCCTGGCCTGCCTCAGGACATCCTGTAAGCCCGGGTACCTGCCCAAGAACTGCTGCACCACCAGGTTAAGGACGTGAGCCACACAGGGCACATGGGTCAGTTGTCCCTGTCGGAGGGCGGAGAGGAGGTTGGTGCCATTGTCGCAAACCACCATTCCTGGCTTAAGCTGGCATGGCGTCAACCACCTCTTGGCCTGGCCCTGCAGAGCAGACAGGACCTCTGCCCCAGTGTGGCTTCTGTCCCCCAAACACACCAGCGCAAGCACGGCATGGCATCTTTTTGCCTGCGTACTTGCGTAGCCCCTTGAACGCCTACGGAGCACCGCTGGTTCCGAGGACAAACCACAGGAAGAGGCCATGGAGGAAGAAGAAGAGGAGGGGGTGGAGGAGAGAGGTGTGTCACAACCAGTAGTAGCATTTTGGAGGCGTGGCGGTGGAACAACCTCCAACACTACTGCACCTTGTCCTGCATCCTTCCCAGCTGCCAAAAGAGTGACCCAATGGGCCGTGAAAGAAAGGTAACGTCCCTGTCCATGCCTGCTGGACCATGAGTCAGCGGTAATATGCACCTTACCGCTGACCGCCCTGTCCAGCGAGGCCAAGACATTGCCTTCCACATGCCGGTAGAGAGCCGGAATAGCCTTCCGTGAGAAAAAGTGGCGTTTGGGAACCTGCCACTGAGGAACCGCACATTGCACAAACTCACGGAAGGGGGCCGAGTCTACCAACTGAAAAGGCAGCAGTTGAAGCGCTAGCAATTTAGCCAAGCTAGCATTCAACCGCTGGGCATGTGGATGGCTGGGAGTGAACTTCTTTCGACGGTCCAGCAGCTGGGGCAGGGAAATTTGCCTGCTAGAATCGGACGTCGGTGTACTGCTAGCAGAGTGGCCGCAAGTACTTGGCTGTGACACACCTAATTCTACACCTTCATTCCTCTCAGTGCATGTTTCAGAGAGGACTGAAGTTATAGTGGGGTTGGAGATCCCAGCTGATGCGGTGCAAGGAGAGGTCCGCTTTGTTCTTTGGTGTGGGTCTTTGAGGTAGGCTTGCCAACGAGCTGCATGGCAGGTCAACATATGTCTGGTCAGGCATGTGGTACCCAAGCGGCTGATGTTTTGGCCACGCGATATACGCTTGAGACATATGTTGCAAACAGCAGCTGTGCGATCTGATGCACTAGCCTCAAAAAAGGCCCACACCAAATAACTTTTTGAATGACGGGCAGAGGCAGCGCCCTGCACAGGCGGAGCTCTGCGGTGTGATTCCGTCGGTGTACTGCCCTTACGCTGGCCACCAAAGGGCATCCTGCCTCGTTGGAGATGTGCCTCCTCCTCCTCCTCCTCTCTCCTATTAGGCACCCACGTGGAGTCAGTGACCTCATCATCCCCTCCCTCCTCATCACTGGAGCCAATCTGGCAGTATGCTGCAGCTGCTGGAACATGACTGCCAGATTGGTGTCCTTCTTGAGCATCCCCTCTGTCTGCTCTCACGCTACTGCCTTCCTGTAGCTGGGTTTCATCATCAGACCCTTCGAAACGCTGGGCATCCTCCTGGAGCATGTACCCAACACTGTGCTCAAACAGTTCAGGGGACTCCTCAGGAGGAGGACATGGTGGGTCTAGGGAAGGAGTGACTGATGATGAGTCTGACATTGATACCAGGGAAGAGGACGCTTTGGCAGCTGCTTTTCCAGTACCCTGAGCCTGGGTGAGAGAGGATGAGGAGGAGGAGGAGGGCTTGGTCATCCACTCTACCAAGTCTTCGGCATGATGTGGCTCAACATGTTCAGCTGCCGAAAAGAAGGACAAGCGTGTCCCATGGCCATGTGCTGATGACAATGCACCGCGTCCACGACCAGCACTGTTTCCCCCAGACACAGAGCCTGCTTGCCCTCTTTTATTGCCTCCTGACTGTCTGCCTCTCCTTGTTTGCCTTCCAGACATTCTAATAGATGGCCTGCAGGGAGATGGGAAAAAAGCAATAAGGGCTACCTTCAGGTGTCCTTCTCTGTCCCTTTACTTAAGGATTTCTAATTATGGTTGAGGATGATTGCTTTTGCACAGAATAGCACAACAACAATTTCCCTGACTGTCCAAAAAACAAGGATTTCAAAGATGGTTGATGAGGAATGCTTTAGCACACTATAGCACAAGGAGAATTTCCCTCACTGTCCTTCCCTGTCCCTAGAAACAAGGATAATCACAGTGAAAGAAGCTGACACTCTTCCTACCTATAGTTTTCTGTCCCTAGAAAAAATGTTTTTTTAAAGCACACTATAGCACAAGGAGAATTTCCCTCACTGTCCTTCCCTGTCCCTAGAAACAAGGATTATCACAGTGAAAGAAACTGACACTCTTCCTACCTATAGTTTTCTGTCCCTAGAAAAAATGTTTTTTTAAAGCACACTATAGCACAAGGAGAATTTCCCTCACTGTCCTTCACTGTCCCTAGAAACAAGGATTATCACAGTGAAAGAAACTGACACTCTTCCTACCTATAGTTTTCTGTCCCTAGAAAAAATGTTTTTTTAAAGCACACTATAGCACAAGGAGAATTTCCCTCACTGTCCTTCCCTGTCCCTAGAAACAAGGATTATCACAGTGAAAGAAACTGACACTCTTCCTACCTATAGTTTTCTGTCCCTAGAAAAAATGTTTTTTTAAAGCACACTATAGCACAAGGAGAATTTCCCTCACTGTCCTTCCCTGTCCCTAGAAACAAGGATTATCACAGTGAAAGAAACTGACACTCTTCCTACCTATAGTTTTCTGTCCCTAGAAAAAAAGTTTTTTTAAAGCACACTATAGCACAAGGAGAATTTCCCTCATTGTCCTTCCCTGTCCCTAGAAACAAGGATTATCACAGTGAAAGAAACTGACACTCTTCCTACCTATAGTTTTCTGTCCCTAGAAAAAATGTTTTTTTAAAGCACACTATAGCACAAGGAGAATTTCCCTCACTGTCCTTCCCTTTCCCTAGAAACAAGGATTATCACAGTGAAAGAAACTGACACTCTTCCTACCTATAGTTTTCTGTCCCTAGAAAAAATGTTTTTTTAAAGCACACTATAGCACAAGGAGAATTTCCCTCACTGTCCTTCCCTGTCCCTAGAAACAAGGATTATCACAGTGAAAGAAACTGACACTCTTCCTACCTATAGTTTTCTGTCCCTAGAAAAAATGTTTTTTTAAAGCACACTATAGCACAAGGAGAATTTCCCTCACTGTCCTTCCCTGTCCCTAGAAACAAGGATTATCACAGTGAAAGAAACTGACACTCTTCCTACCTATAGTTTTCTGTCCCTAGAAAAAATGTTTTTTTAAAGCACACTATAGCACAAGGAGAATTTCCCTCACTGTCCTTCCCTGTCCCTAGAAACAAGGATTATCACAGTGAAAGAAACTGACACTCTTCCTACCTATAGTTTTCTGTCCCTAGAAAAAATGTTTTTTTAAAGCACACTATAGCACAAGGAGAATTTCCCTCACTTTCCTTCCCTGTCCCTAGAAACAAGGATTATCACAGTGAAAGAAACTGACACTCTTCCTACCTATAGTTTTCTGTCCCTAGAAAAAATGTTTTTTTAAAGCACACTATAGCACAAGGAGAATTTCCCTCACTGTCCTTCCCTGTCCCTAGAAACAAGGATTCGCACAGTAAAACACACTGACACTCTCCCTACCTATAGTTTTCTGTCCCTAGAAAAAATGTTTTTTTAAAGCACACTATAGCACAAGGAGAATTTCCCTCACTGTCCTTCCCTGTCCCTAGAAACAAGGATTCGCACAGTAAAACACACTGACACTCTCCCTACCTATAGTTTTCTGTCCCTAGAAAAAATGTTTTTTTAAAGCACACTATAGCACAAGGAGAATTTCCCTCACTGTCCTTCCCTGTCCCTAGAAACAAGGATTCGCACAGTAAAACACACTGACACTCTCCCTACCTATAGTTTTCTGTCCCTAGAAAAAATGTTTTTTTAAAGCACACTATAGCACAAGGAGAATTTCCCTCACTGTCCTTCCCTGTCCCTAGAAACAAGGATTCGCACAGTAAAACACACTGACACTCTCCCTACCTATAGTTTTCTGTCCCTAGAAAAAATGTTTTTTTAAAGCACACTATAGCACAAGGAGAATTCCCTCACTGTCCTTCCCTGTCCCTAGAAACAAGGATTCGCACAGTAAAACACACTGACACTCTCCCTACCTATCCTTCTCTTTCCCTAAACTAAAGGAATCCAGGTTAAGCAAGAAAAAATAAATGTCACTGTCCCTGCCTATGCTTCTCTTTCCCTGCTCCGGAACACACTACACTAGGCCGCCGTGCTGGCGGCCTTTTATAGTGTGGGGTGTGTACTAAACACCCTCAGCAATAATTGGCCACAGGCATCCTGCCTGTGGCCAATCATTGCTCTCCTCGCTGCCGGCGCTGTGATTGGCCAAGCATGCGGGGTCACAGTGCATGCTTGGCCAATCACAGCGCCTGGATGACACTGCGATGGCGTAGTGCATTGTGGGCCGTTCGCGTCACTCGAATTTGGCGCGAACGGCCCAAATCGTTCGATCTTCGTCGAATGATCGAACAGCCGATGTTCGAGTCGAACGTATGTTCGACTCGAACACGAAGCTCATCCCTAGTTGAGATGATAGAGAGAGGCAGGTGTTTTCCCTATTTTGATCCCTAGGTATGTGATATGTGAATGTGCTACCTTGAAGATAGAGTGATGTATCCATGGAGGGTCAGGGCGTGAACCTATGGGAAGGATTTCACTTTTGCTAGAATTTATACGAAGGCCTGAACATATTCTGAATTCATCGAATACAGATTTGATCGTGGGCATATCCAAGGATGGGTTAGAAGAGAAAATAAGGACATCGTCGGCAAAGAGGGAAGTACGTAGTTCGTGATCACCAATGTGAATGCCATGTAGTGGGGCCGTTTGGTTTAAAAATCGCGATAAGGGTTCTAATGCTATATTGAACAGGAGCGGGGACAAAGGACAGCCCTGCCTAGTGCCTTTATGGAGACGAAATTCCTCCGAAAAAAGGCCCGCTGCCACCAGCCTAGCTGCTGGAGCGGTATACATGGACTCTATAAGGCGGGCGAAGGGGCCGGTGAATCCCATTGAGGACATTACTAAAGAAAGCCATTCGAAACTAACGTTATCGAAGGCTTTCTCCGCATCTAGAGTGATGATTGCAAAATCACCCCTCAGGTTATTTTTGGCATGTTCCAGGGCCAGCATCACTTTCCTGATATTTAGAGTGGCAGTCCTGCCTTTAACAAAACCCGATTGAGCGGATTGGATCAAAGAAGGAATGATGGATGCTAACCTGGTGGCAATAATTTTTGAGAGAATCTTGACATCTAGATTTAGAAGTGAGATAGGCCGATAGGAACCTGGTTCTAGGGGGTCTTTGCCTTTTTTGGACAGTAATTTTATGGTGGCTTGGTTCCCTGTGGGTAAGTACGGGCCACCAGACCATATATGTTGATATACCTCACATAGGGTGGGTTCCAATAGTGATCTTAGGGACTTGTAAAATTTGCCTGTGAAACCATCAGGGCCAGGGGCTTTAGAAGGGGCTAGGTTCCGGATGGCCAATGATATCTCAGAGAGGGATATGGGCAGGTTCAGGCTTTCTAATTGTGTGGTAGTGATTTTGGTGAGGGATATTTTTTCAAGGAATGAGAGTGCCAACGGTTTATCTATGGGATCGGCAGCGTATAGGGATGAGTAGTATTGGAGCATAGCTTCGTTGATGTCTCGCTGCGAGGTTCTGATAGAACCCGTAGCGTCTCGGAGGGAGGAGATACATGTCGGGCGTTGAGGACCCCTGCAAAGTCTGGACAGTAGTTTCCCTGCTTTGTTCCCGAATTTATGTAGGGAGGCGTCAATGTGCGCTTTTTTCGTCAGTTCAAGGGTGTCTGCCCACGATTCAAAGGCTCGTTTAGCTACTTGCCAAGCCTTCCTATTATCAGGGGAGTCCTTTATGTACAGGGATCGTTGGGTTTGGTGTAGCCGGGAGCTAGCCAATTTGTAATTTGCCACGGCATTCCTTTTGAAAGAGGCGGTATAGGATATGATCTGACCTCTCAGGAAGGATTTTCCAGCTTCCCAAAACAAATTAGGGTTATCTAGGTGCAAAGCATTGGCCGAGGAGTATTCGGACCATGATTTTTCTATGTACTGTAAAAAATCAGAGTTATTATGTAGGTATGTGGGGAATCGCCATAGTCTGGGGTTTGGGTGAAGGTCGGGGATGTCGAGTGATACCGAAACAGGAGCATGGTCTGAGATGACAATGTCATGGATGTCAGATTCCGATATCATGGGGACAAAGTCGTCAGAGCAGAAAATGTAGTCAATCCTGGTGAAAACGTTGTGGGGGTTGGAGTAGAAAGTGAACTCTCTGTCAGCTGGGTGTCTGAGACGCCAAACGTCATGAAGTTGAAGGGAGTCAATCATGGAGGCAAGGAGGGTCGCGTCTCTGGGGGCAAGTAGAGATCAGGGGCTTCTGGAGCAAGACCTGTCGTCAATAGGGTGAAGGATAGTATTAAAGTCTCCGCCGATAATATGTGGGATAAGCGGATCTCGAAGGAGCCAAGTAGACAGTTCGCTAAAGAAATGTTTGGGGGGGTTATTAGGGGCATAAATGTTAGAGATAATGAAGTCTTTTACCCCTAACTGAACATGAATCGATAGGAGACGTCCTTGTGTATCTGAGTGGGTAGAGACCACCGTGCATGGAAGATTTTTGTGAAAGAGTATTAGGACCCCTGCCCTGCGCCCCAGAGATTCGGAGCCGAGGACTGAGCCCACCCATAGTTTTTTCATGCGTGGAAAATCTGAAGCGGAGAGGTGGGATTCCTGAAGGAGGGCAATGTCTGTTTTGAGTCTTTTTAGATGACGGAGAATCTTCAGTCTCTTATTAGGGGAGCAAAGCCCTTTAACATTCCAGGAGACTATTTTCATATTAGGGGGTCAGTCGAGAGGAGCTGGGCCGGTGTGACAGGATTGGATCGAAGTAGGTAACGGAAGCGAGCTATGAGAGTAGTATGGGACAATGAGTTGTCTACGCTACAGGGAGGTGGTGATGAAGTGATCAGTGTTGGAAGCATAACTTGGCTTGGGTGAGGTAAAAGAAAAGAAGGATATCGGGGGAGGGGTTGTGAAAATAAGAACAAAAAAATATATCGTACGGACTTCACTTTTTTCCGCATGGAGTCGCTGTGTAGTCCAGCTCCCATTGCAAGGCCCGAATAATGCAGCCTTGACAAAAGGAAAACCCACGTTTTCAGGGGTGGTCAATGGAGCAGATTCGGATCGTGTACGGAGAGAGATAAAGGCTCTACGCAGGGAGGCCAGAGGGAACAAACATTTGTACCAGCAATTTAAAAGCAGAGAGAGAAAAAAAGAAAAACATAATTATCATAAACATGTAAAGAGAAAGGAGAAAGGAAAGGACTGGCCTACCATCAAAATGCAAGTCTGGTTTTCAAAGTCGGTAGGAGAGATCGGTGAGGTATCTCGCCTCAGGGGTAGGGCTGATCGGTTGGGTCAGGCGTGGCTATAGCCGAGAAGATGGAAGAAGAGTATTAGTCGATTCAGCTGAGCATGGGTTGGCGTAGGTCTGGTTTCGAGGGCCTGAATCTTTTTGGAGAGTCCTTACGCGGGCTTCTTTGGTCGAGACGTCGGTTGATTGGAGTCGTCCTGGGTGAGGGGCTAATGTGAGGTCCCGAGTGAAGAGAGCGTAGGAAGGCTTCCGCTTCAGATGGGTCTTGGAATGATAGCTGGTCGCCATTGGGTGCTTTGAGCCGCAGGGTGGCGGGGAAGGCCAAGGTGAATTTTAATTGTTGGCGGTGCAGTTCCGTGCAGACTTGCTGGAAAGCCTTCCTTTTTTTTGATACTTCTATGGAGTAGTCCGCAAATATTAAGATCTGCATTCCATCTATCTGGAGAGATCTGGATTGCCGGAATTTTTGCAGAATGGAGGCTTTGTCTGCGTAATTTAGATATTTGGCGATATTCGGTCGTGGCGACTTGCGATCTGAGTTAAAGAGTCCCATGCGGTGTGCCCTTTCCACTGTGCAGGGGCCGGGGAGGCCTAAGAACTCTGGAATACGTCTTGCACATAGATCCGTGAGGGCTGATGGTTGCAGAGATTCTGGTATGCCAATAAAGCGCAGATTGCACCTCCTGGACCTATTTTCCAAATCATCCAGCTTGTCTAATATGAACTGATTGGTTTTATCCTGAGCATGTTCCAGGGCCTGGGCTTGGTACAGTTCATCCTCCAAGGTAGATATGCAGTGTTCTGCCTCATTGAGCCTAGTGGAATGTTCTCCTAGTTGGGCCTTGAGCTGTTGCATGCCTGCACTGACAGCTTTCTCCACAGAGGCAGCTATCATGGGGGTGAGGAGAGCTGCTACAGCCTGTGCAATCCTTTCTGTGGTGTTGTCCCCAGCAGGAGGTGAAGGAGGAGAAGGCTGTGGTGGGGAGGTGAGCGAATCACTGCTTACCTCCATTGCAGGCACCGTTTCCGAGGAGGGAGCCGAGTAGGCCGAAGCCGCGGACTCGATTTGCGGGTGTGCCTGTGGAGCCACCGCGGTCGCGTACGAGCGAATGCCATTTTTTTCGACAAAACGGTCCATGGCGTGGCCGTGAATGACCAGGGGGGTGAGGGGATGGTCAGGGTAGGCGTCCTATGGATTTATATGCCGGTTTTTGGGGTCGAGCTGCGGAGCTAGTGAGGGAGGCAGCTACTCCATACGCGCCGGAACCGGAAGTCTGTTTTTCTATTTTATTATAATCTTTTCTATTCGGTTGAAATAATTTCAAATCCGGTTGAAATATTATCGAATCCGGTAGAAATATTTTCGAATTTGGTTGAAATATTTTCGAATGCGACCAATTTTTCGAATTCCAATTAGAAAAGATTAGAATAGAAATAGAAAATAGACTAGAAAAAAAAAAAAGAACAGAATAGAATAAAATATAATATATTGTATTTTATTCTATTCTGTTCTATTGTTTTTCTATTTGATTATTTCAAATATTTTCGATTCTATTCTATTTGTTTTCGAATGTGGTTGAAATGATTTCGAATCACGTTGAAATAATTTTGAATCCGGTAGAAATATTTTCGAATCCGGTGGAAATATTTTCGAATCCGAATGTTTTTACGAATTCGGTCAAAAACGGAACGAAATCCGAAAACGAATTTAACGGATTTAACGAATCTAACTAAACGAAATTAATTAATTAACGAATTAAAACGAAACAAAACTAAACAAAATTTTTCCTTTTGCACATGTCTAGTGGCAAGTGGACAATCCACAACTTGTGGCCAGGTGACGTGGCCAGGTGACGTGGCAAGTGGACAATTCACAACTTGTGGCAGGTGACATGGCCAGGTGACGTATCAGGTGACGTGGCAAGTGGACAATCCACAGCTTGTGGCAGATGATGTGGCAAGTGATACGCTAAATACAAGTACACTGCTGCTCTCTCAGCTGCTGGTCTCCCAAAATGTCTAAAATGGTTAAATAATACTGTTTTTTGAGCTTAGGGAGGGTCTTATGATGTTTCTTAACTAAACGCCTATACACGCAAACGCGGTAAAACACTGTAAAACACAGCTAAAATCGCGGCAAAACTGGCGTTTTTAAACACCGGTTTTAGCCTTTAAAAACGTGTGTTCAGCAGAGTTTGCACCGGTGTCTCGCGTCCAGGTCCTGAAGCTGAAAAGCAGCCCCAGATCATCACGCTACCACCACCATGTCTGACTGTTGGTATGATGTTCTCGTTATGAAATGCTGTATTCGTTTTATGCCAGATGTAACGGGATGCACACCTTCCAAAACATTAAATTTTTGTATTATCAGTCCACAGGATATTTGCCTAAAAGTCTTGGGGATAATCAAGATGTTTTTTGGTAAATGTGAGATGAGCCTTTGTGTTCTTTTTGGTCAGCAGTGGCTTTGGCCTTGGAACTCTCCCATGGATGCTGTTTTTGCCCAGTCTTTTTCTTATTGTTGAATCGTGAACACTGATTTTACCTGAGGCAAGTGAGTGCAGTTCTTTAGATGTTGTTCTGGTTTTTTTTATGACCTCCTGGATGAGTCGTCGTCATGCTTCCTGGGAAGGTTCACCACTGTTCCAAGTTTTCTCCATTTGTAGATAATGGCTCTCATCGTGGTTCGCTGGTGTCCCAAATCATTAGAAGTGGCTTAGTAATCCTTTCCAGACTGATTCATGTCATCGACTTTGTTTCTCATCTGTTCTTGAATTTCTTTAGATCACGGCATGATGTGTTGCTTTTTGAGATCTTTTATCGTGCTTCACTTTGTCAGACAGCTTCTATTTAAGTGATTATTTTGATTCAACTAGTTCTGGCAGTAATCAGACCTGGGTGTGGCAAGTGAAATTGAATTCAGTTTTCCAAAAAATTGTGGTTAATCACAGTTCATTCATGATTCAGCATGGGAGGGGGCAATTACTTTTTCACATTGGGCCAGGCAGGTTTGAACAGCTTTTTTCCCTTAATAAATAAAATAATAATTGAAAAACTGCATCTTGGATTTACTCGGGATATCTTTTTGTAATATTAAAATTTGTTTGATGATCTTAATCATTTAAGTGTGAGAAATATGCAAAAAACTAAATCAGAAAGGGGGGAAATACTTTTTCACAGCACTGTATATAGTGCCAGCAGTTTGCACAGCACTTTACAATATAAAAGGAGATAGTACAGCAACAACACCATTTTTTATAAGAGGGTTAGGAGGGCCTTTCTTCTGAGAGCTTACAATCTAATATCGTTTTTTGGTGTTTTATTTATTTATTTATTGTATGTTATTTTTGTTTTGTATGGTTTTGTTTTAATTGTTTTGGCATCTTGGAGGCTAAAATTGCTAACCTCCATCTGAAAATGCCTAGCTATCTTTAGATTCAATACTGACCCAGAACAAACATGCAGCAAATAAAGTCAGGGCCAATCCTAGGGTCACAGACTCCTGGGTGAAATATTTCTGGCGCCCCCACATGGGCGTGGTCATCATACCAACTCCTCCCCTTTACAAATGTTTCTATGGCAACGACTCAAACACAAAAGATGCTCCCCTAAGAAGTCTTCGTTACCCTGGGATCCTCCCATGATCTTTTAACAATAAAGAAAATACAGGAAGAGTGTACACTAATGAGACCTGGGGGGGAGTCTCTCTGATGCACACAGAGAGGGCTTCTGTTAGAGAGTCTGTTAGAAAGTGCTCCAAGACATACTACAGGAGATGCTCAGAGACTGCAGACATGATACAGGAGACGGTCAGAGACTGCAATCATAGTACAGGAGATGGTCAAAGAGTGCAGACATATTACTGGAGACGGTCAGAGAGTGTAGACATATTAAAGGAGACAGTCAGAGAGTGCAGACATATTACAGGAGATGGTCAGAGACTGCAGACATACTACAGGAGACGGTCAGAGACTGCAGACATACTACAGGAGGCGGTCAGAGACTGGAGATATAATACAGAGACTGCAGTTCCTATGGACGTTAGTAGACATGTGCACAACCAAAAAATTAGTTTCCTATCGTTTCGTTTCGTCTCGTTCCGTATGTTCGTAAAGATTCGTAATTTCGTAAGACGCAAGTTTTCCTATTCGGACTCGTTCGTAACAGTTTAATTTTCGTTGATACTGAATGATTCGTAGTTCTGTCTAAGTTATTTTCGTTGATTTGAAATTCGTAATTTTGTTGATATTGAATGATTCGTATTTCTGTTTACGTTATTTTCGTACTTTCGTAACAGTTTGATTTTCGTTGATACTGAACGATTCGTAATTCGTAATTTTGTTAGATAATAATTTTCGTTTTTCTGTACACTACTCTGCCGTTTCTGTTGATTCGTAACATTGTTTTGTTTTCCTTGATTCGTGTCTACTACCGTGCTTCGAATGGATTCGTAATTTTTTTATACTTTCGTAAATACATCTCGGCGCGGTCATTCGCAATCTCGCGTTACTAGTTATTTTTATTTTCAACACGCGGCTATAGCCGCGTGTTGAAAATGAAACTAAAATACGTCCACGTGCTTCGAATGCATTCGTACTCCCGTAAATACATCGCGGCCATTCGCAATCTCGTATTTTAGTTTCGTTTTCAACAAGCGGCTATAGCCTCCGCCCCTGTACGCCATTTTGAGAGGGTGTAAGTGGTGTGGTGAGGGAGGAGCAGAGAGCAGTGCAGAGAGTGATATTGTGGTTTTTGTAGTTGTTTTTGTGTGGTTTGGTGGTTTTATTGCAATTAGAATGTCATAGTTGCCAACAGTCACGGATTGGCCGGGACGTTCCCGGGATTCAAACCCTTTTCCCGGATTTATTTTGTCCCGGCCAATGTCCCGGCCAATCCGATTTTTCCCGTTTTCCCCGAATTTGGACGCCGCAGGCCGCCGCCGCTAGAGGTCCACGGCTGGCGGAGACAATGTCTCGGCCGGCCGCCATGTTCAAGAAGACCAAAACACGGATGTAGTACAATAGAAAATAAAGCCGCTGCGGCGGCGCCCACACCCCGCACCTCCCCGGGGGTGGGCGGCGCCGCAGCAGCTTTATCTTCTATTGTACTACATCTGTGTTTTGGCTGGCCGGCCGGCCACCCCCCGCCCCGCCCCGCCCCGCTGCAGGTCTGTCTGTAATGGAAAGGGGCGGGGGTCGGCAGCGCCACAGCTTAATTTTTTATTTTTTTTGCAGCCACACTGTCGGCTCCGCCTCTATTTTGTTCCCCTTCGGGAAAGGGGAAACAATAGTGGCGGCCGAGACAGGAGACGCCTGTGGTTAAGGGGGGACTCCGCTGGGGATGCCTGTGGTAACTGGGGACTCCGCTGGGAACGCCTGTGGTAAGGGAGGACTCCGCTGGGGACGGCTGAGGTAAGGGGGGACTCCGCTGGGGACGCCTGATGTAAGGGGGGACTCCGCTGGGGACGCCTGATGTAAGGGGGGACTCCGATGGGGACGCCTGATGTAAGGGGGGACTCCGCTGGGGACGCCTGATGTAAGGGGGGACTCCGATGGGGACGCCTGATGTAAGGGGGGACTCCGCTGGGGACGCCTGATGTAAGGGGGGACTCCGCTGGGGATGCCTGATGTAAGGGGGGACTCCGCTGGGGACGCCTGATGTAAGGGGGACTCCTCTGGGTACACCTGATGTAAGGAAGGACTCCGCTGGGTATGCCTGATGTAAGGAGGGACTCCTCTGGGGACGCCTGATGTAAGGAGGGACTCCCCTGTGGACACCTGATGGCATCTGGTGGCAGGCGGCGTGGCAGGTGACACACTCGGGGCTTCCACTGATTCGGCATTTTGGTGAGTTGAATGATTTCATTTTATATTAAAATGTAATAAGAGAAATAATGCACTTCAGTCATCCTGACACCCTAACAACCATGGTGCCGGGATGATTAAAGAGCTAACACCAGATGTTTGGATTATCTTTATCTGTTGATTGTTAAACTCTGGAATACACATATTTCTATTATGGTGTAGGATCTGGGCCTGCTGTCCTTCCATCCTTCCTTCTCTTTCCTTCCCTCCCTCTTTCTTTCTCCCTTCATCCCTCATTCATCTCAGACTTTAACCACACCCCCTTTGAGCCACGCTCATTTAAGCCACTCCCACTACCCGCGTAAACCACGCCCACGCTTCGTGCGCCACTTTTTTCTACTAAAGTATAACACACCTTCAAATGAATGCCCCACCCCCTAATTATACCAAGGCTCCGCCTACATGCGAAAAAGTGTCACGGATTTTTTTTTTGCAATGTTGGCAACTATGGAATGTCTGGGAGTGAGAATGGACGTGTGAGTCTTGTAAGTGAGAATGTTGGTGTTAGTGAGTGTGTTGGTATGAGAGTTGGTGTTGGTGTGACTGAGAGTGGAGGGATTGAGGACTGGAGTATTCTTATTTTACCGGTCCATGCAAAAAAAAATATATACTAATCTACTTCTCCTACCATGAATACGTAGTATATGCTGCCTGGGCTGGCCTAGTAGTGGCACTGGCTAACACAACAAAAAAAAATAGGTAGGGGCAGACAGACAGCAATATAATAAAACACAGTCCCAGAAAAGGGAAAAAAACTAACTTTAGAAAATCCTAGGAGTAATAGAAATAGTAAGAAATTTATAATTTCTATATCAATCTCTTTGAATGACTCACAAATCAAACACCACCCACACCCTGTCTAGAATGTAGTCTGACAAAGAAGAAAAATACAATATGTCAGAGATATTACATAAATAAAATTATAAATTAGAATGTAGACTCTAGAATCTCAATCTAATATCCTTAAGAAACAAAGAATTTCTCTCTCCCAAGTAAAAAATGTACTTACAAAATCCAACAGAACAGTGCAACCTACCCAACCACACCCTATCTGGACTCTGGATGGAATGCACTGCAGTCAAACACAGAAAAACACACATACACACACATTATAGCACATGTCTATAAGAAACAAGCTCATTGGGGGAAGAGACGACCTCTTCAGGGGAAGGGACAAGCTTATTGGCCAAAGTCCAGAACTAATTCAGAACTAACGAAATAGAATTTAAGTTTTTACGAATTGTCGTTGTTTTCATTTCCTTTTTCCGAAGATTCGTAATTTTTTTTCCGTTCATTTTGATATTCGTTAATATGGATCTTTGTTCGTTATTCGTTGTTTTGTTTTTCGAATATTCGTAATATCTCGTTTTTGTTCATTTTTATTTTCGTTATTTTTTATCTTTTTTCTGTGTTTTCGTTGTTTTTATGTTTTCGTTTTTCACTTTTTCGTTTTTTGTTTGTTTCAAATTTACTAAATTCGTATTTTATTTGTTTTCCATATTCGTTCGTTTAGATTATTCGTTGTTCGTTTGTTATGTTATCGAACCGTTCGTTCATTCGTATGTTTACGAATCAACGAATATAACGAATTTTGACGGATAACGAATTCGTAACTAAACGAATTGCACATGTCTAGACGTTAGTAGATAATGGCCGATCGGCCCTCTTACCTGACCCAGCGATACAGCAACAACGGTTCCTCTGATCAGGAGTCAGCTCACTCTGAATTGCCCGTGGCGATTCCGCTGGGTAGAGCCCAGATCTGTATTCTGACAATGACTCCATTCATTTTTCCACCAGGGATGGCGCTAGGCTGTGTGGCTTTCACTCTGGTGGCGCAGGGCAGCGGGGTTCTCTCTCTGATGGTGTTCTCTCAGCACTGTCCTTTCCCTCTGGAGTCCTGGGTGCACTTCCCTGAAAGCTTTCTCGGGCTCCTGGCTCTCTCTCTCTCCCATTCAGCTGGGCATGCTGTGTGGGCTCCAGTTTCTTTGTGCCAGTCCTCGAACTACATGTCCCGCAATCCTCTTCTCTGCTCCTTTTTCTATTCTATTTCTTCCCTGGCCGATATGAAGGCGGGGGAAGAAACATAGTGGGCGGCTTTGCTGGCAAGCACCGCTCACTAGTACAGCATCGCGCGCGAGGAGGAGAGGAAGAGGGAGGAGGAGGAGAGGAAGAGGGAGTGGGAGTAGGAGAGGGGGGAAAGAAGAGCCCGCAGCTGCAGTGGCATCACTAGGGTTGGTGCCACCCGGTGTGGTAAAACATGGTGTCACCCCCCTTCCACCACCTATAGTCGCCCCTCAGTACAGACCCTCTCCACTAAGTATAGACCCCCTCCGTCAGTGCAGACTCCCCACTAAGTATAAACCCCTCCCTCAGTACAGACCCCCCCAGGACAAACCACCCCCTCCATTAGTACAGACCCCCCTCCATTAGTACAGACCACCCCCCTCCATTAGTACAGACCCCCCCAGGACGACCCCCCTCCATTAGTACAGACCCTCCAGGACAAACCAATCCCCCTCCATTAGTCCAGACTCCTCAGGACAAACCCCTCCATTAGCACAGACCCCCCAGGACAAACCCCCCCATTAGTAAAGACTCCCCCCAGGACAAACCCCCCCTCCATTAGTACAGACCCCTCCAGGACAACCCCCCCATTAGTACAGACTCCCCCAGGACAACCCCCCCATTAGTACAGACTCCCCCAGGACAAATCCCCCTCCATTAGTACAGACCCCTCCAGGACAACCCCCCCATTAGTACAGACTCCCCCCAGGACAAACCCCCCCATTAGTACAGACTCCCCCCCAGGACAAACCCACCCCCTCCATTAGTACAGACCCCCCCAAGACAAACCCACCCCCTCCATTATTAGTACAGACCCCCCCAGGACAACCCCCCATTAGTACAAACTCCCCCCAGGACAAACCCCGCCTACATTAGTACAGACTTCCCCAGGACAAACCCCCCCATTAGTACAGACTCCCCCAGGACAAACCCCCCCATTAGTACAGACCCCCCATGACAAACCCCCCCTCCATTAATACAGACCCCTCCAGGACAAACCCCCCCCATTAGTACAGATTCCCCAAGGACAAACCCCCCAGGACAAACCCCCCCTCCATTAGTACAGACCCCCCCAGGACAAACCCCCCTATCCATTAGTACAGACCCCCCAGGACAACCCCCCATTAGTACAGACTCCCCCCAGGACAAACCCAGTCTCCATTAGTACAGACCCCCCAGGAGAAACCCCCCTTCATTAATACAGACCCCCCAGGACAAAACCCCCCATTAGTCCAGACCCCTCAAGGACAAACCCCCCCCCCATTAGTAAAGACTCCCCCCAGGACAAACCCCCCCTCCATTAGTACAGACCCCTCCAGGACAACCCCCCCATTAGTACAGACTCCCCCAGGACAAACCCCCCATTAGTACAAACTCCCCCCAGGACAAACCCACCCCCTCCATTAGTACAGACCCCCCAAGACAAACCCACCCCCTCCATTATTAGTACAGACCCCCCAGGACAACCCCCCCATTAGTACAAACTCCCCCCAGGACAAACCCCGCCTACATTAGTACAGACTCCCCCAGGACAAACCCCCCCATTAGTACAGACTCCCCCAGGACAAACCCCCCCATTAGTACAGACCCCCCTAGGACAAACCCCCCCTCCATTAATACAGACCCCTCCAGGACAAACCCCCCCATTAGTACAGATTTCCCAAGGACAAACCCCCCATTAGTACAGACTCCCCCAGGACAAACCCCCCATTAATAGAGACTCCCCCCAGGACAACCCCCCCATTAGTACAGACTCCCCTCCAGGACAAACCCCCCCATTAGTACAGCCTCCTTCAGGACACCCCCCCCCCTCCAATGCGGCAGCTGGAGAGGAGAGGACAATGTGCAGCCGCGCCGCCCAGGTGGAGCACAGATCGCAGCAGCAGAAGGCAGGAGTTTTAGACACAGAGAGGAGGAGGAGGAGGAGAACACGTGTCGAGCACGGACCGCCCCCTCAGCGACGTCACTGCGTGGCTTGTCTCTCTCCACACAGAGAGAGCCGCTCCGATCTCCGGCTGACAGGAGGAGGGAGGGAGGGGGGACGCCAGGCTTAGAAAACACAGCGGTGGCGGCGACCGGTGGAGAGAGCCGCCTCTCGACACCGACAAAGAGAGGAGGTGGATAATAGAGGGGAGCACTCTGGCACTACAGCGCCCCCACCTCTGTGGCGCCTGGGTGAACTGCACCCCCTGCACCACGTCTCGGATCGGCCCTGAATAAAGTCATAGTAAAGTCAAAACTCCTAACGATGGTAAGATGATTAAAGACAGAGGATCAGTATGACAGCCTAAAAAAAAGACCAGCAATGGCAGATGTTGTGTCTGTTTCAAATAGGAATGAGCCGAACACTCCCCAGTTCGGTTTGCACCAGAACTTGCAAACAGGCAAAAAATTTGTGTGAACACGCAAACACTGTTAAAGTCTATGGGACATGAACATGAAAAATCAAAAGTGATAATTTTAAAGGCTTATATGCATGTTATTGCCATAAAAAAGTTTGGGGACTCGGGTCCTGCCCCAGGGGACATTTATCAATGCAAAAAAAAAGTCTTAAAAATGGCAGTTTTTTCAGTGAAACAATAAAAATGAAATATTCCTTTAAATATCGTGCCTGGGTGTTGTCCTTAGTATGCCTGTAAAGTAGCGCATCTTTCCCGTTTTTAGAGCAGTACCACAGCAAAATGACATTTCTAAAGGAAAAAATTGTCATTTAAAACTGCTCGCAGCTGTAATGAAATATCGTATCCCGGCAATGTAGATAAAAATCATTGAAAAAAAGGCACGGGTCCCCTCCCAAGTCAATTATCAGGCCCTTTGGGTCTGGTGTGAATATTAAAGAGGAACCCCGCACCGAAATAATAAAAAATAATTGTGTGGGGGTGCCTCCCAAAATCCATATCAGGCCCTCCAGATCTGTTATGGATTTTAAGGGGAACCCCGCACCAAAAAAAAATAAATGGCGTGGGGGTCCCCCCAAAATCCAAACTAGACCCTTATCTGAGCACGCAATCTGGCAGGCCGCACGAAAGGGGGATGAGAGAGCTGTACCAGGCCACATGCCCTCAACATGGAGTGGGTGTTTTGGGGTGTTTTTTTTTTAAAATAAAGGACTTGTCCCAAACTGTCTCCTGTCATTTTTACAATTTTTACACTTTTTTGGGTGAATGTGTAGGGGTACAATGTACCCAAGACCCATTCACATGGGGGGGGCGGGATCTGGGGATCTCCTTGTTATAGGGGACTTCCAAATTCCGATAAGCCCCCAGCCCACAGACCCCCACAACCACCGGGCAAGGGTTGTGGGTAAGTGGCCCTTATTCCCATCAGCATGGGGACAAGGTGTTTTGGGGGGACCCCAAAACACCCTCCTATATTGAGGGAATGTGGCCTGGTATGGTTCAGGAGGGGGGCGCTCTCTCGTCCCACCTTTTCCTGCGGCCTGCCAGGTTGCATGCTCAGATAAGGGTCTGGTATGGATTTTGGGGGGACCCCCATGCCATTTTTTTTCAATTTTGGCACGGGGTTCCCCTTAAAATCTATACCAGACCTGAAGGACCTGGTATAGATTTTGGGGGGACCACCATGCCATTTTTTTTTCCGTGCAGGGTTTCCCTTAAAATCTATACCAGGTCCTTCAAAGGGCCTGGTAATGGACTGGGACTGACCCATGCCGTTTTTTTTTATGATTTTTATGTATATTGCTGGGATCCGGCAATACATTATAGTCGCGAGCAGTTTTAAATTACATTTTTTCCTTTACAAATGTAATTTTGCTGCTCTCATTCATAAAACTATGTACGACCGCTATGTAAGCAGCCTAACATAGTGTGGGGCATGGACTAAGCCCCCTGAGCCCCCTGAGCCATGATTGGACAAAGGCACCCTGCCTTTGGCCAGTCATGGCTCTTACAGCAGAGCACGCTGTAATTGGTCAAAGCATGCAGGTCAGGTGCATGCTTTGGCCAATCAGCAGCCGTCAATGCACTGCGATCTTGCAGTGCATTGATGATCTCGCCATTCATTATGGGGCGTTCCGCGAGCGCTCAAATTTCCCATGAACGGCCCATAATATTAGGTATTCGGCGAACGGGCAAACACCCTATGTTCGAGTCGAACTTACGTTCGACCCGAACATCGGCTCATCCCTAGTCTCAATACATTTTTCCCTTAAAAAATACAATGTAGGTTCATTCGGGGTAATTCATGAAGGGTGGCTACACCCTGAATGTGTGTCAAAGTTTCTATTGGGGTGCAGCACTGAAAGTTTCTGCGCTTGCCACCAAATTTACCTGTCACAAACAGGCGCATGAATCTGTCCATGTCTGCATTGGGGAAAGAGTGTACACATTTGGAAACTTTCCTCCCCCCGTCACTACGCCCATCACTCAAACAGGCACTTTGCTCAGGAGTTGTATACTAGGGGTGGGTGGTACCTGATTAGGAACTGAGAGACATGTTCCCGCTACACTTTTGATTGACAGGGTACAGGAGTTTACAGATCCATAGTCTCTATTCAATCCAATAGCGGCTTTCAAATCTGCCCACCTATCTGTCACATCTGTCACCCAAAAGTGAAGCTGACCTGATGGGGAACTAGTCCCTCAATTCCTCATCAGGCTCCGCTCACCCAGTGGAAAGTCATTTCCCAAATACAGGCATTTCTAATATTTGGGAAATGTAGCCACTGGTCTTTGCTTACATTTAGCTTTCGGCCCGGTAATCTCCTTGCAGACAGCTCTGTGCAGGAAGCTGACACATATATGAAAGATTCCAAGCACAGGCACGGCCTGCCCTGAGTACTGGCATACCTCTGCACCCCAGAACAGCCCGCTATCAGAATACAATAGCTCAGCAGGGAGGATTCCCTCATTCACCTCAAATATGTGGATGGCGAAATCGGGTCAGTTGTTTTTGTTCAACACGCTGGTTGGAAAGTTCCATGATGTGGAGTGCTATATAAAAGGGCTTTTGAGTGAATTACCGGCCCGTAGGAGGGTCACCTTCCTCCCTGCTGCTAACACTAATGTAACAAAAATGAAACCTGAAGCGCAACACTACTGCTAAAGGGTCCACATAGGCTTTATTCCAGTAAATCTAAGAGTTTTCCCCCTGACCTATATTGGAATAAAGTTAGAAGAAAGTTGAGAGGATTAAACTAGGGGTGGGCTAACATCCCAATGTGTGGATAGAAAGAAATAGGGTACCCCCTAACGGGACTTTAAAGGCCCTGGTGATTGTAGATCAACACCAGAAAATGAATTATATAAAGAAAAAATATAAAAAATATAATTTATTCTGACAATATGAAAAGACAATGATGGCAGTAAATGCCAAACAGACAAGAAAGAATTGTGGCTATAAAAGTTGCACATACAAAAATAGAAGAGACCCAGTGCTCAGAGGCATGGTACAACCCCTCTGGATTTCAAAGACAGACCGGGTCTAGGGTTAAAAATGTATTTATTGGAAATATACAGTAATGTAACAGTAGAAAAAATGTATTTGTAAAAACAGGTTCAATACAATACAAAAGCATATATGATGTTGTGGAGATTTTTATGGAGATGTATTTAATATGTATTGTCATAGTGTCACCCAGTGTTAGTACTTCCGCAACCCGCTCTAAAAGAGCTGATTGGGGTAGTCTGAGGCTGGTTGAATCCCGTCTGATAGGGGAAAACGTCTTGAGGTTGGAGTGTGATGTTTGCAGGGTGCGGATATGTCCACCGACGGGGGGCCCTCTGTGCATTAGCACGGACGATCGTTGAGGAGGGGATGTCCTCGCTCTGCAACAACATCATTGGTTATAAGCGGATGCGCGCTCTTGTCTCTGCTGTGTCTGATCAACATTGATTGGGATTCGTAGTGCGCATCTGCAGATAGCCTCCCTCCCCCATTCAATAATAGTATAATCTTAATATGCGTTATTCTATGGAATAGTGCAGAATAAGAATTCCTATCAACGGTAACTTTAGCCATCATACGTTATTGTATTCATTGTATATATTATTGTATTGAATCCTTTAAGCCATATTTCTTGAGTGGGATTCATGTATGGCATCTCCTGTTGGAAGGAATGTCCAGGTATTGCCATTTTCCTGTGTGGAAGGGACATCCTGTGAGGTCCCCGCCCATGGGGGAGGGGATTGGTTGCTGCAGCCAATCACCTCCTGTGTGAGATCTTTTGAGTTTAATAAAAGCCTATGATTAGGCGTCGGCTAGGCAGTCTATGCTGGAAAGCTGAGATGAGAACATAGCTTTTGTGGTGCTGCCTTCTTGGGATGAATGGGAATGAACGGTGAGTGGATCTTAGCAACTTAACTTAAAGATAGCATTATTGCAAAAAGATGAATCTAAAGTGTGTGCTTATAGAGCACAGGAATTATAGGCTGTGTGCTCTGCATAGAACCAATAATTCCACGACAGTAAATGGCGACTCTGATTGGACCAATTGCGGCCTCTTTGAACATCACATCGGCAGAGGGGGAGAGTGGACCTGCGATGTGATGTGTGAAGAGGCTGTACTTTGTAAAAGAACAAACATTTTCGTCTTTTTGAAATAATGCTGTTTGCAGTATGAGAGATGCGTGTGTGCGTGTATGTCTGCGAATCTGATTGTGTGTGTGTTTTTGTTGGGAGAGAGATCGTATGCCTGTGAATCCGATCGTATGTGCCTGGGTGTTTGTGTGGGTAAGCTGTTTGCTGTAAGAGTGTTTGGCTGCATTGAACCATAGGTCATGTGCTTTAGTGGGGGTGGGGCAGGCAGCATGGCTATCACTGCCAACATGTTTGAAAGTTGTGTATCTATTGACTTTCCAATTTTCATTACGAAGTTGTGTGTAGTGTTTGTGCCTGTGTGAATGCTGATGGAAACTGTATATTGTGTATGAAATGAGAAATATAGACTGTATGTGATTAGATTGTTTGGCTGAATTGTTATTGATGACCGCTGCATTAAGCCATAAGCCATGTGCTTTAGTGGGGGAGGGGCAGCCAGCATCTATCAGTTACAATGGAGGAAGTTGGTGACTCTCTGTAAATAGCATGCAGGGGATACGCCCTGAGAGATAATCTGATGTACAAGCAACAATATACTGTATGTGTGTAGCGTTTGTGATTTCTATGAAAAATAGAAATGGATAAATTGTGATTTTTGCCTTTATAGGGGACAAAGACACATGTCCCCATAAGTGTAAAAATATTTTAACGAAAGTGTTTGGTTTTTGAGTTGAAAGTTCCCGCCGCATATCCAAGTGGCCAGGCATTGCTAGAAGGCAGACAATAGTATGTCTCTGCGATGGCTTGTTATGGAAGCTAAGGCCACTGTGTGTGTGAACTTTAGGTAGAGAAAAGTGGTGAATATCTCAGAGTATATTAACTTAGAGAAATGAATATGTTTTTAATATTGTCATGTAACTAACATTTATTTAAATGTGTTGTTTAGTGGCCAAAGGGTCTTAAAATGTTTTAGGAGCCTTGTGGAGTGTAGCTGACTCAAGACACACTTTTCAGTGGATTTTGATGATTAAAGAAAAAAAAAGTTTCAATGGTGTAGTCAGTCTTTGTGGAGAATAACATTTTTGGTTCTCTAGTGAAGAGATCCTGGTTTTGGCGGCAAAAACTGCATGTGGTGGCCATCTTGTGGTCTGCCATGCTGTCATGGTCGTCGACAGCCATCTTGAGAGATGCAGTTTCTCTTAGCCTGTGGGTATCCTATAAGGGAAGGTGCAGCCACCTTTCCTTTGGGTATGATATTATGTGACCATGCTGTGCCATTCGTCTGCTATTTCGCTGGTGGAATTTCTTAGCCTTTGGGGCAGATTTTGATGGTTGGTGCGAATGTTGCGATGGTTCATCCACCATTCATGGGCTTGCCTCTGGTAAGCTGTTGCCTTACCTTTGTTTGCTGATGTCACTGTGTATTGCACGGTCATCTGCTGATCTCAGCTTGTGATTTTGCAGGATTTATGCCTTTGCAGTGGGACTATTAATCCATAGTTTTTAGCTCTATGATTCAGTATTGTGGTTTAATTTTTGGGGTTTTTATTGCATCATCTGGGCATTCATCTGGACTTTTGTCATATGTTTTATAATCATTGGCCATTGTTTTTTTGGTATCTAGTGGTTGGTGCACATCAGCCCCTGGATACTGTGTTGGCATTTGTTGATTGGCGCAGTTTTGTCCTGTTTTATGCGTTTGCTAGATTAAATAGTTTTTCTAAGCATCGCCTTTTGAGTTGAGTAGAGTGGTATCTTGAGATAGCGCGGTCTTACCCCGAGGGGCCATAACGTGCTTGCAGACACACGCACATGCTGGGGCCTATTTATGGATGGGATCTGGCCGACCTACCAGCATTTGGAGTGTGGGGGGAGGCCAACGCAGAGACAGGGACAACATGCAAACTCCATGCAGATGGTGTTAGGAGGAAGGTTTCTCTGTTTTCATTTAAGTGAATGTAAGCTATTGCAGGGTCAGCTGACTTTGCAGTATATGAGCGGCGGTATTTTGCATTGGATTTTGGTTTTAAGAAAAACTTCACTTTACACTGAATTTTGATAGATTGTAAGACTAACAGAGTTTTTGTACAATGATGTGTTTTTATGTTTAAATATTTGGGAGTTTCCCAGAGGGCAATTCATTTTTTGGAACTTGTACTGTATAGCCATCTTTTGGCAGGAGTTTGTATTTTGAGTCCCAACTTATGGTCTGACTTCCAGGGAATGTGGGTCAGGGGGGATTCCCTCCCATTTACAAAGGGGGGTTTATTCCATCATTTCCTTGACAAGGTTTTAAATGGTTGAAATATATATGATGTGTAGCCATGGATTTTTTTTTGAAGTCTTGATAGACAAGGCGATTAGGGCTAAGGCCTCCCTCCCCCTCCCTCTTCCTGAACAATTGATATGTAAATAAACCAGTTTTTTTTTTTAAGTAGCTGAGCATAACCGGAAGTTTCTTTTCAGCATTTATATATCAGCAGAAAGTTGGTGGGAGGAGCTTGGGGTTTTTAAAGGTGAGCAATGAGATTTGTGTTTGGAAGGAAAATAGAAAAACATTTTTGCATTTAAAAGTGTTTTATATTTTGTTCCAGTTTTGTGAAGTTTTGTACTGTAATACAGTTTTGGGTAGAAAGCAAAACAGGGGGGCATCACCATTGTTTTATCATCTAGATACAGAGAGAAGCCACATTGTTCTGCAGGTGGTAAACTGGCGTAAGTGTTCTGCGAGGTTTAGTCTGACAACGCAGTGTATGGGTGTATAGCGGAAAATGCTTGTGTATGCATGCACTGTGAGGGGTAGAGGCCTAATTCGGGGGTTGATCTGTGGTTGTTGCTGTAGTTCCAAAAGTGTTGGGACAACAAGCCATAGAGTTGACGCCTAGGTTAGGGTTTCTAGTTGGAGGACTTGACCATATAGTGGTTGTAGTTCTTCAATTCACCGTATAAGAAGACACCGGGCGGTGATCCCTGAAAATGGGTGCAACGGTTTAACCTGGACGCAGGTTTAAGACGATAAGCCGATTCGAATCGCCATGGACACAAGGAGGTCTGTGCAAAGGGAAGGAATGGAGGCTTCCCATAGTCAGACGGTCACACAGTGCACGAAGCCTAGTTTTGGGGCAAAGGCCTTTGAACCCCAAAAATATTAACATAGGTGGTCCAAGGATACTATTTTGGGTATCCCTCTGGAATGGATGTAGTTGAGCTGCGGCTTCAGAAATCTGTAATGATGAGTGTTGATGGAGGTGTAGTACACGCTTTTGTGATTCTCAGAGGAGGAATGGTGGTTAAATTCTCATGCCCGTTTGTTTGAACTTTGTATGGCTGGTCCATGTAAGGTTCTCGAGCTGCTCTCATGTTCCCATTGTATTTTTTCTATTGCTCAAAGAGTGAAGGGAGAATTCTGGCTGTTTTTGTTTTTTTTTCATTTGTGGTTTTGGAGACTATGAAGTATCTCCCCCACATTTGTATCGGAATGTTTGTATGTAGTAACGTGAATATGTTTGAACTTACCGCAGCGATCCTTCCATGGGTCGCGGCTGTTGTATTTTTGTAGGAACGGGAAAAGTAAGGGTTACAGAGGGTTTTGTTTGAATCAGTTTTGAAAGAATGTCATTGACAATTTACCAATGTACAGGAATGTCATTATTGTTTTACCTTTCTTTGCAGGTTAAATATGAAGGATAGAGTAATGATTTTGCTTATAAGTATTTTTCAGGTCCAAGGAGTTTGTACACAGAGAACAGGTGTATGTAGACAGCGGTACATATGGATAAATACATGAGTCTAAGGGAGGTAAAAGTATCATAGGTTATTTCATTGTTTCTTTTTTCCTGCACCACGCATTTCTTCCTTCAGTCTGTAATGAGGAAGAAAAGGGGGGGGGGGGGAATGATAAATGTAAGAATGACAGTTTTTTTCAAACTAATAATAACCTCTGTAATTCTAACCAAGTTTGTGCCAAGACTGTCTTTCTTTAATAGAATTTGAATCGGCAAGCAGCAGTCTGGTGAAGTAGGTTCCCATCCCAGAGGCTAAGAACCTTGTCAATGGTTCCAGGTATTGTAAGCCACGCACAGGTTATGCAGTGACCACAGTCCTGATGTCTGGGTTATTGTCATATGAGGGTTGTTTGGAGGTCAATCAAAACCATAATCGTACTCTCCTCATTAGCTGTCACTTATATTCTCGGCTGATGGGGTGGGTGCGATCGTTGTGACATGAACTCCAAAATGTCCAGCACAGGGTTCACGAGTCCCTCCTGGACCCTGACTCAATAATCAGTTTACATTCTTTCCAACCAGGTGACTGGGTCGTTGTAAAGAAGCTTGAGGGATGAGACCACGCCAGCCACTGCAAGAAGCGGCTCAACCACACCAAAGAATGAGGAGTATCTTTGTTTATTTATATTTTTGTTGTTTAGTAAATTTTAGCAAGGGAAACGATGAAAAGCATCCCAAGTTATTATTTAAAGTGTATGTCCTGACTAGCTCAGAAAGCGAACAGGACCGATGGTCTGCTCTGAGTCTTCACCAAGTTTTAGTCCCCAGCGATGACAGCGGTACATGTCATTTATGATGTTATTATGGGTATGAGGAGTTTTGACAAACTAGTGAAGACTCCAAACAGACACTTGTCAATGGAATCTAACGATGCATTTTTAGAGGGTAAAATTGGTTTTAGTTTTAATGGCTCTGCCTCTTGTCGGTTTGGGTATCTAGGCAGCCCACAAGTGTGTTTGAACTTTAGTTTGGTGTTTATGCGGATCTGCAGCTTATAAAGGTAATTCCCCCAAAGCAAGAGGTTCATGCGTGATGGTGAAGCTGTCCCAGCATCTTAGGTCGCAGCCGATCGCGAGGATCTGATGGCGCAGGAAATTAAGAATGGCAGGGACAGCTAGAAGAGATTTGTTCACCAACCCCGACCAGGTCTGGGCATGGGGTCCTGGATGTACAAGGTGGGGGGGGGGCTCGGGCTTGGGATACGATTGAACAATTCTCATCCGTTAAGGATAGGGTTCTTCATGTAATTGTTGAAGCCAGAGCTGTAGCTAAGTGAAGGTTTGGAGTCTATTTTAAGGGTCTGGGGATCTTTGGGGATCTAATTTTTATTTTACAGTGGATCGTGGTTAAAGGAACTGGGAATAAATATACTCATGTTGGTTTTATTTCTATTCTTTCTATGTCGTGACGAGGTGCTCCTGTTGCCTGATTTGACACATGACCAGAGTTTCCTTGATGAGACGCCCCGAAGCCGGACCCACATACAAGACACAGAGGATCACAGACGGATCGGCGATTACTACAGCTCACCATGTCGTGTCCTCCTTTATAAGTCATACCCCTGAAGAGTAGAGTCTACATGTCAAGCCGTGTTTTCCTTTTTATGGACTAAGGACTGATTCATTTCCAGGTGTAAGAAGCAGATCAAGTTTCATCGATGGACACATGGGGTGCATATGACAAAAAAAGGGAGGACTGTTGTGGAGATTTTTATGGAGATGTATTTAATATGTATTGTCATAGTGTCACCCAGTGTTAGTACTTCCGCAACCCGCTCTAAAAGAGCTGATTGGGGTAGTCTGAGGCTGGTTGAATCCCGTCTGATAGGGGAAAACGTCTTGAGGTTGGAGTGTGATGTTTGCAGGGTGCGGATATGTCCACCGACGGGGGGCCCTCTGTGCATTAGCACGGACGATCGTTGAGGAGGGGATGTCCTCGCTCTGCAACAACATCATTGGTTATAAGCGGATGCGCGCTCTTGTCTCTGCTGTGTCTGATCAACATTGATTGGGATTCGTAGTGCGCATCTGCAGATAGCCTCCCTCCACCATTCAATAATAGTTTAATCTTAATATGCGTTATTCTATGGAATAGCGCAGAATAAGAATTCCTATCAACGGTAACTTTAGCCATCATACGTTATTGTATTCATTGTATGTATTATTGTATTGAATCCTTTAAGCCATATTTCTTGAGTGGGATTCATGTATGGCATCTCCTGTTGGAAGGAATGTACAGGTATTGCCATTTTCCTGTGTGGAAGGGACATCCTGTGAGGTCCCCGCCCATGGGGGAGGGGATTGGATGCTGCAGCCAATCACCTCCTGTGTGAGATCTTTTGAGTTTAATAAAAGCCTATGATTAGGCGTCGGCTAGGCAGTCTATGCTGGGAAGCTGAGATGAGAACATAGCTTTTGTGGTGCTGCCTTCTTGGGATGAATGGGAATGAACGGTGAGTGGATCTTAGCAACTTAACTTAAAGATAACATTATTGCAAAAAGATGAATCTAAAGTGTGTGCTTATAGAGCACAGGAATTATAGGCTGTGTGCTCTGCATAGAACCAATAATTCCACGACAGTGAGAACTGTAACTGCCCTGAATACATGAGGGGCTAGTAGAGATGCCTGCTATTAGATGACGCCTAACATGTTTCGGACATTCTAATCCTTCCTCAGAGGCTTATTGTCACCTGAAGCAAGAATGTTTCTAAAATGTAAAGACAATAGCATTATAGTCTAAATATTCATAATAGATTTAAAAATGAATTTAACAAAAAAAATCCTATGCTGATCAAGCTTATATCACCAGGGTGGGTACCAATAAAAATAAATGGTACAATACCATTAGAGAAAATACTCACATGCATGAACTAATCACTGATGGGCACGTCCAGGGGGCTAGCTGATGGTTAATGGCAACCCGGACCAATTGATCCTCCAAAGTCTAACCCAGATGGTGCGGGGCAGTTACAGTTCTCATATATACTTTTGTATTGTATTGGACCTGTTTTTACAAATTACTATTATTATTATTATACAGGATTTATATAGCCCCAACAGTTTGTGCAGCGCTTTACATCAGGGAAGACAGTACAGTCACAATACTATTGAATACAGGAGGGATTAGAGGGCCCTGCTCATTAAAGCTTACAGTCTAGAAGGGAGGGTCAAGTGGAACAAAGGGTAGTAGCAGTGGGGGATGATCAGATGGACAAAAACGAAAATACAGTTGTTAGGTGTGGGTAGGATAGGCTTCTCTGAAGAGGAGGGTTTTCAGGGATCCTCTAAAAGCTAATAGAAAAGGAGATAAACGGACAGATTGGGATAAGGAGTTCCATAGGCTTGGAGAGGCTCTGGAAAAGTCCTGGAGACAAGCACGGGAGCAGGTGATGAGAGAGCTAGAGAGCAGGAGGTCTTGAGAAGAACGAAGAGAACGATTAGGTTGGTATTTAGAGACTAGGTCAGTGATGTAGCTGGGGGCAGAGTTGTGGATGGCTTTGTAGGTAATTGTTAGTGTTTTGAATTTAATTTGTTGGGTAAGCAGAAGCCAGTGGAGGGATTGACAGAGAGGAGTAGCAGAGAAAGAGCGGTTGGTAAGGTGGATGAGTCTGGCAGCAGCATTCAAGATGGACTGAAGGGGGATAGAGTATTCAGAGGTAAGCCAATGAGGAAGGAGTTGCAGTAATCGAGGCGAGAGATGACCAGGGAGTGAATTAGGAGCTTTGTTGTGTCATTGGTTAGAAAGGGGGCATATTTTGGAGATGTTGCAGAGGTTGAGGTGGCAAGATTTGGACAGTGATTGGTCGTGAGACTTAAAGGAGAGTTCAGAGTCCGGGACTACTCCTAGGACCTTGGCATGTGGGGATGGGCTGATAGTTGTGCCATCAGTTTTGACAGAGAGATCAGGGAAAGAGGCACGTGGGGGAGGAAAAATTATAAGTTCAGTTTTGGATAGATTAATTTTGAGGAAGTGGTGTGACATCCAAACAGATATATCTGATAGTAAATTAGTGATACGTGAGGAGAATGAAGGAGTGGGTTAAGAGGCAGAGAAATAGATTTGAGTGTCATCAGCATAGAGGTGGTATTGGAAGCCGTGGGAGGCTATCAGCTGACCCAGGGAGGAGGTGTAGATTGAAAATAGGAGAGGTCTAAGAACAGAACCTTGGGGGACCCCAACAGAGAATGGAAGAGGAGAGGAGGAAGTAGAGTTGTAAGTAACTCTAAAGGTGCGGTTGAATAAGTAGGTAGAGAACCAGCGAAGAGTACAGTCACGGAGAACAAAGGTGTGGAGTTTTTTGAGGAGGAGGAGGGGGTGGTCAACCGTATCGAAGGCAGCAGAGAGGTCCAGGAGTAGGAGTACAGAATATTGTACCTTAGTTTTGGCCATTAGTACATCGTCTTTTAGTTTTAGGAGAGCAGTTTCTGTGGAATGTTGAGGATGAAATCCAGACTGAAGGGGATCAAGAAGGTTATTATCAGCAAGGTGGACGCTCAGTCGGTTGTAGACTAGATGTTCAAGGAGTTTGGATAAAATAGGGGAGCAAGGAGATGGGGCGTAGGTTGTCAAGATTGGATGGGTCCAGTGAGGGCTTTTTAAATATGGGGCTGACTAGTGCATGTTTCAAAGAGTTAAGGGAAGATGCCAGAAGAGAGAGAGAGATTGAAGATGTGGGTTAGAGAGTGTAGAATAGAGCCAGAGGGTGAACGTAGCATTTGTGAGGGAACAGGATCCAGAGTATATTTCCAATAAATACATTTTTAACCCTATACTCGGTCTGTCTTCAAAATCTAGAGGGGTTGTACCCTGCCTCTGAGCCAGGGTTGCCAACCCCCCCCGAAGTGAAATTTACTGGCAGAACGACAACATTTACAAACGGCAACAATTTTTTAATGCCAACAAAACATGATATTTACTGCCAGATCCACATTCTTTACTGCCACTGCAAAAAAGTACCTAAAATTACTGTTTTTAGTGCTAAACAGTGCAAATATCAATATTTGAACTATAAACACATATCTAATGCTATTATCAATGTGTTTAAATTAAGCAAAAGTAAAAAAACATATATTTCTCAATTTACATGAAGGTTAGGTTACTATAACCCAGCCAGCACAGAGTTCCCTCTTACATCAGAGTCTGCAGGATGACCCCTTACAGTGCAAGGGAACTCTTATGTAAAGGGGAACACTGCAGATCACGATGTAAGGGGGAACTCTGTTGTGGAGGGGGGCTCTGGTGAATAGAGACCACCTTCCGCAGAGTGAATACACTAAGGTAAAGGGGAGTTACTAATATAAGGGGGAAACCTTTATATCAGTGCCCCCTTACATTATTGTATTCACTCCCCTCCTTAGATCAGTGAACCCCCCTCAGACTGGCCAGGTGGCGCTGTCACTGACCTCCTCTCAGGTGCACCGTGCAGGGCTCAGTCAGATGGCTCCAGCTTGGCGGCTCTGGTTTTATTCTATAGTCTCCTCTCCACAGTCCACACATTTCTGTCTCTTCCCGTAAACCCCCATCCCGGCGGCGCTGCCACTCTTGACTCCTTTCTAGGATCCCCCTCAGAGACTGCAGACATGATAAAAGACAAGAGATGGTCAGAGGCTGTGGACATGATACAGGAGGTGGACAAAGGCTGTGGACACGATACAGGAGGTGGACAGAGGCTGCAGACATACTGCAGGAGGTGGACAGAGGCTGCGGACATACTACAGGAGGTGGACAGAGGTTGCGGACATACTGCAGAGGGTGGACAGAGGCTGTGGACTCGATACAGGAGGTGGACAGAGGCTGCGGACATACTGCAGGAGGTGGACAAAGGCTGCGGACACGCCTTTAAAAGGACAGCAGCTGCACTTATGCAGTGCTGTTTGATCTGCAGCTTCTGAATATCTCTACCCGCATCTGCTATCTGATTACCTGGACGACCCGGCGCTGCTGACTTACCTGTTATCTCCAACCCTGACCCCGGCCTGTCTTGACTCTGCTACTACTACTTGCTGTTACATTGCCAGACCTCTGCCAACTTATCTGACCCTGCTCCAGTCCTCCGCATTGCTCTGCCTGACCACCCGATCTGACCCGGCTCGCCTGACCCTGCACCTGCCTGCTACTTGCTCTGTGTGTTACCGTGTTGACCTGGCTTATCTCTCCCTGCTTCAGCCTGCTACTGATCCTGCTGTTATCCGAAGTTCCAGCCAAACCTGGAGGATCATCAACCAGCTACAGCGTCAACCACCACAGTCTCCACAGGCACTCCTACCCCGCTGTGTTCCCGAGACCACTGTTCCCACTCTGGTGGCTCCTGAACCAGAGCTGTATGAGAGGTCTTCTCCTACGAGTCAGACTCATCATCGGAGGTACATAACAGTATCAAACAGCCATGACCGAGTCTGCAGGAGAAACCTCACCCATGGAGGAGATTTGCACACACCTTGCAGCTCTCACGCAAGCCGTTAAATCCCTAAAAGAAGGACATGTCAAATTGGACGAGCAGGTCCAGAACTTATCAGATCCCAGTCATGTGGCTTCGGGTTCCTCCACTGCACCTGTACAGTCTGCCTCCACTCCTTCTGTAGTGATGCTCCTGCCTGAACTCAGAGTTCCTGTTCCGGAAAGATTCGCAGGAGACCGAACCCAGTTCCGGACTTTCCACAATGCATGCCAGTTATACTTCACTCTACAATTTTCACTTGAAGCCACCAAGGTGGGGTTTGTCATCACCCCACTCCAAGGAGAACCCCAGAGTTGGGCCCACCGACTACTCGAGCAAAACAGCGTACAGACCCACTCCTTGTTAGCCTTTTTTGAGGCCATGGCCCAGCTTTATGAGGACCCCCAGCGGACCGCCACGGCGGAAGCTGCTCTGTTTGCACTCCAGCAAGGTCGCAGAGCGGCCGAGGACTATGTCACAGACTTAAGGCGCTGGAGCACAGACACTCAATGGAATGATGCTGCTTTACGACACCAATTCCGCGTGGGTCTCTCTGACAGTCTCAAGAATGAGCTCGCCCGAGTGGGTATACCAGGTACTCTTGAAAATCTGATCACCCTGTCCATCCAAATCGATCGACGACTCCGTAAGCATCGGTCAGAGCGGTCCACTCAGCAAGGCCGCTCCGCGTGGATGACCCCAAGGGTAGCTCCCTCTTCCCACTGCCTGGCACCAACCTGCTCAGATCCTGCCGGTCCAGTTCCACACACTTCTAGGCCCATGCAAATAGGAGTGATACGATCAACTTTATCCCCTGAAGAACGAGCACGTCGCAGACAGCACAATCTTTGCCTCTACTGTGGCGAGGCCGGCCACTAAGTGCACAACTGCCCCGCCAAGGTGCGTAAGTGCCCTTCTTCCATACCTGCCAACCTGTCAACTCTGTCTGCCACTGCAACCCACCTTGCTCTCCCTCTCTCATTTCTCCTTCCGGAAAGAACAATAACAGTCAACGCTATCGTCGATTCTGGAGCATGTAGCTGTTTCGTCGATATCACCTTTGCCATTCAGCAACGCCTCCCGCTACAAGAAAAGGCGCATGGACTTTCTGTATACCTGGCCGATGGCTCTCGCATAAAGTCGGGACAAGTAACCCAGGAGACCGCCCCTTTGCCTGTTGCCATCTCCTCCCAACACAAAGAACTGCTGACTCTTGATGCCATATCTTCACCATTGTTCCCCGTGATCCTGGGGTTACCTTGGCTTCGGGCTCACAATCCCCAAATCAATTGGGTATCTGGGGAAGTAGGATTCCTGTCCTCCTATTGTCAGAAACATTGTATGTCCAAACCCTCCAACCCACCCACTACTCTGCTGTGTATGGACTCCGATCAGAACTTATTCCAGTCAGTGCCTGAACCATACCACGAGTTCCTTGATGTTTTCAGTAAACGGGGGGCTGACTCCCTTCCGCCTCACCGCTCCTATGACTGCCTGATCGAACTGCTTCCTGGAGCTGAGATCCCCTTTGGGCGCATATTCCCTTTGTCGGAAAAATAACAGGAGGCACTAAAGGTCTACATTGACGAAAATCTGAATAAGGGGTTTATCCGCCCCTCAACCTCACCAGCAGGTGTCGGAATATTTTTCGTCACAAAGAAAGACCAGACCCTTCGCCCATGTGTGGACTACCGCAAGTTGAATAAAATCACGGTCAAGAACCGCTATCCGTTGCCCCTGATACCTGAACTGTTCCAGAAATTAAGATCTGCCATTATCTTCACTAAGTTGGATCTAAGGGGGGCCTACAATCTTGTCCGCATCCGGGCCGGGATGAGTGGAAGACAGCCTTTCGTACCCGGTTCGGCCATTATGAATATGTGGTCATACCCTTTGGGCTCTGCAACGCCCCCGCCACCTTCCAATATTTCATCAATGATGTATTCAGAGACTTTTTGGACATTTTTGTAATTGTCTATCTGGATGATATCTTAATCTTTTCAGGGTCCCTTGACCGGCATCGGGAACATGTCTGCAGGGTACTGGGTCGGCTTCGCCAGCATGGACTGTATGCAAAGGCAGAGAAATGCGAATTTGAGCAGCGGAGCATCCAGTTCCTAGGATTGGTGATTTCCCCAACGGGAATTAAGATGGACCCCCAAAAGGTGTCCGCTATTCTAGACTGGCCTGTACCCTTAGACAAGAAGGGAGTACAACGTTTCATAGGGTTTGCAAACTTTTACAGAAAGTTCATCAAGGGTTTTTCTGCAATAATCACGCCCATCACGCAGCTAACCAAACAAAGCCTGCGATTCCATTGGAATCCCGAAGCCCAAGATGCCTTTGAAACACTTAAAATACTTTTTACTTCAGCTACGATCCTCAGCCATCCTGACCCATCTCTACCCTACATCCTCGAGGTAGATGCCTCCGAAGTTGCAGTAGGGGCGGTCATTTCTCAACGCCAGGGTACTAAGGACCTAATGCACCTGTGGCCTTCTTCTCATGAAAACTGTCCCCTGCAGAGAGGAACTATGATGTGGGTGATCGGGAGTTATTTGCCATCAAGGTTGCTTTGGAAGAATGGAGGTACTTGTTAGAGGGTGCTGTCCATCCAGTACTCATATACACCGACCACAAGAATCTAGAGTACCTAAGATCTGCTAGACGGCTGAAACCTCAACAAGCCCGATGGACCCTGTTTTTCTCTCGCTTTTCCTTCCAAATCACGTACCGGCCTGGATCTAAGAATACGAAACCAGACACGCTATCGCGTATGTATGACGACCCTAAGGACCTTTCTGTCCCTGACACCATTTTACCCGCAGGCAACTTTCTGCTTCTCCAAACGAATCTTCTCTCCCAGATTAATGAAGCATCCACTGACTCTTCAAGACCCCCTGGGATTACCTTGACGTCCAGAGATACTGTGGAGGGGGATTCAAATCTTTGTCCCTGGTGACTTGCAAGTTGGAGTATTAAACTTCTTCATTATCATCCACTGGCAGGGCACTTCAGGGTCCGCAAGACCCTCGAGTTGGTACGTCCCACGTTCTGGTGGCCAGGCCTGGAGGAGTTTTGCAAGAAGTATGTAAGTACATGCCCCGTCTGTAACCGGAACAAAACAGCAAGGAGTCGGGCCTGGGGACTATTGAAACCCTTACCTGTACCGGATAGCACATGGAAGATGATCTCCATGGACTTTATAGTAGAGCTTCCATGTTCTGAAGGGTGTACCGCGATCTTTGTAGTCGTGGATCGACTCTCTCCGCTATGAAAACAGCCCGTGTATTCATCAAGAAGATTGTCAGATTGCATGGAGTTCCTGCAAACATCATATCAGATAGGGGAGTACAATTTACCTCACGTTTCTGGAGGGCATTATGTAAGACCCCGAAGATCGAACTAGCTTTGTCCTTGGCCTATCACCCCCAAACGAACGGACAAACTGAGAGTACGAATCAGACTCTTGAACAATACATCAGATGTTTCACGTCCTTTGTTCAAGATGACTGGGTATCCTTACTGCCCCTAGCAGAATTTTCCTATAACAACGCCAGCCACTCGGCCACAGGGCAATCTCCCTTCTGCTCTAATTATGGTTTTCACCTGTCTTTTTTACCTGATTTTCTTCCAGAATCCTCAATTCCAGCAGTACAGAGCATGGTGGACTTCCTCAGTCGCAATAACCAAGTGTTGCAGGAAGCAGTGACCAAGGCCCAGGCAGACAGCAAGAAAGCTTTCGACAGAAAAAGGAGAGGGGAATTGGACCTGCAAGTGGACGATAAGGTATGGCTCTCCACAAATAACCTCAGGTTGGCTTGCCCTTCGAAGAAATTAGCACCCAAGTTCTTAGGACCTTTTTCAGTGAAGAGAAAAATTAATGAGGTATCGTATGAACTTTCCTTACCTGACTCTTTTAAGATACATCCAGTATTTCATGTCTCCTTACTTAAACCTGCAGTACCTGATCCCTTCCCTGACAGAGGGTCCAGACCACCAGAACCTGTTAATATTGATGGAAGTGAGGAATACGAGGTATAAGCCATCCTCGATTGTAGGAAACGGCAAGGCCAAGTGCAATTTCTGATTAAATGGAGAGGTTACGGTCCAGAGGATAACTCCTGGGAACCTAAACATAACATTAATGCTAAAGAATTCATTCACGCATTTTTTCTTGCCCATCCTGAAAAGAAAGGCCGGTTAGGCATCCGGAGGCTGCCCCTTGGGGGGGGGCAATGTCAGGGACTTACCATGACTGGACACAGGAACGCGCGTGCGTGCCTCTTCGATCCTTCGCCGCGATTGCATGTGCGTGCGCACGCGTGTGCGTGCGCCTGCGCACTGAACGCTGTTTGGCACCAATGGGCCTTTAAAAGGACAGCAGCTGCACTTATGCAGTGCTGTTTGATCTGCAGCTTCTGAGTATCTCTACCCGCATCTGCTATCTGATTACCTGGACGACCCGGCGCTGCTGACTTACCTGTTATCTCCAACCCTGACCCCGGCCTGTCTTGACTCTGCTACTACTACTTGCTGTTCCATTGCCAGACCTCTGCCTGCTTATCTGACCCTGCTCCAGTCCTCCGCATTGCTCTGCCTGACCACCCGATCTGACCCGGCTCGCCTGACCCTGCACCTGCCTGCTACTTGCTCTGTGTGTTACCGTGTTGACCTGGCTTATCTCTCCCTGCTTCAGCCTGCTACTGATCCTGCTGTCATCCGCAGTTCCAGCCAAACCTGGAGGATCATCAACCAGCTACAGCGTCAACCACCACAGTCTCCACAGGCACTCCTACCCCGCTGTGTTCCCGAGACCACTGTTCCCATTCCGGTGGCTCCTGAACCAGAGCTGTATGAGAGGTCTTCTCCTACGAGTCAGACTCATACTCGGAGGTACGTAACACAGAGGCTGCGGACATACTGCAGGAGGTGGACAAAGGCTGCGGACACGATGCAAGAGGTGGACAGAGGCTGCAGACATACTGCAGGAGGTGTACAGAGGCTGCGGACATACTGCAGGAGGTGGACAGAGGCTGCGGACATACTGCAGGAGGTGGACAGAGGCTGCGGACATACTGCAGGAGGTGGACAGAGGCTGGGGACACGATACAGGAGGGGGACAGAGGCTGCAGACACGATACAGGAGGGGGACAGAGGCTGCGGACATACAGCAGGAGGTGGACAGAGGCTGCATACATACTGCAGGAGGTGGACAGAGGCTGCGGACATACTGCAGGTGCTACATCAGTGTACTGTGTCCTCCTCCTGTGCCCCTTTCACCTCTCCACAGGTCAGGACAGCATTGTGCTGCCCTGACCAGTGGAGAGGTGAAAGGGGCACAGGAGGGGGACACAGCATACTGATGATGTGGAGAAGTAATATGATGGTGGACAGAGCACATCAGTCTCTGTCCCTCCCCTGCATGCCACGGCTTCACCTTCCAGGCTCCCAGCGATGTCCTCCTCTCACTCTGATATCCCCCCACAGTTTTACTCTCCTCCTCCTCACCCCTGCTCAGCTCTTCTGCCTATGGCTAGTGCACTGTACGAGCCACCGACCAGCGACTGCTATAGTGTCCCGACTCCCGATCGTCTATTCGAAAATGGCGCTGGGCGGTGCCATTACGTTACTGCGCATCCGCCACCCAGCCGAGCGCATACGAGCTTTCCCAAGCCCGGTCGGCTTCGGAACGGCGCATATGCAGTTGCATTGTCGCCCGCGGCCATCTTTTTTACGGGCACCTGATGCCCGTAACTGAGTTTAACGGGCACCCCGAAAAGGGGGTTACATTTATGGGCTGCCCGTAAATCTACAGGCGGTCGGTAACACTGCTCTGAGCCCTAGGTCTCTTCTGTTTTTGTTTGTCTATTGGATTAGCCAGACCAAGTTCTTACACATACTGCCAACCTCCAGTTTTATTAAAAATACAAGTTGCACATTGACATGACCATATGACTATATACTGTTAGAGGTCCCGGACCACCGTGATACAGAGACGGATTCCAAGGGCCACATCCAACGCATTTCAGAATCGCTTCCTTTTTCAGGGGTGTATTAATAGGTGAAAGCATTCATAATGTTGACAATACGAAATCACATGATAGCCACATAAAATGTAAAAACAGCAGAATCCATCCAGGGGTTGCTCATGTACCAAGACCACTCACCATACCCGACCTCGACCATACGAAGCCCAGCGAGACCAGATTTACCGGAACGCACCGAGCAGAGCTGATGTGCGGTAGGGAGGTTTTTGGATTGTATACAGTATGGCAGTAAAGAGCATTCAATAAAACGTCTCCTGGAGGATGGAAGAGGCACCCACCCTGTTGATGGCATTCCAGTAAATCTGCTCTTTTCTTTTCAATCTGCAGCTGCTGTAATTTTCTGAAAATGCAATACAATATGGCTACCTGGAGTTGTTCTGTACACAGAGTCTGTACTGAACACACCCCAAAAACATAATTTCCTGCTTGTGTGATTGGCTCGCCAATTTTCCCAGAAGTCTGTCTAAGATACAAGTCAGATTTCAGGCATCCCCTGCAACAAAAATGTCATTTTTGGCAAAATACTCCCAATAGGACCACGTCTAAAGGGATGCAGGCCCAGCAGCTTTCCTCTTTAGTGCTCTGCAGCTGTACAGCTGATAGATAATTATGAAGCCACTCCCATAAGACCCACTCAACACAGAGGCACAGCAGAACAAACAGGGATATCTTCAGAATAACAAAAGGTAGGAATCTACAACAAAATGTGTACATAGATAATCCAGAGTGGAATGTTTTCTTTCTCAACAAAAGTGGAGTTACGCTTTAAAGCAGAACTAAACTCTTTCAAACAACATTACCTATTTTTAATCCTTATGCTGCTAGCATTAGTTAACAGATAGAAAGGAATATATATATTTACTTGTATTTCACATTTCTTCAGTTGCTGCTTGGTTTTTGGCCTAGGCCAAAATGATGTCACACACCCTAATTATTCCGTGAGGTGCATATTTCCAATGTTTAGACCCCTGATATTTCACCAAATAAAAAAAAAAATCTCCTTTTTTCTTTTTTCTCCTAAAAAAATTGTAAAAAAAAAATCATTAAAATAATATTGACTGCCCTACTGACACCAATATCTGCCCTTATGACACCATCCACTGCTCTACTGACACTGTCCGTATATATATACATGTACACACACTTGTATGTGTTTGAGCTTTGGGGTGCACACCCTAATGCAATAGGCTGCACATACCTATGCTAGGGGGTGTTTTTTCAAAGTGATTTCTCAACATAATAAAGCATTGAGACATGGATGGATGGATGAGTTTGCTTTGAATATTAAAAATTTATGAAATAGTGTTTTCAGTTTGTGCTGCTCGGATATAGTTTAGTTCCGCTTTAAAGATAGTTTTGAAAAACATTAAAGATTAAAATGATTGACTCACCATTACCAAATGCGCAATATATTACACAGTAATAGACAGTCATTAGACAGTAGACAGCCACTCCCTGCAATAAATACTATATTTAAAAATTATTGCTGCTGTTGAATGCATTATTTAACATGCTACTATTTATGGTAATTTATGGGACACAACAGTTTTAAAAATAAATCTTCTTAGTATGTACACACTAATATTCATCCCTTTAATACGTTTTGCTAAAGCTGGCTATACACTAATAGAATTTTGTCCAAGCTTTTATTATTTTAGGAATGTTCGTTCAATTTTCTAATTGTTATTGAGGTCAGATCAAGGTTTTTAACCGCAGAAACGCGAAAGGAGCAGAATAGAACATTTTTTTTTCTCTAACAAATGTCTAGCAGCATATGTGGTTTTCGTTCAGGAAATTACATTAGTTCCAAAAATCAAATGTTAAAACCAACAAATTTTTTAAGTAATTTCAAATGGCATTCGTCCAGTCATCAAATGTACAAAGAATTTTCGTACGAATGTCCATACGAATATTCAAACAGAGATTTAGAAAATCTACTGCAAAGCCAGTTTTAGATTGCTACTGATAAGCAATTTACTTTAGGTAATTAAATTTAATGATAAACAGTTTTGATTTCCTGCTAGAAAGAATGTGCACTGTGTCAGAAAGATGACTCAGTGCAAAGTGTCACATGAAAAAGTCCTGGGAATTGATTACCGAACTGTGAATAAATTGATGAACAAATGGATTACTAAACAATTTGATTTAATTTATTGATAAAAAGAATATCAATAGTTAAATAGTTAATAGTGATTCCACACCTAACACTAAGAAAAAAAAACAAAAGGTCTGGAGACAAGGACAAACACAAAACAAAAGACACACATGAAACAACGACAAAAAACACCACAAAAGAGAATTCATCAAAATGACGCTATAAATGCATTAAGTAGTAAAAGAGCATCACCACCAAGCCTGATAGATTTAAGTTGTACTCGAAGGCAACGGCCATTGCAGAATTAAAGTTTATAGTATAAACAATATTACATTGAACCACGGACCGGCTCAAAAGCAAGGTGGTGTGCAAGATGATGCTGGAGATGGTGTCTGACGCTGCAGGGAGTGACGTCAATGCGTTTCGCTGAGGACCTTTCATCTGTCGCTGTTGAGACGGTCCGTGGTTCTTGGCTGAGCCTTTGACATGAGGGATCTGGGAGCCATTGCTCTTTATATGGCTCTTCATATGGCAGCAAACCTACTTTTTGTATGACAGGCTTTTACTGTTTACTCATTGTGAGTGGCTTTTTCTGGAGCTAACATGAAGCTATACAGCCATGACGAGAACCTCCTACAATTCACAAACCCCTAATCAGCTGCTTGCAATAGTGCTGCACAGCGTTACCTTTATTGATCTAAGTGAGTAATTGATCCATTTGTATCTTCAAACAAGCCCTGTTGTCTGAACTACTGCGTAATTTCCACTTAGAACCTTACTATTGTCCGGGCTCGGACCTCTGTTCATTGATTTTGGTTCAGTGGATTAGTTCTGATTAATTACTACAGCCTTGTCGATCCATCAACTGCTGATCTGGAGTATGGTCAGTTTAAAGGATACACAGACGGTCATCATTATCTACAGCCTAGTGGACTCAGTATATCTGTAGCTGCAGATGGCTCCCTGCTTTCATCTCCCCCTTTTCTCCAATCCCTTGGATTAACTTTGTCCTTTTGCCCTGCAAATTTCACCACGGACTGTTATATTCAATGCAATACTGTTTTTATACTATAAAATGTAATTCTGCCAGGGCCGTTGCCTTCGAGTACAACTTACAATCCATCAGGCTTGATGGTGATGCTCTTTTACTGCTTAATGTATTTATAGCGTAATTTTAATGAATTTTCTTTGTTGGTGTTTTGTCATTGTTTCATGTGTGTCTTTTGTTTGTGTTTGTCCTTGTCTCCAGACCTTTCGTTTTTTTTCTTAGTGTTAGGTGTGGAATCGCTGTAATTTTAACTATTGATATTTTTTTCAATAAATGAAATCAAATTGTTTAGTAATCCATTTGTTCATCAATTTATTCACAGTGCAGTAATAAATTCCCAGGACTTTTTCATGTGACACTTTGCACTGAGTCATCTTTCTTACACAGTGCACATTCTTTCTATATGTCCCTTTTGTCACTAAATCCCGCTTAATCTAAGTGTGTGGAACAATACCAGTGGGTACTTGTTGGTACCACAATATCTTTGGTTCACTTTTCTCCCATTTTGTTAATTGATTTCTTGCTACCAGTCTTGCTGGTAATAAATCCAGAATGGGCAACAGTATGTTATTATTATTAATGGACATGTTCGAATGAGGACACAACTCCATCTTTCAGTAATGAAATGTATCCCTCATTAAACTTTGCAACTTCTTTGCTAAATTTGTATTTTTATTTTTATTTAAGCTGTACCTGTAATCAAGGATGTAAATACTTAGCTGTTCTGCTGACTGCACCACCGTACAGCACTCTGATTGAGATGAATCGCCTTTGGATGTCTATACAGAAACCAACACTATCAGGGGTGACGATCTCCTGTGTTCCCTGCAGCGCTCCTACTATCTCCCTTGTCAATATAGGACACAGTAGTGAAGTAGAGGTCTTTTGAAGGAACTATTAAGGGCTGTGAGGGCCACAAGAGGTTCAATTAAAAACATATTTTTTTAGTGAGTTTCTTTAACCACTTCCAGCCCAAGAATGTCATATGACATCTTTGACTTTAAGTAGGAATATCTGAAAGATGCCCGCAGCTACAGGGATCATTTAGATATTCTTATTTTCTGCCGGTGATTCTGTGCACCATAAGAATGATCATAGTGGCAGTTCCGCTGCTTAATCATTCTTACAGGCAACAGGAGGGTGCATCTCCGGCATCTCCGGTGCTCCTCTGGGCTGTCCCGTGCCATCGGGGACCCGGAGAAAGAATCGGCCATCGCCGGATGACGACCGTAGAGATTTCCAGTCATCTCTATGACAGTCAGAGGCCCGGGCGCAATGTTATGACGTCACGTCCGGGCTGCGGTTGTAAACAAAGTCGCGATCGCGGCTGGTAAGCATGAGATTGTGGATTTTTTATTTTCGATCTCACGCTTTCCAGCCTGGAGGAGAGATGTGGGGTCTTATTGACCCTGCATCTCTCCATAAATAGGACCTGTCACGAACCATTCCTATTACAAGGGATATTTACATTCCTTGTAATAGGAATAAAAGTAATAGAAAATAATAATTAAAATGCCCTTGTCCCTGGTAGCTCGGGCTCAGAAGCAAACGCACACATAAGTCCCGTCCACATATGTAAACGCCGTTCAAACCACACATGTGAGGTATCGCCACATGCATTAGAGCGTGAGCAACAATTCTAGTACTAGGCCTCCTCTGTAACTCTAAACTGGTAACCTGCAACGACTGCCATTTTATTCTCTAGGGTGTCTGCTAAAAAAACATATATAATGTTTGGGGGTTCTGAGTAATTTTCCAGCAAAAAATTATGATTGTTACATGTTGGAAAGGAGTGCCAGAATAGGCCCGGTATGGAAGTGGTTAATGAGGTAAAGAATTAGGGGAACATTAAATTGTAGATCTTCTTCACAGGTACAGCTTTCATTTAAACATTCAGTTTTGCTTTGAAGCTATATTTGTGTAAGTGAAACTACGTTGTATTTTACATTGTTTTAAATTCCGAAAATTTAAAAGTTCGCATCAAGTAGAAAAGCTGCTATGTACAACAAAGTATGTTAAGCTGGCCATAGATGGATTGAAATCCGATCTATATATGGGCAATGTGGTTGTTCAGAAGTTGATCTACCAATCAACTTCTGTACAACCGTCCTGCTAGAAAATGTCCTCTTGATGAACATTGCAGGCCTGCAGTGCTGATCAGTGTATTTGATGGTGGAGAAGCCTTCCCGCTGTTAGAATACAATGAGGAAGAGGACTCCCCCATTCATTTTGGATGTGTGGATGGGGGAATCCAGTAAAAAAATTTTTTTGTTTAACCTGCTGGTTGAATGCAAAAACTGACTTATATATGGCTATTTGTGTGATCATGCAATGACCGTCAACAGGTGACCTGTTTTTCCTTTTCCTCAAAATAAGTTTGTTATATAAAAATAAAATGTCTGCAAATTTCAGTAATATTGTGTGATATAGTTGTTGGGCATCAATCCAATTTCTCCCAAAACCAGGAGAAGGGTTGGATAAATATAATTGCTCAGCAACCTCACCATGGTGGCTAAGGGGAAGCACAGTGGCTAACCATGTTCCTCATGACCCCCTCTCCCTCTGCACTGCCGCTGCAGTTAAGCGCCACCTGTAGTGGAGACAGCAGGATGCTCCTACCTACAAGCACACAAGCTTATCTGGAAAAAATTGATTTCTTCAGCCCCCCCCACTTGTGATGAGTGGAAACAGATGGTGAATGCATCTCTCCTAAGGGAGAAGCTAGTAATAACATAGGGGTTGCCCCACCAAATTTTCCAAAATCTGGGATGCTTGGCTTATGCCTAGTACACACGACCGGGATTCCCAGTGGTAAAAAGTCCGCCGGGAATCCCGGGGGGAATACCGAGAACCTGCTCGGTCGCTTTTTCCCCCTATACATGGCTGGGTTTCCTGACAGGAAAACTGCCATTGAGAGCTTTGGTCGGGAATCCCAGCCGCGTGTAGGCTCCATCGGCACTGCCTCGCAGGGTTTCACATTGAAAACTGCAGAGAACACAAAACCGCCAGGAATCGCGGCAGGAAAATAGAGAACATGCCCTATATTTTCCCGCCGCGATTCGTGCCAGGAAAACTGCAATTTAGCATACACACGGCCGTTTTTCCTGGCGAAAAACTGTCATGGCAGTTTTCCTGACGGGAAAACTGGTCGTGTGTACGAAGCATAGCAATTCCTGGGCCAAGCCCCTACACAATTAATTCTGGAAAGGTTGATCCTTACTTTTGTCTGGATGCAAGGTCATGCGCTATGCAAATAATTGTACTTATGTCTGTTTTGTCTCATTTCGCTTGAGGGTATTGATACTTTTTCCAAGATCCTTATTGTAACCACTTGTAATAGCTGTGATGATGGTTGCAGCCTTTGATATCTTATTTGCAGAGAGTTTGATGGAAATGTCACAGGGGTGCTGCATCTTCTGTAACTAATTGCGTCTCACTGTATGTATTATATGCAGTGGTGGCTGGTGGTATATTTTTTTTGGGGGAGCAGAAAACAATGCACCCACGCCACCCCCCAGTCAGGTCACCCAAAACTAGGTGGGCTCAGGACACAGTGCCCCGAACCCACCCTTTTTGAAGCCTATTAGAGCCTCTGGCTATAATCACGCGCTTCAAAGAAAGAAAAACCCCATTGGAATCCATGCGTCTGGCGCTCTGCATATAGATTAGGGGGCAGAATGCATAGATAGGGGCCGCCAAATGATTATATGTGGTTTGTTATGTATGGTGCACTCTGCCACAATTGTTTTGCTCTATCTTTGAACTCCTGACCCTTTCCTCTATTATTGTACAAGTTTTTTGTTTTTTATATAAGCCTGCCGTTTGGGCTTGCCTGTTTTGTACTTTTGTTTCTAACCGTTATCTAATAAAAAAAAAAGTATCTAGTGCATAGAAAGCTAAAAGTTTTTTTTCATTTTGGATAGTAGGAAAATGTAAAATCCCTCTGTGCCCCATTGCATGATTTCCCTTGCCTGTTAGACACAAAAGTAAGTAATAGGAAATCTCTCCAAAATAAGGTAAATTCTCTCTTGGACAGTTGTCATCAAAAAGGTGTCTCCATTGTAATATTTTTCTGCCACGTGTTTTTGTTCTGGTGACAACTGAAAATTTTGGATTCTCTATCACTTTCAGTCCTAGTGACTATTGTCACGAGGACATATAAAGAGGGTAAATCCCCCTAGCATTGACACAGACAGCAATAAAAGGTGTTTAATGCCTCCCCACTCTGTCCAAAATTAAGAAAAAGTTTTGGATTTGAATGCACTTTAACTAAAATTAAATTAATATTTTTAGGTTTAAAGCCCAACTTCAGGAATTAGAAAAAAAATCTACCTTTCTGTGCTCCACCTGCACTGAAAGATAACGTACCCTAACCCCTGCTCCGCCCAGCTTTGGCACTGCCCTCTTCTCCCTGAAAACCAGGTCTGTAGGTGATCCCTCATCATCCTCCTATACTGTACAACACAGGGCAATTAGCCCTGCATTGTAAGTGATGGGGGTAAGCGTGCGACTGCTGCTTAGAGAAGAGTATTTGGGTAGACCGGTTGCACCACTGGGGGGACCCTGCTGGAGTGAAGAACAGGGTAAGCAATTCTTATTTTGGCACACCTAGACACAATGAACATTTTATCCTTGCAGTACAGAGTGCTTGACTGCTAGATTATTTCTAATTCCTGGAGTTGGGCATGTCAGAAAAATAACAATTTAGACCAGGTTTGGTTTAGTTACAATAAATTGTTTTAAATCATGTCATGTAAAGAGTCTTTCAGATTTCACGTGCTTATGGTTTTGGAAAGTAGGGAAAATGGTGTGTGTGTTCTCATACATCTGTATTAGTATGCTTATATTAATAAAAAACATTTTTGAACAGTTTCTGCTGGCTCAGAGCAATTGTGTGTTGTTGTTTTTTTAACTCTAATTTAATATGACAGATTCTGTTGTAGTTGTAGAATGCGTAGTTTATTTGTGTAAGTGCATGTGAATGGACTTAATGCTTAATGGGGTGATACTGCTTTAGACACAGTAATGGCTCAAACACTCGAAAATCTGATGCAAGGCCTAAAGCTAGCCACAGACAGGGTGATTTAAGTATGGGTCTATGAACACAAATTACATTGTGGAATTCTATGACTTGGGTTTCTGCATTTCTGATAGGCACCATAAGCTGTAGCCTAGGACAGCTGGGCTTCTAGGAGCAGCACACAGCAGCAACCCTTTTATCATGTTTTTGAATGTTAGTGACACATTCCCTTATATAGTAAATGTTTTCAAGGCTGCCATCCTTCTGGCCAGTATAATACATCTGTGGTCCTCATTGCTGTTTTCCTTGCATAGACACCTAGTAAAATACTAGCAGAGTATGGTAACTCGGCTTAATTGAATGACTATAATAGGTGTAGGACAAACTGTCTCTTTCAGCCTCTCTTTCTCAACCTTGACGTGCTTTATATGGCTATGACACCTGATCTTACTAGTCGGATTGTAAGTTGAACCACTTGACTGCAATAGGAGCTTAAAAATTTGTCTCAGGGAAGCAGAAAGTGTAAATCCCCAAAGCACAAAATAATTCCTGACAACAGATAAAATTGAAGATATCAGTCAAAATAATGTTTTAATTGTAGATAAATAGATAGATACATTTTCTTGTTAAATAAAATATGTATGTAAATATTAGTTAAATAATATAGTAGTACTCTGCATGCTGTAAATCATGTCCTTTATTTTCAGAAATGTACATACTATTGGCTATCATTATATTTGGGACTAGCTCTTAATATAACTAACATAAACTTCTAAGAAAAAACTGAGAACAAATGGATAGGAAAAAAATATAATATGTCTTACCTTGTTAATGATAGTAGAGGAGTACTCACTGTCATCATAGACCCATCCGTCTATACATGGCTCTTTTTCTGCGTCACTTGTGTTACTTGAAGAGGTGACATTGAACATATGGAATTGGGGACTGGTATAGCGGAAGCAACTAGAGGGTTTTCCATTAGCCTCAATTGGAATAAAGGCTTCCACCCAAATCCCAGTAAAATTGCCATCCTCCCAGGATTCATTGAGTCTACAGCGATGTTTTGGAATTGCTGCAGTGAAATTCTGCAAGAGATTGTGGCTGGCTAGCATGAACACAGGCAGGGATAGAAGAATGACATGTATGATCTGGAAATGTCCCATGCCCCCTATTCTCATCAGGATCTCTTGAAATGCCATGACTGCTCAAACTCCATACACTGACTACTAGGAAGATTGGAAGTTGGTTGTCAGCATCATAGCCAACTCACCACAAGCTTTATGATGGTTGTTGGTAGTGTGAACGCTGTAAATAACTGTGAGACTTTAGTCCTATTTAAGAGTAGACTGCATTGCCATTTGTTAAACTTTTACTTGTATAATGAAGCATTAACAGGCCAAGGCCAAGGCCAAGTTTTGCTGATGCTTAGTTATCTTTTATACAGATGGTCGCGTGTTCTTTAACCAAAGTAATAAGCCATGCAGAGAGAACCACAGGCTCCCAAAAAGGTATCAAGGACATGAATGAGTAGTTAGACCCAGTGGCGTAGCGTGGGTTGTCAGCGCCCGGGGCAAGGCAAGAAATTTGCGCCCCCTAACCCAGGGATTTTTAGCACTCTGAGTCCCTATAGCTAGTACAGTAGTACTGACCAACCTGATTCTCACACCGACCTACTTGACCACTATACTAACCTACCTGATTCCTATACTGACCTGCCTGATTCCTACACCGACCACTAAACTGACCCACCTGATTCCTACATTTCCCGTACATACCTTATTATTGCTCACTGATTGGTTGCTAGACGATACTGCACATAATTACCGCTTACCCATTGTTTGCTAGAGGTTACTGCACATCATTACTACAAACTGATTGGTTGCTAGAGGTCACTGCAAAATATTATTGCTCACTGATTGGTTGCTAGAGATTACAGCAGATCATTACTCTTTACTGATTGGTTGCTGAAGGTTACTGCACATCATTACCACTCACTGGTTGCTAGAGGTTACTGCACATTATTAATGCTCCCAAATTGGTTGCTAGAAATTGCAGCACATCATTACAGCTCACTGATTGGTTGCTAGAGCTTACAGCACATCATTACAACCCACTGATTTGTTGCTTAAGGTTACAGCACATCATCTCACTGTCTGCACACCACAGACTGCGGAAGTGACGGGACCCGCCAATAGACAGAAAAGAAGAACTAGAGCTAATTATTAGCAATGAGGGTTGAGGGGTGCGCTGTGTATTGAGTGCAAGGCTGAGGGATGCGCTTTGTACGTAACGCAGGATTGAGAGGTGCACTGTGTAGGGAGTGCAGGGTTGAGAGGTGTGCTGTGTACTGAATTCAGGGTTTAGAGGTGTGCTGTGTGTGGCGTGCAGGGTTGAGGGGGTGCGCTGTGTGTGGCGTGCAGGGTTGAGAGGGGTGCGCTGTGTGTGGCGTGCAGGGTGGAGGGGGTGCGCTGTGTGTGGCATGCATGGTTGAGGGGGTGCGCTGTGTGTGGCTTGCAGGGTTGAGGGGGGCGCTGTGTGTGGCTTGCAGGTATGAGGGTGTGCACTGTGTGTGGCTTGCAGGGGTGAGGGGGGTGCGCTGTGTGTGGCTTGCAGGGATGGGGGGGGTGCGCTGTGTGTTGTTTGCGGGGTTGAGGGGGGTGCACTGTGTGTGGCTTGCAGGGATTAGGGGGGTGTGCTGTGTGTGGCTTGCAGGGATGAGGGGGGTGCCCTGTGTGTGGCTTGCAGGGTTGAGGGGGTGCACTTTGTGTGGCTTGCAGGGTTGAGGGGGGTGCGCTGTGTGTGGCTTGCAGGGTTGAGGAGGGTGCACTTTGTGTGGCTTGCAGGGTTGAGTGGGGTGAGCTGTGTGGGGCTTGCAGGGTTGAGGGGGGGTGCACTGTGTGTGGCGTGCAAGGTTGAGGGGGGTGTGCTGTGTGTGGCTTGCAGGATTGAGGGGGGTGCGCTGTGTGCGGAGTGCAGGGTTGAGGGGGGTGCGCTGTGTACATCTCTCCCCCCTTCAAATACAAAGCTCTCTTTCCCACAGATTCCAGTTCAGAGCTCAGCCCCAGCCCCCCTCCGGCTGCCATCATCCCGTACAGAGCTTTCCTCTGTGGAGGAGTACTCACAATGTCCGTGCAACTGCCGGTGAGGAGTGGCTTCTGTCTGTGTGGATGATGCCTCATCCTCTTCCTCCTGGCCCCGATTTCCTCCAGTCCTGGGGTGGTTGGTGCAGGCTCAGAGTGCCGGTGTCCTGTTGAGAAACACCGGGGCCGTGTAGCAGCACACTGACAGGCACAGGCAGACTCAGGATAAGCGGCGGTGGTCAGAAGTCTGGGCTGTGGGGCGGGCTAAGTGGACGGAAAGCATGTCGCACGTGCCGGGATCCTGGACCTTGTGTGGGGAGTGGCGTGTAATGGAAAGGATGCCTCGTGAGTCGCCTGCCCTCCTCCATCCCCCCAGTCTCCGCACGGTCACAATCCCTGGGATCATCATGGATGGTCTTCAGTGTTCATTTACTCACTGCTGTGTCAGTGTCACCGCTGGAGCCTAAGCCGGGACTGCACCACAACTTCTTTCTCATAGCGAAGCGGAAGAGCTCACAGTCTCCTAGACTGCACAGCGCAGGAGAAGAGCTAGGAGGAAGGGAGCCGCTCAGGTGTGGAAGTCCCTGGAATTACCTCCTCCCAGCAACCAAGGGTGCAGGCAAATGCAAGTGCAATTGAAGAAAGAAAGGAAGATCTTCTGGACGCAGCACTCTGGTTAAAAAGCCTTTATTCCAAACAAAAAGGTTCAGGAAACCAAAAACACTCTGCACAACACAACAAACTGATCTAGTTTGGCTGACGCGTTTCACACTATTTAAAGTGCTTATTCGTAGCTATGAATAAGCACTTTAAATAGTGTGAAACGCGAAGATCTTCCTTTCTTTCTTCAATTGCAGGAGAAGAGCTGCAGGTAACCTGCAGCCTGCTGCTGCACCCCTCAAAATTTTGCGTCCGGGGTGACCGCCCCCCCTTCCCCCCCACGCTACGCCACTGGTTCCACCTTTATAGCGATCTGCTATTCTTAACATTTTAATCCATCCATGTAATTAGTTGGAACAGTTATAAGGCCTTTCAAACTATTTGAACCACTTGTATTTAACCTGTGGGTAATGAAAAAAGGCTGTCCAAAGAGCAAATCATTTTACAGAATGGTGGTACAGCATGCCCCTGATGTCTTCCATGTCTTGGATACCCCAGCAGTGAGATATCCCTATACATGTTCATGTGATATTTGATACCCCACATCACGCTTTGCCCTTCGGAGTAAGATGTGGAACGCACGCCACCCCCAGGGATCAGATGATTCACACGAGCTGTTTACACCTAGTGCCAGGCCAGGCACGATTAACTGTGAGTGTAACTGCTACTATTGCTTAGACTTGTGCACAACGGAAAAATTTGTTTAGTTTCGGTTTGTTTCTTTTCGGTCCTGTTGATTTGTAATCGTTCGTAATTTTGCTAGACAGGATTTTTCGTGTTCGGACTAATCCGTATTTTCGCAAGCGACATTTTTAGTTGAATCGGAATGATTCGTATTAATGTAAGCCTTATTTTTAGTTGATTTATAATTCGTACTTTCGGTAGAGTACATTGTTTTTCGTTGATTCTGGACACAACTCCTACTTTCGTAACTTTTTTTGGGTTCGTTGATTCGTAATTTTCCGTGTCTCTCTCACAACGATGCTGCCTATTATGCCTAATGTGCTTCGAATGGATTTGTACTTTTCTAAATACATAGCGGTTATTTGTAACGATTCAAAATCTCGTATTTTACGTTCGTTTTTTACATGCGGCTATAGCCTCCGCCCCTGTACACCATTTTGAGAGGGAGTTCAGCATGGTGAGGGAGAAGCAGAGAGCAGAGCAGAGTGTTATTGTGCTTCGAATGGATTCGTACATTCGTAACTTTTTTCATAACGAATTATGCCGAAGACATTCGGGCATTCGCTATTTGCGATATAATTTATTTCGGATTCGGTTTTATTCGTAATTGCTTTGTTCGGAAATTCGAATGCTTCCGAATGTCTGAAAGTTGCTAAATTCGGACGAATTTCGATTAGTTACGAAACGAATTGCACAAGCCTACTATTGCTGTTTTTACTTTATTAAAAAATTACTACACTATGAGACTTTTATCCGTGTCTCCTGTGGAGTCATTTTTTACATTATAGCCCCTTCCTGAGTGGCCATTGGAGTGGATTTATGCCATTAGCGGAACCAATCTGGTATTCCCAAAGCGTTTTTTGACCGTCCTGTAAAAAGTGGTCAAACAGCTCTGGTGAGTGGCCATCTTCATATTGAGCACTCGTGGTGGAAGATCTAGAAGTTTTATCTCAGAACATTCCGTTTTGGTGTTGGGATTTATTCACTTATGGACTTTATGCTTGCTTATTTTTTCATTAATGTGCACATTTAAGTTTGATGCAGTGTTTTTCTTTGTGCCAGTTTTTCACATGAACATGTATAGCGCCTGATGCCACGTACACACGATCATTATTCACGGCGGTTAAAAAACCGCCATGAATAATGTCATTAAAAACGAGGGAACGGCTTATTCCCCACACACGGTCGTTTTTCACATCAATTTTTCTCTTGTCGAGAAAAACGACCGTCTGTGGGCTGCGCGGCAGTGTTTCCCTATGGGAAACACTGCCGCGGAAAACATGTCGAAAAAAACGACGAGAAAAATTAGAACATGTTCTAATTTTTCTCGTCGTTTTTAATGCCGTTTTTCTCGTCGAAAAAAAACGACAGAAAGCCCACAGACTATCGTTTTTCTCGTCGAATGGGAAAAATTTAGTTTTTCTCGATGAGAAAAATGGCCGTGTGTACGCTGCATTATTCTTTACTTTATAATTCTACACAGTGATTTGTTCACTTTAAAAGGGGACAGCTGCTAGTTTATATATTCTTATCCCCAAAAGGTGCCATTTTTTGGTATATATTTTCGCAGTGAGATATCCCTGCTATTATGATCGTGAGGCAGACTTTGGCTCCCGCTCCAATCCCTGCTGATCCATCCTGCCCACAGCCTCATTGCAGGGCAACCAGAAGGGCCCCCCCATTAGCACTGTTTGCCACTGAGGGCATGGCCCACTCAAGGTATTCTTGTTGCTAGGAAGCCTGTTGGCTTTGTATGCCTGGCCATCCCTAGCATTGATTAGTCTGTGGAAAAAAGATGCGCCAAAAATTAAGTGCAGCAGGAGATGCAACGAATGGAATGTAGCGGGTATATGCTTTTCTGTCACGTTTGAATTTGGTGGGGGATCTGTGATGTGTGGTTCCCTGGGGCCCAGCGGGTGGCGCTGTCATTTTGGGCCCGGGGTTGAGCCATCATTGCAGTGGCATACCCTTTTTGGCCTCTTGCAGCATGAGTACAGCAGAGCGGGGGCTTCACACATACTTTTTTTCTTCATTGATTTTTTGAGAATGATTCTCTCCTCTCTTATCACAGTGATCGGATGATCACACTGCTTCACTAGAATCACTCACTTACAAGTAGATCATTGAATAATTGTTTTCACATGGTGCTGGATCACATGATCCCTTTTCTTTTAGGGTATATATTGGTTTAATTTTTGTGCATTAGGTAGCTATGAATAAGCACTAGCATAGTGCTAAACATGTCAGCCAAATTTTTTTGACCTGTGTGCCGTGATGTATAGCATGTATTTTGGATTCCTTATTTTAAAATAAGGGCTTTTATTTTTTGGAGTGCTGCAGTCCAGAAGACTTGTTCGTTCCTGTTTGATATCTTAGGGGACCTCAGGAGTGGGGTACCCGAATCCAGAGGCGTAAGGGACCGGAGGAGCTACTCACCCAAAGACCTGGTGCAGCAGATTGCCGGTGCCGGGTGAGCCTCAGGAGACCGCCCTGAGGGGTATCTTCCCAAACAGGGGCCGAGTCAAGTCAGGAGGAAGGTTCACCGTTCATCCGGTCGGTGGCAGCGACCAAGATTCTCAACAGGTGGCATAGACCATGTGCCAAACCTTCTCGCTGATAGAGGAATAGGAGAGTTCATTGTGCCTGGGCCTACTCGTATTCACACCCCCTGTCGGAGTCCAACTGATTGTGTTTCATCCTGACATTGAAGAATAAAGGAGTGTTGGACTTTTATTGGTGTAGGGCTCATTTACTAGCAGACACGGTTCCACAGAAGAGGCAGAGGCTCCAAACTCAGAACACCGACCCGAAGGTAAAGGAACTTTGCTTACACCACACAAACATCTGTGGTGGAGGCTTGGCGTAGTGACCCCGCACTCTCTCCTCAAAGGTACCTCTAGACAAGCAGAAACCAGCCAGCAGTGGAGAGATAGAGAGGAGGCCGCTACACGTGGGGGCTCGGGTCCGGGATGGTGTTCCTGTTACTATGGAGCTAGAATGGACAGAGTTTGAACGTGTCTGCCCGGAGGAGTTCCGAGTAGGTCGGCCATATTACTGGCCAAAGTGCAACGCTGCTCGAAGTCATGAGTGTGACCCTAAGAAGGGGAAGGACTACGCAGAGGAGCGAGAAGAGGGGGGAGTCCAGCCGTGTGAGGTACTACACGTGGGGACTTTTATTGCACTGCGCCACGAGGCACACCCTCCCTGCTCAGTTTGTGGGCATGACCCAGGGAAGGAGAAAGCCCGCGAACTGGAGTGCAAGAGGGGAGGAGTCCAGCCGTGTGATGGACTACACGTGGGGACTTTGGCGCCAAACTTGCAGTGCGCAATGGATCAGCAGCGAGTCGCCATGTTCGGAAATACATTGTGGATTCCACTTCACCCTTCTACCACGACCTTGACTACTGCTGCTCCGGTGACCGATACGGGGATCCGGCTAAAGCCCCCCGGGGAAGATTTGCCCTGTACTCATGCATGGACGTTGAGGCCCTGGGTGTGATTTGTCCCGGCTGCTCAGGACTGGTGTGTCAGCTGAAGCCATTCGGGCGATGCGAAGCCTGTGGGGAGTTCTTATTCGAGGTGGATACAAGCATCGAGAAGCCAAGAACCATCTACCCCGGTCGTACCACAGGCAGCACCACTCAAGTTGGAGGAATCACCGCTTTTGTAGCCGCCCCCATTTGCAGTGCAACGACTGCGGAGGAGGTCGTAATCACTCAAACACGGGAGAAATCCGAGGATGCTGACTCTGTCACCTCTGCCTCACAGTGTCCACCGCAGAAGAAGACCAGCATGGTAGCCCAGTCCAGCGGTCGCGGTGGACCATCCTGCCCGCTTACGCCCGGCCCGGATGGATCCGGTGAAAGGAGTTCCGGACATCCCGTCTTGAGTAAAGGCTGAGGTAAGCCAGGCGGAGGGACTTGGTGTATGGGCGGAGGTGTCGGGGAGTCACGGCCCTGTGTGTCCGTGGGAGGTGGCAGTTCAGTCTCCACTACAGGCTACCTGCCCGCGGAGGAGTGTGACACCTCTGACCTGGAGTCGCTCTCCGATCTGGGAGACGATGTCGCCATAGATGAGCTGTTTGCTCAAAAGGGCTGGGACAAAGTGCCCCTTGCCTCGTTCCCCAGACCCAGGGACCCACCCATGTCTACAGGGGATAGTACACCCCGGGTGGAGGCACCAGCGCCTGAGGAGGGATCCTGTCCCCAGCCTACTCTTGCATCCTCCGTGCCACCTGCACCTAATGCTAGGGATAAGAGACTGTCACTGCGGGCACCTAGGCCCAGAACGGAGGTGACCACAGCACCTCGCCATCCAGATGCTATAGTTTTGCCAGGTGAAGGAGACAAAGCCACCATGCCTCCACTGGCGACACTACAACGCCTATTCTGCCAGAAGGTTGCTGCTGAGTACAGGTGGGAGTACCCATACTTGTCTAAGGAGTTGTTATACGAAGTGAAAGTTTGCCGGGACCGTTGGTACAATGACTTTGTGTGGACCCACCTTCAGGTCCCGCACGCTCGTAGGTACCTTGCGTGTTCTCCCAAGGCGTCTAAGCGCTTCAAAGACTGCAAGGCAGAATGGATGCTGGGGCGGCATATCCACGCGGACAAGGTGCTGATTCGACGCAAGGAAGGAGAAGACGTCAAATACCACTTGGAAACCATGGACCAGCATTTGATACCACTTGTCCTGCCGCACCCTCATTTCTATCTGTAGGAGAAAAGAGACTTTGTTCTTGTTTTCTTTACATTGCAGAACTCTCCGGGTTTGTTGTTTGTTTCCCGGGAAAACTCAGTGACTGTACCCGAGCTAAAGGGTGTTTGTGCTCTTCGGAGGAATTGAAGGACTGTTCCTGTTGTTGTTCTTCATTCTCCAACAAGTGATCTTGGACTCTGGGGTAGAGAGGGCCAAAGAAGAAGAGGTCTCTACAAGTGCAGTTACCGCGACGCTGTCACCAGGTGGCAGTGTCGTGCATCGGCATTCATTTTTCACACACACACTTTTAGAAGGAAAGGATCTCTCTACAGAGAGGTTTTTTCGTTCTCACACGAACATATGTGTCAGGGTTGTGTGTGTTCAATATTTATTTTCCCCTCTGCAGGAGAGCGTCCCATCAAGACCGCTGAGAGTGGGGCGGGTCTTAGTCATTGATGTGGGTGGGGGGGAAATGTAATGCTGTGACTTTTATATATGTTTCAAGTTATGTGTTATTTGTTCCCTTCCCCTCCCTTTTTGTTGAGGCTCAGGCACAACTGCTCTAGGTAGTTAGTTTTTTTTTTTTTGGATTTTTGACATTTTCAGTCGGTTTCTGGATTGGACTATGTCAGCCCTTGAGGGCATGGTTTATTCCAGACACTGGGGACCAGTGTCAAACCACCAGGGGGAGTGTGTAGCGGGTATATGCTTTTCTGTCACGTTTGAATTTGGTGGGGGATCTGTGATGTGTGGTTCTCTGGGGCCCAGCGGGTGGCGCTGTCACTTTGGGCCCGGGGTTGAGCCATCATTGCAGTGGCATACCCTTTTTGGCCTCTCGCAGCATGAGTACAGTGGAGCGGGGGCTCTGCTGGGCTTGCTGGGGGAGGGTATAAAGGGGTCGGCCATTTTGGTCACGGGGTCGTTGAGTCCCAGGCACCTTCAGCCTGAGGGCTGTGGTTCGTGGTCGGTGTCCAGGCGGCCTAGGCCTGGACAGCAGGAGCTTGTGTTCCACCCCGGGCACCTTCAGCCTGGGGTGAGGTACTCAGTTGGAGGCCTGGAGCCCAGTGTCCTCCGCTGGGCTCCGCGAGGGAAGGATATCCTAGGGGATCTCGGGAGTGGGGTACCCGAATCCAGAGGCGTAAGGGACCGGAGGAGCTACTCACCCGAAGACCTGGTGCAGCAGATTGCCGGTGCCGGGTGAGCCTCAGGAGACCGCCCGGAGGGGTATCTTCCCAAACAGGGGCAGAGTCAAGTCAGGAGGAAGGTTCACCGTTCATCCGGTCGGTGGCAGCGACCAAGATTCTCAACAGGTGGCATAGACCATGTGCCAAACCTATTCGCTGATAGAGGAATAGGAGAGTTCATTGTGCCTGGGCCTACTCGTATCCACACCCCCTGTCTGTTCGTTTGAGGGAGTCCAACTGATTGTGTTTCATCCTGACATTGAAGAATAAAGGAGTGTTGGACTTTTATTGGTGTGGGGCTCATTTACTGGCAGACACGGTTCCACAGAAGAGGCAGAGGCTCCAAACTCAGAACACCGACCCGAAGGTAAAGGAACTTTGCTTACACCACACAAACATCTGTGGTGGAGGCTTGGCGTGGTGACCCCGCATTCTCTCCTCCAAGGTACCCCTAGACAAGCAGAAACCAGCCAGCAGTGGAGAGAGAGAGAGGAGGCCGCTACAGGTATATTTAATTAAAATCAGCCAAATAGCTACTTACACTTCTATCAATAGGCATATAACAGTATAATACTGTAGTCTCTCAGCGGTCCCCGGTGGATGGTGGCGTGTAGATGTTAACACAAGAGAAGAGGAACAACCGGCCGGACATCTGTCTTGTCGTCTTGGAACCAGCATGGAACACACTCTGCGTCGCATTGGAAGTGGTGTCAGAACATGGCGATAACGTTTTAAAGCATCCGCTACTGGTGTGAGCCCATAGGCGAGCATGTGACATGGGATCCCCCAGGGTGTGGAATCTAAGGGCCAGTCGGTATTCTGCCAGGAGGCCTCATGGGAGTTTGGACTTAGCTGCGTGCTGACCCCAGGTCATGACCCCCAGGTTCTCCCTGCTCGTGGGGAGAGTACCTGAATACACTGTCAGACACGGATGGATAGAGGGATGGAGCAAAATGAGAGCCAGATAGCAAACCAAGGTGAGGGTGGGCAGCAGACAACGTAATCAAGAGAACTAGCCGAGTCGGTACACAAGAGATCAGTTCACGAGAAGTCAGGTTAGGAAAGTTTGCACGAAAGGCACTCAGGAACAAGTGTTGCTCAAGCAACCAAAAACTGGTCTGAGTGGAATTTAAATAGATAGGCACATGGGAGGCTAGACAGGAAGTAGCAGGAAGAAAGATATATTAAGCATTAGGTGAAACCGGCAACACCCATAGCTGCTAAGTGCAGCAAGAGCGGAACACAAGCTTGTGGAACCACAGGTGCCAGCCAACCTACAGCAGTAAAAGGTAAAACACATATTCAGCCAGTAAGACACAGATCAGCTCCGCCGCTGGAACCCAAGACCTCTCCTCCGGGCCATAGCCCTTCCAATCAATTAGATAAAGTAGCTTTCTTTCTTCGGGAGTATTTGGAGTCCAATTAATATTTCTTTAATCTCATACTGATCTGTGGTATCTGCCACAGGAGCGGGTTGTGAAGGAGGGCGAGAGAAGTGATTGAGAACCAGTGGCCTGAGCAGGGAGACATGGAAGGCATTGGGGATCCAGAGATGAGAGGGCAGACGGAGCTTGAAAGCAACTGAATTGATCTGATGAAGAATGGGAAAGGGACCAATGAAGTGAGGGGCAAATTTCATCAAGGGCACCCCGAGTCGGATGTGCTTGGTAGAGAGCCAAACTTTATCGCCAGGCAGGAACTTAGGACCAGTACGATGATGACGATCTGCTGCCATTTTATGCCTGGAAGCAGCCAGATGAAGATTCTTAGAAACTTCTTCCCAGATTGAGTTGAAGGTTCTTTGGGTTTCAGCTGCTGCTGGTACGAGAGGAGAGATGGGAACAGGAAAGGGAACGGATGGATGCTGCCCATAAACAGTGAAGAAGGGAGATTTTCCAGGACTGGCATTGGAGTGTTGGTTTAAGGCAAACTCTGCCCAGGGCAAAAGGTCCACCCAGTCATCTTGGTGGGCTGAGATTAAGGCACGGAGAAAACTTTCTACATTTTGATTGACACGTTCTGTTTGCCCATTGGACTGGGGATGAAAGGCAGATGAAAAATCCAATTTAATCCCAAAAGAGCTGGCCAAGGCTCTCCAAAACTGAGCTGTAAATTGAACTCCCCTGGCTGTCAGAGACGATGTGTGAAGGCATCCCATGGAGACGAATGATCTCCTTGATGAAAGTCATGGCAAGACTGGTAGCTGTAGGTAGGCCTGGGAGAGGAATCAAGTGACACATTTTGAAGAACCAATCCACCATTACCCAGATGACTGTAGAACCTGTTGAGGGGGGCAGATCCGAGATAAAATCCATGGAAATCCAATGCCAAGGTATATCGGGAACTGGTAAGGGCAGAAGCAACCTAGCTGGGGCAGACGTGGAAGACTTGGATAGTGCACAAACCGTACAAGCTAGAACGTACTCTTTGACATCCTTACGAAGAGAGGGCCACCAGTAGTGACGCTGAAGAAGGTCACTAGTACGATGTATACCGGGATGTCCAGAGAACTTGGAGTCATGTGCCCACGCAAGGAGTTGGGGACGAAGTGTGGGAACCAAAAAAGTTTTACCTGGAGGAGGCTGTGTAGGCCAGAGCTGAGTAGTGGCTAGTATTCGATGCAAAGGGATGATGGGACCTGGATCTAGGTGATTCTCAGAATTGTTGACATTCAACGACCTGGACAAGGCATTGGCACAAATTTTTTTGGCACCAGGATGAAATGGTAATGTTGAAGTTGAAGCGGGCGAAAAAGAGAGCCCAGCGAGCTTGGCGTGGGTTCAAGCATTTTGCGGATTGTAAATACTGCAGATTTTAATGATCACTATTAGGGTTGTCCCGATACCACTTTTTTAAGACCGAGTACAAGTACCGATACTTTTTTCCAAGTACTCGCCGATACCGAATACCGATACTTTTTTTTTTATCTCTTTTAAAAAAAAAATTTTTTTTTTTTACAATTTTTTTTTTTTTTTTTTTTTACAATTTTTTTTATTTATTTATTGATTGATTTTTTTATAATGTTTTCTTTTTTTAAGGGGTGGGGGGTGGACAGTGTCAGTGTGTTTTTTCTTCTATTTTATTTATTTTTTACAATTCATTTCTTTATTATTAATTTTTTTATTAAATTTTTTATTTTTTTATCAGCCCTGTTGGGGGGCTTTGGTGAGATATCAGGGGTCTTAACAGACCTCTGACATCTCCCCTTTGAGACAGAGAAAGGGACTAGGGACAGATTCCCCAGTTCCCTTTCTCAGCAGCCTCTGCTGCGCTGAAAATGAATGGAGAGAAGACCGCGGCTTCTCTTCATTCATAAACTAAAACATTGTAAACACAGTTTACGATGTTTCAGTTATGTGAATGGACAGAGTCAGTGATCACTGACTCTGTACATTCCGAACAGTAAGGAGCCAGATTTACCGGCTCCTACCTCCGCTCTCCATCCTGACAGATGGAGGGGGTGGAGGAGGAGAACAGAGGGGGATGGCAGCACGGAGGGGGACACGGATTGGGACGGCAGCACGGAGGGGGACACGGATTGGGACGGCGGCACGGAGGAGGACACGGATTGGGACGGCGGCACGGAGGAGGACACGGATTGGGACGGCAGCACGGAGGGGGACACGGATTGGGACGGCGGCACGGAGGAGGACACGGATTGGGACGGCAGCACGGAGGGGGACACGGATTGGGACGGCGGCACGGAGGAGGACACGGATTGGGACGGCAGCACGGAGGGACACACGGATTGGGACAGCAGCAAAACGGAGGGGGCTGGAGGAGGATACGGGGACAATCAGCGGTGATCGTGTGTGGGGGAGCTACAAGCACCGATCACCGCTGATTTTAAAGCAGCTGATACCCGCGCGAGGGGGGGAGAGAGAGAGAAGTGGACTCGGAGAAACTACTTTTAAATATATACAGCGGTGATCGGTGCTGGTAACTTCCCCCACCGCACTGATCACTGCTGATCACAAGTATCGGGTGAAGCATCGGGAGCATTTGCCCGAGTACAAGTACTCAGGCAAATGCTCGGTATCGGTGCCGATACCGATACTAGTATCGGTATTGGGACATCCCTAATCAGTATAGATGGTGATGCAATGGGGGGAGCCCTCTAGTAGATGTCACCATTCTTGAGGAGCTAGTTTAATAGCCAGTAGCTCACAGTCCGCAATGGTATAGTTATTTTCTGCATCCGAAAAACTTATTGGAAAAGAATCTGCAAGGCTGGGACTTGCCCTTCTGAGCTTGGAGTAGGACGGCACCGACTCCTACTGAAGAGGCATCAACCTCCATAGAAAAGGGTTTTGTAATGTCCAGACATAGGAGAATTGGGGCAGAGAGGAAGGCTGCCTTGAGTTTGTAAAAAGCATCAATGGCTTCAGGGGACCAGAGCCTGGCATTGACAACCTTGCGGGTGAGAGATGTAATAGAAGCCACCAAAGTGGAGCAATTACAAATGAATTGGCGATAGTAATTGGTGAAGCCCATAAAGCGTTGGGTGGCTTTAAGACCAGAGGGCTGAGGCCACTCAGAGATGGCCTGAAGTTTGGCTGGGTTCATGAGGAGGCCCTGATCTGAGATTATGTAGCCCAGGAATGAAACTTGTGTTTGTTCAAAAAGTCACTTCTCCAATTTAGCATAGAGACAATTGTCCCGTTGTCGCTGCAGCACAGCTTTCACATGGAGACGATGGGTGAGTAAGTCTGGTGAGAAAATAAGAATATCATGCAGATATACAATACCATAGACATACAGAAGGTCGTGGATAGTGATGAGCCGAACACCCCCGGGTTCGGTTCGCACCAGAACCCGCGAACGGACCGAAAGTTCGCACGAACATTAGAACCCTATTAAATACAATGGATGCGAACGTTCAAATTCTAAAGTGCTAATTATAACGACTATTATCCATGTTATTGTCCTAAACAGAGTTTGGGAACCCGGGTTCTGCACCAGGGGACATGTATCAATGCAAAAAGAAGTTTTAAAAACTGCCGTTTTTCAGGAGCAGTCATTTTAACCACTTCCCTACCCAGCCATAGACAAATGACGTCCACAGATGGGATCTCCCATCCTGGGTGGACGTCATATGACGTCCTCGGCTTTGTAGGGGGATATCTGAATGATGCCTGCAGCTAGAGGCATCATTCAGATATCCTTTTGAAGTGCCGGCGATTCTGTGCACCATAAGAATGATCATAGCGGCAGTTCCGCCGCTTGATCGTTCTTATAGGCGGCGGGAGGGGACGCCCCCCCTCCCGCCGCCATCCGGTGCTTCTCTGGGCTCCCCCGTGCGATCGGGGACCCGGAGCGAATCTTCCGGCATCGTTGGTGGAGTCACGTGATGAGCATAGAGATGACTGGTGACCAGATGGTCACCAGTCATCTCTATGATCGTCGGAGGCCCGGGCGCGATGTGATGACGTCACGCCCGGGTCTCAAATGTAAACAAAGCCGCCGTTGCGGCTGTAAGTATGAAATCAGTGAAAAAAATTTCACTGATCTCATGCTTTCCAGCCTGGAGGAGAGATGTGGGGTCTTATTGACCCCGCATCTCTCAATAAAGAGAACCTGTCACACACATTCCTATTACAAGGGATGCTTACATTCCCTGTAATAGGAATAAAAGTGATCAAAAAAAAAAAAAGTAAAATCATTGTAAAAAAATAAATAAATAAGTAAAATAAAGAAATAAATAATAAAAAAAAAAAATTAAAACGCCCCTGTCCCCGGTAGCTCGCGATCAGAAGTGAATGCACACGTAAGTCGCCCACATATGTAAACGCCGTTCAAACCACGCATGTGAGGTATCGCCGCGTGCGTTAGAGCGCGTGCAACAATTCTAGCACTAGACCTCCTCTGTAATTCTAACCTGGTAACCTGTAAAAAAAATTAAAGCGTCGCCTATGGAGATTTTTAAGTACCGAAGTTTGGCGCCATTCCATGAGTGTGCGCAATTTTAAAGCGTGACATGTTAGGTATCTATTTACTCGGCGTAACATTATCTTTCATATGTTCCCAAAAAATTGGGCTAACTTTACTGTTTTGTTATTTTTTAATTCATGAAACCATTTTTTTAAAAAAAAAAGGCGTTTGAAAAATTATTGCGCAAATATTGTGCAAGAAAAAATGTTGCAATGACCGTCATTTTATTCCCTAGGGTGTCTGCTAAAAAAACATATATAATGTTTGGGGGTTCTGAGTAATTTTCTAGCAAAAGAATGATGATTTGTACATGTAGGAGAGAAGTGCCAAAATAGGCCCGGTATTGAATAGGTACAAAAAGCCCTGTATTGAAGTGGTTAATGATGCATAAAGTGAAAAAAAAAAGTCAAATATTCCTTTAAATATTGTACCTGGGGGGTGTCTAAAGTATGCCTGTGAAGTGCCACGTGTTTCCCGTGTCTAGAACTGTCCCTGCACAAAATTACATTTCTAAAGGAAAAAAAAAAGCCATTTAAAACTGCTTGCGGCTTTAATGTAATGTCTGGTCCCGGTAATATGGATGAAAATCTTTAAGAAAAATGGCATAGCTACCCCATCACCCCCCCCCCCCCCCTCTACCCCAGCCCATTACCAGCCCCTTTGGGTCTTGTATGGATATTAAGGGGAACCCCGCACACAAAATAAAAAAGGCCCTATATACTCTGAACAGCCGTATACAGGCGGCGCATACAAGACAGGGACTGTTGGTTTGTTCTTATGTAGAATCTGATTGTAATTTTGAACAGCTACATTGTTTAAGTGTAGCTCCAGCCCAAATACCTATTTTTAAGCTTTTTGGAAAACATAGGGAAGGGTTATCACCCCTGTAACATTTGTTTTGCTGTCTGTGCCCCTGTTCAGAACATTTCACCTCACTTTGCGTCCCAATGACAACTGTTTTTGAAATGTGGTGTTTTTATTGAAACAAGGATTGGTGATAAAGCATCAGTAGAGAGGAGACACCTTTCTCCCATATTAATTCTTACAGGAGAGAATTTTCCTTCCAAGGGGTAGATTTCCTCTCACTTCCTGTTGTCTTTTTCCGTTTGCAAGTAGTAGTCGTTTGTAAGTTGGATGTTTGAAAGTAGGGACCTGCCGTATATACTCTGCAGAAATTGGCCCCTTAGGTGTTGGTGTTGGCACAACACTGTAAGCACTCACAGTTACTCTTGGTGGGTGCTGGAACGCCCTGCTGTCAACTATTATATCAGGAATTGTAATAACATATAATTGTTGAACAGTGGTAGTAAAAATTGGGCCTTTGATGGTGGTGCTGGTGCCACAACACTGTAAGGCCTGACAGTTACTCTTGGTGGGCACAGCAATGGGCCCTGCTGTGAATTATTAGATCAATAATTATAATTGCATGCCCCTGTTGAACAGGGGCTGAAAAATTGGGCCTTTGGTGGTGGTGGTGGTGGTGGTGGTGGTGGTGGTTGTGGTGTTGACACAACGCTGTAAGGCCTGACAGTTACTCTTGGTGGGCGCAGCAATGGGCCCTGCTGTGAATTATTAGATCAATAATTATAATTGCATGCCCCTGTTGAACAGGGGCTGAAAAATTGGGCCTTAGGCACTGGTGGCACAACGCTGCAACCCCTCACAGATACTGTACTTGGAGCACAGCAATGAGGCCTGTTGCAAAGTATTGCATCAAAAATTGTAATTACACGCCCCTGTTAAACAGGGGCTGAAAAATTGGGCCTTAGCCACTGGTGGCGGCACCCATAAACCAAAATGATCTTCCAAGCTATCATCATTAATCGGATCATTGAGGAGGAGGAGGAGGATAGCCAGTCAACATAACAGCACAGGCACTCAGCATCAGCATCAGTCTTGAAGGGCTGTGACATTTTAAAATCAATTAGTCTGTTATATCAGCATCAGGTGTGTGGTAGCTGGTGGTGATCCAAGACTGGTTCATCTTGATGAAAGTCAGTCGATCAACCGAGTCGGTGGACAGGCGCACCCTGTGATCCGTGACAAATCCTCCAGCAGCACTGAATGTGCGTTCTGAAAGAACGCTGGATGCAGGACAGGCCAGTAGCTCAATTGCATACTGTGCAAGCTCTGGCCAGTGATCCATCCTCAAGACCCAGTAAGCCAGAGGATTTTCGGTGGGGAAGGTGTCCAAGTCTGACCTTGCCCCTAGGTATTCCTGCACCATGTATATCAGACGCTGGCGATGGTTGCTGGAACCGATCATACTTTGGGGCTGCGGACTAAAGAATTGTCTGAACGCATCGGTCAGACGGCCACCTTCCCCACCGCTCCTTCTTTGACTGCCCGAAGCCTCAGCAACTCGTTGTCCAGGACCAGGAGTTTGTAACCTCCCAGTCTCTGGGAACGCGTTGCACAGACCTTTCTGCAAGGCCTCCCGGAGTTGTCTCATCCTCTGCTCCCTCTGCGACGGTAACATAAGGTCCGCAACCTTACCCTTGTATCGTGGATCAAGGAGAGTGGCCAGCCAGTAATGGTCCCTCTCCTTGATCCAAAGAATACGAGGATCCTTCCGCAGACTTTGCAGGATCAGGGAGGCCATGCAGCGTAGGTTAGCTGAGGCATTCAGTCCGGAGTCCTCTAGGTCACTAAGGACGACATGATCCGCAGCCACCTCCTCCCAGCCACGTACAAGTTCACTGGTTTCTTGGGACTGTAAATCATCCCTAAAAGACTGCTGCTGATGATGCTGAGTGCCAGGCTCCACCTCCATGCTGACACAATCCTCCTCCTCCTCCTCCTCCTCTTCCTGTGCGATGGGTGGGACAGAAGGAACACTGTCTGGGTAAAGGGGGCCTTGAGAGGCAAGGAAGTCCTCCTCTTCCTGCCTCTGTTCTGCCTCAAGTGCCCTGTCCATTATTCCACGCAGCGTGTGCTCCAACAGGTGGACAAGAGGTACAGTGTCACTGATGCATGCACTGTCACTGCTCACCATCCTCGTGGCCTCCTCAAATGGTGCCAGGACAGTGCATGCATCCCTGATCATGCCCCACTGGCGTGGTGAAAAAAACCCGAGCTCCCCTGACCCTGTCCTGGTGTCGTAGTCGCACAGGTACTCATTGATGGCCCTCTGCTGCGTGTGCAGCCGCTGCAGCATGGCCAATGTTGAGTTCCACCTGGTGGGCATGTCACATATAAGGCGGTTCTTGGGAAGGTTCAACTCCTTTTGCAGCTCAGCCAGGCGAGCACTGGCATTATAAGATCTGCGGAAATGCACACAGACTTTCCTGGCCTGCCTCAGGACATCCTGTAAGCCCGGGTACCTGCCCAAGAACCGCTGCACCACCAGGTTAAGGACGTGAGCCATACAGGGCACATGGGTCAGTTGTCCCTGTCGGAGGGCGGAGAGGAGGTTGGTGCCATTGTCGCAAACCACCATTCCTGGCTTAAGCTGGCGTGGCGTCAACCACCTCTCAGCCTGCCCCTGCAGAGCAGACAGGACCTCTGCCCCAGTGTGGCTCCTGTCCCCCAAACACACCAGCGCAAGCACGGCATGGCATCTTTTTGCCTGCGCACTTGCGTAGCCCCTTGAACGCCTACGGAGCACCGCTGGTTCCGAGGACAAACCACAGGAAGAGGCCATGGAGGAAGAAGAAGAGGAGGGGGTGGAGGAGAGAGGTGTGTCACAACCAGTAGTAGCATTTTGGAGGCGTGGCGGTGGAACAACCTCCAACACTACTGCACCTTGTCCTGCATCCTTCCCAGCTGCCAAAAGAGTGAACCAATGGGCCGTGAAAGAAAGGTAACGTCCCTGTCCTGCTGGACCATGAGTCAGCGGTAATATGCACCTTACCGCTGACCGCCCTGTCCAGCGAGGCCAAGACATTGCCTTCCACATGCCTGTAGAGAGCCGGAATCGCCTTCCGTGAGAAAAAGTGGCGTTTGGGAACCTGCCACTGAGGAACCGCACATTGCACAAACTCACGGAAGGGGGCCGAGTCTACCAACTGAAAAGGCAGCAGTTGAAGCGCTAGCAATTTAGCCAAGCTAGCATTCAACCGCTGGGCATGTGGATGGCTGGGAGTGAACTTCTTTCGACGGTCCAGCAGCTGGGGCAGGGAAATTTGCCTGCTAGAATCGGACGTCGGTGTACTGCTAGCAGAGTGGCCGCAAGTACTTGGCTGTGACACACCTAATTCTACACCTTCATTCCTCTCAGTGCAGGTTTCAGAGAGGACTGAAGGTATAGTGGGGTTGGAGATCCCAGCTGATGCGGTGCAAGGAGAGGTCCGCTTTGTTCTTTGGTGTGGGTCTTTAAGGTAGGCTTGCCAACGAGCTGCATGGCAGGTCAACATATGTCTGATCAAGCATGTGGTGCCCAAGCGGCTGATGTTTTGGCCATGCGATATACGCTTGAGACATATGTTGCAAACAGCAGCTGTGCGATCTGATGCACTCGCCTCAAAAAAAGGCCCACACCAAAGAACTTTTTGAATGACGGGCAGAGGCAGCGCCCTGCACAGGCGGAGCTCTGCGGTGTGATTCCGTCGGTGTGCTGCCCATACGCTGGCCACCCAAGGGCATCCTGCCTCATTGGAGATGTGCCTCCTCCTCATCCTCCTCCTCCTCCCTCCTCTCTCCTATTAGGCACCCACGTGGAGTCAGTAACCTCATCATCCCCTCCCTCCTCATCACTGGAGCCAATCTGGCAGTATGCTGCAGCTGCTGGAGCATGACTGCCAGATTGGTGTCCTTCTTGAGCATCCCCTCTCTCTGCTCTCATGCTACTGCCTTCCTCTAGCTGGGTATCATCATCAGATCCTTTGAAACACTGGGCATCCTCCTGGAGCATGTACCCAACACTGTGCTCAAACAGTTCAGGGGACTCCTCAGCAGGAGGACATGGTGGGTCTAGGGAAGGAGTGACTAATGATGACATTGATACCAGAGAAGAGGACGCTTTGGCAGCTGCTTTGCCAGTACCCTGAGCCTGGGTGAGAGAGGATGAGGAGGATGAGGTGGGCTTGGTCATCCACTCTACCAAGTCTTCGGCATGATGTGGCTCAACATGTCCAGCTGCCGAAAAGAAGGACAAGCGTGTCCCATGGCCACGTGCTGATGACAATGCACTGCGTCCACGACCAGCACTGTTGCCCCCAGACACAGAGCCTGCTTGCCCTCTTTTTTTGCCTCCTGACTGTCTGCCTCTCCTTGTTTGCCTTCCAGACATTTTAATGGATGGCCTGCAGGGAGATGGGAAAAACAGCAATAAGGGCTACCTTCAGGTGTATACTGTGCAGGAGGCTTAGCAACAAAGACACTGACACTGTCCCCTGACTATCCTTCTCTGTCCCTAAACACAAGGATTTGCAATATGCTTCAGCAAGATTGGTTTAGCACAGAATAGCACACTGACAGTTTCCCTCACTGTCCTTCTCTGTCCCTAGAAACAAGGTTTAGCACAGAATAGCACACTGATAGTTTCTCCGAGTGTCCTTCTCTGTCCCTAAACTCAAGGATTTCAAATATGGTTCAGCAAGATTGGTTTAGCACAGAATAGCACACTGATAGTTTCCCTCACTGTCCTTCTCTGTCCCTACAAACAAGATTTAGCACAGAATAGCACACTGATAGTTTCCATGAGTGTCCTTCTCTGTCCCTAAACTCAAGGATTTCAAATATGGTTCAGCAAGATTGGTTTAGCACAGAATAGCACACTGATAGTTTCCCTCACTGTCCTTCTCTGTCCCTACAAACAAGATTTAGCACAGAATAGCACACTGATAGTTTCCACGAGTGTCCTTCTCTGTCCCTAAACTCAAGGATTTCAAATATGGTTCAGCAAGATTGGTTTAGCACAGAATAGCACACTAATAGTTTCCCTCACTGTCCTTCTCTGTCCCTACAAACAAGATTTAGCACAGAATAGCACACTGATAGTTTCCACGAGTGTCCTTCTCTGTCCCTAAACTCAAGGGTTTCAAATACTGTTCAGCAAGATTGGTTTAGAACAGAATAGCACACTGACAGTTTCCCTCACTGTCCTTCTCTGTCCCTACAAACAAGGTTTAGCACAGAATAGCACACTGACACTTTCCCTCACTGTCCTTCTCTGTCCCTACAAACAAGGTTTAGCACAGAATAGCACACTGATAGTTTCCCCGAGTGTCCTTCTCTGTCCCTAAACTCAAGGATTTCAAATATGGTTCAGCAAGATTGGTTTGGCACAGAATAGCACACTGACAGTTTCCCCGAGTGTCCTTCTCTGTCCCTAAACTCAAGGATTTCAAATATGGTTCAGCAAGATTGGTTTAGCACAGAATAGCACACTGATAGTTTCCCTCACTGTCCTTCTCTGTCCCTACAAACAAGATTTAGCACAGAATAGCACACTGATAGTTTCCCCGAGTGTCCTTCTCTGTCCCTAAACTCAAGGATTTCAAATATGGTTCAGCAAGATTGGTTTAGAACAGAATAGCACACTGACAGTTTCCCCGAGTGTCCTTCTCTGTCCCTAAGCTCAAGGATTTCAAATATGCTTCAGCAAGATTGGTTTAGCACAGAATAGCACACTGACAGTTTCCCTCACTGTCCTTCTCTGTCCCTACAAACAAGGTTTAGCACAGAATAGCACACTGATAGTTTCCCCGAGTGTCCTTCTCTGTCCCTAAACTCAAGGATTTCAAATATGGTTCAGCAAGATTGGTTTAGCACAGAATAGCACACTAATAGTTTCCCTCACTGTCCTTCTCTGTCCCTACAAACAAGATTTAGCACAGAATAGCACACTGATAGTTTCCACGAGTGTCCTTCTCTGTCCCTAAACTCAAGGATTTCAAATACGGTTCAGCAAGATTGGTTTAGAACAGAATAGCACACTGACAGTTTCCCTCACTGTCCTTCTCTGTCCCTACAAACAAGGTTTAGCACAGAATAGCACACTGACACTTTCCCTCACTGTCCTTCTCTGTCCCTACAAACAAGGTTTAGCACAGAATAGCACACTGATAGTTTCCCTGAGTGTCCTTCTCTGTCCCTAAACTCAAGGATTTCAAATATGGTTCAGCAAGATTGGTTTAGCACAGAATAGCACACTGACAGTTTCCCCGAGTGTCCTTCTCTGTCCCTAAACTCAAGGATTTCAAATATGGTTCAGCAAGATTGGTTTAGCACAGAATAGCACACTGATAGTTTCCCTCACTGTCCTTCTCTGTCCCTACAAACAAGATTTAGCACAGAATAGCACACTGATAGTTTCCCCGAGTGTCCTTCTCTGTCCCTAAACTCAAGGATTTCAAATATGGTTCAGCAAGATTGGTTTAGAACAGAATAGCACACTGACAGTTTCCCCGAGTGTCCTTCTCTGTCCCTAAACTCAAGGATTTCAAATATGGTTCAGCAAGATTGGTTTAGCACAGAATAGCACACTGATAGTTTCCCTCACTGTCCTTCTCTGTCCCTACAAACAAGATTTAGCACAGAATAGCACACTGATAGTTTCCACGAGTGTCCTTCTCTGTCCCTAAACTCAAGGATTTCAAATATGGTTCAGCAAGATTGGTTTAGCACAGAATAGCACACTGATAGTTTCCCTCACTGTCCTTCTCTGTCCCTACAAACAAGATTTAGCACAGAATAGCACACTGATAGTTTCCCCGAGTGTCCTTCTCTGTCCCTAAACTCAAGGATTTCAAATATGGTTCAGCAAGATTGGTTTAGCACAGAATAGCACACTGATAGTTTCCCTCACTGTCCTTCTCTGTCCCTACAAACAAGATTTAGCACAGAATAGCACACTGATAGTTTCCACGAGTGTCCTTCTCTGTCCCTAAACTCAAGGATTTCAAATATGGTTCAGCAAGATTGGTTTAGCACAGAATAGCACACTGATAGTTTCCCTCACTGTCCTTCTCTGTCCCTACAAACAAGATTTAGCACAGAATAGCACACTGATAGTTTCCCCGAGTGTCCTTCTCTGTCCCTAAACTAAAGGATTTCAAATATGGTTCAGCAAGATTGGTTTAGCACAGAATAGCACACTGATAGTTTCCCTCACTGTCCTTCTCTGTCCCTACAAACAAGATTTAGCACAGAATAGCACACTGATAGTTTCCACGAGTGTCCTTCTCTGTCCCTAAACTCAAGGATTTCAAATACGGTTCAGCAAGATTGGTTTAGAACAGAATAGCACACTGACAGTTTCCCTCACTGTCCTTCTCTGTCCCTACAAACAATGTTTAGCACAGAATAGCACACTGACACTTTCCCTCACTGTCCTTCTCTGTCCCTACAAATAAGATTTAGCACAGAATAGCACACTGACACTTTCCCTCACTGTCCTTCTCTGTCCCTACAAACAAGGTTTAGCACAGAATGACACACTGACACTCTCCCTACCTATCCTTCTCTGTCCCTAAACACAAGGAATCCAGGATTAGTAAAGGAAAAAAATGACACTGTCCCTGCCTATGCTTCTCTTTCCCTGCTCCGGAACACACTACACAAGGCCGCCGCGCTGGCGGCCTTTTATAGTGTGGGGCGTGTACTAAACCCCCTCAGCAATAATTGGCCACAGGCATCCTGCCTGTGGCCAATCATTGCTCTCCTCGCTGCCGGCGCTGTGATTGGCCAAGCATGCGGGGTCACAGTGCATGCTTGGCCAATCACAGTGCCTGGATGACACTGCGATGGCGTAGTGCATTGTGGGCCGTTCGCGTCACTCGAATTTGGCACGAACGGCCCAAATCGTTCGATCTTCGCCGAACGATCGAACAGCCGATGTTCGAGTCGAACGTATGTTCGACTCGAACACGAAGCTCATCCCTAGTCGTGGAAGATCTCATTAACCAAGTTTTGGAAGACAGCTAGGGCATTAGATAGGTCAAAGGGCATCACAAGATATTCATAATGTCCGACTCTTGTGTTAAAGGCAGTCTTCCACTTGTCTCCTTCCTGGATTCCTATTAAATTGTAGGCCCCTCTATGATCCAATTTAGTGAAAACATGAGAACCCCACAGTCTGTCAAAGAGTTCCAAAATTAAAGGAAGAGGGTATCGGTTCTTCATGGTGATGGCGTTAAGACTCCTGTAGTCGATGCATGGACGGAGTGAACCATCTTTTTTCCCTACAAAGAAAAACCTGGCTCCGGCAGGTGAGTTGGATTTCCTGATGAAAACCTTTTGCAGGTTTTTTCTGAATGTATTCAGACATGGCTTGTGTCTCTAAATAGATAGAGGGTAGACTCGGCCTTGGGGAGGAGAGATCTCTGGTAACAGATCAATGGAGCAGTAATAGTCTCTATGAGGAGGAAGGCGATCAGCTGACTTTTTGCAGAAAACATCATGGAAGGACTGATATTGGGAAGGCAACATGGGAGTTGTGGAGGTTTCAGCCATAGGGACGGAAGGAGGAGGTGGTAGTACCTTGGAAACACATCGTTCATGACACTGAGGGCCCCAAGCCAATACTTGTCCAGAGTTCCAATCAAGATGCGGGGAGTGTTTCTGCAACCATGGGAGGCCAAGAATGATGGGACTGAAGGACTTAGACAGAATTAAGAAAGAAGTTTCCTCACCATGCAAAACCCAAATGTGTAACGCAATAGGAGGGGTTTTAAACCATATGGGGCCCATTGGCAAGAAGGAGCCATATACTGCGGTCACGAAGAGGGGTATAGCCAGGGCAACAAAGGAAATGCCCAACTCGCAAGCCAAAGATTGTTCAATGAAATTCCCAGCTGCTCCAGAGTCCATGTATGCAGAGGGTTGATAGGCATTTTGAGCCCAATGTATAGACATGGGTAGGGTGAAACGAGAGAAGCTGACAGAATTAAAGGCTCGGTCTAGATCACCTCCCTCAGAGTGACCTAGACCCTGGAGTTTCCCGGACGAGCTAGACAGGAGTTCAATAGATGTCCTTTACCGCCTGTCAGAGAAATGGCAGAAGAAGGACTGGCAATTCTGCCCAAGACAATCATGGCCTCCATGGTGACTAAGGTAGGCAGTACTTCCTCCTTGTAACCTGAACAGATCACATGACTAACTTCCTGGTCTATTTAAGCCTGCTGCTGGAGCTGCTCATTGCTGGATTATCTCTTCAGTCTCCTGCGTACCTTGACCTTGTTTCCTGATCCGTGCTTATCCGTTGTGACCCGGCTTGCCTAGACCTCGCTTCCTGATCTCCTGTGTTTGACCCTCGGCCTGCTTTTGGACTCTGCTCCTGCTTCCTGACCACCTGGCTTGACCCTCGGCTTGTACCTGGATCCTGCTCGTGTATGACCTTGGCTCGCCCCTGTATATGCTCTGTGTTTGACCCCCGGCCTGGCTTCTGGTATCTCTGTTTATTTAAATACAACAAGCTCAGTTCTGCCTGCCTCAGCCATCCCTCAGTGGCTGAGCTCATTAGACTGCGAGCAAGCACCTGGCAAACCATGCTTCTGTGGGCACCGCGCTTCCTGTTCCCAACTCCAGGGTCGCGCTGCACTCAGCCACAAGGGGAGCCCTCTTAGCATCTCGATCTACATACTCGTTCCTGACAGTATAATCCAGCCATGTCAGAGATCAACAGCAGCACTTCCCCTGTAGAGGCTGTGTGCCAGCAGATCACCGCACTTACCCAAACAGTGCAAAGACCGCAAGACGCCCATGAGCAATTAGAGGGTCATCTGCATCACTTGTCTTACGATCCTGTATCTCCCGATCCAAGACCTACCTCCAGTTGTACTCCCTCTACTGCAATGTCTAAGGAGGCTCCTCTCACGGTGCCGATCCCGCTTCCTGAACCACGTGTGCCGACACCTCAACGGTTCTCGGGGGACCGAAGAAAGTTTAGGACTTTTAAAAATGCCTGCCTGCTATACCTGGCTCTGCCACCAAGAACTTTCTCCTTGGAGAATATTAAAGTTGGTTTCATTATCTCCTTACTCTTGGATGACCACCAGGTGTGGGCCCACGGGCTACTGGAACAGAAGAGCCCCATTACTGACTGTGTTGACACTTTCTTCACGGCTATGGCCCAGTTGTATGATGACCCCCAACGTATGACTACGGCCAAGAATGCCCTGCACGGGGGGCATGGCCAATGACTGGGATGTGAGGACATGCTTAGCCTGAGCTCCGTCCATGCCGCACACATCCTGACTCAATCCTACTGACCTGTTCACCATCCAGGGATCCTGTTTGTCCCCACAGCATCCAGGGAACCTTGTGCCCACCAGGAGATGGTCAAATACGGCCCACCGATGGAGGAAGCCTCAGGATCCATCCCGCCACCCCCGCCATGCAAACAGAGGCAAGATGGCGCCGGTCACCATGCTGCAGACACGCAGCCAGCCATCCTCATACTCCCCAGCGCTGAAACCGAAGCATGCAGGGAAGGGTGAGAGACACTGTTCCCCCCCTGTTCTAAGCCCGGAAGATCCTTTCCTACTCTCTCCGGCTGAGGACATTGCCCCTGATACCCTCAGCGAGGACACTGCTGATGCAGGCCATGCAGAGCCATCCCTGTCCCAGATCATGGAGGCCATCCAGCACAGCCATGCTTCTCTGACCACCCAAATGGACTCCATAAAAACTGACTTATCCTTCCTAAAACAGGATGTCCATAACCTCCGCCACAGGGTGTCTAATGCTGAGCAGCGCATTAGCACGCTGGGGGATGAGACCCATCCATTACAGGGCTCTGTTAGGGAGCTACGCCAGGCCCAGGCTTACACAGCAGATAAGCTCACTGAAATGGAGGACCGTTTACGGAGGAGCAATTTACATTTCCTGGGGTTCCCAGAGGGGGCTGAGGGTAGAACCCCAGAGGTCTTTATGGAAAGATGGCTAATCACCACATTCGGTGCTTCAACCTTTTCACCGTTATTCGTCATTGAACGGGCACATAGGGTCCCCATGCCCCCCTCCCACCTGGGGCCCAGCCACGTGCCATGATTATCAAACTGCTTCACTTCAGGGACAGGGAGGCAATTCTTGGTGCTGCCAGAGAAAAGGGAAGGGTGTCCTTTAATGGGAGTGGAATTATTATTTTCCCTGACTTCTCTGTAGCTACACAAAAGCAGAGGGCCACTTTCCTGGCTATTAAACGCAGGCTCCGTGAACTACATCTCCCCTATGGGATGCTATATCCTGCTCGATTGAGGATTGTTTACCAGGGCAAGACCTACTTCTTCACGGATCCTAAGGAGGCATCTCACTGGGTGGATACCCTGGGACATCCTGAAAGCCGGAATCAGAATCAAAGATCCACTCCGCGCTGACATCGCACCTAACCTGCACTTTTTGTTAGCTACACCTTGTGCCTTATGTGGCCTACGTTACCCCTTTCCAGCAAAGGACAGCTGAGGGGGGGTAGGAGTGGGCCTGAATATCCTTACGCCTGTGATCATCTCATTCCCTTCTTTACAGTTATATGAAAGCGGCGAACTACTAACTCTGTTTGTTTCTTACTTGTTTGATCTGGATGACTGCTGCATTTTTTCCTTCAGACTCAGGGTTAACTAGCATACTTGTCCTGTGCGGACATGGACGGTGGCCCGCGTCTAAGGGACTTTAACGCTCCTCAGGGTTGGTGCTTGTATTGGTCCAGCAGCGCACCAACACCTTTGCAGACATTGTGCTACATGCTGGGTGTTTGGTGTGCTCCTGTACCTTTAAGGAGGGGTGGCTCCCCTTCAGTCCACCTGCCCTCATCTAACCATCAGAATGCATGTGCCTCCATTGTGGAGACACTCATAGTTAGTGTAGAACTACAGATTCCAGGGGGCCTTGGCGTGGCTCTGTGGCTCACGCATGCGTTTGCAAATGCGTGCGGACAAACCCCTGTTTTTAACGCATACTGTTAGACAGGTTAATTGGTTGTCTGCGAGCTGGTCGGTAAGTAGGCTTGGTTTTTCCTGGGCATTCCCCAGGCTTTGTTGTTACTTGGTTAGTTTGGGGTCTGTGTCATGACCCCCCTGCTTTGCAGTTTTGGTTTTGGGAACAAAGCTCCCATATGTTTGGGTTTGGGAGCCGGGAGGGTTAGGGTGGGTGGGGATGTTTGGGGATTTTTGTTTGAAGTTTTTATTTTTATGTGTTTTGTTTTGCAGTGCTGGTATCCATTTGTGCATGTCCATTTACAGGCTGATATAACTGACCCTTATTTCAATAAGTTTTTATTAAAGAATTTTATCAGATAACATATAACAGAAAGAAAGAAAGGATAAAATATAAAATAAGGGGCTACAGAGAGAGATATACACAGTAAGTGATACACAGTGGTGATAAGTATACAGTTTAACAAAGGGACTTGGGCCAAATAGCCCAGTCGTCATCAAATTTTTTACAAGATAGGGAGTTGATTGCTAGTAGGCGTTCGAAGGTGTAATTTCTATGAACTGCTGCCATAACTTCAGAAATGTTCGTAGCTTTATTGGATTTCCAATTGCGCAATATCAACAGGCGCGTTTCTAGTAGTATGTGTGTTACGACTGGTCTAAAATTTTGTGGAAATTTGTCTATGTTTAGGTGCAGTAGCGCTAAAGCTGGATCGGGCTGTGATAGTATTCCAGTCATGGAGGAGATCAGTTGGAAAACCTGGTTCCATAGACTTCTTATGCTAGGGCAATGCCAGAACATATGAAATAGGTTACCTACGTGCCCACATTCCCTCCAGCAGTTTGATGACGTTCCCGTAAAGTATGTGGCAAGTCGGAAAGGAGTATAGTGCCATCTATTCGCTATCTTGATCATTAGTTCCCAGTGTTTTACACAGTGGGAAGATTTGTGTATTTCTATGAAGGCGCGGTGCCATTGTGTGTCTGAGAATGTGTCACCCATATCTACCTCCCATTTTTGCATTGCTGCTGTCTTATTGAACGTCATTCTGTCGTGCATTAGGTTATAGAAAAAGGAAATACCTTTTGTGTCTAGTTTTGCTTTGGAGTAGAACTGCCAGATTTTAATCGGCACTGACACTAGTGGGGGGTCCTGACATCTCAAGAAGTGTGCAATTCTGAGGCATTTGTAAGTGCCGGGTGTAGGGATACTATATTGTATCATAATTTGTTCTATGGTTTTGAGTTTTGGGCCTTCATAGAGGTCCGATATGTGATATATGCCCTTATTGGTCATGTCTGTGACGTCCAGCATTGGAATCTTGGACTCCAGTAGAGTCAGGGGAAGGTTGAAGTCTATGGTTTGTACGTCTTTGTGTTGTTTATCTAAAATGAGTCTCCAGGCTCTCAATGAGGCTTGCATGGGGGGCGGGAGAGTAGTAATGTTCCAGGGAATCCATCGGTCTCCTAGGAGTAATTGGGTAAGATCTTTCGTTGGGGATAAGTTAGTTTCTATGTCAACCCAAAGAGGTACATCGGATTTTTGAATCCAGAATTTAATCTGGTCTAGGCGCACCGCCCATAAGTAATCATAAATGTCTGCTAGACCCGCCCCTCCTGCTTTTCTGTGTGAAGTCAAGTTATTTCTGGAGCACCTAGCTCTTTTTCCCTTCCATATGTACTTCCAACCTATACTTGCGAGGCTATTGAGGAAATGAATAGGAATATGTATAGGTAGGGTGCGGAACACATATAGGATTTGCGGTAATATTAACATTTTGTATGCGGATATTCTACCCATCCATGAAATTTCAGTTCTTGAAATATCCTTGAGTTGGGCTTCCAGTCTGGTCACCAGCAGAGTCATGTTAGTTTTGGCGAGGGCATATAGTTTACTAGTGAGAGAAATATCTGTGTAGGTGATACTACCTGTGCTCCAAGTATATGGTAATTGTTTTTGAAGGGATTGTTTCACTTGAGACTGTACTCCTAGGTCTAGGATAAGGGATTTTGTGAAGTTGACCTTATAGTAGGAGACGTCCCCAAATGTTGTCAGAATTTTATGCGCCTCTCTTAAGGACTGCAGTGGATTAGTCAGGATCAGGATTACATCATCCGCAAATAGATTAATGGTGTGCATGTTGGAACCAAACTGGAAGCCCGTGATCGAGGGTTGTGATCTGATTGCTTCAGCTAGTGGTTCTATCATAAGGTTAAAAATAGTTGGGGACAGGGGACAACCCTGTCTAGTCCCATTTGAAATATCGAAGGGCTTAGACAGTAGGCCTGCAGAGTATACCTGAGCAGATGGGCAGGAGTAGAGGGATAGAATAGAATAGCCTTCAATATAGATCCTTTAAACCCAAACTTTTCCAGAACCATTTCCATGTAAGTCCAATGGACCCTGTCGAACGCCTTCTCTGCATCAATAGAGAGTAGCAGGGAAGGCGTTCGAGATCTTTCAGCCTGATGTATCACATTGATGATTCTCCTGGTAGCGTCAGTTTGTCTCCCCTTCACAAAGCCCATCTGGTCTTTTTTGATGATTAGTGGTATTATATGTGTAAGTCTTTTAGCCAGTAGTTTTGCATAGATTTTGGTGTCAGTATTCAAGAGTGAAATGGGTCTGAAGTTAGCTGGTGTATTGGGTTCCTTTCCTGGTTTAGGGAGTGTGACTATGTGTGTTTTTAGCATTTCTCGCGGAAGTGTCGCTGATTCAGTGGCTTTGGTGAAGACTTTGGACATGTGGGGAGAAAGTACCTGTTTAAATGTTTTGAAATATTCATTGGAAAAGCCATCTGGGCCTGGAGACTTCCCGTTCGGTAAAGAATTAATTATGTTTTCTATTTCTACTGCTGCAATCGGGCTATTTAGGTCCTCCAGTTGTGTTTGGGAAAGGGATGGAAGTTTCAACGTGTACAAGAATGCTTGTATCTTTTCCACTGTCAGTTGAGGGTTATTGGAGTCCCTATGGAGGTTATAGAGCGAACTGTAGTAGTCAGCAAATTGATTGGCTATGTCTTGGGGGTTTATAATTTTTTGTGATGTGGAAGGGTGTTTTAGGTATTGTATTCTAGTTTTGGAGCGAATTGCCTTGAGTCTATTTGCTAAATATTTACCTGCTCTGTCTGCGTTGGCATAGTGTAAGAGTTTCAGGCGTCTTAGATGATTATCATATTGGTGCGATAGGAGTTCTCTAAGCTTTTCTCTGAGGGTGTTCAACTTACTAGTTAAGGGTGCTGATGGTGACTGCTTATTCAGGGATTCTAAATTTTGTATGTCAGCGATAGTTGTGTTAAGTGAGTGCGTTTGTTTGTTTTTTTCTCTAGCACCAATTTGGATCAATATCCCTCTAATAAAGGCTTTGTGTGCATTCCACAGAACGTTTGGGTCAGCAACAGATTCAGCATTTTCTGCAAAGTAATTTGTTAGGTGTTGGGCTATAGACTTATGAAGAAGTGGTTCTTGAAGAACCCTAGTGTTACATCGCCAGATGGGGGTAGAAGGGGAGACACCCTTTTCTGTAATAGACATAGATATAGCAGCATGGTCTGACCATGTAATATTGTGTATGTTTGTTTTTTCTATGTTTTGTAGCAACCATTTATCGGTCAGGAACAAGTCAATGCGAGAATAGGAACTGTGCCTGTTAGAGAAAAAGGTATAGTCACGTTCGTTGGCGTGGAGGCATCTCCATGCGTCATAGAGTTCCAGCTTGTGTAACATGGGTTGTAGAGACAGGTAGTTCCTGGTCTTGCCTGAGGTAGTATCCAATAGCGGGTCTGATGTTACATTAAAGTCACCGCAGATCAGGAGGTTGCCATATTTCATATTTTGTGCTTTGGTAAGGACTTTCCTCAAAAAGCGGAGTTGATGAGTGTTAGGTGCATACACTGAAACAATCATGTATGGTTTGGAGTTAATATCTCCCGTAAGGATTATATATCTGCCTCCATCATCAATAACAGTATTTTTTGGTTGGAACGAGAGAGAGTTTTTGATGGCCATAAGGACGCCTCCTTTTTTGTTGTTGGGCGTGCAAGCCGTGTATACGAAAGAGTAGTCTTTGTGTGAGCAATTTGGGGCTGCATTCTTTTGAAAATGTGTTTCCTGCACACAGAGTATGTCAGCTCCCTGCGCGCAGGCCTCTTTCCACATAGAGAAGCATTTTGCTGGGTGGTTCAGACCCCGGGCGTTAATAGATAGTATTTTAATTGTCATTGTGTTAGATGGGTGATAGTATGTATGATGAAACTGGATAGGCACTTACTCGACCAGGGTGATGTTGACTGACTCCGTCCTGGCGATATGACGAGAGTAGTCTTGTATGATCTTCAGTTTCAGCCGTCAGTATACATTAAGCGTCTCTGTGTATATCAAAAAGAACAATAGGGAAAAAAAGAGAGCAGTAACGGATATAAAAGAGAAAAAAAACAGATATAACTGTTCTTCTATAAAAAATGGATCCATAAACTGATCCTCGGGCAGACGTAGCTGCTAGTGCAGAAAGGAGGGTGTAAAGGTAGTACCCCACAGTGGTACCTGTACACCTGAGATAAACGTGAGTAGTGTCTATAAGCATTTATTGTGCTTCACCGGCTTTTTTCTTACCAGATTTCTTGCGGGACACTACCTGCCAGTCATTCTGCAGTGGCTGTAGGTCTGCAGAGGTGTGAGATCGAGGAACTTGTTCCGGGAGAATACCCCATTGACGTAGAGCATTCAACCCTTCTTCTAGCTTGGACACGGAGATATTAGCCCCATTGTGGGTGATGACAAGTGTGGATATTTCCACTTGTGCGGTATATTATGATTCCTCAAAGCTTTGGTTACAGTGAGCAGGTTGCGTCTGCGCTGAAGAGTGTGTCTAGACAGGTCAGGTAGCATCCTGACGTTGGCGTATTGTGGCGGAACGTTCCCTGGAGTACGTGACGCTTGTAGTATACGGTCCTTGATATGGAAAAAATGTACCCTCATCAATACATCCCTGGGAGTCTCATCAGGGAGGAACGATGGTTTAGGGACTCTATGGATTCTATTAATGATGAGATCCTGTGCTGTTGCCTCTGGCAGCAATGTGGAGAACAAAGTCTGGGTATATTGAAGGAGCTGTGTAGGGGGAACATTTTCAGGGACCCCCTCAGTTTAAGGTTGTTTCTCCTGGACCTGTCCTTGAGGTCCGCCATCTTGTCTTTGAGCCAAACTATTTCCTCCCCCTGTGCCTTGTGGGCTTCCACCATCAGGTTGTATGCAGAAGTATGTTCTTCCACTTTGGCTTCAATAACATGGACCCTTTGTCCCATGGCCTGTACTTCTTTTTGGCATGCATTGATCCCGTTATATATTTCTGACTGCAGGGAGGTTCTCAGAGAGAGGAGCATGTCCTTCAGCATGGTGTCAGATACTGGCCTGTCTGCAGTGGGGAATTCTGAAATGGGGTCCCCCCTGTCTTCGCTGGCTTGTGCTGTTAGATTGCGGCCCGCTTACCTCCATGCTGGGGTCCGGCTGCGGCCTAGCTGGGGAGTCCCTCCGCGGCCTCGATTTGGCTGGGATTCGCCTTGTGGGGCTGGATGTCCCAGAGGAGGATGCGCTGTGTGCATTAGCTGAGCGGATGGCGTCATATGGTGGGTCGCTGCCTGTGTTCAGCTCTCCTGGCTGCGATGCGTGATGTGGGACTCGCGCTCCGCCGCCGCCGCCATTTTGCTGCATTTCCCTCGCCGCTGCTCCGAAGAAGCTGTCCAGTTTCTGGGGTTGTAGCGGCTTCTTACGATTCCTGGTCATCCCCGGGACGTTCCTCGGCAGTTCAGGGATCTAATGGTGGTTCGCAGGGCTCGCGGGATCCCCGGTGGGCTGTGATGGCTGTAGTTATCTCAGGCTGACAAGCGGAGCTCCAGAGTTATGCGTCCATCTTGGAGTCCGGTCGCCATGCCCCCCCCCCATAACTGACCCTTATGATATGCATCTGATCACTTTATTTCCTATGCTCTTGCCTTATCTTTTTGACCTGTTTTATACCTTGCGCACTTCCCCTGGTTCGCGGGACTTCGGGCCTTGCTTGTTTCCGGCGGGCCATGGGAAGTGGGTACGGTTAGTCATGTGCTTTACGCCTCCCTATGTCTAAGCTACGTTTAGTGTCTTGGAATGTACGGGGGCTGAATTCCAAGGTGAAAATATCTCTGATGTTTGACTACTTGGCACGCCACAATCCGCATGTAATCCTGCTTCAGGAAACCCACCTCCAGGGCTCTAGAGTCATGGCCCTCAAACGGGCAAAAATTGTCTACGCCCTCCATTCTATATATTCCACATATGCCAGGGGGACCTCCATCCTAATAGCCAAATCAGCCCCGGTTAGTATTAAGCATGTTAAACTGGACCCGCAAGGGTGTTTTGTAGTTGTTGTACTTGAACTTATGGGTAGACCATATACCGTGACTAGCCTGTATGCCCTCCCACTAAATTGTTCTTTGAAAGGGTTATGACCTCCATTCTGGCGATAGCAGAGGGTCCTTTACTAATAGCGGGTGACTATAATACAGTACTGGATAATTCCATAGACAGGTTACGTTGTTCTTCATTACCCCTCACTCCCCTGGGTTCCATCTTAAATCAATTTGACTTAGTGGAGGCCTGGAGGTGGAAGCATGCGGACAGGAGGGAGTATTCGTGTCACTCTGAGTCACACGGTACTCTGTCTCGTATAGATTTGTGTCTGGTCTCGTCGGATCTGCTTTCCATGGTATCAGAGGTTAAATACCTCCCTAGGGCGGTGTCCAACCATTCTCCTTTGATGGTGGACCTCGCCCTGGGCCCCTCCTCCTCCTATCGGGTGTGGCGACTGAGCCCACTGTGGTTGGCAGATGAGATCGTGGTGAACCAATGTATGACAGAGATGAAATCATACTGGCTACTTAATAAACAGAGTGCAACCATTCCAGTGGTATGGGATGCCTTTAAGGCCACTACACGTGGCTCTTTTGCTGCGGCGATTGGTCAGACACGCAAGGCCTCTATGTCCAAGTTGATGGATGCAGAGGGGGCTCTCAGGGAGGCAGAAGCCCTTTATTCCGCGACTCCCTCTCCTGAGACACGTGCTGCCTGGAAGCATGGGTCCAGAGAATTGGACCTAGTGCTTTTGGAACGCACCCAGAAGAAGCTGTTATACCAGAATCAGCGACTCTTTGAGTTTGGTGACAAGAACAGCCGTTTGTTGGCATATCTTTCTAAACCTGACTATCAGCCATGCAGCATACCTAGAATTAAGAGCGCAGAGGGCATAGTGGTAGAACAGAACAATGAGATCATGGAAGCCTTTATCTCCTTTTACTCCTCCCTATATGCTACTAGAGCTCACTACACGATTGTGGAATTGGATGACTATCTTGCTGATATTTCGTTGCCCAGACTTCAGACCCAATAGGCGTCAGACCTTGACGCTCCTCTGATGACTGAGGAAATTAGGGAGGCTATCCAATCCTTTGCCAGAAACAAAACGCCGGGACTGGATGGGTTCCCCATCGAGTGGTATCTGCAATACAAAGATTTGCTTATACCCCATCTAAGCAGGGTGTATGATTTTGCTATGAAAACGGGACAGCTACCCCCCTCTATGTCAGAGGCATTGCTTGTCCTCATTCCTAAACCACATAAGGATCACCTCCTATGTGAATCTTACAGACCAATATCACTCATCAACTCGGATGTTAAGATTTTGGCCAAGGTGCTCGCCCGGCGATTGAACACAGTTATTACTACCATTATTGGTGCGGACCAAACTGGGTTCATCCCTGGGCGATCGACCTCCATCAACCTGCAGAGATTGTTCACCAATCTTCAGGCCACTCATGCGGAGATGGGTTCCAGGGCTGTTCTGGCCTTAGACGCACACAAGGCATTTGATTCAGTCGAGTGGCCTTATCTGCTGGAGGTCTTGGCAAAGTTTTGTTTTGGCGGTACCTTCATCAGATGGGTCCAGTTGTTATATTCGAAGCCCACTGCTCGACTGTGGGTGAACGCAGCCCTGTCTGGTCCCTTTCCGATAAAGAGAGGCACCAGGCAGGGGTGCCCTCTGTCGCCGTTGCTCTTTGCACTGGCGATAGAGCCCTTGGCAGCACTGATGAGATCTTGCGGGGAGGTTGCGGGACTGACGATTGGGGGTCTGGAGGAGAAGGTGTCTCTTTATGCTGACGACATGTTAATATATTTGTCGGAAGCCCAGTCGTCTCTCCCAGTCCTGCTGGAGATTATTGGCAAGTTTGGGCATTTCTCCGGGTTCCGGGTTAACTGGGACAAGTCCATCCTATTTCAGATTGACCAGGCAGACCCACCCAGGCTACCTTCCTCTTGCCCACTACAAATAGTCACCTCCTTCTGATATTTAGGAGTTCTGGTACAGCTCCCTATTACCTCTTATGCTAAACTCAATATAGACCCCCTTATAGGGAGAATAAAGACCACATTCAAAACCTGGGCAAATCTCCCACTTACCTTATTGGGCAGGATTAATATTTTTAAAATGATATTCCTGCCACGATTTCTGTATGTATTGGGTAATTCGCCAGTATATGTCCTTACTTCCTTTTTGTGGAGAGGGGGAGTAGTCAGGATTGCCAAGACCACCCTCCAGTTACCGGTACTGGAGGGCGGATTGGCCTTACCCTGTCTCCACACCTATTAAATTGCCTCACAATTAGCTCATGCACATTGGTGTTTTTTTCCTGAAGCCAACAATGCAGCCACTGCTTTGGAAGCTGCTATCCTTACCTCCTATGAATCCCTGCAGAACCTGATTTATCGTATGTCCCTTAGAGGGCGGGAGAGTACGAGTGTCCTGGCAATGACTATAAGGCTTATTAAGCTAACAAAACTACAGTCGTTCGCTGACAGTAATACTTACTCGCCAAACACTCCACTCTGGGGGAACCCGACTCTACCAGAGTTCTTCCGCAGATCTGACGGGGGATTCTGGTTAAAAAGGGGGGTAAAAACTATTTTGCATTTATTCTCAGACAATGTGTTTCGTTCTTTTGATGAATTTCGTAGAGATTACAATCTTCCACGCACAGCTGACTTCCTCTACCTACAGATACGCCACACTGCAACAACGCAGTTTGGTCTTTGCAACATATCTATTCAGCTCTCCCCACTGGAACGTATGTTGACCGACTCCTCTCACACCAAGCTAGTTTCTACATATTATAGGTCCCTTCTGCATTCTACGGCTCAAAGGCTGAGCAAGACGGCTGCCAGCTGGAGAGCTGATATCCCTGAGCTGACGGAGGAAATCTGGCAGGAGCTTTTGCCCCTCCAGGTTCCCTCTGCCATCTCTTCTCGTGACAAGGTAATACAAACTAAATTGTTATACAGATCCTACTTTACTCCATGCTTACTATTTAAACTGAATAGATTGCCCTTTGCATTATTCTCTTGTTGCGGCATGGCTGATGGCATGTTCTTTCATTTAATGTGGGAGTGTGCTCCGATCAGGCAGTTCTGGTGTATGTATAGTGTGTGTGTGTACTGTATGCATGTCTTTATGTGTATGTATACTGTGTGTGTGTGTGTGTCAGGAAAGGTTTCACCCGCTGGTGGTGCTGTTGGTCCTTTGGACTGCAGTGCTAGTGTCCGCCAGCAGGTGTCCTCCTGCAGCCAATATCTCTGTTGGAGGATCTCACCTGCTGGTGGTAACACATGATATGTGGACTGCAGTACCGGCATCCACCAGCGGGTGTATTCTGGCAGTATGGGGCAGGCAGCACTTCCTGTGGTCAGCTGTGACCTGAAGCTCAATCACTGGACTTCCTTATATACCCGGCAAATGCAAACACTCGTTGCCCTGGTATCTCTCTCACTGACCAAGGACCTGTGACCCTGTCTTGAGCCTGTACCCGACCCCTACCTGGAACCTGCATCCTGCTTTACCCAATCCTACCTGATCCCTACCTTGTGCCCATCCTGCAGCTTTCCCTTCTGTTACCCGGATCCCTGCTCTGCAGCCTATCCATCTGTCCCCTCCCTGTTCCTGCTTCCTCCCATCCATACCCATCTGCTTGATTCCCTTGTGTATGACCTCGGCCTGGCTCTCACTACGATTCTGGTATTTCCCATACTTGTATATATTGTTTGTAGTCACTGTTGATTTATTGCACTGCGTTCTATTGGTTGTTGTATGTTGGTCACTCACCATAATAAATTATATATTTTCACCTACACCCGTTTGGTTTCCTTTTATGAGGTCACACAGTCTGGTCAATTATCAATCCATGACAGTATATCAGGGCCATTCCTGATCAGACGTGACTTCATTGAGGAACCATCCTGTGGTGTGTTTGGCTGATATGGATCACGATGAGATCCTTTACTATTCTCTGCTGGCGTCAGAGGATGGTGAATATTGTCGCCAGATGTTAAAGGGATGGACGAGTGACCAGCTGAGGGAAACGATCCGATCAGCTAATTTCTGGGTGGATCAGGGTTACATGCAGCCTGAGGATGTACTGCCGTTGACCCGGTTATGTGTAGAACCAGCCCTGTCATTTGTTCCCGAAGGAAGGGATGACTTCTCTCCCCCTGTCAGTAGTGATCAGGTTGATTCCCTGGTTTGGCTATTAGAGGATGATCCAGCTTCTTTTGATGAGCATTATTCCCTCTGTTCCCAGCAGGTATTATCTGAATGTGTTAGTTCTGTGCAGTGTCTGATTAGACAGGGTGTGTGCGAATCAGCTTTTGTTCAGCCTTTGCTGCAGGCATGGTCAGATCTCCTCCCGAATTCAGCCAAGCCACAACATCCCGGCCCCTCCATCAAACACCTGCCTTCCCAAGGATATATCCGTCCATTGCCTATGGCAACCCCAGCTACTGTCCAGTGTGTTCAGCCCCCCAAATACTACTACCCCGTCTCTACCTGTTGCACCTACCCTGTCTTCAATCCACCTGCTTCTTCCCTCCTATCCGTAGCCAATCCACAAGAACCTCCTCCAGCCATTGTCCCTGCACCTCTGCCACTTTCTTCCATTTGTCCAATCCCAACCTTTTCATATATCCCCCCCGGTTACTTGCAAACCTGCAGTGACCAAATCTAAGAAAAAGCGGAAGTACTTCCCAACCCACACAATCCAACCTACCTCCACACCCACCAACCTGCTCCAGCCTGCGCTGCTCGAGCCAGCCTTCCAGCCTGTGGTTCCCGAACCAGCCTTCCAGCCTGCAGTTCCCGAACCAGCCTTCCAGCCTGCAGTTCTCGAGCCAGCCTGCAGTTCTTGAGCCAGCCTTCCAGCCTGCAGTTCTTGAGCCAGCCTTCCAGTCTGCAGTTCTTGAGCCAGCCTTCCAGTCTGCAGTTCTCGAGCCAGCCTTCTGGCCTGTGGTTCTCAAGCCAGCCTTCCAGCCTGCGGTTCCCGAACCAGCCTTCCAGCCTGCAGTTCTCGAGTCAGCTTTCCAGCCTGCGCTTCCCAAGCCAGCCTTCCAGCCTGCGGTTCTCGAACCAGCCTTCCAGCCTGCGGCTCCCAAGCCAGCCTTCCAGCCTGCAGTTCTCGAGTCAGCCTTCCAGCCTGCAGTCCTCGAGCCAGCCTTCCAGCCTGCAGTCCTCGAGCCAGCCTTCCAGCCTGCAGTCCTCGAGCCAGCCTTCCAGCCTGCAGTCCTTGAACCAGCCTTCCAGCCTGCAGTTCTCAAGCCAGCCTTCCAGCCTGCAGTCCCAGAGCCAGCCTTCCAGCCTGCAGTCCTCGAACCAGCCTTCCAGCCTGCAGTCCTCGAACCAGCCTTCCAGCCTGCGGTTCCCGAGCCAGCCTTCCAGCCTGCGGTTCCCGAGCCAGCCTTCCAGCCTGCGGTTCTCGAACCAGCCTTCCAGCCTGCAGTTCTCGAACCAGCCTGCCAGCCTGAAGACCCTGTACCAGCCTGCCAGCCTGAAGACCCTGTACCAGCCTGCCAGCCTGAAGACCCTGTGCCAGCCTGAAGACCCTGGACCCTGTGCCAGCCTGAAGACCCTGTGCCAGCCTGCCAGCCTGAAGACCCTGTGCCAGCCTGCCAGCCTGAAGACCCTGTACCAGCCTGCCAGCCTGAAGACCCTGTACCAGCCTGCCAGCCTGAAGACCCTGTACCAGCCTGCCAGCCTGAAGACCCTGTGCCAGCCTGAAGACCCTGTACCAGCCTGCCAGCCTGAAGACCCTGTACCAGCCTGCCAGCCTGAAGACCCTGTACCAGCCTGCCAGCCTGAAGACCCTGTACCAGCCTGCCAGCCTGAAGACCCTGTACCAGCCTGCCTGCGTGAAGTTCCCGTGCCAGCCTGCCTGCGTGAAGTTCCCGTGCCAGCCTGCCAGCTTGCAGTTCATGTGCCTGCCTTCCAAACTGAAGTCCTGATGACAGTGTCCCAGTCGGAAGATCCGGTGCCCGTTTCCCGGCCTGTGGTTGTGGTGCCCGTTTCCCGGCCTGTGGTTGTGGTGCCCGTTTCCCGGCCTGTGGTTGAGGTGCCCGTTTCCCGACCTGTGGTTGTGGTGCCCGTTTCATGGCCTGAGATTGTGGTGCCCGTTTCCCGGCCTGAGGTTGTGGTGCCCGCTGCGGTGCCCGTTCCTTGGCTTGAGGTTGTGGTGCCTGTTTCCCGGCTTGAGGTTGCGGTGCCCGTTTCCCGGCTCGAGGTTGTGGTGCCCGTTTCCCGGCTTGAGGGTATGAGGCCCGCGTGCCAGTCTGTGGAGCCTGCGGCCCAGCTCGATGACCCGGAGCTTGCTGCCCAGCCTGAGATGATCCCGTCTGCTGCCCAGCCTGAGATGATCCCGTCTGCTGCCCAGCCTGAGATGATCCCGTCTTCTGCCCAGCCTGAGATGATCCCGTCTTCTGCCCAGCCTGAGATGATCCCGTCTGCTGCCCAGCCTGAGATGATCCCGTCTGCTGCCCACCCCGAGATGATCCCGTCTGCTGCCCACCCCGAGATGATCCCGTCTGCTGCCCACCCCGAGATGATCCCGTCTGCTGCCCACCCCGAGATGATCCCGTCTGCTGCCCAGCCCGAGATGATCCTGTCTGCTGCCCAGCCCGAGATGATCCCGTCTGCTGCCCAGCCCGAGATGTTCCCGTCTGCTGCCCAGCCCGAGATGTTCCCGTCTGCTGCCCAGCCTGAGATGTTCCCGTCTGCTGCCCAGCCTGAGATGTTCCCGTCTGCTGCCCAGCCTGGTGTGCCCCTGTCCGCTGCCCAGCTTGATATGATTATTTCCTGCCCGGATGTGCCCGCTGTCTGCCAGGATGTGACCTTGCCTGTTGCCCAGCTTGTTGCTATGAACTTCCCCCAGCAGCAGGTCGTTGGAGCGTCCGGAGGCCGCTCCTTTGAGGGGGGGTACTGTCAGGAAAGGCTTCACCCGCTGGTGGTGCTGTTGGTCCTTTGGACTGCAGTGCTAGTGTCCGCCAGCAGGTGTCCTCCTGCAGCCAATATCTCTGTTGGAGGATCTCACCTGCTGGTGGTAACACATGATACGTGGACTGCAGTACCGGCATCCACCAGCGGGTGTATTCTGGCAGTATGGGGCAGGCAGCACTTCCTGTGGTCAGCTGTGACCTGCCTGAAGCTCAATCACTGGACTTCCTTATATACCCGGCAAATGCAAATACTCATTGCCCTGGTATCTCTCTCACTATCCTAGGACCTGTGACCCTGTCTTGAGCCTGCATCCGACCCGACCCGATCCCTACCTGGAACCTGCATCCTGCTTTACCCGATCCTACCTGATCCCTACGTTGTGCCCATCCTGCAGCTTTCCCTTCTGTTACCCGGATCCCTGCTCTGCAGCCTATCCATCCGTCCCCTCCCTGTTCCTGCTTCCTCCCATCCATACCCATCTGCTTGATTCCCTTGTGTATGACCTCGGCCTGGCTCTCACTACGATTCTGGTATTTCCCATACTTGTATATATTGTTTGTAGTCACTGTTGATTTATTGCACTGCGTTCTATTGGTTGTTGTATGTTGGTCACTCACCATAATAAATTATATATTTTCAACTAAACCCCGTTTGGTTTCCTTTTATGAGGTCACACAGTCTGGTCAATTATCAATCCATGACAGTGTGTGTGTACTGTATGTTCCATTTATGCCCACTGTTGCTCAACAGAAGTCGATCTAACAATCCCATGCACGTGAAAAATGCACTTGTTGCCATTTGGAGCCATCTGATTGGTGCACTGCAGAGCTCAACCTCAGATCAGGCAGCAGGGCAGGGCTGGGTACACACCTATGCAGTGACATCATGTCACACATCAAGCATGGCTTTTGTTCACATGCCCCGCTGCCCAATCTGAGGCCAACCACAGCAGTTCACTATTCCGCTGGCTCTACAACTCACTTGTGCAGTTCAGAGGCTGCAACAAGTAGATTTTTTTCTAATTAAAAGCCTTTTCCCGACAGCTGCCTGCCACACCAAGCACTAAGGTGCAAAGGTGTGAGTAAGGGGACACTGATGGAAGGTGGCACACTGGGGGGCACTGCAGTAGGGTGGCACTCTGGGGGGGCTCTGCCGTAGGGTGGCACTCTGGGGGGGCTCTGCCGTAGGGTGGCACTCTGGGGGGGCTCTGCCGTAGGGTGGCACTCTGTGGACTGTGATGTATAGGTAGAATGTTGGGACTTTGTTGTAAGGGAGGACTCTGATGTGAGCGTGGAGCTCATCCTGACTGTTGTACTCTATATGTTGTTTTGTTTGTTACTTACTCCTGGCGTGAAGGCCATCTGTAAACCCGGGGGCCCCATAATCTTCTATTGCCCGGGGGCCCAATGAGTTGTCAGTCGGCCCCTGGTTGCTGGGTGGGGGCGGGGGGATGCCAGCCGCACATGGGTGACACCCGTGGATAGCGGCCGGCACCACTAAAACCACCGCTTCCCTACACTGATCTGCACAATTTTTTTCCGCACCAGGTGACACCAACCCTAGTGATGCCACTGATTGACGGTAAGTCAATCAAGTGACAGAGCTGAGCAATCGATGCCAACCTCCACCACTGTGCCTCTTACTGATCCCATCCCCCCTCCACTGATCTCATCCCTATCCCCCCCATTACTTCTACAACAGAGGTGATGGGGTTGGATAGGGATGAGATCAGTGGTGGGGGGATGGGATCAGTAAGAGGCACAGGTGGTGGTGGGAGAGGATGGCACTGCCACCGCAGCCACCAACCCTCAAGTACAACCGCTGCCACCCCCTCTCAACACCAGCACTTCCACTGATCCCATCCCTCCTCCCCAAGAGCACTGTTACTGATCCCATTCCCCAGGTCAGATTTAATTGATCCTATGATTGCTTCATAGGATCAGCAACCAATCTATTGCTTCATTTATGTAAAAACCCTGGTGATATGGCCAGTCCCTCTGCTTTCATATTAAAAACTTACCACACTAGGCAGGAGCGCACAGCATGGTCAGTACTCTAGTTAGGCTGGTAACTCCGTGTGCTCTCCTCCAATGATCAATAAATGTTTTACTTTGTTGTACAGTGTAAAAGAAAATAAAGTATCAAAATCATGCTTTTCGGGGGGGGGCCTTCATGATTTCTTGCACCGGGGCCCTGAAGTTTCTAGTTACGCCTCTGTGAGAGGTGTAAGAAGCTTATTGATGGTTATAGGAAGTGATAAGAAAGAACTGAATTTTTTGGGACTTTGAATTGAAGTGTGCAGCCAGGAAAATAACATTGCATGGTACTATAATTCTGTCTGGTGGTGGAGCCATCTATAGTGCCATATAGTAAATGCATAGACATGTAGTAACCATCATAGTAAAGTAAAAAACTTTTATTCCATGACATGATACATAGTAATAAATTAACAGAATAGCATAATGACACACAGATAGCATATTGGCCTAGAGCCACAGTAATGACATAATGGTGACACACCAGACTAGTTGCAACGTATTCCCACAGTAAATAATATATAGGTATATTCCAGTGAACCGTGATCATGGTATCTTGAATAAAAAGAACAGCAGGGAAGGCATCTATTAGCTTGACGCGTTTCGTAGCTGTAGCGCTACTCTTCAGGAGCAGATGCAGAGATATTGTCTAAAGATGTTTAAAAGTAGATATGATAAGTGATCATGTAAAAAATTAAGAATACTAAAAATTGGTCACTCATACTTGCAAGTCAAATCAGAGTCTGGACATGGACTGAGGGAATTGGAGGTAGGCTGAAATGTCAGTCCGCCCCGGAACCTGAGGCGGCGAAACCCCAAAAGAATCAAGATGGAAAGACCAACCAAGGGAAGAACATTCCAAGGGTAGTTACCGCATGGGTTGTGAAAAGGACATAAAGGTGTATACTATCTGAAAAAAATATAATATGATAGTATAAATAGAAAATAAATGTAGGGATCAATATAGGAATTATAATATTGTAGATGGTGCATGGCATAGTGAATATTTATGGGTTAAAAAGTTGTAGCGTTTCATCCATTGATATAATAGGTGCAGTGGTAGCTAAATAAATAATATTGTATTGATGTTAAAAAAATAATAACAGTGAAAACCAAAAAGTGGACAAAGAATACCATTGGTAATATATATAAGTGAAAAAACTGCGCTAAACCTAAAATAATAATAAAGCTGATGACACTCAAACAAACAAAGCAAAGAACAAAATGGATTCAAAATAGTGCAGCGCTGAAATTAAAATACTAAAAAATAGCTACTGGACGTAGCTCAAATGTGTGATAAACTGAAGAACACAGTGAATATATGAATCAATGCATAGAGTTCATGAACAGTCCATTCCAATGGGTGATTTCTGATGTGAGCTATCCTCCATGGGAACTGAGGAACATACCCCTAAGGGTGAATATAGAGTAGATACAAGATTTATATGTAGAAAGTAATCCAAAATAACGTGTGTGTTGAAGAGGATGTCTATTCATGGACAACACCGCCACAGCATGGAAGGACCAAAGGACCCAAATGTTGATGGTGGAAACACAAAAGAAGAGCACAGTTGATACAGTCAGGTACTCTTACCGGAAACGGTGGACACACCTGTCGTATGACAGTGGGTCAATCGAGCTTAGTGGTCGCCGTGACCAGAAGATGGAACTGAATATCCTGGATGCCTAGGACCGATGGCTATACAGTACAAGTTCCAAAAAAATGAATTGCTCTCTGGGAAACTCCCAAATATCCAAACATAAAAACACATCATTGTACAAAAACTGTTAGTCTTACAATCTATCAAAATTCAGTGTAAAGTGAAGTTTTTCTTAAAACCAAAATCCAATGCAAAAAAAAACCGCCGCGCATATACTGCAAAGTCAGCTGACCCTGCAATAGCTTTCATTCACTTAAATGAAAACAGAGAAACCTTTCTCCTAACACCATCTGCATGGAGTTTGCATGTTGTCCCTGTCTCTGCGTTGGCCTCCTCCCACACTCCAACTGTTGGTAGGTCAGCCAGATTCCATCCATAAATAGGCCCCAGCATGTGCGTGTGTCCGCAAGCACGTTGTGGCCCCTCGGGGTAAGACCGCGCTATTTCAAGATACCACTCTACTCAACTCAAAAGGCGATGCTTAGAAAAACAATTTAAACCAGCGAATTCATTAAACAAAAACCAGTCTCTCAGTATGTCAGCGAGCTGGTCAGTAAGTAGGCTTGGTTTTTCCCTGGGCATTCCCCAGGCCATGTTGTTATCTGCTTTAGCCTTCCAATGCTACTTACCGTGATAGCCAGCTATAGATGGGGGCGGTGGACATGTTTTTGTTTTCACCTACGCCCCTATGCCCCTACGCGTTTTGACTACCAAAGTCTTCAACAGGGGCATAGTCATGCCCCTGTTGAAGACTTTGGTAGTCGAAACGCGTAGGGCCTGCTATCGCTGTACCCCACATTGCTTTTAGTACTTTTTACTCTTTTTATTTTGTGATCACTTTTATTTGTCTCTAAGCCTGTAAAGACAAAATTTATTCAATAAACCTTGATTGGTTATATTGACCTGCACTATCTGGAGTTTTCCTTTTCTCCCACCCTTGTGTCTATTTTTGGAAGGATTTGGAGCCTGTACGATTGGAGGGATTACCACCGTGTGAGCTGATCATTCATCACCCTGCTGGAATCGGTCCTAGGCATCCAGGATATTCAGTTCCATCTTCTGGTCACGGCGACCACTAAGCTCGATTGACCCACTGTCATACGACAGGTGTGTCCACCGTTTCCGGTAAGAGTACCTGACTGTATCAACTGTGCTCTTCTTTTGTGTTTCCACCATCAACATTTGGGTCCTTTGGTCCTTCCATGCTGTGGCGGTGTTGTCCATGAATAGACATCCTCTTCAACACACACGTTATTTTGGATTACTTTCTACATATAAATCTTGTATCTACTCTATATTCACCCATAGGGGTATGTTCCTCAGTTCCCATCGAGGATAGCTCACATCAGAAATCATCCATCGGAATGGACTGTTCATGAACTCTATGCATTGATTCATATATTGTGGTAGAAATATGGGTTGTTTGCAGAGCACACAGCCCATATTTCCTGTGCTCTATAAGCACACACTTTAGATTCATCTTTTTGCAATAATGCTATCTTTAAGTTTGCTAAAATCCACTCACCGTTCATCCCATCATTCATCCAAGAAGCAAGGCTCACACATAGATCTTATCGTCAGGCCATCCCAGCATAGACTGCCTAGCCAACGCCTAATCATAGGCTTTTATTAAACTCAAAAGATCTCACACAGGAGGTGATTGGCTGCAGCAACCAATCCCCTCCCCCATGGGCGGGAACCTCACAGGATGTTCCTTCCTCACAGGAAAATGACCATACAAGGAAAATGGCAATACCTGGACATTCCTTCCAACAGGAGATGTCATACATGAATACAATAACGTAGGATGGCTAAAGTTACCGTTGATAGGAATTCTTATTCTGCGCTATTCCATAGAATAACGCATATTAAGATTATACTATTATTGAATGGGGGAGGGAGGCTATCTGCAGACGCACGCTACGAATTCCAACCAATGTTGATTAGACACAGCAGAGACAAGAGCGCGCATCCGCCTATAACCAATGATGTCATTGCAGAGCGAGCATATCCCCTCCTTAACGATCGTCCATGCTAATGCACAGAGGGCCCCCGTTGGTGGACATATCCGCACCCTGCAAACATCACACTCCAACCTCAAGACGTTTTCCCCTATCAGACGGGATTCAACCAGCCTCAGACTACCCCAATCAGCTCTTTTAGAGCGGGTTGCAGAAGTACTAACACTGGGTGACACTATGACAATACATATTAAATACATCTCCATAAAAATCTCCACAACAGTCCTCCCTTTTTTGTCATATGCACCCCATGTGTCCCTCGATGAGAGTTGATCTGCTTCTTACACCTGTAAATGAATCAGTCCTTAGTCCATAAAAAGGAAAACACGGCTTGACATGTAGACTCTACTCTTCAGGGGCATGACTTATAAAGGAGGACACGACATGGTGAGCTGTAGTAATCGCCGATCCGTCTGTGATCCTCTGTGTCTTGTATGTGGGTCCGGTTTCGGGGCGTCTCATCAAGGAAACTCTGGTCACGCGTCAAATCAGGCAACAGGAGCCTCTCGTCACAGAAAGAATAGAAATAAAACGACATGAGTATATATATTCCCACTTCCTTTAACCATGATCCGCTGTAAAATAAAAATTAGATCCCCAAAGATTCCCAGACCCTTAAAATAGACTCCCAACCTTCACTTAGCTACAGCTCTGGCTTCAACAATTACATGAAGAACCCTATCCTTAATGGATGAGAATTGTTCAATCGTATCCCAAGCCCGAGCCCCCCCCACCTTGTACATGCAGGACCCCATGCCCAGACCTGGTCGGGGTTGGTGAACAAATCCCTTCTAGCTGTCCCTGCCATTCTTAATTTCCTGCGCCATCAGATCCTCGCGATCGGCCGCGACATAAGATGTTGGGACAGCTTCACCATCACGCATGAACCTCTTGCTTTGGGGGAATTAACTTTATAAGCTGCAGATCCACATAAACACCAAACTAAAGTTCAAACACACTTGTGGCCTACCTAGATACCCAAACCGACAAGAGGCAGAGCCATTAAAACTAAAACCAATTTTACCCTCTAAAAATACATAGTTAGATTCTATTGACAAGTGTCTGTCTGGAGTCTTCACTAGTTTGTCAAAACTCCTCATACCCATAATAACATCATAAATGACATGTACTGCTGTCATCGCTGGGGACTAAAACTCGGTGAAGACTCAGAACAGACCTAGCAATCGGTCCTGTTCGCTTTCTGAGCTAGTCAGGAAATACACTTTACATAATAACTTGGGATGCTTTTCACCGTTACCCTTTCTAAAATTTACTAAACAACAAAAATATAAATAAACAAAGATACTCCTCATTCTTTGGTGTGGTTGAGCCGCTTCTTGCAGTGGCTGGCGTGGTCTCATCCCTCAAGCTTCTTTACAATGACCCAGTCACCTGGTTGGAAAGAATGTAAACTGATTACTGAGTCAGGGTCCAGGAGGGACTCGTGAAAACCTTTTGGTGGACATTTTGAAGTTCATGTCACAACGATCGCACCCACCCCATCAGCCGAGAATATAAGTGACAGCTAATGAGGAGAGTACGACCCTGATTTTGATTGACCTCCAAACAACCCTCATATGACAATAACCCAGACATCGGGACTGTGGTCACTGCATAACCTGTGCATGGCTTACAATACCTGGAACCATTGCCAAAAGGTTCTTAGCCTCTGGGATGGGAACCTACTTCACCAGACTGCTGCTCGCCGATTCAAATTCTATCAAAAGAAAGACCGTCTTGGCACAAACTTGGTTAGAATTACAGAGGTTAACATTATTCGTTTGACAAAAAAAAAACTTTCACTCTTACATTTATCACTTCTCCCCCCTTTTCTTCCTCATTACAGACTGAAGGAAGAAATGTGTGGTGCAGGAAAAAAGAAACAATGAAATAACCTATGATACTTTTACCTCCCTTAGACTCATATTTATCCATATGTACCGCTGTCTACATACACCTGTTCTCTGTGTACAAACTCCTTGGACCTGAAAAATACTTATAAGCAAAATCATTACTCTATTCTTCATATTTAACCTGCAAAGAATGGTAAACGATAATGACATTCCTGTACATTGGTAAATTGTCAATGACATTCTTTCAAAACTGATTCAAACAAAACCCTCTGTAACCCTTACTTTTCCCGTTCCTACAAAAATACAACAGCCGCGACGCATCGAAGGATAGCCGCGGTAAGTTCGAACATATTCACGTTACTACATACAAACATTCCGATACAAACGTGGGGGAAATACTTCCCAGTTTCCAAAACCACAAATGAAAAAAACAAAAACAGCCAGAATTCTACCTTCACTCTTTCAGCAATAGGAAAAAATACAATGGGAATATGAGAGCAGCTCGAGAAGCTTGCATGGACCAGCCATACAAAGTTCAAACAAACGCACATGAGACTACACCTCCATCAACACTCATCATTACAGATTTCTGAAGCTCAACTACATCCACTCCAGAGGGATACCCAAAATAGTATCCTTGGACCACCTATGTTAATCTTTTTGGGGTTCAAAGGCCTTTGCCCCAAAACTAGGCTTCGTGCACTGTGTGACCGTCGGACTATGGGAAGCCTCCATTCCTTCCCTTTGCACAGACCTCCTTGTGTCCATGGCGATTCGAATCGGCTTATCATCTTAAACCTGCGTCCAGGTTAAACCGTTGCACCCATTTTCGGAGATCACCGCCCGGTGTCTTCTTATACGGTGAATTGCAGAACTACAACCACTATATGGTCAAGTCCTCCAACTAGAAACCCTAACCGAGGCGTCAACTTTATGGCTTGTTGTCCCAACACTTTTGGAACTACAGAACAACCACAGATCAACCCCCGAATTAGGCCTCTACCCCTCACAGTGCATGCATACACAAGCATTTTCCGCTATACACCCATACACTGCGTTGTCAGACTAAACCTCACAGAACACTTACGCCAGTTTACCACCTGCAGAACAATGTGGCTTCTCTCTCTGTATCTAGATGATAAAATAATGGTGATACCACCTGTTTGCTCTCTACCCAAAACTGTATTACAGTACAAAACTTCACAAAACTGGAACAAAATATAAAAGACTTTTAAACGCCAAAATGCTTTCCATTTTCCTTCCAAGCACAAATCTCATTGCTCACCTTTAAAAACCCCAAGCTCCTCCCACTAACTTTCTGCTGATATATAAATGCTGAAAAGAAACTTCCGGTTATGCTCAGCTCTTAAAAAAACCAAACTGGTGTATTTACATATCAATTGTTCAGGAAGAGGGAGGGGGAGGGGAGGCCTTAATCGCCTTGTCTATCAAGACTCCAAAAAATCCATGGCTACACATCATATATATTTCAACCATTTAAAACCTTGTCAAGGAAATGATGGAATAAAACCCGCTTTGCAAATGGGAGGGAATCCCCCCTGACCCACATTCCCTGGAAGTCAAACCATAAGTTGGGACTCAAAATACAAACTCCTGCCAAAAGATGGCTATACAGTACAAGTTCCAAAAAAATGAATTGCTCTCTGGGAAACTCCCAAATATCCAAACATAAAAACACATCATTGTACAAAAACTGTTAGTCTTAAAATCTATCAAAATTCAGTGTAAAGTGAAGTTTTTCTTAAAACCAAAATCCAATGCAAAAAAAACCGCCGCGCATATACTGCAAAGTCAGCTGACCCTGCAATAGCTTTCATTCACTTAAATGAAAACAGAGAAACCTTTCTCCTAACACCATCTGCATGGAGTTTGCATGTTGTCCCTGTCTCTGCGTTGGCCTCCTCCCACACTCCAACTGTTGGTAGGTCAGCCAGATTCCATCCATAAATAGGCCCCAGCATGTGCGTGTGTCCGCAAGCACGTTGTGGCCCCTCGGGGTAAGACCGCGCTATTTCAAGATACCACTCTACTCAACTCAAAAGGCGATGCTTAGAAAAACAATTTAAACCAGCGAATTCATTAAACAAAAACCAGTCTCTCAGTATGTCAGCGAGCTGGTCAGTAAGTAGGCTTGGTTTTTCCCTGGGCATTCCCCAGGCCATGTTGTTATCTGCTTTAGCCTTCCAATGCTACTTACCGTGATAGCCAGCTATAGATGGGGGCGGTGGACATGTTTTTGTTTTCACCTACGCCCCTATGCCCCTACGCGTTTTGACTACCAAAGTCTTCAACAGGGGCATAGTCATGCCCCTGTTGAAGACTTTGGTAGTCGAAACGCGTAGGGCCTGCTATCGCTGTACCCCACATTGCTTTTAGTACTTTTTACTCTTTTTATTTTGTGATCACTTTTATTTGTCTCTAAGCCTGTAAAGACAAAATTTATTCAATAAACCTTGATTGGTTATATTGACCTGCACTATCTGGAGTTTTCCTTTTCTCCCACCCTTGTGTCTATTTTTGGAAGGATTTGGAGCCTGTACGATTGGAGGGATTACCACCGTGTGAGCTGATCATTCATCACCCTGCTGGAATCGGTCCTAGGCATCCAGGATATTCAGTTCCATCTTCTGGTCACGGCGACCACTAAGCTCGATTGACCCACTGTCATACGACAGGTGTGTCCACCGTTTCCGGTAAGAGTACCTGACTGTATCAACTGTGCTCTTCTTTTGTGTTTCCACCATCAACATTTGGGTCCTTTGGTCCTTCCATGCTGTGGCGGTGTTGTCCATGAATAGACATCCTCTTCAACACACACGTTATTTTGGATTACTTTCTACATATAAATCTTGTATCTACTCTATATTCACCCATAGGGGTATGTTCCTCAGTTCCCATCGAGGATAGCTCACATCAGAAATCATCCATCGGAATGGACTGTTCATGAACTCTATGCATTGATTCATATATTGTGGTAGAAATATGGGTTGTTTGCAGAGCACACAGCCCATATTTCCTGTGCTCTATAAGCACACACTTTAGATTCATCTTTTTGCAATAATGCTATCTTTAAGTTTGCTAAAATCCACTCACCGTTCATCCCATCATTCATCCAAGAAGCAAGGCTCACACATAGATCTTATCGTCAGGCCATCCCAGCATAGACTGCCTAGCCAACGCCTAATCATAGGCTTTTATTAAACTCAAAAGATCTCACACAGGAGGTGATTGGCTGCAGCAACCAATCCCCTCCCCCATGGGCGGGAACCTCACAGGATGTTCCTTCCTCACAGGAAAATGACCATACAAGGAAAATGGCAATACCTGGACATTCCTTCCAACAGGAGATGTCATACATGAATACAATAACGTAGGATGGCTAAAGTTACCGTTGATAGGAATTCTTATTCTGCGCTATTCCATAGAATAACGCATATTAAGATTATACTATTATTGAATGGGGGAGGGAGGCTATCTGCAGACGCACGCTACGAATTCCAACCAATGTTGATTAGACACAGCAGAGACAAGAGCGCGCATCCGCCTATAACCAATGATGTCATTGCAGAGCGAGCATATCCCCTCCTTAACGATCGTCCATGCTAATGCACAGAGGGCCCCCGTTGGTGGACATATCCGCACCCTGCAAACATCACACTCCAACCTCAAGACGTTTTCCCCTATCAGACGGGATTCAACCAGCCTCAGACTACCCCAATCAGCTCTTTTAGAGCGGGTTGCAGAAGTACTAACACTGGGTGACACTATGACAATACATATTAAATACATCTCCATAAAAATCTCCACAACAGTCCTCCCTTTTTTGTCATATGCACCCCATGTGTCCCTCGATGAGAGTTGATCTGCTTCTTACACCTGTAAATGAATCAGTCCTTAGTCCATAAAAAGGAAAACACGGCTTGACATGTAGACTCTACTCTTCAGGGGCATGACTTATAAAGGAGGACACGACATGGTGAGCTGTAGTAATCGCCGATCCGTCTGTGATCCTCTGTGTCTTGTATGTGGGTCCGGTTTCGGGGCGTCTCATCAAGGAAACTCTGGTCACGCGTCAAATCAGGCAACAGGAGCCTCTCGTCACAGAAAGAATAGAAATAAAACGACATGAGTATATATATTCCCACTTCCTTTAACCATGATCCGCTGTAAAATAAAAATTAGATCCCCAAAGATTCCCAGACCCTTAAAATAGACTCCCAACCTTCACTTAGCTACAGCTCTGGCTTCAACAATTACATGAAGAACCCTATCCTTAATGGATGAGAATTGTTCAATCGTATCCCAAGCCCGAGCCCCCCCCACCTTGTACATGCAGGACCCCATGCCCAGACCTGGTCGGGGTTGGTGAACAAATCCCTTCTAGCTGTCCCTGCCATTCTTAATTTCCTGCGCCATCAGATCCTCGCGATCGGCCGCGACATAAGATGTTGGGACAGCTTCACCATCACGCATGAACCTCTTGCTTTGGGGGAATTAACTTTATAAGCTGCAGATCCACATAAACACCAAACTAAAGTTCAAACACACTTGTGGCCTACCTAGATACCCAAACCGACAAGAGGCAGAGCCATTAAAACTAAAACCAATTTTACCCTCTAAAAATACATAGTTAGATTCTATTGACAAGTGTCTGTCTGGAGTCTTCACTAGTTTGTCAAAACTCCTCATACCCATAATAACATCATAAATGACATGTACTGCTGTCATCGCTGGGGACTAAAACTCGGTGAAGACTCAGAACAGACCTAGCAATCGGTCCTGTTCGCTTTCTGAGCTAGTCAGGAAATACACTTTACATAATAACTTGGGATGCTTTTCACCGTTACCCTTTCTAAAATTTACTAAACAACAAAAATATAAATAAACAAAGATACTCCTCATTCTTTGGTGTGGTTGAGCCGCTTCTTGCAGTGGCTGGCGTGGTCTCATCCCTCAAGCTTCTTTACAATGACCCAGTCACCTGGTTGGAAAGAATGTAAACTGATTACTGAGTCAGGGTCCAGGAGGGACTCGTGAAAACCTTTTGGTGGACATTTTGAAGTTCATGTCACAACGATCGCACCCACCCCATCAGCCGAGAATATAAGTGACAGCTAATGAGGAGAGTACGACCCTGATTTTGATTGACCTCCAAACAACCCTCATATGACAATAACCCAGACATCGGGACTGTGGTCACTGCATAACCTGTGCATGGCTTACAATACCTGGAACCATTGCCAAAAGGTTCTTAGCCTCTGGGATGGGAACCTACTTCACCAGACTGCTGCTCGCCGATTCAAATTCTATCAAAAGAAAGACCGTCTTGGCACAAACTTGGTTAGAATTACAGAGGTTAACATTATTCGTTTGACAAAAAAAAAACTTTCACTCTTACATTTATCACTTCTCCCCCCTTTTCTTCCTCATTACAGACTGAAGGAAGAAATGTGTGGTGCAGGAAAAAAGAAACAATGAAATAACCTATGATACTTTTACCTCCCTTAGACTCATATTTATCCATATGTACCGCTGTCTACATACACCTGTTCTCTGTGTACAAACTCCTTGGACCTGAAAAATACTTATAAGCAAAATCATTACTCTATTCTTCATATTTAACCTGCAAAGAATGGTAAACGATAATGACATTCCTGTACATTGGTAAATTGTCAATGACATTCTTTCAAAACTGATTCAAACAAAACCCTCTGTAACCCTTACTTTTCCCGTTCCTACAAAAATACAACAGCCGCGACGCATCGAAGGATAGCCGCGGTAAGTTCGAACATATTCACGTTACTACATACAAACATTCCGATACAAACGTGGGGGAAATACTTCCCAGTTTCCAAAACCACAAATGAAAAAAACAAAAACAGCCAGAATTCTACCTTCACTCTTTCAGCAATAGGAAAAAATACAATGGGAATATGAGAGCAGCTCGAGAAGCTTGCATGGACCAGCCATACAAAGTTCAAACAAACGCACATGAGACTACACCTCCATCAACACTCATCATTACAGATTTCTGAAGCTCAACTACATCCACTCCAGAGGGATACCCAAAATAGTATCCTTGGACCACCTATGTTAATCTTTTTGGGGTTCAAAGGCCTTTGCCCCAAAACTAGGCTTCGTGCACTGTGTGACCGTCGGACTATGGGAAGCCTCCATTCCTTCCCTTTGCACAGACCTCCTTGTGTCCATGGCGATTCGAATCGGCTTATCATCTTAAACCTGCGTCCAGGTTAAACCGTTGCACCCATTTTCGGAGATCACCGCCCGGTGTCTTCTTATACGGTGAATTGCAGAACTACAACCACTATATGGTCAAGTCCTCCAACTAGAAACCCTAACCGAGGCGTCAACTTTATGGCTTGTTGTCCCAACACTTTTGGAACTACAGAACAACCACAGATCAACCCCCGAATTAGGCCTCTACCCCTCACAGTGCATGCATACACAAGCATTTTCCGCTATACACCCATACACTGCGTTGTCAGACTAAACCTCACAGAACACTTACGCCAGTTTACCACCTGCAGAACAATGTGGCTTCTCTCTCTGTATCTAGATGATAAAATAATGGTGATACCACCTGTTTGCTCTCTACCCAAAACTGTATTACAGTACAAAACTTCACAAAACTGGAACAAAATATAAAAGACTTTTAAACGCCAAAATGCTTTCCATTTTCCTTCCAAGCACAAATCTCATTGCTCACCTTTAAAAACCCCAAGCTCCTCCCACTAACTTTCTGCTGATATATAAATGCTGAAAAGAAACTTCCGGTTATGCTCAGCTCTTAAAAAAACCAAACTGGTGTATTTACATATCAATTGTTCAGGAAGAGGGAGGGGGAGGGGAGGCCTTAATCGCCTTGTCTATCAAGACTCCAAAAAATCCATGGCTACACATCATATATATTTCAACCATTTAAAACCTTGTCAAGGAAATGATGGAATAAAACCCGCTTTGCAAATGGGAGGGAATCCCCCCTGACCCACATTCCCTGGAAGTCAAACCATAAGTTGGGACTCAAAATACAAACTCCTGCCAAAAGATGGCTATACAGTACAAGTTCCAAAAAAATGAATTGCTCTCTGGGAAACTCCCAAATATCCAAACATAAAAACACATCATTGTACAAAAACTGTTAGTCTTAAAATCTATCAAAATTCAGTGTAAAGTGAAGTTTTTCTTAAAACCAAAATCCAATGCAAAAAAAACCGCCGCGCATATACTGCAAAGTCAGCTGACCCTGCAATAGCTTTCATTCACTTAAATGAAAACAGAGAAACCTTTCTCCTAACACCATCTGCATGGAGTTTGCATGTTGTCCCTGTCTCTGCGTTGGCCTCCTCCCACACTCCAACTGTTGGTAGGTCAGCCAGATTCCATCCATAAATAGGCCCCAGCATGTGCGTGTGTCCGCAAGCACGTTGTGGCCCCTCGGGGTAAGACCGCGCTATTTCAAGATACCACTCTACTCAACTCAAAAGGCGATGCTTAGAAAAACAATTTAAACCAGCGAATTCATTAAACAAAAACCAGTCTCTCAGTATGTCAGCGAGCTGGTCAGTAAGTAGGCTTGGTTTTTCCCTGGGCATTCCCCAGGCCATGTTGTTATCTGCTTTAGCCTTCCAATGCTACTTACCGTGATAGCCAGCTATAGATGGGGGCGGTGGACATGTTTTTGTTTTCACCTACGCCCCTATGCCCCTACGCGTTTTGACTACCAAAGTCTTCAACAGGGGCATAGTCATGCCCCTGTTGAAGACTTTGGTAGTCGAAACGCGTAGGGCCTGCTATCGCTGTACCCCACATTGCTTTTAGTACTTTTTACTCTTTTTATTTTGTGATCACTTTTATTTGTCTCTAAGCCTGTAAAGACAAAATTTATTCAATAAACCTTGATTGGTTATATTGACCTGCACTATCTGGAGTTTTCCTTTTCTCCCACCCTTGTGTCTATTTTTGGAAGGATTTGGAGCCTGTACGATTGGAGGGATTACCACCGTGTGAGCTGATCATTCATCACCCTGCTGGAATCGGTCCTAGGCATCCAGGATATTCAGTTCCATCTTCTGGTCACGGCGACCACTAAGCTCGATTGACCCACTGTCATACGACAGGTGTGTCCACCGTTTCCGGTAAGAGTACCTGACTGTATCAACTGTGCTCTTCTTTTGTGTTTCCACCATCAACATTTGGGTCCTTTGGTCCTTCCATGCTGTGGCGGTGTTGTCCATGAATAGACATCCTCTTCAACACACACATGTTATTTTGGATTACTTTCTACATATAAATCTTGTATCTACTCTATATTCACCCATAGGCGTATGTTCCTCAGTTCCCATCGAGGATAGCTTACATCAGAAATCACCCAATGGAATGGACTGTTCATGAACTCTATGCATTGATTCATATATTGTGGTAGAAATATGGGTTATTTGCAGAGCACACAGCCCATATTTCCTGTGCTCTATAAGCACACACTTTAGATTCATCTTTTTGCAATAATGCTATCTTTAAGTTTGCTAAAATCCACTCACCGTTCATCCCATCATTCATCCAAGAAGCAAGGCTCACACATAGATCTTATCGTCAGGCCATCCCAGCATAGACTGCCTAGCCGACGCCTAATCATAGGCTTTTATTAAACTCAAAAGATCTCACACAGGAGGTGATTGGCTGCAGCAACCAATCCCCTCCCCCATGGGCGGGAACCTCACAGGATGTTCCTTCCTCACAGGAAAATGACCATACAAGGAAAATGGCAATACCTGGACATTCCTTCCAACAGGAGATGTCATACATGAATACAATAACGTAGGATGGCTAAAGTTACCGTTGATAGGAATTCTTATTCTGCGCTATTCCATAGAATAACGCATATTAAGATTATACTATTATTGAATGGGGGAGGGAGGCTATCTGCAGACGCACGCTACGAATTCCAACCAATGTTGATCAGACAAAGCAGAGACAAGAGCGCGCATCCGCCTATAACCAATGATGTCATTGCAGAGCGAGCATATCCCCTCCTTAATGATCGTCCATGCTAATGCACAGAGGGCCCCCGTTGGTGGACATATCCGCACCCTGCAAACATCACACTCCAACCTCAAGACGTTTTCCCCTATCAGACGGGATTCAACCAGCCTCAGACTACCCCAATCAGCTCTTTTAGAGCGGGTTGCAGAAGTACTAACACTGGGTGACACTATGACAATACATATTAAATACATCTCCATAAAAATCTCCACAACAGTCCTCCTTTTTTGTCATATGCACCCCATGTGTCCCTCGATGAGAGTTGATCTGCTTCTTACACCTGTAAATGAATCAGTCCTTAGTCCATAAAAAGGAAAACACGGCTTGACATGTAGACTCTACTCTTCAGGGGCATGACTTATAAAGGAGGACACGACATGGTGAGCTGTAGTAATCGCCGATCCGTCTGTGATCCTCTGTGTCTTGTATGTGGGTCCGGTTTCGGGGCGTCTCATCAAGGAAACTCTGGTCACGCGTCAAATCAGGCAACAGGAGCCTCTCGTCACGACATAGAAAGAATAGAAATAAAACGACATGAGTATATATATTCCCACTTCCTTTAACCATGATCCGCTGTAAAATAAAAATTAGATCCCCAAAGATTCCCAGACCCTTAAAATAGACTCCCAACCTTCACTTAGCTACAGCTCTGGCTTCAACAATTACATGAAGAACCCTATCCTTAACGGATGAGAATTGTTCAATCGTATCCCAAGCCCGAGCCCCCCCCACCTTGTACATGCAGGACCCCATGCCCAGACCTGGTCGGGGTTGGTGAACAAATCCCTTCTAGCTGTCCCTGCCATTCTTAATTTCCTGCGCCATCAGATCCTCGCGATCGGCCGCGACATAAGATGTTGGGACAGCTTCACCATCACGCATGAACCTCTTGCTTTGGGGGAATTAACTTTATAAGCTGCAGATCCACATAAACACCAAACTAAAGTTCAAACACACTTGTGGCCTACCTAGATACCCAAACCGACAAGAGGCAGAGCCATTAAAACTAAAACCAATTTTACCCTCTAAAAATACATAGTTAGATTCCATTGACAAGTGTCTGTCTGGAGTCTTCACTAGTTTGTGAAAACTCCTCATACCCATAATAACATCATAAATGACATGTACTGCTGTCATCGCTGGGGACTAAAACTCGGTGAAGACTCAGAACAGACCTAGCAATCGGTCCTGTTCGCTTTCTGAGCTAGTCAGGAAATACACTTTACATAATAACTTGGGATGCTTTTCACCGTTACCCTTTCTAAAATTTACTAAACAACAAAAATATAAATAAACAAAGATACTCCTCATTCTTTGGTGTGGTTGAGCCGCTTCTTGCAGTGGCTGGCGTGGTCTCATCCCTCAAAATTCTTTACAACGACCCAGTCACCTGGTTGGAAAGAATGTAAACTGATTACTGAGTCAGGGTCCAGGAGGGACTCGTGAAAACCTTTTGGTGGACATTTTGAAGTTCATGTCACAACGATCGCACCCACCCCATCAGCCGAGAATATAAGTGACAGCTAATGAGGAGAGTACGACCCTGATTTTGATTGACCTCCAAACAACCCTCATATGACAATAACCCAGACATCGGGACTGTGGTCACTGCATAACCTGTGCGTGGCTTACAATACCTGGAACCATTGCCAAAAGGTTCTTAGCCTCTGGGATGGGAACCTACTTCACCAGACTGCTGCTCGCCGATTCAAATTCTATCAAAAGAAAGACCGTCTTGGCACAAACTTGGTTAGAATTACAGAGGTTAACATTATTCGTTTGACAAAAAAAAAACTGTCACTCTTACATTTATCACTTCTCCCCCCTTTTCTTCCTCATTACAGACTGAAGGAAGAAATGTGTGGTGCAGGAAAAAAGAAACAATGAAATAACCTATGATACTTTTACCTCCCTTAGACTCATATTTATCCATATGTACCGCTGTCTACATACACCTGTTCTCTGTGTACAAACTCCTTGGACCTGAAAAATACTTATAAGCAAAATCATTACTCTATTCTTCATATTTAACCTGCAAAGAATGGTAAACGATAATGACATTCCTGTACATTGGTAAATTGTCAATGACATTCTTTCAAAACTGATTCAAACAAAACCCTCTGTAACCCTTACTTTTCCCGTTCCTACAAAAATACAACAGCCGCGACGCATCGAAGGATCGCCGCGGTAAGTTCGAACATATTCACGTTACTACATACAAACATTCCGATACAAACGTGGGGGAAATACTTCCCAGTTTCCAAAACCACAAATGAAAAAAACAAAAACAGCCAGAATTCTACCTTCACTCTTTCAGCAATAGGAAAAAATACAATGGGAATATGAGAGCAGCTCGAGAAGCTTGCATGGACCAGCCATACAAAGTTCAAACAAACGGGCATGAGACTACACCTCCATCAACACTCATAATTACAGATTTCTGAAGCTCAACTACATCCACTCCAGAGGGATACCCAAAATAGTATCCTTGGACCACCTATGTTAATCTTTTTGGGGTTCAAAGGCCTTTACCCCAAAACTAGGCTTCGTGCACTGTGTGACCGTCTGACTATGGGAAGCCTCCATTCCTTCCCTTTGCACAGACCTCCTTGTGTCCATGGCGATTCGAATCGGCTTATCGTCTTAAACCTGCGTCCAGGTTAAACCGTTGCACCCATTTTCGGAGATCACCGCCCGGTGTCTTCTTATACGGTGAATTGCAGAACTACAACCACTATATGGTCAAGTCCTCCAACTAGAAACCCTAACCGAGGCGTCAACTTTATGGCTTGTTGTCCCAACACTTTTGGAACTACAGAACAACCACAGATCAACCCCCGAATTAGGCCTCTACCCCTCACAGTGCATGCATACACAAGCATTTTCCGCTATACACCCATACACTGCGTTGTCAGACTAAACCTCACAGAACACTTACGCCAGTTTACCACCTGCAGAACAATTTGGCTTCTCTCTCTGTATCTAGATGATAAAATAATGGTGATACCACCTGTTTGCTCTCTACCCAAAACTGTATTACAGTACAAAACTTCACAAAACTGGAACAAAATATAAAAGACTTTTAAACGCCAAAATGCTTTCCATTTTCCTTCCAAGCACAAATCTCATTGCTCAACTTTAAAAACCCCAAGCTCCTCCCACTAACTTTCTGCTGATATATAAATGCTGAAAAGAAACTTCCGGTTATGCTCAGCTCTTAAAAAAACCAAACTGGTTTATTTACATATCAATTGTTCAGGAAGAGGGAGGGGGAGGGGAGGCCTTAATCACCTTGTCTATCAAGACTCCAAAAAATCCATGGCTACACATCATATATATTTCAACCATTTAAAACCTTGTCAAGGAAATGATGGAATAAAACCCGCTTTGCAAATGGGAGGGAATCCCCCCTGACCCACATTCCCTGGAAGTCAAACCATAAGTTGGGACTCAAAATACAAACTCCTGCCAAAAGATGGCTATACAGTACAAGTTCCAAAAAAATGAATTGCTCTCTGGGAAACTCCCAAATATACAAACATAAAAACACATCATTGTACAAAAACTGTTAGTCTTACAATCTATCAAAATTCAGTGTAAAGTGAAGTTTTTCTTAAAACCAAAATCCAATGCAAAAAAAAACGCCGCGCATATACTGCAAAGTCAGCTGACCCTGCAATAGCTTACATTCACTTAAATGAAAACAGAGAAACCTTTCTCCTAACACCATCTGCATGAAGTTTGCATGTTGTCCCTGTCTCTGCGTTGGCCTCCTCCCACACTCCAACTGTTGGTAGGTCAGCCAGATCCCATCCATAAATAGGCCCCAGCATGTGCGTGTGTCCGCAAGCATGTTGTGGCCCCTCGGGGTAAGACCGCGCTATTTCAAGATACCACTCTACTCAACTCAAAAGGCGATGCTTAGAAAAACAATTTAAACCAGCGAATTCATTAAACAAAAACCAGTCTCTCAGTATGTCAGCGAGCTGGTCGGTAAGTAGGCTTGGTTTTTCCCTGGGCATTCCCCAGGCCATGTTGTTATCTGCTTTAGCCTTCCAATGCTACTTACCGTGATAGCCAGCTATAGATGGGGGCGGTGGACATGTTTTTGTTTTCACCTCTGGTGCTTGTATTGGTCCAGCAGTGCACCAACACCTTTGCTGCCATTGTGCTACGCTGGGTGTTTGGTGTGCTCCTGTACCTTTTTAAGGAGGGGTGGCTCCCCTTCAGTCCACCTGCCCTCATCTAACCATCAGAATGCATGTGCCTCCATTGTGGGGACACTCAATGTTAGTGTAGGACCACAGACTCCAGGGGGCCTTGGCGTGGCTCTGTGGCTCACGCATGCGTTTGCAAATGCGTGCGGACAAACCCCTGTATTTAACGCATACTTTTAGACAGGTTAATTGGTTGTCAGCGAGCTGGTCGGTAAGTAGGCTTGGTTTTTCCCTGGGCATTCCCCAGGCCATGTTGTTATCTGCTTTAGCCTTCCAATGCTACTTACCGTGATAGCCAGCTATAGATGGGGGCGGTGGACATGTTTTTGTTTTCACCTCTGGTGCTTGTATTGGTCCAGCAGTGCACCAACACCTTTGCTGCCATTGTGCTACGCTGGGTGTTTGGTGTGCTCCTGTACCTTTAAGGAGGGGTGGCTCCCCTTCAGTCCACCTGCCCTCATCTAACCATCAGAATGCATGTGCCTCCATTGTGGGGACACTCAATGTTAGTGTAGGACCACAGACTCCAGGGGGCCTTGGCGTGGCTCTGTGGCTCACGCATGCGTTTGCAAATGCCTGCGGACAAACCCCTGTTTTTAACGCATACTGTTAGACAGGTTAATTGGTTGTCAGCGAGCTGGTCGATAAGTAGGCTTGGTTTTTCCCTGGGCATTCCCCAGGCCATGTTGTTATCTGCTTTAGCCTTCCAATGCTACTTACCGTGATAGCCAGCTATAGATGGGGGCGGTGGACATGTTTTTGTTTTCACCTCTGGTGCTTGTATTGGTCCAGCAGTGCACCAACACCTTTGCTGCCATTGTGCTACGCTGGGTGTTTGGTGTGCTCCTGTACCTTTAAGGAGGGGTGGCTCCCCTTCAGTCCACCTGCCCTCATCTAACCATCAGAATGCATGTGCCTCCATTGTGGGGACACTCAATGTTAGTGTAGGACCACAGACTCCAGGGGGCCTTGGCGTGGCTCTGTGGCTCACGCATGCGTTTGCAAATGCGTGCGGACAAACCCCTGTTTTTAACGCATACTGTTAGACAGGTTAATTGGTTGTCAGCGAGCTGGTCGGTAAGTAGGCTTGGTTTTTCCCTGGGCATTCCCCAGGCCATGTTGTTATCTGCTTTAGCCTTCCAATGCTACTTACCGTGATAGCCAGCTATAGATGGGGGCGGTGGACATGTTTTTGTTTTCACCTATGGTGCTTGTATTGGTCCAGCAGTGCACCAACACCTTTGCTGCCATTGTGCTACGCTGGGTGTTTGGTGTGCTCCTGTACCTTTTTAAGGAGGGGTGGCTCCCCTTCAGTCCACCTGCCCTCATCTAACCATCAGAATGCATGTGCCTCCATTGTGGGGACACTCAATGTTAGTGTAGGACCACAGACTCCAGGGGGCCTTGGCGTGGCTCTGTGGCTCACGCATGCATTTGCAAATGCGTGCGGACAAACCCCTGTTTTTAACGCATACTGTTAGACAGGTTAATTGGTTGTCAGCGAGCTGGTCGGTAAGTAGGCTTGGTTTTTCCCTGGGCATTCCCCAGGCCATGTTGTTATCTGCTTTAGCCTTCCAATGCTACTTACCGTGATAGCCAGCTATAGATGGGGGCGGTGGACATGTTTTTGTTTTCACCTATGGTGCTTGTATTGGTCCAGCAGTGCACCAACACCTTTGCTGCCATTGTGCTACGCTGGGTGTTTGGTGTGCTCCTGTACCTTTAAGGAGGGGTGGCTCCCCTTCAGTCCACCTGCCCTCATCTAACCATCAGAATGCATGTGCCTCCATTGTGGGGACACTCAATGTTAGTGTAGGACCACAGACTCCAGGGGGCCTTGGCGTGGCTCTCGCATGCGTTTGCAAATGCGTGCGGACAAACCCCTGTTTTTAACGCATACTGTTAGACAGGTTAATTGGTTGTCATCGAGCTGGTCGGTAAGTAGGCTTGGTTTTTCCCTGGGCATTCCCCAGGCCATGTTGTTATCTGCTTTAGCCTTCCAATGCTACTTACCGTGATAGCCAGCTATAGATGGGGGCGGTGGACATGTTTTTGTTTTCACCTATGGTGCTTGTATTGGTCCAGCAGTGCACCAACACCTTTGCTGCCATTGTGCTACGCTGGGTGTTTGGTGTGCTCCTGTACCTTTTTAAGGAGGGGTGGCTCCCCTTCAGTCCACCTGCCCTCATCTAACCATCAGAATGCATGTGCCTCCATTGTGGGGACACTCAATGTTAGTGTAGGACCACAGACTCCAGGGGGCCTTGGCGTGGCTCTGTGGCTCACGCATGCGTTTGCAAATGCGTGCGGACAAACCCCTGTTTTTAACGCATACTGTTAGACAGGTTAATTGGTTGTCAGCGAGCTGGTCGGTAAGTAGGCTTGGTTTTTCCCTGGGCATTCCCCAGGCCATGTTGTTATCTGCTTTAGCCTTCCAATGCTACTTACCGTGATAGCCAGCTATAGATGGGGGCGGTGGACATGTTTTTGTTTTCACCTCTGGTGCTTGTATTGGTCCAGCAGTGCACCAACACCTTTGCTGCCATTGTGCTACGCTGGGTGTTTGGTGTGCTCCTGTACCTTTAAGGAGGGGTGGCTCCCCTTCAGTCCACCTGCCCTCATCTAACCATCAGAATGCATGTGCCTCCATTGTGGGGACACTCAATGTTAGTGTAGGACCACAGACTCCAGGGGGCCTTGGCGTGGCTCTGTGGCTCACGCATGCGTTTGCAAATGCGTGCGGACAAACCCCTATTTTTAACGCATACTGTTAGACAGGTTAATTGGTTGTCAGCGAGCTGGTCGGTAAGTAGGCTTGGTTTTTCCCTGGGCATTCCCCAGGCCATGTTGTTATCTGCTTTAGCCTTCCAATGCTACTTACCGTGATAGCCAGCTATAGATGGGGGCGGTGGACATGTTTTTGTTTTCACCTCTGGTGCTTGTATTGGTCCAGCAGTGCACCAACACCTTTGCTGTCATTGTGCTACGCTGGGTGTTTGGTGTGCTCCTGTACCTTTAAGGAGGGGTGGCTCCCCTTCAGTCCACCTGCCCTCATCTAACCATCAGAATGCATGTGCCTCCATTGTGGGGACACTCAATGTTAGTGTAGGACCACAGACTCCAGGGGGCCTTGGCGTGGCTCTGTGGCTCACGCATGCGTTTGCAAATGCGTGCGGACAAACCCCTGTTTTTAACGCATACTGTTAGACAGGTTAATTGGTTGTCAGCGAGCTGGTCGGTAAGTAGGCTTGGTTTTTCCCTGGGCATTCCCCAGGCCATGTTGTTATCTGCTTTAGCCTTCCAATGCTACTTACCGTGATAGCCAGCTATAGATGGGGGCGGTGGACATGTTTTTGTTTTCACCTATGGTGCTTGTATTGGTCCAGCAGTGCACCAACACCTTTGCTGCCATTGTGCTACGCTAGGTGTTTGGTGTGCTCCTGTACCTTTAAGGAGGGGTGGCTCCCCTTCAGTCCACCTGCCCTCATCTAACCATCAGAATGCATGTGCCTCCATTGTGGGGACACTCAATGTTAGTGTAGGATCACAGACTCCAGGGGGCCTTGGCGTGGCTCTGTGGCTCACGCATGCGTTTGCAAATGCGTGCGGACAAACCCCTGTTTTTAACTCATACTGTTAGACAGGTTAATTGGTTGTCAGCGAGCTGGTCGGTAAGTAGTCTTGGTTTTTCCCTGGGCATTCCCCAGGCCATGTTGTTCTCAGTATGTCACCCTGGTGTCTCACTACTCTTCCCAGCAGTGCACAGGTCAAACTGTAAACGCATACAGGCATACCCCGCTTTAAGTACACTCACTTTACATACACTCGCGAGTAAGGACATACCCCTGAGTGTATGTAAAGTGCCTCACAAGTACTGTACAGACATTTTGCAGCCGCAGTAGAAGGAGCTGAAGCTCCGAGAGCATAGCCCTCCCTGTTCCAGTGTGCCCCTGACATCCCCACTACAGCCCCATGAGTCCTCAACTACAGCTCCTGACACCCCCACTACAGCCCCTGACACCCCACTACACCCTAGAAGTGAAAAAAGGTATTGTTTCACTTTAAGTACATTTTCGTTTTACATACATGCTCTGGTCCCATTGTGTACTTAAAAGTGGGGTATGCCTGTAAAACATAAGAAAACTGCGCCGATCAACAAATGCCAATACAGCATATTCAGGAGCCGTGTTTGCTAAACTGGAACTTCCTATCTCAAACTGTAAATGTCTCTCAAAATGGCCGACAAGCCAGGACAGCAAAATGGTGGATGAAAACCGCACACCTCATGGACAACAATGGCGCTATTAACGCATGCAATTTTTCCCACCAAAACCAGCATGGGACGTCACAATGAACACCACATTGGTTCCCCTACACAAAGAAAAACACGAATTGCCTCCACCAGGTTCCAACGCAGAAAAGATCGCACTATATTCGCACCAAACATCAAAATCTGCCCCAAAGGCTGAGAAATTCCACCAGCAACATAGCTGACGAATGCCACAGCATGGTCACATGATATCATACCCAAAGGAAAGGTGGCTGCACCTTCCCTTATAGGATCCCTTATAGGATACCCACAGGCTAAGGAAAAACTGTGCCTCAAAATGGCAGACAAACCTGCAAGGCTAACAAAAGCCAAGAATGGCGCCATTACTTTTTCCCGCCAAAACCAGGATCTCTTCACTAGAGAACCAAAAATGCTTTTCTCCACAAAGACTGACTACACCATTGAAACTTTTCTAAATTATCATCAAAATCCACTGAAAAGGTGTCAGCTACACTCTACAAGGACCACATGTACACTTACAAACTTAGCCTCCCTTTTGCCAACTAAACAGCACATTCAATAAATGTTAGTTACATGACAATATTAAAAACATATTCATTTCTCTAAGTCCATATACTCTGAGATATTCACCACTTTTCTCTACCTAAAGTTCACACACACAGTGGCCTCAGCTTCCATAACAAGCCATTGCAGAGACAGGCAATGCCTGGCCACTTGGATATGCGGCGGGAACTTTCAACTCAAAAACCAAACACTTTTGTTAAAATATTTTTACACTTATGGGGACATGTGTCTTTGTCCCCTATAAAGGCAAAAATCACAATTTATCCATTTCTATTTTTCATAGAAATCACAAACACTACACACATACAGTACAATGTTGCTTGTATGTCTGCTTAGAGTGTCTTTCCCTCAGGGCAAAGCCCCTGCAACACAAAACAGTGGGCAAGCCCTTCCCCCATTCAAGCACGTAGCTCACAAACAAACCTCTGAGAAATACAAAAAGCTCACCCAAACACACACATTGCAGACTGAATAATCCCACATCTATACCTTCATTTCATACACAATATACAGTTTCCATCAGCATTCACACAGGCACAAACACTACACACAACTTTGTAATGAAAATTGGAAAGTCAATAGATACACAACTTTCAAACATGTTGGGAGTGATAGCCATGTTGCCTGCCCCTCCCCCGCTAAACCTCATGGGGCAGCCATTTTCAGCTTCTCTCACACAAACATCCAGGCACACCCAGGCATACCCACACAGGCACACACAATCAAATTCACAAGCATACAATCGGATTTGCAGACATACACACGCACACACACTGCAAACTTAAAGCATTATTTCAAAAAGACAAATTTTTTTTTCGTTTCAAAGTACAGCCTCTTCACGCATCAATCACATTGCAGGTCCACCCTCCTCCTCTGCTGATCTGATGCTCAAAGAGGCCGCAATTGGTCCCAATCGTGAGTCGCCATTCTGTGGTAGAAATATGGGTTGTTTGCAGAGCACACAGCCCATATTTCCTGTGCTCTATAAGCACACACTTTAGATTCATCTTTTTGCAATAATGCTATCTTTAAGTTTGCTAAAATCCACTCACCGTTCATCCCATCATTCATCCAAGAAGCAAGGCTCACATATAGATCTTATCGTCAGGCCATCCCAGCATAGACTGCCTAGCCGACGCCTAATCATAGGCTTTTATTAAACTCAAAAGATCTCACACCGGAGGTGATTGGCTGCAGCACCCAATACCCTCCCCCATGGGCGGGAACCTCACAGGATGTTCCTTCCTCACAGGAAAATGACCATACAAGGAAAATGGCAATACCTGGACATTCCTTCCAACAGGAGATGTCATACATGAATACAATAACGTAGGATGGCTAAAGTTTCCGTTGATAGGAATTCTTATTCTGCGCTATTCCATAGAATAACGCATATTAAGATTATACTATTATTGAATGGGGGAGGGAGGCTATCTGCAGACGCACGCTACGAATTCCAACCAATGTTGATCAGACACAGCAGAGACAAGAGCGCGCATCCGCCTATAACCAATGATGTCATTGCAGAGCGAGCATATCCCCTCCTTAACGATCGTCCATGCTAATGCACAGAGGGCCCCCGTTGGTGGACATATCCGCACCCTGCAAACATCACACTCCAACCTCAAGACGTTTTCCCCTATCAGACGGGATTCAACCAGCCTCAGACTACCCCAATCAGCTCTTTTAGAGCGGGTTGCGGAAGTACTAACACTGGGTGACACTATGACAATACATATTAAATACATCTCCATAAAAATCTCCACAACAATATTCACTGTGTTCTTCAGTTTATCACACATTTGAGCTACGTCCAGTGGCTATTTATTTGTATTTTAATACCCTTGGTAAAACAAAAGGGGGAGGGGGAAGGGGGGGGGAGAACAACCTCCCAAAAATCCATGGAGAGGGATAGAGTAAAAAAACACACTAGTAATAAAAAGGAAATTGTGTAGCAATGTCATACCTGGATCGCCTGTGTGAAAGGCTAGGTCCAAATAATTTTAAGGGGAACTCTACGCCAAATAAAAAAAAAATGGCGTGGAGTTCCCCCCTAAAATCCATACCAGACCCTTTATCCAAGCACGCAACCTGGCAGGTCGCAGGAAAAGTGGGGGGGACGAGAGAACGCCCCCCCTCCTGAACCGTACCAGGCCACATGCCCTCAACATGGGGAGGATGCTTTGGGGGTCTGTGACCAGGCCCGGACTGGCCATAGGGCATACCGGGCAAATGCCCGGTGGACCGCGGCGGGCCGCCAGTGGTCCGTGATGACCCCCGACGACCCGCGGTGGCCCGCAGGCCGCTGGACTGCATGTCACGTTTTCCCCATCATCTCCAATGTCTCCGGAGGCAGCCGGAGTTGGTGGGCAGAGCTGGGGGTGTGGCTTCTCCCTCCACTCCTCCCACAGACTCGTTCACTCTGGCTCAGTGGCGGTGCGTCCATAGTGGGCGCTGGAGCGCCGCCCCCTCTCGCTCCTGCGCCCGTCACTCACAACAATACATAGGTTCATGCATTGCATGAACCTATGAATTGTTGTCGCCGCTGCCGCCCACTATTCAGATGGCCGGCCCCCTGTTGAGCGCCGGCCATCTGAATAACAGTGGCTGGTTGGTGTTTGGAAGTGTCTATCAAAGCCAGCGGCTCTGATAGGCTTCCCGATTACAGCCTGAGGGCTGTAATCGGCTTTCAAATAGCTAACCAGAGGATGCACAGGGGGTGCGTTCCCTGGTTAACACTGACAGGCGTTTCAGCCAATCAGGTTCACCGGGTCTGGTTACCGGTAACCTGATTGGCTGAAGCGTCATCGAGGTCGGAGAAGACATCGAGGACGGAAGAAGGACGGCGCTGACCCGAGGAAGGTAAGTGCAGGGCTGGGGGGGACAAACTGTCTGCATTTGGGGACAAACTGGCTGTATTTGGGGGGAAACTGGCTGTATATGGGGACAAACTGGCTGCATTTGGGGACAAACTGGCTGCATTTGGGGACAAACTGGCTGTATATGGGGACAAACTGGCTGCATTTGGGGACAAACTGGCTGCATTTGGGGACAAACTGGCTGCATTTGGGGACAAACTGGCTGTATATGGGGACAAACTGGCTGCATTTGGGGAAAACTGGCTGCATTTTGGGACAAACTGGCTGCATTTTGGGACAAACTGGCTGCATTTTGGGACAAACTGGCTGTATATGGGGACAAACTGGCTGCATTTGGGGACAAACTGGCTGCATTTGGGGACAAACTGGCTGCATTTGGGGACAAACTGGCTGTATATGGGGACAAACTGGCTGCATTTGGGGAAAAACTTGCAGGACCCCATGCCCAGACCTGGTCGGGGTTGGTGAACAAATCCCTTCTAGCTGTCCCTGCCATTCTTAATTTCCTGCGCCATCAGATCCTCGCGATCGGCCGCGACATAAGATGTTGGGACAGCTTCACCATCACGCATGAACCTCTTGCTTTGGGGGAATTAACTTTATAAGCTGCAGATCCACATAAACACCAAACTAAAGTTCAAACACACTTGTGGCCTACCTAGATACCCAAACCGACAAGAGGCAGAGCCATTAAAACTAAAACCAATTTTACCCTCTAAAAATACATAGTTAGATTCCATTGACAAGTGTCTGTCTGGAGTCTTCACTAGTTTGTCAAAACTCCTCATACCCATAATAACATCATAAATGACATGTACTGCTGTCATCGCTGGGGACTAAAACTCGGTGAAGACTCAGAACAGACCTAGCAATCGGTCCTGTTCGCTTTCTGAGCTAGTCAGGAAATACACTTTACATAATAACTTGGGATGCTTTTCACCGTTACCCTTTCTAAAATTTACTAAACAACAAAAATATAAATAAACAAAGATACTCCTCATTCTTTGGTGTGGTTGAGCCGCTTCTTGCAGTGGCTGGCGTGGTCTCATCCCTCAAGCTTCTTTACAATGACCCAGTCACCTGGTTGGAAAGAATGTAAACTGATTACTGAGTCAGGGTCCAGGAGGGACTCGTGAAAACCTTTTGGTGGACATTTTGAAGTTCATGTCACAACGATCGCACCCACCCCATCAGCCGAGAATATAAGTGACAGCTAATGAGGAGAGTACGACCCTGATTTTGATTGACCTCCAAACAACCCTCATATGACAATAACCCAGACATCGGGACTGTGGTCACTGCATAACCTGTGCGTGGCTTACAATACCTGGAACCATTGCCAAAAGGTTCTTAGCCTCTGGGATGGGAACCTACTTCACCAGACTGCTGCTCGCCGATTCAAATTCTATCAAAAGAAAGACCGTCTTGGCACAAACTTGGTTAGAATTACAGAGGTTAACATTATTCGTTTGACAAAAAAAAACTTTCACTCTTACATTTATCACTTCTCCCCCCTTTTCTTCCTCATTACAGACTGAAGGAAGAAATGTGTGGTGCAGGAAAAAAGAAACAATGAAATAACCTATGATACTTTTACCTCCCTTAGACTCATATTTATCCATATGTACCACTGTCTACATACACCTGTTCTCTGTGTACAAACTCCTTGGACCTGAAAAATACTTATAAGCAAAATCATTACTCTATTCTTCATATTTAACCTGCAAAGAATGGTAAACGATAATGACATTCCTGTACATTGGTAAATTGTCAATGACATTCTTTCAAAACTGATTCAAACAAAACCCTCTGTAACCCTTACTTTTCCCGTTCCTACAAAAATACAACAGCCGCGACGCATCGAAGGATAGCCGCGGTAAGTTCGAACATATTCACGTTACTACATACAAACATTCCGATACAAACGTGGGGGAAATACTTCCCAGTTTCCAAAACCACAAATGAAAAAAACAAAAATAGCCAGAATTCTACCTTCACTCTTTCAGCAATAGGAAAAAATACAATGGGAATATGAGAGCAGCTCGAGAAGCTTGCATGGACCAGCCATACAAAGTTCAAACAAACGCACATGAGACTACACCTCCATCAACACTCATCATTACAGATTTCTGAAGCTCAACTACATCCACTCCAGAGGGATACCCAAAATAGTATCCTTGGACCACCTATGTTAATCTTTTTGGGGTTCAAAGGCCTTTGCCCCAAAACTAGGCTTTGTGCACTGTGTGACCGTCGGACTATGGGAAGCCTCCATTCCTTCCCTTTGCACAGACCTCCTTGTGTCCATGGCGATTCGAATCGGCTTATCATCTTAAACCTGCGTCCAGGTTAAACCGTTGCACCCATTTTCGGAGATCACCGCCCGGTGTCTTCTTATACGGTGAATTGCAGAACTACAACCACTATATGGTCAAGTCCTCCAACTAGAAACCCTAACCGAGGCGTCAACTTTATGGCTTGTTGTCCCAACACTTTTGGAACTACAGAACAACCACAGATCAACCCCCGAATTAGGCCTCTACCCCTCACAGTGCATGCATACACAAGCATTTTCCGCTATACACCCATACACTGCGTTGTCAGACTAAACCTCACAGAACACTTACACCAGTTTACCACCTGCAGAACAATGTGGCTTCTCTCTCTGTATCTAGATGATAAAATAATGGTGATACCACCTGTTTGCTCTCTACCCAAAACTGTATTACAGTACAAAACTTCACAAAACTGGAACAAAATATAAAAGACTTTTAAACGCCAAAATGCTTTCCATTTTCCTTCCAAGCACAAATCTCATTGCTCACCTTTAAAAACCCCAAGCTCCTCCCACTAACTTTCTGCTGATATATAAATGCTGAAAAGAAACTTCCGGTTATGCTCAGCTCTTAAAAAAACCAAACTGGTGTATTTACATATCAATTGTTCAGGAAGAGGGAGGGGGAGGGAAGGCCTTAATCGCCTTGTCTATCAAGACTCCAAAAAATCCATGGCTACACATCATATATATTTCAACCATTTAAAACCTTGTCAAGGAAATGATGGAATAAAACCCGCTTTGCAAATGGGAGGGAATCCCCCCTGACCCACATTCCCTCTAAGTCAAACCATAAGTTGGGACTCAAAATACAAACTCCTGCCAAAAGATGGCTATACAGTACAAGTTCCAAAAAAATGAATTGCTCTCTGGGAAACTCCCAAATATCCAAACATAAAAACACATCATTGTACAAAAACTGTTAGTCTTACAATCTATCAAAATTCAGTGTAAAGTGAAGTTTTTCTTAAAACCAAAATCCAATGCAAAAAAAACGCCGCGCATATACTGCAAAGTCAGCTGACCCTGCAATAGCTTTCATTCACTTAAATGAAAACAGAGAAACCTTTCTCCTAACACCATCTGCATGGAGTTTGCATGTTGTCCCTGTCTCTGCGTTGGCCTCCTCCCACACTCCAACTGTTGGTAGGTCAGCCAGATTCCATCCATAAATAGGCCCCAGCAGGTGCGTGTGTCCGCAAGCACGTTGTGGCCCCTCGGGGTAAGACCGCGCTATTTCAAGATACCACTCTACTCAACTCAAAAGGCGATGCTTAGAAAAACAATTTAAACCAGCGAATTCATTAAACAAAAACCAGTCTCTCAGTATGTCAGCGAGCTGGTCAGTAAGTAGGCTTGGTTTTTCCCTGGGCATTCCCCAGGCCATGTTGTTATCTGCTTTAGCCTTCCAATGCTACTTACCGTGATAGCCAGCTATAGATGGGGGCGGTGGACATGTTTTTGTTTTCACCTACGCCCCTATGCCCCTACGCGTTTTGACTACCAAAGTCTTCAACAGGGGCATAGTCATGCCCCTGTTGAAGACTTTGGTAGTCGAAACGCGTAGGGCCTGCTATCGCTGTACCCCACATTGCTTTTAGTACTTTTTACTCTTTTTATTTTGTGATCACTTTTATTTGTCTCTAAGCCTGTAAAGACAAAATTTATTCAATAAACCTTGATTGGTTATATTGACCTGCACTATCTGGAGTTTTCCTTTTCTCCCACCCTTGTGTCTATTTTTGGAAGGATTTGGAGCCTGTACGATTGGAGGGATTACCACTGTGTGAGCTGATCATTCATCACCCTGCTGGAATCGGTCCTAGGCATCCAGGATATTCAGTTCCATCTTCTGGTCACGGCGACCACTAAGCTCGATTGACCCACTGTCATACGACAGGTGTGTCCACCGTTTCCGGTAAGAGTACCTGACTGTATCAACTGTGCTCTTCTTTTGTGTTTCCACCATCAACATTTGGGTCCTTTGGTCCTTCCATGCTGTGGCGGTGTTGTCCATGAATAGACATCCTCTTCAACACACACATGTTATTTTGGATTACTTTCTACATATAAATCTTGTATCTACTCTATATTCACCCATAGGCGTATGTTCCTCAGTTCCCATCGAGGATAGCTTACATCAGAAATCACCCATCGGAATGGACTGTTCATGAACTCTATGCATTGATTCATATATTGTGGTAGAAATATGGGTTATTTGCAGAGCACACAGCCCATATTTCCTGTGCTCTATAAGCACACACTTTAGATTCATCTTTTTGCAATAATGCTATCTTTAAGTTTGCTAAAATCCACTCACCGTTCATCCCATCATTCATCCAAGAAGCAAGGCTCACACATAGATCTTATCGTCAGGCCATCCCAGCATAGACTGCCTAGCCGACGCCTAATCATAGGCTTTTATTAAACTCAAAAGATCTCACACAGGAGGTGATTGGCTGCAGCAACCAATCCCCTCCCCCATGGGCGGGAACCTCACAGGATGTTCCTTCCTCACAGGAAAATGACCATACAAGGAAAATGGCAATACCTGGACATTCCTTCCAACAGGAGATGTCATACATGAATACAATAACGTAGGATGGCTAAAGTTACCGTTGATAGGAATTCTTATTCTGCGCTATTCCATAGAATAACGCATATTAAGATTATACTATTATTGAATGGGGGAGGGAGGCTATCTGCAGACGCACGCTACGAATTCCAACCAATGTTGATCAGACACAGCAGAGACAAGAGCGCGCATCCGCCTATAACCAATGATGTCATTGCAGAGCGAGCATATCCCCTCCTTAATGATCGTCCATGCTAATGCACAGAGGGCCCCCGTTGGTGGACATATCCGCACCCTGCAAACATCACACTCCAACCTCAAGACGTTTTCCCCTATCAGACGGGATTCAACCAGCCTCAGACTACCCCAATCAGCTCTTTTAGAGCGGGTTGCAGAAGTACTAACACTGGGTGACACTATGACAATACATATTAAATACATCTCCATAAAAATCTCCACAACAGTCCTCCTTTTTTGTCATATGCACCCCATGTGTCCCTCGATGAGAGTTGATCTGCTTCTTACACCTGTAAATGAATCAGTCCTTAGTCCATAAAAAGGAAAACACGGCTTGACATGTAGACTCTACTCTTCAGGGGCATGACTTATAAAGGAGGACACGACATGGTGAGCTGTAGTAATCGCCGATCCGTCTGTGATCCTCTGTGTCTTGTATGTGGGTCCGGTTTCGGGGCGTCTCATCAAGGAAACTCTGGTCACGCGTCAAATCAGGCAACAGGAGCCTCTCGTCACGACATAGAAAGAATAGAAATAAAACGACATGAGTATATATATTCCCACTTCCTTTAACCATGATCCGCTGTAAAATAAAAATTAGATCCCCAAAGATTCCCAGACCCTTAAAATAGACTCCCAACCTTCACTTAGCTACAGCTCTGGCTTCAACAATTACATGCAGAACCCTATCCTTAACGGATGAGAATTGTTCAATCGTATCCCAAGCCCGAGCCCCCCCCACCTTGTACATGCAGGACCCCATGCACAGACCTGGTCGGGGTTGGTGAACAAATCCCTTCTAGCTGTCCCTGCCATTCTTAATTTCCTGCGCCATCAGATCCTCGCGATCGGCCGCGACATAAGATGTTGGGACAGCTTCACCATCACGCATGAACCTCTTGCTTTGGGGGAATTAACTTTATAAGCTGCAGATCCACATAAACACCAAACTAAAGTTCAAACACACTTGTGGCCTACCTAGATACCCAAACCGACAAGAGGCAGAGCCATTAAAACTAAAACCAATTTTACCCTCTAAAAATACATAGTTAGATTCCATTGACAAGTGTCTGTCTGGAGTCTTCACTAGTTTGTGAAAACTCCTCATACCCATAATAACATCATAAATGACATGTACTGCTGTCATCGCTGGGGACTAAAACTCGGTGAAGACTCAGAACAGACCTAGCAATCGGTCCTGTTCGCTTTCTGAGCTAGTCAGGAAATACACTTTACATAATAACTTGGGATGCTTTTCACCGTTACCCTTTCTAAAATTTACTAAACAACAAAAATATAAATAAACAAAGATACTCCTCATTCTTTGGTGTGGTTGAGCCGCTTCTTGCAGTGGCTGGCGTGGTCTCATCCCTCAAAATTCTTTACAACGACCCAGTCACCTGGTTGGAAAGAATGTAAACTGATTACTGAGTCAGGGTCCAGGAGGGACTCGTGAAAACCTTTTGGTGGACATTTTGAAGTTCATGTCACAACGATCGCACCCACCCCATCAGCCGAGAATATAAGTGACAGCTAATGAGGAGAGTACGACCCTGATTTTGATTGACCTCCAAACAACCCTCATATGACAATAACCCAGACATCGGGACTGTGGTCACTGCATAACCTGTGCGTGGCTTACAATACCTGGAACCATTGCCAAAAGGTTCTTAGCCTCTGGGATGGGAACCTACTTCACCAGACTGCTGCTCGCCGATTCAAATTCTATCAAAAGAAAGACCGTCTTGGCACAAACTTGGTTAGAATTACAGAGGTTAACATTATTCGTTTGACAAAAAAAAAACTGTCACTCTTACATTTATCACTTCTCCCCCCTTTTCTTCCTCATTACAGACTGAAGGAAGAAATGTGTGGTGCAGGAAAAAAGAAACAATGAAATAACCTATGATACTTTTACCTCCCTTAGACTCATATTTATCCATATGTACCGCTGTCTACATACACCTGTTCTCTGTGTACAAACTCCTTGGACCTGAAAAATACTTATAAGCAAAATCATTACTCTATTCTTCATATTTAACCTGCAAAGAATGGTAAACGATAATGACATTCCTGTACATTGGTAAATTGTCAATGACATTCTTTCAAAACTGATTCAAACAAAACCCTCTGTAACCCTTACTTTTCCCGTTCCTACAAAAATACAACAGCCGCGACGCATCGAAGGATCGCCACGGTAAGTTCGAACATATTCACGTTACTACATACAAACATTCCGATACAAACGTGGGGGAAATACTTCCCAGTTTCCAAAACCACAAATGAAAAAAACAAAAACAGCCAGAATTCTACCTTCACTCTTTCAGCAATAGGAAAAAATACAATGGGAATATGAGAGCAGCTCGAGAAGCTTGCATGGACCAGCCATACAAAGTTCAAACAAACGGGCATGAGACTACACCTCCATCAACACTCATAATTACAGATTTCTGAAGCTCAACTACATCCACTCCAGAGGGATACCCAAAATAGTATCCTTGGACCACCTATGTTAATCTTTTTGGGGTTCAAAGGCCTTTGCCCCAAAACTAGGCTTCGTGCACTGTGTGACCGTCTGACTATGGGAAGCCTCCATTCCTTCCCTTTGCACAGACCTCCTTGTGTCCATGGCGATTCGAATCGGCTTATCGTCTTAAACCTGCGTCCAGGTTAAACCGTTGCACCCATTTTCGGAGATCACCGCCCGGTGTCTTCTTATACGGTGAATTGCAGAACTACAACCACTATATGGTCAAGTCCTCCAACTAGAAACCCTAACCGAGGCGTCAACTTTATGGCTTGTTGTCCCAACACTTTTGGAACTACAGAACAACCACAGATCAACCCCCGAATTAGGCCTCTACCCCTCACAGTGCATGCATACACAAGCATTTTCCGCTATACACCCATACACTGCGTTGTCAGACTAAACCTCACAGAACACTTACGCCAGTTTACCACCTGCAGAACAATGTGGCTTCTCTCTCTGTATCTAGATGATAAAATAATGGTGATACCACCTGTTTGCTCTCTACCCAAAACTGTATTACAGTACAAAACTTCACAAAACTGGAACAAAATATAAAAGACTTTTAAACGCCAAAATGCTTTCCATTTTCCTTCCAAGCACAAATCTCATTGCTCACCTTTAAAAACCCCAAGCTCCTCCCACTAACTTTCTGCTGATATATAAATGCTGAAAAGAAACTTCCGGTTATGCTCAGCTCTTAAAAAAACCAAACTGGTTTATTTACATATCAATTGTTCAGGAAGAGGGAGGGGGAGGGGAGGCCTTAATCACCTTGTCTATCAAGACTCCAAAAAATCCATGGCTACACATCATATATATTTCAACCATTTAAAACCTTGTCAAGGAAATGATGGAATAAAACCCGCTTTGCAAATGGGAGGGAATCCCCCCTGACCCACATTCCCTGGAAGTCAAACCATAAGTTGGGACTCAAAATACAAACTCCTGCCAAAAGATGGCTATACAGTACAAGTTCCAAAAAAATGAATTGCTCTCTGGGAAACTCCCAAATATCCAAACATAAAAACACATCATTGTACAAAAACTGTTAGTCTTACAATCTATCAAAATTCAGTGTAAAGTGAAGTTTTTCTTAAAACCAAAATCCAATGCAAAAAAAAAACGCCGCGCATATACTGCAAAGTCAGCTGACCCTGCAATAGCTTACATTCACTTAAATGAAAACAGAGAAACCTTTCTCCTAACACCATCTGCATGAAGTTTGCATGTTGTCCCTGTCTCTGCGTTGGCCTCCTCCCACACTCCAACTGTTGGTAGGTCAGCCAGATCCCATCCATAAATAGGCCCCAGCATGTGCGTGTGTCCGCAAGCATGTTGTGGCCCCTCGGGGTAAGACCGCGCTATTTCAAGATACCACTCTACTCAACTCAAAAGGCGATGCTTAGAAAAACAATTTAAACCAGCGAATTCATTAAACAAAAACCAGTCTCTCAGTATGTCAGCGAGCTGGTCGGTAAGTAGGCTTGGTTTTTCCCTGGGCATTCCCCAGGCCATGTTGTTATCTGCTTTAGCCTTCCAATGCTACTTACCGTGATAGCCAGCTATAGATGGGGGCGGTGGACATGTTTTTGTTTTCACCTATGGTGCTTGTATTGGTCCAGCAGTGCACCAACACCTTTGCTGCCATTGTGCTACGCTGGGTGTTTGGTGTGCTCCTGTACCTTTAAGGAGGGGTGGCTCCCCTTCAGTCCACCTGCCCTCATCTAACCATCAGAATGCATGTGCCTCCATTGTGGGGACACTCAATGTTAGTGTAGGACCACAGACTCCAGGGGGCCTTGGCGTGGCTCTCGCATGCGTTTGCAAATGCGTGCGGACAAACCCCTGTTTTTAACGCATACTGTTAGACAGGTTAATTGGTTGTCAGCGAGCTGGTCGGTAAGTAGGCTTGGTTTTTCCCTGGGCATTCCCCAGGCCATGTTGTTATCTGCTTTAGCCTTCCAATGCTACTTACCGTGATAGCCAGCTATAGATGGGGGCGGTGGACATGTTTTTGTTTTCACCTCTGGTGCTTGTATTGGTCCAGCAGTGCACCAACACCTTTGCTGCCATTGTGCTACGCTGGGTGTTTGGTGTGCTCCTGTACCTTTTTAAGGAGGGGTGGCTCCCCTTCAGTCCACCTGCCCTCATCTAACCATCAGAATGCATGTGCCTCCATTGTGGGGACACTCAATGTTAGTGTAGGACCACAGACTCCAGGGGGCCTTGGCGTGGCTCTGTGGCTCACGCATGCGTTTGCAAATGCGTGCGGACAAACCCCTGTATTTAACGCATACTTTTAGACAGGTTAATTGGTTGTCAGCGAGCTGGTCGGTAAGTAGGCTTGGTTTTTCCCTGGGCATTCCCCAGGCCATGTTGTTATCTGCTTTAGCCTTCCAATGCTACTTACCGTGATAGCCAGCTATAGATGGGGGCGTGGACATGTTTTTGTTTTCACCTATGGTGCTTGTATTGGTCCAGCAGTGCACCAACACCTTTGCTGCCATTGTGCTACGCTGGGTGTTTGGTGTGCTCCTGTACCTTTAAGGAGGGGTGGCTCCCCTTCAGTCCACCTGCCCTCATCTAACCATCAGAATGCATGTGCCTCCATTGTGGGGACACTCAATGTTAGTGTAGGACCACAGACTCCAGGGGGCCTTGGCGTGGCTCTGTGGCTCACGCATGCGTTTGCAAATGCGTGCGGACAAACCCCTGTTTTTAACGCATACTGTTAGACAGGTTAATTGGTTGTCAGCGAGCTGGTCGGTAAGTAGGCTTGGTTTTTCCCTGGGCATTCCCCAGGCCATGTTGTTATCTGCTTTAGCCTTCCAATGCTACTTACCGTGATAGCCAGCTATAGATGGGGGCGGTGGACATGTTTTTGTTTTCACCTCTGGTGCTTGTATTGGTCCAGCAGTGCACCAACACCTTTGCTGCCATTGTGCTACGCTGGGTGTTTGGTGTGCTCCTGTACCTTTAAGGAGGGGTGGCTCCCCTTCAGTCCACCTGCCCTCATCTAACCATCAGAATGCATGTGCCTCCATTGTGGGGACACTCAATGTTAGTGTAGGACCACAGACTCCAGGGGGCCTTGGCGTGGCTCTGTGGCTCACGCATGCGTTTGCAAATGCGTGCGGACAAACCCCTGTTTTTAACGCATACTGTTAGACAGGTTAATTGGTTGTCAGCGAGCTGGTCGGTAAGTAGGCTTGGTTTTTCCCTGGGCATTCCCCAGGCCATGTTGTTATCTGCTTTAGCCTTCCAATGCTACTTACCGTGATAGCCAGCTATAGATGGGGGCGGTGGACATGTTTTTGTTTTCACCTATGGTGCTTGTATTGGTCCAGCAGTGCACCAACACCTTTGCTGCCATTGTGCTACGCTGGGTGTTTGGTGTGCTCCTGTACCTTTTTAAGGAGGGGTGGCTCCCCTTCAGGCCACCTGCCCTCATCTAACCATCAGAATGCATGTGCCTCCATTGTGGGGACACTCAATGTTAGTGTAGGACCACAGACTCCAGGGGGCCTTGGCGTGGCTCTGTGGCTCACGCATGCGTTTGCAAATGCGTGCGGACAAACCCCTGTTTTTAACGCATACTGTTAGACAGGTTAATTGGTTGTCAGCGAGCTGGTCGGTAAGTAGGCTTGGTTTTTCCCTGGGCATTCCCCAGGCCATGTTGTTATCTGCTTTAGCCTTCCAATGCTACTTACCGTGATAGCCAGCTATAGATGGGGGCGGTGGACATGTTTTTGTTTTCACCTATGGTGCTTGTATTGGTCCAGCAGTGCACCAACACCTTTGCTGCCATTGTGCTACGCTGGGTGTTTGGTGTGCTCCTGTACCTTTTTAAGGAGGGGTGGCTCCCCTTCAGTCCACCTGCCCTCATCTAACCATCAGAATGCATGTGCCTCCATTGTGGGGACACTCAATGTTAGTGTAGGACCACAGACTCCAGGGGGCCTTGGCGTGGCTCTGTGGCTCACGCATGCATTTGCAAATGCGTGCGGACAAACCCCTGTTTTTAACGCATACTGTTAGACAGGTTAATTGGTTGTCAGCGAGCTGGTCGGTAAGTAGGCTTGGTTTTTCCCTGGGCATTCCCCAGGCCATGTTGTTATCTGCTTTAGCCTTCCAATGCTACTTACCGTGATAGCCAGCTATAGATGGGGGCGGTGGACATGTTTTTGTTTTCACCTATGGTGCTTGTATTGGTCCAGCAGTGCACCAACACCTTTGCTGCCATTGTGCTACGCTAGGTGTTTGGTGTGCTCCTGTACCTTTAAGGAGGGGTGGCTCCCCTTCAGTCCACCTGCCCTCATCTAACCATCAGAATGCATGTGCCTCCATTGTGGGGACACTCAATGTTAGTGTAGGATCACAGACTCCAGGGGGCCTTGGCGTGGCTCTGTGGCTCACGCATGCGTTTGCAAATGCGTGCGGACAAACCCCTGTTTTTAACGCATACTGTTAGACAGGTTAATTGGTTGTCAGCGAGCTGGTCGGTAAGTAGTCTTGGTTTTTCCCTGGGCATTCCCCAGGCCATGTTGTTCTCAGTATGTCACCCTGGTGTCTCACTACTCTTCCCAGCAGTGCACAGGTCAAACTGTAAACGCATACAGGCATACCCCGCTTTAAGTACACTCACTTTACATACACTCGCGAGTAAGGACATACCCCTGAGTGTATGTAAAGTGCCTCACAAGTACTGTACAGACATTTGGCAGCCGCAGTAGAAGGAGCTGAAGCTCCGAGAGCATAGCCCTCCCTGTTCCAGTGTGCCCCTGACATCCCCACTACAGCCCCATGAGTCCTCAACTACAGCTCCTGACACCCCCACTACAGCCCCTGACACCCCACTACACCCTAGAAGTGAAAAAAGGTATTGTTTCACTTTAAGTACATTTTCGTTTTACATACATGCTCTGGTCCCATTGTGTACTTAAAAGTGGGGTATGCCTGTAAAACATAAGAAAACTGCGCCGATCAACAAATGCCAATACAGCATATTCAGGAGCCGTGTTTGCTAAACTGGAACTTCCTATCTCAAACTGTAAATGTCTCTCAAAATGGCCGACAAGCCAGGACAGCAAAATGGTGGATGAAAACCGCACACCTCATGGACAACAATGGCGCTATTAACGCATGCAATTTTTCCCACCAAAACCAGCATGGGACGTCACAATGAACACCACATTGGTTCCCCTACACAAAGAAAAACACGAATTGCCTCCACCAGGTTCCAACGCAGAAAAGATCGCACTATATTCGCACCAAACATCAAAATCTGCCCCAAAGGCTGAGAAATTCCACCAGCAACATAGCTGACGAATGCCACAGCATGGTCACATGATATCATACCCAAAGGAAAGGTGGCTGCACCTTCCCTTATAGGATCCCTTATAGGATACCCACAGGCTAAGGAAAAACTGTGCCTCAAAATGGCAGACAAACCTGCAAGGCTAACAAAAGCCAAGAATGGCGCCATTACTTTTTCCCGCCAAAACCAGGATCTCTTCACTAGAGAACCAAAAATGCTTTTCTCCACAAAGACTGACTACACCATTGAAACTTTTCTAAATTATCATCAAAATCCACTGAAAAGGTGTCAGCTACACTCTACAAGGACCACATGTACACTTACAAACTTAGCCTCCCTTTTGCCAACTAAACAGCACATTCAATAAATGTTAGTTACATGACAATATTAAAAACATATTCATTTCTCTAAGTCCATATACTCTGAGATATTCACCACTTTTCTCTACCTAAAGTTCACACACACAGTGGCCTCAGCTTCCATAACAAGCCATTGCAGAGACAGGCAATGCCTGGCCACTTGGATATGCGGCGGGAACTTTCAACTCAAAAACCAAACACTTTTGTTAAAATATTTTTACACTTATGGGGACATGTGTCTTTGTCCCCTATAAAGGCAAAAATCACAATTTATCCATTTCTATTTTTCATAGAAATCACAAACACTACACACATACAGTACAATGTTGCTTGTATGTCTGCTTAGAGTGTCTTTCCCTCAGGGCAAAGCCCCTGCAACACAAAACAGTGGGCAAGCCCTTCCCCCATTCAAGCACGTAGCTCACAAACAAACCTCTGAGAAATACAAAAAGCTCACCCAAACACACACATTGCAGACTGAATAATCCCACATCTATACCTTCATTTCATACACAATATACAGTTTCCATCAGCATTCACACAGGCACAAACACTACACACAACTTTGTAATGAAAATTGGAAAGTCAATAGATACACAACTTTCAAACATGTTGGGAGTGATAGCCATGTTGCCTGCCCCTCCCCCGCTAAACCTCATGGGGCAGCCATTTTCAGCTTCTCTCACACAAACATCCAGGCACACCCAGGCATACCCACACAGGCACACACAATCAAATTCACAAGCATACAATCGGATTTGCAGACATACACACGCACACACACTGCAAACTTAAAGCATTATTTCAAAAAGACAATTTTTTTTTTCGTTTCAAAGTACAGCCTCTTCACGCATCAATCACATTGCAGGTCCACCCTCCTCCTCTGCTGATCTGATGCTCAAAGAGGCCGCAATTGGTCCCAATCGTGAGTCGCCATTCTGTGGTAGAAATATGGGTTGTTTGCAGAGCACACAGCCCATATTTCCTGTGCTCTATAAGCACACACTTTAGATTCATCTTTTTGCAATAATGCTATCTTTAAGTTTGCTAAAATCCACTCACCGTTCATCCCATCATTCATCCAAGAAGCAAGGCTCACATATAGATCTTATCGTCAGGCCATCCCAGCATAGACTGCCTAGCCGACGCCTAATCATAGGCTTTTATTAAACTCAAAAGATCTCACACAGGAGGTGATTGGCTGCAGCACCCAATCCCCTCCCCCATGGGCGGGAACCTCACAGGATGTTCCTTCCTCACAGGAAAATGACCATACAAGGAAAATGGCAATACCTGGACATTCCTTCCAACAGGAGATGTCATACATGAATACAATAACGTAGGATGGCTAAAGTTACCATTGATAGGAATTCTTATTCTGCGCTATTCCATAGAATAACACATATTAAGATTATACTATTATTGAATGGGGGAGGGAGGCTATCTGCAGACGCATGCTACGAATTCCAACCAATGTTGATCAGACACAGCAGAGACAAGAGCGCGCATCCGCCTATAACCAATGATGTCATTGCAGAGCGAGCATATCCCCTCCTTAACGATCGTCCATGCTAATGCACAGAGGGCCCCCGTTGGTGGACATATCCGCACCCTGCAAACATCACACTCCAACCTCAAGACGTTTTCCCCTATCAGACGGGATTCAACCAGCCTCAGACTACCCCAATCAGCTCTTTTAGAGCGGGTTGCGGAAGTACTAACACTGGGTGACACTATGACAATACATATTAAATACATCTCCATAAAAATCTCCACAACAATATTCACTGTGTTCTTCAGTTTATCACACATTTGAGCTACGTCCAGTGGCTATTTATTTGTATTTTAATACCCTTGGTAAAACAAAAGGGGGAGGGGGGAAGGGGGGGGGGAAGAACAACCTCCCAAAAATCCATGGAGAGGGATAGAGTAAAAAAGCACACTAGTAATAAAAAGGAAATTGTGTAGCAATGTCATACCTGGATCGCCTGTGTGAAAGGCTAGGTCCAAATAATTTTAAGGGGAACTCTACGCCAAATAAAAAAAAAATGGCGTGGAGTTCCCCCCTAAAATCCATACCAGACCCTTTATCCAAGCACGCAACCTGGCAGGTCGTAGGAAAAGTGGGGGGGACAAGAGAACGCCCCCCCTCCTGAACCGTACCAGGCCACATGCCCTCAACATGGGGAGGATGCTTTGGGGGTCTGTGACCAGGCCCGGACTGGCCATAGGGCATACCGGGCAAATGCCCGGTGGACCGCGGCGGCCCGCGGGCCGCCAGTGGTCCGTGATGACCCCCGACGACCCGCGGTGGCCCGCAGGCCGCTGGACTGCATGTCACGTTTTCCCCATCATCTCCAATGTCTCCGGAGGCAGCCGGAGTTGGTGGGCAGAGCTGGGGGTGTGGCTTCTCCCTCCACTCCTCCCACAGACTCGTTCACTCTGGCTCAGTGGCGGTGCGTCCATAGTGGGCGCTGGAGCGCCGCCCCCTCTCGCTCCTGCGCCCGTCACTCACAACAATACATAGGTTCATGCATTGCATGAACCTATGAATTGTTGTCGCCGCTGCCGCCCACTATTCAGATGGCCGGCCCCCTGTTGAGCGCCGGCCATCTGAATAACAGTGGCTGGTTGGTGTTTGGAAGTGTCTATCAAAGCCAGCGGCTCTGATAGGCTTCCCGATTACAGCCTGAGGGCTGTAATCGGCTTTCAAATAGCTAACCAGAGGATGCACAGGGGGTGCGTTCCCTGGTTAACACTGACAGGCGTTTCAGCCAATCAGGTTCACCGGGTCTGGTTACCGGTAACCTGATTGGCTGAAGCGTCATCGAGGTCGGGAGAAGACATCGAGGACGGAAGAAGGACGGCGCTGACCCGAGGAAGGTAAGTGCAGGGCTGGGGGGGACAAACTGTCTGCATTTGGGGACAAACTGGCTGTATTTGGGGGGAAACTGGCTGTATATGGGGACAAACTGGCTGCATTTGGGGACAAACTGGCTGCATTTGGGGACAAACTGGCTGTATATGGGGACAAACTGGCTGCATTTGGGGACAAACTGGCTGCATTTGGGGACAAACTGGCTGTATATGGGGACAAACTGGCTGCATTTGGGGAAAACTGGCTGCATTTTGGGACAAACTGGCTGCATTTTGGGACAAACTGGCTGTATATGGGGACAAACTGGCTGCATTTGGGGACAAACTGGCTGCATTTGGGGACAAACTGGCTGCATTTGGGGACAAACTGGCTGTATATGGGGACAAACTGGCTGCATTTGGGGAAAAACTGGCTGCATTTGGGGACAAACTGGCTGTATTTGGGGACAAACTGGCTGTATATGGGGACAAACTGGCTATATATGGGGACAAACTGGCTGTATATGGGGACAAACTGGCTGTATATGGGGACAAACTGGCTGCATTTGGGGACAAACTGGTTGTATATGGGGACAAACTGGCTGTACATGGGGACAAACTGGCTGTACATGGGGACAAACTGGCTGTACATGGGGACAAACTGGCTATACTTGGGGACAAACTGGCTGTACTTGGGGACAAACTGGCTGTACTTGGGGACAAACTGGCTGTATATGGGGACAAACTGGCTATATTTGGGGGGAAACTGGCTGCATTTGAGGGGGCAAACTGGTGGCATTTGGGCACAGTGGCTGCGTTTAATGGGCACAGTGGCAGCAATTGATGGGTTTTTTTTTCAGTTTGTTTGCGCCCCCCCCCCCCCCAAAAAAAAATTTTGAGCACCAGCCGCCACTGCTCTGGCTGATCCCACAGCTGAAGGAGAAAGAAACGAGGACACAGCAGCCAGAGTGTCTTCATCTCCAGGCATGCTGTAAGTTACTGCACTGCTGCACATGTCACTACATAGATTCCTAACCTGGCACCATACCACCCCAGCCTGCCCTATGCCACCGCACCCTGCCCTATGCGTGCCACTGCACCCTGCCTTTTGCCACCGCACCCTACCCTATGCCACCGCAACCTGCCCCATGCCACCGCAAACTGCTCTATACCACCCCAACTTGCCCTATGCCACCGCAAACTGCTCTATGCCACCGCAACCTGCCCTATGCCACCGCAAACTGCCGTATACCACCGCAAACTGCCCTATACCACCCCAGCCTGCCCTATGCCACCGCAACCTGCCCTATGCCACCGCAAACTGCTCTATACCACCCCAACCTGCCCTATGCCACCGCAAACTGCTCTATACCACCCCAACCTGCCCTATGCCACCCAGCCTGCCATATACCACCGCAAACTGCCCTATACCACCCAAACCTGCTCTATACCACCGAAGCCTGCCCTATACAACCCCAACCTGCCTATGCCACCCCAGCCTGCCCTATATCACCACAACCTGCCCTATATTACCCCAACCTGCCCTATATCGCCCCAGTCGGCCCAATACCACCCATTACTTTAATTTACAGGGGTCATTTGGGGGTGCGCTTCGTGACCGTGCGCTGCCTGCAGGGCGCTGGGCAGGATAGACAGGAGGGGGGTGACACCATGTTTTGCCGCACCAGGTGACACCAACCCTAGTTACGCCACTGCCCCAGTGCACTCTCAGCTGCGGGTCGGAGCCGCACTCCAGTGACAGTGACACCCGTCAGCACATCAGGGGGCCTGGGACCCGCAACGATCCCCTTCTCTCTGGCAAGGTGGCCGCGGCACTGATGATCTCTTCAGTCTCGGCTCGGCTGTCTCACACAGCCGAGCAGAGTGAAGCCGCCTCCCCCTCCTCCTTTATGTCCACACAGGGGGAGGGGACCCAACATGCAGTCCCGTGCTGATCTGAGGTACATTATAGGTCTGAAGGGGGGTCTGTATTGTAGGGGGGGTTTCTGTATTGTAGGGGTGGTCTGAAATGTAGGGGGGTTCTGTATTGTAGGGGAGTCTGTAATGTAGGGGGGGTTCTGTATTGTAGGGGGGTCTGTACTGTAGGGAGGGGGTCTGTACTGTAGGGGGGGTCTGTAATGTAGGGGGGTCTGTATTGTAGAGGGGGGCTGTAATGTAGGGGGGTCTGTATTGTAGAGGGGGTCTGTACTGTAGGGAGGGGGTCTGCACTGTAGGGAGGTCTGTGTAACATGCAGGGGGTCCAGAACTGTTAGGGGGTGTCTGTGTAACAAACTGTGGGGGGCTGTGTCATGTAAAGGGGTCCAGAGGGGCAGTGCTATGTAATGTAAAGGGGTCCAGAGGTGCAGGGTGCTGTGTAATGTAAAGGGGTCCAGAGGTGCAGGGTGCTGTGTAATGTAAAGGGGCCCAGAGGTGCAGGGTGCTGTGTAATGTAAAAAGGTCCAGAGGTGCGGTGCTATGTAATGTAAAGGGGTCCAGGGTGCTGTGTAATGTAAAGGGGTCCAGAGGTACAAGGTGCTGGAACCCCACATCCCATCATTAACCGTCGCCGCGCCCCCCGGGCTCCTCAGTCTAAAATGCCCGGGCCTATTTTTTGTCCCAGTCCGGGCCTGTCTGTGACCCCTCAAAGCACCATGTCCCCATGTTGATTGAGACAAGGGCCTCATCCCCACAACCCAGTGGTTGTGGGGGTCTGCGGGCGGGGGGCTTATCGGAATCTGGAAGACCCCTTTAACAAAGGGGACCCCCAGATCCCGGCACCCCCTATGTGAATTGGTAAGGGGTACATTGTACCCCTACCATTTCACAGAGAAAGTGTAAATTTTTTTTAAAAAACACAGACACATTTGGGAAAGTCCTTTATTAAAAATAAAAAAATAAAAAACCCATTCCAGCGATGTAATCCAGTCTGTCCAGTGTTGTTCTCTATGTCCCGCGGTGATCTGATGTCCAGCACTGCAGTCTCCTCCAGTCTCCACACCACACGAAACCCCCATGATGTACGAGGGGGCGGGGCCACGCGTCACATCCTAGGGTAAGCCCAAGCTTTCCTCCGCTTGTCGGGGAGTAGCCAATGACGTAGGTGGGATCCCGCCTACGTCATTGGCTATTCCCAGCAAGCGGGGAAAGCCGGGGCTTACCCCTATGATCTGACGGGTGACCCCGCCCCTCGTACATCAGGCCCCGCCTACGTCTTTGGCTGAGCGGACCTGATGGGGAACATGATTTGATTCCTCTGCAGTGTAATAAATGAATAGACCCTGCCCCTTCTCACGTTCCCCATAAGGTGCGCTCAGCCTTACACCCAGTGAAGGTGACCCCTACGTCATTGGCTGAGCGGATCTGATAGGGATCACCAAATCACCACGGGACATAGAGAACAACGCTGGACAGACTGGATTACATCGCTGGAATGGGTTTTTCATTTTTTTATTTTTAATAAAGGACTTTCCCAAATGTGTCCGTGTTTTTTTTTACAATTTTTTACACTTTCTTTGTGAAATGGTAGGTGTACAATGTACCAAGTTACCAATTCACATATGGGGGGCCGGAATCTGGGGGTCCCCTTTGTTTGTTGTTTGTCCCCTTCCAGATTCCGATAAGCCCCCTGCCCGTAGACCCCCACAACCACCGGGCAAGGGTTGTGGGGATGAGGCCCTTATCCCCATCAACATGGGGACATGGTGCTTTGGGGTCCAGACCCCAAAGAATTCTCCCCATGTTGAGGGCATGTGGCCTGGTATGGTTCAGGAGGGGGGCGCTCTCTCGTCCCCCCCCCCCTCTTTTCCTGCGGCCTGCCAGGTTGCGTGCTCGGATAAAGGGTCTGGTATGGATTTTTGGGGGGAACTCCACGCCATTTTTTTTTTATTTGGCGTGGAGTTCCCCTTAAAATCCATACCAGACCTGAAGGCGACGCTGAGATAGGATGGCTCTTACGGCATTTTCTGAAGCGTCCACTTCAAGGACGTAAGGTGATGCAAAATCTGGGTGCTGCAGAATGGGTGCTGAGGTAAATAAAGTCTTTAACCGGTCGAAAGCTGCTTGGGCTGCAGGTGTCCATGAAAAACTGGTGTTCTGTCTTGTAAGCTGGGTGATCGGAGAGATGATGGCAGAGAAATTCCTAATAAATTTGCGATAGAAATTGGCAAATCCTATGAATCTCTGTGTGGTCTTCCGGTCTGTAGGAGTGGGCCATTCCAGAATAGATTTGACCTTTTGGGGATCCATGGAGATGCCTGAGGTGGAAATAATAAGTCCTAGGAACTGAATTGTTTCTTTTTCAAATTCACATTTTTTCAGCTTTTACAAATAGTCCATGATCTCTTAGCCGGCCGAGAATCTTCTTCACATGCTCACGGTATGCAGAGATGGAATTGGAGAAAATCAGGATATCGTCTAAATAGACAATCAGGAACAAGGAAGTCTCTAAAGATATCATTGACAAAATGTTGGAATGTTGCTGGGGCATTGCACAACCCGAAGGGCATGATGAGATACTCGTAGTGTCCAAATCTAGTGCAGAAGGCCGTCTTCCATTCGTCCCCTTGGCGGATCCGAACTAAGTTATATGCGCCCCGTAAATCGAGCTTTGTGAACACAGTAGATGTCTTAAAGCGCTGAAAAAGTTCCAGAACCAGGGGCAAAGGATATCTGTTCTTGATGGTGACCTTGTTTAATTCCCTGTAGTCAACACAAGGGCGCAAGGTATGGTCCTTTTTTTCAACAAAAAATATTCCAGCACCCGCGGGGGACGTGGAAGCCCGAATAAAGCCCTTCTCCAAGTTTTCATTGATATATTGATGTAGTACTTTAAAGCGGAGGTTCCACGGCTTTTCGTTTTTTTTTTTTTTGCCCCATTAAATTATCATTACCATTGCAATTGCTTACTCACTGTTCCTAATGTGCAAACCGCCACCATTCCGTTTTCCGACACAAGGATGACTTATAAAACCTCCGTGGGACATTTCCATTTTGCTTGTGGGCAATAGGAGCCCACAAGCTCCTACTTCCTGATTGCGGAGAATGCTGTCTTCCCAGCATTCTCCGCTCGATCCCGCGCATGCTCAGTGCACCGTCAACACTGAGGGTTGCCAACACAATGGGCGGCGACGTAGAAAGTTCCCGCCCCCGTTGTCATGGCAACGTCGTCAACAACCTGAATCCCAGTTTATAAAATGGCGCCATTAGAGACGCCCTCGTCACGTGACCGACGTCACGCGTCACTTCACGAGTGAAATCTCTCGAGATTTCAAGGTACGGCGCTCCACTATTCATTTAGCAAATATGTCCCACAACGCATTGCGGCGCCGGGGAAAGCATCAGCTACGCCTACTCCCGCGGGAGGGGAATACCGGAAATCACTTTTCAGATGGCAATAATAAGGTATTTAATTTTAAAAAATTAAAATGGTTTGCCGATTCAGTATGTGCATTGTGCACTGTTTTTTTTAAAATAATGTTGTATGTTTGGGTGAACCTCCGCTTTAAGTTGTAGTTCAGAGAGGGGAAAGATGTGCCCGAAAGGGATTTCTGCACCTGGCAACAGTTCAATCGGGCAGTCATACGGGCGGTAAGGTGGGAGGACGTCTGCCTTCTGTTTGTCAAACACTTTCAAAAATTTCTTGATAGGCAGCTGGTATGAGTTGTGTTATGGAAGAGTCAGTGTGTACCCCAAGAAGGGGTGCAGGTTTCATGGGAATGGGGTGAAGGCAGGACTGCTGGCTGTAGGCAGATGAAAAGGTCAGTTCACCTGATTCCCAGCTGATCTGCGGGTTATGGGCTTGCAACCAGGGGATGCCCAAGATAACGGGAAACAGAGGAGATGGGATAATGTCCAAGCGCAAGTATTCCCGATGACCAGTATCAGATATAGCCAGTAGTGGGTAAGTCTCGTGTGTGTGATAGGCCCAGACCTGAGACGGGATCCATCGGCCAGATGGATGGACAACAAGCGTGTCTTTGCTTGTGAAGGGATCTGATGACGTAGGGCAAAGTCCTTGTCCATATAACAGCTGCAGGCTCCAGAATCGATTATAGCTGAGACTTGGATGGATTTCCTGGGGATCTGAAGTGGCAGGAACAGGGTAATATGTGCAGCTTTACTCCCTAAGGAGCAGTTGGCAAGATAGGTAGAGAGTATGGTCTTGGTTCTTGTAGGTCTCACAGGTCAGTCTTGAAGATAATGTCCAGCTACCCCACCCCACAGTAAAGACACAAATCCTCCCGTCGTTGTCGCAACTTTTCCTCATTGGAGAGCGGGGAAGGCAGAAGTCCAAGTTTCTTGGGATTTGCCTGTCGATTCGCTGGAGGTACGGAGACGCCTTCCTTCTCTTCTCTCCTCTCTGAACCTCCGATCCAGCTGGCAAGGTTAACAAGGTCTTCAGAGGAACTGTGGATCCCCAAACTAGCAAGTTCATCCTTGAGTTGTTCAGACAGGCCAAGGCGGAAATTGTGCCGTAAGGCTGGATCATTCCAGCCTGTATCAGAGGCCCACAGGTGGAATTCTGCTACATAGTCCTCAGAGGGTCGATGCCCCTGGCATAGGGTATAAAGAGTAGACTCTGCAGTGGTTGTACGCTGGAGGTCATCGTAGAGCAGAGCCATTGCTTCAAAGAATGAAGAGAGAGTCCAGGATTGTGCTGTCCTGTTCCAGGAGCTGATGGCCCCAGGACTGTGAGTCACCGAGAAGTAGGGATATAGCAAACCCCCCCTGGTGGTTTCTAGTGTGAAGGTTCTCGGCTGTAGGGAGAAGTAAAGCTCACAAGAGTTCTTAAGTGCACGGAATTGGTGGCGGTCGCCAGTGAATTGCTCAGGTGCAGGGACTCATGGTTCAGGTGGTGGCATAGTCTCTATGGATGTGAAAAAAATCTGTTCAGACGAGGAGCAGCCAGGTGCGATAACAGGTGCGGGAGTAGCCACAGTACAAGTCATGGGTCGGATGTGATCCTCCAGCTGCTAGTAGCTTTTCTGCAACGTGCGGACTGCCTGGGTAAGAGAGGCAAGTTGCAGGCATAGCGACTCCAGCGGTGAAGCCCTCCCTCGATCTCCGACATCTGACTGAGTGGTACTGTCACGTACCTGGTGGACATCAAGCTGGAGAGGGGGCTTCTCTTGCACCTCCTGTCTGACACCCCTGATTGTGATGACAGGGAGTGACGGACACAGAGTGGCACGAGGGCAGAAGTAATGAATGGCACTGGCTGAGTCTTGGCAGGAACCAGGTGGCTGGAGAGCATTGAGCAGACTCTGAGAACAGGAGCTCCGTATTGCTGGGTCAGCAGATGGAGGCGTAGCCGGGATGTAAGTCAGGAGGTCCTCAACATCCGGACAGAGCAGGTACCGAGACGAGAGGCAGAGGCAGAGACGGGACACAGGCAGGGTTCGGTACACAGTCGAGAAGCTAGATACAGGAACATCAGGCAGAAGCGGAGTCAGACACAAGCCGGGATAAGGTAGGCAGTCGGAGGTGAAAAAGTAGGTTCAGGTGAAGCCAGGTCAAGACACAGGAAACTTGGATCAGATCGGGTAAACAGACACTAGCTGAAAGACCACTCAGCAATGTTCATGTGTCAGTGTTCCGTTTAAATAGGGTTACTTGGGGCCCATACGTGCACGTGCGTGCGCCAATACAAGTCTTTCTTTGTGCACACACTGGTGTGCCTGTGCTTAGGCGCAGGCGTGCGTCTGTTGGCCGGGCTTCTCTTACACTGTCTATGCTCTGCTGCATGACTGAAGGGAGGTCTGTGATGGGGGGGAAATGACTGCCCGGAGGACAGTTATGGGGCCAATGACAGCAGAGAGGACTGTGATGGGGGAGGCCATGACTGCATGGAGTACTGTAATGGGGACCATGACTGCAAGGAGGACTGTGATGGGGGGCCATGACTGCAAGGAGGGCTGTGATAAGGGCATGATTGCAAGGAGGACTGTGATGGAGAAGGCTATGACTGCATGGAGGCCTGTGATGGGGGCCATGACTGCAAGGAGGACTGTGATGGGGGCCATGACTGCAAGGAGGACTGTGATGGGGAGGCCATGACTGCAAGGAGGATTGTGATGGGGGCTCCATGACTGCAAGGAGGACTGTGATGGGGTCATGACTTCAAGGAGGACTGTGATGGGGGGCCATGACTGCAAGGAGGACTGTGATGAGGGCAATGACTGCAAGGGGCACTGTGATGTGGGGGGCATGGCTGCAATGACTGCAAGGGGCACTTTTATGTGGGGGGGGGCTGACTTCAATGACTGCAAAGGGCACGGTGATGTGGGGGGGCATGACTGCAATGACTGCAAGGGGCACTGTGGTGGGGGGCTCATAACTGCAAGTGGCATTGTGATATAAAGGGGAGTGTACTATAAAGGGGCACTGTAATCATTACAGTGCAGTCCCCTTTATATCCCAGTGCAGTGCAGGGGGGTTGTAAGACTCCCCGTTCTCTGGAAAAATTCTGCTACACTAAAAGCTGTCCCTGGTGCCCAAAAAGTTGGAGACTGCTGGTTTATAATGCCCTATTTGGTTGCACTGAGGCATTGAAACAAGTGTAGCACTACTCCCGGAGGAACCGCTGAAGTGTCTTTTGATTTCCATGAACACCTCAAGGTGACATACCTTGCTCATCCAGTAGTTACCGACACACTTTGAGGTATTTCAGAGTTTATTCGGCCAAGCATAGCCTAAATGAAGAGAGGATTAGAAAGTGTACTTATATAAATAAATTGTAGCGGGGTATTCCCCTTTAAGACAGAGAGACAAGAAGTTCCAGGTGAGAGGTGAGTCGGGAGGAAGTAAAGAGACATTACTGGAAGTGAAAGCAGAGGAGAGAGAGACTACATCTCCCAGTACATCTTGCAGCACCCAGGGTGCATTGCTCCAGAACAGAGACTGCTGGGGCAGACTTTATAAAGGGGAGGCGGAGTTTTGGTCGCTCTTTTTGGGACACGAGACTTCACAGACGGATCCTCCTGTGTGGAGGTGTCGGAGTGCAAGGCCTGAAGCCTGAGGCCTTGCTCTGCATCAAAGAGCCTTCCACCCCCCTCTGCGAGCCTGGGTGGCATCTGACTTTGTGCGCTACAGCCTTGTCGGATCGGGGGCCCGATCGTTGGAGAGATCGTGTGTGTGTGACACGGCCGGTGGAGGTTTCCCGGACTGGATCCGTAGTCCGGTGGGTGAGAGGGCATAAGCCCAGCTAAGATACTGTTACTGTATATAGGCCTATAGACTGCCGTGGCCTACAAGTTATTTTGATACCCCTATTGAACAGCCTTGTCAGAACTGAGCTTGCGGCTTTATTTAACCAAGTTCTATACCCCTTGGATTACAAAGTTATACTCTGTTTAAAGTGCACCACCATTACAGACCTGCCGGTGAAGAAAGAAGGACTAAGTTAAATATTAGAACCAGGCCTGGTGGGGATTCTAGCGTGTTTAATTACTGCGCCATAGGGCACTTAGTTAACGGTCGCCCGTATGGCGCATCTGTAGCGTGTGTTACTACATAGTGTGTTAGAGTGGCAGGACGCTGCCCTTAGGAGTGATTATCTTGAACTGTGATTACTGTTACCCCTTTTATCCATATTGAGAAAATAAGTAAAACACTTTATCTATTACAATTCATTACTGTGTCCTGGCTTAGTTATTATATTGCATAGGATATATCATTGATTATTAGTACTAGCTGTGCCAGAAGGGGGTAGAGCCTATTGCCGGGGGTTGGCGGAGCTGCACTCAGGGCCCAAATCTAATTCTGCGGCCTCCTTAGTTGGAGGTATCGCTACACGTGGGGGTTCTCGTCCGGGATCCTGATACAGCAGGTGAACGCCAGAAGTGCCGGCATGGACCCCATCAAAGTAGTCCAATGGTGCGAAGCAGAAGGGACACGCTCAGAAGCGAGCGTGGCCATTGAACTTCCAGGGAGTGACTGGAGAGAGAAACAAATTAAAGAGGTGGTACAAATATTGTCCCCGGATAGAAAGGCTTACATGGTCGCAATGAGACCAGACTCAAGGACCAACTGCACCTATGCACTGATAGAGTGGGGACAGGATGTCCCTGAAAACTTCCATGGTGCCAGTATAAAATTGTCCGAAAAGACTGAGTTCCACCTGACACATCCTAGTCAGAAGCAGTTAGAACCCTTGGACAGGAAAGCAGGGGCTGCTGTTAAATCGCAGGCAGAGCAACAGCTGATTGATCTGAAACGACAGTACCGTGACATACAAGAGAGGTTTCAGGAGACTTCCAGTATGATAGCTGAACGCATTAAGGAGTTACGTGTCGCTCCTGAGGATCAGAAAGATGGTCAGATAAAGCCCAAACCTGGGAAGGTACCGAAGAAACAAGCTCAGGGTCGCCTGCAGGAAGTAACCATCCGGAAGGATTTCCGCATTGATGGCCAGATAGGAGAAAGAGGGCAGAAGGACAAACTGTCCTACACCAACCTCCTACACCAAATAGAGTTGGGGTTACAGAAAGGATATCAGGAATCTGAAATTAGAGAGGCTGTAATCCATGCCATCAGCCCAGGTTCAAGTGTCAGGGGCATGTTAGAGAGGAAGGGTGGATTGACCCTGAACCAGCTAAAGAGGATACTGAAAAGCTACTATGAGGAGGAAGATGCTGCTGAGTTATTTCATCGACTGATAAATATGACCCAGGAGAGTGGAGAGACTCCTCAGAACTTCCTATTCCGGGCCATTGAGCTCAAGGACCGCCTGTTGTCCACATCCAAGGATGAAGGAAATGGGGAGCATTTTGGAGTCGAGCTAGTCCAAAAGAAATTCCGGAGATCTGTGACTACGGGATTGAGGAGTGACTACATCAAGCTACAGCTGAAGCAGCATTTGGAAGATCCCTCAACTCTGGATGAGGTCCTCATTGAGAAAATGAATGAAGCAGATAAGATGGAGATTGAGAAGGGCCAAAAACAGAGGAAACTTCAATCTCCTAGCACCACAAGTGCCAAAGTACAACAGATAGATGTCCCTTCAGACACTCGGGAGCTTAGTGTACTGGCAGCAAGCACTGAACAGGGATCATGGTCTTCACCTATTCACCACTTCCCCACAAGTCAGACTGGACTGGAGGAGCTGTTCCAGACCCAGAAAGAAATACTAGAGATGATGACGATGTTGATGACTCGTCTGGTGAAACCCCAGACAGAAGAGGTCTCACCACTCATGGCACCAAAGACCCCTACCACTAACCGCTCTATGAAACCAATACAGAGAGTAGGGATGGGCCCGGTGCTCGATTCGAACCCATGTTCGAATCGAGCATCGGGCGTTCGCTCGCTCGTCGAGCCCAGAACTATTTGGGCCGTTCGCATCACATTCGTGTGATGCGAGCGGCCCCGCAATGCATTGCGGCCGGCGCGGCCGGCGCAGTGCATTGCTGGCTGATGATTGGCCAAGCATGCACTGTGACCCCGCATGCTTGGCCAATCACAGCGCCCGAAACTCGGAGAGCAATAATTGGCTACAGGCAGGACGCCTGTAGCCAATTACAGCTCAGGGGCTTTAGTACACGCCCCACCATTTAAAAGGCCGCCACGCCATCGGCCCCGGTCACATGAGTTCCGGCTTTAGGAGAGATTAGTCTGCTGATTCTGTCTTTGCTTGATACTGAAAGATTTGCTCTTCTTTGCTAAACCATTGGCTATTTCTTTGCTAAACCATTGCTACCTAAGTCATTGATCGTTCATTGCTGCTGATTGCACAGTTAGTGTGTTATTAGCTGCTGCTGGGGATTAGTCTGGTGCGTGCTTACTGTTAGTACAGTATTGCAGTAGTACCAACCGCAGTGCTGTTAGCACAGCATTGCACCCCAACAGCACCCATAGGACTTCTAGTGTGTTAGTGGCAGCAAACAGAGCTCCTATATTTTCTTCTCAGCAGCACCCATAGGACTTCTAGTGTGTTAGTGGCAGCAAACAGAGCTCCTATATTTTCTTCTCAGCAGCACCCATAGGACTTCTAGTGTGTTAGTGGCAGCAAACAGAGCTCCTATATTTTCTTCTCAGCAGCACCCATAGGACTTCTAGTGTGTTAGTGGCAGCAAACAGAGCTCCTATATTTTCTTCTCAGCAGCACCCATAGGACTTCTAGTGTGTTAGTGGCAGCAAACAGAGCTCCTATATTTTCTTCTCAGCAGCACCCATAGGACTTCTAGTGTGTTAGTGGCAGCAAACAGAGCTCCTATATTTTCTTCTCAGCACCACCCATAGGACTTCTAGTGTGTTAGTGGCAGCAAACAGAGCTCCTATATTTTCTTCTCAGCAGCACCCATAGGACTTCTAGTGTGTTAGTGGCAGCAAACAGAGCTCCTATATTTTCTTCTCAGCAGCACCCATAGGACTTCTAGTGTGTTAGTGGCAGCAAACAGAGCTCCTATATTTTCTTCTCAGCAGCACCCATAGGACTTCTAGTGTGTTAGTGGCAGCAAACAGAGCTCCTATATTTTCTTCTCAGCAGCACCCATAGGACTTCTAGTGTGTTAGTGGCATCACACAGAGCTCCTATATTTTCTTCTCAGCAGCACCCATAGGACTTCTAGTGTGTTAGTGGCAGCAAACAGAGCTCCTATATTTTCTGCTCAGCAGCACCCATAGGACTTCTAGTGTGTTAGTGGCATCACACAGAGCTCCTATATTTTCTTCTCAGCAGCACCCATAGGACTTCTAGTGTGTTAGTGGCAGCAAACAGAGCTCCTATATTTTCTTCTCAGCAGCACCCATAGGACTTCTAGTGTGTTAGTGGCATCACACAGAGCTCCTATATTTTCTTCTCAGCAGCACCCATAGGACTTCTAGTGTGTTAGTGGCAGCAAACAGAGCTCCTATATTTTCTTCTCAGCAGCACCCATAGGACTTCTAGTGTGTTAGTGGCAGCAAACAGAGCTCCTATATTTTCTTCTCAGCAGCACCCATAGGACTTCTAGTGTGTTAGTGGCATCACACAGAGCTCCTATATTTTCTTCTCAGCAGCACCCATAGGACTTCTAGTGTGTTAGTGGCAGCAAACAGAGCTCCTATATTTTCTTCTCAGCAGCACCCATAGGACTTCTAGTGTGTTAGTGGCAGCAAACAGAGCTCCTATATTTTCTTCTCAGCAGCACCCATAGGACTTCTAGTGTGTTAGTGGCAGCAAACAGAGCTCCTATATTTTCTTCTCAGCAGCACCCATAGGACTTCTAGTGTGTTAGTGGCATCACACAGAGCTCCTATATTTTCTTCTCAGCAGCACCCATAGGACTTCTAGTGTGTTAGTGGCAGCAAACAGAGCTCCTATATTTTCTTCTCAGCAGCACCCATAGGACTTCTAGTGTGTTAGTGGCAGCAAACAGAGCTCCTATATTTTCTTCTCAGCAGCACCCATAGGACTTCTAGTGTGTTAGTGGCATCACACAGAGCTCCTATATTTTCTTCTCAGCAGCACCCATAGGACTTCTAGTGTGTTAGTGGCAGCAAACAGAGCTCCTATATTTTCTTCTCAGCAGCACCCATAGGACTTCTAGTGTGTTAGTGGCAGCAAACAGAGCTCCTATATTTTCTTCTCAGCAGCACCCATAGGACTTCTAGTGTGTTAGTGGCAGCAAACAGAGCTCCTATATTTTCTTCTCAGCAGCACCCATAGGACTTCTAGTGTGTTAGTGGCAGCAAACAGAGCTCCTATATTTTCTTCTCAGCAGCACCCATAGGACTTCTAGTGTGTTAGTGGCATCACACAGAGCTCCTATATTTTTTTCTCAGCAGCACCCATAGGACTTCTAGTGTGTTAGTGGCAGCAAACAGAGCTCCTATATTTTCTTCTCAGCAGCACCCATAGGACTTCTAGTGTGTTAGTGGCAGCAAACAGAGCTCCTATATTTTCTTCTCAGCAGCACCCATAGGACTTCTAGTGTGTTAGTGGCATCACACAGAGCTCCTATATTTTCTTCTCAGCAGCACCCATAGGACTTCTAGTGTGTTAGTGGCAGCAAACAGAGCTCCTATATTTTCTTCTCAGCAGCACCCATAGGACTTCTAGTGTGTTAGTGGCAGCAAACAGAGCTCCTATATTTTCTTCTCAGCAGCACCCATAGGACTTCTAGTGTGTTAGTGGCAGCAAACAGAGCTCCTATATTTTCTTCTCAGCAGCACCCATAGGACTTCTAGTGTGTTAGTGGCATCACACAGAGCTCCTATATTTTCTTCTCAGCAGCACCCATAGGACTTCTAGTGTGTTAGTGGCAGCAAACAGAGCTCCTATATTTTCTGCTCAGCAGCACCCATAGGACTTCTAGTGTGTTAGTGGCATCACACAGAGCTCCTATATTTTCTTCTCAGCAGCACCCATAGGACTTCTAGTGTGTTAGTGGCATCACACAGAGCTCCTATATTTTCTTCTCAGCAGCACCCATAGGACTTCTAGTGTGTTAGTGGCAGCAAACAGAGCTCCTATATTTTCTTCTCAGCAGCACCCATAGGACTTCTAGTGTGTTAGTGGCAGCAAACAGAGCTCCTATATTTTCTTCTCAGCAGCACCCATAGGACTTCTAGTGTGTTAGTGGCAGCAAACAGAGCTCCTATATTTTCTTCTCAGCAGCACCCATAGGACTTCTAGTGTGTTAGTGGCATCACACAGAGCTCCTATATTTTCTTCTCAGCAGCACCCATAGGACTTCTAGTGTGTTAGTGGCAGCAAACAGAGCTCCTATATTTTCTTCTCAGCAGCACCCATAGGACTTCTAGTGTGTTAGTGGCAGCAAACAGAGCTCCTATATTTTCTTCTCAGCAGCACCCATAGGACTTCTAGTGTGTTAGTGGCAGCAAACAGAGCTCCTATATTTTCTTCTCAGCAGCACCCATAGGACTTCTAGTGTGTTAGTGGCAGCAAACAGAGCTCCTATATTTTCTTCTCAGCAGCACCCATAGGACTTCTAGTGTGTTAGTGGCATCACACAGAGCTCCTATATTTTTTTCTCAGCAGCACCCATAGGACTTCTAGTGTGTTAGTGGCAGCAAACAGAGCTCCTATATTTTCTTCTCAGCAGCACCCATAGGACTTCTAGTGTGTTAGTGGCAGCAAACAGAGCTCCTATATTTTCTTCTCAGCAGCACCCATAGGACTTCTAGTGTGTTAGTGGCATCACACAGAGCTCCTATATTTTCTTCTCAGCAGCACCCATAGGACTTCTAGTGTGTTAGTGGCAGCAAACAGAGCTCCTATATTTTCTTCTCAGCAGCACCCATAGGACTTCTAGTGTGTTAGTGGCAGCAAACAGAGCTCCTATATTTTCTTCTCAGCAGCACCCATAGGACTTCTAGTGTGTTAGTGGCAGCAAACAGAGCTCCTATATTTTCTTCTCAGCAGCACCCATAGGACTTCTAGTGTGTTAGTGGCATCACACAGAGCTCCTATATTTTCTTCTCAGCAGCACCCATAGGACTTCTAGTGTGTTAGTGGCATCACACAGAGCTCCTATATTTTCTTCTCAGCAGCACCCATAGGACTTCTAGTGTGTTAGTGGCAGCAAACAGAGCTCCTATATTTTCTTCTCAGCAGCACCCATAGGACTTCTAGTGTGTTAGTGGCAGCAAACAGAGCTCCTATATTTTCTTCTCAGCAGCACCCATAGGACTTCTAGTGTGTTAGTGGCAGCAAACAGAGCTCCTATATTTTCTTCTCAGCAGCACCCATAGGACTTCTAGTGTGTTAGTGGCATCACACAGAGCTCCTATATTTTTTTCTCAGCAGCACCCATAGGACTTCTAGTGTGTTAGTGGCAGCAAACAGAGCTCCTATATTTTCTTCTCAGCAGCACCCATAGGACTTCTAGTGTGTTAGTGGCAGCAAACAGAGCTCCTATATTTTCTTCTCAGCAGCACCCATAGGACTTCTAGTGTGTTAGTGGCATTACACAGAGCTCCTATATTTTTTTCTCAGCAGCACCCATAGGACTTCTAGTGTGTTAGTGGCAGCAAACAGAGCTCCTATATTTTCTTCTCAGCAGCACCCATAGGACTTCTAGTGTGTTAGTGGCAGCAAACAGAGCTCCTATATTTTCTTCTCAGCAGCACCCATAGGACTTCTAGTGTGTTAGTGGCAGCAAACAGAGCTCCTATATTTTCTTCTCAGCAGCACCCATAGGACTTCTAGTGTGTTAGTGGCAGCAAACAGAGCTCCTGTATTTTCTTCTCAGCAGCACCCATAGGACTTCTAGTGTGTTAGTGGCAGCAAACAGAGCTCCTATATTTTCTTCTCAGCAGCACCCATAGGACTTCTAGTGTGTTAGTGGCAGCAAACAGAGCTCCTATATTTTCTTCTCAGCAGCACCCATAGGACTTCTAGTGTGTTAGTGGCATCACACAGAGCTCCTATATTTTCTTCTCAGCAGCACCCATAGGACTTCTAGTGTGTTAGTGGCAGCAAACAGAGCTCCTATATTTTCTTCTCAGCAGCACCCATAGGACTTCTAGTGTGTTAGTGGCATCACACAGAGCTCCTATATTTTCTTCTCAGCAGCACCCATAGGACTTCTAGTGTGTTAGTGGCAGCAAACAGAGCTCCTATATTTTCTTCTCAGCAGCACCCATAGGACTTCTAGTGTGTTAGTGGCAGCAAACAGAGCTCCTATATTTTCTTCTCAGCAGCACCCATAGGACTTCTAGTGTGTTAGTGGCAGCAAACAGAGCTCCTATATTTTCTTCTCAGCAGCACCCATAGGACTTCTAGTGTGTTAGTGGCATCACACAGAGCTCCTATATTTTCTTCTCAGCAGCACCCATAGGACTTCTAGTGTGTTAGTGGCAGCAAACAGAGCTCCTATATTTTCTTCTCAGCAGCACCCATAGGACTTCTAGTGTGTTAGTGGCAGCAAACAGAGCTCCTATATTTTCTTCTCAGCAGCACCCATAGGACTTCTAGTGTGTTAGTGGCAGCAAACAGAGCTCCTATATTTTATTCTCAGCAGCACCCATAGGACTTCTAATGTGTTAGTGGCATCACACAGAGTTCCTATATTTTCATCTCAGCAGCACCCATAGGACTTCTAGTGTGTTAGTGGCATCACACAGAGCTCCTATATTTTCTTCTCAGCAGCACCCATAGGACTTCTAGTGTGTTAGTGGCAGCAAACAGAGCTCCTATATTTTCTTCTCAGCAGCACCCATAGGACTTCTAGTGTGTTAGTGGCATCACACAGAGCTCCTATATTTTCTTCTCAGCAGCACCCATAGGACTTCTAGTGTGTTAGTGGCAGCAAACAGAGCTCCTATATTTTCTTCTCAGCAGCACCCATAGGACTTCTAGTGTGTTAGTGGCAGCAAACAGAGCTCCTATATTTTCTTCTCAGCAGCACCCATAGGACTTCTAGTGTGTTAGTGGCAGCAAACAGAGCTCCTATATTTTCTTGTCAGCAGCACACATAGTACCTATAGTGTGTTAGTGTCAGCACCCATAGGACCTACAGTGTGTTGTGAGCACACATAGGAGTTCTATTTTTTATACTATATACACTACCGACTACAATGGCTGGAAGACCGCCAAGGAGAGGCAGAGCGTGCCGAGGCAAGAACACAGGGCAGGCAGGCTCTGTTTCTAGAGACAACAGTGCTGGCCGTGGACGTGGTCGTGCATCGTCATCAGCACGTGGCCATGGGACACGCTTGTCTTTGTTTTCGGCAGCTGGACATGTGGAGCCGCATCATGCCGAAGGCTTGGTAGAATGGATGACCAAGCCCTCCTCATCCTCCTCATCCTCTCTCACCCAGGCTCAGGGTACTGGCAGAGCAGCTGCCAACGCGTACTCAATGGCATCATCAGCCACCCCTTCCCTAGACCCACCATGTCCTCCTGAGGAGTCCCCCGAACTGTTTGAGCACAGTGTTGGGTACATGCTCCAGGAGGATGCCCAACGATTCGAAGGCTCGGATGATGATACCCAGCTTGAGGAAGTCAGTAGTGTGCGCGCAGAGAGAGGGGATGCTGAAGGACAGCAATCTGGCAGTAGTGTTCCACCAGCTGCAGCTTACTGCCAGGTTTGCTCTAGTGGTGAAGAGGGAGGGGATGATGAGGTCACTGACTCCACGTGGGTGCCTGAAGGGAGAGAGGAGGAGGAGGAGGAGGATGCAGCGTCACATGTCCAACGAGGCAGGATGCCCCCTGGAGGCCAGCTAGAGGCCAGCACAGCAACTGTACCACACCGCAGAGCTCCGCCTGTGCAGGGCGCTGCCTCTGCACATTATCACAAAAGTTCTTTGGTGTGGGCCTTTTTTGAGACGAGTGCATCAGATCGCACCACTGCTATTTGCAATATTTGTCTCAAGCGTATCTCGCGTGGCCAAAACATCAGCCGCTTGGGCACCACAAGCATGAGCAGACATATGTCGACCTGCCATGCAGCTCGTTGGCAAGCACACATAAAAGACCCACACCAAAGAACAAAGCGGACCTCTCCTTGCTCCTCATCAGCTGGGATCTCCATCCCCACTATATCTTCAGTCCTCTCTGAAAGCTGCTCTGAGAGGACTGAAGGTGTAGAATTAGGTGTGTCACAACCAAGTACTTGCAGTACACCGACGTCCGATTGTAGCAGGCAAATTTCCCTGCCCCAGCTGCTGGACCGTCGAAAGAAGTATACTCCCAGCCATCCACATGCCCAGCGGTTGAATGCTAGCTTGGCTAAATTGCTAGCACTTCAACTGCTGCCTTTTCAGTTGATAGACTCGGCCCCCTTCCGTGAGTTTGTTCAATGTGCGGTTCCTCAGTGGCAGGTTCCCAAACGCCACTTTTTCTCACGGAAGGCAATTCCGTCTCTCTACTGGCATGTGGAAGGCAATGTCCATGCCTCGCTGGACAGGGCGGTCAGCGGTAAGGTGCATATTACCGCTGACTCATGGTCCAGCAGGCATGGACAGGGACGTTATCTTTCTTTCACGGCCCATTGGGTCACTCTATTGGTAGCTGGGAGGGATGCAGGACAAGGTGCAGTAGTGTTGGAGGTTGTTCCGCCACCACGCCTCCAAAATGCTACTACTGGTTGTGACACACCTCTCTCCTCCACCCCCTCCTCTTCTTCTTCCTCCATGTCCTCTTCGAGTGCTCTGTCCTCGGAACCAGCGGTGCTCCGTAGGCGTACAAGGGGCTACGCGAGTACGCAGGCAAAAAGATGCCATGCCGTGCTTGCGCTGGTGTGTTTGGGGGACAGGAGCCACACTGGGCCAGAGGTTCTGGCAGCTCTGCAGGGGCAGGCCGAGAGGTGGTTGACGCCACGCCAGCTTAAGCCAGGAATGGTCGTTTCTGATAATGGCACCAACCTCCTCTCCGCCCTGCGACAGGGGCAGCTCACCCATGTGCCCTGTATGGCTCACGTCCTCAACCTGGTGGTGCAGCGGTTCTTGGGCAGGTTCCCAGGCTTACAGGATGTCCTGAGGCAGGCCAGGAAAGTCTGTGTGCATTTCCGCCGATCTTATAATGCCAGTGCTCGGCTGACTGAGCTGCAAAAGGAGCTGAACCTGCCCAAGAACCGCCTAATATGTGACATGCCCACCAGGTGGAACTCAACGTTGGCCATGCTGCAGCGACTGCACACGCAGCAGAGGGCCATCAATGAGTACCTTTGCGACTACGGCACCAGGACAGGGTCAGGGGAGCTTGGCTTTTTTTCCCCACGCCAGTGGAGCATGATCAGGGATGCATGCACTGTCCTCTCACCATTTGAGGAGGCCACGAGGATGGTGAGCAGTGACAGTGCATGCATCAGTGACACTGTACCTCTTGTCCACCTGTTGGAGCATACGCTGCGTGGGATAATGGACAGGGCACTTGAGGCAGAACAGAGGCAGGAAGAGGAGGACTTCCTTGTCTCTCAAGGCCCCCTTTATCCAGACAATGTTCCTTCTGTCCCACCCATCACACAGGAAGAGGAGGAGGAGGAGGAGGAGGAGGATTGTGTGAGCATGGAGGTGGAGCCTGGCACTCAGCATCAGCAGCAGCAGTCTTTTAGGGATGATGTACAGTCCCAACAAACCAGTGGACTTGTACGTGGCTGGGAGGAGGTGGCTGGCGATCATGTCATCCTCAGTGACCCAGAAGACTCCGGACCGAATGCCTCAGCTAACCTACGCTGCATGGCCTCCCTGATCCTGCAAAGCCTGCGGAAGGATCCTCGTGTTCTTCGGATCAAGGAGAGTGACCATTACTGGCTGGCCACTCTCCTTGATCCACGGTACAAGGGTAAGGTTGCGGACCTTATCTTGCCGTCGCAGAGGGAGCAGAGGATGAGACATCTCAGGGAGGCCTTGCAGAAAGGTCTGTGCAACGCGTTCCCAGAAACTGGGAGGTTACAAACTCCTGGTCCTGGACGACGAGTTGCTGAGGCTTCGGTCAGTAGCAGAAGGAGCGGTGGGGAAGGTGGACGTCTGACCGATGCGTTCAGACAATTTTTTAGTCCGCAGCCCCAAGGTATGATCGGTTCCAGCAACCATCGCCAGCGTCTGATATACATGGTGCAGGAATACCTAGGGGCAAGGTCAGACTTGGACACCTTTCCCACCGAAAATCCTCTGGCTTACTGGGTCCTGAGGATGGATCACTGGCCAGAGCTTGCACAGTATGCAATTGAGCTACTGGCCTGTCCTGCATCCAGCGTTCTTTCCGAACGCACATTCAGTGCTGCTGGAGGATTTGTCACCGATCATAGGGTGCGCCTGTCCACCGACTTGGTTGATCGACTGACCTTCATAAAAATGAATCAGTCTTGGATCACCACCAGCTACCAGACACCTGAAGCGGATATAACGGAATAATTTATAATGTCACATCCCTTCAAGACTGCCTATGCTGATGCTGAGTGACTGTCCTGTTATGTTCACTGACTATCCTCTTCCTCCTCCTCAATGATCCATGCCACCACACCAGTGCCTAAGGCACAATTTTTCAGCCCCTGTATAACAGGGGCGTGTAATTACAATTTTTTAAAAAGATGCTTCGCAACAGGTGTGACTGCTGTGCTCAGAGTACAGTATCTGTGAGGGGTTGCAGTGTTGTGGCACCAGCACCAGTGCCTAAGGCACAATTTTTCAGCCCCTGTTGGGGCGTGTAATTACAATTTTTAGGCAATGCTTTGCAACAGGTCTCATTGCTGTGCTCAGAGTACAGTATCTGTGAGGGGTTGCAGTGTTGTGGCACCAGCACCAGTGCCTAAGGCACAATTTTTCAGCCCCTGTATAACAGGGGCGTGTAATTACAATTTTTTAAAAAGATGCTTCGCAACAGGTGTGACTGCTGTGCTCAGAGTACAGTATCTGTGAGGGGTTGCAGTGTTGTGGCACCAGCACCAGTGCCTAAGGCACAATTTTTCAGCCCCTGTTGGGGCGTGTAATTACAATTTTTAGGCAATGCTTTGCAACAGGTCTCATTGCTGTGCTCAGAGTACAGTATCTGTGAGGGGTTGCAGTGTTGTGGCACCAGCACCAGTGCCTAAGGCACAATTTTTCAGCCCCTGTATAACAGGGGCGGGTAATTACAATTTTTTAAAAAGATGCTTCGCAACAGGTGTGACTGCTGTGCTCAGAGTACAGTATCTGTGAGGGGTTGCAGTGTTGTGGCACCAGCACCAGTGCCTAAGGCACAATTTTTCAGCCCCTGTTGGGGCGTGTAATTACAATTTTTAGGCAATGCTTTGCAACAGGTCTCATTGCTGTGCTCAGAGTACAGTATCTGTGAGGGGTTGCAGTGTTGTGGCACCAGCACCAGTGCCTAAGGCACAATTTTTCAGCCCCTGTATAACAGGGGCGTGTAATTACAATTTTTTAAAAAGATGCTTCGCAACAGGTGTGACTGCTGTGCTCAGAGTACAGTATCTGTGAGGGGTTGCAGTGTTGTGGCACCAGCACCAGTGCCTAAGGCACAATTTTTCAGCCCCTGTTGGGGCGTGTAATTACAATTTTTAGGCAATGCTTTGCAACAGGTCTCATTGCTGTGCTCAGAGTACAGTATCTGTGAGGGGTTGCAGTGTTGTGGCACCAGCACCAGTGCCTAAGGCACAATTTTTCAGCCCCTGTATAACAGGGGCGTGTAATTACAATTTTTTAAAAAGATGCTTCGCAACAGGTGTGACTGCTGTGCTCCAAGTACAGTATCTGTGAGGGGTTGCAGTGTTGTGGCACCAGCACCAATGCCTAAGGCACAATTTTTCAGCCCCTGTTTAACAGGGGCGTGTAATTACAAATCTTGATCTAATAGTTCACAGCAGGGCCCATTCCTGCGCCCACCAAGAGTAACTATGAGGGCCTACAGTCTTGTGGCAACACCGTCCACCACCACCACCACCACCAAAGGCCCAATTTTTCTGCCCTGTTCAACAGGTGCATGCAATTACAAATCTTGATCTAATAACTCACAGCAGGGCCCATTCCTGCACCCACCAAGAGTAACTGTGAGGGCTTACAGTCTTGTGGCAACACCGTCCACCACCACCACCACCACCACCAAAGGCCCAATTTTTCTGCCCGGTTCAACAGGTGCATGCAAGTACAAATCTTGATCTATTAACTCACAGCAGGGCCCATTCCTGTGCCCACCAGTCTTGTGGCTACACCAACATCTAATAGGGCAAATTTCTGCAGAGTATATACGGCAGGCCCCTACTTTCAAACATCCAACTTACAAACGACTCCTACTTGCAAACGGCAAGAGAAAACAGGAAGTGAGAGGAAATCTACCCCTAGGAAGGAAAATTCTATCCTGTTAGATTTAATTTGGGAAAAAGGTATCTCCTCTCTACTGATGCTTTATCACCAATCCTTGTTTCAATTAAAACCCCACTTTTCCAAAAACATTTGTCATTGGGACGGAAAGTGAGGTGACATGTTCTGAACAGATGTGCAAAGACAGCAAATGTTACAGGGGTGATAACCCCTCCCTATGTTCTCCAAAAAGCTTAAAAATTGATTTTTTTGGGATGTAGCTACACTTCATAATGTACCTGTTCAGATTCTACTTAAGAACAAACCTACAGTCCATGTCTTGTTTGCACCACCTATATACTGCTGTTCAGAGTATATAGGGTTGTAGGTATAGGGTTTTATTTTGGGTGCGGGGTCCCCCTTAGTATCCATACAAGACCCAAAGGGGCTGGGGTGGGGGGGGGGTGATGGGGTAGCCATGCCATTTTTCTCAAGGATTTTCAGCCATATGGCGGCCAGGACAAGACATGACATTAAAGCCGCAAGTGGTTTTAAATGGCTTCTTTTTTTCCTTTACAAATGTCATTTTGTGCAAGGACAGTTCTAAACACGGGAAACACATGCCACTTCACAGGCATACTTTAGACACCCCCCAGGTACCGTATTTAAAGGAAAATTTCACTTTTTTTTTTTCACTTTATGCATCATTAAAATGACTGCTCCCGAAAAAACTTTAGTTTTTAAAATTTCTTTTTGCATTGATATATGTCCCCTGGGGCAGGACCCGGGTCCCCAAACCTGTTTTATAACATTAACATGCATATTGGCCGTTGTAATTAGCAATTTTGATTTCGAACGTTCGCGTCCATTATAACGAATAGGGTTCGAAAATTCGCGCGAACTTTCGGTCCGTTCGAAGGTTCTGGTGCGAACCGAACCCGGGGGTGTTCGGCTCATCCCTAACAGAGAGCCTGCTTCAAATGTGGAGGAAAAGGACATCTCAGGCGAGTATGCCCAAGCCTGGTAGTTGAGGAAAAGTCCAAACAGCTGGCGGGAAACTTCAGCGGGCCCCGGTGAAGGAGCCGACCGGGTGCCCATCATTTTCAGTGAGTTCCAAACTGAATGAGAAGCTAAGGAATAGAAAAGACAAAACTCCTCAGAGGAACTATAGTATCCCTCAGCAGGGGTACACCCCAAAGAGAGAGGGCCAGACCCCTCAGAAGAGGCACAGCATTCCCCAAAGGGAATGCACACCTAAGAAAAACTATAATATCCCTCAGCAGGTCTGTACGCCCATTAAAAGGAGGGAAATCGATGCATACCAGGCCCAAGAAAGACTAAAGTCAAAAGGGAGATGGACGAGAGAGAGTCCGAAGGGAAAGGACCAGAAGAAGGCGACTCCTGCCAGGCCATATCCGGAGAAGCTGGTAGGCTCATCTCCTGTAGTGCCCATTCAAGTGGAGGGAGTCTACACCAGAGCCATCTTGGATACTGGGGCACAAGTGACCCTACTATACCGGGATTTCTACGATAAGCACTTGAGTCATCTGCCCATCCAGAACATAGAGGAGCTGGAAATATGGGGAATTGGAACCCAGAGTTTCCCCTATGATGGCTATCTGCCCATCCGGATGACCTTTGACCCATCTGTGGCTGGGAAGGCCGAAGTGTTTGACACCCTGGCAGTTGTGTGCCCTCGGCCGCCAGGAGCCAACAAGAGCTCCCTTATAATAGGGACGAACACGGACCTGGTCCGAAGACTCCTGACCCCTTTAGTGGAAGAGAAGGGGCAAGCAGCCACCAAGATCCATCCCATGCTGAGTCCTTGATGATGCCCTGGAGGAGGGGCGAAATGCATTGACAAATTTCCGGTCAACACTAAGAACCAGTGACGCTGCTTCCGGTTCTTGTGGAACGCACGCCGTTGTGAACCCGGAACACACTGACGCTCGGTTATCATTGAAGGCTTGTGAGTTTTCCCAATAACAGCATATTGTTAATCTGTTCCTAAGCGGTACTTCACAAGTTGCTTTTTCTTTTTATTCCCCACATGGTCCTCTGATCTCTGCTGCTATTGAGCCAACTGTTGAATTTCACCGAACATTATTGGTCCTAGAAGTTGGATGTTGGGTGACTTTTATTTTATTTTAAAGCATTTTTTTTTTTTTTCCCCTTCCTTCTATATTACAACCACTGTTGCAAATGGGACATTATTTCTTTGATGTTGAAAACCATCTGTAGTACTGTGAATTACTCCTAGAGCTATTTGCCTGGTTGTTCAGTTCATTTAATGTTTTGCACAGTATATTTTCTGGTTTTACTTAGTTGATCACTTTTTAGTGGTAACATTTAGTATTACACCCACTGCATTTCTGGTGACACCAATCATTGGTGCATAATCTTTTCACTAATAGTGTGTACCATCATCCCGAAAGGTTTAGATGGTTGACATTCACACATACGTTTGTATTGAGCACATTTATATTCGCTAGCGCTGCATTTTATAATTTTTTATCTCTCAAGGTGTTAGTGCCTTATGCTGTAGCAGCTGCGCATATAATAATTTCTTTTCACTTGTCATTTATTTTTGTATGTCTCCATAAGCGCGAGTTTTAGTTTTTGTTTATTTATTCATGCTGAGGACGGCTTACCAAAGGCTGGTCCTAGAGCAGAAGACCCCGGTGGAGGGGATAGGGAAGGTGTGGAGACTTGGAAGAGGAGGGGTAGTGTTGCAGCCTGGCGAAGTAACCTGTCTCAGAGCCACTGTGAAGCTTACTTGGGAGCAGCCTGGACCCTTTGTCGTGCTGGAGTCCGACCCAAAAGGGGAGTCCTCAGGTCTGGAAGTGATACCAGAAGTGATTCCGCTGAAGGTTCTGAAGAAGGCCCATTGTAGAGTTCCAGTGAGTGTTAGAAACACTACCAGAGGCCCCATGGAAATCCCTGCCAGAATGCTGCTGGGCCAGGTGAGCCCTGCTGCCCCGGTTACCCTGTCAGAAGTAAAGGGGACGGGTGAAAGAGGAGATCTTTGGGAGAAGCTGTCCATGGAGAACTTGAATCTATCCAGGGTTTGGAAAGAGAGAGCCAAGGCCCAGTTGACTAGATGGGAGAAGATATTCTCCAGAGATGGGTTCGATGTGGGGTGTGCAAGGAGTGCCACCCATCGGATCCGCCTCCAGGAAGACAAGCCCTTCCGAGAGAGAGTCAGGCGGGTCCCCCTAGCAGATCTGGAGGATCTAAGGGAACAACTTGCAGAACTCAAGAGGACTGGTGTGATACGGGAGTCCAGGAGCCCCTATGCCTCTCCCATAGTGGTGGTCAGAAAGAAGAATGGGTCATTGAGGCTCTGTATAGACTACAGGACTCTCAACAGAAAAACCATCCCCGACCAATACACCACTCCGAGGATAGAGGATGCCCTACAGAGCCTCTCTGGAGCCAAATGGTTCAGCGTTATGGACCTCAAGAGCGGGTACTATCAGATCCCTATGCATCCAGAAGACAAGGAGAAGACAGCTTTCATAACCCCAGTGGGGTTCTTTGAATTCAATCGGATGCCCCAAGGTCTGTCTGGAGCCCCAGCTACTTTCCAACGTCTTATGGAGAAGACTGTAGGAGACATGAACCTTATTGAAGTCCTTGTATACCTGGACGATGTCATTGTCTTTGGGAGAACCTTGGAAGAACACGAAGAGAGGCTGGAAAAAGTGTTGAGAAGACTAAGTGAGGAAGGACTCAAGCTTTCGCCTGAGAAGTGTCGGTTCTACCAGTCTTCTGTGAACTATCTGGGGCACATAGTGTCTGAAGAGGGGGTAGCCACAGACCCTGAGAAATTGGAGGCAGTTACCTCCTGGCCACGACCCACCACAGTAACAGAACTCAGATCCTTCTTGGGGTTCTGCTCCTATTACAGGAGGTTTGTGGAAGGATTCGCCCAAATTGCTAGACCATTGAATGAACTACTCAAGACCGAGGGGGAAGAGGACGACTCAGGGCCCAGGAAGCCGGGAGAGTCAGTCAGAGATCAGTGGAACCAGAAGTGTGAAGAGGCCTTCCAGGCATTAAAGGAGAGCCTAACCACTGCCCCGGTCTTGGCCTACGCAGACCCAACCAAACCCTATGAACTGCACGTGGATGCTAGTCATGACGGTCTGGGAGGAGTACTTTACCAAGAACACGAAGGGCAACTGCGGCCTGTTGCCTACGTGAGTAGGAGCCTGAACCCCTCAGAGAAGAACTACCGCACCCACAAGCTGGAGTTCCTGGCCCTTAAGTGGGCGGTAGTAGACAAACTCAAAGACTACCTATATGGGGCGGAGTTCACTGTGAAGACCGACAACAACCCCCTTACCTACCTTTTCACCACGGCCAAGCTGGACGCCACTGGACACAGGTGGCTGGCCGCACTTTCTGGATTCAACTTCAGCCTAAAGTATAGGCCAGGGACTGGGAATCGAGATGCAGATGCTCTGTCCAGGAGATCTCATTCTCTCACCAGTGACGTAGAAGATTGGACCCAAGTGGCACCGGACGGGGTGCGGGCCCTTTGTCAAGGAGCTGAATTCCAAGCTCGAGGAGGTTCCAGAGCAGAGGAAATAGGAGTTACCATGATGGGAGTCCCCAAACACTACTGTGGAGTAGCTCAACTGGGAGAGGACAACTTGCCAAGACTGTCCAAGAAGGAGTTGAGGTGTGACCAATTGGAAGACCCCATGGGGAGATTGGTCCTGGAGGCCCTGGAGAATCAGGATCCAAACAGACTCATGCGTCAACCTTCAAAAGAAGCTCACCTGCTGAGGAAAGAGTGGGACAGGTTGCAGTTACATCAGGGAGTGGTCTACCGAAGGGGCCCCTCTGATGACTCAGAAGATAAATGGCAGCTGTTTCTGCCAGAAAAGCACCGAGAGACTGTTCTAGTCGCCATGCATGACAATCATGGCCACCTAGGAGCTGAAAGGACCTTCCAACTTGTCAGAAGTCGGTTCTATTGGCCCTGCATGAGGGCAGAAGTAGAAGAGTACTGCCACTCATGTGCCCGATGCATCCAGAGGAAGACTTTGCCCCATCAAGCTGCCCCAATGGGCCATCTACAAAGTCAAGGCCCAATGGATCTGGTATGCATTGATTTTCTCTGCCTCGAACCCGACCTGAGTGGACTAGGAAATGTTCTGGTGATAACCGACCATTTCACCCGGTATGCCCAGGCTTTCCCGACCAAAGACCAGAAGGCCTCCACCGTAGCCAAGGTACTTATGGAGAAGTACTTTGTCCACTATGGGCTGCCACAGCGACTCCATTCAGATCAAGGGAGGGACTTCGAGAGTAAACTGATCCGGAAGCTCCTGGATTCTTTGGGAATCAAGAAGACTCGAACTACACCTTACCATCCACAGGGAGATGCTCAGCCGGAAAGGTTCAACCGAACCTTGCTCAACATGTTGGGGACTCTGGAAAGTGAGAAAAAGCAACATTGGAGCAAACACATAGCAGCCACAGTACATGCTTACAACTGCACCATCAGTGATGCTACAGGCTACTCCCCATATCGACTCATGTTTGGGAGAGAAGCGAGACTACCTGTGGACCTGGCCTTTGGCACCTCTCTGGACCATTCCTCAGTCACATCCCACAAAGGGTACGTGGACAGGCTCAGACAAAGCCTGAAAGTAGCTTATGAGCAAGCTCAAGCAGCTTCCGACCAAAGGGGGGCTAGAAATAAGAGAAACTTTGACTTGAAGGTCCGGGTGCAAGACCTACAGCCTGGGGATCGAGTGCTGTTACGCAACATGGGGATCCCTGGGAAGCACAAACTTGCAGACAGATGGAGATCTGAACCTTATGTCATCTGTAGGAAGTTGCCGGGCCTACCTGTCTATAAGTTGAAACCAGAAGGAAAGGTAGGCCCACTGAAGACGTGGCATCGGAATCACCTGCTCCCACTTGCTGAGGCAGTTAGAATACCTCCTGCGGGAGACTCCCCTGAACCGGCCTCTATCCTGGATACTCCTAGGCCGAACACTCGGTCGCAGACCTCCCGAGCTGAAGATGGAGAGGCCTCTCAACTTAGTGAAAATGAAGAAGGAGAACTTGATTGGCTGTGGCCTTCCCCAACTCCAGAAACTTCTAATATTGATCTTCCAGCCACTGAAGACACTCAAGATGGAACACTGAACCCAGAAGCCACAGAGTTCATCCCTTCTAGTCCTTCAGCAGAATACTGGGAAGATGCCCAGGATGGTTGTTCAGAGGAAGAGGAGCCTGAGGCGCCAGAGGCAGAAATCCCAGGAGAGAAAAGGGCTCGAAGAGTCATCCGGCCTCCTAAGAAGCTGACCTACCCACAAATGGGGAACAGTTCGGAAGACTCTGTAGTCACTGCTAGAAGGAATGCTGAGAATCCGGATCCTTCCACTGTCCATTTAGTGGAGGGCAACCCCAGCTCACTCTCTGGCACAGTTAGACAGGTCGCCCCCACTGAAGCGACCTGTAGACAGGACAGCTCCCCATCCTATGATGATTGGTGGGAGGCTCCTCTGTCAATCCTATGCAACCGCATTGAATCTAAAATGTTTTGCAGATCTAAAAATGTTAGATGTCTTTGGGGACCAAAGATTTAAAGTGGGGGGAGTGTGTAGCGGGGTATTCCCCTTTAAGACAGAGAGACAAGAAGTTCCAGGTGAGAGGTGAGTCGAGAGGAAGTAAAGAGACATTACTGGAAGTGAAAGCAGAGGAGAGAGAGACTACATCTCCCAGTACATCTTGCAGCACCCAGGGTGCATTGCTCCAGAACAGAGACTGCTGGGGCAGACTTTATAAAGGGGAGGCGGAGTTTTGGTCGCTCTTTTTGGGACACGAGACTTCACAGACGGATCCTCCTGTGTGGAGGTGTCGGAGTGCAAGGCCTGAAGCCTGAGGCCTTGCTCTGCATCAAAGAGCCTTCCACCCCCCTCTGCGAGCCTGGGTGGCATCTGACTTTGTGCGCTACAGCCTTGTCGGATCGGGGGCCCGATCGTTGGAGAGATCGTATGTGTGTGACACGGCCGGTGGAGGTTTCCCGGACTGGATCCGTAGTCCGGCGGGTGAGAGGGCATAAGCCCAGCTAAGATACTGTTACTGTATATAGGCCTATAGACTGCCGTGGCCTACAAGTTATTTTGATACCCCTATTGAACAGCCTTGTCAGAACTGAGCTTGCGGCTTTATTTAACCAAGTTCTATACCCCTTGGATTACAAAGTTATACTCTGTTTAAAGTGCACCACCATTACAGACCTGCCGGTGAAGAAAGAAGGACTATTAGAACCAGGCCTGGTGGGGATTCTAGCGTGTTTAATTACTGCGCCATAGGGCACTTAGTTAACGGTCGCCCGTATGGCGCACCTGTAGCGTGTGTTACTACATAGTGTGTTAGAGTGGCAGGACGCTGCCCTTAGGAGTGATTATCTTGAACTGTGATTACTGTTACCCCTTTTATCCATATTGAGAAAATAAGTAAAACACTTTATCTATTACAATTCATTACTGTGTCCTGGCTTAGTTATTATATTGCATAGGATATATCATTGATTATTAGTACTAGCTGTGCCAGAAGGGGGTAGAGCCTATTGCCGGGGGTTGGCGGAGCTGCACTCAGGGCCCAAATCTAATTCTGCGGCCTCCTTAGTTGGAGGTATCGCTACAAAATAAAACAATAAAGTTACTTTGAGAGATGTGGTTAAACACCTGCAGTGTTTTGACTTAGAGTAATTACCAAAACTGAATTGCTTTTACCTAGCAACAGTATATAAAGACAGTCCTAACGTGCTATAACAGTCCCAGTTTAACCCCATTTGCCAGTGAATGATAAAAAAATAAAAAAAAAACAATGACCAGAAAAGTAGGGGCCCTTGAAGAAAGCACAACACTTTCCAGCAGACAGCAGAGTTGCACAATGTAATTCTCTTACCAGACCAAGGATGCCCTCTTCTGGGTTTCTGGTGCTCTAATTCAGCTCAGGGCCTCAAGGCCTCAGACAGAAATAGGAGTTTCTGTGATTTCCCTCTCAGTCCTGCTGAGACAGACCTTCCTTACAAGTGGTGGGAGTGCTCTGTAGTACAGTCTGATTTCACCAAGCATCCAAAATCACACCTCAAAGTTCCCATCTCTGAGGCAAGGTCCTGTGAAATGAGCAGTCTCTGAGGTTTCTCCTGGTTGTGGTCAGCTATGGCAGGATTCCATTCAGCCAGTTGTCCAGTCTCTTTGTTCATCCATTAATCTTTTTCTCACCCCTCTTCTTGCAGACTGACCTCTCTCCTTTCCTCAGCAGCCCGCAGACCCTCCCTCTCCATGCTTTGTAGCAGCAGCCAATCACCATCCTTCCAGGATCAACTCAGACCCAGACACAATGGCTGCTTTCTGCACTGGAGACACTTTACGAGCATTGCAAATGGGTCGTCCTAAAGATGGCTGATGCACTTCTGCATTAATGAATGTTCAGTTTAAAAGTGTCCACACTGCAGAAGGATAATACAGCGACAACAAAGAAAGAAGTTCCTCATCAACTGCAGTCCAAGTTACACAAGGAAGCTAATTACAATGACAAGTCCTTTTTCTTTAATTTTTCTTTACCCTAAACTTTATAAATAAGCCGTATAGCGTGGTGTGTGAGAGATTATTATAACAGCCATTGGCCAATCATTTGTTCAGTTTGTTCAAGCACAAGAAAACTTTCAACAATTAAACATTAACGCTAGTCTCCTACAGTGAATGGATACAATTTTACATGCCACATATAGGCAAATTATAGCAAGCTTGTGCCATATTCTAATGTAGTTTGCAATGCTTTTTGATTATATAGTCTAGCTATGGTGTGTTTAACAAATATCAGATGGTATTATTATAAATAAATTCCGTGCCAAGAGAAATATAAGGACTGCCAATGCTGGCCTTCGATCAGTGTTAGTGGCCCCACTGCACTGGGCTTTTTTCCGTGAGGCCGCATATATGTACAGTATATCTCAGTGTTAATTGGTGTCAGTGTGTTTTAGGTAGAAAAAAAAATGTGCACTTTGCTTTTGGGCCTTACTATGGGTACAAACAACTAACATTAGGGATGAGCTTCGAGTTCGAGTCAAACTCATGTTCGACTTAAACATTGCATATTTGCCCGTTCGCCGAACAGCGAACAATTTGGGGTGTTCGCGACAAATTCGAAAAGCCGCGGAACACCCTGTAAAAGTCTATGGGAGAAATCTAAAGTGCCAATTTTAAAGGCTTATATGCAAGTTATTGTCATAAAAAGTGTTTGGGGACCCGGGTCCTGCCCCAGGGGACAAGTATCAATGCAAAAAAAACTTTAAAAAAACGGCCGTTTTTTCGAGAGCAGTGATTTTAATAATGCTTAAAGTGAAACAATAAAAGTGAAATATTCCTTTAAATTTCGTACCTAGGGGGTGTGTATAGTATGCCTGTAAAGCAGCGCTTGTTTCCCATGCTTAGAACTGTCCCTGAACAAAGTGCACTGACACCCTGGAAACAAAGTTCAATGAACTTGCGCAATATATGCAAGTCCTAGAATAGGACAATGCTGCCATAAGACAGTCTGTCACCCAGCTTCAAGCTCAACAGGAGGACCTGGAGAACAGGGAACGTAGACGAAATCTGCGAATCAGGGGTTTTCCAGAAACAGTGGAAGACAAGGACCTCCACCCCTACCTACTAAGCCTGTTCAATATAATAGCTCCTAATATCCCTGATATTGACTGGCGTTTAGATAGGGCCCACAGATCACTCGCTCCTAAACCCCCGTCTGGGGCTAATCCAAGAGACGTGATTGTCAGATTTCATTATTATAGAAGCTTTAACCATCGCTACCCACAATAAATCCAGGCTTGATTTCAAAGGATCCAAGATCAAGATCTTCAGTGATCTCTCCCCTATAACTCTGGCAAGACGAAGAAACCTCTGCCTGGTGAAACTACACCTCCAGGCCCACAAAATCGTGTATTGCTGGGGTTTTCCCTTTCGCCTCTCTGCCTCCCATGAGGGCATACAGTATTCCCTACGTGACCTCCAGGAAAGTGACACCTTCTTATGCAACATGGGCCTGTTACCCCTTCCCGATGAAGATCCTGTGCCGCTTTCTGCTACTCCTAAGCCACAGACAGCTCCGGGTCGCATCTGGACCCTAGTGAGGCAGAAACCACTCAAATCCATCTTCACACCTCAGAGATGCCCTTTTACCAGATTTACAACTTGAGGAACACTAATACAGGCTATGCCTGTGATCTCTGCTTTTACCTGGCCCCCTGACATTCTTATTTGGCCAGTCCCCCCTTAGGGGGCCCACTCACTCACCCCTCGCCCATGGGGTGCGCTGCCAGTTGCATTTATTGCACCCTGGTTTAAAGGTTTGATCCTCCACATGTTTTATGTCTTGTATTCCAGGCTTTTATGATCCGGAGGACGGTGGAGGACTCTCCCTCCCCATCTTTGGAGGCTCCCATGCTCCTCTTCCTAGCCAAAGTCTTTGACCTGGGCTTCCTGAAGGCTCTCGGCCTTTCATGTTTCATTTTGGATAAAGTAATGGTTTATTGCTTTTCTCTGTTTTCTCTTTTTATTTGTTTTTTGCAGGTCTTTTTTTCTGACCTGTGGTTACTACATCTCATGGACTTACTGTATTTATGTTACAATGCTGCTGTTCTCCTAAGTTTCATTATGTTGTTTTATTCCCTCTATATGGACCCACACACCATGGAATTTTCCATCCTACGTATTCTATGCAATTTATCATGTGCTTTTTCAACAGGTTAAGTTAGTATGGTGCTAAAGTTTCTTACATGTAATGTTAAAGGTTTAAACTCTATTCAAAAGAGGTGGCTGGCTATGAAAGAGTTTAAATCTTCTGAGTAGGGATGAGCTTCGTGTTCGTGTCGAATATACGTTCGACTCGAACATCGGCTGTTCGATCGTTCGACGAAGATCGAACGATTTGGGCCGTTCGCGCCAAATTCGAGTGACGCGAACGGCCCACAATGCACTACGCCATCGCAGTGTCATCCAGGCGCTGTGATTGGCCAAGCATGCACTGTGACCCCGCATGCTTGGCCAATCACAGCGCCGGCAGCGAGGAGAGCAATGATTGGCCACAGGCAGGATGCCTGTGGCCAATTATTGCTGAGGGGGTTTAGTACACGCCCCACACTATAAAAGGCCGCCAGCGCGGCGGCCTTGTGTAGTGTGTTCCGGAGCAGGGAAAGAGAAGCATAGGCAGGGACAGTGTCATTTTTTTCCTTTACTAATCCTGGATTCCTTGTGTTTAGGGACAGAGAAGGATAGGTAGGGAGAGTGTCAGTGTGTCATTCTGTGCTAAACCTTGTTTGTAGGGACAGAGAAGGACAGTGAGGGAAAGTGTCAGTGTGCTATTCTGTGCTAAACCTTGTTTGTAGGGACAGAGAAGGACAGTGAGGGAAACTGTCAGTGTGCTATTCTGTTCTAAACCAATCTTGCTGAACCATATTTGAAATCCTTGAGTTTAGGGACAGAGAAGGACACTCGTGGAAACTATCAGTGTGCTATTCTGTGCTAAATCTTGTTTGTAGGGACAGAGAAGGACAGTGAGGGAAACTATCAGTGTGCTATTCTGTGCTAAACCAATCTTGCTGAACCATATTTGAAATCCTTGAGTTTAGGGACAGAGAAGGACACTCGGGGAAACTATCAGTGTGCTATTCTGTGCTAAATCTTGTTTGTAGGGACAGAGAAAGACAGTGAGGGAAACTATCAGTGTGCTATTCTGTGCTAAACCAATCTTGCTGAACCATATTTGAAATCCTTGAGTTTAGGGACAGAGAAGGACACTCGGGGAAACTGTCAGTGTGCTATTCTGTTCTAAACCAATCTTTCTGAACCATATTTGAAATCCTTGAGTTTAGGGACAGAGAAGGACACTCGGGGAAACTATCAGTGTGCTATTCTGTGCTAAACCTTGTTTGTAGGGACAGAGAAGGACAGTGAGGGAAACTGTCAGTGTGCTATTCTGTGCTAAATCAATCTTGCTGAAGCATATTGCAAATCCTTGTGTTTAGGGACAGAGAAGGATAGGCAGGGGACAGTGTCAGTGTCTTTGTTGCTAAGCCTCCTGCACAGTATACACCTGAAGGTAGCCCTTATTGCTGTTTTTCCCATCTCCCTGCAGGCCATCCATTAAAATGTCTGGAAGGCAAACAAGGAGAGGCAGACAGTCAGGAGGCAAAAAAAGAGGGTAAGCAGGCTCTGTGTCTGGGGGCAACAGTGCTGGTCGTGGACGCGGTGCATTGTCATCAGCACATGGCCATGGGACACGCTTGTCCTTCTTTTCGGCAGCTGGACATGTTGAGCCACATCATGCCGAAGACTTGGTAGAGTGGATGACCAAGCCCACCTCATCCTCCTCATCCTCTCTCCCCCAGGCTCAGGGTACTGGCAAAGCAGCTGCCAAAGCGTCCTCTTCTCTGGTATCAATGTCATCATTAGTCACTCCTTCCCTAGACCCACCATGTCCTCCTACTGAGGAGTCCCCCGAACTGTTTGAGCACAGTGTTGGGTACATGCTCCAGGAGGATGCCCAGCGTTTCGAAGGATCTGATGATGATACCCAGCTAGAGGAAGGCAGTAGCGTGAGAGCAGAGAGAGGGGATGCTCAAGAAGGACACCAATCTGGCAGTCATGCTCCAGCAGCTGCAGCATACTGCCAGATTGGCTCCAGTGATGAGGAGGGAGGGGATGATGAGGTCACTGACTCCACGTGGGTGCCTAATAGGAGAGAGGAGGAGGAGGAGGATGAGGAGGAGGCACATCTCCAACGAGGCAGGATGCCCTTGGGTGGCCAGCGTATGGGCAGCACACCGACGGAATCACACCGCAGAGCTCCGCCTGTGCAGGGCGCTGCCTCTGCCCATCATTCAAAAAGTTCTTTGGTGTGGGCCTTTTTTAAAGGCGAGTGCATCAGATCGCACAGCTGCTGTTTGCAACATATGTCTCAAGCGTATATCGCGTGGCCAAAACATCAGCCGCTTGGGCACCACATGCTTGATCAGACATATGTTGAACTGCCATGCAGCTCGTTGGCAAGCCTACCTTAAAGACCCACACCAAAGAACAAAGCGGACCTCTCCTTGCACCGCATCACCTGGGATCTCCAACCCCACTATACCTTCAGTCCTCTCTGAAACCTGCACTGAGAGGAATGAAGGTGTAGAATTAGGTGTGTCACAGCCAAGTACTTGCGGCCACTCTGCTAGCAGTACACCGACGTCCGATTCTAGCAGGCAAATTTCCCTGCCCCAGCTGCTGGACCGTCGAAAGAAGTTCACTCCCAGCCATCCACATGCCAGCGGTTGAATGCTAGCTTGGCTAAATTGCTAGCGCTTCAACTGCTGCCTTTTCAGTTGGTAGACTCGGCCCCCTTCCGTGAGTTTGTGCAATGTGCGGTTCCTCAGTGGCAGGTTCCCAAACGCCACTTTTTCTCACGGAAGGCGATTCCGGCTCTCTACAGGCATGTGGAAGGCAATGTCTTGGCCTCGCTGGACAGGGCGGTCAGCGGTAAGGTGCATATTACCGCTGACTCATGGTCCAGCAGGCATGGACAGGGACGTTACCTTTCTTTCACGGCCCATTGGGTCACTCTTTTGGCAGCTGGGAAGGATGCAGGACAAGGTGCAGTAGTGTTGGAGGTTGTTCCACCGCCACGCCTCCAAAATGCTACTACTGGTTGTGACACACCTCTCTCCTCCACCCCCTCCTCTTCTTCTTCCTCCATGGCCTCTTCCTGTGGTTTGTCCTCGGAACCAGCGGTGCTCCGTAGGCGTTCAAGGGGCTACGCATGTACGCAGGCAAAAAGATGCCATGCCGTGCTTGCGCTGGTGTGTTTGGGGGACAGGAGCCACACTGGGGCAGAGGTCCTGTCTGCTCTGCAGGGGCAGGCCGAGAGGTGGTTGACGCCACGCCAGCTTAAGCCAGGAATGGTGGTTTGCGACAATGGCACCAACCTCCTCTCCGCCCTCCGACAGGGACAACTGACCCATGTGCCCTGTATGGCTCACGTCCTTAACCTGGTGGTTCTTGGGCAGGTACCCAGGCTTACAGGATGTCCTGTGGCAGGCCAGGAAAGTCTGTGTGCATTTCCGCAGATCTTATAATGCCAGTGCTCGCCTGGCTGAGCTGCAAAAGGAGTTGAACCTGCCCAAGAACTGCCTTATATGTGACATGCCCACCAGGTGGAACTCAACGTTGGCCATGCTGCAGCGGCTGCACACGCAGCAGAGGGCCATCAATGAGTACATGTGCGACTACGGCACCAGGACAGGGTCAGGGGAGCTCGGGTTTTTTTCACCACGCCAGTGGGGCATGATCAGGGATGCATGCACTGTCCTGGCACCATTTGAGGAGGCCACGAGGATGGTGAGCAGTGACAGTGCATTCATCAGTGACACTGTACCTCTTGTTCACCTGTTGGAGCACACGCTGCGTGGAATAATGGACAGGGCACTTGAGGCAGAACAGAGGCAGGAAGAGGAGGACTTCCTTGCCTCTCAAGGCCCCCTTTACCCAGACAGTGTTCCTTCTGTCCCACCCATCGCACAGGAAGAGGAGGAGGAGGAGGAGGATTGTGTCAGCATGGAGGTGGAGGCTGGCACTCAGCATCATCAGCAGCAGTCTTTTAGGGAAGATTTACAGTCCCAAGAAACCAGTGGACTTGTACGTGGCTGGGAGGAGGTGGCTGCGGATCATGTCGTCCTTAGTGACCCAGAGGACTCCGGACTGAATGCCTCAGCTAACCTACGCTGCATGGCCTCCCTGATCCTGCAAAGTCTGCGGAAGGATCCTCGTATTCTTCGGATCAAGGAGAGGGACCATTACTGGCTGGCCACTCTCCTTGATCCACGGTACAAGGGTAAGGTTGCGGACCTTATGTTACCGTCGCAGAGGGAGCAGAGGATGAGACAACTCCGGGAGGCCTTGCAGAAAGGTCTGTGCAACGCGTTCCCAGAGACTGGGAGGTTACAAACTCCTGGTCCTGGACAACGAGTTGCTGAGGCTTCGGGCAGTCAAAGAAGGAGCGGTGGGGAAGGTGGCCGTCTGACCGATGCGTTCAGACAATTCTTTAGTCCGCAGCCCCAAAGTATGATCGGTTCCAGCAACCATCGCCAGCGTCTGATATACATGGTGCAGGAATACCTAGGGGCAAGGTCAGACTTGGACACCTTCCCCACCGAAAATCCTCTGGCTTACTGGGTCTTGAGGATGGATCACTGGCCAGAGCTTGCACAGTATGCAATTGAGCTACTGGCCTGTCCTGCATCCAGCGTTCTTTCAGAACGCACATTCAGTACTGCTGGAGGATTTGTCACGGATCACAGGGTGCGCCTGTCCACCGACTCGGTTGATCGACTGACTTTCATCAAGATGAACCAGTCTTGGATCACCACCAGCTACCACACACCTGATGCTGATATAACAGACTAATTGATTTTAAAATGTCACATCCCTTCAAGACTGATGCTGATGCTGAGTGCCTGTGCTGTTATGTTGACTGGCTATCCTCCTCCTCCTCCTCAATGATCCGATTAATGATGATAGCTTGGAAGATCATTTTGGTTTATGGGTGCCGCCACCAGTGGCTAAGGCCCAATTTTTCAGCCCCTGTTTAACAGGGGCGTGTAATTACAATTTTTGATGCAATACTTTGCAACAGGCCTCATTGCTGTGCTCCAAGTACAGTATCTGTGAGGGGTTGCAGTGTTGTGCCACCAGTGCCTAAGGCCCAATTTTTCAGCCCCTGTTCAACAGGGGCATGCAATTATAATTATTGATCTAATAATTCACAGCAGGGCCCATTGCTGCGCCCACCAAGAGTAACTGTCAGGCCTTACAGTGTTGTGGCACCAGCACCACCATCAAAGGCCCAATTTTTACTACCACTGTTCAACAATTATATGTGTGACAGCAGGAAGGTAAAGTCACCTGGTTGCATCCAGGGGGGTAGATATATTTCGCCCAGATTCAGGCTTTACGCCGATTTATACAACTAGGTGGAGAGTTGTATAAGGCTAGTGGGCTCATGGATGACTCATACCTCTAGGGAGAGGGCTGGGCGTCGTGCAGACAGGGAGTTGATGAGACCAGCTGAACCTTGTCAGCTCATTTAGGCCTCTATAAGAAATCCCAGCTTCATTAGATGTTAGCTTATGCCTGGAACCAGACCTGTGTGGACTGTCTAGGGAGAGTGAACCCCTGTGCGGTGAGGAAAAGCCTGTGTGGCTATATTTTGCTTGGACATTTAAAACCAGGGACTAGGACAGCACTAGGCTGATCCCAGTCGTTAGTTAGGAAACCTGTAAGTTTAGTCAGAGGTCAAGTTGACCAGGATTTATTTTGTTTATGTTTTTTTTGCCTTGCTGTGTTTTTGTCACTGTAAATAGAAAATAAACCGCACCTTTTTGATTTTGAAAACCACAACCTCCGTCTGCTGGGCCTGTTTTTGGGTGGGGAGCCCATCCCGGGGGTCACACATACCCGCTGCCGAGCTAGCCCCCTCACAGTTGGTGGAGAACCAGTGGCAGTTTTTTTTTAAGCCAGCATGGAGGAGATACTGAAACAGCTGGCTCTAGCAAATGCCAATCAACAGCAGACAAATGCAGGTTTGCAAAGGAGCCTTGCAGCCCAGCAGCAAGCTCATCAACAGAGCCTTGCAACTTTACAACAGAGTCTGGAGGCTCAGCAACAAGCCCAACAGCAATCTGAGGCCCGCTTCATAGACCTGTTGCAGAAGCAAGAGCAGAGACTACAACAACAGATGGAAGCAGTAATGCAGCAACGTCCGCAGACCAGTGAGGAAAGCCGTCCCACTAATACCGCGTCCTTTGGGGTGAGTCGTTTATTGACAAAAATGACTGGAGAGGATGATCCAGAGGTATTTTTGACCACATTTGAAAGGACCGCTGAAAGAGAAAAGTGGCCTGAGGAGCAGTGGGCTGGACTAGTGGCTCCTCTGTTAACTGGTGAATCGCAGAAAGCTTACTATGACCTAGAGCCTAACCAAGCAAAAGACTATGTGATGCTAAAAGCTGAAATATTGGCAAGGCTGGGTGTCACCCTGGCTGTCCGGGCTCAGCGTGTGCATAACTGGACTTTCCAGCTTGGAAAACCCCCCAGGTCTCAAATGTATGATCTCATTCACCTGAGCAGAAAGTGGCTACAGCCAGAGACTTTGTCCGCACCAAAGATTGTGGAACGTGTTGTAATGGATCGGTTTTTGAGAGCTCTTCCTACTGCCATCCAAAAGTGGGTAAGCCATGGAGACCCAGAGACGGCCGATGGTCTTGTGGATCGTGTGGAGAAATACTTGGCTACAGAGAACCTGACGGCCTCTTCCAGAGACACTCGGACTTTCCACCCCAAGACCAGACCATCCCCAGGGGCGGATAAGAGGATTCCAAGGGGTGAGGGTGGAGAGAGTGAGAGGGTGGGAGCTCTACCCCAAGTTTGGCGAGAACAGCCTGGGAAATCAGCGGCTCAAGAGGCCGCAAGAAGGATCGTTTGCTACCGCTGCCGGCAAGCGGGACATATTGCAGCAAATTGCCCGGTTTTGGAGGAACCCATGCAGTGTGACTTTCTGACGGGCAGACGTCAGTCGCTGTGTGCGACAGTCGCATGCACTGCCATTCGGGGAACTGAGAAACATTTATGCAAAATGTGTATTAATGGTAGAAATGTTGTGGTATTGCTGGATTCAGGTAGCCTTGTGACCCTGATAAAGGCTGAGTTAGTTAAAACAGAGGTCTCTGGGAATAGCAAGGTAGCCGTTATTTGTGTGCATGGGGACACCCGAGAGTATCCAGTGACTACAGTGTGTTTCGAGACCCCCAAAGGTACCCTCTCTCATCCAGTGGGCTTAGTATCTCAGTTACCGCATGACGCCATTGTGGGAAGGGATTTTCCGAAGTTCTGGGAACTGTGGGATGATCCTGAGCCCCCCACTGGTGCCCCTATGTACCAGGAATGTGATAGCCAGAACTCCCCTGAGAGTGGTGAGGACTCTCCGGAATTTCCCTTGTCAGTATTGGCAGGGGAGACTCAAGAAACTGGAGAGGAGCCCACCTCCTCAGACGAAAACCTACCGTCTGTGGAGTTTTCTGATCTTGAGGTTCACAGGGAAAACTTTGCCACAGAACAGTTGAAAGACCCCGCCCTAATAAAGGCACGGGAAAACGTAGTGAAAATAGATGGCGAGTTAGTGAACCCAGATAATACCGGCACTTACCCATACTTCAGCGTAGAGAAGGACCTACTGTATCGGGTGGCAAAAAGGGCAGAAGAAACCGTTGAGCAGCTTGTGGTGCCCAAACCTTACAGGAAGTTGGTGTTGGAGTTGGCCCATGGGCACATTCTTGGAGGTCATCTGGGGACAGAGAAAACCCGAGAGAGGGTATTACAGAGATTCTATTGGCCTGGGGTGATGAAGGACATAGAAAATTATTGTTCCTCCTGCCCTGTGTGTCAGAGGTCGGCCCCGATGCCACATTTCCGTAGCCCGCTGGTCCCTCTACCCATCATTGAGGTCCCGTTTGAGAGAATCGCAATGGATTTGGTAGGTCCTATAATCAAGTCCGCTAGGGGGCACCAGTACATATTGGTTATAATGGACTATGCCACCCGTTATCCAGAAGCGATCCCTCTCAGAAATACCTCGGCCAAAACCATAGCCAAAGAGCTATCTCTTGTTTTTAGCCGGGTGGGTATTTGTAAAGAACTGCTTACGGACCAAGGTACACCCTTTATGTCCCGGGTTATGAAAGAGCTGTGTAAATTGTTCAAAGTGACGCAATTGCGTACATCTGTGTATCACCCCCAAACCGATGGGCTGGTTGAAAGATTCAACAAAACCCTAAAACAAATGTTGAAGAAAGTGGTGGATAGAGATGGAAGGGATTGGGACTGTCTACTTCCTTATTTGATGTTTGCTATTAGGGAGGTGCCCCAATCCTCTACGGGATTCTCCCCCTTTGAGTTACTGTATGGGAGACACCCAAGAGGGCTGTTGGATATTGCCAAGGAAACTTGGGAAAGTGAGAGTTCTCCCCACAGGAGTGTGATTGAGCATGTCGCCCTGATGCAAGATCGAATCGCACAGGTAATGCCCATCGTGAAGGAACATTTGGCCCAAGCGCAGTTGGCACAGCAGAGAGTGTACAACCGTGGAGCCAAGACCCGTACCTTTTCCCCGGGGGATAGGATATTGGTACTTGTCCCTACGGTTGAAAGTAAATTCCTTGCCAAATGGCAAGGCCCCTACGAGATAATGGAAAAAGTGAGCGAAGTGAATTACAAGGTCAGACAACCAGGAAGGCGAAAGCCCGAACAGATCTATCACGTTAATCTGTTGAAAGCCTGGAGGGATAGAGAGTCCCTAGTCGCAGACACTTGGTCACCAGCTCAAACTGGTTGCGTGATTCCTGAGGTTGGAATCGCAGCCACCTTGTCACAACCCCAACAACAGGAGGTTAAGGAGTTTGTGCTTCGCAACAAGGAGGTATTCTCTGAGCTGCCGGGACAAACATCTGGGGTAGAGCATGACATTATTACCCCGCCCGGTGAAAGGGTGAAGTTAAAACCCTATCGGATCCCAGAGGCCCGACGGGAGGCAATACGGGAGGAAGTACAGAAAATGCTGAACTTAGGGGTGATAGAGGAGTCCCAAAGTGATTGGTCTAGTCCCATTGTGTTGGTGCCTAAACCGGATGGGAGCTGGCGATTTTGTAACGATTTTCGTCAGTTGAACAAAGTTACAAAATTTGACACCTACCCCATGCCACGTATAGATGAGTTGATCGACCGGCTGGGAACAGCCCGATACATGACGACTCTTGACCTCACAAAAGGGTATTGGCAAATCCCCCTGGCCAAGTCGGCCAAAGAGAAAACCGCATTTGTAACCCCAGACGGGGCGTTCCAATATAAAAGAATGCCGTTCGGGTTACAGAATGCGCCGGCCACATTCCAGCGGAAAATGGACCAGATGCTGAGGCCCCATCGGAAGTATGCTGCGGCTTACCTGGATGACATAATTGTCCATAGCACAGATTGGGCCTCACATCTGCCAAAAGTGCAAGCAGTCCTGGACTCTGTTCGGGAAGCAGGGTTTACGGCTAACCCCAAGAAGTGTACCATTGGGCAGGAGGAGGCCAAATATCTTGGGTACACCATTGGGAGGGGAGTAATAAAACCCCAACTCAACAAAGTCGAGGCCATCCAGAGTTGGCCACGTCCCAACAGCAAGAAGCAGGTACGAGCCTTTCTGGGAATCGCTGGGTATTATCGGCGATTCATTCCCCACTTTGCTTCTAAGGCTGTGCCCCTAACCAACCTGACGAAGGGGAAAGGGTCGGTCATGATTAAATGGACCCCCGAGGCTGAGGCAGCATTCCAGTTCTTGAAACAAGCCTTATGTAGCCAGCCAGTGTTGTACTCACCCGACTTCTCTAGAGACTTTGTCGTACAAAGTGATGCGTCAGATGTGGGGTTAGGAGCAGTATTGTCCCAGGTCTGGAACGGGGAAGAGCACCCAGTCATTTACCTCAGCAGGAAGTTGAAGTCCCATGAGGTAAATTACGCCACCGTTGAAAAGGAGTGTTTAGCGGTGAAGTGGGCTCTAGATTCCCTTCGGTACTACCTGCTAGGTAGGCACTTTGACATGGTTACGGATCACGCTCCGTTAAAGTGGATGGCTCAAAACAAGGAAACAAATAGAAGAGTGAATAGGTGGTTCCTGGCCCTCCAGGAATTCAACTTCACAGTAAAGCATCGCCCTGGCGTTCAAATGGGGAATGTGGATGCTTTGTCTCGAGTACATGAATGCCTGATTGCTGGTGTTCCAACCCCGAGGTTAAAACAAGAGGGGGGGGTATGTGACAGCAGGAAGGTAAAGTCACCTGGTTGCATCCAGGGGGGTAGATATATTTCGCCCAGATTCAGGCTTTACGCCGATTTATACAACTAGGTGGAGAGTTGTATAAGGCTAGTGGGCTCATGGATGACTCATACCTCTAGGGAGAGGGCTGGGCGTCGTGCAGACAGGGAGTTGATGAGACCAGCTGAACCTTGTCAGCTCATTTAGGCCTCTATAAGAAATCCCAGCTTCATTAGATGTTAGCTTATGCCTGGAACCAGACCTGTGTGGACTGTCTAGGGAGAGTGAACCCCTGTGCGGTGAGGAAAAGCCTGTGTGGCTATATTTTGCTTGGACATTTAAAACCAGGGACTAGGACAGCACTAGGCTGATCCCAGTCGTTAGTTAGGAAACCTGTAAGTTTAGTCAGAGGTCAAGTTGACCAGGATTTATTTTGTTTATGTTTTTTTTGCCTTGCTGTGTTTTTGTCACTGTAAATAGAAAATAAACCGCACCTTTTTGATTTTGAAAACCACAACCTCCGTCTGCTGGGCCTGTTTTTGGGTGGGGAGCCCATCCCGGGGGTCACACATACCCGCTGCCGAGCTAGCCCCCTCACATATGTTATTACAATTCCTGATATAATAGTTGACAGCAGGGCGTTCCAGCACCCACCAAGAGTAACTGTGAGTGCTTACAGTGTTGTGCCAACACCAACACCTAAGGGGCCAATTTCTGCAGAGTATATACGGCAGGTCCCTACTTTCAAACATCCAACTTACAAACGACTACTACTTGCAAACGAAAGAAGACAACAGGAAGTGAGAGGAAATCTACCCCTTGGAAGGAAAATTCTCTCCTGTAAGAATTAATATGGGAGAAAGGTGTCTCCTCTCTACTGATGCTTTATCACCAATCCTTGTTTCAATAAAAACACCACATTTCAAAAACAGTTGTCATTGGGACGCATAGTGAAGTGAAATGTTCTGAACAGGGGCACAGACAGCAAAACAAATGTTACAGGGGTGATAACCCTTCCCTATGTTTTCCAAAAAGCTTAAAAATAGGTATTTGGGCTGGAGCTACACTTAAACAATGTAGCTGTTCAAAATTACAAACAGATTCTACATAAGAACAAACCTACAGTCCCTGTCTTGTATGCACCGCCTGTATACGGCTGTTCAGAGTATATAGGGCCATTTTTATTTTGTGTGCGGGGTTCCCCTTAATATCCATACAAGACCCAAAGGGGCTGGTAATGGGCTGGGGTAGGGGGGGGGGGGGTGATGGGGTAGCTATGCCATTTTTCTTAAAGATTTTCATCCATATTACCGGGACCAGACATTACATTAAAGCCGCAAGCAGTTTTAAATGGCTTTTTTTTCCTTTAGAAATGTAATTTTGTGCAGGGACAGTTCTAAACACGAGAAACACGTGGCACTTCACAGGCATACTTTAGACACCCCCCAGGTACAATATTTAAAGGAATATTTGACTTTTTTTTTTTCACTTTATGCATCATTAAAATGACTGCTACCGAAAAACGTCCGTTTTTAAAACTTCTTTTTGCATTGATACATGTCCAGGGTGCAGAACCCGGGTTCCCAAACTCTGTTTAGGACAATAACATGGATAATAGTCGTTATAATTAGCACTTTAGAATTCGAACGTTCGCATCCATTGTATTTAATAGGGTTCTAATGTTCGTGCGAACTTTCGGTCCGTTCGCGGGTTCTGGTGCGAACCGAACCCGGGGGTGTTCGGCTCATCACTACTTCTGAGGCTGATGTAATCTTGATCCAGGAGACTCATTTCCGCCCTGGGGAAGCCTTTAAATTTGCTAGTAAAAACTTCCCGACAACTTTTATGGCCTTCGACCCATCGGGGAAGGCAGGTGTGGCGATTTTAATTAAATGCTCATGCCCCCTACGTATTAAATCCTCATACCTGGACCCCCATGGCAGATTTATTATCTTGGATTGCTCATTTCTCACCCACTCCCTTACTATAGTCAATGTCTATGCTCCTAACTCTGGCCCGATCCAGTTTCTTTCTTCCCTGTTTGACACCCTAGACAAATTCTCCCAACCCTTTATGGTTATTGGTGGGGATTTTTACATGACCATGTCCCCCAGCAAAGACAGACGTATACTATTCCCTTCCACGACATCCACTAAAGCCAACCGACTCTCAAACTACTTCCGTAAACTCATAAGTGCTCGTAATCTCCTAGACATCTGGAGGATTAAACACCCCATGCACAAGCAATACATGTTCTACTCTCACTCCCACAAGCTTTACTCCAGACTAGACCACTTCTTTGTCTCCTCCCCCCTTCTGACATCCACGGTCTCCTCGAAAATTAATCCCATAACCTGGTCAGACCACTCTTCTGTAAACCTAGACATTACCCTATCCTCCGCCTCCCCCAGAACTTATCATTGGCGCCTCAACGAGTCCCTACTTCGTATCCCATAAACTAGAGACCACTTATCCAACAGCCTATCTGAGTGTTTCCAACTTAATGCAAACACGGTCACTGGGGCTTCCACCCTGTGGGAAGCTCATAAAGCCGTCTTCCGGGGGCAATGTATTTCTATGGGCTCCTGCTTGAAAAAAGATGCAGCGTTTTAACGCTCTTCTAATCTGTCCAAACACTGCAAAGCTGAGAAACTCTTGGTATGTTCCCCCACGGTGGTTAGGCTCTGAACCGTTATTTTTCTTCGTAACCAACTCAGATCCCTAGACATAAAAAGAATCAATAAATCTCTTCTGTGGTCCAAACAGAAATTCTACGAATACTCCAACAAACCCCATAGAATGCTAGTAAATAGGAAGACAAGGAGAGAGGCGCCTCTTAGTGCAATAGTGTAACAAGGTTTTAATAGTAGATACAAATACACTCACATTTAGGTGAATTAACATAGGCGTTTAAAAATGTCAGGATGACAATCATCAGCAGCAGGTCACAGGGGGTTCTCAGCTCTGCGTAGAATGACAGGAGTGTCTCTGAAGATGGAGCGGCCGGCTTCCGGGGACAACGATCCTGTAGTATGTTCAGAGCGAGGCTTGGAGCACACATGTGGTTAAGCTGCTGAGGGTGACGTCATCAAAGATGGATGTATTTCGTGAGCGTGCGGACTTGCAGTGTCCTGGCAAGTCGCGCTCCTTTATCAACATGACATATTAAAACCTTGTTACACTATTGCACTTAGAGGCGCCTCTCTCCTTGTCTTCCAGTTTCCCCTGAACATGGTTTCTGTTCATCTATGATGGCCGCCCTGTGCACAGTGGATCCCATTTATCCCTGCTCCACCCATATACACCGCAGTGTGTAAACAGACTCCTAAGGACTTCCTTTAAGACTGTCTATATATATACATATGTTGTATGGTATTTTTTCATTTTATTTTTATTTTTATTTTCATATATTTTTTTTTCTCTTCATATTGATTACTTTAGGTAATACATGTTTCTGTGGATATTGTGCGCCACCACTTGTCTCTATATCTCTAAGTGCTAGTAAATAAACTGAAACCACGCCCTTTTAATTCATCCCCAGATTTTCTCATGCAAACTAATGGTACCCCCACCTATTGTCCTCTCACCATGACTAAAGTCTTTTAAGAATTCAATCACAAACTATACAATTGCCTACAAACAGACCCCAACTATCATTTCACACAAGAAAAAATTGACTCCTTTCGCCTACCTAAACTCTCCCCAGACCATCTTCTATCCCTGAACTCCATGGTCACCCCCGAAGAACTAGCCAAAGTAGTCAAAAATCTCCCTTCTCAAAAATCCCCTGGCCCGGACGGCCTGCCTTACTCATACTATAAAACGTTCCTCCCGATCTTTACTCAACTCAGATTATAAGATATTTACAATAATTTTGGCCAACAGACTGTCCCACATAATCCCCAGACTCACAAAGATCAAGTAGGTTTTGTACCCGACAGGCATGCCGGTGATAACACAAGACGCGCCATCAACCTCATTGACCTGTTAAATAAAACGACTCGCCCAGCCCTGATACTGAGCCTAGACGCACATAAAGCCTTTGATCGACTCAGCTGGCCGAAGGCTATATTCCCGACCTTCCTCCCAAGTACAGCTATCCTCCTATTTATCGCCCTCATTTTCCTTGAGTAATGGAACCAGACAAGGATGCCCGTTATCTCCTCTGCTCTTTATTCTTTGTTTGGAACCTTTAGCTGAAGCCATCCGCACTCATCCTGACATCCGTGGGGTCTCACTACATCAGAGGGAATATAAACTGTCTTTGTTTGCAGACGACATCCTACTGACATTGACCAACCCCCATACCTCTCTCCCAAACCTCCACACTTTGTTAAAGAACTTTATCTCTATCTCGGGGTACAAAATTAATACGAGCAAAACAGAAGCTTTACCACTTCACATCCCGCCCTCAGTTCTCTCTACAACAGAACTACTCCTATCACTGGTGCCCACATTCCCTCAAATATTTAGGGATAAATCTAACCCCCTCATATACCGCTCTCTATCAGGCCAACTTAATAAATATCCCCAAAAAATATATAAAAAAAAAACACAAATTTTTTCCTCAATTTAGGCCGATACGTATTCTTCTACATATTTTTGCAGGAGGGGCTGTGACGGCACGCGCGGCGTGGAACACACAGCTATTGAAGTGAAAGCTGTTACGTTCCCCGCGCGCTGATTAACGCGGCGGCGGCGGCAGCAGCTCCTCCTCTCCTCTCTCTTGCCCCACGACCGCCCCCCCTCCGCACTGATCAACCAGACATCGGCGGCGGTGGCAGGGGGGGGGCTCTCTCTTACACAGGTAGGCCACTGGGGACCTACACATGGCTGCATTTGGGGACATGGCTGCATTTCGGGACATGGCTGCATTTCGGGACACATGGCTGCATTTCGGGACATATGGCTGCATTTCGGGACATGGCTGCATTTTTGAACATATGGCTGCATTTCAGGACATATGGCTGCATTTGGGGACATGCCTGCATTTCAGGACATATGGCTGCATTTGGGTACATGGCTGCATTTCAGGACATATGGCTGCATTTGGGGAGATAGCTGCATTTGGGGACAGATGGCTGCATTTTGGGACAGATGGCTGCATTGGCGTCACAGGCTGCACTGGCGGACACAGGCTGTATTGGCGGACACGGGCAGGCTGAAGTTTTGGACAAAGTTGTTGTTAATATTTATTTTTATAACTTAATTCTGCATAAAACATTTAAGTGTCATTTCATGAGATAATTTGAGGGCGTGTTTGGGGCGGGATTAGGGGTGGGGCATGGTAGGGGTTGGGCCCGGCAACTGGTGGCGAGTAACCCTTAAGGTCTGGCTAGTAGCTCAGGATTTGAAATTTTGAGCCCTGGTATACTGTAAGCTTACAGATTTGATACAGTACTGTATCAAATAATTACACATCCCCTTTGTCCCTAGTGGTTTGTCCAGTGTCCTGCATGCAGGTTTATATTATAGAAACTGTTCTTTCTGCCTGGAAACTGGAGATTGTCCATAGCAACCAAAAAGTGTCCCTTTACATCAAAAGTGGTTTTAGACCAGCTAGAAAACAGTGATAATAAATTAGAATCGCTCGCAGAATTAAGCGATAGTGATTTGTGGGGAAATTCGTCATCAAACACTAAAAGTAATGACAGCAACAATTCTGCAACTGAGCAAATTTCTGTGTTTTTGATTTGATTACATTATTGAATAATTTTTATTATTATTATATTATTATTTGTTAGAATTATTTATAGTTATTTATTATATTATAATTTATGATTTTGTGTTTCAAACTTTATCATAACCGGGATGTCTACTAGACTCTTGTTTGGACAGATTTAAGTGAGTTATTCCTAAGAATTGCAGGCCTACAATATAAAACGCCAAATTTCCATTCAAAATTATGGTACCGCTTTCAGCACCTAAAATCTGAAATAATCATACCGCCGGGGAGGTTAAATGAGTATTAGTGTTAGGGGTTGATTTACTAAAGGCAAATAGACTGTGCAGAGCTTAGTAAATGAGGTAAAGCTTCACTTTGCAAAAAGTATCACATGCAAGGAAAATAATAAAAACTGCTCTTTTGCTTGCCCATGATTGGATGATGGGAGTCAGCAGAGCTTTTGCTAATTTACTAAGCTCTGGAGCAACTGCTCTTGCAGAGTGCAACTGCACTTTGCAAAGTGCTCAGTGTATTTGTCTTTAGTAAATCAACCGTAGTGTCAGTGTCAGTGTGTTTTAGGTAGGCTAAAAAGCAAAATGTTCACCATTATTTCTCATAGGTTATGGTAATAGCAAGAAATATACAGCTACATTTTTTAAAAATATTTTTATTTACTATTTTGTGTCAGTTTTCCTTTGTTAATAAAAGAAAAAAAACGGGAGATATCCATTATCATTTACCACCAAATGAAGGCCCAATTTGTCCTGAAATAAACAAGGTATTATTCACCTGGATACACTAAGTAGTTGCGATGATATGCCAACACATGTCAAAGTTGCAAATTTGTGCTCAGGAATTAAGATTTTTTTACCTTCTGTCAGCAAGGGGTTAATGATTACAGAGCTGCATTCATTTGTTTCTTTTACTGTATCTGACGTTTAGCATCAACTGTGGTGTAAACTGCTCTTTTTTGACCAATGCATGTGTAGCCGGGAGCAGACTACGATTATCTGACTCTTGCAGGCTGTTACTATTCTAGCCTTGCTCCTATGTCCCCCTAGTGTTGAATCTGAATCACTGACATCATCTCCTGAAGCGCAGAGAAAGGCATTGCGGGAAATATAATCCTCTGGAATAGCATTGCTGATCTCACAGAAATTACATATGCTCTGCAGGGGAATTGTGGGAGAGACTAGATAGGGATCTGTGGACCAGGCCCACGCTGTCTTGCTTCCTGGATCTCACCATGTGAGCATCACTCCACCGCTGTGTAAGCAGATTGCGGCCTAGCACGCGATACACAGCCCACTGGTTCAGCCTCAGCGAGTCCAGCCATTTCCCGCTGGCAGAAGGACGACCTGCAGCAGCGGTGAACACTGCAGAGCTAGTTCACTGACTTAGCAGACTGATCCCTGCTCTGCCCTTCTGAAGAAGTAAGAATCATTTGTCAGTCCTATCTGTAGGCTTCGTGGTCTATCAGGATTTGTGAGGGGGCTTGTGCCCACAGATCCCATTGCCTTGCTAAGTACTACACTTTCAGCACAGTGCACATGTGACTTTTCGCTTGGATTACAAATAGTATTGCTATCAACTGAGATTTGCTATCTTGCATTGTTCATCATCACTTTTCTGCAGTAAGGAATCTTTGTACTGAGCTCAAGTGTTGCTCGTGAAGACAGTGCAAGGCCTTGCTTTTTGTTGTTAGTACTCTTAAAGGGGACACTTACTGGTCAATATAAGATACTATCGCTCAATAGGATAAAGGTAATGATAGTCGACTCGGGGTTCTCCTTTAAAGTAGACACTCTTCTTATATCCATTGATAGCTTTCATACAATATCCCATAGTGATTGTGTATATTGTTGTCATTCATGCGTCATTGCTAATTGTTATTGCTACAAGTGTTATTTCAACCTAGTCTTGGATGAACCCAGGATTTGGCTAAATAATTCTCATTTAAACCTCTCATCTCAAATAAGTAAAGACAGAGAGAGTTGAAACTATTTGCTTTCTGTCTGTGTGTCATTTAAAGGTATACACAACATGTCTGAACCTAGAGTGTCAAAGGGGCTGGAGAGTTCACAGGGTCATGGCGGCACAAAAGAACATGCATTATCAAGCAACCCCCGAGGGGGCAGTGCTACACATGTAATTCCTTATTTATAGCAAATATATGGGGTCAATTTATAAAAAATAAAATAAAAAATTGTTCTGAATGTCACAAGCATTCACACAGTTATCATAAATAATCCCCTTTTTCATCTAATGTGTTTATTGTCTATGATCATCAGCTCAATCTAGTGTCAATAATGTTGCATTTCCCTGAAATACCTCAATCAGAAAAATACCACATTATTGCCACTAGGAAATAAACATAATAGACAAAATACAGGTTTAATTTGTGACTGCTGTGGGAATGCTTGTGACGTTCACACAGCACATTTTCTTATACATACATCTGTATGTGTTTTTATTCTTTATATGAAAATGAAAGATTTTTCTGAAAAGAGCAGTCTTGGATTTTCTATTTTAAATGAACACATGGTAAGCCACCTAACCTTTGAGCTTATTCAAGGGATATTCCACATTATGCCATGATGTTTTTTTTTTTTTTTTATTCTCTTTATTGATTTTTAATAGATTTACAAAAACAGAGCCTTGGGGCATTCCCCGGCTCAAAAAGTACCACGTGAATCGGTACCTAACAACAGGTTATCTGCCTAAACAGTGCTGTTAGCGACAGAAAAAAAACCCATAACATCCCTGCTGGTAGAAACAACAAAACATCACTGCTCAGCCACTCCATTTGGAGAAATTATGAAAGGAGAATGTGCTCCTCTTCTTCGATAGAGGTGAGGGTTCCCAAGAGGGAACTCTAGTACTAGGCCTAGAATACCAAGGGTTCAACTATATGGGTGTCAGGAGGGTCTTAGCAGGTGTTAGCACGGGAGGGGTAGTTAATGTGTATCAGATAAACCGTCTATTCTTGAGCAGCATTAGTGGAGGCAAAGTCAAGCCATAATTTCCACACTATGCCATTGCCATGATGTTTTTAAGTATCAAAACTACCACTTTGTGATATATGTGTGAAGAAAAAAAGCAGTAAAAAGATACAAAATGGATTACGCACCAGAAGTTATTGTCAATATTATCATCATCTGCCGCCTCAGATCTGTTCACCTCATCCCTTGGCATGAGCTATAACTATAAATGACACACGTGAACCAGTAATACAATTTTATAGCTGGTGTGTGAGCAATTTCAATATAATCAGCAAATTGTTTCTACTGCTAATCTATGGGAATTAAATAAGAAACACATTGAACTGCTTTACCTCCCTGCCCTCCAAGAAAAATGGAAACACTTTGGGGGTAGATATCATTTGAAGATTCTTTTTCTACTATTTTGCTTAAAGTGGTTCTAAAGGCAGAAGGTTTTTCATCTTAATACATTCTATGCATTAAAATAAAAAGCCTTCTGTGTGCAACAGCCCCCCTCAGCCCCCTAATACTTACTTGAGCCCCATCTTGGTCCAGTGATGTTGCACGAGACACTAGGCTGTCCAGGACTCTCCATCTTGATTGGCTGAGACACAGCAGTGGGCGCCATTGGCTCCCGCTGCTTTCAATCAAAGTCAGTGAGCCAATGAGGCGAGAGAGGGGTGGGGCCGAGCTGCGGATCTGTGCCTAAATGCACACACAGAGCAGCGACTGGGCTTGGGTGCCCCCATAGCAAGCTGCTTGCTGTGGGGGCACTGGGCAGGAGGGAGGGCCCAGGAGCACTGGCGAGGAAGATCTGGACTGCCCTGTGCTAAACCACTGGACAAAGCAGGTAAGTATAACATGTTTGTTATTTTTAAACAAAAAAAACAAGACTTTAATGTCACTTTAAGGCTTTTTCGTGGCTACACCCCCAATCGTATTCTCTGATCAACCAACCAAAACCTCCTCCACATCCCCAAGTCCCACTACAAATCGAAGGGAGATCGAAGATTTGCAGTCCAAGGACTACAGCTATGGAACACTCTACCCACGGACATCCGCATGCAAGAAAACCATCGGGCCTTCAGGAAAAAACTTAAGACCCACCTCTTCTGAAGAATCAGGACGTCACTGGATGCAAAGTGCCTTGAGGTGATTTAGTTCGCATTTGTATACAAGTTATTCACTCACTCACTCCGTAACCTGGGTCTTGCTCAAGAGAAGGACCACCCTGTTTTGGGCACCACTTATTAAATAGCTTATGTAGCACCCTCCTCACTCCCCTCTTTCTCTCGTCTCGTCTTTCTCTTGTCTAGGGGTATCTTAGAGGGGAGGGAGCGGGGACACCACGCCTGGCTTCCTCCACATGTGTCAGTGCGGTATAAGCAACGTTCTTGTATTACCTTCGGGTCAGTGCTGTGCACCTGGATCCTCCCTCCAAGAGTCACCTTGAACAATGTCTGTCAGGAAATAAGCCCCACACCATAAAAGTTCAACAATCCTTTATTCTTCTCGAATGAACACAATCAGTTGAACTCCCTTAGTAGAAACAGAACAGAAAAGGAGGTGTGGATGCGAATAGGCCCAGACACAATTTGGTTCTCCAGTTTCCTTCCTGAAAGTGGGTTACGGTCTCCGCACGAGGGGGGATTTCCTTCCAGGCGGTCTCCGACGAGAGGCTCACCTGTCACCGGCAATATGCTGCACCGGGTCTTCAAGTGAGGAGCTCCCCCCGGTCCATTACTCCTTCTGGATTCAGATACCCACTCCCGGGGTTCCCTAGGATCTCCTTCCCTCGCGGAACTCAGTGTTGGGCACTGAGCTCCGGACCTCCATCCGAGTACCTCACCCCAGGCTAAAGGTGCCTGGGATGGAACACGACCTCCGATTGTCCTCTAGGCCTAGGCCACCCAGAGGACCGACACGAACCACCATCCACAAGCTGAAGGTGCCTGGGACTTCGACCCCTTGACAAAGATGGCCGGCCCCTTTATACCCTCTCCCAGCAAGCACGGCGGGTTCCCCGCCCCACCATACCACTGCCGAGGGAGGACAAAAAGGAAGCACAACACACATCAATGATTCAACCCCAGCCCAGGGAGGCAGCGCCACCTGCTGGGCTGCAGGGAATTTCACATCACCAATGTCTCTGTCAGGTTCAAATTTACACCCGGGAAAGTACATACCCGCTACACTCTCCCCCCGGTCATTTGACACTGGTCCCCAGTGTCTGGAGTAAATCATGCCCTCAACGGGCTAACATAATCCAATCCAGAAACCGACTAACAATTGTACAAAAAATGTAAAACTTTAGAAAAAACTATCCAACTGAAACATTGTGTCTGAGCCCTGTAAAGAAAAAGGGAATAAAGACAAGAGAGAAACAACAGCACTGATTCATAACTTTGAATCACATATTCACATTTGACTTCCCCCCCCATCCTGACTAAGACCCACCCCATACTCAGTGGACTTGATGGGATGTTCTCCTGCAGAGGGAAAAGAAAGGATTAACACATATAACCCTGACACCTGTATTCGTGTAATGGAAAAGAAACTTCTCCGGGAAGAAATCCCTTTTCTCCAAGGAGTGAGTGCATGAAAAGTGTTTTAATGTTGCGCAACACTGCCACCTGGTGACAGCACCGCGGTAACTGCACTCGTGGAACTTTCCTCTTTTCCTTTGGCCCTATCTACCCCAGAGTCCATAATCTCTTGCAGGAAAAGTGAAGAACAAACAGGAACAGTTCTTCATTCCTCTGGGCACAAAAGCAACGGGCCCCAGAAAGTTCAGCAGCATGATAAGAACGGAGTCTCTTTTCTCCTACAGGTAAAAGCGGGGATGCGGCAGAACAAGTGGTTTCAAGTGCTGATCCGTGGTTTCCAGATGATACTCCACATCTTCTCCTTCCTTGCGCCGGATCAACACTTTATCTGCGTGGATGTGTCGTCCCAACATCCATTCTGCCTTGCAGTCTTTAAAACGTTGAGAGGCCTTTGGAGAGCATGCCAGGTACCTGCGAGCGTGTGGAACCTGAAGGTGGGTCCAAACAAAGTCATTGTACCAGCGCTCTCGGCACACTTCCACCTCATAAAGCAGTTCCTTTGACAAGTATGGATACTCCCATCCGTAGTCTGCAGCAACCTTCTGGCCAAACAGCCGTTGCAATCTCGCCAAATGAGGCATGGTAGCTTTGTCCCCTTCACCAGGCAAAACTATCGAGTCCGGGTGGCGAGGGACCTTGATCACATCTGATCTGGGCATAGGCGCCCGCAGCAATAGTCTCTTTTCCCCGGCCTTCGGTACAGATGGCACCGGGGATGTAGAAACAGGCTGGGGATGGGACCTCTCTTCAGGCGCTGGTGCCTCCACCCGGGGTGTACTTTCCCCTGTTGACATGGGTGGATCTCTGATCCTCCGAGATGAAGCGAGAGGTACTTTGTCCCAGCCCTTCTCGGCAAACAAATCATCTATAGCAACGTCGTCCCCCATGTCCGAGAGCGACACCAGGTCCGAGGTGTCACACTCCTCCACGGGTATGTAGGCGGTTGTAGAAACGGAGCCACCACCTCCCGCGGATTCGCTAGGCCATGACTTCCCGACACCTCCGCCCACACACCAAATCTCTCCGCCTGGCTTACCTCGGCCTTTACTTGAAGCGGGACGTCCGGAACTCTTGTCAACGGATCCATCCAGGCCGGGCGTAAGCGGGCAAGACGGTCCACCACAACCGCTGGTCGGGGCTACCATGCCGGTCTTTCTCTTCGGTGGCGGACGCTGCAAGACAGTGGTGACCGAGTCAGCATCCTCGGATTTCTCCCGTTGGGGTTTTACGACCTCCTCCGTGGTCATTGCAGTGTGCGTAGGGATGGCTCTCACAGCAGTGATTCCTCCTCTCTGAGTGGTGTTGTCCGCAGCACGGCCGGGGTATATGGTTCTCGGCCTCTCAACCACCGGATCCACTTCGAACAGGAACTCCCCACAGGCCTCACATCGCCCGAATGGCTTCAGCTGGCACACCAGTCCCGAACAGCCGGGACAAATCACACCCAGGGCCTCAACGTCCATGCACGAGTACAGGGCGAATTGACCCCTTGGCTTTAGCCGGATCCCCGTATCTGTTACCGGAGCAGCAGCAGTCAATGTCGTGGTGGAAGGGTGAACTGGAATCCACGATGTATGTCCGAACATGGCGACCTGTTGCTGATCCATCGCACACTGCAGAGTTTTTGCGCCAATGTCCCACGTGTAGTCCTTCACACGTATTGGACTCCTCCCCTTTGCTCCAGTTCGCAGGCTTTTCTGTTTCTGAGTCATGCCCACGATCTAAGCGATGGGGGTGTGCCTGGTGGCGCAGTGCAATAGAAGCCCCCACGTGTAGTACTTCACACGGCTGAACTTCCCCCTCTTTCCACTCTTCTGCGCGGGCCTTTCCCTTCATTGGGTCATGTTCACGACTTCGAGCAGGGATGCACTTCGGCCAATGAAGGCCTGCCTATTCGCTTAACTCTTCCAACAGACACGTTCAATACTGTGGTGCACAAACACTATACCGGACCCGAGCCCCCACGTGTAGCACTCTCCTCACTCCCCTCTTTCTCTCGTCTCGTCTTTCTCTTGTCTAGGGGTATCTTAGAGGGGAGGGAGCGGGGACACCATGCCTGGCTTCCACCACATGTGTCAGTGCGGTATAAGCAACGTTCTTGTATTACCTTCGGGTCAGTGCTGTGCACCTGGATCCTCCCTCACCTTGAACAATGTCTGTCAGGAAATGAGCCCCACACCATAAAAGTTCAACACTCCTTTATTCTTCTCGAATGAACACAATCAGTTGAACTCCCTTAGTAGAAACAGAACAGAAAAGGAGGTGTGGATGCGAATAGGCCCAGACACAATTTGGTTCTCCAGTTTCCTTCCTGAAAGTGGGTTACGGTCTCCGCACGAGGGGGGATTTCCTTCCAGGCGGTCTCCGACGAGAGGCTCATCTGTCACCGGCAATATGCTGCACCGGGTCTTCAAGTGAGGAGCTCCCCCCGGTCCATTACGCCTTCTGGATTCGGATACCCACTCCCGGGGTTCCCTAGGATCTCCTTCCCTCGCGGAACTCAGTGTTGGGCACTGAGCTCAGGACCTCCATCCGAGTACCTCACCCCAGGCTAAAGGTGCCTGGGATGGAACACGACCTCCGATTGTCCTCTAGGCCTAGGCCACCCAGAGGACTGACACGAACCACCGTCCACAAGCTGAAGGTGCCTGGGACTTCGACCCCTTGACAAAGATGGCTGGCCCCTTTATACCCTCTCCCAGCAAGCACGACGGGTTCTCCGCCCCACCATACCGCTGCCGAGGGAGGACAAAAAGGAAGCATAACACACAGCAATGATTCAACCCCAGCCCAGGGCGGCAGCGCCACCTGCTGGGCTGCAGGGAATTTCACATCACCAATGTCTCTGTCAGGTTCAAATTTACACCCGGGAAAGTTCATACCCGCTACACTTATATGATTAAACCTAGGGTGGTAAACTCCACAATGACATCACCTATGATGCCGGTGATTGGAAACCCAGATTTTACGGGGCTATCCGGCCCTAGACTTCACCAATTTATAGAAGCAAATAAATTCAGACTAAAAGAGTTTAGATATTCAAATGACTGGAGGTCTATAGCAGATATACAATCCATGTCTACACCCACTCTTTCGAGGTGGCAAGCAATTCAATTACAGCATTATCTTGTGTCGCTACCTGTGGGCTTGGACATACTTACCACTTATGAGCGATTCTACACAACTGGTCAACCTATACGAAGGGGGTCTCTCAAGAGCATAGGCTGTATTAATTGCACCCCTGGATTCTTATACTCCCCCCTTCATTGCTGCATGGGGAAAAGATCTGAACATAACATTATCAGCATAATAAAGAGATTTTTTATATAATTTTATACATCTATATCCTTGGGACTGCAGGAACCAGGATATAAGCTTTTGACTAGATGGTATAGATCTCCAGAGAAATTACACCGCATGTTACCAAATGTTGATTCTATTTGCTGGCATTGTGAGGAGGAAAGGGAACACTTTTTTATATTTTTTGGAGTTAGCCCTGAATTTGCTCGTATTGGCAAGATGTCTGTACCCTAATTAAAGATGTCTCTGACCTCACCCTTGATCAACATCCAGCAGCTTGCTTGCTACATTTTAGCCCTCGAGCCTCGTACACACGAACGAGTTTCTCTGCAAAAACCAGCAAGAAACTTGCTGGCAGAGATTTTTTGCAGAGAAACTCGTTCGTGTGTATGGTTTCTCGTCAAGAAAAGCGACAAGTATCTCGACGAGAAAATAGAGATCCTGCTCTCTATTTTCTCGTCGAGATTCTCGTCGGCATGATTCTCGACGAGAAAAGTGAGTGTGTGTACACTTACCTGTCCTCCCGGAAGCCTGCGCATGTTCGAAATGAATTCGACGCATGCGCGGTAGCTTCCTAGGCATACGTAGGGTATACCAAGATGGCGGCGACGGCATCGAATGTGATGAGCGCATGCTCGTCGTAGTCGATGACGTCACCGCGTACGCTCCATTCAAAGAACCGCGGGTTCTTTGAATCGAGCGTGTGTACACTCGGCCGGGACAATTTTCTTGTCCAAGAATCTCATCGAAAAAAACGACATGTTTTTTTCGACGAGAATCTCGGCCGTGTGTACGAGGCCTCTCTCTAAAGCCCTGTACACACGATCGGATTTCCTATGGATTCTAATCCGATGCATCTTTTCGTTTTCGATTAATACATTTGTATTTTCAGGTGAGACTGGTTGCCACTTTATCACTGCTCTTTGCACTGCCTTACCAAACAGGCTTTTTATTGTTGCAAACAGATCCTACCATTGTGTTGTACACATTACTTTGGACTACTGTTTAGTATTTTGTTTGATGTCTTGATAAATTCTTGTTACATGGACTCAACCTTTCATTAAACAATTTTTTTTTAGGTTAGATAAGGGGACAAAAAAAGGAAGCGCCACCTAAGTGCAATATGTCAGATAAAAATGTTTAATCTCAAAGGAAATGCACTTACAGGACACAAGTACAAACAGGGCACATCATGGTCTCATAAAGGTGTCCTTTTATAAAACTGAGATCAGCAGTGATCCCGAGTCTCGCCGCTGATCTCAGGTCATTACCAGTGTATGAAACTGAGGTAATCAGCGGAGAACATGTTCTCCACTGATTATCTCAGTACAGTGAGAATCTGTAACTGACTGTCAAAGAAACGGCCAGTGTATGAAGGTGCCATCTCGGCACCTCACTGGCGATCTGTGAAAGAATTCTCACTTTCTGATTCACCATCTCAGAGGTGGAGAATCAGAGAGAGAAGCACGAAGCTGACTGAGTATTCTGGAGGAAGAAGGAAGTCTTTTGACTTCCTTCTTTCACCCACGAGCAGCCATACAGTCAGAGCACATCTTCCCCACCATTACACACCCCAAAATGAGCAGGTTAGCAATCTATAGTGTATATATATGTATATATATATATATATATATATATATATATATATAGCATATAGCATATATATGTGTGTGTGTGTGTGTGTTTATTTCAATGTGTATGTGAATATATATATATATATATATATATATATATATATATATTTAGATATATATATATATATATTTAGATATATATAGATATATCTATCTATATCTATATATATATATCTATATATAGGTATATACATATATATCTATATCTATATGTGTAGCGGGGTGTTCAATTTAGGGGAAGTGTCTGAGTGGTAACCAGGCTCAGACACCTTAAATTGTTAGGAGTATGGACCATTTTGTCCTCAGGGGATAGTATTGGTGTGGAGTTCCCTGTGGCCTATGGGTGGTGCTGCCATATTGGGCCGGGGTTGAACTATCAATACAGTGCTGTGCCTTTTGTGACCTCTCTCGGCAGCCGTACAGTGGGGCGGGGAACCTTCTGTGCATGCTGGGAGAGGATATAAAAGGGGCGGACATCTTCTGATCGTGGTTCGTCCCTCAGGCACCTTCAGCCTGGGAGTGCGTGTGGCTTATCTCCGGGTGCCCTCGGCCCGGAGGCCGTGTTCCAGTTCCACCTCAGGCACCTTTAGCCTGGGGTGAGGTACTACCTCACCGCTTCTGACTGCCTGGGTATGGAGGCCCAGGAGCTGCAGCAACGGCCTGGGGCCCAGCAACCTTCAGCTGGGGTCCACTAGGGATCGAGGAGTCCAGGGTGCCGCCTTGTGAGGGGACCCGCACCCTAAGAGAAGGGAGGATCTGTTCCGAGGGACCGGTGCTGTGGTCACGGTGAAGGAAGGGTCTGTTGACTCTCTGGCGGGACGTCTTCTCCCTGAAAGGGGCCATGTCCTAGGAAGAAACCAAGGTTCACCAGGTCAGTGGCAGTGACCTTGTTCACCAGGTCGGTGGCAGTGACCTTATCCACAGGATCTGTGGCAGAGACCAACCTCATGGTCTGTGGCAGAGACCATGCGTCAAAACTGTTTGAGAAACCTAAACAGTCAGAAGGGTTTGAGCTACATTTGTGCCTGGACCTCCTCCACACCTTAAGCTGTCCTGTATTTTTGCTCCAACATTTCTTCTATCAAGAGACTATTTGCTATTCAAGTGAAAATAAATATTGAGTTGGACTTTCAGCTGGTGTGGACATTCACGTTCCTGGGGAAGTCAAGGACTTGTATCTACCCACGGTAGAGGTGAGAATCATTCTCAGGAGGGCTTTGGACTCTGGCTGCAGACAAGGCCCAAAAACAACACCGCCTAACCTCTTAACACAGGAGGGTACGGGCTGATAGTGCGGTGTGCCTGTCTCCCCCTGTGAGGAGCCGAGTTTAATGCAGGAGGATAGGTGGGTGCGCTAAACGTGGGGGCTCAAGTCCGGGATTTGTCTGCGGTTGGAAAGTGTGAAGACCCCCCAGAGTTTGAACTTTATTCCCAAGTGAAGTTCCGTGGAGGTTGGCCATATTGAGAACTGAGCCACGAGGAGAACCCTGACTGCGTAGTTCGTGGGCGTGCCTATACAGAAAGCCCGCAAACAAGTGCAGAAGATGGGAGGAGTCTGGCCATGTGAAGAGTTGCACGTGGGGATTTTGGCGCGAAAGGACAGTGCGCAATGGAACAGCAAGCGAGCAACATGGCGTCTCATGCCTCATGGATTCCGGCCACAACCACCATGAATATGACCCTGTTTGCTGCTTCCGTGATGTATACAGGGATTCGGCTGAAGGCCCGGGGACGTTTTGCCCTTTACGTTTGCAGAGATGTGGAGGCCCTCGGAGTGGTTTTTCCTGGCTGCTCGGGACTGGTGGTGCATCTCAAGCCCTTCGGCAGATGCGAGCGATGTAGGGAGTTCTTATTTGAGGTGGAGCAACCCACAGAGAAGCCTCGGGCTTTCCGCCTCAACTGCCTTACAGGCGCCACTACTTCGGAGGAAGGAGCCAGAGCTTTTGAAGCCACCCCTATGCGCACTGTTGAGACTTCGGAGGAAGTCGCGAGCACAGATGTTCCAGAGATTGAGGAACCGGAATCAGAGAAACCGGAGGATGGTGCCTCGGTCACCACAGAGTCCTTACTCCCACCGCCCAAGAGGAAGATTGGCTTTGTGAAGGCTTCCTGCGGCCGTGGTGGAGTTACGCCCCAGCGCTTACTCGGAACGGATGCATCCGAAGGGAAAAGTTCCGGACATCCTGGCTCAGCTACAAGCCAAGGTAAGCCAGGGAAAAAGACTCTGTCAGAAGTCCAAAGTGTCGGGATGCTTGGGTCGGGGATCCCAGGGCCCTTGAACTGGTTAGAGGCGGTGACTCGTCTTCTACCCGAAGTTACTTGCCTGCAGAGGAATGTGAGACCTCTGACCTGGAGTCGGTCTCTGATCCGGGAGACGACGTCGCCATTGATGAAGTGTTTGAGCGGAAGGGTTGGGATAAGATGCCCCTGTCCTTGTCCCGTAGAAATAGGGACCCACCCATGTCCACTGGGGAGAGCACACCCCGGGTGGAGGCCCCGGAGCCTGAGGAGGGATCTGTCCCGTTGCCTGCCCTTCCACAGCTGGAGATGTCTGGATCCGGTGTTGGGATGGAGCGGGTGTCATTGCGGGCCCCTGTGTCTGGTCCTGAGGTAGTGAAAGTACCTTGACACCCGGACGCCATAGTCATGACCAGTATGGGAGATCGTCTGACCATGCCACCTTTGTCCCGTTTGCAGAGGTTATTTAACCAGAAGGTTGCTAGTGAATACGGGTGGGAGTACCCGTACCTTCCAAAGGAGCTTTTGTTTGAGGTAGAGGCTTATAGACACCAGTGGTACGCGGACTTTGTTTGGACACATATCAAAGTGCCCTAGGCCCGTAGGTTCTATTCATGTTCTGCTACAGCTACTAAGCGGTACAAAGACGGTAGGAAAGCCTGGATGCTCGGTCGGCACATACATGCGGACAAGGTGGTTATTTGCCGAAAGGACAAAGATAATGTTGAATACCATATCGACACCTTTGACAAACATTGGAAGCCGTTGGTGTTACCGCATCCACAATATTATCTATGAAGAGACTAGACTCTTGTTGTTTGCCTTTTGATTCCGGAGTGCACTCTCTGGAGCCCCAGAACTGTTTGCCCACACAGAAGGGTATTCTACTTGTTGGAAGAGTGGGAGCAGTTTTTTTTTTTTCCCTCTCTCCACACTGCAAAGACACAAGGACTTTGGGGTAGAATAGTTCAGAGCAAGGCCAAAGAAGAAGAAGAGGAAGTTTTACCCGGGGAAAAAAGTAAAGTTCTTCTTTCAGGACGCGTGTTCTGACGGTGGCACTCCCACTAGGTGGCGGTGTTGCATTGTCTAAAAAAAACAAAAGGAATAGACTCTGGTTTAAAAAAATAAAATAAATGTGTTTTACTTTTAGAAGGGAAGGATTGTTCCTCCGGGGGGAATCTTTTCACTTCTGCTGTGAATGTGTTTGAATATGCATGTGCTTTCTCCCTCTGCAGGTGGATACCAAGCAAAACACTGAGAACGGGGAAGTTTTGACTAGTGCAGACGGGGAGGGAATGTTATGATTGGAAATATGTTTATGTGACATTTGAGACTGTGATGTGCACATTGTGTTTTACTGATCTTCTTTCATTTCTGCTTTTAATTCCATTTTCCCCATGTTAGGTTCCAGCACAAACAAGCAGTTTTAAATTAGTTTTTGATTTTTTTTTTTCTTGTCTCTGGACCAGGCCTATGCTAACTCGGGTACAGGAGGCATGGGTTTTCTCCAGACACTGGGGACCAGTGTCCATTAGTTGGGGGAATGTGTAGCGGGGTGTTCAATTTAGGGGAAGTGTCTGATTGGTAACCAGGCTCAGACACCTTAAATTGTTAGGAGTATGGACCATTTTGTCCTCAGGGAATAGTATTGGTGTGGAGTTCCCTGTGGCCTATGGGTGGCGCTCCCATATTGGGCCGGGGTTGAACTATCAATACAGTGCTGTGCCTTTTGTGACCTCTCTCGGCAGCCGTAAAGTGGAGCGGGGAACCTGATGTGCATGCCGGGAGAGGATATAAAAGGGGCGGACATCTTCTGATCGTGGCTCATCCCCCAGGCACCTTCAGCCTGGGAGTGCATGTGGCTCATCACCGGGTGCCCTCGGCTCGGAGGCCGTGTTCCAGTTCCACCTCACCGCTTCTGACTGCCTGGGTATGGAGGCCCAGGAGCTGCAGCAATGGCCTGGGGCCCAGCAACCTTCGGCTGGGGTCCACTAGGGATCGAGGAGTCCAGGGTGCCGCCTTGCGAGGGGACCCACACCCTAAGAGAAGGGAGGATCTGTTCCGAGGGACCGGTGCTGTGGTCACGGTGAAGGAAGGGTCTGTTGACTCTCTGGGGGGATGTCTTCTCCCTGAAAGGGACCATGTCCTAGGAAGAAACCAAGGTTCACCAGGTCAGTGGCAGTGACCTTGTTCACCAGGTCAGTGGCAGTGACCTTATCCACAGGGTCTGTGGCAGAGACCAACCTCATGGTCTGTGGCAGAGACCATGCATCAAAACTGTTTGAGAAACCTAAACAGTCAGAAGAGTTTGAGCTACATTTGTGCCTGGACCTCCTCCACACTTTAAGCTGTCCTGTATCTTTGCTCCAACCTTTCTTCTATCCAAGAGACTATTTGCTATTCAAGTGAAAATAAATATTGAGTTGGACTTTCAGCTGGTGTGGACATTCACGTTCCTGGGGAAGTCAAGGACTTGTATCTACCCACAGTAGAGGTGAGAATCATTCTCAGGAGGGCTTTGGACTCTGGCTGCAGAGAAGGCTCAAAAACAACACCGCCTAACCTCTTAACACAGGAGGGTACGGGCTGATAGTGCGGTGTGCCTGTCTCCCCCTGCGAGGAGCCGAGTTTAATGCAGGAGCGGGATAGGTGGGTGCGCTACATATATATCTATATCTATATATATCTATATATATATATATATATATATGCATATATATATAGATATATATAGAATTTATTTTTTTATTTTTTATTATTTACATGTTCACGTCTCTGGCTGTGTTCACACTTGTGCGATGCGGGAACTAGTGTGATCCCTGTGCGGGTTTCCACATCGCACCTGCATTGACATCTGCGCACTGCTGCGGCTGTCAATGTAAAGTTAATGACACCCCCAGATCATTTCACAGATCGCAGTGTGAACTTTGAAATGGTGCAGGAATCGGATTGCATGCGATTCATTTCCAGTGCGGACCACATAAAGGGTCCTGTACCATTTTGGTGCAAATGCAATATGATTTAAATTAATATTGCACAAACATTGCATGTGATGCGCCACATACAATTTCTGTGATTGCACAATTGTGATGCCAGCCTCTTTCTCTCTCTCTTTTATTTACAGTACCTCACAAAATTGGGTACACACTTCACATTTTTGTAAATATATATGTAGCGGGGTATCGTTTTTTCCTAAAGAGACTACAGTTCCCAGCACGCTTTAAGGCACCCAGGGTGCATTTCCCCGCGCAAGGACTGCTGGGGCGGACTTTATAAGGGAGAGGCGGGGCCTGGTTCTTTCTCTTTGGACACCGCCCTCCCAGCAAGAGGATCCCTGTGCTGCCCTGCTGTGTGCACAAGGCCTGAAGCCTGGGCCTTGTGTTTTTTCCAAAGAGCCTTCCGCTCCACCGAGGAGCCTGTGGAGCGTCTGATCCTGTTGCCGAGTGCTGTCATCGGGAGGACCGAAGACCCGGGTGTCGTGGACACTGTGAAGCGAGTCACAGTAACGGAAGTAGCGGACAAGGACTGGTCCGGTCGGGTGAGAGAGCACCTGCTCAGAGCTACATTACAGTATCTTTAGGCCCATTAAATTTATCCAGGGCCATCGCAGTGATTTCAGTTACACTCTAGGGAGACTATCTGCTGAACTGAGTTATTAGTCTCCCTGGCATTACAAAGTTACTGATCATCATTTCTTTGTTGGATTACAATTTGTTCCTGAAAGTGCACCACCGTGTTTTGCTAGCGAAGATTTCTTCCACAGGACTATACCCAAAGCATAGTCAGGCCTGACTGGGTAGTATAGGACATTGTTGGGCGCCATTTTTTGCTCACGAGGGAGGATAGCTGCAGCGGGGTCTGTTAAACTGTCTATCACATTGCTGAACGTTAGTGTTTTAATAATTATACTCACATTGCAGGGCTCTGCATGTGACATTGCATACTGTTTTATCCTTTTAACTTTTACCAACAGTAAAAATAATAGAGTTAAGTATATTGGTTGTCAGTGTCATTTACTGTGCTATACCATATTGTGGGATTGAGTCATATAGAATATTAGAGTGATTGCAATTCTATCATCCCCTTTACTAACTGTGCCACGAGAGGTTAGAGCTTATCGCCAGGGGTTGACAGCGGTGCACTACAGGGCCCAAAACAAACAAGGCAGCCCTCTTAACTGGGGGTATCGCTACACATGGAGGCACGTCCGGGATCCCTGTATATTGCACGCTGCAATCAAGCCGGTCAGAAGTACCAGCATGGACCCGTTGGCAGTAGCAGAGTGGTGCGCAGAGTGGGCTGTCGATTCAACCCGGGCGGTAGTCATTGAACTCCCGGGAGGGATCTGGCAAGAAGAATAGATAAAGCAGCTAATAATGTCGCTATCACCGTGCCAGAAAGCATAGGTGGTGGATATAAGGCCAGATATCTTGTGTACATACGCACTAGTGGAGTGGGGAGGTGGAATCCCCGGAGATTTTGGAGGTCAGAGTATAAAGGCCATAGATGACCAAACGTATTGCTTAGTGCATGCAAGGGCAGTGAAGAAGGAGAAGGAATCTCCACGGACCTCCCCGCCATTATCTCTGCGACTCTCCTCCAAAATGGAAAGCAGTCGCGAGACGAAAACCCCGGGGTCACCCCTGACCGCCATAGGACCGGAACTATTGACTGCTCTAGGAGACTTTGTTACTAAGTGCCAGAAAAGCAACACCGTACATGTAGAGGCCAGGTACCGGAAGCTCCGGGTGTTTTCAGGACAACAACCTGTGTCACCCGGGGAAGAAGACTTCGACACCTGGATTGAGCAGGCAATGCAGGCAGTAGAAGGATGGGAAGTTCCAGAAGCGCAGTAGAAGCAGCACATCAGTGAAAGTTTGAAGGGTGCTGCTGCTGAGGCGGTGAAAAATCTTAGGTGCAGCAATACTCTTTGTACTGCGATGGATTATCTGTCTATGTTGCAGGAGGAATTTGGCCAGCTGGAGAAGGTGTCTGAATTGGTGTATCAATTTAAATATACCCTCCAACAGCCGGGGGAGAAGCTGTCTGAATATGTCCGGAGACTGAATAGAATGCTGTGCCAAATTGTATTAAAAAAAGGAATGCTGCCGCAAGTCATAGACGCTACCAGGATGAAGCAGATCCTGAGGGGAGCCTTACGTTCGGATCCAGTTGGGCTTCACTTGAAGACATCTGACGGAGTCATGGCTTTGAGTTACCCAGACCTTGTGCGGATCATAAGGGATGAAGAAGCCTTGCTGAAGGACCAACAGGCGGTTGAGAAGACCACCCCACCTGCCTCGGTGGGAGTCAGGACAGCAGTAGCTATTGAGCGTGATTCATAAGTAGAAACCTTGAAGTCCCAGATGGCCCAAGTGTTGGATTTATTGACCTCTTTATTGGCCAAGAACTCAGGAGCCAAAGAGAAAGCAGAGATCAGGAGTGAACCGTGCCAAAATGTTTCCACTTCAACCCCCCCGCAGACAAGAAAGGAACCTGTCTGCTTCAACTGTGGAGGAGCCGGCCACATTGGGAAAGTGTGCCTCAGTCCAAGGAAGAACCGAGGCACTCAATACCAGCAGGCGGAAAACTTCAGAGGGCCCCGGTGAAGGAGTCAACCAGGCACCCACTACTCACAGAAAGCTCCAAAAAGATGCAGAAACAAGCAGAGAGAAAAGAGAAGGAAAACAATGCCCCTAAAAAAAAAACCTGCACCACCTGTCGGGAGTTGAAATTTAACAATCTGAGGGAAATCAATGCATACCAGGTCCAAAAAGGGTTGAGGTCCAGAGAAAGATGGAAGAAAAAGAAAACACCAATAGGAAAATCAAGGAGTCCAAAGAAGGAAACACCCCAGAAGAGGTTTCCAGACAAGTTAATAGGACCCTCCCCTCTAGTCTCCGTTCAAGTGGACAGAGTCTACACCAAGGCCCTCCTAGATACAGGAGCCCAAGTGACTCTTTTATACAGAGACTTTTACCGGAAGCATTTGAGTCACGTGCCCTTACAGAAGCTGGAAGACCTACAGATAGGTGGGATTGGCACTTGTAGCTTTCCCTACGACGGTTATGTCTCAATCAGGCTGGCCTTTGATCCATTAGTGACAGGAAAGGCGGAAGTCTTTGACACCCTGGCGGAAGTTTGTCCTCGCCCGTCAGGGGCCAACACCAGTTCCATGCTAATAGGGACAAACACTAACCTGGTCTGGTGGCTACTGACCCCTCTAGTGCAGGAGCGGAGTCCTACCACAGACAAGATTCACCCCATGTTGCAACAGGTCTACCAGAAGTTAGTCCTGGAACAAAAGGCCCCGGAAGAGGGGGTGGGGAGAGTCTGGAGACTGTCAAGAAAGGAGAAGATATTACAGCCTGGAGAGGTGACCTGTCTTCAGGCTACGGTAAAACTCTCCTGGGAGCAGCCTGGCCCCTTTGTGGTCTTGGAGGCAGACCCCTTGAACACCCACCCAGGATTGGCAGTGATCCCTGAAGTGGTCCCGTTGAGGGCATTGAAGAACACGAAGGGCCAGGTTCCAGTGAGCATCAGAAATGTCACTAGTTCTCCTATGAAGATTCCAGCCCGGGTATTACTGGGTCAAGTAAATCCTGCTACCCCAGTGACCCTGTCTGAATTGAAGAAAGAAGTGGAAGGAGAGAGCCAAGGCCCAGCTGACCAGATGGAGAAAAATATTCTCAGAAAATGAGTTTGACGTGGGGTGTGCGAGGTGTGGGGTGTGCGAGGAGTGCCACCCATAAAATCCATCTGCAGGAAGACAAACCCTTCCGGAAGAGGGTCCGGCGAGTCCCCCTGGCTGACTTGGAAGATTTGCGTGAACAGTTGACAGAGCTTAAGAGAACAGGGGTCATTCGAGAGTCAAGGAGTCCATATGCTTACCCCATCGTGGTGGTAAGGAAAAAGAACGGGTCGTTGAGACTCTGCATAGACTACAGGACTCTCAATAGGAGGACCATACCCGACCAGTACACTACCCCCAGGATAGAAGATGCCTTGCAGAGTCTGTCTGGGGCCAAGTGGTTCAGTGTCATGGACCTGAAGAGTGGGTATTACCAAATCCCAATGCACCCTGAAGACAGAGAGAAGACGACCTTCATCACCCCGGTGGGATTCTATGAGTTCAATAGGATGCCTCAAGGTCTGTCGGGAGCCCCGCCACTTTCCAGAGGTTGATGGAGAAGACAGTGGGGGACGTGAATCTTATCGAAGTTCTGGTGTACCTAGATGACATCATTGTCTTCGGGAAGATTCTGGAGGAGCATTGAGAGAGATTGGAGAAAGTCCTTAAGAGACTCAGTGAAGAGGGACTAAAACTCTCCAGGGAAAAGTGCCAGTTTTACCAGTCCTCAGTCCACTATCTGGGACACATAGACGGAGTGTCTACAGATCCTGACAAACTGGACGCAGTTACCTCCTGGCCCAGACCAACTACAGTGACTGAGCTCAGATCCTTCGATCCTTCCTGGGGTTCTGCTCCTACTACCGTAGATTTGTGGAGGGGTTTGCGAAAATTGCCAAACCTCTGAATGAGCTACTGAAGACAGAAGGAGAGGAGGATGATACTGGCCCCAGAAAACCTGGAGAGTCCGTGGAAGGCCAGTGGACAGAGAAGTGTGAAGAAGCCTTCAAGATGTTGAAGACAATTCTGACCACTGCCCCGGTCTTGGCATATGCTGACCCTAAGAAACCATATGAATTGCATGTAGATGCCAGCCATGATGGTCTAGGAGGGGTACTGTACCAAGAGTATGAAGGACAGCTAAGGCCAGTTGCCTATGTTAGTAGAAGTCTAACACCAGCAGAAAAGAACTACCCCACCCACAAGTTGGAATTCCTGGCCCTAAAGTGGGCAGTCGTGGATAAGCTCAGAGATTACTTGTATGGAGCTGACTTTACAGTAAAGACTGACAATAATCCACTCACCTACCTCTTCACCACAGCCAAGCTGGATGCCACTGGCCACCATTGGTTGGCAGCCCTGGCCAGATTCAACTTCAGTCTCAAGTATAGGCCTGGAGCTGGGAATCGTGATGCAGATGCATTGTCCAGAAGGGCTCATGCACCCACCCACCACACAGAAGACTGGACCCAGGTAACCCCGGACGGGGTACGGGCCTTGTTTCAAGGAGCGCAACTTCAAGCTAGTTGTGGGTCAAGAGCTGAAGAGATTGGTAGTAGGGGTGCCCAAGTGTTATTGTGACGTGACCCAGATTGGGGAGGACGACCTGCCAAAGCTGTCCAAGAAGGTCATTAGAAGAGACCAGTTGGAAGATCCTTGGGGAAGATTAGCTTTGAAGGCACTGGAAGACCAGGATCCAGGCAGGCTCCTGCAGGACCCCTCAAAGGTGGCTTGACTGGTCCACAAAGAATGGGACAAGCTACAGGTGCATCAAGGGGTGATCTACCGAAGGGGCCCCTCTGATGACCTGGAAGAAAAGTGGCAACTGTTCCTGCCAGAAAAACAAAAAAGAACTGTCTTGGCTGCCCTACAATGATAACCATGGCCACTTGGGGGCCGAACAAACCTTCCAGCTTGTAAGGAATAGGTTCTGCAGAGTCAAGGACCTTTGGACTTGGTATGCATCGACTTTCTCTGTCTAGAACCTGACTTTAGTGGACATGGAAATGTTCTGGTGATACCCGACCATTTCACCCGTTATGCCCAGGCCTTTCCAGCTAAAGACCAGAAGGCCTCCACCGTAGCCAAAATCTTGGTGGAAAAATACTTTGTGCATTACGGGCTACCACAACGCCTTCACTCAGACCAAGGGAGAGACTTTGAGAGTCGACTGATTAAGAAATTGCTGGACTGTTTAGGTATAAAGAAAACTCGTACTACCCCTTATCAACCCCAAGGTGATGCCCAACCAGAGAGATTCAACAGGACTCTGTTAAATATGTTGGGGACTCTGAGCAGCGAGGAGAAGCAGCATTGGAGCAAGCACATCGCAGCAATAGTACATGCCTATAACAGCACAACCAGTGATGCCACAGGGTACTCTCCATACAGATTAATGTTTGGCTGGGAAGCAAGACTGCCTGTGGATCTGGCCTTTGGCATATCAATGGATCACACATCAGCCACCTCGCACAAGGTAAATGTAGATAGGCTGAGGAGGAGCCTGAAACTGGCGTTTGAACAGGCCCAAGCGGCATCAGAGCAAAGAGGAGCCCGGAACAAGAGGAGCTTTGATCTCAAAGTTCGAATTCAGGACTTGCAACCCGGAGACAGAGTGCTGTTGCGGAACATGGGAGTCCCTGGGAAGCACAAACTAGCAGACAGATGGAGACCCGAACCTTATGTGATCTGCAAAAGGTTACCAGGCTTGCCGGTATATCAGCTGAAGCCAGAAGGGAAGATAGGGCCACTGAAGACCTGGCACAGAAACCACTTACTTCCACTTTCAGAAGCAGTTTGGATATCTCCTGTAGAGAATTCCCCTGGACCATCCTCAAGTCTGAATACACCTAGGCCCAATACTCGGTCTCAGGCACCTCAGTCTGGAGGGATGGATGTCACTGATCAAAGTGAAGATGGAGAAGAAGAGCTTGAATGGTTGTGGCCATTCCAGGGCCCTGAGCCTCTGTCCATAGATCTTCCACCCTCTGAAGGTATCCTGGATAGTACATTAAACGTGGAAGCCACTGAGTTTGTCCCGTCCAGCCCTCTATCTGATGACTGGGAAGATGCCATAGAGTCGCCTCCTGCTGAAGTTCAAAGGGACTCCCTGTATCTTCCTGCACCTGATCTGAATGCTCCAGAAATTTTGGGACCTAATACACCTACCCCAGAGGAAGAGCCTGTGGTGACGGAGACAGTTACCCCAAGAGAACAGAGAGCAAAGAGAACCATTTGTCCTCCACGGAAGTTAACCTATGCCCAAATGGGGGAAAGCTCTGAGGATACAGTAACTACTGCAAGAAGGACAATACCAACACCTTGTCCCTCCACTGTGCATTTGGTGGAGGGCAACCCCAGCTCACTTTCTGGCACAGTTAGGCAGGTCAATCCCATTGATGTGACCTGTAGGCAGGACAAGCTCCCTTCCCAGTTTTGGTGGAAGTTTCCCCTGCCAACCTCTCTTGCAGCCCTCACTGAACTTGTGTTTTCCTATTGCTAATACTGTCTTTGGGGACCAAAGATTCTAAGTGGGGGGAGTGTGTAGCGGGGTATCGTCCGGAAAGGTGCTAAATGTGACACCAGAGGGGGGGAGGGTTCCAAAAAGCGGAGGTTCACTTTTTGTGTGAACCTCCACTTTAATGTCAAAACCGCTGGCACCAAAAGTGAGTACACCCCTACATGAAAATGTTCAACTTGGGCACAATTAGCCATTTTCCCTCCCCGGTGTCATGTGACTCGTTAGTGTTACAAGGTCTCAGGTGTGAATGGGGATCAGGTGTGTTAAATTTGGTGTTATCACTCTCACTCTCTCATGCTGTTCACTGGACGTTCAACATGGCACCTCATGGCAACGAACTCTCTGAGGATGTGAGAAAAAGGAATTGTTGCTCTACATAAAGATGGCCTAGGCTATAAGAATATTTCCAACACCCGTAAACTCAGCTGCAGCACGGTGACCAAGACCATACGGCAGTTTAACAGGACGGGTTTCAATCAGAGCAGGCCTCGATTTGGTTGACCAAAGACGTTGAGTGCACCTGCTCAGCGTCATATCCCGAGGTTGTCTTTGGAAAATAGACGTACAGGTATAAGTGCTGCCAGCATTGCTGCAAAGGTCGAAGGGGTGGGGGGTCAGCCTGTCAGGGCTCAGAACATACGCTGCACACTGCATCAAATTGGTCTGCATGGCTGTCGTCACAGAATGAAGCCTCTTTTACAGATGATGCACAAGAAAGCCCGTAAACAGTTTGCTGAAGACAAGCAGACTAAGGACATGGATTACTGGAACCATGTCCTGTGGTCTGATGATACCAAGGTAAACTTATTTGGTTCAGATGGTGTCAAGCGTGTTTGGGGGCAACCAGGTGAGGAGTACAAAGACAAGTGTGCCTTGCCTACACTCAAATATGGTGGTGGGAGTGTCATGGTCTGGGGCTTCGTGAGTGCTGTCAGCACTGGGGAGCTACAGTTCATTGAGACAACCATGAATGCCAACATGTACTGTGACATGATCCCCTCCTTTCAGAGACTGGGCCGCAGGGCAGTATTCCAACATGATAACAACCCCAAACACTCCTCCAACACGACCACTGCCTTGCTAAATAAGCTGAGGGTAAAGGTCATTGACTGGCCAAGCATGTCTCCAGACCTAAGGTGGAGGAGCGCAAGGTCTCTAACGTCCACCAGCTCTGTGATGTCATCATGGAGGAGTGGAAGAGGACTCCAGTGGCAACCTGTGAAGCTCTGTGGAACTCCATGCCCAAGAGGGTTAAGGCAGTGCTGGAAAATAATGGTGGCCACACAAAATATTGACACATTGGGTCCAATTTGGACATTTTCACTTAGGGGTGTACTCACTTTTGTTGCCAGCGGTTTAACCACTTAAGCCCCGGACCATTTTGTAGCTAAAGGACCAGAGCTGTTTTCAGAATTTTGCACTGTGCTGCTTTAACTGTAAATTGTGCAGACATGCAATGTTGTACCGAAACGAAATTTGCGTCCTTTTCTTCCCACAAATAGAGCTTTCTTTTAATGGTATTTGATTGCCTCTGCGATTTTTATTTTTTGCGATATAAACGGAAAAAGACCGAAAATTTTGAAAAAAAATGATATTTTCTACTTTTTGTTATAAGAAAAATCGAATAAACTCAATTTTAGTGATACATTTAGGCCAAAATGTATTCAGCCACATGTCTTTAGTAAAAAAAATGTCAATAAGCGTATATTTATTGGTTTGCGCAAAAGTTATAGCGTCTACAAACTAGGGTACATTTTCTGGAATTTACACAGCTTTTAATTTATGACTGCCTATCTCATTTCTTGAGGTGCTAAAATGGCAGGGCAGTACAAAACCCCCCCAAATTACCCAATTTTGGAAAGTAGACACCCCAAGGAAATTGCTGAGAGGCATGTTGAGCCCATTGAATATTTATTTTTTGTTGTTTCAAGTGATTGAATAATGACTAAAAAAAAAATAAAAAATTACAAAAAGTTGTCACTAAATGATATATTGCTCACACATGCCATGGTTATATGTGGAATTGCACCCCAAAATACATTTTGCTGCTGCTCCTGAGTACGGGGATACTACATGTGTGGGACTTTTTGGGAGCCTAGCCGCGTACGGGCCCTCGAAAACCAAGCACCGCCTTCAGGATTTCTAAGGGCGCAAATTTTTGATTTCACTCCTCACTACCTATCACAGTTTCAAAGGCCATAAAATGCCAAAATTGCACAAACCCCCCCCAAATGACCCCATTTTAGAAAGTAGACACCCCAAGGAAATTGCTGAGAGGCCTGTTGAGCCCATTGAATATTTTTTTTTTGTCCCAAGTGATTGAATAATGACAAAAAAAAAAAAATTACAAAAAGTTGTCACTAAATGATATATTGCTCACACATGCCATGGTTATATATGGAATTACACCCCAAAATACATTTTGCTGCTTCTCCTGAGTACGGGGATACCACATGTGTGGGACTTTTTGGGAGCCTAGCCGCGTACGGGACCCCGAAAACCAAGCACCGCCTTCAGGATTTCTAGGCACAAATTTTTGATTTCACTCCTCACTACCTATTACAGTTTCGAAGGCCATAAAATGCCAAAATAGCACAAAACCCCCCCAAATGACCCCATTTTGGAAAGTAGACACCCCAAGCTATTTACTGAGAGGCATGGTGAGTATTTTACAGCTCTCATTTGTTTTTGAAAATGAAGAAAGAAAATATATATATATATATTTTTTTTTTTTCAATTTTCAAAACTTTGTGACAAAAAGCGAGATCTGCAAAATACTCACCATACCTCTCAGCAAATATCTTGGGGTGTCTACTTTCCAAAATGGGGTCATTTGGGGGGGTTTTGTGCCATCTGGGCATTCCATGGCCTCCGAAACTGTGATAGGCAGTGAGAAGTGAAATCAAAAATTTACACCCTTAGAAAGCCTGAAGGCGGTGCTTGGTTTTGGGGTCCCGTACGCGGCTAGGCTCCCTAAAAGTCTCACACATGTGGTATCCCCGTACTCAGGAGAAGCAACAGAATGTATTTTGGGGTGTAATTCCACATATGCCCATGACATGTTTGAGCAATATATCATTTAGTGACAACTTTGTGCAAAAAATAAAAAATAAAAAAATAAATTGTCTTTTTTCCGCAACTTGTGTCAACATATAAAATATTCCATGGACTCGACATGCCTCTCAGTATATAGCTTGGGGTGTCTACTTTCCAAAATGGGGTCATTTGGGGGGGTTTTGAACTGTTCTGGCATTTAATACACAACATTAGGAAGCTTACATCCACTCTTCTAACCACTTGAAGGCAAAGCCCTTTTTGACACTTTTTGTTTACATGAAAACATTTTTTTTTTTTGCAAGAAAATTATGTTGAACCCCCAAACATTATATATATTTTTAAAGCAAAGACCCTACAGATTAAAATGGTGGGTGTTGCATTTTTTTTTTCTACACAGTATTTGTGCAGCGATTTTTCAAACGCATATTTTGGGGAAAAAATACACTTTTTTAAATTTTAATGCACTAAAACGCACTATATTGCCCAAATGTTTGATGAAATAAAAAAGATGATCTTAGGCCGAGTACATAGATACCAAACACGACAAGCTTTAAAATTTCACACAAACGCGCATTGGCGACAAACTACATACATTTTTAAAAGCCTTTAAAAGCCTTTACAGGTTACGCCGTTAGATTTACAGAGGAAGTCTACTGCTAAAATTACTGCCCTCGATCTGACCTTCGCGGTGATACCTCACATGCATCGTGCAATTGCTGTTTACATATGACGCCAGACCGATGCTTGCGTTCGCCATTGGGCAAGAGCAGGGCAGGACAGGGGTGCTTTTTTTTTTTTTTTATTATTAATTTTGCTTTTTTATTTTATTTTTAAACTGTTGCTTCCATATTTTTTTTTTTTTTTATCATTTTTATTGTTATCTCAGGGAATGTAAATATCCCCTATGATAGCAATAGGTAGTGACAGGTACTCTTTTTTGAAAAAACTGGGGTCTATTGGACCCTAGATCTTTCCTCTGCCCTCAAAGCATCTGACCACACCAAGATCGGTGTGATAAAATGCTTTCCCAATTTCCCAATGGTGCTTTTTATATCCGGGGGGGGGACATTCCCTCCCACTGCTTGTAAAAGCAGTCCAGAGGCTAATTAGCCACTAGGATTGCTTTTACATGAAAGCCGGCCGCTGGCTGAAAAGAATGATGATACCTAAACCCACAAGCATCATTCTGGTATAAACATTCAAAGTCCAGCAACATACCAGTACGTTGCTGGTCCTTGTTGGACATGTATTGTAATCTTTTTTTTCATGCAGCCTGTTGGCTGAACGAAAAAAAAAGATTGATCGGTGGGTATGCCCACCATTAGAATACCGCCCTTCATCCACCCACTTCTAATGATGGGCATACATGCACCATTTATATATGCCGAAGCATGGGGGCATCTTCCCGCAAAAGTTATGCCGCGTACACATGGTCAGACTTTTCCACGGGCAAGCCTCCGTCGGAATTTCGACCGTATGTACGCGGCATTAAGAGCAAAATCGCTCCTCCGCCCCTGCTGCCCCAATGCTTCGGCATATATGCTTTTTTTTTTTAACTGTGGTGGTGAAATCACCTCCTACAGCACTGGAGTCGCAGGGATCAGGCCTGTCTCTGCGAACGCTGCATGTGTGTTGTGTTTTGCAAGTGACAGTGATCGATCGATCCTGCACTTGGGTGGCCTGGGCTGGACGGAGGGGCAAAACGCAGGTGCTAGCAGGTATCTGGGCTGATCCCGCTAACACTGCGTTTTTGGGAACCCTAAACTGCTGGGGACGCTAGTATAGATCTGGGGGTGTATGCTTAACGCGTGGGTGTTAGCGCTACTGGCACTAACCTGACGCTGCCTGGGGTGTGACGCAGACCCTCTCTGACGCTAAAACCTAATTGATATCACCCGCCGGGCGATCAGGGGGTTAAACCTTTATTGGGTTATATACGGCGGGTGCCCTGACACTATAAAAAGCAAACTAACTAACCAGCGTCACCCGTAACACTTATATGGTGATTTCTGGTGAAAGGGTTAACTAGGGGCAATTAGGGGGTTAAAACCTTTATTAGGTAATATATGGGGGTACCTGACGCTATATAAAAACCTGACGGCGAACCTAAAAAAAAAATACTGGCTACCTATCGGTATCACCGACACTAAGACAACGATCATAAAAACGATCGCTTAGCGACAGTGGTGATAGGGGGTGAAAGGGTTACCTGGGGGGCGATCAAGGGGGTTAAACCTTTATTAGATAATATATGGGGGTACCTGACGCTATAAAAACTTGCGGCGAACCTAAAAAAAAATACTGGCTACCGATCGGCATCACCAACACTAAGACAGCGATCAGAAAAACGATCGCTTAGCGACAGTGGTGATAGGGGGTGAAAGGGTTACCTGGGGGGCGATCAAGGGGGTTAAACCTTTATTAGATAATATATGGGGGTACCTGACGCTATAAAAACCTGCAGCGAACTGAAAAAAAATTACTGGCTACCGATCGGCATCACCGACACTAAGACAGCGATCAGAAAAACTATCGCTTAGCGACAGTGGTGATAGGGGGTGAAAGGGTTACCTGGGGGGCGATCAAGGGGGTTAAACCTTTATTAGGTAATATATGGGGGTACCCGACGCTATAAAAACCTGCGGCGAACCTAAAAAAAATTACTGGCTACCGATCTGCATCACCGACGCTAAGACAGCGATCAGAAAAATTATCGCTTAGCGACAGTGGTGATAGGGGGTGAAAGGGTTATCTGGGGCGATCAAGGGGGTTAAACCTTTATTAGGTAATATATGGGGGTACCTGACGCTATAAAAACCTGCGGCGAACCTAAAAAAAATTACTGGCTACCAATCTGCATCACCGACGCTAAGACAGCGATCAGAAAAATGATCGCTTAGCGACGGCGGTGCTAGGGGGTGAAAGGGTTATCTGGGGGGCGATCAGGGGGTTAAACCTTTATTAGGGGGGGTTAGGGGGCTACACTGGACCTAAAAATAAATGTAGTGACACTTTTACAGTCACAAATGTCACTGATTGCAGTGATCAGTAAATAAATGGTCACTGCAATCAGTGACACTGTGACTGGGGGCTGGTGGGTGATCTGGGGGTGTCTGGGGGGGCCTGGGGGGCAATTTATGTGCCTATGTGTCCTGGTGTGAGTGTAGTGTTTTGTGCACTAACCTGCATCTTCTCCTGTGCGGCGCTCGGTATATGTGAGCGCCGCAGGAGAGATGACATCACTTCCTCCTGCCTGTGTAAACATTACACAGGCAGGGGAAGGATTAGATTCGCTGGGAGCGATCGAGAGGGGGTGGCCGGAATCAAACAGCTGTCCCCTCATCCCTGATCGCTCCCAAACGAATAACGGCCGCTCACTGTAAAGAAGGGGGGTCCGATCGGACCCCCCAACTATACAAAGGCAGTCACGTAGATATACGTGATTCTGCCTGTCGGTGCCATTCTGCCGACGTATTTTTACAGTGGGCGGTCGTTAAGTGGTTAAACATTAATGGCTGTGTGTTGAGTTATTTTGAGGGGACAGCAAATTTACACTGTTATACAAGCTGTAGACTTACTACTTTGCATTATAGCAAAGTGTCATTTCTCCAGTGTTATCACATGAAAAGATATAATAAAAAAATGAAAAAAATGTTAGGGGTGTACTTACTTTTGTGAGATACTGTATATCTATGTATATGTAGCGGGTACTTGAATTTAGGGGAAGCATCTGGGTGGTAGTGTAACCCAGATGCCTTGATTGTTAGGAAATTCAAGGTTCCCTTTGTGAGTCTTGGAGGACTCTGGTGGTGTGAAGTTCCCGCCGGCCTATAGGTGGCGTTGTTGCCTTGGACCGGGGTTGGGCTCGCACCGCAAGACTGTACCTTTTTGTCCTCCCCTGGAGCTGGTACAGCGGGGCGGGGAACCCGCTGTGGCGCGAAGGGAGAGGTCATAAAAGGGGCGGACGCCCTGATCACGGGGTTAGAGTCCGGAGCCAGAAGATGCGGCCGCACCCAGGCACCTTCAGCCTGGGTGCTGGCGTTCCGGTGTTGCAGGCCTAGGTGCCCTTGACCTAGCCGGAGCGGAGATGGAGTCCATCTCAGGCACCTTTAGCCTGGGGTGAGGTACTATGGTGGATGCCTGGGGCTCAGTACCTTCGACTGAGTTCCGCGAGGGTGGAGGAATCCGAGGGGGCCCTAACTCCTTGGGTGCCCGTGTCTGAGTTCGTGAGGACTGGTGTGCAGTAACTTCTCTGAAGAGTCCGGCGCAGCATCGCTGGTGACGGAGAGGCCTCCATTTCTCCCTTGGACGGATTTCTTCCTCTGACAGGGGCAGAGCGAGCGAAGGTAATTCACGTTCTACATCACCTAGTCAGTGGCAGTGACTATTCACCAATGGTGACAGCACAGTGGTCAGAAGCAGAAGGGAAAGGATTGTGCCTCGATCTGTCCCCATTTTCCAAAGTAAAGAAACTGTTTTATTGCTTGGTAAGAAGAATAAAACTGAGTTGGACCTATTCACTGTGTGGAACTCTGGTTACTAGAAGCAAAGGAGTCAGGGACGAAGTACTGGACTTTACTCTAGGACACCTACACAAAACCCAATTTGCTGGCCTTCACCTCTTAGCTATGGAGGACATGGGCCGTGGTGTGTCTTATCCCTCTCTCCCAGGTACCCCTAGACAACAGCCATATAACCGATGAAGATAGAGAGAGGGGTGAGCCCCGCTACACGTGGGGGCATCGTATCCGGGATGTGTATGTTGTCTGAATTCGAACTTTGCTGCCCGGAGGAGTTCCGAGTAGGTCGGCCATATTGGCCAACGCGCCACGAGGCAACCCACAGCTGCGTAGTTCGTGGGCGGGGTAAGGGAAAAGCCAGCGAACAAGTGCAGAAGGTGGGAGGAGTCTGGCCATGTGGACGTACGCACGTGGAGATTCCGGCGCAGGTGGGTCAGTGCGCAATGGAGCAGCAAAGAGAGAGGATGGCTTCAAACGCTCCGTGGATTTCAGTTCCTTCCTTCGCGGATATGTCTTCTCTGGCTGCTCCGATTATGGATACGGGGATAAGACTAAGGCCCCGGGGGCGATTGGCTCTGTACACCTGCAGAGACATGGAGGCCCTCGGTGTGATCTGTCCCGGCTGTTCGGGACTGGTGGTCCAGCTGAAGCCGTTCGGGCGCTGTGAGGTCTGCAAAGAATTTCTCTTCGAGGTGGAACCATCCACAGAAAAGCCTTGCGCTTTCCACCTCAACTACCTCACAGGGACTGCCACTCCGGAAGGAGAGATCGATGCTGGTGCGTTCCCCGTGCGCACTGATCCGGGCGAAGTGACTGCCCAAGCGGAGATGAAAAGAGAAAAATCCGAGGATGCTGCCTTGGTCACCAGCAGCTCCCTGCTCCGGCCACCGAAGAGGAAAGTCGGCCTAGTGATGGCCTCGTGTGGTCGTGGAAGAGCTTTGCCCCACTGCTTGTCTGGCCTGGATGGAATCCAGTAGAAAAAGTCCTGGACATCCCTGTTCTTCTAAAGGCCCAGGTGAGCCCGGGGTTGGGACTGTCTGCGTGGTTACAAGTGGCAGAAGCCCACAGTCGGTAGAGGCCGTCAAGGGGGATAGTTCTGTGACTGTGAGTTATCTGCCCGCTGAATGCTACGACACCTCTGACCTGGATTCATTGTCTGACAATGGCGATGATCGGGAGATAGACAAAATCTTCCATTAGAGGGGATGGGACAAGATGAAGCTATCCTCGTCCTGTGTCACAAGGGACCTGCCCATGTCTACTGGAGATAGTACACCTCGGGTAGAGGCCTTGGCGCCAAGGGAAGAAGCTGGTCCTCTGTCTGAAGTTCCCCTTCTGGATTCAACATCCATTTCACCCGTTCCTGTTGCGGGAGCGCAACGTCAAGCACTGCGGGCTCCTAGGCCCAGATCTACCGAGGTGGTGAACGCACCTCGCCACCCAGAAGCGATTGTTCCACCTGGAGAAGGAGACCGAGCCACTATGCCACCTTTGTCAAGGCTGCAGCGTCTCTTTGGCCAGAAGGTTGCTCAGGAATATGGGTGGGAATACCCGTATCTGCCTCGGGAACTGCTCTACGAGGTGGAAGTTTTTCAGCAGCGATGGTATGATACCTTTGTGTGGGACAAACTTAAAGTACAGCAAGCACGGCGGTACCTTTCCTGTTCACCAATGGTCACCAAGAAGTTCCAGAACTGTAAAGCTAAGTGGATGCTGGGAAGACACATCCATGCGGACAAAGTGGTGATTTGCCGTAAGGAAGGAAAAAGAGGGAAAGAGACTCCCGTGTGCTTTTCTTTTCCATTCATGGCTGAACTTTCCGGAGTGCCTTTGCCGGAACACAGGGACTGTGCCCTAGTTTTTTTTGTATTTGGGCAGTTCTACTCTTCGGAGAAATGGGAGCTGTTTTTGTTTTGTTCTCCCTCCTTCTCCTTGCACTCAAGAGAAATAAGTGACTCTGGGTTTTAGTTAGTGTAGGGTCACAGAGAAATGATCAAGAGAAAAAAAAGTTCATCTGGGAGTGATGAGTGTCTTGACCGCGGCACTGTCACCAGGTGGCAGTGTTGCGCAACGATTGTTTGTTTTTTTCGACATTATGCAGCACTCATTGGAGTGAATGGGTTTCTTCTTGGATAGACTCATTCATTCCAAGAAAACACACATATGTTGTTAGGATGTATGTTTCTTTTCTTTCCCTCTGCTGGAGATTCGTCTATCAAGGCTGCTGAGAATGGGTGGTCCTTAGATAGCCAGGGGGAGGGAAGAATGTAAATGTGTGAGATATTTACAGTGTTTTATTGAAAATGTTTTATAGTTATATTGTTTTAGTGGACGGATTTCTTCCTCTGACAGGGGCAGAGCGAGTGAAGGTAATTCACGTTCTACATCACCTAGTCAGTGGCAGTGACTATTCACCACTGGTGACAGCACAGTGGGCAGCAGCAGAAGGGAAAGGATTGTGCCTCGATCTGTCCCCATTTTCCAAAGTAAAGAAACTGTTTTATTGCTTGGCAAGAAGAATAAAACTGAGTTGGACCTATTCACTGTGTGGAACTCTGGTTACTAGAAGCAAAGGAGTCAGGGACGAAGTACTGGACTTGACTCTAGGACACCTACACAAAACCCAATTTGCTGGCCTTCACCTCTTAGCTATGGAGGACGTGGGCCGTGGTGTGTCTCTCCCAGGTACCCCTAGACAACAGCCATATAACCGATGAAGATAGAGAGAGGGGTGAGCCCCGCTACATATATATATATATGCACATACACATCTAAATAATATATCCACTTGATGACCAGTGACATAGCAGTAAGGCCCCTTTCACACTGAGGCGTATTTCAGGCGTTTTAGCGCTAAAAATAGCGCATAAATAATGCCTGAAATACTGCTGCCCCAGTATTCTCAATGTGAAAGCCCGAGGCGATGTGCTGGCAGGAGAAAAAAAATCTCCTGCAAGCCGCATCTTTGGAGCAGTGAAGGAGCAGTGTGTATACCGCTCCTTTACTGCTCCTTCCCATTGAAATCAATGGGACACCGCGGTATAACCGCCCGCAAACCGCGGCTGTAGCCGCGGTTTGCGGGCGGTATTAACCCTTTTTTGTCCGCTAGCGGGGGTTAAAACCGCACCGCTAGCGGCCGAATATCGCAGTAAATATGACGGTATAGCGGTGCTAAAAATCGCGCAGCTATACTGCCACCGCACATGCCCGCCCCAGTGTGAAAGGGGCCTAAGTTGCTGTACTGTTGTTATGCTGTGATGATGGCAGCTGAAATCACTGTTATTAACTTTTCTTTTTATATATATACAGGTAGGGATGAGCTCGGTGTTCGAGTCGAACATACATTCGACTCGAACATCGGCTGTTCGATCGTTCGACGAAGATCGAACGATTTGGGCCGTTCGCGCCTAATTCGAGTGACGCGAACGGCCCACAATGCACTACGCCATCGCAGTGTCATCCAGGCGCTGTGATTGGCCAAGCATGCACTGTGACCCCGCATGCTTGGCCAATCACAGCGCCGGCAGCGAGGAGAGCAATGATTGGCCACAGGCAGGATGCCTGTGGCCAATTATTGCTGAGGGTGTTTAGTACACGCCCCACACTATAAAAGGCCGCCAGCACGGCGGCCTAGTGTAGTGTGTTCCGGAGCAGGGAAAGAGAAGCATAGGCAGGGACAGTGACATTTTTTTTTTCTTGCTTAACCTGGATTCCTTTAGTTTAGGGAAAGAGAAGGATAGGTAGGGAGAGTGTCAGTGTGTTTTACTGTGCTAATCCTTGTTTGTAGGGACAGGGAAGGACAGTGAGGGAAATTCTCCTTGTGCTATACTGTGCTAAAGCATTGATCATCAACCATCTTTAAAAAAACATTTTTTATAGGGACAGAAAACTATAGGTAGGGAGAGTGTCAGTGTGTTTTACTGTGCTAATCCTTGTTTGTAGGGACAGGGAAGGACAGTGAGGGAAATTCTCCTTGTGCTATACTGTGCTAAAGCATTGATCATCAACCATCTTTAAAAAAACATTTTTTATAGGGACAGAAAACTATAGGTAGGGAGAGTGTCAGTGTGTTTTACTGTGCTAATCCTTGTTTGTAGGGACAGGGAAGGACAGTGAGGGAAATTCTCCTTGTGCTATACTGTGCTAAAGCATTGATCATCAACCAGCTTTAAAAAAACATTTTTTATAGGGACAGAAAACTATAGGTAGGGAGAGTGTCAGTGTGTTTTACTGTGCTAATCCTTGTTTGTAGGGACAGGGAAGGACAGTGAGGGAAATTCTCCTTGTGCTATACTGTGCTAAAGCATTGATCATCAACCATCTTTAAAAAAACATTTTTTATAGGGACAGAAAACTATAGGTAGGGAGAGTGTCAGTGTGTTTTACTGTGCTAATCCTTGTTTGTAGGGACAGGGAAGGACAGTGAGGGAAATTCTCCTTGTGCTATACTGTGCTAAAGCATTGATCATCAACCATCTTTAAAAAAACATTTTTTATAGGGACAGAAAACTATAGGTAGGGAGAGTGTCAGTGTGTTTTACTGTGCTAATCCTTGTTTGTAGGGACAGGGAATGACAGTGAGGGAAATTCTCCTTGTGCTATACTGTGCTAAAGCATTGATCATCAACCATCTTTAAAAAAACATTTTTTATAGGGACAGAAAACTATAGGTAGGGAGAGTGTCAGTGTGTTTTACTGTGCTAATCCTTGTTTGTAGGGACAGGGAAGGACAGTGAGGGAAATTCTCCTTGTGCTATACTGTGCTAAAGCATTGATCATCAACCATCTTTAAAAAAACATTTTTTATAGGGACAGAAAACTATAGGTAGGGAGAGTGTCAGTGTGTTTTACTGTGCTAATCCTTGTTTGTAGGGACAGGGAAGGACAGTGAGGGAAATTCTCCTTGTGCTATACTGTGCTAAAGCATTGATCATCAACCATCTTTAAAAAAAACATTTTTTATAGGGACAGAAAACTATAGGTAGGGAGAGTGTCAGTGTGTTTTACTGTGCTAATCCTTGTTTGTAGGGACAGGGAAGGACAGTGAGGGAAATTCTCCTTGTGCTATACTGTGCTAAAGCATTCCTCATCAACCATCTTTGAAATCCTTGTTTTTTGGACAGTCAGGGAAATTGTCATTGTGCTATTCTGTGCGAAAGCAATCATCCTCAACCATATTTAGAAATCCTTAAGTAAAGGGACAGAGAAGGACACCTGAAGGTAGCCCTTATTGCTTTTTTCCCATCTCCCTGCAGGCCATCCATTAGAATGTCTGGAAGGCAAACAAGGAGAGGCAGACAGTCAGGAGGCAATAAAAAAGGGCAAGCAGGCTCTGTGTCTGGGGGCAACAGTGCTGGTCGTGGACGCGGTGCATTGTCATCAGCACATGGCCATGGGACACGCTTGTCCTTCTTTTCGGCAGCTGGACATGTTGAGCCACATCATGCCGAAGACTTGGTAGAGTGGATGACCAAGCCCTCCTCCTCCTCCTCATCCTCTCTCACCCAGGCTCAGGGTACTGGCAAAGCAGCTGCCAAAGCGTCCTCTTCCCTGGTATCAATGTCAGACTCATCATCAGTCACTCCTTCCCTAGACCCACCATGTCCTCCTCCTGAGGAGTCCCCCGAACTGTTTGAGCACAGTGTTGGGTACATGCTCCAGGAGGATGCCCAGCGTTTCGAAGGGTCTGATGATGAAACCCAGCTACAGGAAGGCAGTAGCGTGAGAGCAGACAGAGGGGATGCTCAAGAAGGACACCAATCTGGCAGTCATGTTCCAGCAGCTGCAGCATACTGCCAGATTGGCTCCAGTGATGAGGAGGGAGGGGATGATGAGGTCACTGACTCCACGTGGGTGCCTAATAGGAGAGAGGAGGAGGAGGAGGATGAGGAGGAGGCACATCTCCAACGAGGCAGGATGCCCTTTGGTGGCCAGCGTAAGGGCAGTACACCGACGGAATCACACCGCAGAGCTCCGCCTGTGCAGGGCGCTGCCTCTGCCCGTCATTCAAAAAGTTCTTTGGTGTGGGCCTTTTTTGAGGCTAGTGCATCAGATCGCACAGCTGCTGTTTGCAACATATGTCTCAAGCGTATATCGCGTGGCCAAAACATCAGCCGCTTGGGTACCACATGCCTGACCAGACATATGTTGACCTGCCATGCAGCTCGTTGGCAAGCCTACCTCAAAGACCCACACCAAAGAACAAAGCGGACCTCTCCTTGCACCGCATCAGCTGGGATCTCCAACCCCACTATAACTTCAGTCCTCTCTGAAACATGCACTGAGAGGAATGAAGGTGTAGAATTAGGTGTGTCACAGCCAAGTACTTGCGGCCACTCTGCTAGCAGTACACCGACGTCCAATTCTAGCAGGCAAATTTCCCTGCCCCAGCTGCTGGACCGTCGAAAGAAGTTCACTCCCAGCCATCCACATGCCCAGCGGTTGAATGCTAGCTTGGCTAAATTGCTAGCGCTTCAACTGCTGCCTTTTCAGTTGGTAGACTCGGCCCCCTTCCGTGAGTTTGTGCAATGTGCGGTTCCTCAGTGGCAGGTTCCCAAACGCCACTTTTTCTCACGGAAGGCTATTCCGGCTCTCTACCGGCATGTGGAAGGCAATGTCTTGGCCTCGCTGGACAGGGCGGTCAGCGGTAAGGTGCATATTACCGCTGACTCATGGTCCAGCAGGCATGGACAGGGACGTTACCTTTCTTTCACGGCCCATTGGGTCACTCTTTTGGCAGCTGGGAAGGATGCAGGACAAGGTGCAGTAGTGTTGGAGGTTGTTCCACCGCCACGCCTCCAAAATGCTACTACTGGTTGTGACACACCTCTCTCCTCCACCCCCTCCTCTTCTTCCTCCATGGCCTCTTCCTGTGCTTTGTCCTCTGAACCAGCGGTGCTCCGTAGCCGTTCAAGGGGCTACGCAAGTACGCAGGCAAAAAGATGCCATGCCGTGCTTGCGCTGGTGTGTTTGGGGGACAGAAGCCACACTGGGGCAGAGGTCCTGTCTGCTCTGCAGGGCCAGGCCGAGAGGTGGTTGATGCCACGCCAGCTTAAGCCAGGAATGGTGGTTTGCGACAATGGCACCAACCTCCTCTCCGCCCTCCGACAGGGACAACTGACCCATGTGCCCTGTGTGGCTCACGTCCTTAACCTGGTGGTGCAGCGGTTCTTGGGCAGGTACCCGGGCTTACAGGATGTCCTGAGGCAGGCCAGGAAAGTCTGTGTGCATTTCCGCAGATCTTATAATGCCAGTGCTCGCCTGGCTGAGCTGCAAAAGGAGTTGAACCTGCCCAAGAACCGCCTTATATGTGACATGCCCACCAGGTGGAACTCAACGTTGGCCATGCTGCAGCGGCTGCACACGCAGCAGAGGGCCATCAATGAGTACCTGTGCGACTACGGCACCAGGACAGGGTCAGGGGAGCTTGTTTTTTTTTCTCCACGCCAGTGGGGCATGATCAGGGATGCATGCACTGTCCTGGCACCATTTGAGGAGGCCACGAGGATGGTGAGCAGTGACAGTGCATGCATCAGTGACACTGTACCTCTTGTCCACCTGTTGGCGCACACGCTGCGTGGAATAATGGACAGGGCACTTGAGGCAGAACAGAGGCAGGAAGAGGAGGACTTCCTTGCCTCTCAAGGCCCCCTTTACCCAGACAGTGTTCCTTCTGTCCCACCCATCGCACAGGAAGAGGAGGAGGAGGAGGAGGAGGAGGAGGATTGTGTCAGCATGGAGGTGGAGGCTGGCACTCAGCATCATCAGCAGCAGTCTTTTAGGGATGATTTACAGTCCCAAGAAACCAGTGGACTTGTACGTGGCTGGGAGGAGGTGGCTGCGGATCATGTCGTCCTTAGTGACCCAGAGGACTCCGGACCGAATGCCTCAGCTAACCTACGCTGCATGGCCTCCCTGATCCTGCAAAGTCTGCGGAAGGATCCTCGTATTCTTCGGATCAAGGAGAGGGACCATTACTGGCTGGCCACTCTCCTTGATCCACGGTACAAGGGTAAGGTTGCGGACCTTATGTTACCGTCGCAGAGGGAGCAGAGGATGAGACAACTCCGGGAGGCCTTGCAGAAAGGTCTGTGCAATGCGTTCCCAGAGACTGGGAGGTTACAAACTCCTGGTCCTGGACAACGAGTTGCTGAGGCTTCGGCCAGTCAAAGAAGGAGCGGTGGGGAAGGTGGCCGTCTGACCGATGCGTTAAGACAATTCTTTAGTCCGCAGCCCCAAAGTATGATCAGTTCCAGCAACCATTGCCAGCGTCTGATAAACATGGTGCAGGAATATCTAGGGGCAAGGTCAGACTTGGACACCTTCCCCACCGAAAATCCTCTGGCTTACTGGGTCTTGAGGATGGATCACTGGCCAGAGCTTGCACAGTATGCAATTGAGCTACTGGCCTGTCCTGCATCCAGCGTTCTTTCGGAACGCACATTCAGTGCTGCTGGAGGATTTGTCACGGATCACAGGGTGCGCCTGTCCACCGACTCGGTTGATCGACTGACTTTCATCAAGATGAACCAGTCTTGGATCACCACCAGCTACCACACACCTGATGCTGATATAACAGACTAATTGATTTTAACATGTCACATCCCTTCAAGACTGATGCTGATGCTGAGTGCCTGTGCTGTTATGTTGACTGGCTATCCTCCTCCTCCGAGTCCTCAATGATACGATTGATGATGATAGCTTGGAAGATCATTTTTGTTTATGGGTGCCGCCACCAGTGGCTAAGGCCCAATTTTTCAGCCCCTGTTTAACAGGGGCGTGTAATTACAATTTTTGAAGCAATACATTGCAACAGGGCTCATTGCTGTGCTCCAAGTACAGTATCTGTGAGGGGTTGCAGTGTTGTGCCACCAGTGGCTAAGGCCCAATTTTTCAGCCCCTGTTCAACAGGGGCATGTAATTACAATTCTTGATCTAATAATTCACAGCAGGGCCCATTGCTGCACCCACCAAGAGTAACTCTGAGGGCTTACAGTGTTGTGGCAACGCCACCACCACCACCACCACGAAAGGCCCAATTTTTCAGCCCCTGTTCAAAAGGGGCATGTAATTACAATTCTTGATCTAATAATTCACAGCAGGGCCCATTCCTGCACCCACCAAGAGTAACTCTGAGGGCTTACAGTGTTGTGTCAACACCACCACCACCACCACCACCACGAAAGGCCCAATTTTTCAGCCCCTGTTCAACAGGGGCATGCAATTACAATTCTTGATCTAATAATTCACAGCAGGGCCCATTTCTGCACCCACCAAGAGTAACTGTCAGGGCTTACAGTGTTGTGGCACCAGCACCACCATCAAAGGCCCAATTTTTACTACCACTGTTCAACAATTATATGTAATTACAATTCCTGATATAATAGTTGACAGCAGGGCGTTCCAGCACCAACCAAGAGTAACTGTGAGTGCTTACAGTGTTGTGCCAACACCAACAACTAAGGGGCCTATTTCTGCAGAGTATATACGGCAGGTCCCTACTTTCAAACATCCAACTTACAAACGACTCCTACTTGCAAACGCAAGAAGACAACAGGAAGTGAGAGGAAATCTACCCCTAGGAAGGAAAATTCTCTCCTGTAAGAATTAATATGGGAGAAAGGTGTCTCCTCTGTACTGATGCTTTATCACCAATCCTTGTTTCAAGAAAAACACCACATTTCAAAAACAGTTGTCATTGGGACGGAAAGTGAGGTGAAATGTTCTGAACAGGGGCACAGACAGCAAAACAAATGTTACAGGGGTGATAACCCTTACCTATGTTTTCCAAAAAGTTTAAAAATAGATTTTTGGGCTGGAGCTACACTTAAACAATGTACCTGTTCAAAATTACAAACACATTCTACATAAGAACAAACCTACAGTCCCTGTCTTGTATGCACCGCCTGTATACGGCTGTTCAGAGTATATAGGGCCTTTTTTATTTTGTGTGCGGTGTTCCCCTTAATATCCATACAAGACCCAAAGGGGCTGGTAATGGGCTGGGGTAGGGGGGGGGTCATGGGGTAGCTATGCCATTTTTCTTAAAGATTTTCATCCATATTACCGGGACCAGACATTACATTAAAGCCGCAAGCAGTTTTAAATGGCTTTTTTTTCCTTTAGAAGTGTCATTTTGTGCAGGGACAGTTCTAAACACGGGAAACACGTGGCACTTCACAGGCATACTTTAGACACCCCCCAGGTACGATATTTAAAGGAATATTTTACTTTTTTTTTTCACTTTATGCATCATTAAAATGACTGCTCCCGAAAAACGACCGTTTTTAAAACTTCTTTTTGCATTGATACATGTCCCCTGGTGCAGAACCCGGGTTCCCAAACCCTTTTTAGGACAATAACATGCATAATAGTCGTTATAATTAGCACTTTAGAATTCGAACGTTCGCATCCATTGTATTTAATAGGGTTCTAATGTTCGTACGAACGTTCGGTCCGTTCGCGGGTTCTGGTGCGAACCGAACCCGGGGGTGTTCGGCTCATCACTATATACAGGTATATATTATTCTACCTGCATTAAAATGCTATTATTAAAGTAATTTTTATATCATTTTAAATTTATTAGTAAAAAAAAAATTGTAAACCCTAAAATATGGTTTTACCCATGGACTGTTCTATTACAGTTATACAGGGTTTATATTTGTATACTTTATTAAAAAAATGTTTTTAATGATTATAAATGTATTTTTAAATTATATGAATGGTGTATAGCTGCATTATATATGTGGATTCCATTCATTTACTATACACCATTCACATTTAAATAGGCACATGTATGATCTTTAAATATTGATAAAAAACAATGTTTTTTAAAAATTAGGTTAATGTATATTGTGTAGGGGGAATGTAACTTTATTATTTTATTAATATGTGGTGTATAATGTGTGCTGATTCGTGTTCAACTTTTGTATTTTACACTACCTCATACTGTAATCCCGCTACATTGCGCAAGATTACAGTGAGAGGAGCCGTTCTCAGGAGTTCCCGGCGTTTGTAGCTCGCTTCTCAACTCAACATGCGAAGCGAGCTACAGAGCTTCATACACAGGCACTCAGAAGAGAGCAATCTCCTCTGAGAATGCCTGAGAACAGAATAGCAGTATTTTACTGCAGTTTCATAAAAGGACACCAAAACGCGGTGCGGTCCGGTCTCAGGTCCATCTGGATCCACAGGTCTGCAGGCAAAAAAGATAGTCCATCCTGTGGCCACCAGGAAACAGCCAGACGTCAATTCTGCCGCTTGAGGAGAAATTGTACTAGAGACAGCGATTATGATTTTCATAGTGCCCTACTTACCAAGACATTTTTGGATAAAGGGTATCCTACTATACTGGTGGATGAAGCCTGTACATATTACCGACAGGTTAATACCATCTCACGTACCAAGGCCTCATCTGACCAAAAACCGTCCACACGGTTTGTCACCCAGTTTCATGCCAGACACAAAAATATGGAAAAAATTCTAGCTAGTCATTGGTCTATATTACTTGAGTACCCCCACCTCAAGTCCAGTATAGCCACTCACCCTAAGATTTCATATCGGAAGGCCCGCAATATCAAGAGCAAAATCGCTCGTAGTAAAATCACATTTAACAAACAAATCTCTCCTTTGGTAATGGTCCCTCTTCTTGGCATGTTTCAGTGTAGAAAAGCACTTTGCCTGACAGCATGGACAAAGGTCTTTTTTAGTGTAGCGCCTACCCCTCTTCTCTCTCCGTGCGGCTCGCACTGTCTCTTGTCTAGGGGTATTTGATGGTGGAGAGAGAGAGAGCGGGTGGGCTACGCCTAGCCTCCACCACGTGTAGAATACCCGTGGTATCAGCAATGTCTTGTTTACCTTCGGGTCTGTGCTGTGCACCCGGATCCTCCCTCCAAGAGTCACCGTGAACTTCGTCCGCCAGGAATTGAGCCTCACACCATTAAAGTCCAACACTCCTTTATTAGAACACACCATACAGGGACTTCCTTGATAGATAGAGCAGAAAAGGAGGTGTGAGTGTGAATAGGCCCAGACACAAATTCGATCCTCCACTCTCCTTCTGGAGAGTGGGCTATGGTCTCCGCACGAGGTAAAGGGGATCCTTCTGGACGGTCTCCGACAAGAGACTCACCCGTCACCGGCAGTCTGCTGCACCGGGTCTTCGAGTGAGGAGCTCTCCCCGGTCCATTGCGTCTTACTCAGATTCAGGCCTCCATCCCCGAAGCGCCTTAGGACCCTTCCCTCGCGGAACTCAGTGTTGGGCACTGAGCTCCGGACCTTCTTGCAAGTACCTCACCCCAGGACTAAAGGTGCCTGAGGTGGAACACGATCTCCGGTGGTCCTCTAGGCCGAGGCCGCCTAGAGGACGAGCACAAACCCACGTCCGCAAGCTAAAGGTGCTTGGGACGAAGACCCCGTGACCAAGATGGCCGGCCCCTTTATACCCTCTCCCAGCAAGCATGGCGGGTTCCCCGCCCCACCATACCACTGCCGAGAGAGGACAAAAAGGAGGCTCGGCACACAGTGATATTCGTCCCTCCGCCCACGGTGACAACGCCACCTGGTGGACCGCCGGGAACATAGCACTGATGTCACCGCCAGATTCAAAAAATGCACCCGGGAAAGTAAGTACCCGCTACACTAGCTAAAGGTAAAACATATATTTTTAAAGATTTTTACAACTGCTCCACTGATTGTTATTTATTGTCTTACCTGCCCATGCGGGCTCTTTTATGTAGGGAGGACCATCAGGACTCTAAGGGCCCGCTTTGGTGAGCACAGAAGATTAATTGAGAAGGGACAGGACTATCATACTGTCCCCAAACATTTTCTGTGCCACCATAAAAAATCAACCATAGGCCTTAAAGTTTGGCTATTGGAAGCCATCCCTGGTACCTTACCTGCTGCAGAGCGTTTCAAACGTCTATGTCAGCAGGAATCGTTCTGGATATATTCTTTGGGGACCTTGGCCCAGGAGGGTTAAACAAAGAAATAGAAGTCCATACCCTCCTGTAAAGTGTAAATTATAAGAGTATGCTACACTTTATCAACGCCATACATTTTGTGTGGTGTATCCTACATAACATGTTATATGTTCTTTTTCTTAAAGCAGACCCCTTTATGGCTCACCTACGCCCCCTCCCCTTTTGTCTGTAATGGTCTCTTTACTCATAGTAAGTAGTCCATACCCACATATACATATATATATACATAAATTTTGGTAGGAATTTGTGTTATTTATATATTTTTTGGCATACAGTCAGGTCCATAAATATTGGGACATCGACACAATTCTAATCTTTTTGGCCCTATACACCACCACAATGGATTTGAAATGAAACAAACAAAAGATGTGCTTTAACTGCAGACTTTCAGCTTTAATTTGAGGGTATTTACATCCAAATCAGTTCAACGGTGTAGGAATTACAACAGTTTGTATATGTGCCTCCCACTTTTTAAGGGACCAAAAGTAATGGGTTGGATTAACAATCATCAATCAAACTTTCACTTTTTAATACTTGGTTGCAAATCCTTTGCAGTCAATTACAGCCTGAAGTATGGAACGCATAGACATCACCAGACGCTGGGTTTCATCCCTGGTGATGCTCTGCCAGGCCTCTACTGCAACTGTCTTCAGTTCCTGCTTGTTCTTGGGGCATTTTCCCTTCAGTTTTGTCTTCAGCAAGTGAAATGCATGCTCAATCGGATTCAGGTCAGGTGATTGACTTGGCCATTGCATAACATTCCACTTCTTTCCCTTAAAAAACTCTTTGCTTGCTTTCGCAGTATGCTTCGGGTCATTGTCCATCTGCACTGTGAAGCGCCGTCCAATGAGTTCTGGAGCATTTGGCTGAATATGAGCAGATAATATTGCCCGATCACTTCAGAATTCATCCTGCTGCTTTTGTCAGCAGTCAAATCATCAATAAATACAAGAGAACCAGTTCCATTGGCAGCCATACATGCCCACGCCATGACACTACCACCACCATGCTTCACTGATGAGGTGGTATGCTTCGGACCATGAGCAGTTCCTTTCCTTCTCCATACTCTTCTCTTCCCAACACTCTGGTACAAGTTGATCTTGGTCTCATCTGTCCATAGGATGTTGTTCCAGAACTGTGAAGGCTTTTTTAGATGTCGTTTGGCAAACTCTAATCTGGCCTTCCTGTTTTTGAGGCTCACCAATGGTTTACATCTTGTGGTGAACCCTCTGTATTCACTGTGGTGAGGTCTTCTCTTGATTGTTGACTTTGACACACATACACCTACCTCCTGGAGAGTGTTCTTGATCTGGCCAACTGTTGTAAAGGGTGTTTACTTCACCAGGGAAAGAATTCTTCGGTCATCCACCACAGTTGTTTTCCATGGTCTTCCGAGTCTTTTGTTGTTGCTGAGCTCACCGGTGCGTTTTTTTCTTTTTAAGGATGTTCCAAACAGTTGATTTGACCACACCTAATGTTTTTGCTACCTCTCTGATGGGTTTGTTTTGTTTTTTCAGCCTAATGATGGCTTGCTTCACTGATAGTGACAGCTCTTTGGAGCTCATATTGAGAGTTGACAGCAACAGATTCCAAATGCAAATCGCACACTTGAAATTAACTCTGGGCCTTTTATCTGCTTCTTGTAAATGGGATAATGAGGGAATAACACACACCTGGCCATGGAACAGCTGAGCAGCCAATTGTTCTATTACTTTTTGTCCCTTAAAAAGTGGGAGGCACATATAAAAACTGTTGTAATTCCTACACCGTTCACCTGATTTGGATGTAAATACCCTCAAATTAAAGCTGAAAGTCTGCAGTTAAAGAGCATCTTGTTTGTTTCATTTCAAATCCATTGTGGTGGTGAATAGAGCCAAAAAGATTAGAATTGTGTCGATGTCCCTATATTTATGGACCTGACTGTATATGTTTTGTAATTAGGTAGCCTATCCCATGCGATTTTTTGGTCTTTGCACCTGATGGTTGCTTGACCATACATGTGGAACAATACAAATTAAGCTAGAATCCACCTTCTTACATATATGTTTTTCTTTTCATCTTTTATATATGTATGTATGTTCCATTACATGTATGTAGATTAGGGATGAGCTTCGAGTTCGAGTCAAACCCATGTTCGACTCGAACATCGCCTGTTTGGTTGTTCGTTGTTGCGAACATTATGGGCCGTTCGCGCCAAATTCGAGTGGCGTGCCGCGGCCCATAATTCACTGCGGCATCGCAGGGCTTTGCAAGCTGATGATTGGCCAAGCATGCACTATGACCCGCATGCTTTGGTCAATCAGAGCACGCAAAAAACGGAGAGCCATAATTGGCCAAAGCCAGGGTGGCTTTTGCCAATTATGTCTCAGGGGGTTTAGTACACGCCCCACCCTATATAAGGCCGCCTCCGTGGCGACCTTGTGTAGTGTGTTGCGGTGTTGGTTAAAGAGAGAGCTTACAGAGAGAGAGAGACAGTGTCATTTATATTGAGTTAGATAGAGCAGGCAGGCAGGCGAGTCAGTTAGCTGCAGTTACAGTGTGTAGAGGATATATATGCATCCTAGGTGTTGTATATATATTTATACACTGTATTCAGTTTAGCTAGATCCGTTCCTGTTATTCTCTATACTGTGACAGGCAGGCAGGTGATTGTGCTAGCTGCAGTCAGTGTTTCACTTAGTGTACTGTGTGCTTTGCATAGTGTTCACCTAAAGCTTACCTGAATACAGTTAGTGACTAATAGTAGTGTTCTCATAATAAAATCACAGGCAGAGAGCTGCAAGTATTTTTAGTTAGTGTACTGTGTCCTCTGCACAGTTTTCACCTAAAACTAACTGCTGCTTTTCTCATACTAATACTACAGCAGGCAGTTGATTCTGATAGCTGCATTATAATCAGTACATATGTATATATATATATATATATATATATTGTGACAGCAGGAAGGTAAAGTCACCTGGTTGCATCCAGGGGGGTAGATATATTTCGCCCAGATTCAGGCTTTACGCCGACTTATACAGCTAGGTGGAGAGTTGTATAAGCCCAGCTGAGACTAGTGGGCTCATGGATGACTCATACCTCTAGGGAGAGGGCTGGGCGTCGTGCAGACAGGGAGTTGATGAGTCCAGCTGAACCTTGTCAGCTCATTTAGGCCTCTATAAGAAAGCCCAGATTCATTAGATGCTAGCTCATGCCTGGAAGCAGACCTGTGTGGACTGTCTAGGGAGAGTGAACCCCTGTGCGGTGAGAGAAAGCCTGTGTGGCTATATTTTGCTTGGACATTTAAAACCAGGGACTAGGACAGCACTAGGCTGATCCCAGTCGTTAGTTAGGAAACCTGTAAGTTTAGTCAGAGGTCAAGTTGACCAGGATTTATTTTGTGTTTGTTTTTTTTGCCTTGCTGTGTTTTTGTCACTGTAAATAGAAAATAAACCGCACCTTTTGATTTTGAAAACCACAACCTCCGTCTGCTGGGCCTGTTTTTGGGTGGGGAGCCCATCCCGGGGGTCACACATACCCGCTGCCGAGCTAGCCCCCTCACAGTTGGTGGAGAATGCGGGCAGTTTTTTTTTAAGCCAGCATGGAGGAGATACTGAAACAGCTGGCTCTAGCAAATGCCAATCAACAGCAGACAAATGCAGGTTTGCAAAGGAGCCTTGCAGCCCAGCAGCAAGCTCATCAACAGAGCCTTGCAACTTTACAACAGAGTCTGGAGGCTCAGCAACAAGCCCAACAGCAATCTGAGGCCCGCTTCATAGACCTGTTGCAGAAGCAAGAGCAGAGACTACAACAACAGATGGAAGCAGTAATGCAGCAACGTCCGCAGACCGGTGAGGAAAGCCGTCCCACTAATACCGCGTCCTTTGGGGTGAGTCGTTTATTGACAAAAATGACTGGAGAGGATGATCCAGAGGTATTTTTGACCACATTTGAAAGGACCGCTGAAAGAGAAAAGTGGCCTGAGGAGCAGTGGGCTGGACTGGTGGCTCCTCTATTAACGGGTGAATCGCAGAAAGCTTACTATGACCTAGAGCCTGACCAAGCAAAAGACTATGTGATGCTAAAAGCTGAAATATTGGCAAGGCTGGGTGTCACCCTGGCTGTCCGGGCTCAGCGTGTGCATAACTGGACTTTCCAGCTTGGAAAACCCCCCAGGTCTCAAATGTATGATCTCATTCACCTGAGCAGAAAGTGGCTACAGCCAGAGACTTTGTCCGCACCAAAGATTGTGGAACGTGTTGTAATGGATCGGTTTTTGAGAGCTCTTCCTACTGCCATCCAAAAGTGGGTAAGCCATGGAGACCCAGAGACGGCCGATGGTCTTGTGGATCGTGTGGAGAAATACTTGGCTACAGAGAACCTGACGGCCTCTTCCAGAGACACTCGGACTTTCCACCCTAAGACCAGACCATCCCCAGGGGCGGATAAGATGATTCCAAGGGGTAAGGGTGGAGAGAGTGAGAGGGTGGGAGCTCTACCCCAAGTTTGGCGAGAACAGCCTGGGAAATCAGCGGCTCAAGAGGCCGCAAGAAGGATCGTTTGCTACCGCTGCCGGCAAGCGGGACATATTGCAGCAAATTGCCCGGTTTTGGAGGAACCCATGCAGTGTGACTTTCTGACGGGCAGACGTCAGTCGCTGTGTGCGACAGTCGCATGCACTGCCATTCGGGGAACTGAGAAACATTTATGCAAAATGTGTATTAATGGTAGAAATGTTGTGGTATTGCTGGATTCAGGTAGCCTTGTGACCCTGATAAAGGCTGAGTTAGTTAAAACAGAGGTCTCTGGGAATAGCAAGGTAGCCGTTATTTGTGTGCATGGGGACACCCGAGAGTATCCAGTGACTACAGTGTGTTTCGAGACCCCCAAAGGTACCCTTTCTCATCCAGTGGGCTTAGTGTCTCAGTTACCGCATGACGCCATTGTGGGAAGGGATTTTCCGAAGTTCTGGGAACTGTGGGATGATCATGAGCCCCCCACTGGTGCCCCTATGTACCAGGAATATGATAGCCAGAACTCCTCTGAGAGTGGTGAGGACTCTCCCGAATTTCCCTTGTCAGTATTGGCAGGGGAGACTCAAGAAACTGGAGAGGAGCCCACCTCCTCAGACGAAAACCTACCGTCTGTGGAGTTTTCTGATCTTGAGGTTCACAGGGAAAACTTTGCCACAGAACAGTTGAAAGACCCCGCCCTAATAAAGGCACGGGAAAACGTAGTGAAAATAGATGGCGAGTTAGTGAACCCAGATAATACCTGCACTTACCCATACTTCAGCGTAGAGAAGGACCTACTGTATCGGGTGGCAAAAAGGGCAGAAGAAACCGTTGAGCAGCTGGTGGTGCCCAAACCTTACAGGAAGTTGGTGTTGGAGTTGGCCCATGGGCACATTCTTGGAGGTCATCTGGGGACAGAGAAAACCCGAGAGAGGGTATTACAGAGATTCTATTGGCCTGGGGTGATGAAGGACATAGAAAATTATTGTTCCTCCTGCCCTGTGTGTCAGAGGTCGGCCCCGATGCCACACTTCCGTAGCCCGCTGGTCCCTCTACCCATCATTGAGGTCCCGTTTGAGAGAATCGCAATGGATTTGGTAGGTCCTATAATCAAGTCCGCTAGGGGGCACCAGTACATATTGGTTATAATGGACTATGCCACCCGTTATCCAGAAGCGATCCCTCTCAGAAATACCTCGGCCAAAACCATAGCCAAAGAGCTATCTCTTGTTTTTAGCCGGGTGGGTATTTGTAAAGAACTGCTTACGGACCAAGGTACACCCTTTATGTCCCGGGTTATGAAGGAGCTGTGTAAATTGTTCAAAGTGACGCAATTACGTACATCTGTGTATCACCCCCAAACCGATGGGCTGGTTGAAAGATTCAACAAAACCCTAAAACAAATGTTGAAGAAAGTGGTGGATAGGGATGGAAAGGATTGGGACTGTCTACTTCCTTATTTGATGTTTGCTATTAGGGAGGTGCCCCAATCCTCTACGGGATTCTCCCCCTTTGAGTTACTGTATGGGAGACACCCAAGAGGGCTGTTGGATATTGCCAAGGAAACTTGGGAAAGTGAGAGTTCTCCCCACAGGAGTGTGATTGAGCATGTCGCCCTGATGCAAGATCGAATTGCACAGGTAATGCCCATCGTGAAGGAACATTTGGCCCAAGCGCAGTTGGCACAGCAGAGAGTGTACAACCGTGGAGCCAAGACCCGTACCTTTTCCCCGGGGGATAGGATATTGGTACTTGTCCCTACGGTTGAAAGTAAATTCCTTGCCAAATGGCAAGGCCCCTACGAGATAATGGAAAAAGTGAGCGAAGTGAATTACAAGGTCAGACAACCAGGAAGGCGAAAGCCCGAACAGATCTATCACGTTAATCTGTTGAAAGCCTGGAGGGATAGAGAGTCCCTAGTCGCAGACACTTGGTCACCAGCTCAAACTGGTTGCGTGATTCCTGAGGTTGGAATCGCAGCCACCTTGTCACAACCCCAACAACAGGAGGTTAAGGAGTTTGTGCTTCGCAACAAGGAGGTATTCTCTGAGCTGCCGGGACAAACATCTGGGGTAGAGCATGACATTATTACCCCGCCCGGTGAAAGGGTGAAGTTAAAACCCTATCGGATCCCAGAGGCCCGACGGGAGGCAATACGGGAGGAAGTACAGAAAATGCTGAACTTAGGGGTGATAGAGGAGTCCCAAAGTGATTGGTCTAGTCCCATTGTGTTGGTGCCTAAACCGGATGGGAGCTGGCGATTTTGTAACGATTTTCGTCAGTTGAACAAAGTTACAAAATTTGACACCTACCCCATGCCACGTATAGATGAGTTGATCGACCGGCTGGGAACAGCCCGATACATGACGACTCTTGACCTCACAAAAGGGTATTGGCAAATCCCCCTGGCCAAGTCAGCCAAAGAGAAAACCGCATTTGTAACCCCAGACGGGGCGTTCCAATATAAAAGAATGCCGTTCGGGTTACAGAATGCGCCGGCCACATTCCAGCGGAAAATGGACCAGATGCTGAGGCCCCATCGGAAGTATGCTGCGGCTTACCTGGATGACGTAATTGTCCATAGCACAGATTGGGCCTCACATCTGCCAAAAGTGCAAGCAGTCCTGGACTCTGTTCGGGAAGCAGGGTTTACGGCTAACCCCAAGAAGTGTACCATTGGGCAGGAGGAGGCCAAATATCTTGGGTACACCATTGGGAGGGGAGTAATAAAACCCCAACTCAACAAAGTCGAGGCCATCCAGAGTTGGCCACGTCCCAACAGCAAGAAGCAGGTACGAGCCTTCCTGGGAATCGCTGGGTATTATCGGCGATTCATTCCCCACTTTGCTTCTAAGGCTGTGCCCCTAACCAACCTGACGAAGGGGAAAGGGTCGGTCATGATTAAATGGACCCCCGAGGCTGAGGCAGCATTCCAATTCTTGAAACAAGCCTTATGTAGCCAGCCAGTGTTGTACTCACCCGACTTCTCTAAAGACTTTGTCGTACAAAGTGATGCGTCAGATGTGGGGTTAGGAGCAGTATTGTCCCAGGTCTGGAACGGGGAAGAGCACCCAGTCATTTACCTCAGCAGGAAGTTGAAGTCCCATGAGGTAAATTACGCCACCGTTGAAAAGGAGTGTTTAGCGGTGAAGTGGGCTCTAGATTCCCTTCGGTACTACCTGCTAGGTAGGCACTTTGACATGGTTACGGATCACGCTCCGTTAAAGTGGATGGCTCAAAACAAGGAAACAAATAGAAGAGTGAATAGGTGGTTCCTGGCCCTCCAGGAATTCAACTTCACAGTAAAGCATCGCCCTGGCGTTCAAATGGGGAATGTGGATGCTTTGTCTCGAGTACATGAATGCCTGATTGCTGGTGTTCCAACCCCGAGGTTAAAACAAGAGGGGGGGGTATGTGACAGCAGGAAGGTAAAGTCACCTGGTTGCATCCAGGGGGGTAGATATATTTCGCCCAGATTCAGGCTTTACGCCGACTTATACAGCTAGGTGGAGAGTTGTATAAGCCCAGCTGAGACTAGTGGGCTCATGGATGACTCATACCTCTAGGGAGAGGGCTGGGCGTCGTGCAGACAGGGAGTTGATGAGTCCAGCTGAACCTTGTCAGCTCATTTAGGCCTCTATAAGAAAGCCCAGATTCATTAGATGCTAGCTCATGCCTGGAAGCAGACCTGTGTGGACTGTCTAGGGAGAGTGAACCCCTGTGCGGTGAGAGAAAGCCTGTGTGGCTATATTTTGCTTGGACATTTAAAACCAGGGACTAGGACAGCACTAGGCTGATCCCAGTCGTTAGTTAGGAAACCTGTAAGTTTAGTCAGAGGTCAAGTTGACCAGGATTTATTTTGTGTTTGTTTTTTTTGCCTTGCTGTGTTTTTGTCACTGTAAATAGAAAATAAACCGCACCTTTTGATTTTGAAAACCACAACCTCCGTCTGCTGGGCCTGTTTTTGGGTGGGGAGCCCATCCCGGGGGTCACACATACCCGCTGCCGAGCTAGCCCCCTCACAATATATATATATATATATATACATCCCACAAAGGTGGGATGTATATATATATATATATATACATCCCACCTTTGTGCAGCTACATCTCACTGCAGGCCATTAGTATGTCTGGAAGGCAAACAAACAAGGAGAGGCAGACAGTCACGAGGCAATAAAAGAGGGCAAGCAGGCTCTGTGTCTAGAGGCAACAGTGCTCATCGTGGACACGGTTCATCCTCATCAGCACGTGGCCATGGGACACCCTTGTCCTTCTTTTCGGCAGCTGGCCATGTTGGGCTGCAACATGCCCAAGACTTGGTAGAGTGGATGACCAAGCCGTCCTCATCCTCCTCAACCTCTCTCACCCAGGCTCAGGGTGCTTTGTCTGGCAAAGCAGCTGCCACAGCGGCCTCTTCCCTCGGCTCAATGGCATCAGTCACTCCTTCCCTAGCTCCACCCTGTCCTTCTGAGGAGTCCCCCGAACTATTTGACCACAGTGTTGGGTACATGCTCCAGGAGGATGCCCAGCTTTTTGAAGGCTCCGATGATGGAACCCAGCTAGAGGAAGGCAGTAACGTGAGCCCAGAGAGAGGGGATAGTAACGTGAGCCCAGAGAGAGGGGGTGCCCAACAAGGATAGCTATCTGGCAGTCATGTTCCCCCAGCTGCAGCATACTGCCAGATTTGCTCCAGTGATGAGGAGGGAGGGGATGATGAGGTCACTGACTCCACGTGGGTGCCTGATAGGAGAGAGGAGGAGGAGGAGGCACATCTCCAACGAGGCAGGATGCCCTCCAGGGGCCAGCTTAGGGGCAGCACACCGACTGCATCACACCGCAGAGCTCCGCATGTGCTGCTGTCTCTGCGCATTATTCCAACAGTTCTTTGGTGTGGGCCTTTTTTCAGATGTGTGCAGCAGATCGTACCATTGCCATTTGCAACATATGTCTCAGGCGTATCTCACGTGGCCAAAACATCAGCCGATTGGGAACCACGTGCTTGACCAGCCATATGTCGACCTGCCATGCAGTTCGTTGGCAAGCCTACCTAAAAGACCCACACCAAAGAACGAAGCGGACCTCTCCTTTCTCCTCATCAGCTGGGATCTCCAACCCCACTATACCTTCAGTCCTCTCTGAAACCTGCACTGAGAGGAATGAAGGTGTAGAATTAGGTGTGTCACAGCCAAGTACTTGCGGGCAAGCTGCTATTGGTACACCGACGTCAGATTGTACCAGGCAAATTCCCCTGCCCCAGCTGCTGCACCGTCAAAATAAGTTCGCTCCCAGCCATCCACATGCCCAGCGGTTGAATGCTACCTTGGCTAAATTGCTAGCACTTCAACTGCTCCCTTTTTAGTTGGTAGACTCTGCCCCCTTTCGTGAATTTGTGGAATGTGCGGTACCTCAGTGGCAGGTTCTTAAACTCCACTTTTTTTCACAGAAGGCGAGTCCGGCTCTCTACCGGCATGTGGAAGGCAATGTCTTGGCCTTGTTGGACAGGGCGGTCAGCGGTAAGGTGCATATTACCGCTGACTCATGGTCCAGCAGGCATGGACAGGGACGTTACCTATCTTTCACGGCGCATTGGGTGACTCTGCTGGCACCTGGGAAGGATGCAGGACAAGGTGCAGTAGTGTTGGAGGTTGTTCCGCCACCACGCCTCCAAAATGTTACTACTGGTGATTCTGACACACCTCTCTCCTCCACCCCTCCTCTTCTTCTTCCTCCATGGCCTCTACCTGTGATTTGTCCTCGGAACCAGCGGTGCTCCGTAGGCATTCAATGGGCTACGCAAGTACACAGGCAAAAAGATGCCATGCGGTGCTTAAGCTGGTGTGCTTGGGGGACAGGAGCCACACTGGGGCAGAGATTCTGTCAGCTCTGCCGGGGCAGGCTCAGAGGTGGTTGACGCCACGCCAGCTTAAGCCAGGAAAGGTGGCTTGGCGACAATGGCACCAACCTCCTCTCCGTCCCTCCGACAGGGACAACTGACCCATGTGCCCTATTTGGCTCACGTCCTTAACTTGGTGGTGCAGCAGTTCTTGGGCAGGTACCCGGGCTTACAGGAGGTCCTGAAGCAGGCCAGGAAACTCTGTGGGCATTTCCACCGGTCATATAATGCCAGTGCTCGGCTGGCTGACCTGCAAAAGGAATCCAACCTGCCCAAGAACCGCCTAATCTGTGACATGCCCACCAGCTGGAACTCTACGTTGGCCATGCTGCAGCAGCTGCACACACAGCAGAGGGCCATCAATGAGTATCTGTTGCAATATGGCACCAGGACAGGGTCAGGGGAGCTTGGATTTTTTCCCCACGCCAGTGGGCCATGATCAGGGATGCATGCACTGTCCTGGCACCATTTGAGGAGGCCACGAGGATGGTGAGCAGTGACAGTGCATGCATCAGTGACACTGTCCCTCTTGCCCACCTGTTGGTGCATACGCTGCGTGGAATAATGGACATGGCACTTGAGGCAGAACAGAGGCAGGAAGAGGAGGACTTCCTTACCTCTCAAGGCCCCCTTTATCCAGACAGTGTTCCTGCTGGCCTGGCTATCACGCAGGAAGAGGAGGAGGAGGAGGATTGTGTCAGCATGGAGGTGGAGCCTAGCACTCAGCATCAACAGCAGTCTTCAAGGGATCAATTACAGTCCCAAGACACCCATGGACTTGTACGTGGCTGGGAGGAGGTGGCTGCGGATCATGATGTCCTGAGTGACCCAGAGGACTCCGGACCAAATGCCTCAGCAAACCTACGCTGCATGGCCTCCCTGATCCTGCAAATCCTGCGGAGGGATCCTTGTATTCGTGCGATCAAGGAGAGGGATCATTACTGGCTGGCAACCCTCCTTGATCCACGTTACAAGGGTAAGGTTGCAGACCTTATCTTGCCGTCGCAGAGGGAGCAGAGGATGAAGCATCTTCTGGAGGCCTTGCAGAAAGGTCTGTGCAACGCGTTCCCAGAGACTGGGAGCTTACAAATTCCTGATCCTGGACAAAGTGTTGCTGAGGCTTCGGTCAGTCAAAGAAGGAGCGGTGGAGAAGGTGGCCGTCTGACCGATGCGTTCAGACAATTTTTTAGTACGCAGCCCCAAGGTATGACCGCTTCCAGCAACCATCGCCAGCGTCTGGTTTACATGGTGCAGGAATACCTAGGGGCAAGATCAGACTTGGACACCTTTCCCACCAAAAATCCTCTGGGTTACTGGGTCTTCAGGATGGATCACTGGCCAGAGCTTGCACAGTATGCAATTGAGCTAATGGCCTGTCCTGCATCCAGCGTTCTTTCGGAACGCACATTCAGTGCTGCTGGAGGATTTGTAACTGATTACAGGGTGTGCCTGTCCACCGACTAGGTCGATCGACTGACCTTCATAAAAATGAATCAGTCTTGGATCACCACCAGCTACCAAGCACCTTTTTTATTTTTATTTATTCTTTATTGGAACAATTTTAAACATGTACAGCACACACCCACATTGGTGTAATAATGAAAAACGAATACAAAACTAGGTGGACTTACATATTTCCACTTTTTCCCTTTTTTTCCTTTCCCTTTTTCCTCCTCAATTCCCATATCCCCCCCTCCTATCTACCCATCCCTCCCCTGTTTCCTACCCTCTTCTTCCCTTCCCTCCCCGATCTGTCATCTTCCTTTCTTACTTTACTTTATTTCTTATCTTGTTCTATCATTCCCTGCACATATTTATCTGAGAGTTTAAAAATTCTCAATTTTTTCTATCTTGCTCTATAGGCTTCCCCCCTTCCCTGCTCTCCCTGGCTCAGGTATTCCATATCCGAGATGTAGTCCACCCACTGTATCCATTCATTTATGGTCGTTTTTTTAATTGATAACCAATTTTTTGGAATTAACCCCTTTGCCGCATTGATCAGGGGTGGGACCAACGTTTTTCCGTATTGCTTTTTTGTTTTATTTGTGCCATGGAACAAGCATGTCCAGGCATTTTGTAAAAAAAATTCCCCAGTTACTACCTCGATACATGCCAGGATCTCCTCCCAGTACTCTTTTATTATTGGACATTCCCACCACATATGTATTGTTGTTCCTGCCTGCTTACACCCCCTCCCGCATAACGGGGAGTTACTAGGATGGATTTTATTCATTCTCTCTGGGGTCAGATGCCATCTTACCATACTCTTATAATTTACTTCAGTTGTGGTTATGTCTGATGCAAAACTATATACTGATTCAATCATTTGCTTTTCCTCTAGTTCTTTTCCCAGATCCTGTCCCCATTTTTCTAAAAATGGTAATGGTTCTTTCGATTCTAGTTCTGTTAATATTTTATATACCTGTGATATACCATGCCTCAATTGCTCTTTTTTACTGCATATCTTTTCTATTGAAGTTAGTGCGTTTTCACTTCTAATTGGTTGTGGTATAGTGCTAACTAGGTGTTTTAACTGGAGATCTAGCTGATTCCACCCGTGCATCGTAATTAAATCTTGTTTTGACCTTATTTTGCTTAATGTGATAATATCCTTTAATTGTGCAGTTCCCAATTGTTTTCCCATTCTAGTCCCGTTTCCTGGCGTAAAAAACTATGTGCCCGCTAATGGTATTAATGGAGAATTGTATATCCATTTTTCGTGACAATACAGTGTATCCCATATTTTTAGTACATTCCGAGTTATATAATGTGTATCTGTGCCTAGTGCTCTAAATTTCGGTGGAATCCATATACTTTTTTGTAAATGTGTCTTACTTAATGTGTTTTTCATTTGTACCCATTTTTTTTTTGTATACGGGTTTGCCCATTCCGCTAATCTTGCTAATATGATTGCCTTATGGTATCTCTTTATAGCTGGTAAGGCCATACCCCCTTTTTTTTTTTTCGGGTTAACAGTGCGTAATTTATCCTAGCCTTTTTACCCCGCCATATATTTCAGAATCATAGTTTTAATTACCTTAAAAAAAGATTGTTGTATGTCTATTGGAAGCATCTGCAGCCTGTACGTCACTTTCGGTAGGATCATCATTTTCAGTATGTTGATCCTTCCTGTCCAAGAAATGGGTCTCCTAAAGGTATTTTTTAGTTCTGAATTAATTTTGTTTATTAAAGGGATGAAGTTAACCGGGTACAGTTCTTCTAACGTTGGTGTTATTTTAATTCCTAAATATGTTAATGTTTTCATCTCCCAAGTAAATGGAAATTCTTTCTGTAGTAGTCTTTCTTCTTTCTTATCAACTCCTAGATTTAGCATCACTGTTTTGATTGGATTAATTTTGAAGTTTGAAAGATCACCATATTTTTTTATTTCTTTTACTACATTGGGCAGTGATATCCTTGGCTTTGTTAGGTATAGGAGTATATCGTCTGCATATGCAGCCACCTTATGTTCTTCCTCTCCCAATCTCACTCCCTCTATATGTCGACTGTTCCGTATATTTGACAATAATGGTTCAAGTGCCAACACATACAGAAGGGGTGAGAGCGGGCACCCCTGTCTCGTTCCATTATGCATCTCAAATACAGACGACACACTCCCGTTGACCTTAACCCTGGCCGTAGGGTGGGTGTATAGGTTTTTAATCCATCTCATGTATTTGGGTCCCAGTCCTATAGTACGGAGTGTCTCCATCATAAACCCCCAGTCGATTCGGTCAAATGCTTTTTCAGCATCTATTGACATCAGTACGACTGGGGGTTTCTTCTCCTTCCCTTTCCGCATTAGTAATAAAGTTCTTATACTATTATCTCTCCCTTCCCTTCCTGCTACAAAACCCGCCTGATCTGCATGTATTGGTTCCGGCATTAGAGTTTTTAATCTCGTTGCCAATACCTTTGCATATAACTTTGTATCTGTGTTAAGTAGCGCTATGGGCTGGAAGCTGGAACATATGGTTCCATCCTTTCCTTCTTTTAGTATAACAGAGATATTGGCAAGGAGAGATTATTTTCTTATTTCTGCGTCTTCCCCTATTCAATTAAATAAATTACATAGTTCTGGGACTAGCTGTTCTTTAAATTTTTTGTAGTACATAATCTGGAATCCATCCGGTTCTGGGCTTTTTCCCCCTGGTGTTTCTCGGAGGGCTTTATTTATTTCTTCATGTGTGATTGGGTCTTCTAATAGCTCAGCTCTATCCAATGTTATCTTTGGTAGGTTTGCTTCCTCTAGGTACTCCTGTATTCTAAGTTTCCTACTTTCTTCTTCCTGTTGTGTCTCTTTCACTCTGATGTCATATCACTATAGTATGTCTTAAAAACTTCTGCGATTTCTGATGTTTTATATTTCAACTCTCTTTTGCTTTTCTTGCTAAGTATTTCCCGGGCTTATTCCCCCACTTATATCTTTCCTTTGCTAGATTTTAAATACTTTTCTGGTTTCTTGTTCCATCAGATCTCTAAGTTGACCCCGTTTAATTACTATCTTTTGGTGTATTCCTCTATCTGACTGTTTTTTATCTTTTTGTTCCAGGTCTTGTAGTTCTTTTAACAGATTTTTCCTATTTAAATCTCTTTCCTTCTTTTTCCCCGCCCCTATGGAGATTAACTTACCCCTTATAAGTGCCTTGTGGGCTTCCCATATTGTTGCCACACTTATGTCTGGTGTATTGTTTATTCTGAAATATTCTTCAATTTCCCTCGATATTATCTCACATGCTTCTTTATTTTCTAAGAGGTCCTCATTCAATCTCCATGTACCCTTTTTTTGTTCTATATTATTAAATCTTATTTTTACTATTACCGGGGCATGGTCTGAGATTGATATTACTCCTATCTTGGCGTCCATTATAAATTTCAAGAGCCCATGGTCAACCAGCATGTAATCCAATCTCGAGTACAAGTCATGGACCGATGAGTAATAAGTATAATCTCTTTTACTTGGATATACCACTCTCCACGGGTCTACTAGTTGATGATTATATATTTTTTTCTTAACCAATCTTACTTGTTTACTATCTCGTATTGGTGCACAAGACGTACTATCGAGCATGTATTCCATTGAGAGGTTAAAGTCTCCAGCGAGAATTACATGACCTTGTTTAAAGTCCATTAAAGCATTTAAGATCCTACTCAGATATTTTTTAGGGTAACTATTAGGATAGTATACATTTGCTAATGTGTATTTTTTTCCCCTGAAGATTCCCTTTTAGGAACAAGTAGCGTCCCTCTGGGTCCACTCTTCTTTCTTCAACTGTAAAGCTTATGTTCTTTCCTACGCCTATAGCTACTCCCTTTGCTCTTTTATTTGGGGAGTCTCCATAGTACCAGGTTGGGATCGCACGCGAGTATATTTTTGTGTTGGAATCTAGTGCTAAATGTGTCTCCTGTAGTACATTTCCAACTCCCTTAACACCATATGCCTTTTTTCTGGGGAGTTAAGACCTTTCACGTTATATGTGATGAAATTTACGTCCGTCATGTAAGATTTTTTTTATTTATTTTTTTCCCTGAGATGTACAGATGTACAGATCCAGATTCCTCCCTTCCTTCCACCCCCTTCCCCCCCTCTCCCCCTCCCCTTCTATCCATCCCTCCACCCATCCTCCCCCCTCTCTCTCCCCCCTGCCCATCCTCCCCCCTCCCCCTCCCCCCTTTGACCTCTTGGTCTTAGTGCAGGCTATTCTTATTTGCGACCAGATTTGGTTCTTCTGCACTCCTAGGCCTGAGGTGGAGTTCTGCTTGGCACAGTCAGTCCCCTCTCCGCTGTTACTGGAGAGATGGTGCCAGAACAGGCAATGAGTCCAGGTCCCCATACCCCGCTCCATGTCTTTATTTGTTTGTTTACTTTACCAGCCCCCTCCCGCACGCCCCCCCAGCCTGAAGGTGGGTGGGAGGAAGGAGAGGACGAAAGGGAGAGAAAAAAAAAAAGGGAGTATATTAAACATTTTTTCTCCCAATCAGGCATGTTGGAAAACCCCAGTTGTACTGGATCTCGTGTTCCTGGAGGACCTTCAATAAAGGTTTTAAATTCCTTCTTCTTTTCAGCGTTTCTTGAGATAAATCCTGAAAAATTTTAATGTGATTTTCTTCTAATTTTATTGGTGACTTTCCCCTCAGGTTTCTCCATAGTTGATTTTTTTCCTCCCAGTTATCAAATCGCACAATGATATCTCTCGGGTTTTCCTGCGGTATTTCTTTTGGTCTTCTTTCTCTCTCGATTTTTATTTGGGATGTTATTTCTCTATCTAGCAATGGGTTACAAATTTTCCTTATTATTTCTGATAGGTTCTCTGGCTGGGATGACTCGGGTACCCCTCGAATTCTAATGTTCTTCCTTCTGTCTCTGTTTTCTTGATCCTCTATTTTGTATGCTTGTTCCTGTTGTTCTTTTTTGATAGATTTTATTTCTCCCTCAAGCTTTTTTATGGTAATTTCGTTACAATCTGTTTTTTTTTCCACTTCCTAGATTTTTCTAGGGCCGCAAACATGCTCTCTATTTCTATTTTTGTTGGTAATAGCGCCTTGTTTTGTTGTTCCTCCTCTTTTCTCTGCTCAAACTCTGCTTCGGCCTCTTGTTCTATTCTGGACTTTGATAGTGTATCAGTCTCTGCTGAGTTTTTATTCTGTTTTTTTTATTTTCCTTCTTCTTCTCCTTGCTGACCATCTGGTTACTTTTAACTCCTTGCTGCTTTTCCACCGCCTGTTTGTCTCCATTTCCACCATGGGTTACATATTTATTCATTGGGCCCGGGCTAGGGATCAGACTTAGATGTGGAGATTTTGGGGTTGCCCCTCCTCTTGCTCCCTTTCCCCTTGTGCTCATGTTTCTCAATTCACCTCCCTCTCCTTCCTCTTATGATTGTTTCTTTTCTTTAAGGGTGCTGCAGTGTGGACCTCTATGGATGCCGCTAACTTCGTGTTCGATCTCTCACTTTCCTGCTGCTGTTACCTGCGTATTTATGTGTGGAGTTATATAGTGTAGATATCCGTGGATTTCTATTGGTCCCTTCAATGTGATAATTTTGAATCTTCCTCTAATTTCTCAGCTATCTCCGTATCCTCCCAGTTTCTCAGTATATCTCCCCGGTGCTTTTTAGGGGGGGAGGGGAGTGTAGATGGTACACTCGGGATATTTCTTCTGAGCTTTGTTCTTGGGGCCTTATAGCCTCTGTTATGTTCCACCCGGCTATCTGCTGCTGTGCCTCTTTCTAAGAACCCAATATGTCCCTCCTGGGCACCTCTATAATCCACGCTAGTACAGCTCAGGCAGGTGAATATCACAAAAATATCAATATTAATAGTCAGGAGAGAGGAAAAAAAAAACACATCGGGTCCCAGCTCATTTATATCTGCTATGTTTCTGTAATTATCGCATCTGTTATGCGACTCTCATCCAGCATAATACATACATGTAGAGGTTAGCCGTATTATCAGCAATAGTATCAAATTTTCTGTGTACTCACTACTAGTACACTGTTCCGTCACCACACACCACACCGCGCCATCACCAGCAAGCAAAGCAAGAAGTGACACATCTGACAGTTTACCATTCGCAGTTCACAGCCCCAATTCAGCACATCTCAGGAAGACGGCCCAAAGGCCATACGTTTTTATTTGTTGCTTTTGTAGTACTCGCTACTAGTGCCGTATCGCACCAAAGGGTATTGGCAGGTAATAAGTGACACGTTTTCTGCACTTAGTAACCTTTACCAGTTTACAGTTTATTTTCAGCACATCACAGAGGAGTACTTCGGCAGGGCAGCAAAAAGGAGACCAAAAAAACACACAAGGGAAAAAAAAAAAGAAAATGGCAAGTTTCTATGTTGCTCGCTGCCAGCCCCAGTTCCAATTCCTCACTTCAGGGGGGGGGGGGGGAACAAAGCAAGCCATTATAAGCAATAGTAGCCGTTTCCTATGTTTTTGTACTGTTCATTAGTAACCCAGCACGTGCAGGCAATTTTGGTCAATTATTCTGTACATTTATTGTGTTGTACTCACCACTTCCAAGGCTGCAGAGAGGCTAAGAGGGGTCAGCGCTAATAAGTGAAGGCACAGTGAATTACCAAAGGCAGAATTCCAATGTCCTGAGGGGGGGACCTTTGGTTTCCTCATGCATTGCGGATTTACCAGACATGCTCCTCGTTGCAGAACCGACCGGATCTTCCCGGACCCTCCACGCTTGGCACGTCTCTGCTCGGCTGCCGGATGCGAAGAGACACCCCCACAAGAGAACCTCCTTGTCTCGGGGAACCGGCTGGCTGCTCCTTCCTCCGTTGATATTCTGCGGCAATCCGCACACAAGGCTCAGCTGCACGAGTCTGGCAGAGGGGGGGGCGGTTACGCTGCGGCGAGGGGGCAGTCAAACTCGGCGATTCATTCTCCTGGAGCCGGGCTGGAGACCGGGTGTCTCATCTACGTGCTGCTCCGGCGTGAGGCCCGCGCCATTACCAAGCACCTGATGCTGATGTAACCGAATAATTTTTTTTGAAATGTCAGATCCCTTCAAGACTGCCTATGCTGATGCTGAGTGACTATCCTGCTATGCTGAGTGACTATCCTCTTCCTCCTCAATGATCATGCTGATAGCTTGTAAGAACATTTTTGGTTCTGGGCACCGCCACCAGTGGATAAGGCCCAATTTTTCAGCCCCTGTTTAACAGGGGCGTGTAATCACAATTTTTGATGCAATACTTTGCAGCAGGGCTCATTGCTGCGCTCCAAGTACAGTATCTGTGAGGGGTTGCAGTGTTGTGGCACCAATTTTTATGCCCTCGTTCAACAGGGGCATGTAATTAAAATTCTTAATCTAATAATTCACAGCAGGGCCCATTCCTGCGCCCACCAAGAGTAACTGTGAGGGCTTACAGTGTTGTGGCAACACCACCACCACCAAAGGCCCAATTTTTCCGCCCCTGTTCAACAGGGGCATGTAATTACAATTCTTGATCTAATATTTCACAGCTGGGCCCATTCCTGCGCCCACCAAGAGTAACTGTGAGGACTTACAGTGTTGTGGCACCAGCACCACCACCAAAGGCCCAATTTTTCCTACCACTGTTCAACAATGGAATGTAATTACAATTCTTAATATAATAGTAACACCAAGAGTAACTGTGAGGGCTTACAGTGTTACAGTGTTGTGGCAACACCAACACATAAGGGCCAAATTTCTGCAGAGTATATACGGCAGGCCCCTACTTTCAAACATCCAACTTACAAACGACTCCTACTTGCAAACGGAAGGAGACAACAGGAAGTGAGAGGAAATATACCCCTAGGAAGGGAAATTCTCTCCTGTAAGAGTTAATATGGGAAAAAAGTGTCTCCTCTCCACTGATGCTTTATCACTAATCCTTGTTTCAATAAAAAAAATAAAAATTTCAAAAAACATTTGTCATTGGGACGGAAAGTGAGGTGAAATGTTCTGAACAGATGCACACTGCACAGACAGCAAAACAAATGTTACAGGGGTGATAACCCTTCCCTATGTTTTCCAAAAGCTTAAAAATAGATCTTTGGGCTGGAGCTACACTTAAAAAATGTACCTGTTCCAAATTACAAACAGATTCTACTTAAGAACAAACCTTCAGCCCCTGTCTTGTTTGCACCGCCTGTATACTGCTGTTCAGAGTATATAGGGCCTTTTTTAAATTTGGGTGCGGGGTTCCCCTTAATATCCATACAACACCCAAAGGGGCTGGTAGTGGGCTGGGGGAGGGGGGGTACCCATGCCATTTTTCTCAATGATTTTCATCCATATTGCCAGGACCAGACATTACATTAAAGCCGCAAGCAGTTTTAAATGACTTTTTTTCCTTTTAGAAATGTCATTTTGTGCAGGGACAGTTCTAAACATGGGAAACACGTGCCACTTCACAGGCATACTTTAGACACCCCCCAGGTACAATATTTAAAGGAATATTTCTCTTCTTTTTTTCACTTTAAGCATCATTAAAATCACTGCTCCTGAAAAAACTGCAGTTTTTAAGACTTTTTTTTGCATTGATACATGTCCCCCGGGGCAGGACCCGGGTCCCCAAACACTTTTTAGGACAATAAGTTACATATTAGCCCTGATAATTAGCACTTTTGATTTTGAACGTTCGCGTCCATTGTATTTAGGGTTCTAAAGTTTGCGCGAACTTTCGGTCCGTTCGCAGTATATGGTGCAAACCGAATTGGGGGGTGTTCGGCTCATCCCTAATGTAGATGTGTTTTTTATATATATATATATATATATATATATGTGTGTGTATATTTTTGTATGTATAGAGAATACCCCCTTTTTTAGATGTAATAGACTACATTAGTCTTTTTATTGTTTTAATATGCATTTTATTGGTGATGTTTTATATCTATGAGATCCCCGTAGATTATTCATGTGTTTTTATGCTCCAGTGCGGGGGGGGTTTTCATTACCTTGCCAGCCATTAGATTGCATTCAGCTATTGAACTAATATTGGGCCATTCACGATTAGACCTTTGTTATAGTGATTACATGCTGCTGGTGTGCTGTGGTTTGCTGGTTCCCTGGCAACCGCAGTACATAAATAACATCACACCCGCAGTATTCCAGTAGGCCTGTAGAAGGAGCTAGTCTCTGAGCGCGTAGCTTGTTGTTTCCTGTCTCACCTTCCTTCCGGTGCTCTCCTTGGTTCTGGTTTCCTGTGACGTCATCATCTGTGCTCCACGCTGAATTCTGGCTGTTTCCTGGTGGCCACAGGATGGACTATCTTTTTTGCCTGCAGATCCGTGGATCCAGATGGACCTGAGACCGGACCGCGTTTTATGAGACCGTGATGTGCCCTGTTTGTACTTGTGTCCTGTAAGTGCATTTCCTTTGAGATTAAACATTTTTATCTGACATATTGCACTTAGGTGGCGCTTCCTTTTTTTGTCCCCTTATCTTTCCCCAACAGAGTTGGCGTTTCTCTGAGGAGAGCTGCCGCCCACCATTCTCATCATCTCTTTCCTTTTTAGGACTGGTCATTTGTACCACCATATGGACTATTGAACTGTGACTGTTTTTTAGACATATGCATTGCCGTTTTTAAGTGTTTAGTAATACCAGTGTGTGTGCTGACAGTTCACTTTTATCCTTTTAAAGATTTTTAGGTTGACAATAACCTATGTTTTTAAATATGTAAAACTTTACTTTCCGAGAAAGCTGAGTGTCTGCTATTCCTCCAGTTCCTCCTGCCCTTTGATAATACCCTCTCTGTTGTAGCAATCCTCCTGCAAAGTCCCCAAAATACCTTTTGATTCTGCTAGTGTACTCCACCTAACACAGCTTCCTGTGATGGTGTGACAACAATGCTTCAATGCTCCTGAATTCAGATCAGAGTTACCATGTTCATGTAAGCTATGCTTGCTTACACTAGAGCTGGATATGAAAATACTTTGTTAACCAGCACCTGGCCACAACTATTCCTGTGTACTGCTTTCTGGATTGGCAGTACTGCTTTTGTTTTGCTGAAACCCTCCCACTGTGAGCTGCAGTGTCTGGGAAGGAGAGCATGGGAGAATCAAATGAAGTGGGATTTGGCTCAGTGGCGGTAAGGAAGTGTTTTTTTTCTATACTTTATGAGGCTTGTGTAGCACGGTCCCCTTGAGGACTGCTTGGATTTACCTGCTCATCTGCATCACCATGACCCTGTAAACCTTCCAACCCACCTGACACGCTGGGTTCTGATATCTTTTCCCAAGCACCTTTAAATGGCACGTCACACAAGTCAATATATTTATGTTAACTCAGCTTTTACTGAAGTAGCAAAGTAGTATTAGTCTGTAAAGGAGGGCAATAGGTCAACCGAGTTCTGAATAACAGCACAGATTAAGTAGAGGAATTTCCCCAAGACAGCTTAAGAACAGATTAACAGTAAGAAGATACAATATACATATATTTACAATGGTATACCACCTGTAGCATGACCTGAAGGACAATTATTGGTTAAGTGTTTAATGGAAGTAGTCACTCTCTAAGGGGAACCCCAGGCCGGCCTATTTAACCTTTAAATCCTAATGAGAGATCAGATGGAATAATGATAGTGTAGGGCCATTTAATTAGTGACAACAGCAATGTCCATGGTGCAGGCCTGATAGACTTAACCGGCAGTTGGAGCTCATTAGATTATATCCAATAAGGCACAGCGATGAATGAACAGACTGATTGGCTTAAACAGGCTAATAGAATTCCTTGAAGTGATTGTAGGTAAAGGCATCTATGTACAGTGTTCAAATAGAAGTGCAGTAAAGTGTTCCAAAGGTAAAGGTGTCTGTACACAGTGTTCCAACCATGGAAATAATGAAGAAGGTGGGCGGTTCCCCTCGCACCAACAACTGGTCTGAACTAGATGCCTTGAAGTCAGCGACCTGGGAAGAGACATCCGTTGATGGAGCGGCCAGCGATGACACACGGATGCGGAGTGTGAACGAACAGGGTGTCGAGCTGTATGCATTACACAAGGCCCAGGAAGAAAAGCCATGGAGCCCATGGCTATCCTGATCCGCTCCGCAGGTGAAGTGGACTTGAGAGTACTGATGGTGGGACCTCTGGTGGAGCGGATATCGTTGTACGCAGACGGTACTCTTCTATATCTGAACGATGACTCTGTCTCTCTTGTGGCGGCACTGGCGATCATAGATAGGTATGGTAACTTCTCTGGGGTTAAAATGAATTGGGATAAATCCAATGTGTTTCCTCCATCTGACTCTGCCCCCCCCCCACCCATCCTGTTTGACCCCTCTACAAAGGGTCTCCCAATTTCGTTACCTCGGCATTGAAATCTGTAATGACCTATCCCGATATCTGACAGACAACCTAGACCCGGTTATGCAGACTCTACTACTGAAATGCCAAATCTGGAAAACACTCCCCTTGAAACTGGTGGGACGAGTAAACTTACAAAAAATTACCTTTCTCCCCAAATTCCTTTACATTTTTAGTAACACCCCATTCTCTATCCCTGCTACTTTCTTCCGCAAGTTGGATGGGATTGTCACATCCTTCATTTGGGGTGGGAAGGTCCCTAGGATAGCTAAACATAAACTACAGCTCCCTCTATCTTTGGGCGGATTGGTGCTGCCTTGTTTCCGGAAGTACTACTGGGCGGCAGTGCTGGCCCCTGTTCACTGGTGGTTCACCCAGACCAGGTCTAACCCAATCTTGAGGCAGCGGTTATGGGTTCCTACTCTGCCCTAACAAACATGATCTATAGAGGAGTGAAGGCCAGCCCGCAAGCAACAACCTCTATGCAGACTACGATCCAGGTGTGGGAACAGGTTACCGCTTCAGTTAGAACAGCAGACACTATTTCACCTCATACCCCATTATGGGGCAACCCTAAACTACCGCACTTTAGATCCATTTCAGACCCCAACATTTGGGCTAGATTTGGAATAATAAAATTGCAGCAGATTATGCCTGCTGGGGTGTTGCTTCCTTTTCCTGAATTGCGGGATGCATTCCAACTCCCCTTGTGGATGCTGTTCCGCTACCTACAGCTGAAACATGCGACACAAGCGCAATTCCCCAGAGTGGTCACCATGATGCAACACATAGTGGAAAGATTCCTCACCTCCCGAGGTGCAGATAGAACCCTATCGTCTCTTTATCTCCGCCTCACGTGCGGAGACTCAGATGGGAAATCTCCCCTATTTTGCTCCTGGAAGGCAGATATGCCCTCCTTGTCAGAGGAAGAATGGGACCTAGCATTACAACAATATATATCAACTGTGATTCTAAGGACATGTTCATCCAATTAAAATTCATACATAGGGCCTATTACACCCCCCAAAGGTTGGCCCGAATTTATCCCACACAATCAGAGACATGTCCTAAGTGCTAACAGGCGGTTGGAACATACTTCCATGTCATCTGGGACTGCCCGGCCATCCAAGATTTCTGGAGGATGGTGGTATCTGATGTCAATATAGTTACCAACCTCTCAGTGTCGATGGATCCCAAAGTGCTTCTCTTAGGTATTACAGACTCAGTGACACATTCCACACACACAAAACTGTTACTGTTTTATCTATGTTTTTATTCCAGAAAGGTACTCCTACAGAACTGGAAAAGGGTGACTCCCCCTACAGCTGCCCAGTGGCGCATTCTGGTAGACTCTGTGCTGCCCCTGTACAAACTCACATACATGGGTCGCAAATGTCCCCAGAAAATGGAAAAGGTGTGTCAGTCATGGGTTGCAGCCAGGTCGCGCAATATCTAGATCCGGGCTCACTGATCTGTGGGATGGTGGAACCCTTATTCTGGGACTAAGCTGGGGTTCGGATTCTCTGATATAGAATGTTATGCTGATCACGCTTGCTCAGAGTGGGCCCTTGACAACCCCAATCCTCCTTTAAAACACCTATCTCTCCCTACCTCCCTTCCGCCCCCCCACTCTTATGCTTTGTCTTTAACCCCTCAATTAGACCTTGCCTCCTGGGGATGGAGAGGACTATAATTGGTACCGGATGAACTAGGTGTGTCTACGGCACCTCTTTGCTCCTTGCTGAACCCTTTTTTTCTTTCTTGGACTGCAGCATAATTTGTGTTGATTCATTAACCCTCTCACTCTGCTCATTCACTCTAGGCCTCTTAATGTCCAGAAATATACCATTGTATGTATTTACTTTTGCTATCTCAATATCTAATTTGCCTCAATGTTGTATGTTCCAGTTGTATCAATACCTTGTCCACTAATAAAACTTTTCTGTTAAAAAATATTATCTTTACTCTGGTGTGATGTTATAATGTTGTTGCACATATGTTTTATACATGTGAAAATATTTATTTGCACATCTGTGATTCAGTAAAAGCTAAATTATTCCAGTAATACTTATTACCTACATACATATATTTCTCCTTTTTTTTGTCCTTTTTAAGGTTCTATAAAAAATAGATATGTATGACTCATCACTGAATCTCCATCTGTCAAAATTTCAGAATCTATTTCTTACTTACTATGAGATTTAGTTTTAACATTTTATTTAAGTGCTATAGGTATGGGTTTTCTTCTCTAAAAAATAATCAATGGGAAAATTGGTAAATGTTGCTTTTGAATAAAGTCATATAGACAGATATCAATAAAGTCCAAATAGAAGTACTTGATCTCAAAATAATTTGTGATTTCTACGGTTGGTGCTATATCAGAATCAGATGTGAAGAAATGATGATACAAAGTCACCAGCACTACCAATAAATGCATTTCACATATTTATTGCAAAGACGTGTGATCACATAAGTCATCAGAGGGTCCCTTCCTCAAGGTGACATAGTGACAACAAGGAAGGGACTCTGTGAGGCCCCAAAACATTGTTTTCTTAGGACTTATGTGATGCTGGGTTCGCAATAAATATGTGGAATTTATTTATTTGTTTTGCTGTGTGCCTGGCTGCCTCTGCACTATTTGGGAAAGAACCTGTTACACTGAGTGGCTCCTACGGGGGTAGCGCTACACCTGCCAGTATTTTTTTTGAATAGTGGAATAATACTGAAACAGCTGCACAAATCCCATACGCAAAGAGAACATACGTACTGCATGCACACAGTTTCTTGGACAGGGTTCTAAGCTAGAGCTACAAGACAAGAGTGTAGAAGTACTGTAGAAATACTACTAATCCAGAAAAAGTTCTTTTGTTTGAGCATTCTTCTTCCTCTCCTTTTCTGCATCTTCCGTGCACCCGTGCAACCTACCATGCACTTGAACCCTCTGCTATGCTCCTATTGGGCTGGTCCCTGGGGGCGTTCCTTACTTTCCATGTCGGATTATTATCCAATGTTTGGGGGTTGGAACTTACCCCCTGGGAGTTCCAGCCCAATATAGGTTTAATTAAAACAATATTAAGTAATCATGAGCAAATTGTTTGTTTAATATTAAAATTTAGAAGGTAGATCTGAACATCCCTTCTTTTTCAAATTTGTATTAACTGTATGTAGCTGTGTGTAATCTGTTTGTGTTATCTTCTATAAGACCAGATATGCAAACCTTGCCTTCTCTCTTCTGGGAATTCTCAATCCATACATATTCATAGCATTGGTATGTATTTCTCATTTTTCAAACATCGTTAAGCACCCCAACCAGGGGTTGCTATCACATACCCATGCATTTTTTGTTGTTATGTTTAAATTGGTTTACATGGCATTGTGTTCATATACACATCCCAGCACGAGACGTCTGCCCCCGTATGATTCCCAGCCTCAGTGTAGATCATTTTAGGATCCACTGTGGGCGCCTAGGGGCAACCATCAGAACAGCTACGGCTGGTGCTGAATCCTAGCTGAGGCATGGATGCTATGGTTGTCCATACAGTGACGTGTGGGCAGGACATGCTCGCCGTGCGTGCTGAGCAAGCGCATAGTGGCGGTACACTCACTGCCCCCCCAGTGACGCGCACTCCGGGTCACATGACGCCTTCCGCATGCCAGCACGCATGCACGAGCGTCCGACGCTCTAATGGAGGGGATGTCCCCACCATAACGCCATCATTCAGTGCCCGCAGATACGCCACTGACGTCATTACGTCACACGCGGGGCTGCCAGTCCATCGTAACATGGGGATATATAAGGACCCACCCGGCTATTCATTGCCGACACGGGTCCAGCCTTGGGAGCCACGCTATATGCAAAGTAGGATACAGGTATGACACGCAACACTGGTATCGGCAGAGAGACAGCACATGCCCCTCTTGCCTATTCAGTGTTTTTGCTTTTGTTATCCATTTATGGTGATTGTTCACAGAGCCTTTTGGTCTGGAGATTCTACGGTCATCCAAATATACCTTGACTGAATGCATCCATATAGGATGAATGTAAGTCTATAGGCATTTTTTGATTCAATCTGTACTGTGAAGATATTTACTTCTACTAAAACTTATTGTGCCTAAACCTATATTTATGCACTATTTTTCATATGTTCCTTTTTTGATAGATACCTGCTTACCTGTGCATTCAAGGCTCCCAAGCTACATTATTCTCGCTTCATTTAAATGTAAGCTACTCATGATATAATGTCTTTTTATATGCTTTACAGCAATCTGCCTTCGGTCAGTTTCTGACCTATCAGCAGAAACATTATTACTTTTCATGTTTTTTTTTTGTATCAAGGATAAAGCATCAACAAGATTAAAACTCGATATGCCCTCTATTTTGGACCCTGATTGACCTCCACACATGCAGGTTTGGGCACACATGTGGGCGTTGACGACCCGTCTTACACCAGTATCTTCTGCAATAAGACAGGCGATACACCCCAGGTGTTCATGAGTATCCCTTAGAGTCAGAAGGTACCTGTTTATGCATTCAGAAACTTGCAGCTTTTTTATACTTTTGTTTATTGCATATTTGTATCTTACCGGCATGTATTTATAAATCATTTGTAACTATTGTAGACTAATTAAAGACCCTGAAGAAGCCTAATCCAGGCGAAACATGTAGGACTGCCGACTGCAAGCTTGTGACTTTCAAGGAGAGAGTACACTGCATTGTATATTCTCTCTCCTTTTTGGTGAATTTTAATATCATGTGATTCATGAATAAAAGATAGATTTTTAAGAAATTTTCTTATTTTTTTTCCATATCTGACAATATCCAATTATCAATGGCACCTTTAAAATCCTGTCTGCCTTCCCCGGACAAGGGGCTTTCTTTCTTCTTACCTATAGGGATGTAGGTGCCATTAAACAATTAACATGATACAGGTGCTTGCTCTATATATTACTTATCCATTCTTCAAATTATCAAAAACTTTGCAAACCTTCAGCTCTGCATCATCAATTCCCCCACAGATTCTGAAAATCTATTGTAGAAGCAGTAAAAATTAGGTCATTCTGTATTTTGTCCCAGGTTTGCTTTAATAGTAGTTCTCTGACAACAGAGTAGTCATTATTTACCGTACATCTATTGTATATTAGCAAGATGAACCTTAGTACACGTAGCATTTTAGTAGATACTTCAACCAACCACCACATTTCGGTTCAGCTGCCTGGTCACTGAACAGAACCCAGTATATTGAGTCTTTTATTCCAAATCTTATTAGCCAATCAGCCCAGAGATTGTACTCCAGCCCTAATTCTTCTGGTTTGCATGGTTGTACTAGGAAACCACAATGAATCTTCAAACTAATGGGTATCAGCTCCTAAATGGAACCTTGCTATCACTAAGGTTGCGACAGAGTGGCTGGAGCTACAAACTGTTAGTGCTGATGGCCTATTTTCTGCAAGACTAAAATTAAGTCCCTATTAGTAGCTGACTTGTTTATACAAATCATCTAATACTAACAGCTCACATCACAGATGATATTGAAAACACTTTGAACACAAGACCCTTTGTGTTTCCTGATACATCTTACAATCTTGCCTCTTTTAACCCAACTTCACTTGAAAAATCAAGCCTTCTCTGTCCAGCTTAAAATGCGTCATAAGGCATTAGATGTTAACGATAAAAAAAAAGCATAGAAGATTAATATTGCCAAAAGTTTATTAATCTGAAATTAAACAGCGGTGATAACTTAATTCCCAAAATATTGTGCGTATGTTTTCTTCCAAGTTGTTTGGTATTGACATGGATGGAAAAATGAGCAGTCTTAGGATTTACCATTTACTGTTTCATATTCAGTGTTCTTCAGAGCCATCTCCTCAGCACATTTGGTCATCTCATCTTCATGATCACTTCTGAGGAAGAAAAAATATAAATTGAAAATGTATTCTCAAAAACATCATCACAGTGATAAAGGACAACTGGAGCACATTGCAGAGACCCTCAAAACGGCACAGTGTATGTTAAAGCAAATTTTAACGAGTGGATTTTTTTTTTTTGCATAGTTACAGTGGTCTACCTTGGACCAAAGCAAATATGCATGCGCCATACCTTTGGGATCCCTGTGGAAGCGGATAATCACTTTAGTAGTCACTGGGTGCCGTGCCAAGCAGCTGCCTGGCTACATAGTGAACACAAAGGGTTGCCACCATTTACAGACTGTCTTGCACTTCTCTCAATATATGCAAAGCGTTCTCTGACTGGGTGGTGTAGATACAGCCCCACCTCTCCACCTTGCCCAATCAGAGAATGCCACCCTGCAGGCTTAAGGAAAGAAACCCATCGATCCCCGTTCCATGATAAGCAGCATGGATAGAGAAATGTAAGGCGCCGGCTATTATATTCAGTAGCCTCTACTCTAATCCCTGCTAAATACCTGAACAGTGTTTGTATCTCATTGAACGCAAGCACTGTTCGGCTGAGAATGTTTGGACTAACTTCTTAAAAAATATATATATTTTTTTAAATGCAGCTCAAATTATGCCAGATTTAGCAGGAATTGGCCAAAATTCGAGCAGTGTATTGCTAGCTTAAGGCAATTTGAATGATACCACTAACAAACCAAAAATACCTGTGACAGTGCTGCCTGCCCCCACACTCCCACTCTCTCTGTTCTCTTTTCAGTCCAGTTCTTTCCTCAACAACAGCCTTTCCATATGTGACATGTAAAAACTACAGAAAATGCATTAGTGTTCATTAGGGATGAGCTGTACATAACTAGGTACAGTTCTGGGTTAGCTAGGCAAGCTACTGAAATTTGGGTGTCCAATCCTAACCCCACTGAAGTCAATAGAAGCTGAATGGTAAAAAACAGTAATGGCCATTTTCTAGGCTAAAGAGAAATATTTGAAAAAATTCAGTGTGGTGGGGACTGTGGAGCTGTAATTTTAATAATGTTTAACTGCTTCCTGCCTGCCATCAAATGACGGAGGGGTGGTGCGGCTCTCGTTCTGGGATGATGTCCCGCTCTCGTGTGTCCGCGGGGGGTGCACAGTGCGGCGATCGCAGCCGCACCATGTTGCTAGGACACGGCGCAACCACAATCTCTGTAAAGAGCCGCGGCCACGGCTATTTGACCATGTGATCGGCTGTGTCCAATGATATAGCTGGTCACATGTGTAGCGCACCAACCCCAGACTTTACCTGCTTTTCTTCTGCTTGGCTCCTCCGCAGGAAAAGAATGAGGCACACCGCACCACAAGCCCGTACCCTCCTGAATAGGGAGGTTGAGCGGTGTTAGTTTCTCGGGCCTCCAGTGCTGACCTTGTTTCTGCAGCAATCAGAAAAAGTCTTTAACTTTCCCCAGTAAGCAACTGTCCACACCAACTGAAAGGTCCAACACTTGTTTATTCTTTCTTGCACAATAAACAGTCTCTTTTAGAGCAGATGGGTTGAGACAAACACGGGTCAGATAAGGTGGGAGGAGGTACAGGCACAAACTTTAAATTTGGGTTTCTCCTGTTCTGAATAGCACTAACAGGCTTGGCGCACGGTCGCTGCCACCGACCATGAGGGGTCTCTGCCACAGATCAGGTGAATAGGGCCTCTGCCACAGGCCCGGTTGTTGGGTCTCTGCCACCGACCAAATTCACGATAGGTCCCTGCCACAGACCATGAGAATGTGGATTACCTTCTAAAAGTATTGACCCCTGTCAGGGAAAGGACATCCATCCGGAGAGTTACCAGAGGCCCCACCATCACCAGCGATACCGCGCCGGGTCTTCGGGAAGGGTCACCTCCCTGGCCTCCTCGTCCTAGATTCAGGCACCCACTTCCAGGGGGCACCCTAGGAGCTCTCGGTCCCTTGTGGGACCCAGTCGAAGGTACTGGGCTCCGGGCCTCTCTCGAAGTACCTCACCCCAGACTGAAGGTGTCTGAGATGGAACAGCAGCTCCGTCTCTGGGCCTAGAGTACCCAGAGACCTCCCGACAGGCCTCCGGGCCTAGGGCACCCGGAGGCGTCACACCCGCACCCAGGCTTAAGGTGCCTGAGCGCGGAATGACGACCCCTCTGGAAGATGGCCGCTCCCTTTTATATCCTCTCCCGACAGGCACAGCAGGTTCCCCGCCCCGCCGTAATGCTGCCGAGAGGACAAAAAGGACACAACCTCGTACTGCAGTTCAACCCGGGACCCACGGCAACAGTGCCACCTATAGGCCCCAGTGAACTTAACCACCAGTACTATCTCCCAGGGATAGAAATGGTCAATGAGACCTAACAATTGGTACGTCTGAGCCTGGCTACCACTCAGATGCTTACCCGTAAATGTAACCACCCGCTACACATGTAAACACGGAGATACCGGTAATCGGCTCTCATCGCCTCACACTGACAGAATGTGTGGCGAGGAGAGCTGAACAGCGGCATCTCCTCACAGGGGACATCCAAACATGTTATCAGGGCACAGATCATAAGTGCCCTGAATAAAGTACAGCGCCACCAGTGCCCGCAAGTGCCACCAATCAGTGCCCATTAGTGATGCCAGTCAGTGCTGGCTATCAGTGCCGCCTATCAGTGCTGCACATCAATGCCCATCATTGCTTCACATCAATGCCCATCAGTGCCACCTATCAGTACCCATCAGTGCCGCCCATCAGTGCCCATCAGTGCCACCTATCTGTTCTGCCTATCAGTGCCCACCAGTGCCGCCTATTAGGGCCCACCAGTGCCGCCTATCAGTGCTCATCAGTGCCACATATCAGTGCCACCTATCAGTGCACGTAAGTGCGGCACATTGGTGCCTCCTCATCAGTGCCACCTCATCAGTGCCCATTAGTGCAGCCTATCAGTGCCGCCTCATCAGCGCACACCTGTAGGTGCAAGTTGTCAGAGTGGGTTTACAACCACTTTAAATACCACCAAAAGAAAGCTCTATTTGTGTGAAGAAAATTATAAAAAATTCACATGGCTACAGTGTAGTATGACCACGCAATTGTCATTCAAAATGTGACAGCGCTGAAAGCTGAAAATTGGCCTGGGCAGGAAGGGGCTGAAAGTGCCCTGTAGTCAAGTGGTTAAAGGACAAAATTTAAAATGTAAAATTCCTTCAAAAAAACATGCAGGGGGATGGATTTTAAGTGGGAACACCATGCAAAAAATAAAAAAAGAATAAAAAGCATTGGGTCCCCCACAAAATTCATTACAGACCCTTCTCAACCATACCAGAACATGTGCCCTCAACATGGTTGGTCCCCCCATTAAAGCACCTTGTCCCTATTCTGATGAGGACAAGGGTCTCTTCCCCACAACCCTGGTTTAGTGGTTGTGAATGTCAGTGGTTGGGGGCTTGTCTGAATCTGAAAACCCCCTTTTAAAAATAAAGGAGTCACCAGATACCACCCCCTTCCCACATAAATAAGTAAGGGATACATAGTAACATAAGCACTTTTTGACACCAGGCTATTAAAAAATAAAATAAAAACAAATACATCTTACAAATGTAAATCCATTGTCAGTCACTTGGTCTGGGGAATCATAATGAAGGACTCCCAACCACATTCAGAAAAAATAACCCCCTGCCTGAATGTCTAATCCCATCAAGACTCTTACTGCAAATGACAGCTTCCGTCGCGGTAATCAAATGTCAACAAAGGGGTGGGGTAAAACAAGATCCTGTGGTTATTTCCTCATTATCTGTATCATCCATATTATTGAAATGTTGATCAATATTCTTTGCTTGTCACCAGTTATATTTGGATATTATTTGCACTGATTTTTAGTAAATAAATATTTATATTTTTAGTAAATAAATATTTATATTTTTGCACATCCTTTCGTCTTCAGGTTAGCGCAAATAAACGAATTAAAATTATTTGGTTGATTTGTGGAAATAAGTGGGAATCTCCTTAATCATAGATCCTTACTTATTTTCAGAAATATAAACTGTTTAATATTTCAGTATAAACATTCTGACATATATATAATATTGCACGCGTGCATACTTTTGTAAGCACATAGGCAAGTTACTGTACTGTGCAGCACATGGTCTTGGTTGATATATTCTGGTGTTTAATCATATTGTACCCTATTTGCAGGAAGAATATTCCTGTCAGTGTATAGGTATGGGGAGCCCAATAGCAGGGGTACACACCTTGGATAAGGATACTCAGGAGGTGAATCCAGCACAGTTTCAAAAACGTGGTACAAAAACGGGAAGTCCAATAATCAAAGTCAAACGTAGCATAAGGTCAGGGTAGGCAGAAAAAGATCAGAGTTTATAAACGTAGCAAAGATCGGGTAGCAATATCACATGGCAACCAACAGGTACACACTGTGGACAGCTCTAAAACAACTAAGCACTCTCTTTCTCTGGAACCTTTCAGCTTTATATTGATTAAACAGGAAATTACCTCACGAGGGTGTGGTGGAATTTCTGTCTATAACAGGAAGCACTTCAGTGCTGCCATTTTGATATGAGGATGCCATCAGACATGTGCTAGAGGCCTCACCATACTCACACGGGGGTCAACAAGAGTGCCAAGGACTGACATGCTGCGAGTGCGAGGACCCCTGCTGTTGGTACAGGTAGGTTGCGGGTTGTGACAATTCTATTAATGTTTCTGCACAGTACAGGACATCCCAAGTGATACAGAACTTTGTAAACCTTTCACTTTAACTATTCAAGACAAAGTAACAGATTCTCTTTATAACCCACCTACTCTGGTATCAATGCATACCTTCTCAGTGCTCCCTCACTACCCTGTTAGCTTATCACAGCCCTAGGTAAAAAGCCTTGTCTGTCTGTGCTGACGCTAAAACTGTGTAAAGAACCTCCCCCATCCACATATGGTAGAGCAAGGGTCTGAGGAGAAATAAAGGTAACACCGAGCCACAATGTAAGAAATATACTGATCCAACCTGGGCAGTCCAACATTAAGCTGGCTCACGTGCGAATCCTCCATTCTGATACTCCTGTATTACAGCATAATCCTCCAGTGGGCCACTCTGACCCTGCTACTTCTTTAGTAAGGAGGCAAAAGGAATGAGAGTAATGCCTCGTACACACGACCGAGTTTCTCGTCGTAAAAAACACGTCGTTTTTTTCGACGAGATTCTTGTTAAGCTTGTCGATTTTCTCGTCAAGCTTTCCATGCGTACACACTGACATTTCCCAATTTCCTCGTTGTTCTCCGCGGTCACGTCCAGCACGTACGACGGCACTATAAAGGGGAAGATCTTTTTTCTTGGCGCCACCCCTTGGGCTGCTTTTGCTGATCTCGTGTTACCGCGTGTGAAGTAAAAGTTTGGGAAGAGACGATTCGCGCTTTTCAGTCTTCGTACTTTTCAGATCGTTTTCTGCGGTTCAGTTTGTGCTTGTGGGTTCGTATCTTGACTTTCAGGGCATCTAGGCAGGTCGTATCTGTTTTACAGTGCGTTCTTGCCTGTTCGTTTCTGTTTTTCAGTTCGTTATTCATAGGCCTTTCTGTTCTAAAGTGCGTTCTGTTCTGTACGTTCTGATAAGACGACCGTTTCCTAGCCATGTCGCCTGGGCGTTCTCGTCGTCGAGTTCGTGCTGTGCGTGCGCTTGGTGTTGGTCTGCTTGTTTTGGACCAAGACCAGTCCATGAATGGTGTGAGGAGGAGTTCATGGATCAAGAATTGGTTGCTCCAGCGGGACCAATTCTGCCACATGCCTCTGCTGCGGGAGATCGTCGAGAATAATCCTGAGGACTACAGGAATTTTCTGCGGATGTCTGACCCTGTTTTTCAGGAACTGTTGGCTTTGGTGTCCCCCTATATTACCAGGAAGGACACCGTTATGCGGGAAGCCATCAGTGCTGAGCAGAGGCTCATCGCCACGTTACGTTACCTGGCGACAGGGAGAAGTCTTCAGGACTTGAAGTTCACGACAGGCATCTCCCCCCAGGCTCTGGGCCTCATAATCCCAGACACCTGTTCTGCCATTATACAAGTCCTGCAGGAGGACTATATTAGGGTAAGTTTTCTCCATTAACATCACATTTTATGTATTACATGTATGCTAATGTATTGTATTTCTTTCATCCTTCCCTAATTACCATGATTGTAATATGCTGAGAATGTCCCCTTTGTCCTCATGTATGCCTGAAGCTTTAGATTGCCCCTTTTTTCTCCTCCATGCATATTTCCCTTCACTAACCTTTCCAGCAGGGGCCCCTGTTGCTCCAAATGTTTGGATGTTCAAACCCCAATTTAGGAAATAAACTTCCTCCTTTTTTGCTCTGGTGCCTATTAAACGCCCCCATTTGTTCCCTCCAATGCAGCCATTTTGTTCCCTCTAATGCAGCCATTTTGTCCCCTCTAATGCAGCCATTTGTCCCCTCCAATGCAGCCATTTTGTCCCCTCCAATGCAGCCATTTTGTTCCCTCTAATGCAGCCATTTTGTCCCCTCCAATGCAGCCAGTTCCCCCCCAGCCCTGCACTTACCTTCTTGTGGTCAGCGCCATCCTTCTTCTGTCCTTGATGTCTTCTCCTTCCCTTGATGTTGCATCAGCCAATCATGTTACCATTAAACAGACTTGGTGAACATGATTGGCAGAGCAGCCTGTCAGTGTTTACCCAAGGAATGCCCCTCCCCCTGCGTCCCCTATTTAACTTTTCTGCAGCCAATTACATCCCTCAGGCTGTAATGTGCAAGACAATTTTCCTTACTGTTTCTGATATGCAATTTTAAGCCCATAAATGCCGCAGTTCTTCATATGTCGGTCGCTTAACAGGGGCGGCATAGACAATACATAGGCCTGAATAGTGGGCGGCATAGACAATACATAGGTTAATGCAAGGCATAAACCTATGTATTGTTCTGAGTGACGGGCACAGGAGAGAGGGGGCAGTGCTCCAGCGCCCACTCTGGACGCACCGCCACTGCAATGCTATCCTGTGGCCAAACAGATCTACCCCCCCCTCCCCATTATAATTTATTAATGGACCATCATAGGGGGTGATGAATATGATACATGAGCCTTCCATTATACTTATTTAAAACACCTTAATAAACGTAGACTTTGCTTGATGTTGGCCTCTAATGTATTTTCTTAGAATATACTTGTAATGTTTGATTTGTGTATTCTAATATTTTTTCATCTTGTTTGACTCCACAGCTTCCTTCCACGCCACAGGAATGGCAGACTGTGGCATCGGAGTTTGCCACGCGGTGGGACTTCCCCAACTGCGGTGGTGCTATAGATGGGAAGCACGTCCGCATCGTGCCACCACCCCGTTCTGGGTCCTACTACTTCAATTACAAGGGGTTTCATAGCATTGTGCTGATGGCGGTGGTGTCAGCACGGTATGAATTCCTCTATGTTGATGTAGGGAAGAATGGCCGGATGTCCGATGGGGGATCCTTCATCCAGAAGGAGTTTGCCCTCCGTCTCCAGAGTGACGACCTTGCATTGCCACCGGATGCAGGGAATATTGAAGGACTCCCCTTTGTTTTTTTGGCTGATGAAGCCTTCGGGCTCGGACCACATCTTATGAGGCCATTTCCTCAGAGGACCCTGACCCCAGAGAAGAGGGTGTTCAATTACCGGCTGGCCAGGGGCCGAAGAGTCGTTGAAAATGCCTTTGGCATAATGGCCAGCCGGTTCCGCCTTTTTAGGACTCCCATCCACTTGGCGGACTACAAAATAAACTATGTAGTGTTATGCTGCTGTGTGCTACACAATTTTCTTTGCCGCAAATCTAATTCATATATGGCCTCAGTTTTGCCTGAGGCTGGACTTTCCCCTGATAATCCCCTGCCGGGCCTGGAATCTGCCCGTGCTGGCTTGCCCCCCAAAATGCCCGTGATGTTCGGGACAAATACATGGACTATTTCATGGGTAGGGGGGCAATTCCTATGCCAGGCTATGTCTAAAGATTGCTGTCTAATGATCCAAATAAAAATCTTGTTTAAACTTCTAACTTTTCTTGGTTTCCTGTCTCCTAGTTTGTCTTAGTGCATTTGTAGTGCCAAGTGTATTTTCCTTTAGTAAATACCAACCATTTCACTATATAACCTTAAAAAATGTACCAAATAAGGTTAGAGCATATTAGAAAAAGAAGCTACACGTTGTTTGTGTTCAAATCTTTTACTATGTGCAAATTCACACACCTTTTTTTTTTATTTTTACATTTTTTGTTTGCCTGGCCACAAACCGGCAATTGTTTTCTTAGGAAAATACAAAAACAACAGTTGCATTCCAAAAATTACAAAATTGGATACCTCGGAGCAATCTGAGACATTCACTTACACAAACTATATGTCTCTATGTGCCCGTCCTAATATGGGGTCCTGCCACCCCTTGCCCAGCCAAAAATTGAATATGCACACAATTGGGATTATTTTCCTATAGGGATTTTAGACTCCTGATCCCTATTGTCAACATGTGCTATCTGCCATCAGGGGTGATCAATGGAGGTGTTTTGGGGGTGCAACCCCTTCCTCAGTTCACCTACTTTAGATACGAGGAAGGGGTTGCACCCCCAAAAGACGTACATGGATATCCCCTGATGGCAGATAGCACATGTTGACACACTGTGTGCAGATTCAATTTTTGGCTGGTTTGATTGTCAAAAAGTTTTTTACAAGTAGAAGAATAAACATGAACAAAAGGGGGTTGGGATGCCTTATTGAATTCTCCCCAAAACATCGAGAATGTCTTTAAATGTTTGATCCATCACATGAATTCTTTCTTTAATTTTGTCCAGTTCCGTGCTACATTCCATCACTTGCTGGATGAGGCGGAGGGCACTGTCAGCAGAGAAACCTGTACTATCCTTCACCCCAACATTCACATCCCCTAAAAACAAAATAAAAAGGTATTATAACTCTGCAGGCCTACCTCTCTTACCTGAAGCTGTGGTGACAGATACTGACCTGTTGTGGTGACCAGTTCCACAACGTCATCCACCTCTCCTTCCTGCACTTCTCCTTCCTCCACCTCAACTTCCTCTACATCCTTCGTTTGTGGGTCTTTGGGAGTTTGGGGTTGTTGTGAAGCTGTGGGGTTCTTGTGCTCCCTGGAGTGTCCTCCTCCCAGTCTTCTCTCCCCTATGAGAATCAAACAAAAGGTAGAGTTATCACACAGAAATTCTCTATGTTAAACAAAAAAACAGGCTAAATTGCTTGGAAGTGTGGTACAAGTGTGTGTTTGGGCGGAAGTTAAAGATGAATGCATTATTTCTGACCAAGAATATGCTTAGTATTCACCTTTGTCTGTCATTTTTTAGACATGTAGGCAACACAAAAATCCTCTGAAGCACCTGTGTGGGACACCCAAAAAAGGCGGGTCTGGTGGCCCACACTATAGTGCTCCAAAGTACAGATGTGGAAGCAGCTGCTGAGTGTCCTCTCCTTTACACTGACAAAAGTTTGCATTTCATTCTCTTTACAAACACATCATCTAGCCTAAAACTTTGTGCCCCAAATTTCCCAAAAAATGGCAGATGTCTAATTACTTTTGTGGCTGTAAAATAAGCCAAAACAGCGGATAGTGGCCGAACGAAGTGTCTGTAACGTAACGAATGATTACTGTGCCCAACCAAGTTCAAAATATAACATTTTGGAAGGGAGTCCAATAAGAAAAAAAAAAAAACAGCAACATGTCAGTTTAGAAAAGGATTAATAGCATAAAAGTGTACATTTTACTTACTTTTTGCGAGCATTCTCTTAATGCTCCTTAACTGCTCTGGCTCCCTCAGTTTGAGGTCTGACCACCTCTTTCTGAGCTGCTCATTTGAGCGTTTCACCCCGAAATTCGTCTTCAGACTCTTCACGACTTTAGTGAGGATTTTGGCCTTCCTTCTATTTGGTTTGCTATACGGCCCATGCTTTGCGTCATAATCAGACTTGAGCAAGATGTCCACCATCTCCGCCATCTCCGCAAAAGACATATTCGATGCCTTGAATCTCCTCCTTGATCGTGACGTTTCCTCGGTCTCCGGGCTTGTCTCCTCCTCGTTAGTTGCGGAATTATCAGACACCTGCTGTAACTCCGCCATATCTGTCTGCGCGCCGAAAGAGAAGGGGCGGGGAAAAGATGTTAGTTAGAACGTCATGGGCGGGCGACGTGTGCGGAGCGACGTGTTCGAATTTTGACGCATGCGTGGTGTGTATATAGCAAACACACATGTGACTATAGTACGTTCGGTGTGCGGAGAGAGGAGTTCAAGTGACGGACGTGCGAACGAAGGTATGTGATTTTGTGACTTGGACAAATTGTTGGCCTATACTGTTTTGAGAATGTTGTAGGATATATATGGTGACTACGATGTTAAGGAGGTTAGACTGTTTGCCTCACATTAGTTATATATTATTTCTTAAACTTGCAGATACAATATGAATGTCTTTATTAGCGACAAAGAGTTCCTGGCGGAATTTATTGACCGGGTAAGGGATCTGCCCGCTCTGTGGGAGACGAAAAACCCCATCCATAAAAAAAGAGGGGTGAGAAAAGCAGCGCTGGAGAAGCTGCTCCCATTTGTGCAGACCAAGGTGCCCACAGCCACAGCAAAACAAGTGGACACTAAAATTGGGAGCTTGAGAGGCACCTACAGGACTGAACGCTCTAAGGTCCTGGCTTCTCAGAGGTCAGGAGCAGCAGCAGGTGATGTGTATGTCCCGATTTTGTGGTACTACAGCAGGATGTCCTTCCTGGATGACCACATTGAGGCAAGGCCATCACTCTCCACTCTTCCCCCCAGACTTCCCTGCAGCCAACCTGAGCCTTCTCTGGAGCAAGAGGAGGCAGCCATCCTGGATGATCCTTATTTGGCCATCTGGAGCAAGGTATAGTATTAAATGAAATTGCATTGGGATAAAATTAATGTTTGACAAATATGTCAAGATGAGAAACATACAATATTTTGGGTTCCACAAGTGAAATCAAGATCTCGAGACATTAGTCTGCACTTAATTGGGTGCTAAATAGTCAATCTGATGTAGGTGTAAATTAGAAAAAATGATTTCTGGATTTACATTCTAATTGCTTCAATCATGTTTATAAAGTTTGATGCAAAGATTAAACCAACATATTAAACTATGTCCCTTTTTCATACACAGGATGAAATCAGCCAGGAGGAGGGTCTGGAAACTGTCAGGCAGGAGGAGGAAGGGCCCAGTGGCAGCCAGGAGGTGGCAGGGCCCAGTGGCAGACAGGAGGTGGCAGGGCCCAGTGGCAGCCAGGAGGTGGCAGGGCCCATTGGCAGCCAGGAGGTGGCAGGGCAAAGGAGAAGCACCAGATCCCAAGTGCCTCCCATCCGGCTTCCCAAAAGAGGCAGGAGGGACAGGACCACCAGTGAGGCAGCAATGGCCCTTATTAAAGAGGCCCATGCCACCCTCAAAGAGCCCACATCCCCTGAAGAGGCCATTGCCGGCCTAGTGGAGGCAAAGTTCAAGGTGATGAGCATGGAGCAACGCCTCCTATGCGAGCCCCTGCTCATCACCTTGCTCAACAAGGGGGTGATGGAAAAAATTACCCCCAATACCGCCATTTGTGAGGTGGCACAACTGTCCCAACCTCAACCTCCTCCTCCACCTCCACATTCTTCTTCCGCCCCACCCCCTTCTCCTCCACCTCCACCTTGTTCTTCCGCCCCACCCCCTTCTCCTCCACCTCCACCTTGTTCTTCCACCCCACCCCCTTCTCCTCCACCTCCACCTTGTTCTTCCGCCCCACCCCCTTCTCCTCCACCTCCACCTTGTTCTTCCGCCCCACCCCCTTCTCCTCCACCTCCACCTTGTTCTTCTGCGCCACCCCCTTCTCCTCCACCTCCTCCTCCTCCTCCTGACAGGAGTACCCCTCCAGTGGCCCAGCCTCCAGCCAAACGAAGAAGGAAGGCTGCAGGGAAGGCTTCAGGAAAGGTTGCAGGGAAGGTTGCCAGGAAGACGAGGAAGTGATGGCCTTGCTTCATTGTGGTCGGACAGAAGGCAGCCTGTTGTAGTACCACACACTTGGGACATATATATCACCTGCTGCTGTTCCTGACCTCTGGGAGGCCAGCATCAGATTGTGTTCAGAAATGTTGGCCTTCTCAAGCTCCCAATTTTAGTGTCCACACAGGGTTGCTGTGTGCTCTGGGGTCCCTGGGATGCACAAATAGCAGCAGCTTCTCCAGCGCTGCCTTCTCTTTATTTTAGTTCAAACATGAATAAATATTATTTTTCTTTAAGTTCATACTTGACTATGTGTATTTGTAAAAATTTTAAATCTAGCTTTGGAGTAAGCAGATACATTTGACTGACAAAAAAAGGGACAGATAACAACCCCCCAAAAAAATAACTAAATCGTATTTCCCAAAAAAGTGTGTAAAATTTAAATAATATATATTAAAAGATTCAATGGGAGATCACTACCAAAACATTGCGAAATTACAATTAACATCAGTTAGAAAAATAACAAATTTTTTAATATTCCTAAAAACTTGCACGATATAATACACATAAATCTTCTTAAGAGCAACAAGTAAAATGTTAAAAAAACATAGTCATAACTCTGTGTGAATATCAGCAGCAAAATTTGTTTGGATTAATGTCACATTCTAACGAAGATTTCAATGCACAACATTTAAACGATGCAAAAATTTGGAGCGTGACGAATGTGCTATCTCCATTACGAAGGCTTGTTTTACCAGAAGATGCGCTCCCGTCTCATAGTTGCTTGTGAGCATGCGCGCTTTTGGAAGAGTCGTAAAAGCATACACACGAACCATTTTCTCGTCACAAAACAGGCCGACGAGAAACGCGACGAGGAAATCTGGAATCCTGACGAGAAAATAGAGAGCAGGTTCTCTATTTTCTTGTCGAGATTCACGGCAATTTTCTCGTCGTAAAACCATACACACGAACGGTTTTCTCGACAAAAAAGCTCACGCGGCACTTTCCTTGCCGGTTTTGGACGAGAAACTCGGTCGTGTGTACGAGGCTTTATCCACTCTGGCAAAAGGGTCAGTGCTCACGTACAAAAAATTGCTTTATATTGTGATAATTTTTATCAACTAGGAAAGTTTGCATTTCCTTCAGCCAGGCTATGAATAAATGTAACTTAAGCTCCAGCAAAATGGATGAATGAAATTACAACTGAAAACCTGACAAGGTTTAGGAGAGTAATATGACGCTTCCAACCAGATGGACAACAATTACAGCTTTCAGTGAAGCTAGCAGAAAGAACTCATATTAGTGTAGCGCCCACCCCATTTAGGGGTGCTATATACCCAAATTTAGGGGCTGGTCTGAGATAGTAGTTAGGCTCAGACCATTCTCAATTTATAGGTTGTGCTGTTTCATTTCCTTGATGGTATACTGGTGTGCAGTTCCCTGTGGCCTATAGGTGGCGCTGTCATAATGGGTCAGGGTTGAACCGCTGGTATTAGTGCTGTGCCTTGGGTGTCCTCTCTCGGCAGCGGTACAGTGGGTGTGGTCGACCTGTTGTGCATGCTGGGAGAGGATACATAAGGGGCAGACGCCGCCTGGGAGGGGTTCGTCTTCATTCCAGAGTCGGAGTCCTGGTGCGTGGCGCATGGCCTTCCAGGCCATGGGGCCACGTGTGCATCGGTCCCAGGCACCTTTAGTCCTGGGGCTGCATCTTCAACACTGGGCCCAGCACCTTTAGCTGGAGCCCGCTTCGAGGAGGAGAAGTCCCAGGGTTTCTCTCGCAAGAGAGCCCGCTTCTAAGAAGAGGAGGCTGGGGGAGGACCTTTCTGATGGACCGGTGAGAGTTCACGGTGAAGGAAGGGGCCCGGTAACTCTCTGGAGGGATTCTGCTATCCACCAAGGGCCTAGTAATGTGCTGCTGCTGGCACCTGTCCTTAAGTAACCAGAAGCTAAGAGGTTCGGGGTCTGATAGATTCTGTGGCAGAGAGTCTCCCGATCGCATCTAGGAAAAGAACCTGATCAAACGTCCGAGTATCATTTTGGCTGCTAGGATCCACTTTGTAGGAGACTATCCGGGTAAGCTAAACCTACTCGGGATAGAGTAGTGATTGTGCCATCCATTGTGCCTGGACTAACCTCCGAAGAACCTTGCTGTCCTGTCTCTTATCCACTCTTTCCTATCTGCTGAACATTGAGAAAAATGAACTCAACGTTGGAGTTTTAAAGTAGTGTGGACATTGGAATTACTGGGGGAATACAGAGACTTGTCCCTATATCCTAGTGGCGAAAACCAACTGATGGAAGAACCTAGCTGTGGGACCCAAATACATAACACCGCCTAACCTCCTCATCCAGGAGGGTACAGGCATATAGTACGGTGTGCCTTTTTTCCTGCAATTGAGCCAAAGCAAGGGAAAAGGGTCCGTGTGTTACATTAGCATGAAAAGATGACAAGATTGAAGACTGAGATAACAGCTTGGCTGATGTCAAATTCGTCTATACCCCTTTAGTAAATCAGCCTCAATAGATATGGTTTATGTTGTCAATATTTCCTGTATTTCTGATAACTTGCATCCTACAGTATCTTTTACATTCCTTTTTTATTTAGACGTCTTCAGACTATGAAGGACAAAACTAGAAGGGCCTAAACTAAAGGATACCAGTACTGGGATACCAACCTTTCCACCTCCTGAATGGTCTCAGGGAGAGGCACACCAAGTGTCTCTGGAAGTAAAGCAGCTATAACTCCAGAGAGAATAGGACACAGGCTAAATATAATGAGGGGGAGGTGGTAATAATAATCTGCAGTCATCTGAACAAGTGGAGCAACAATTCCTCCCAAGCGTGCCATCATAGTTCCTAAGCCCATGCCAGTCTGCCTGAAACAGAAATCATAAACCATCAGTTGGGCAAATCACTAAAGTAGGTCTTACCCTCTCACTGAGTATCTTACCTGATGACAGTTGGGTATAATTCTCCTGTGAATAAGTACACGCAGTTAAATGAAGCTGCCAAACATCCTTTCCCAAACACAACCATTACCATTCTTGCAACATGATAGTCTGGAAGACAAAAATGAACATAGAAGTTTTACTGCAACCATGCTTAACACAATAAAAATTCCATATGGGTGTCTGTTCTAATAAAACCTCATCTTTTTGGGGTTATGGGAGGGACTGAAGACGATCATATCCCACCTACAAATGCAAATCAGTCATTAATAGGGCCTAGTTTCCGAAACTCTACCTGTGCTGAAAGTTAAAGTGATTGTAAACCCTCTCCTATACCCAGTGAAGTGAACAGCATCAGATGATACACAGAGATGAAACAAATCTCCCTAAGTTTTACATGTGTATCTGCTGTCTTTCCCTTTCTATACTCTTTAGAAAGTGCAGATCATGTTAGAAAATATTCTTCCTCCTACACTGTGTGAGAACTGATTGGAGGAAAGGCAAACACCCCCACTCCACTAGGGATGAGCCGAACACCCCCCGGTTCGGTTCGCACCAGAACCTGCGAACAAACCGAAAGTTCGCGCAAACTTTAGAACCCTATTAAATACAACGAACGTTTGAAATCAAAAGTGCTAATTATAACGGCTAATATGCAAGTTATTGTCCTAAAAAGGGTTTGGGGACCCGGGTCCTGCCACAGGGGACATGTATCAATGCAAAAATACGTTTTAAAAACTGCCGTTTTTTCGGGAGCAGTGATTTGTATGATGCATAAAGTGAAAAAAAAGTCAAATATTCCTTTAAACATCGTACCTGGGGGGGTGTCTAAAGTATTCCTGTGAAGTAGCACGCGTTTCCCGTGTTTAGAACTGTCCCTGCACAAAATGACATTTCTAAAGGAAAAAAAGTCATTTAAAATTGCTTGCGGCTTTAATGTAATGTCTGGTCCTGGCAATATGGATGAAAATCATTGAGAAAAATGGCATGAATACCCCCCCCCCAGCCCACTACCAGCCCCTTTGGGTCTTGTATAGATATTAAGGGGAACCCCGCACCCAAATTAAAAAAAGGCCCTATATACTCTGAACAGCAGTATACAGGCGGTGCAAACAGGACAGGGACTGAAGGTAGTGTTCTTAAGTAGAATCTGTTTGTAATTTGGAACAGGTAAATTTTTTAAGTGTAGCTCCAGCCCAAAGATCTATTTTTAAGCTTTTGGAAAACATAGGGAAGGGTTATCACCCCTGTAACATTTGTTTTGCTGTCTGTGCAGTGTGCACCTGTTCAGAACATTTCACCTCACTTTCCGTCCCAAAGACAAATGTTTTTTGAAATGTTTTTTTTTTTTTTTTTATTGAAACAAGGATTAGTGATAAAGCATCAGTGGAGAGGAGACACTTTTTTCCCATATTAACTCTTACAGGAGAGAATTTCCCTTCCTAGGGGTAGATTTCCTCTCACTTCCTGTTGTCTCCTTCCGTTTGCAAGTAGGAGTCGTTTGTAAGTTGGATGTTTGAAAGTAGGGGTCTGCCGTATATACTCTGCAGAAATTTGGCCCTTAGGTGTTGGTGTTGCCACAACACTGTGAGCCCTCACAGTTACTCTTGGTGGGCGCTGGAACCCCCTGCTGTGAACTATTATATCAAGAATTGTAATTACATGCCATTGTTGAACAATGGTGGGAAAAATTGGGCCTTTGGTAGTGGTGGTGCTGGTGCTACAACACTGTAAGTCCTCACAGTTACTCTTGGTGGGCGCTGGAACCCCCTGCTGTGAACTATTATATCAAGAATTGTAATTACATGCCATTGTTGAACAATGGTGGGAAAAATTGGGCCTTTGGTAGTGGTGGTGCTGGTGCCACAACACTGTAAGTCCTCACAGTTACTCTTGGTGGGTGCAGGAATGGGCCCAGCTGTGTGAAATATTAGATCAAGAATTGTAATTACATGACATTGTTGAACAGTGGTAGGAAAAATTGGGCCTTTGGTGGTGGTGCTGGTGCCACAACACTGTAATTCCTCACAGTTACTCTTGGTGGGCGCAGGAATGGGCCCAGCTGTGAAATATTAGATCAAGAATTGTAATCACATGCCGCTGTTGAACGAGGGCAGAAAAATTGGGCCTTTGGTGGTGGTGGTGTTGCCACAACATTGTAAGCCCTCACAGTTACTCTTGGTGGGCGCAGGAATGGGCCCTGCTGTGAATTATTAGATTGAACGAGGGCAGAAAAATTGGGCCTTAGGCACTGGTGCCACAACACTGCAACCCCTCACAGATACTGTAGTTGGAGCACAGCAATGAGCCCTGCTGCAAAGCATTGCATCAAAAATTGTAAATACACGCCCCTGTTAAACAGGGGCTAAAAAATTGGGCCTTAGCCACTGGTGGCGGTGCCCAGAACCAAAAATGTTCTTTCAAGCTATCAGCATGACTATTGTGGAGGAAGAGGATAGTCACTCAGCATAACAGGATAGTCACTCACAGGGCCGCTGATAGGGCATTACAACCAGCCCTGTTGTACCGGGCCCCGGCCAGCAGGGAGGGGCCCGAGCAGATTTCTAGCTAAAAAAAAACGAATGAATAACTAAATAACTTTATTAACCTGCACCTATTTGATTGGCAATGTATATAGTACCTTCCTGGGCCCCATCATGTTAATAGAGGGGCCCAGGAGGTGAGAGAAGAAGAGGGACTTTTTTCTCCATTTTCGGGTGGAAGCATACAATCCCTTCTCTGCAGCAGTGTACCTTGTGATCACTGTATGCTTCCCTACAATAGTAATGTGGCTCCCTTCCCTCAGTAAGTGCCATGCTGCAGCCTGAGGAAGAGAGTGATCACTGAGGAGCAGGGATGGACTGGGACAACAATTTGGCCCTGGACTTCATCCAGACCGGCCCACTTTATTTTTCCGAACACACACAAAAACAGTTTATAAACTATACGCAATTGCGGAAAAAAAAAAACAATAAGTAAAAACTAGGGTTGTCCCGATACCACTTTTTTAAGACCGAGTACAAGTACCGATACTTTTTGTTCAAGTACTCGCCGATACCGATTACCGATCCTTTTTTTTAATGTCATGTGTCAGTATTTTTTTTTTTTTTACATTTTTTTTTTTTTTTTTTTACAGTGCTTTATTTTTTAATTTTTTTTTAGGGGGGGGGGGAGTGGATTGTGTCAGTGTGTTTTTTTTTTTTTTAATATTTTTTACAATTCATTTTTTTTCCCTTTTTTTTTTTAGCGCTGTTGGGGGGCTTTGGTGAGATTTCAGGGGTCTTAACAGACCTCTGACATCTCCCCTATGAGACAGAGAAAGGGACTAAGGACACAGATTCCCCAGTCCCTTTCTCTGCAGCCTCAGCTAAAATGAATGGACAGGAGGCTCCTCTCCATTCATAAACTGAAGCATCGTAAACACAGGTTACGATGTTTCAGTTATATGAATGAACAGAGTCAGTGATCACTGACTCTGTTCATTCGAAAAGGAAGGAGCCGGCTTTAGCGACTCCTACCTCCGCTCTCCATCCTGAGATACCGAGGACAGAGGGGGTGGAGGAGGACATGGTGGGGGGACTCGGAGCGCAGAGGGGGAGAGCAGCAGGAGGGGGACACGGGACACGGAGCGCCGACAGCAGCAGCACGGAGGGGGATACAAGGACACCCGGAGAAGGAGAGCAGCACCGAGGGGAGCACGGAGGGGGAGAGCAGCACAGAGGGGGACAACGAACCGGAGAGGGAGAGCAGCGCCGAGGGGGACACAGAGCACGGAGGGGGAGAACAGCACACAGGGGGACACAGAGCGTGGAGGAGTATAGCAGCACGGAGAAAGATACAGTGACAGTCAGCGGTGATCAGTGCGTGTTGGGGGGGAGTTACAAGCACCGATCACCGCTGTATAAATTTCACTTAAGCAGCTAAAAAGGGGGGGGGGGGGTCCGGGGAGAAGCTGTCAGGCTTTATTGAAATGTATACAGGCAGATCAGTGCTTGTAATTCCCTCCGCCGCACCGATCATCCCTGACTGCCCAGGTATCGGGTGAAGCATCGGAGCATTTCCCCCGAGTACAAGTACTTGGGGAAATGCTCGGTATCGGTGCCGATACCGATACTAGTATCGGTATCGGGACAACCCTAGTAAAAACATTCCACTGTAAGTATAAACGGGTTTTGAATGTACTGCCACTGATGCATTAATGGCTGACCAGTGGTCAGCCATTAATGCATCAGTGACCAGTGGCAGTACATTGATTCATCATCAGTGACCATGACCAGCAGTGGCAGTACATTCATTCATCAGTGACCGTGACCAGCAGTGGCAGTACATTAATTCATTCATCAGTAACCACGACCAGCAGTGGCAGTACATGAACTCATTCATCAGTAACCATGACCAGCAGTGGCAGTACGTGAATTCATTCATCAGTAACCATGACCAGCAGTGGCAGTACATGAATTCATTCATCAGTAACCATGACCAGCAGTGAGAGTACATTAATTCATTCATCAGTAACCATGACCAGCAGTAGCAGTAGATTAATACATAAGTGGCAGTACATTCCGTCATTCATCAGTAACCATGACCAGAAGTGGCAGTATATTCATTCATCAGTGACCAGTAGTGGCAGTACATTAATTCATTCATCAGTAACCATGACCAGCAGTGGCAGTACATTAATTCATTCATCAGTAACCATGACCAGCAGTGGCAGTACATTAATTCATTCATCAGTGACCATGACCAGCAGTGGCAGTAAATTAATTCATCAGTGACCATGACCAGTAAATTCATTCATCAGTGACCAGTAAAATCATTCATCAGTGACCGTGACCAGTAAATTCATTCATCAGTGATTGTGACCAGTAAATTCATTCGTCAGTGACCGTGACCAGTAAATTCATTCATCAGTGACGTGATCAGTAAATTCATAAATCAGTGATTGTGACCAGTAAATTCATTCGTCAGTGACCGTGACCAGTAAATTAATTCATCAGTGATTGTGACCAGTAAATTCATTCGTCAGTGACCGTGACCCGTAAATTCATTTATTAGTGACCAGTAAAATCATTCATCAGTGACCAGTAAATTCATTCATCAGTGACCAGTTAAAAACATTCATCAGTGACTGTAACCTGTAAATTCATCAGTGACTGAGACCTGTGCAGGACATTATTACATCAGTTACTATGACCAGTGTGTGGGAGTACATTTACCCCCTCCCCCCTGCCATGCTGCATATTAAAAAAAAATCAGACAGACAGTCACAGTCCCAGACAGTTCATAATCAGACTGCAGTCAGATGGCTGCATTCTGTATAGCATCCATCAGCCAAATTTAGCTTAGTGGTGGTTTCTTACTGACTGTCTGAAGGAACTTTACTTGTATGAATTTGTTGGTTGGGGTAGGGTAAGGTTCCTCCTCAGCGGCGCTGGCAGTGGCTCCTCTTGCTTGCAGCAGCTCTCTACGGCTCCTCCTCCCACCATGCTAATCTCCTCCCGCCTCCGTTCCGGCCGTGAGTGACGTCACGCCGCTCAGGACAGGGCTGTACACTTAGGAGGAGGAGGGAAGTGTGTGTCGTGACCGCTAATGAAGGCTATTGGCTGGCGCCGCCGGCCGCCGGGTGCAGAAGCGTAAATGTGACACACAGATCAGGCTCAGAGGCGAGTGAGTGACACAGTGACAGCCGGCCCAGCCCACTGACCAATCGGCCCACCGGGAATCTCCCGGTAGTCCCGATGGCCAGTCCACCCCTGCTGAGGAGGCTGAATGAAAGAGTAATCCCGACACTGGTCCACAGGCAAGCAATCCCCCTGCACACACATCACACTGACACATCACACAGGCTGAGACTGAGGCTCAGTCCCCTGACTCCCCATTGTGTGATCATGGTCATCATTATTATGATGATCAGAGAACAGCAGGTGTTGTATGGCTCTGTCAGTGTAACATGTTGTGTGGTGCTAACTTTCTTAATGTATGGCTGTAATGTGTGTTACAGACTATAACACAGCATGTTACACTGTCAGAGCTATACAGCACCTGCTGTGCTCTGATCATCATACTGATCATGAGCACACAATAAGATGCTACTTTACACATGTGATGGGAGGAAGGGACAGTAAAAATACACAGCCAAGCTGCATTGTTACCACCCCCCAAACCACTCCCCTTTGAGAATTTTTCACCTAAGCATTGCAATCAGTAAGGATGAGCTCCAGCATGTTCGCAAGCCCCAAGTGCAGAGCCCGCCAGGAAGTCGGCACTGCGCTGCGCTAATCACAGGCAGTGCGACATTGTCCCGATGCACGGCTGCAGAGATCGGGAAATGTCTCACTGCCTGTGATTAGCCTGTGATTAGCGAAGCGCAGTGCCGACTTCCTGTCGGGCTCTGCACGTGGACTGTGTGAACACGCCGGAGCTTATCCTTAGCAATCAAGTCCGCCTGTCAGTTTTTCCTGTGGACCAGTGGGTACAGTAGCTGTGTTTGATGGCACAGTGGCTGCATTTGATGGCACAGTGGCGGCAATTGATGGGCACAGTATCTGTGTTTGATGGCACAGTGGCTGCATTTGATGGCACAGTGACGCCAATCGATGGGCACAGTAGCTGTGTTTGATGGCACAGTGGCAGCAATTGATGTTTTTTTTACAGAATTTTTCAGTTTGTTTGCACCCCCCCAAAAAATGTTGAGCACCAGCCGCCACTGATGTGGACCTGATTGAAAAGTAGGTCTACAGGAGTCCAGATATGAATTGATTTGTGGGCATTCAGTTAAAAAAAAAAATGGAAAAGAACATCCTTTTCTATTTTTCCAGACCTAAATGTGACACATCAGAGGTAGCCTGATGTAAATGGACACAAGTCTGTGGTGTATGAGGACACAAACTGAATGGGCACAGATGTCAAAACACTGACATCTCTCCCAATCAGATCCAGTTATGATTGGTGGGGTGCTGTAAAGCTTCCTGGTGGTATAGATAAGGTGGGTTCAGACTACGGTCCGAACACGCCTGAGTTCATCCCAGCTAATTCGTTGTTGTCAATTTTTTTTAAAAATAAGACTTCTCTGCTGCTTTATGATGGTGTAAAAAGTTTAGAATAATAATGGTTATTAAAGGTTCACCTTTTGGAACATGTTACATGTTTCAGCTCCTGCCACCCTTCCCCCAGATTTCGTGACAGCATGAGGGCCAGGGGCGGAGCCAGGGGTGGGGTTGTGGGCGCGACCAAGGGGCCCTGTCAGGTATGCTGTATGGGGCCCCATGATTTCTAACAGCGGCTCTGGTCACTCAGCATCAGCATAGGCAGTCTTGAGGGGATCTGACATTTCCTAAAAAATTATTCGGTTACATCAGCATCAGGTGCTTGGTAGCTGGTGGTGATCCAAGACTGATTAATTTTTATGAAGGTCAGTCGATCGTTCGAGTCGGTGGACAGGCCCACCCTGTGATCGGTTACAAAGCCTCCAGCAGCACTGAATGTGCGTTCCGAAAGAACGCTGGATGCAGGACAGGCCAGTAACTCAATTGCATACTGTGCAAGCTCTGGCCAGTGATCCATCCTCAAAACCCAGTAACCCAGAGGATTTTCGGTGGGAAAGGTGTCCAAGTCTGATCTTGCCCCTAGGTATTCCTGCACCATGTAAACCAGATGCTGGCGATGGTTGCTGGAAGCGATCATACCTTGGGGCTGCGTACTAAAAAATTGTCTGAACGCATCGGTCAGATGGCCACCTTCTCCACCGCTCTTTCTTTGACTGACCGGAGCCTCAGCAACACGTTGTCCAGGACCAGGAATTTGTAACCTCCCAGTCTCTGGGAACGCGTTGCACAGACCTTTCTGCAAGGCCTCCCGAAGATGCTTCATCCTCTGCGACGGCAAGATAAGGTCCGTAACCTTAGCCTTGTAATGTGGATCAAGGAGGGTTGCCACCCAGTAATGATCCCTCTCCTTGATTGCACGAATACAAGGATCCTCCCGCAGGCTTTGCAGGATCAGGGAGGCCATGTCCATTATTCCACGCAGCGTGTGCTCCAACAGGTGGACAAGAGGGACAGTGTCCCTGATGCATGCACTGCCACTGCTCACCATCCTCGTGGCCTCCTCAAATGGTGCCAGGACAGTGCATGCATCCCTGATCATGGCCCACTGGCGTGGGGAAAAAAATCCAAGCTCCCCTGACCCTGTCCTGGTGCCATATTGCAACACATACTCATTGATGGCCCTCTGCTGCGTGTGCAGCCGCTGCAGCATGGCCAACGTAGAGTTCCACCTGGTGGGCATGTCACAGATTAGGCGGTTCTTGGGCAGATTGTAATCTTTTTGCAGGTCAGCCAGGTGAGCACTGGCATTATATGACCGGCGGAAATGCCCACAGAATTTCCTGGCCTGCTTCAGGACCTCCTGTAAGCCCGGGTACCTGCCTAAGAACCGCTGCACCACCAAGTTAAGGACATGAGCCAAACAGGGCACATGGGTCAGTTGTCCCTGTCGGAGGGCGGAGAGGAGGTTGGTGCCATTGTTGCCAAACCATCGATTCCTGGCTTAAGCTGGCGTGGCGTCAACCAACTGTGTGAGGACTCTCCGACACTACAGGAGCCCACCATCCTGCCAGCCAAGTCTGCACATCCCTCCTGCTCCTTGCCCCCGTCTTGGTGTTTCTTCTGGCCGCCAGTTGGAGAGCGCAACAGCTACATAGCCGCATAGAGCCGCTGATCATTCCATCTCCTGTCTGCCTGCACAGCTGGTCTGATTGCGATATAGGTACTTGCAGAGTATGTCACATCTCTTTTTGGTCTTCCTGGTCTCCACGGCTTTTGTATTTCCATCCAGCCATAGGCTGTGAAAGACTGCATCTATGGATACAGGTTTAAATCTCTACTGACGGCAAGGATAGTGCAAGTTACATCCAGTAACTTTGATCAACACCAAGCTCATTCCATCCAACTGGTCATCACAACCAGATTTATTCAGCACACTTGCACATCTTAATCCTTTGGCTGGCGGTGTTGGTTGTTATGCGTTTTTTAATGCTTCAATACTGATCAAGATTTTTTGTCTGATCCCAGTTTGAAGGTTATTGTACTTTGTATTTTTGATTCCATCCGATCAAATACATTAATCAATTTTCAGCATGCATTTTAATCAATAAATTATCATTTTTATTTGATCACCAAGTTACATTTCATCATTTTTGCCACCATTTGAGCGCTGGATTGTATATAATTGTTTAGAGATTGCCTTGTTCCGGAGGTTGCCAGCTGCACTGGGGGCAAGTTTTTTAAGACTTATATTCATATGACATTACGTTTTACATATTGCTGCCGGTTTTAGTGCTACAAGACTCTTTTTGTTTTTACCTCTGAGCCTGCCCCTGCAGAGCTGACAGAATTTCTGCCCCAGTGTGGCTCCTGTCCCCCAAGCACACCAGCTCAAGCACCGCATGGCATCATTTTGCCTGCGTACTTGCGTAGCCCCTTGAACGCCTATGGAGCACCGCTGGTTACGAGGACAAAGCACAGGTAGAGGCCATGGAGGAAGAAGAAGAGGAGGGGGTGGAGGAGAGAGGTGTGTCAGAATCACCAGTAGTAACATTTTGGAGGCGTGGTGGCGGAACAACCTCCAACACTACTGCACCTTGTCCTGCATCCTTCCCAGCTGCCAGCAGAGTCACCCAATGTGCTGTGAAAGATAGGTAACGTCCCTGTCCATGCCTGCTGGACCATGAGTCAGCGGTAATATGCACCTTACCGCTGACCGCTCGGCCAAGACATTGCCTTCCACATGCCGGTAGAGAGCCAGAATCGCCTTCCGTGAGAAAAAGTGGCGTTTTGGAACCTGCCACCGAGGAACCACACATTCCACGAACTCAAGGAAGGGGGCAGAGTCTACCAACTGAAAAGGCAGCAGTTGAAGTGCTAGCAATTTAGCCAAACTAGCATTCAACCGCTGGGCATGTGGATGGCTGGGAGCGAACTTCTTTCGGCGGTGCAGCAGCTGGGGCAGGGAAATTTGCCTGGTACAATCGGACGTCGGTGTACCGATAGCAGATTGTCCACAAGTACTTGGCTGTGACACACCTAATTCTACACCTTCATTCCTCTCAGTGCAGGTTTCAGAGAGGACTGAAGGTATAGTGGGGTTGGAGATCCCAGCTGATGAGGAGCAAGGAGAGGTCCGCTTTGTTCTTTGGTGTGGGTCTTTTAGGTAAGCTTGCCAACGGACTGCATGGCAGGTCGACATATGTCTGGTCAAGCACGTGGTGTCCAAGTGGCTGATGTTTTGGCCACGCAAGATACGCTTTCAGACATATGTTGCAAATGGCAATGGTGCGATCTGCTGCACACGTCTGAAAAAAGGCCCACACCAAAGAACATTTGGAATAACGCGCAGAGACAGCAGCGCCCTGAACATACGGAGCTCTTCGGTGTGATGCAGTCGGTCTGCTGCCCTTAAACTGGCCCCTGGAGGGCATCCTGCCTCGTTGGAGATGTGCCTCCTCCTCCTCCTTCTCTCTCCTATCAGGCACCCACGTGGAGTCAGTGACCTCATCATCCCCTTCCTCCTCATCACTGGAGCAAATCTGGCAGTATGCTGCAGCTGGGGGAACATGACTGCCAGAAAGCTGTCCTTGTTGAGCACCCCCTCTCTCTGGGCTCACGTTACTACCCCCTCTCTCTGGGCTCACGTTACTGCCTTCCTCCAGCTGGGTTCCATCATCAGAGCCTTCAAAACGCTGGGCATCCTCCAGGAGCATGTACCCAACACTGTGCTCAAACAGTTCGGGGGACTCCTCAAGAGGACATGGTGGGGCTAGGGAAGGAGTGACTGATGCCATTGAGCCGAGGGAAGAGGCCGCTTTGGCAGCTGCTTTGCCAGAAAAGTACCCTGAGTCTGGGTGAGAGAGGACGAGGAGGATGAGGACGGCTTGGTCATCCACTCTACCAAGTCTTGGGCATGTTGCGGCTCAACATGGCCAGCTGCCGAAAAGGACAAGCGTGTCCCATGGCCACGTGCTGATGAGGATGCACCGTGTCCACGACCAGCAGAACTGTTGCCTCTAGACACATATATATATATATATATATATATATATATATATATATATATATATATTGTGACAGCAGTAAGGTAAAGTCACCTGGTTGCATCCAGGGGGGTAGATATATTTCGCCCAGATTCAGGCTTTACGCCGACTTATACAACTAGGTGGAGAGTTGTATAAGCCCAGCTAAGGCTAGTGGGCTCATGGATGACTCACATGTCTAGGGAGAGTGTGGGGCGTCGTGCAGACAGGGAGTTGATGAGACCAGCTGAAGCTTGTCAGCTCATTTAGGCCTCTATAAGAACTCCCAGCTTCATTAGATGTTAGCTCATGCCTGGAACCAGACCTGTGTGGACTGTCTAGGGAGAGTGAACCCCTGTGCGGTGAGGCAAAGCCTGTGTGGCTATTTGTTTGGACTTTTACTAAACCAGGGACTTAGGGACTAGGACAGCACCAGGCTGATCCCAGTTGTTAGTTTAGGAAACCTGCATGTTTAGTCAGAGGTCAAACTGACCAGGATTTATTTTGTTTATGTTTCTTTTTGGCTTTGCTGTGGTTTTTGTCACTGTACATAGAGAAATAAACCGCACCTTTTGATTTTGAAAACCACAACCTCCGTCTGCTGGCCCTGTTTTTGTGTGGGGAGCCCAACCAGGGGGTCACACACACCCGCCACCGAGTTAACCCCCTCACAGTTGGTGGAGAACCAGTGGCAGTTTTTTTTAAGCCAGCATGGAGGAGATACTGAAACAGCTGGCTCTAGCAAATGCCAATCAACAGCAGACAAATGCAGGTTTGCAAAGGAGCCTTGCAGCCCAGCAGCAAGCTCATCAACAAGCCCAGCAGCAATCTGAGGCCCGCTTCATAGACCTGTTACAGAAGCAAGAGCAGAGACTACAACAAATGGAAGCAGTAATGCAGCAACGTCCGCAGACCAGTGAGGAAAGCCGTCCCACTAATACCGCGTCCTTTGGGGTGAGTCGTTTATTGACAAAAATGACTGGAGAGGATGATCCAGAGGTATTTTTGACCACATTTGAAAGGACTGCTGAAAGAGAAAAGTGGCCTGAGGAGCAGTGGGCTGGACTGGTGGCTCCTCTGTTAACTGGTGAATCGCAGAAGGCTTACTATGACCTAGAGCCTGACCAAGCAAAAGACTATGTGATGCTAAAAGCTGAAATATTGGCAAGGCTGGGTGTCACCCTGGCTGTCCGGGCTCAGCGTGTGCATAACTGGACTTTCCAGCTTGGAAAACCCCCCAGGTCTCAAATGTATGATCTCATTCACCTGAGCAGGAAGTGGCTACAGCCAGAGACTTTGTCCGCACCAGAGATTGTGGAACGTGTTGTAATGGATCGGTTTTTGAGAGCTCTTCCTACTGCCATCCAAAAGTGGGTAAGCCAAGGAGACCCAGAGACGGCCGGTGGTCTTGTGGATCGTGTAGAGAAATACTTGGCTACAGAGAACCTGACGGCCTCTTCCAGAGACTCTCGGACTTTCCACCCTAAGACCAGACCATCCCCAGGGGCGGATAAGAGGATTCCAAGGGGTAAGGGTGGAGAGAGTGAGAGGGTGGGAGCTCTACCCCAAGTTTGGCGAGAACAGCCTGGGAAATCAGCGGCTCAAGAGGCGGCAAGAAGGATCGTTTGCTACCGCTGCAGCAAATTGCCCGGTTGTGGAGGAACCCATGCAATGTGACTTTCTGATGGACAGACGTCAGTCGCTGTGTGCGACAGTCGCATGCACTGCCATTCGGGGAACTGAGAAACATTTATGCAAAATGTGTATTAATGGTAGAAATGTTGTGGTATTACTGGATTCAGGTAGCCTTGTGACCCTGATAAAGGCTGAATTAGTTAAAACAGAGGTCTCTGGGAATAGCAAGGTAGCTGTTATTTGTGTGCATGGGGACACCCGAGAGTATCCAGTGACTACAGTGTGTTTCGAGACCCCCAAAGGTACCCTGGCTTTGGCCAATTACGGCTCTCCGTTTTTTCTGCGCTGTGATTGTCCAAAGCATGCGGGTCATAGTGCATGCTTGGCCAATCATCAGCCAGCAATGCACTGTGATGCCGTAGTGAATTATGGGCCGTTACGCGCCAATCGAAACGGCCCACAATGTTCGCAATTCGGCGAACAGCCGAACAGCCGATGTTCGAGTTGAACATGGGTTCGACTCGAACACGAAGCTCATCCCTACACTCCACATAGGAAGAGGTAGGAAGGTACATGCAGAGCTGTATTTTGAATAGACAAGATCCCTGCTTATCTTACAACACCGATTTTCAGCTGCTGTTATCTTGTGTGTCAGAGAACGTGTCAGAGGTGACTCTGCTGATAACAGAGTAACAGAGCAGCAGAAAGACGTGACACTTAGAGCTTTGGAGAGAGATACGTAAGCACTACAGGTATAGTGCTTAGGTCAAATTTCATGAATGGGATTTAGCCCTGGTTCACACTGGTGCGATTTGACATGCGATTTGACATGTCAAATCGCATGTCAAATCGGCGAAATTTGCCGCAAATTGCGGGCAATGGCACCATCCTAATCGGTGCGAAGCCGCATCTGCGGCGCTGCACCAATTTCAAAAAGTAGTTTTTATACTACTTTTTGCGATTTCAGCCGCGATTTACATTGACATCTGTGTCCGTTCAGCTGAACTCGCACGGCTTCACTCCCGCAGCCCCAGTGTGAACCTGGGCTTACAGTCACTTTAATGTGGAATTATGGAGAAAATCATTTTGCAAAGCAGTTGCTGCCCTGAGCACAGGATAGTCTTAGATAGTAATGTTGTTTAAACATTTTAAAGTGTATGTAAAGCCAAAATTTCATTTTTTTTTTTTTTACTGTCTGTGTCCCTTCATGGAAAATTCCTTTCACTTACTGTGCCACAGACACATCAGGAAATAAGAGGAACAATTTCTAATGTGAGGAGAAATTCCATCTTAGACAATTGTGAAAAAAGTGTCTGCCTGTTTCTATGATTACTACTTCATATTGCATTTTCTATTACTTTCTGTACCAAAGACAAATAAAAATGAGTCTCCCCAGCAGAGACACAGGCAGCAATAAAATGATAACAGCTTTTGACGTTTCCTTATCCTATCCAAAAGGTAAGAGATAACATAATGTAGCGGGGTCTTCAGATTTAGTGGGATACACCTGGGGGTAGTGTGACCCATGTGTGTAATTATGTCAGGGTTTAGACCCCTTTTTGTTATTCGTGGAGGATTGGGGGATGTAATATTCTCCTTTGCCTGTGGGTGGCGGAGTACCTACAGGCTTCAGGTAGAATCATCACCACAGTGCTACCCTTTTTTGTCCCTTCCTGGAGATGGTACGGCTGGGGCGGGGAACCCGCCGTGGTGTTGATGGGAGGAGATAAAAGGGGGGACGCCCTCGCCACGAAGTCTTCGGTCTTCGGGGATCATCTCGTCACGCACCCAGGCACCTTCGGCCTGGGTGCGGGTGGTTCAAGGTTCCGGCCTAGGCACCCTAGGCCTGGCCGGAATGAAGCTGGGATTCCATCCCAGGCACCTTCAGCCTGGGATGAGGTACTATTGAGGAGGCCTGGGACCCAGTGACTCCGACTGGGTCCCGCAAGGGTGAAGTGATTCCAGGGTGCCCCTTGCGAGGGGACCCGCATCTGAGGTGAGGAGGCTGGGGAGGTCACCCGTCCGAAGATTCCGGTGCAGCGTCAACCCGGTGACGGATGGGCCTCCGGTAACTCTCTTGGAGGACATCTTCCCCTGATAGGGGCTGCAACGCAGCGGAGGTATTCGAATTAAGACTCCTGCAACCCTTGGTCATAGCACAGGGGGTGTAGGGACCCAGATCAGTATAGTGCCTCGACCTGCTCATCCCACCGTATCCTGCCATCGCATTGCCTGTATGTGGAGATACAAAATAAAACCAACAGTTGGACTGTGATCGGTGTATGGACTCTGTTAATGGGAGCAAAGGGTGGTTTGGTGGTTTCTGCACAACAGACTCGGTACATGCCCAAGACACACCGGCCCGAGGAAACATCAGATATTGGCCTTCACCTCACCCACAGTTATGGGGAGGACATGGGCCGTAGCGCACCTCACTCTGTCGCGTGACATACCCCTAGCTAAAGTGGACAGGGTGGGGCCGCTACACGTGGGGGCTCGTCCGGGATTGTGTGTGTCTTAACGATGGAACTGAGAACGTCTGTGTTTGAACTTTGCTGCCCGGAGGAGTTGCGAGAGGTCCAGCCGTGTGAAGTACTACATGTGGGGACTGTTAATGCACTGCGCCACGAGGCACCCCATGACTGCGCAATTTGTGGGCGGAGGCTGGCGGAAGCCCGCGAAAACGTGCAAGTCATGGGAGGAGTCTGGCCACGTGTGGAGATACACGTGGAGACTCCGGCACGTGGTCAGCGCGTGATGGAGCAGCAAGTGGTCGGAAAGAATTCAAGCTCTCCGTGGATGCCGGTATTTTACTCTATGAAGATGACTGCATTTGCTGCTCCCCTGACAGACACGGGGATAAGGCTCAGGCCCCGAGGACAGTTGGCTCTGTATTCATGCAGAGACACGGAGGCCCTCGGTGTGATCTGTCCCGGATGCTCGGGACTGGTGGTCCAACTAAAGCCATTCGGGCGATGTGAAGCGTGCAAAGAGTTTCTTTTTGAGGTCGAATCATCCACAGTAAGGCCCCGGGCCCTTCGCCTCAACTGCATCACAGGAACCGCCACTCCGGAGGGAGAGATCCAGGCCTTTGCGGAGGTCCCCATACGCGCTGACCAGGGCGACGTGACTGCCCAACCAGAGACGGAAAGAGAGAAATCCGAGTACACTGCTTCGGTCACCACAGATTCCCTGCTGCCACCTCCGAAGAGGAAAGTCGGCCTGGTACAGGCATCCTATGGTCGTGGTCGAGCTTCACCCCGCCGCTTGCCTGGCCTAGATGGCGCCGGTAGAGAAGAGAGTCCCGGACATCCCAGTTCTTCAGAAGGTCCAGGTGAGCTAGGGGCTGGGACTGTGGTGTTGGCTGGAGGTGTCGGGAGTCCACAGCCGGTGGAGCCCGCAAGGGAGGGTAGCCTTCCGTCTACTAGAGACTACCTTCCCGCCGAGATGTATGACACCTCCGACCTAGAGTCGTTGTCAGACTGTGGTGATGACGGAGAAATAGACAAACTGTTTCACCGGAAGGGCTGGGACAGACGCCCACTACCTGTGCTGTGTAAACCGCAGGATTCCCCCATGTCCATAGAAGACAGTACGCTCCGGGCGCAGGCCCCGGAGTTCCCGAGGAAATCTAGTCCTCCGACCGACCTTCCACTTTCAACCACATCACCCGCTCCGATAGTGGGGACGCAGCGTGCTTCGTTGCGGGCACCAAAGGCAAAGCAACTCGAGATGGTGAAGGTACCTCGGCACCCGGAGGCCATCGTACAGCCAGGAGAGGGCGAGCGAGATGTGATGCCACCTCTAGCCAGATTGCAGAGACTTTTCTCCCAAAGAGTCGCCCGTGAATATGGGTGGGAGTACCCCTACTTGCCTCGGGACTTATTGTATGAAGTCAAAGTTTTGCGACAAAGGTGGTACGACGAGTTTGTATGGGAAAAGCTCAAAGTGCCTCATGCCCGGCGATACCTGTCGTGTTCACCGCCTGTATCTAAAAAGTTTAGAGACTGCAGAGCTGATTGGAGACTGGGGCGCCATATTCATGCCGATAAGGTGCTCATCTGCAGGAAAGAAGGAGAGGATGTCGAATATTCGGTGGAAGTGTTTGACAAGCACCTGAAGCCCCTGTTTTTGCCGGATCCAAGGTTTTACTTGTAGGAGAAGTGAGCTCCTATTTTGTTTGCTGTTGAACTTTCTGGAAGGAACATTCCCAGACGCTCAGAACTGCGCCCTACTTTTGTTTTGATTTGGGCTTTTCTTTCACTCACTGGAGACTTGGGAGCTGTTGTTTTTCTCCCTCTTCTTCATGTGCCAAAGGCAGAGACTCTGGGGGTAAAAGTTAGCGTAGAAAAGCAGGAAGAAGGAAGATCTCGGCAAGTGTCATGACCGCGGCGCTGTCACCAGGTGGCAGTGTTGTGCAACGACTGTTTGAAAATTTTACACATGCATCACTTTTGCTTATTGGAGTGAGTGGGTCTCTCGGCTGACAGACCTATTCATTCCAAGTTAACACAGATTGTTAGGATGTTGTTTTTGTTTCCCTTCTGCAGGAGATTCATCGGTCAAGACTACTGAGTATGGGGTGGTTCTTAGACAGTGATGGGAGGGATTGTACATGTGTACAGAATAGATGTTTTATGCAAAAGTTTATCGTTTTATATTTTCCCTTTCCCTTTTGAGCAGGTCTTGGCACACTTAGTATTCACAAATTTGGGGACAGCCTCTGGGGCTTGCTCCATGTCACCACTCAATGGGAGACATGGGTGTGCACCTGACGCTGGGGACCAGCGTCAAATCACAGGGGGGAGTGTGTAGCGGGGTCTTCAGATTTAGTGGGATACACCTGGGGGTAGTGTGACCCAGGTGTGTAATTATGTCAGGGTTTAGACCCCTTTTTGTTATTCGTGGAGGATTGGGGGATGTAATATTCTCCTTTGCCTGTGGGTGGCGGAGTACCTACAGGCTTCAGGTAGAATCATCACCACAGTGCTACCCTTCTTTGTCCCTTCCTGGAGATGGTACGGCTGGGGCGGGGAACCCGCCGTGGTGTTGATGGGAGGAGATAAAAGGGGGAGACGCCCTCGCCACAAGGTCTTCGGTCTTCGGTCTTCGGGGATCATCTCGTCACGCACCCAGGCACCTTCGGCCTGGGTGCGGGCGGTTCAAGGTTCCGGCCTAGGCGCCCTAGGCCTGGCCGGAATGAAGCTGTGATTCCATCCCAGGCACCTTCAGCCTGGGATGAGGTACTATTGAGGAGGCCTGGGACCCAGTGACTCCGACTGGGTCCCGCAAGGGTGAAGTGATTCCAGGGTGCCCCTTGCGAGGGGACCCGCATCTGAGGTGAGGAGGCTGGGGAGGTCACCCGTCCGAAGATTCCGGTGCAGCGTCAACCCGGTGACGGATGGGCCTCCGGTAACTCTCTTGGAGGACATCTTCCCCTGATAGGGGCTGCAACGCAGCGGAGGTATTCGAATTAAGACTCCTGCAACCCTTGGTCATAGCGCAGGGGGTGTAGGGACCCAGATCAGTATAGTGCCTCGACCTGCTCATCCCACCGTATCCTGCCATCGCATTGCCTGTATGTGGAGATACAAAATAAAACCAAAAGTTGGACTGTGATCGGTGTATGGACTCTGTTAATGGGAGCAAAGGGTGGTTTGGTGGTTTCTGCACAACAGACTCGGTACATGCCCAAGACACACCGGCCCGAGGAAACATCAGATATTGGCCTTCACCTCACCCACAGTTATGGGGAGGACATGGGCCGTAGCGCACCTCACTCTGTCGCGTGACATACCCCTAGCTAAAGAGGACGGGGTGAGGCCGCTACAATAACAAAGCCACACTAAAATGGAGGGACATTACTGTTTTGCCTGGTATATACTATGAGTTTATTTTTTTTGTTAAACTGAGTGGGCTGAATGAAAAAAAAACAGAAGAGCTCAGGAGGAGTACTATCTGATGTTAGCACAGCTATCTCCCCGCTGAGCTTTTGTGTTCTGAAAGGGGGACTGCCCCCCCGCCAGAACACACCAGTCAGCCCTCGCAGCAATTGGCTGCAAGCTCTAATCAGATGTCAATCGGCAGATTTTTTTTGGCATGTCCCTTTGACAGAAAATAGTAGTTTACAAGCTTTCATAGATCAAAGTTGAGATGTATAGTGGGGTGCACTTCATATGTTCACTGTCAACGAGTTTCCTGGTCAATGATGCATCCTCAGGATGGCGCAGTTGTATTATAGTTTAATGACAAGGCAGTGCATTAATTGCACAACAGTCTCTCAGGTGGATATAGGCGCAATAGGTTCCACAACACTCGACAAACATAAAAGAGAAACAGAGCCCACAGGACAATGACACCTCTCTGTTTATAGAGGGGTGGGGGGGCCTAAAGCCCAGGTAGTTTATGTCTTCTCCCTACCAAAACCACCTTATGAGTTACTGGAAACCATCCTCAAAATAGAGAAAAACATAGCCAGCTAAAAGCTAGATGTGTGTTAGGAGTTTACCATTCATTTTCAATAGACATGTTCGGTTCGTTTCATTACGAATCGAAATTCGTACGAATTTCCTAAAATTCGTACATTTGGAAGCATTCGAAATCTGAATTGCTATGCTTCTGAATTGTATACGAAATACGAAATTTCGTTGACGAATTTTGGATCCAAATTTCGTTACAACGGAAACGTGACTGGTGTTTTGTTGACCAATCAGAGGTTTTCTTCTGCTGCTGAGTGATAGTTGGGAAAATTACCTTTTTTAATATGGGAGTGGGAGACTGGTACTGGTAGTCGATGGGAGATTCAGAATCAGACAAAATAAGAATGTTCGTTAATATCATTTTATTATTAGCATAATATTTACGATTATTCGTTATGATGAAGTTAAATTACCTTTTTTGAATATTTGAAATGGGAGTCACCAGTAGGGTCCGTAGTTTCAATTTGAACATCGTTTGAACATCGTTTGAGCGTTGTGGGAGCCCCTCATAATGAGCACAGCAGGGGTACAGCCCCAGGAGGAAGTCAGCACAGCACAGAGATGGTGGGAGCCCCTCATAATGAGCACAGCAGGGGTACAAACCCAGGAAAGTCAGCACAGCACAGGGATGGTGGGAGCCCCTCATAATGAGCACAACAGGGGTACAAACCCAGGAAGTCAGCACAGCACAGGGATGGTGGGAGCCCCTCATAATGAGCACAGCAGGGGTACAAACCCAGGAAGTCAGCACAGCACAGGGATGGTGGGAGCCCCTCATAATGAGCACAGCAGAAGTACAGCCCCAGGAGGAAGTCAGCACAGCACAGGGATGGTGGGAGCCCCTCATAATGAGCACATGGCTGCTATGCACAGCTGCTCCAGGGGTCACCGGGGATGTGCGGGGTCACTGGAAATTGTTTGGTGTTACCGCGCATGTGCCCTCCGCACATCCCCGATGACCCCGAACAGTGGGGGGGATCTATCGAAACTGGAGCAGGCGAAAACTGGAGTAGCTGTGCATGGCAGCCATGTGCTCATTATGAGGGGCTCCCACCATCCCTGTGCTGTGCTGACTTCCTGGGTTTGTACCCCTGCTGTGCTCATTATGAGGGGCTCCCACCATCCCTGTGCTGTGCTGACTTTCCTGGGTTTGTACCCCTGCTGTGCTCATTATGAGGGGCTCCCACCATCCCTGTGCTGTGCTGACTTTCCTGGGTTTGTACCCCTGCTGTGCTCATTATGAGGGGCTCCCACCATCTCTGTGCTGTGCTGACTTACTCCTGGGGATGTACCCCTGCTGTGCTCATTATGAGGGGCTCCCACATGGCAGCCAATCAGCTTCTTTCTTTCATTTTCAAATATTAACGGAACGAACTGAAGAGAAGCTGATTGGTTGCTATGGGCAACTGCTCCAGATTCTGTTTGCTCCAATTTTGATAAATTTCCCTAAATGTCTTTGTATCTGTTCTAGCAATCATATGTGTAAATGAGAAGAATGGTGGGGGCACTGGGGGGGAGGGGAGGGGGGTAATTGAGGAACCTGGACTTGGGGCAGCAGAGAGTAGATGTGACCCAGCCAGGATAAGGGGAGATCTGAGAGAGAATCTCTTTTCATTTGTTCTGTTCTATAGACTTCTCTCTGTGTCCAGGCTCCTAACACTCACACTGACACACAGAACTATGACTCATCCTGCTGTATCATTCTCCACAGAGCAGAGAGGGGTGGGGGAAGGAGGGGGGAAAACAGCTAATTGCAGTTCAGATAAGAAACCCGATCCTGTAAGAGATGGATTGAAGATATTGTGGATGGAAGTTTGAACTTCTATGCCTCTGGCCTATAAAAGAATCTATAAAATAAAGTATGAAATACAGCCCTGTGACTCCTAAGAATGCACGCACAGGCACATGTTCATCCCCCCTGCACTTCCCCATTACCACCAAAAACTCGAAATCACTTACAAAGGTGGGAAATGTCCTTTAAGTCTTGTGTTGGGGTGCTAAAGGAGGAGTGCCATATTGAGAAAGATATTTTTGCTTTTTAAATTCATCATAACGAATGGTTGTAATTGTTACGAAAAGTGAACGATTCTAACGAAAATTCGTATTTCGTACGAATCCAAATAGAATTTCGGACACGAATGACGAAATACGAACTAACAGCTAATACGAAACGGAACGGAATGAAACAAAACAAATTTATTGACGGTGCACATGTCTAATTTTCAAAGACATCTCAATACATTAAAGCAGCACACCTGCCTTTCAGCACACCACAACACATGGTAACTAGGAATGAGCTTCGAGTTCGAGTCGAACTCATCTTCGACTCGAATATTGCCTGTTCGCCCGTTCGCCGAACAGCGAACAAATTGGGGTGTTCGCGGCAAATTCAAAAAGTCTATTGGAGAAATCTAAAGTGCTAATTATAAAGGCTTATATGCAAGTTATTGTCATAAAAAGTGTTTGGGGACCCGGGTCCTGCCCCAGGGGACATGTATCAATACAAAAAAAAAGTTTTAAAAACGGCCGTTTTTTGGATTTGTGATTTTAATAATGCTTAAAGTGAAACAATAAAAGTGAAATATTCCTTTAAATTTCGTACATGGAGGGTGTGTATAATTTGCATGTAAAGTCGCGCATGTTTCCCGTTGCTTAGAACTGTCCCTGCACAAAATGTAATTTCTGAAGGAAAAAAAGTCATTTAAAACTCACTCGTGGCTTTTAATCAATTGTCGGCTCCCGGCAATACATAGAAAAGTCAGGTCTGGTATAGATATTAAGGGGAACCCCGCCGCAAATTTAAAAAAAAAATGCGTGTGGTTCCCCCCAAATATCCATACCAGGCCCTTCAGATCTGGCATGGATTATAAGGGGAACTCCACCCCAAATTTAAAAAAAATGCCGTGGAGTCCCCCCAAAAATCCATACCAGACCCTTATCCGAGCACGCAACCTGGCAGGCCGCAGGAAAAGAGGGGGATACGAGAGAGCACCCCCCCTCCTGAACCGTACCAGGCCACATGCCCTCAACATGGGGAGGATGTCCCCATGTTGATGGGGACAAGGGCCTCATCCCCACAACCCTTGCCCGGTGGTTGTGAGGGTCTGCGGGCAGGGGGCTTATCGGAATATGGAAGACCCCTTTAACGAAGGGGACCCCCAGATCCCGGCCCCCCCTATGTGAATTGGTAAGGGGTACATTGTACCCCTACCATTTCACTATGAAAGTGTAAAAAAATGTAAAAAAAAACACACAAACACCTTGGAAAAGTCCTTTATTAAAAAAAAAAACATTCCAGCGATGAAATCCAGTGTCCCGCGGCGATCCGATATCCAGCGCTGTCCGTCATTGGCTGAGCCTGAGCGGACCTGATGGGGAACTTCCTCCGCAGTCTATTAAATGTATAGACCCGCCCCTTCTAAAGTTCCCCATCAGGTCCGCTCAGCCAATGAATAGGTGTAAGGCTAAGCGGACCAGATGCGGAACGTGAGAAGGGGCGGGTCTATTCATGTATTACACAGTGAAGGAAGTTCCCCATCAGGTCCGCTCAGGCCAATGACGTAGGCGGGGTCTGACATACGGAGGGGGCAGACCTGATGGGGAACTTCCTTCACTGTGTAATTCATGAATAGACCCGCCCCTTCTCATGTTCCGCATCTGGTCCGCTTAGCCTTACACCTAGTCATTGGCTGAGCGGACCTGATGGGGAACTTTAGAAGGGGCGGGTCTATACATTTAATAGACTGCGTAGGAAGTTTCCCATCAGGTCCGCTCAGGCTCAGCCAATGACGGACAGCGCTGGATATCGGATCGCCGCGGGACACTGGATTTCATCGCTGGAATGTTTTTTTTTTTTAATAAAGGACTTTTCCAAGGTGTTTGTGTGGTTTTTTTTTTAAATTTTTTACACTTTCTTCGTGAAATGGTAGGGGTACGTTGTACCCCTTACCAATTCACATGGGGGGGGGGCGGGATCTGGGGGTCCCCTTTGTTAAAGGGGTCTTCCAGATTCTGATAAGCCCCCTGCCCGCAGACCCCCACAACCACCGGGCAAGGGTTGTGGGGATGAGGCCCTTGTCCCCATTAACATGGGAACATCCTCCCCATGTTGAGGGCATGTGGCCTGGTACGGTTCAGGAGGTGGGGGCGCTCTCTCATCCCCCCCTCATTTCCTGCGGCCTGCCAGGTTGCGTGCTCGGATAAGGGTCTGGTATGGATTTTTGGAGGGACTCCACGCCATTTTTTTTTTATTTGGGGTGGAGTTCCCCTTAAAATCCATGCCAGATCTGAAGGGCCTAGTATGGATATTTGGGGGGAACCGCACACATTTTTTTTTTAATTTGCGGCGGGGTTCCCCTTAATATCTATACCAGACCTGAAGGGCCTAGTAATTGAATTTGGGGGGACCCCCACGCTTTTAAAAAAAAAAAAATTATCAATGACTTTTCTATGTATTGCCGGGAGCCGACAATTCATTATAGCCGCGAGTGAAGCCTCATACACACGGCCGAGTTTCTCGTCGTAAAACAAACGTCGTTTTTCTTGTCGGTTTTCTTGTCAAGTTTGACGAGATTCTTGTGAAGCTTTGCTTGCATACACACTGTCATTTCAAAATCTCGTCGGTCTAAAAACGCGGTGACGTACAACACGTACGACGGCAGTATAAAGGGGAAGTTCCATTTTCATGCCGTCCTCCCTTGGGCTGCTTTTGCTAATCTCGTGTTTCCGCGTGTTAGTTAAAGTTTGGGAAGAGACGATTCGCGTTTTTCAAACTTCGTGCTTTCAGTTCTTTTTCTGCGGTTCAGTTGGTGCTTGTGGGTTCGTATCTTGTCTATCAGGGCGAGTAGTCAGGTCGTATCTGTTTTACAGTGCGTTCTTGTCCGCTCGTTTATGATTTTCAGGTCGTTCTTCATAGGCCTTGCTGTTCTTCAGTGCGTTCTGTTTAGTTCGTTCTGTTCAGACGACCATTTCTTAGCCATGTTGCGGATACGTTCTCATCGTAGAGATCGTGTTGTGCACCGACTTTGTGTCTGTTGGTCTTCTTGTATTGGACCAAGACGAGTCTATGAACAGGGTGAGGAGGAGTTCATGGACCAAGAATTGGTTGGTCCAGCGCGACCAATTCTCTCACATGCCTCTGCTGCGGGAGATCGTGGAGAATAATCCTGAGGACTACAGGAATTTTCTGCGGATGTCTGACCCCGTATTTCAGCATCTGTTGGCTTTGGTGTCCCCCTATATTACCAGGCAGGACGCCATTATGCAGGAAGCCATCAGTGTTGAGCAGAGGCTCATCGCCACGTTGCGCTACCTGGCGACAGGGAGAAGTCTGCAGGACCTGAAGTTCACCACAGGCATCTCCCCCCAGGCTCTGGGCATCATAATCCCAGAGACATGTTCTGCTATCATCCAAGTCCTGCAGGATGACTATATGAGGGTAAGTTTTCGTATATAATATCACATTCTCTGTATTTAATGCATTATGATGTATTGTATTTCTTTCATGCTTCCCTAATTAGCATGATTGTAATATGCTGAGAATGTCCCCTTTGTCCCCATGCATGCTGTCCTTTTTTTAAGTCATTTTTGGGCCTACATGCATTGTTACCTTTACTTACCTCTCCAGCATGCTTTCCTGGGCCCAAACACATCTAGCCTAGTCTGTTAACAATGTATTTTTGCAGATCCCTTGTAGCCCCCCCCCTCCAATTCTTAATTAAATTTCCTGATTGTGAAATTTGTGGGGTCCCAAACACATCTAGCCCCCCCCAAAGAAAATAAATGGGCCATCAGAGGGGGGTGAGCAATGTGCAAATTGTGAATTTGGTTATATTTTTTTACTAATCCTTAACCAAAATGTTATACTTATGTTGGCCACGAATGTTTTTGTCTAATCTGCTTGCAAAGTTATTAGCAAAAGTCCTTAATTTTTTTCTTGTTTGATTCCCCAGCTTCCTTCCACGCCACAGGAATGGCAGACTGTGGCATTGGAGTTTGCCAGGCGGTGGGACTTCCCCAACTGCGGAGGAGCCATTGACGGAAAGCACGTCCGCATCGTGCCACCACCCCGTTCTGGCTCCTTTTTTTACAACTACAAGGGGTTTCATAGTATTGTGCTGATGGCGGTGGTGTCAGCACAGTATGAATTCCTCTATGTGGATGTGGGGAAGAATGGCCGGATGTCGGATGGGGGAGCCTTCGCCCAGACGGAGTTTGCCCTTCGTCTACAGAGTGATGACCTTGCATTGCCACCGGATGCAGGGAATGTGGAATGACTCCCCTTTGTGTTTTTGGCTGATGAAGCCTTTGGCCTGGGTCGGCATCTCATGAGGCCTTTCCCCCAGAGGACCCTCACCCCGGAGAGGAGGGTCTTCAACTACCGGCTGGCCAGAGCCCGAAGAGTTGTGGAGAATGCCTTCGGGATAATGGCCAGCCGGTTCCGTCTTTTTCTGACTCCTATTAATCTTGCGGAGTACAAATTGAACTATATTGTGTTTTGTTGTTGTCTACTGCACATTTTTTTGAGGAAGAAATCTCCTACATATATGGCCACAGTTGGGCCCGAGCCAGGACTTGCTGCGGATAATGCCCTGCCGGGCCTGGAACCTGTCCGTGCTGGCTTGCCCCCCCAAAGTGCCCGTGCAATCAGGCAGAAATATGTTGATTATTTCATGGGTAGGGGGGCCATTCCAATGCCAGAGAATCTGTCCGAATTATAATTTTGCTGTAAAAAACTCAAAAAATCAAATCAACTTTCAATTATTAGTTTTGCTTTGTTTATATTTGAGGTGTGTGCTACTTTTTCTAAGTGTACTTGTAGTGCCAAGTGTATTTTCCTTAGTAAACAACAAACATTTCACTGCTAACAACAAAACTAAATCCCAAAAAAGTTAGAGTGGTTTAAAAAAAAAAAAAAAAATTTTTGTATTTTCTTGTATTTTACTCAATCACACATATGGTTAGGTATACATTTTTGGTGTCTGAACATTTTAGAAACACATTTTCGCCTTTTCACCTAACATGGCAAATTTTGCTGCTAATGAACTTAGAAAAAATCTCCTCAACATTCCTCCAAATACAACAATGTTAAACGTTTTGTCCACAAAAATGTCTATCTGCCCTTCCTCAAAAATGGAGTGTTGTCACCCCTGAACCTGACAAATTTAGAAGATGCACACATTTTTAGGGGGGGGGGGGACTAGGTTAGTTACTTCCTCATCCCTCTCGTCAACATGTACTACCCGCCATCATGGGGGATCATTCAACATGTTTTGGGGGGGCAACCCCTTCTTCCTTTCTCCTACTTGAGTTGTGAGGAAGAGGTTGCACCCCCAAAACACATACATGGAGATCCCGTGATGGCAGATAGCACATGTTGACCCACTGTGTGCATCTTCTAAATTTGTTTGTGCAACAAAGTGCTACAAAAGTGAACACAAACTTGAGATTAAAAGGTTTTTTTAAGTCTATTCTCCCCAACACATCTATGATGTCCTTAAATGCATTCTCCAGATCCTGAATCCTTTTTTTTAATGAAGTCCAGTTGAGTACTACAATCCATTACTTGTTGTATGAGTCTTTGTGCACCATCCCTGGAGAATCGTGAACTTTCAGCAAAATCTTCATCCCCTAAAATAGAAATAAAAATATAACAATCTCCAGGCCTACATCTCGTAAACCTGAAGCTGGGGTGACAGATACTGACCTGTTGTAGTGACAAGTTCCACCACCTCCTCCACCTCTCCTTCCTCGACTTCTCCTTCCTCCACCTCTCCTTTATCTAATTCGACATCCTCCACATTCTCAGGTTGGGCTTGTTGGGGAGGTTGGGGTTCTTTAGGAGGTGTGGGCTTCCTGGGCTCCGAGGAGTGGTGTCCTCCCAGTCTTCTCTCCCCTATGAGATTCAAACAAATGGAACACTTAACACACACATATATGAAGTCATAACTAGGAATATGAAACATTGCTTGCAGGTGGGTTACACTTGTCTGTTTAGGCCCAGTTCCAAGATGAAGACCAGATTCGAGAACTATACAAAGCTAAAAAACAGACCTTTTGGTGACAATTTTATCACATGCCCCCACCCCCAGTACCCACTGTAGCACCTGTGGTGGACACCCTAAAAAGGTTCTTATGGCGGCCCACACTATAGTGCTCCTGTGAGTGCAGATGTGTAAACAACTGCTGAGTGTCCTCTCCTTTATATTGATTCAAGTTTGCATTTCATTCTAGTTTCAAACACATCATCTAGACAACAATGTCATAACATTTAGTGATTTTAAACATACATTTATTTTTGGAAATAAAAAAGAACGGATATTGCCAAATCATCGTATGTAGTGTGCAAACGATGTGTCTATATCGACCGATTACTGTGCCCACTAAATTGTAGAAGATGTCATTTATGAATGTTAATTAAGAAAAAAACAGAACAGGGAGCAACATGCAAGTTGTGAAATACAACAATAGGGACACAGGAGAAGTACTTACTTTTTTTAAGCATTCTGTTAATGCTCCTTAACTGCTCCGGCTCCCTCAGTTTGAGGTCAGACCACCTCTTTCTGAGCTGGTCCTTGGATCTTTTCACACCGAAATTCTTCTTTAGACTTTTCACTACTTTCTTCATAATTTTGTCCTTCCGAAGATTAGGGTGGGAATACGGCCCATGCTTTGCATCATAATCAGAATTGTTTAATATGGCCACCATTTCCGCCATCTCCTCAAAGGACATATTAGATGCCTTGTAGCGCCTCCTTGTTTGTGAGGTTTCCCCCTCTGGGCTTGTCTCCTCATTGGAATTCTCTGAATTCACAGACACCTGCTGTGACTCCGCCATGTCGCCTGCGCGTCGAAAGAGAAGGGGCGGGGAAACATCGAGAAAAGACCGTCATGGGCGGGCGACGTGTGTCACGCATGCGTAGCGTATATAAAGCTAACACACACATGTGACGTACCTACGTTCTGTGTGCGGCCGAAGGAGTTTAGAGTGCCGAACGTTAGACCGAAGGTATAATTTCCTAATTGGTACATCAGTGGCCTATACTTCATAGAGATTGGAGAGGCATATATGGGCATAAAGATTTCACGAGTTTAGAGTGTGATTGACATTTTTAATTATGTCTGGTGTTTTGGCTTGCAGAAAGAATGAATGTGTTTGGGGAAAAAGAATTTCTATCGGAATTCATTGACAGATTAAGGGAGCTGCCCGCTCTGTGGGAGACCAAAAATCCACAGCATAAATAAAAGGGGTTCGGAGAGCAGTGCTGGGGAGCCTGCTCCCATTTGTGCAGACCAGGGTGCCCCATGCAACCATTGAGCAGCTTGACACCAAAATTGGGACCTTGAGAGGAACATATAGGACTGCGCGCAATCGTGTCCTGGCATCTCAGAGGTCAGGAGCAGCAGCAGGGGAGGTATATGTCCCACATTTGTGGTACTACGACAGGTTGGCCTTTCTGAATGACCACATTACAGCAAGGGAATCACTGTCCAGCCTTCCCTCCAGCCTTCCCTCCAGCCAAGATGTTCCTTCCCAGGATCAGGAGGAGCCTTCCATCTTGGATGAGGACCCAGATCTGTCCGTCTGGAGCCAGGTATAGTATTTTTATCACATTTCTTTGTCAAAAGTGAATGATGTAAAATAGATGTTAAGATGGGTAAAAAGGTAGGCAATCAAGAAAAAGGGATTGACATAGCAATAGACATTAGTGGGCAAAAAAGTGGAGGAGGAGATATGAAAATGATGGGGGCATAATGAGAGTATTATACACACACATTTTGAAGGATTTGCAACAGGCAATGATCTGAACATTGTGGGGCTGCTTTAAGAACAGGTAATCCACTTTGCACTACAAGTGTAAACTACAAGTGCAAAGAGCACTTAAAATTTCACCAAAAAAGAACTTGGAAGTAAAGGCGCTGTAAATCAGAGGGGGAGATCGGAAATGAGGGGAAGCTCTGCTGATTTTAATCTCCAATCATGTTTAAGCTAAATTTATGCTTTTGCTTTGCCTTGCATGTCCCCCTCAGATCTCCAGCGACTGCACTTCCAAGTCCACTTTCCAAGCAATTACAAGTGCACTTGTAGTTTGCACTTGTATTGCAAAGTGGATTTGCCTTTACAAACTAATCCCCTGTGTGTGATTGATGAAAACAAAATCTAAAATATTTCCCTTTTTTTACACAGGAGGAGGTCAGCCAAGATGAGAGGGCGGAAAATGTCAGGCAGGAGGAGGCTGGGCTTAGTGGCAGAGAGGAGGTGCCTGGTCCAAGTGGCAGAGAGGAGGTGGCTGGTCCAAGTAGTAGGACAAGTTGTCAGGTGCCACCAATCCACATGCCACCAAGAAGGGGCAGGAGGGATAGGGCTGTGAGTGTGGCAGCACTGGCCCTCATTAAAGAGGCCCATGCCACCCTCCAGCAGCCCCCAACCCCTGATGATAGCTATGCGGCATTGGTGGGCATGAAAATGGCCCAGATGCAAAATGAACAGAGGCTACTTTGTGAGTCCCTGCTTATGACCCTTTTAAATAAGGGGTTGAGGGGCAGACTCACAGAGAGCACTGTTATCTGTGACCACGGCCATCCTCCTGCACCTTCCTATTCTCCTCCACCTCCTTCTTCTCCACCTCCACCTCCAATTTCACAACCTCCTCCTTCCTCTTCTCCAGCTCCACCTCCACCTCCAATTTCACAACCTCCTCCTTCCTCTTCTCCAGCTCCACCTCCTTCTTCTCCAGCTCCACCTCCTCCTCCTGACATGAGTACACCTCCTGAGGCACAGCCTCCAGCCAGGCAGACAAGGAAGGCTGCAGAGAAGGCTGCAGAGAAGGCTGCAGGCAAGCCTACCCAGAAGGCTGCAGGGAAGCGGAGCAAGAAGACCAGGAAGTGATTCCCTTGCTGCAATGTGGTCAGACAGAAGGCAGCCTGTTGTAGTTCCCCAGGCTTGGGACATGTATCTAACCTGCTGCTGTTCCTGACCTCTGGGAGTCCAAGACCAGATTGTGCTCAGTAATGTATGTGCTTCTCAAGGTTCCAATTTTGGTGTCCACACAGTCGCACAAATTGCAGCAGGCTCTCCAGCGCTGCCTTCTAGTTGGTTATTATTATTTTGTATACTAGAATAAATGTTTTTTTTGTGTTCCAGTTAATACTTGCCTATGTGCTTTTGTTAAAGCTACATATTTAGCTGGTGAGTAGGCAGGTAATTTTATAAAACTCCAAAGCTAGAATTTAAATGCCACAGATAACACCCAAAAAACGCCTTGCAAAACAAAAAAAGAGGATAATTTAATACTATTTATGTCAAATTTGCACCGGATAAAAAAAAAAGGAGAACACTAAAAATTAAAGAAGATTTTAAAATGTATATCTGAATAAAAACATACTAATTAATAAAAAAAAAAAAAAAATCTTGCTCGACCAACTAAAATAACATATTCATGAGATCTGCATTCAGAAATGTTGGTAAAAATTAGTCCTAAATATGCGTGAATATCTGCAGCCAAAAAAGATCAAAATTGCACATCATCATTGTAGTATTCTAAAGAAGATTTAAATGTGCAGCATTTAAACGTGCCTAAAATTGGTAATGCGTGACGAGTGTGCTATCTCCATTCAAAACGCTCGTTTTACAAGAAGGTGCGCTCCCGTCTCATATTGAGTCTGACCATGCGCGGTTTTTGAAGACTCTGAAAAGCATACACACGAACGGTTTTCTCATCCAAACACAGTCTGACAAGAATCACGGCGAGAAAAAATGAGACTCCGACGAGAAAAAAGACCGTCTTTTTTCTCGTCGAGATTTTGGACAGTTTTCTCGACGAGAAAGCATACACACGAACAGTTTTCTCGACCAAAAAAGACAAGAAAACTGTTGGGAGAGCTTTTTTGCCGAGAAAACTGGTCATGTGTACGCGGCCTGAGTTTTAAATGACTTTTTTTCCTTCAGAAATGACATTTTGTGCAAGGACAGTTCTAAGCACGGGAAACATGCGTGACTTTACATGCATATCATATACACATCCTAGGTACAAAATTTAAAGGAAAATTTCACTTTTATTTTTTCATTTTAAGCATTATTAAAATCACTGCTCCCGTAAAAACATCAATTTTTAAAACTTTTTTTTGCATTGATACATGTCCCCTGGGGCAGAACACTTTTTAGGACAATAACTTGCATATTAGCTTTTATAATTAGCACTTTAGATTTCGAACGTTCGAGTCCATTGTATTTAATAGGGTTCTAAAGTTCACGCGAACATTCTGTCTGTTCGCAGGTTCTGATGTGAACTGAACGGGGGGGGGTGTTGGGCTCATCCCTGATGGTAACACATTACCACGCATTGTGGTGCACTGCATTAATAATAATTGTATTGCATTGTACTTGCATTCCGGCAACTGGTTGTAGTACAGAAATGATTTGTTTTATTTCTTTCACATTATCATAACTTTTTTGTGCTGTCCATCCCTTTATTTTTTATATGTTTTTTCTCTGGTCTTTTATAATGGATCTTGTTGAGAGAAATGTCAGTCATGGCACAATTCATTTTCAAAGGGGATTGTGGAAGCACAAATATGAAAGCATTGATTTGTGAGAGGGTGGTACATTCACTTTGCTGCTCCTTAGTGATATCAGAGGCCACACTTGAGGCCCCTTTTATCAAGAATGTTGACGAATGGAAGGTTAGTTGTGCACAAAAGAACTTAAAAATAGGACCCTTTAGTTGCATATGAATTACTTTGGCAATCTAACCTTATGCTACTGATATAGCTCAGCTATTTACACTGGATTACTGACATGTGGGAGCATAGTAATACAGTACTGTATTTTCCTCTTCACCTTTGAATGGATGGAATAATGCCTACTTGCATAGAGATTTTCATATGTCTATAAAATCCCCATTTGATTTATTTTCAGGAGGTGATCAAGGGCTTGATTGCCACAAAAGATGCTTGAATCCAGAGTTTTGGTAATTTATCACCACCTTAATTCTTTTTAAGAGATTACAATGAGAATCAATATACATTGTAGTTGCTCTCTTTTTAATTTTTAAACCACTATGCTGCCCCATGATTGCTATAGATGGTTCCCCATGTTTGCTAGAGAGTCCATGTTATGCAGTAAACTCCTTGCAATCTCCTTGCAAGGAAAAATGGCAAAGTGTCACCAGCACAGTGGGATTATGCAAAAGATAAGAACATTCATTATTGCAGACTAAAGCCCCGTACACACGATCGGTTTAACCGATGAAAACCGTCCGATGGATTGTTTTCATCAGACAAACCGATCATGTATGGGACCCATTGGTCTTTTTTCCATCGGTTTTAAAAAATAGAACATGTTTTAAATTTTTCCGATGGATCAAAAACCGATAGAAAATACTGATCGTCTGTGGGGAACTCCATCGGATAAAAAACCAACGCATGCTCAGAATCAAGTCGACGCATGCTCAGAATCAAGTCGACGCATGCTCAGAAGCATTGAACTTAATTTTTCTCGGCTCATCGGAGTGTTTTACGTCACCGCGTTTGGGACGGTCGGTTTTTGGACTGATGGTGTGTGGCCAAGACTGATGAAAAACAGTTTCATCTGATTTCTGATGGACAAATCCATCGGAAATCCGATCGTGTGTACAGGGCTTCATAGTGCAATGTTTAAAGACTGCAAAAGTACACCTTCATTAATGCAGGAGTGACCCCACAAAAGACCCCTTCATCAAGGCAGTAGTTATGTCCTGGAAAAAAATAAGAAGAAACTGCGCTTAAAGTGTACGAATCAAGCAAATGAATTGCCTGAAAAAAGAAAAAAATATATTAGGAGAAGCAGCAACTAGTCTGAAAACAATCATCAGTGAGTACAAATAAGAAAAAATATATAGTCGCGCTAACTTATGAATTTGAACATAAGCCCATCACTGGGTAACTGAAAAAATCCAAATATCAACAGTGATAACATATAAAAAGCTAAGTGAAAAACAATATATAATCTATGTGAACAGATAATTAACAGAGAATTAACTGTGAATAAAAAATTGGTTATTGTCCAAAAATACTGTAGAGCAGAAAAACCCCTTAAAGTTCATATTCAAAAATCCATAATGAAAAAAACACCCGTGAGGCGATATCCAAAATTAATAAAGAAATGAAGAAGGAAAGGATTCAGATGTTCTTAGACTTAAATTCGTGACTTTCACCACCACCAGTAGAAGTTACTGCTTACCGAACAGCGATGGTCCCCTATGACGGAGGACCTCAAACAGCCTTAAGTAATGCTCAGTGAAGCCTCCAGAGTGTAGCCAGTGGTAAACCTCAGTTGTTTTAATAGCCCGACAGCTCATATAGCATCATACAGGTATTCAACATGGACCATGAAAAAAGGGGGGGACACTAGATAGTGTAAAATCCTTGGTGAACATTTATTTAAATAATGAAAACATACTCACAAGAGCAGTTAAAAAGACAGCTTAAAAGTATCACAACGCCGACCGGTCAATTGGCGCTGGCACACACACGTCCGTGGAAGTCGAGAAATGGAGGGTGACGTCAGCACAAAGCCCAGGGCAGGATACGAGCTTTGTGCTGACGTCACCCTCCATTTCTCGACTTCCACGGACGTGTGTGTGCCAGCGCCAATTGACCGGTCGGCGCTGTGATACTTTTAAGCTGTCTTTTTAACTGCTCTTGTGAGTATGTTTTCATTATTTTAATAAATGTTCACCAAGGATTTTACACTATCTAGTGTCCCCCCCTTTTTTTCATGGTCCATGTTGAATACCTGTATGATGCTATATGAGCTGTCGGGCTATTAAAACAACTGAGGTTTACCACTGGCTACACTCTGGAGGCTTAACTGAGCATTACTTAAGGCTGTTTGAGGTCCTCCGTCATAGGGGACCATCGCTGTTCGGTAAGCAGTAACTTCTACTGGTGGTGGTGAAAGTCACAAATTTAAGTCCAAGAAGATTTGAATCCTTTCCTTCTTCATTTCTTTATTAATTTTGGATATCGCCTCACGGGTGTTTTTTTCATTATGGATTTTTGAATATGAACTTTGAGGGGTTTTTCTGCTCTACAGTATTTTTGGACAATAACCAATTTTTTATTCACAGTTAATTCTCTGTTAATTATCTGTTCACATAGATTATATATTGCTTTTCACTTAGCTTTTTATATGTTATCACTGTTGATATTTGGATTTTTTCAGTTACCCAGTGATGGGCTTATGTTCAAATTCATAAGTTAGCGCGACTATATATTTTTTCTTAGTAGTTATGTCCTGCCTTGATGAATGGGTCCATTGCATCTGAAATGTCACACTTAGAGTCTGTGACATTACATGTTCCTTTCTTTTGCATAATCCTGGTGTGCTAGTGACAATTTGCCATTTTATGATTGCTATAGATCCTTGAAGAAGAGACACTTCTTATGAAAACTGAGCAGGATATAGGTAATATGGGCTAGATTCTCAAATGAAAAAATTGTATCTCTTAAGATAGTTCACAATAAGTAGGTAGATAGACTGAACAAGAATTTACAGGAAATCATCAACACAATTAAATGTATCAAAAACTGTTTACCTTCAGGAAGAAAGATATTCACTAAAATTGCAGCACCAGACAAAATTAAGGCAGAGGCCTGCAGAACACGGCGCCCAACATAATTAATCACAAAATAAGAGAAAAACTTGGCTGGTATGTCAACAGTGCCAAAAATGACTTGAATGATATAAATGCTAAACCCAAATTTCTGAAGGTCCATGGCAAGACCATAGTAGGCAAAACTGGTAGAGAACCTGGTTAAGGAAAGAAATGGACATAAGAAGTCTGAAGTTTCCATCAGATGCTAGTGATGTTACTAATAACAATGTAAAATAAATATAGATGACTCATTAGTGGCCTCCACAGAAACTGCAGGTCTGTAAAATAGGAAAAGCCCACTCTCATTAAGCAGTTGGATGTTTATAAGCTCTGCTTGCTGATAGTATAATGAGTTGGAGGGTTTGGATATATTTTGTGTTAAACATTAAACTGCATAGAAAGTCCATACGAGAGTCCAGACCAACAAACAATTAAACACTTGGTCCCATATTCTCTGTGTGAATGCAGTGTTGTTTCTCAAGGAGCAGGGATGAGCCGAACACCCCCCTGTTCGGTTCGCACCAGAACCTGCGAACAGACAAAATGTTCGTGTAAACTTTAGAACCCTATTAAATACAATGGACTCGAACGTTCGAAATCTAAAGTGTTAATTATAAAGGCTAATATGCAAGTTATTGTCCTAAAAAGTGTTTGGGGACCCGGGTCCTGCCCCAGGGGACATGTATCAATGCAAAAAGAAGTTTTAAAAACGGCCGTTTTTTCGGGAGCAGTGATTTTAATAATGCTTAAAATGAAAAAATAAAAGTGAAATATTCCTTTAAATTTCGTACCTGGGGGGTGTGTATGATATGCATGTGAAGTGGCGCATGTTTCCCGTGCTTAGAACTGTCCCTGCAAAAAATGTAATTTTTGAAAGAAAAAAATGCATTTAAAACTCACTCGCGGCTATTAATGAATTGTCGGCTCCCGGCAATACATACAAAAGTCATTGATAAAAAAAAAAAAAAGCGTGGGGGTTCCCCAGAATTCAATTACCAGGCCCTTCAGGTCTGGAATGGATATTAAGGGGAACCCCGCTGCAAATTTAAAAAAAAATTGACGTGGGGTTCCCCCAAATATCCATTCCAGGCCCTTCAGATCTGGCATGGATTTTAAGGGGAACTCCACCCCAAATTTAAAAAAAAATGGCGTGGAGTCCCCCTAAAAATCCATACCAGACCCCTTATCCGAGCACGCAACCTGGCCGGCCGCAGGGGAAAAGGGGGGGACGAGAGAGCGGCCCCCCCTCCCTCCTGAACCGTACCAAGCCACATGCCCTCAACATGGGGAGGATGTCCCCATGTTGATGGGGACAAGGGCCTCATCCCCACAACCCTTGCCCGGTGGTTGTGGGGGTCTGCGGGCGGGGGGCTTATCGGAATCTGGAAGACCCCTTTAACAAAGGGGACCCCCAGATCCCGGCCCCCCCTATGTGAATTGGTAAGGGGTACATTGTACCCCTACCATTTCACGAAGAAAGCGTAAAAAATTTTTAAAAAAAAACACACAAACACCTTAAAAATGTCCTTTATTAAAAAAAAAAAAAAACATTCCAGCGTTGAAATCCAGTGTCCCGCGGCGATCCCGATGTCCAGCGCTGTCCTTCATTGGTTGTGCCTGAGCGGACCTGATGGGGAACTCCCTCTCAGTATTTTAAATGTATAGACCCGCCCCTTCTAAAGTTCCCCATCAGGTCCGCTCAGCGGACCAGATGCGGAACATGAGAAGGGGCGGGTCTATACATGTATTACCAAAGTGAGAGCAGTCCCCCATCAGGTCCGCCCCCTCGGTATGTCGGACCCGCCTTCGTCATTGGCTTGAGCGGGGAACTTCCTTCACTATGTAAATTTAAATTTACATAGTGAAGGAAGTTCCCTGCTCAAGCCAATGACGTAGGCGGGTCCGACATACCGAGAGGGCGGACCTGATGGGGAACTTCTCTCACTTTGGTAATACATGTATAGACCCGCCCCTTTTCATGTTCCGCATCTGATCGCTGAGCGGACCTGATAGGGAACTTTAGTAGGGGCGGGTCTATACATTTAAAACACTGAGAGGGAGTTCCTCATCAGGTCCGCTCAGGCACAACCAATGAAGGACAGCGCTGGACATCGGGATCGCCGCGGGACACTGGATTTCACCGCTGGAATGTTTTTTTTTTGGTTTTTTTTTAAATAAAGGACTTTTTTAAGGTGTTTGTGTGTTTTTTTAAATGTTTTTTTACGCTTTCTTCGTGAAATGGTAGGGGTACAATGTACCCCTTACCAATTCACATAGGGGGGGGCCGGGATCTGGGGGTCCCCTTTGTTAAAGGGGTCTTCCAGATTCCGATAAGCCCCCCGCCCGCAGACCCCCACAACCACCGGGCAAGGGTTGTGGGGATGAGGCCCTTGTCCCCATCATCATGGGGACATCCTCCCCATGTTGAGGGCATGTGGCTTGGTACGGTTCAGGAGGGAGGGGGGGCCGCTCTCTCGTACCCCCCTTTTCCCCTGCGGCCGGCCAGGTTGCGTGCTCGGATAAGTGGTCTGGTATGGATTTTTAGGGGGACTCCACGCCATTTTTTTTTAAATTTGGGGTGGAGTTCCCCTTAAAATCCATGCCAGATCTGAAGGGCCTGGAATGGATATTTGGGGGAACCCCACGTCAATTTTTTTTAAAATTTGCGGCGGGGTTCCTCTTAATATCCATTCCAGACCTGAAGGGCCTGGTAATTGAATTCTGGGGAACCCCCACGCTTTTTTTTTTTTTTAATCAATGACTTTTGTATGTATTGCCGGGAGCCGACAATTCATTAATAGCCGCGAGTCAGTTTTAAATGCATTTTTTTCTTTCAAAAATGACATTTTTTGCAGGGACAGTTCTAAGCACGGGAAACATGCGCCACTTCACATGCATATCATACACACCCCCCAGGTACGAAATTTAAAGGAATATTTCACTTTTATTTTTTCATTTTAAGCATTATTAAAATCACTGCTCCCGAAAAAACGGCCGTTTTTAAAACTTCTTTTTGCATTGATACATGTCCCCTGGGGCAGGACCCCGGTCCCCAAACACTTTTTAGGACAATAACTTGCATATAAGCCTTTATAATTAGCACTTTAGATTTCTCCCATAGATTTTTCGAATTTGCCGCGAACACCCCAATTTGTTCGCTGTTCGGCGAACGGGCGAACAGGCAATGTTCGAGTCGAACATGAGTTCGACTCGAACTCGAAGCTCATCCCTATCAAGGAGTATAAGGGACTTGCTGCATTCCTTATTGTTTTGGATAATAATGTGTGGTATTACCTAATAATACACCGTGGCAAACAATTTGATTTTGGCAATGGCTACTTGTGCTCTGTTGGTTATGAGGGCTTTCAAAATAGTTTACGTGAATGACCAGTGAAATATGTTTAAAAATAAGCAGCAAGTCCATCTGTGTTTTTACTAACACTAAAGCTGGCCATATACCTTACAATTTTCTTATTCAATTTTCTTTAGATTTACCTTCAACTATGTAGTACAAGGGCCTGCCTGATTGCATACAAATTAAAAGAGTTTAGGTTTGACCTCCTATTTATATGGTTTTGGTAAATCTAATGGAAAGTTGTACAAGAAAATTGTATAATGTATGGCCAGCCTTAGATGGGTTGCTATTACTTTTCAGGTTGCAGCTTTTACTCGATAAATCACATTTTAAATCACTTGTGAGGTTGTACCCCTAAAACAATCAAATTTCACACAACACTTATGCATCTTTATATAATTATTGGGTCTGTGTTATATAGCCAGACTGTGAAAAAAACAATAGTGTAAAAAATAACCAGCTCATCTGATGCAATCTAATATTGGGCTAAGAAGTGACTACATATGACCATCTACCAGACCTAATTTAATTTTAATTTTGTGATGCGTTACAAACTTGCAATAGCTCAGAGATTTGTCAGCCAGACTGTGTAACAGGGAGAATATGCCCCTTCGTGTGAATGGTGAGGAAATCAGGTAAAAGTGTCAACTGTTTAAATTGAAGTGATATCAATTTAAAATATAAGCCTCCAATTCCCCCAAAAAATAACTATTATATCATCTAATGGCTGGTTTGCACTCATGTTAGGTTATAGTGCATTCAAAGTAAGGGGTGTAAATGGAGGAGCTTGCCAGCATCTCTATTCTAATTTCGGTGGAAGCCACAAGTAAGTCTAGGGTAAGTGGAGCACAATTATAATATTTATAAAACTGTGACTGACAAAAAAAAAAAAAAAACAGTGAAAGGAGCACCTTTATCTTCATATAGATACAATGACAAGGTTAGTACCTACCAAGTACAAGATATACAAATGGATATGCGACGAATCACAGGAGTCCTTATTAGGTCTATCACAGAGTAATTCGTCTTATGAGCAGCATTAATTTCTCTTTGCATGTCATATTTAATTGTCTGAAATGAAGAGTTAGAATTGTATTAATATCTAATCTTGATACAAATTGATATTTTATTGTAAAATATAAACAACAGAGTATATAAAGACTTGACAACACAAACACTGGTAGGGTATGGATGGACAAAGTGAACATACCCTGCGCCTCTCTTTAAGCAGCTGGAGTCGCAGGACTGGATGTGCAGAAAGGAACTTTATTAACCTATGATTTTCTGGTAACCCTGGAAAAACTGGCTTCTGGGAATACTATTATATGACTTCTTTTTTACCAATAAAGCGAAATGCATATAATATTAACAGACGCCATTTAAAGAGAACGTGACTTGACAACTGTTAAGCCCTGTACACACGATCGGTTTAACCGATGAAACCGTCCGATGGATTGTTTTCATCAGACAAACCGATCGTGTATGGGACCCATCGGTCTTTTTTCCATCGGTTTTAAAAAATAGAACATGTTTTAAATTTTTCCGATGGATAAAAAAACGATCGAAAACTCTGATCGTCTATGGGCAAGTCCATCGGATAAAAAACCCACGCATGCTCAGAATCAAGTCGACGCATGCTCAGAAGCATTAAACTTAATTTTTCTCGGCTCATCTGAGTGTTTTACGTCACCGCGTTTGGAACGGTCGGTTTTTTGACTGATGGTGTGTAGGGAAGACTGATGGAAGTCAGCTTCATCGGTTTTCTGATGGACAAAACCATCGGATTAGAATCCATAGGATATCCGATCGTGTGTACGAGGCTTTACCCGTCATATGCTAGAGGTTGTGTTGCCTCATTCTTGGAAGTAGGGCTAGGCACATCAATGTGCTCTACCCTATATCTAAACTAAACTAAACTTTAGCAAAATGACACAAGTGAATTGATGATGAACAACAAGCTTGGGTACCGATCTGCCCTACATAGTTATTTTACACAGATCATTTGCCATATCCATTGGTCATGTTATTAAAAAAATATACTTTAAATTATAGTATGCAGGCTTGGAAGGGCCAAAAAGGGGGCACAGAGCAGCCCTAGGAGGGAGATTTACACTCATGCCGCGTACACACGATCATTTTTCCCGTCTGGAAAAATTAAAAAAATTTTTTCGCCAAGAAAAACGATCGTCTGTGGGCTTTATGCCGTTTTTCTCGTTGAGAAAAACGGCAGGAAAAACGACGAGAAAAATTAGAACATGTTCTAAATTTTCTCATCGTTTTTTCCATAATTTTTTTCCGCGGCAGTTTTCCCATAGGGAGACACTGCCGCGGAGCCCACAGACGGTCGTTTTTCTCGACAAAGAAAAAAATGACGGGAAAAACGGTCGTGTGTGGGGGAAAATGCCGTTCCCTCATTTTTCATTTAATTTCATGTCGTGATTCACGGCGGTGTTTTCACCGCCGTGAATCACGATCGTGTGTACGCGGCATCAGAATCTGGTGCAGCTGTATATAATAGCCAATCAGCCTCTAATCTCAGCTTGTTCAATTAAGCTTTAATAATAAAATCTGGAGCCCGATTGGTTTCTCTTTATGCAATTAACCCCTTTGATGTCTTCTTTTCTATCTGTATTATTGTTTTTTGTCTTTCATTTTATTTTGTTTTGGAAATTCAGGGCCTTCAAAAATGCCTGCAAACTTTACTTTGCAGTGCAACCAAGGACTTTTTCTCTTGAGACCGTCAAGGTGGGTTTCATCCAGTGGTGTCTCCAGCTTTCATATTTAGGGGGGGCACAGGGACAAAAGTAGGGGGGCCAACTATAAAATGCAATTTATATATATATATATATATATATATATATATATATATCCTGGGGCCCTTTACTACGATCCCACAACTGGCCCTTTCACATGTTCTGCAGTGAGCTCCCTTCCTACTATAATGGGGCCACCCAGGGTGGCAGAAAACAAGAGATATATGTCTCCAGCACACCAAGAAAATATAAGGGTCCAAAGCAGTGGGAGAACTATCAGGGTTGCAAAGGTTGTCTTGCCACCGGGCCCTGGTGTTCTGCCACTGTGGGGTTCCCAGCTGTCCTGTCCCTGTTATTGACAGCCCTGGTCTGGCATCTGTCTCTTTGGCAGCAGCGGCAGTCTATTAGGACCTAGTGCTGGTGACATTATGGGTGCATGCAGGGGAAGGCTGGCACTATTGTTTATAGAGAGCCGAGCCCCCAGCTGGTCACCTAGCAGCAGTAATGCTGCATAACCTTCTCTGTTGACATGCTGAGCGGGATGTGATCCAGGTGATGTTCCCAGTCAGATCTAATAAACGCAGTATTTATTAGCATCAAGAGTACAACCACATATATATAATCAACCGTATGTTTAGCAGCCATGTGGGCTCTATGCCTGTAAAGTGTGGGCTTTGATCAATAAAATCACTGATATTTAACACTAGGATTTGACTAGGAGCATCACCTGGATTGCATCACAATCAGCATGTCAGAGAAGGCTCCACTGCTGCTAAGCAACCTGCAGGGAGCTCAACTGTCTACAACCAATAGAGATGGGCTCGGGTGTGTTTGAAATCCCACATGCCTGATCCCCCCAGGAAGCCGACACTCCACAGTGCTAATCACAGCCAGTGAGACATTTCCTGATCTGTGCAGCTGCGGACCGGGAAATGTCTCACTGCCTGTGATTAGCGCTGTGTAGTGTGGGCTTCCTGGCAGGCTATGGCATGTTGAATTTTGAACATGCCCAGCCCATCTCTAACAACAAATTGTGCTGGCCCTCCTGTACATCAGCCCCATAAAATAACCAGCACTGGGTTCCAATGTGCTGCTGCCGCTGCCATGGAGACAGAGACCAGCACTGTGAATAGCCGGGACAGGACAGCAACTCTGGTTGTTCCAGCACTGGTCCACACTGGGAGGATTCCCCCATCCACCTATAATGTGTAGATGGGGGAATTGGATCATTTCTTTTTTTTTTTCATTCAACCTAATAGTTGAATGAAAAAAGTGATCAATGTATGGGCTGCCTAAGAGCTAAGGCCAGCCATAGACAGTTTAAATCTCAGCTGGTTCAGCAGGAACTGGCTGAGATTTGAACCATTAATGAGCAGATTCTCTTATGATTATCACTAGTGGTTGCTATAGCCACTAGTGATAATCACTGTTTGTCGGGAGAATACAATTGCTGGGAAGGAGGGATATTCCCCTGTCAGCACTGTCTGTGTTGATGGGGGAATCATGCAAGTTTCTTTCCTGCAATCTGTGGATGCAGGAAATAAATTTGCACCGTATATTACCTGCCTAACTGAAAGTAAAAGTAAATTGTGAATGTCTTGAAATAACAGGAGAGGGGGAGGGAGACAGATGGGGGAGAGCAGGGATGGAGATAATGCAGTTCAGTGATTACAGTGTACTGCAGTCTGCGGTGCACACACTTACCCACAGTCCAGGCTAGAATCTCAGGCATCATTCACACACAGCCAGGAATGCTGCTGATTTTCATATTTCCCGCCCACACATCCCCTCTCTTCAGATACAGCACGCCGGGATAGTGTGGGCGGGACTGGAAGGAGGAGGAGCTGTATTCCTCCCTGCTCATATGTGAGGAGAGTGAGGGGGGTGGCTGGACTCGCTGGGCTGTGAAAGAATGTCATAGACTGACACTCGGCTCAGCTTGCAGTCACCACTCTCGAAATTTACAGGCTGTATCTCCTGTCCTAAGGACGGGAGAAATCAGTCTGTTTTTTCAGTAACTGAAATGAAGGCGTGGAGTCCCTCCTGCAACTCACTCTTCTCCGTGCCAATGAGGATGCAGGGGAAGGAGCAGATCGGGCGGCTGTGGTTGTGTGAGCGCTTGCATTATGCAGTGTCAGCGAGCAGAGGGAGGGGGGAGGAATCCCCCGCAGGAGCTGACTGAGGACGCTCTCCCTCTCAGGAGAGACTATGTTACCTCAGCAGTAGCCCGAGCGAAATACAAAAAAAAAATATTTTTTTTGGGGGGGGGGCACATGGTGGGGCACAGCACAATGTTGGGGGACCAGGGCCCCCTCTGCCCCCCCTAGGGATGCCATTGGTTTCATCATCTCACTCTTATCAGATGAGCCACAGTCCTGGGTTCATAACCTCCTTGAGCAAAAGAACTTAGTACTGGATTCAGTTGCCATCTTCTTTGAAGCTATGGCTACCCTATATGATGATCCACAGTGCACTGCTACCACCGAGTCTGCCTTTCATGCTCTAGTACAAGGCAGACGACCGGTGGAGGATTACTGTATATTGTGGCGTTTTACAAGTGGTCAGTTAATAACAGGTGGAATGATGCTGCCCTGAAATCCCATTTCCGGCAAGGCTTAACCAAGACTCTCAAGGACGAGTTAGCTAGGATTGAGGCTCCTGCGTCGCTAGAGAATCTCATCCAAGTCTCTATCCAACTAGACTGGCAGCTGAGGGAGTGACGGTCCAAACGCATTTAGAGCTTCTGGCCTACATGTGTAATGCCAAAAGTTCCAGGACCAACAATCCCAGTCTCTGTTCCCCAATCTACCAATACTTCTGACGGGGAACCCATGCAAATTGGCCTACTCTGCCCTGCTTTAACTCCTGAAGAGAAAGCATGCAGACGACAAGGTAACTTGCTTCTCTACTGTGGAGCTTTGGGCCACTTCATCGCTAAAGTCGTAGGATGCTAATCACCCAGTTATGATTTTCACAGATCACAAAAATCTGGAATATCCAAGATCTGCAAAACACCTTGACAAGCCATATGGGCCTTATTCTTTTCAAAAAAATTATTTCCACCTGATATGCCGCCCGGGTTCCAAAAACAGAAAAGCCAATGCTCTGTCCAGGATGTTACCCGAATCTACTGAATGTGCTCCTCCAAGCACCATCTCATCTGCCCAAATTTGTTTGCTAATTCAACCCAGCTTAAAGGCATCCATTGAACAACCTTCTGCATCTTTCCCCTGAATCCGAACATGAGTCATTAGGGAGGCTGGATGGATTACTTTGGCACCAGGACAAGATCTTCGTACCGCAGGAAGCAAGGTTTCAGGTTCTCAGGACATTCCACGACCACCAACTTGCAGGGCACTTTGGGGCCCGTAAAACTAACAAGCTCATTCAGCAGTCCTTTTGGTGGCCTAACCTCAGTCGGTACTGAAGATCCTATGTCAAGTCATGCACGATATGTCTACATAGCAAAGGCGACAAAGCCAAAGCCTGAGGATTATTGAGGCCCTTACCTATCCCTAATCGATTTTAATGTCGCGATGGGTGTGACCAGAATATGCTGTCTGAAGCTATCATATTTTAAAGACAAAGGGTAGCCAGGCTTTGGACTTTTAAATATTTACGTAGTCTTAAAAAGGACTAAAGGAGTATTTAAACAAGCTCTCACTGGTTGCAGTTACTGTGGAGCAATTCATCCTCGAAATTCACAGCAAAAGCACTGAGGTCATTCTCTCAACACCTCCAATCAACCTGCACTCTGCTGTGAAGAATAGGTAAATACTTGAATTTACAAAGCCTGGCCACCTTATATGTAATTTACCTATTCATTTCATCCATCAATAGGAGTCTTTTAAAATTTGTGTGCTTTCACTTTATATTTTGTGTCTGTATTGACAGCTCCTCCCTGGTGATATTCTTTGGTGTGCTTTGCCTTGTTTTTGCTTAAGTTTTTACATAATTTTACAGTGCCTGCTCTCTACAGTCCTCCCGCTCATAAAGCAGACTTTGCTCCCCTCATAAAATACTGCAAACTAAAAAAAATCTGTAGCAAAAAAGGTTCATGGATATACTTACCTTTCCACTGTAGCAGAAGCCATGGAACGGTTAAGTATATTTAATATTTTCACAGCATTTCTCTACATGTCTGATCACCCTCTATTGTGTTGTTAGCCTTAATGGTAGGTACTCTAATCAGTGTGTCAGATATGCTATTGCATTCTGGTGTGAGGATTTGTTACTAACTTTTGACTAGTAAAGTTGTTCAGAATCACTGGATTGAAGGCCAAGAAAAATATTTTGAAAGACATTGGCATGCATAAACCCCCATTACACAGCTTAGTGAAAAATATGATGATAGTGAGGTTTGATGAGCCCCAACCTGTGTGTAGAAAATTTGTGAGTAGTACTGAACACATTGCCAACCTAATTTTCTTCAGAATTCATAAATTGGTTACAAAACCAATCAAACGTAAATCTCATGTCTAGTGTAGACACGAAACGTGCCTAACTTTCAAAGTCAAGAAGACTAATGAGACACATCAGACCTCTGGAGAGAAAAATACTTCAGATCTATATCAAATTTGGTCTCTATCAAATTAAAATGTAATTCTGCTAAATCATATGCTGGTTGTCAGGTCCTCACCTGGAGATATAGATGTATTCAGGATAGTTGACATTAAGGGATTGTGTGCTAACCATATTAAAATACTCTCCAGTACACCTACAGCACACTCTTTTGGGCCCATTGATAGGGTCAAGTTTAGCTAACTGAGCTTTTGTTTAGCATTGCAGGTAATTGTCACACAAATATATAATGTACATCTTCAAACAGATGGGCGACAACCCAAGAGAGCCAGCTAAGGATCTGAAAGTATTGCTTGCACTTCATAACATCTGTGTTTACAAGTCTAATAAAAGTAAAAAGAAAAAACAAGAGCAGTGTGGCTTAGAAGTTATCAGAGAAGAGACCACAGTTCTTCAAACTAAACATTACTAATAGCCTGAAGTTTGCCAGATACATTGCACTACTGGAACAATGTTCGGTCAACAGATGAGGCAAAAACTGGACATCATAGTAAATGTACAATATTTTCTTTGAAAAAATTGAACACGACATGCAAACACACAACCTGTTCCCAACTGTGAAGCATGGATAGGCAATGTAATAATATGGGGTGGTCTCAAAACTTTGAGGCCTTGCAATTCTGAAGAATCTGTATTAAGAAATCTCATATCAGAATATCAGAGCACGTAAAACTTGGTTTGTATTTAAATGAGTCATGCAGCATGGCACTGCACAGGTTAATGCATGACCTCTGTCTGTAGTGTGAGACCTGACATTTTCTATGAAGAAACTACTGTATACATCCCACAATCCTTGGTCTTTCAGTCTATTGTTTGTGCAGGTGAGAACTACACAGTAACTATATTTGACACAGACACAATCAGGCAGAGCATTCACAGATACACAAAAAAGCTCACTCATTTTTGATCCAACACAAAGAGGATGATAAAGCATGCAACTGTTTGACCCATAACAAGAAAGTGTCCTGGCGCATAGGGACCAGCTAGCTGAAGCAATACATGGACATACATACAATACAAAGGGAAAACAACACAGGGAATATAACTAGGTAAAATAATTAAAACATTTGAAAGTGTACAGTGCCTTTAAGTCAACAACAGCAAACAGCATAAATGATATATGTTAGACTTGCCAAGTGACCTAAATTCTTTAAACCATTTAGTAAAGCAAGCTGTGACCATATAATAGTAGTGTAAGTATTTTTAAAATAGGACTGTACCTTTTTTATCATTATGATTTAAATGAAGATCTGATTACATAAAATCCTGAGTTCACAACAGCTCCAAACTGTGAGGCCTCGTACACACGGCCGAGATTCTCGTTGAAAAAAACATGTCGTTTTTTTCGACGAGATTCTTGGACAAGAAACTTGTCCCGGCCGAGTGTACACACGCTCGTTTCAAAGAACCCGCGGTTCTTTGAAAGGAGTGTACGCGGTGACGTCATCGACTACGTCGAGCATGCGCTCGTCACATTCGATGCCGTCGCCGCCATCTTAGTATACCCTACGTATGCCTAGGAAGCTACCGCGCATGCGTCGAATTCATTTCGAACATGCGCGGGCTTCCGGGCGGACAGGTAAGTGTACACACACTCACTTTTCTCGTCGAGAAACATGCCGAGGAGAATCTCAACGAGAAAATAGAGAGCAGGTTCTCTATTTTCTCGTCGAGGTTTCTTGTCGGTTTTCTCGACGAGAAACCCGCTAGCAGCGTACACACGACCGATTTACTCGGTCGTGTGTACGAGGCCTTAGAACAATTCTTGCTTCTTTAGTAACATAATCAAAAAACACAATCTGCGCAACCATGTTTCCCCTATTACAAACCACAAGCTGGCACTGAAATAGTGTTTTTACTACTCAAAAAAAAAAAATCCAACCAGTACAGCACTAAATAAAAATGAAAAGCATTACTGAAAAACACTATACAATGTATGTAAAACTCCTAATAGTGAAATTCAGGCCCGGACTGGCCATAGGGCATACCGGCATATGCCCGGTGGGCCGCGACACCCCGGGACGGCACGCGACGGCCTACGACGGCCCGCGGGCCGCCCGCAGGCTGCCTGCGGGCCGCCGGGCCACATGTCATGTCTCCCCCCAGTGAACTCTCAGCTGCCAGTCGGAGCCGCACTTGAGTGACGCCCGTTGGCACATCAGGGGGCCGGACAGGCAACGATCCTCTTCTCTCTGCCACGGTGGCCGCGGCTCTGATGATCTGATCAGTCTCGACTCGGCTGTCTCACACAGCCGAGCAGAGTGAAGCCGCCTCCCCCTCCTCCTTTATGTCTACACAGGGGAAGGGGACCCGACATGCAGTCCCAAGCTGATCTGAGGTACATTATGGGTCTGAAGGGGGGGTCTGTATTGTAGGGGGGTTTCTGTATTGTAGGGGGGGTTCTGTATTGTAGGGGTGGTCTAAAATGTAGGGGTGGTCTAAAATGTAGGGGGGGTTCTGTAATGTAGGGGGGTTCTGTATGGTAGGGGGGTCTTAAATGTAGGGGGGTTATGTATTGTAGGAGGGGTTCTGTATTGTAGGGGGGTCTGCAATGTAGGGCGGTTCTGTATTGTAGGGGGGTCTGAAATGTAGGGGGTTCTGTATTGTAGTGGGGTCTGAAATGTAGGGGGGGTTCTGTATTGTAGGGGGGTCTGTATTGTAGGGGGGTCTGTATTGTAGGGGGGTCTGAAATGTAGGGGGGTTCTGTAATGTAGGGGGGTCTGAAATTTAGGGTGGTCTGTATGGTAGGGGGTCTGTAATGTAGGGGATTGTTCTGTATTGTAGGGGGAGTCTGTATTATAGAGGGGGTCTGTAATGTAGGGGGGTATGTATTGTAGGGGGGTTCTGTTTTTTAGGGGGTCTGCAGTGTACGGGGGTTCTGTATTGTAGTGGGGTCTGCAATGTAGGGGGGTTCTGTATTGTAGTGGGGTCTGAAATGTAGGGGGGGTTCTGTATTGTAGGGGGGTTCTGTATTGTAGGGGGGTCTGTATTGTAGGAGGGGTTCTGTATTGTAGGGGGGTCTGCAATGTAGGGTGGTTCTGTATTGTAGGGGGGTCTGAAATGTAGGGGGGTCTGTATTGTAGTGGGGTCTGAAATGTAGGAGGGGTTCTGTATTGTAGGGAGGTCTGTATTGTAGGGGGGTCTGAAATGTAGGGGGGGTTCTGTAATGTAGGGGGGTCTGAAATTTAGGGGGGGTCTGTAATGTAGGGGGTTGTTCTGTATTGTAGGGAGGGTCTGTATTATAGAGGGGGTCTGTAATGTATGGGGGTATGTATTGTAGGGGGGTTCTGTTTTGTGGGGGGGTTCTGTATTGTAGGGGGGTCTGAAATGTAGGGAGTCTGTATTGTAGGGGGGGGTCTGTAATGTAGGAGGGTCGGTTTTGTAGAGAGGGTCTGTATTGTAGAGGGGGGCTGTAATGTAGGGGGGGTCTGTATTGTAGAGGGGGTCTGTAATGTAGGGGGGTTTGTATTGTAGAGGAGATTTGTAATGTAGGGGGTCTGTACTAAAGGGAGGGGGTCTGTACTGTAGGGAGGGGGTCTGTATTGTAGAGGGGGTCTGTATTGTAGAGGGGGTCTGTAATGTAGGGGGGTCTGTAATGTAGGGGGGTCTGTATTGTAGAGAGGGTCTGTAATGTAGGGGGGGTCTGTAATGTAGGGGGGGGTCTGTACTGTAGGGAGGGGGTCTGTGCTGTAGGGAGGGGATCTGTGCTGTAGGGAGGGGGTCTGTACTGTAGGGAGGGAGTCTGTACTGTAGGGAGGTCTGTGTAACATGCAGGGGGTCCAGAACTGTTAGGGGGGTGTCTGTGTAACAAACTGTGGGGGGGCTGTGTAATGTAAAAGGGGTCCAGAGGTACGGTGCTATGTAATGTAAAGGGGTCCAGAGGTGCAGGGTGCTGTGTAATGTAAAAGGGTCCAGAGGTGCAAGTGCTGTGTAATGTAAAGGGGTCCAGAGGTGCAGGGTGCTGTGTAATGTAAAGGGGTCCATAGGTACAAGGTGCTGGAACCCCACATCCCATCATTATCCGCCGCGCCCCCCCGGGCTGCTCAGTCTAAAATGCCCGGGCCTATTTTTTGTCCCAGTCTGGGCTTGGTGAAATGTAGGTGCATGAATCCACATCACAAACATATGTAACATTCAGACGAACAAACAAAATATAAAAAGATGATTAAATATAAATACATAGAAAAATGGTAAAGTTCATAAAGTGCCCATATACAGTCAATAGATTTCCCAGTGATCTTATAAGTGATCTTCTCTTGCAATTACTCTCTGTGTGGTGCATATTATCTCCACCCTGTAATAACCAATTCTGCTTACCTTTACAATATGACTTCTTTGCTGAAATTGGCGCTTTATCATATGACCGGCTGTGTCCAATCACAGCCGGACATAAATGTAAACAAATGGGGGGTAACTGCCTGTTACCAGGTTCTCCTCCTCACACACCGATCCAGTGTGAGGAGGAGATCGTGGTACCGTGAGTTACCAGATTACATTGTATACTACTCTGCCCAGATTGCCCCACTGAATAAGAGGACCTGTCACCAGCTCATCAGAGTACACGAGTACCTGTCACCAGCCCATCAGTGTACCCAAATATCTGTCCCCAGCCCATCAGAGTACCTGTCACCAGCTCATCAGAGTACCTGTCACCAGATCAGCGTAACCAAGTACCTGAGTACCCAAATACCTGTCACCAGCTCATCAAAGTACGGGTGTGCAGCAAAAGAGTTAAGAAAGACACCATCATTCATTGTCCCCAATGTCCCTCCCAACCTAGCCTATGCATCGGAGAATGCTTCAGACGCTATCACACTTCCGTAAACTATTAGCCCATACTTCTAACTGACTGCCATTTCCGGTTTTAAATTTCTGCACTGATTATTTCCCTGCTGCCTCAACCAATCATATCACTGCTTTTCACGTGAACTGACCCTGGAGAAATACAGGCTGCTCTGGGAAAAGATGGTGTGGTTGTTTTTAAGGAGCACAATACGATGATATTTTAACAAAAAAGAGCTGCATGGTCAAGTTGCAAGAAAGAAGCCTTTACTGCACAAGTTTTTTTGGCATGGGGGGATCCCACGCTGCTTTTTTCCAGACTTTTCTATTGCCGGCATTCTTGTGTTTACTAGACATGTGCATTCGTTTTCGTCCGAATGCATTTTCGTCCGAATTTCAGGTATTTTCGTTATCGTTTTAACAAACAAAAACGAAAATGCAGAATCCGAAAACCGAAAGATCCGACATAAAAAAATGCTTAATTTTCGTTTTCGTTGCAACAACAGTTCGATATAGATAGGAGATTCGACATGAGGCTGACAATAACAATCTGTGTCCATCGAACCTGTGGTCGAATGTGCCTAACCTTAACTCTATTAGTCCAAGATTATTCTACATAGAGAGAAAAGATTCGACATTATAGAGAGAAGAGATTCGACATAGAGAGAAAAGATTTGACATTATAGAGAGAAAAGATTCGACATTATAGAGAGAAAAGATTCGACATAGAGAGAAAAGATCACTGCTGGAATTGGGTGGGGGAAGTAAAATAAAAAAATTATGATGATGAATGTTATTGGCTGATTGTAACCAAAGAGGAGGAGCAGTAAAATAGCTAGAACTAACTCGGCAAATTCGAAAAATCTATGGGAGAAATCTAAAGTGTTAATTATAAAGGCTTATATGCAAGTTATTGTCCTAAAAAGTGTTTGGGGACCGGGGTCCTGCCCCAGGGGACATGTATCAATGCAAAAAGAAGTTTTAAAAACGGCCGTTTTTTCGGGAGCAGTGATTTTAATAATGCTTAAAATGAAAAAATAAAAGTGAAATATTCCTTTAAATTTCGTACCTGGGGGGTGTGTATGATATGCATGTAAAGTGGCGCATGTTTCCCGTGCTTAGAACTGTCCCTGCAAAAAATGTCATTTTTGAAAGAAAAAAAGGCATTTAAAACTCATTCGCGGCTATTAATGAATTGTCGGCTCCCGGCAATACATACAAAAGTCATTGATAAAAAAAAAAAAAAAAGCGTGGGGGTTCCCCAGAATTCAATTACCAGGCCCTTCAGGTCTGGAATGGATATTAAGGGGAACCCCGCCGCAAATTTAAAAAAAAATTGACGTGGGGTTCCCCCAAATATCCATTCCAGGCCTTTCAGATCTGGCATGGATTTTAAGGGGAACTCCACCCCAAATTAAAAAAAAATGGCGTGGAGTCCCCCTAAAAATCCATACCAGACCCCTTATCCGAGCACGCAACCTGGCCGGCCGCAGGGGAAAAGGGGGGGACGAGAGAGCGGCCCCCCCTCCCTCCTGAACCGTACCAGGCCTCATGCCCTCAACATGGGGAGGATGTCCCCATGTTGATGGGGACAAGGGCCTCATCCCCACAACCCTTGCCCGGTGGTTGTGGGGGTCTGCGGGCGGGGGGCTTATCGGAATCTGGAAGACCCCTTTAACAAAGGGGACCCCCAGATCCCGGCCCCCCCCCTATGTGAATTGGTAAGGGGTACATTGTACCCCTACCATTTCACGAAGAAAGCGTAAAAAAATGTTTAAAAAAACACACAAACACCTTGAAAAAGTCCTTTATTTAAAAAAAAAACAAAAACATTCCAGCGGTGAAATCCAGTGTCCCGCGGCGATCCCGATGTCCAGCGCTGTCCTTCATTGGTTGTGCCTGAGCGGACCTGATGGGGAACTCCCTCTCAGTATTTTAAATGTATAGACACGCCCCTTCTAAAGTTCCCCATCAGGTCCGCTCAGCGGACCAGATGCGGAACATGAGAAGGGGCGGGTCTATACATGTATTACCAAAGTGAGAGCAGTTCCCCATCAGGTCCGCCCCCTCGGTATGTCGGACCCGCCTACGTCATTGGCTTGAGCGGGGAACTTCCTTCACTGTGTAATTTAAATTTACACAGTGAAGGAAGTTCCCCGCTCAAGCCAATGACGTAGGCGGGTCCGACATACCGAGGGGGCGGACCTGATGGGGAACTGCTCTCACTTTGGTAATACATGTATAGACCCGCCCCTTCTCATGTTCCGCATCTGGTCCGCTGAGCGGACCTGATGGGGAACTTTAGAAGGGGCGGGTCTATACATTTAAAATACTGAGAGGGAGTTCCCCATCAGGTCCGCTCAGGCACAACCAATGACGGACAGCGCTGGACATCGGGATCGCCGCGGGACACTGGATTTCACCGCTGGAATGTTTTTTTTTTTTTTTTATAAATAAAGAACTTTTTCAAGGTGTTTGTGTGTTTTTTTAAACATTTTTTACGCTTTCTTCGTGAAATGGTAGGGGTACAATGTACCCCTTACCAATTCACATAGGGGGGGCCGGGATCTGCGGGTCCCCTTTGTTAAAGGGGTCTTCCAGATTCCGATAAGCCCCCCGCCCGCAGACCCCCACAACCACCGGGCAAGGGTTGTGGGGATGAGGCCCTTGTCCCCATCAACATGGGGACATCCTCCCCATGTTGAGGGCATGAGGCCTGGTACGGTTCAGGAGGGAGGGGGGCCTCTCTCTCGTCCCCCCCCCCTTTTCCCCTGCGGCCGGCCAGGTTGCGTGCTCGGATAAGGGGTCTGGTATGGATTTTTAGGGGGACTCCACGCCATTTTTTTAAAAATTTGGGGTGGAGTTCCCCTTAAAATCCATGCCAGATCTGAAGGGCCTGGAATGGATATTTGGGGGAACCCCACGTCAATTTTTTTTTAAATTTGCGGCGGGGTTCCCCTTAATATCCATTCCAGACCTGAAGGGCCTGGTAATTGAATTCTGGGGAACCTCCACGCTTTTTTTTAATTTTTTTTATCAATGACTTTTGTATGTATTGCCGGGAGCCGACAATTCATTAATAGCCGCAAGTGAGTTTTAAATGCCTTTTTTTCTTTCAAAAATGAAATTTTTTGCAGGGACAGTTCTAAGCACGGGAAACATGCGCCACTTTACATGCATATCATACACACCCCCCAGGTACGAAATTTAAAGGAATATTTCACTTTTATTTTTTCATTTTAAGCATTATTAAAATCACTGCTCCCGAAAAAACGGCCGTTTTTTAAACTTCTTTTTGCATTGATACATGTCCCCTGGGGCAGGACCCCGGTCCCCAAACACTTTTTATGACAATAACTTGCATATAAGCCTTTATAATTAGCACTTTAGATTTCTCCCATAGATTTTTCGAATTTGCCGCGAACACCCCAATTTGTTCGGTGTTCGGCGAACGGGCGAACAGGCAATGTTCGAGTCGAACATGAGTTCGACTCAAACTCGAAGCTCATCCCTACACACCGCACCACAAGACCGTACCGTCCTGTGTGAGGACGTTGAGCGGTGTTAGTTTCGGGCCTGCCTGCGGCTGGAGTTGAATCCTCCCGAGGATGATTCTCACCTCTATCTTGAATAGATGCAAGTCTTTATTTCTCCCCAGTAATGTAACTGTCCACACCAACTGAAAGTCCAACTTCTATATTTATTTCACACTGGATAACAAATAGTCTCTTTAACAGCAGACAGGTTGGAACAAGACACAGGACAGCTTAGGTGGGAGGAGGTCCAGGCACAAACTCAAATGATTTCCTCAGAATTTTCAGGTTTCACAAACAGTTTTGGCACACGATCTCTGCCACAGACCATGAGGTTGGTCTCTGCCACAGACCTGGTGAATAGGAGTCACTGCCACTGACTTGGTGAACGGGTCACTGCCACTGACCTGGTGAATAGGGCCTTGCCCTATGAAGTCACTGCCACTGACTTGGTGAACTACCTTCTTGAAGTATTTGGCCCATGTAAAGGAGAAAAGCATCCTTCCGGAGAGTTACCAGAGGCCCTCACTGTCACCACGAATCTGCGCTGGGACTTCGGAAAGGGTTACCTCCCTGGCCTCCTCATCTCAGATACGGGTCCCCTCGCAAGGCGGCACCCTGGGAGCTCTCGATCCCTAGCGAACCCCAGCCAAAGGTTGCTTGGCTCCGGGCCTTTGAAAATAGTACCTCACCCCAAACTGAAGGTGTCTGGGATGGAACAGGAACCAGGCCTCCGGGCCTAGGGCACCCGGAGATAACACACACACCCAGGCTGAAGGTGCCTGGGCGTGGACGAAGAAGACCTCAATGGAAGATGGCCGCCCCTTTTTATACCCCCTCCCAACAGGCACAGCAGATTCCCCGCCCCGCCACACTACTGCCGAGAGGGGACAAAAAAGGCACAGCCTTGTATCAGTGGTTCAACCCTGGCCTACGGCAACAGCTCCACCTGTAGGCCACAGGGGACTGCACACCAACACCATCTCCCATGAACAGAAATGGTCCAATAATCCTAACAATCAGTGTGTCTGAGCCTAATTACCACTCAGACACTTCCCCTAAATTTAACACCCCGCTACATATACATATATATATATATATATATTTTATTTTTTTCAAACATATTTTTACTGAGATCTTAGAAATACAAGGGGAAAATGATGGACATTAAGTAAGAGTGGTTGACATTATCCAATATCATCGTCAATAGTCCAGTCAAACTATACTAAACTAAGTGATAATAAGATAAAAGTAAGGAGGGAAAAAGTGGAAGGGGATACATTCCAAAAGATAATTATTAAAACATTATCCATAGTAAACCCCTTCTAAATGCGGCGTACATACGATCGTTTTTCATGCTATTTTTTAAACCGACATTTCTCTCGTCGTTTTTTTTCATGTTTCCTCTCAAGCCTGTCTTGCGTACACACGATCATTTTAAAAAACGTTCAAGCAAAGCGCAGTGACGTACAACACGTACGACGGCACTATAAAGGGGAAGTTCCGTTCGGATGGCGCCACCCTTCATGTTAGTAAAGTTTGTTGAGCGACGATTCGCGCTTTTCAGCCTCGTGCTTTTCAGTCCGTTACAGCGTGACGAATGTGCTATCTCCATTACGAACCCTAGTTTTACCAGAACGAGCGCTCCCATCTCATACTTGATTCTGAGCATGCACGTTTTTTTTCACCTCGTAAAAGCATACACACTATCGTTTTTCACCTCGTTAAAAAAAACGACATGAAAAACGACGTGAAAAAATAGAGCATGTTCGAAATTTTTAATGCCCGTTTTTCACGTCGTTAAAAATGCTCTGGAGCATACACACGATCAGTTTTAATGCCCATTTTTAAAAATGGCATTTTTAACGGCATGAAAAACGATCGTGTGTATGGGGCATAAGTAGTACTCTGTTAGATAAGAGGAGATGGTCACAGTAACCCCAGCACCCCAAATAAGTGCTAACTGTGCTAGGGTTTGGGCCATCAGTCCCATCAGGATGATTATTCTATAAAGTTTTATTGAGGTTATGGAAGGTGTGAACCACAAACGATATAGGTGCAGGCACTGCTGCTACAGTAGCCAAAAGTGAGATATAGGTTGAGTTGAGTTAAGTTGAGAGGTATCTTAATATAGCGCGGTCTTACCCCGAAGGGTCCCGACGCGCATAGCAAAATTCCTGGGAAAAGAGGACCCAGGAACCAGAAGCAGCACAGAGAGGCAGAAAGGGTGGAAGGGAGAGGCTACGCAGGGAAGGCTTGCGTGAAAAGCCAAGTCTTCAGTAACCCGCAGAAGACCGGAATAGTAGGGGCCTTCTGGAGCTCGACAGGGAGGCTTTTCCACAAAACGGCACCCCAACTATCTTGTTGACTATATATTTTTATGTAGCGCTGCACTGGTTGGCTATTTATATCTTTAGTAACATATCTCCCCAGAAGAGGTTCCTGTAGTGTAGGCAGTGGATTATCATCAGATAAAAGCAGAAATAGATATCCATCTCTACTAAACAAGTTGTTGTTTATCCCCCTTAATGTATTGTTTATTTCTTCCATAAAGGTGACCTTACTGTATTTTGTTGCTTCATTGACTATAGAGGCAGAACACCTTATCATATTTAAATTTCAATTATCAATACACACCTGCATGGTAAGTTTTTCTCCCTCCTCTGTTTTTCTATTAATTCTTGCTACTTTCTTCAGGTCTTTAATGGCCTGTTCATATTTCCCACCAAGAACAAGCCAGCGACAGGATTCTGGAAGCCACCTGAGGACCAGATAGTGACATTATCATGATTATCCTCATTAAGTTGTAACACCGGGACTCTCTATCAACAGGAGGTATTTTATTACAGCTTTTTAATAAAACTGTTCTTTGTGCTTCTCAGCATCAAGTGCAACTAGTAACACAATTGTGAAATGCTATTGAGTACTACTAAGGAACATCAGTAAACATGTATAAACATATATACTATGGATGCTACTAAACATTACAATAGATATTAAAAGAGGTGTTTGGCGTCAAATAAAAACAAAACAAAACAAAAAAATAAAAAAATAAAAGGCTGTTGCTGAAGATTGATGTGAAAATCAAATCAAATGCTTGCTTTAAAAGTTGCAAGCTCCATGTGCAGTTAGGTCTTCCAACAAAGATTATAAGTATGGTAGGTCATCCAAAATGACCCTGTGAATTTCTTCAGATGCCAAAGTCTATACCTATATTAACCGTCGCCTGGTGTGTCTGAATGACACCTCTATTCATCCATGCAAATATATGGAGTTAATTTTTGCTGTTTTAAAGCCTGTTTTATATCTACTCCACAAAAACTCCCACAAAAGACTTGAGTCTGCAGTCCAAAACAAGTAAAAGAAAGACAAACACTTTATATATATATATATATATAGCGATACCCCCAGTTAGGAGGGCTGCTGGTATATTTTGTGCCCTTTAGTGCACCGCTATCAACCCCTGGCAATCGGCTCTACCCTCCCTTGGCACAGTTAGTAGGGGATGATAGGATTGTGTGGCCTGCAACTCACAGTGACACAATCCTATGACAAGAACACACAGCAATAAGTTAAAACTATATTTAACTTCTGCTGAGTAAATTACACCAACACCAGTATACTTGACCCTTATGTATTTACTCAAATTTATGGGTAAGCAAAAGAACAACAGTGTACATGTCATGTGCAGAGCCCTGCAATAAAACAGTATTTAAATGAGCCGACAAGTATACAGTACTATGCAACCCTAACTGTCCCCGCTGCAGCTATTCTCCCTCATGGACAAGATGGCGCCCCACAATGTCTACGCTACCCAGTCAGGCCTGACTGAACTAAGTGAAAGTCTTGCAGAGAAATCTTTGCTAGCAACGGGTGGTGCACTTTGAAGAACAAACTGTAATCCACAAGAGTAACAGGGATACTGTATCTGTCTCTGAGCAGGTGCTCTCTCACGCAACCGGACCAGTCCGTGTCCGTTTCTTCCGCGGCTGTGTCTAGGTACACAGGTCTCTTGACATCTGAGTCTTCTGTCCTCCTGGCAACGATACAGTAACAATGGAGAGACGTCCCTCAGGTTCCTCGGTGAGAGCGGAAGGCTCTTTGGAGAAGAGCCCAGGCTTCGGGCCTAACGTCACAGCAAACTCAGACAGGAGTTCCACTTGCTCAACGGGCGGTGTCCAAAGAGAAAGATTTCCACCCCGCCTTCTCTTATAAAGTCCACCCCAGCAGTCCCTGCGCGGGGCAATTCACCCTGGGTGTCTCAATGTCTGCTGGGTAATGTAGTTTCTGCGGGGTTGAAGAGCAATACCCCGCTACATATAGCACACAGTTCAAGCAGATGAGTGAATGAAGTAGGTGGGAAGCATTCATCCAATCAAACTAAAGCTGGCCATACATGGATCGCAATTTGTCTGGTTCAAATTTTGATCCATGTATGGCAGTCTCCGTTCATGAGAAGTCGATCTATTAATTGACTTCTCATGAACAGTCCTGCTGGAAACATTTTACTCTATCAGCGCATGCAACTAACGGGCTGCAGGGCTGATCAGTATATTCTGGCTGCAGGAAAGTCCCACGATCAGAATACAATGACACAGTGGGAAGGATTTCATTCACACATTGAATGTGTGGATGGGGGAATCGGTACAGTTTTTCTTTTTCACCTGGCCAGATGAACGCAAAAAACTGAACCATGTATGCCCAGCTTAAATGTCTTTTATTAGTAAAAGTAAAATTTTTATTTATTTTTTTAAAAGCTGACAGAGTTTGACTGCACATCTGAGTGCAGGAAAAGAAAAAATGGTTACAGAATAGCATTGGATAGTCAACTGTCATTTAAAGCAGAACCAAACCCAGCCCTATATTTTATTATCGTACTTCTAATCCAGCATACTGAATATATACATATGTTATATATTTATTTTTTTAATCCAGTATTCATATGTATTTCCAATACCTTTATGAAAATTTAAATAAAAACATTGAAAGCTGTCCCAAATCATCTGTTCTTGAAGCCTGCACTATCTTTGATAAGTACTCCATCTTCTCATTCTAGACAGCTCATGCCTAACAAATTCTCTACTGTATGCAGTACGGTACTTAGTACTGCAATCAAGACCTTCCCTTTGAAAACAATATGTATACATTTTCAGTTACAATTGTAATGGGGTGTCACCTATTGGTATGCTATAAGGACTACTTTATACGAAAATTCACCCAGATCCCTCTCAAACTCTATTGACTACTGTTTGACTTGGAAGGAAAGGTGCATGGTGGGACTTGTAGTACAGAGAGAGATGGACTCCAATGCCGTGGATACTATATAGACTACTGTACCCACAGTGCAGCTGTACACCCACAGTGCATTGCCCGGCGCAAGGTCTGCTGGGGAAGGGTTATTTAAGTGGAGGAGGAGCAACGCGCGGTCTCTTTGGACATCGCCCGCCCAGCAAGTCGGAGTCTGTGTTGGGGCCTGTTGTGCTTGTCTAGGCCGGAGAGCCTGGGCCTACCGAATCCGGAAAGCCTGCTCATCTCAGAGAGAGGGATCTCATCCGAAGAGCCTGCTGATATCTCGGAGCATCCAAGAGTCGACCCATCTATCGACTTCCATACGGTTGTCTGAGGTTCCGGAGACTACGGGTGGTGGAGAGATCGTGTGCCGGAGCACCAGCAACAGAACCAGCTGAACGGACTGGGCCTGGTCGGGTGAGAGGGCACTTGCCCAGGACTTTTAACTATTAGGCCCGTGATCCTTTGGTTAGGGCCCACCGCCACCAGAGCAGCACGCTGCACACTAGGGGACAGCGTGTTACGCAGTAACTGGGTGGTTAAGGCTGAGCATTTTATCACCCGTGACTTCACGCCTTAAGTATAGCCGGAGTTCAGCTAACGTTATGTGATATCCCTTGGATTACAAGTATTAAGTGCACCAACGTTTTACTAGCGTAGATCCCTTTCATTGGAGTGACAGTGTTTGGAAGTAGTCAGGCCTGACTGGAACTCACGTTGACACTGTTTGGGCGCCATATTGCCCATGAGGGGAAAGCTCGTGAGAATAGTTAGTTCAAAGACATTTAGTGAATATAAGATTTTATTATATTTGGTACCTTTATATGTTTACCACTTTGGCTTTTGCAGGGCTCTGCATAAGTAAACGCATATTTGTTTAACCTGTCATTTCTTATTCAGTAAAAATACTTTTGTGGTTAAGCAAACACGCTATGTGGAGTGTTAACTGTTCCAGGGAGACGGCCAACACAGGTAAACCAATTTTGAACTGTACTGTATGCTCTATTGCGGTATTGTGGTTCCTATAGCCAGTGGGTTTCACAATCCCATTTATTTACAGCTGTGTCAGTGGAGGGTTAGAGCCAGTTTGGGGGTTGACAGCAGTACGGTACAGGCCCAAACAATACCAGCAGCTCTCTTAACTGGGGGTAGTGCTACACAATGATATATTTTCCTGGCACAGTGTTGAGTGCTATGCTGGGACAAGAAATGCGCATGCTCTGCCCATTCAGCAGTGAGGTGAGCTGTCACCAAAAGCTAAGCAATCACTGTCGGAGCAGCTGAACCATGTCTATGTGATATAATTTTTCACTTTTTTGTGTTCCAAAACTGACCTTTATTTACTAAAGGAGTAGATGATGATCACTTTACAAAGTGGATTTCAATTTTTTTAGTGAATGAAAGAGGTTCTAAAGTCAAAAGGCTTTTTAACCTTAATGCATTACCTTCATTAAAGTAAAAAAAAAAACTTTTACTTTCCCCCTCCGCCTTGACAAACACTTACCAGAGTCTCCTCTCAATCCAGTACTCTGCTTGTCTGCAGCAGTGCTGGTCTATTTTCCTGCACAGGGCAGATTGCAGGAGCCATTGGCTCCCGTTGCTGTCAGAAAAATCTAATGACGAGGGAGTGGGGGGCATGGTCAAGCCATGCTGTGTGTGTCTATGGATGCACAAAGCCGGGTCTGGAACCATGCCTGCACGTGTACCCCCATAGCATACAACATTGCCAGCAGGGAACATCAGAAGAGGAGGTAAGGACCGCTCTTTGCAAGATCCTTGCACAGATCGGGTAAGTATAAACCTCTTTTTTATTTTACGGGAGAAATAGGGACCTTTAGTATCACTTTTATTTCTCAGAAAGGGAATCCCATCACAAAGGGCCTGTCCTCAGTGGAAGCACTGCCAACTTTATTATGAAACTCACTTTTCTACTTATCGAAGGTTCTGGTTCTCTTATTTTCCTACAGGTTTAGTGCAGTATCCTGTTTGTTTTTCTCTGTATTTTTAATTAATTTGTACCATCGATGTGGAATATTATTCTATTATCCTGATATACTTCAGGATTTATTTAAATGAGGGCTGTAATTGGCCCTAATGGAGGTTGATCGCGCGGTGGGGAGCGCTGTGGATTATCCTGTCCCGCCCACATTCGGAATAACCAATCATAGGACGCAACTCATTATCATGGATGTGGTCCGTCCTGTCACAGAATTGGTTTCTGGTGTGGGAGGAGATGTGGTCTTCGGTCCTATCCTGTCTCGTGATCATGCCACCCAGAGTGAGGCTTGGTCCAATGTCAAGAATATGGCTGCCACACGAGATCGAGGCTTGGTTGCTTCCTCGAGACTATTTAATGGTGGACATTCAGTGCGTCGCCCGTGCCCTTTGAAAACGTCACATGACCAAGGAAGCACAGGTGTTCGCAAAACTTCTTTATTGCCGACTTTTTTTACTATTTGTTGATATTTTATGGACCTTTGTGACTTACATTTTTTTATGAAATAAACCAAGTAAGTGTTTTAAGGATAACACACTATCTGGAGTACTCCTTTCTTTTTCCTTACACATTGAGCTTGAGTCAGGGAGTGAGCTCCATATTCCATCAGAGGGAAGGATCCTCTCTTTTTGGGACACGGACGTTTGATGTGAGGAGTGAGGAAGACGGTAGGAGCTGTGTGACATCCACATCCGAGACATACCAAGACCCCGCAGAGGGTTATATCTGCAGGCTCGTATGACCTTGCTAATACAGGAGGTCCACCATTTCTGGTAAGGGTGTCCATCTTTATTTGGTGTATCCCTCAAGGAGCGATTCTCTCTTATTACCTTGGTGACGGGAACTACCTCTCAACTTCTGCATATCTTCACGCAATTAATTTTTTCCATGTTTTTTTCACTTGAGATTTGGACTTAATATTTATGCTATTTGGACAATTTTTTCTTTTTTCTTTTTTCTTTTTGTTTTTTATTGTTTTTCATTGTGTATATAGATCCATTGGTGTTTGCACATGCAATTTATATGATCACTCATTTATTGCACTATAGATTCATTTATTATATTATACAGGTTTTTGATGCACTGTTTATTATTAGCGTGACTTCCTTCCCCCCCTTTTCTTATAGTAATCTGTTTGGCGAGGGTCATTTCTCATAACCCTCCGAAAGAAGGCTACAAGTGCTAACTTTAACCAACCAATTATGTGTGGGCAAAAACCTGTTTTACCTTTGTTTCACCTTATTCACTAAGATTAATGTAAATTCACTTTGAAAGTAAACATGCTTGTTATTGTCAGCTTGTACCTTAACAACATGAGAGATAATTTTAGACTGTATTGAGGCCTAATGTTTGAAATAGAAGTAGCTCTGAAGGTACCAATACACATGAGATGGCAGATGCCTGAACTGGCCCTGATGTCAAGTTTATTGGACCTGCATTCATATGATAGCCGAACATTCTCTGGAAGAACAATAAGTCAAACATGTTAGAGAACTTCCAGTAGCAGTAGCTCTTGTTCCTTCTTTTGATAGGCAGTGATAAAATGATTTCTGCCCTTCTCTTCACAATTAACTAAACATGAGCCAAGCTAATAGACAGACAACAATGAGATAAAAACAGTGGAAGCGGTAGAAGTCAATCAATGAAAGGTGGTGAGTGTGTGAAGCAAAGGAAAAAGACAGAAAGGTCCCCCCAGCCTTCCGGGTGAATCAAGGGGGGTGCGCTGGGATCACCTGGCATGGACAAATAGAGAAAGGGGCATATATCTCATAAATAAGGTGCTATATGAATCTAAAAGATTAATACAAAAACACATATTAAATGGTAAGTAAAATTACCTATTAAAGATGAAAAAAAAAACCCTCAGCCTAAGGGATGGCCTTTAGATCTTTTAAAGAGATCCTTATGCAACATCAATCCTATATAGCCTTGCTCAAAGCATATGTAAAATAGACAAGAAAAGCCTGAGCAGTATGCAGTATGATTGAAAGATAGTCATGTACTAGTGTTTCCCCTGATCCAACTGAATAAAAAATTAGATACAAAGTACTATAATATAATTGGAAAGAAAGAGAGATGATGTTCATCTTTCTTGTTCTGAAATATTTAAAAATGCTAACTGAAGTATTCCACTAAGTAAATGCATACCTGCTAAGGTGACCACACAGCTTGTCGTGCTCTGCTCATCTGAGACCAGACTACTCCCTGAGCTGGGTGGGTTGTGTATATATATATACAGTATCTCACAAAAGAGAGTACACCCCTCACATTTTTGTAAATATTTTTACACTTTGCTACAAGGTAAAGTAGTGTGTCTACAGCTTGTATAACAGTGTAAATTTGCTGTTCCCTCAAAGTAACTCAACAAACAGCCATTAATGTCTAAACTGCTGGCAACAAAAGTGAGTACACCCCTAAGTGAAAATGCCCAAATTGGGCCCAATTAGCCATTCTGCTAGTCATACTAGTCACTGGAAGTTCAACATGGCACCTCATGGCAAAGAACTCTCTAAACATCTGGAAAAATTTTTTTTTTGCTCTAATTAAAAATGGCCTAGGCTATAAGAAGATTGCCAAGACCCTGAAACTGAGCTGAGCTGGTTTAACAGGACAGCTTTTACTCAGAACAGGCCTCGCCATGGTAGACCAAAGAAGTTGAGTACACATGCTTAGCATCATATCCAGAGGATGTATTTGGAAACTAGACGTATGAGTGCTGCCAGCATTGCTGCAGAGGTTGAAGGGGTGGGAGGTCAAAATGGTCTGCATGGCTGTCGTTTAAGAAGGAAGCCTCTACTAAAGATGATGCACGAGAAAGCCCACAAATAGTTTGCTGAAGACAAGCAGACTAAGGACATGGATTACTGGAACCATGTCCTGTGGTCTGATGAGACCAAGATAAACGTATTTGGTTCAGATGGTGTCAAGCATGTGTGGCGGCAACCAGGTGAGGAGTAGAAAGACAAGCGTGCCTTGCCTACAGTCAAGCATGGAGGTGGGAGTGTCATGGTCTGGGGCTGCATGAGTGCTACCGGCACTGGGAAGCTACAATTCATTGAGGGAACCATGGATGCCAACATGTACTGTGACATACTGAAGCAGAGCATGATCCCCTCCCTTCAGATACTGGGCCGTATTTCAACATGATAGCGACTCCAAACACACTTCCAAGATGACCACTGCCTTGCTAATAAAGCTGAGGGTAAAGGTGATGGACTAACCAAGCATGTCTCCAGACCTAAACCCTATTGGGCATCTGTGGGGCATCCTCAAATGGAAAGTGGAGGAGTGCAACGTCACTAACATCCACCAGCTTTGTGATGTTGTCCTGGAGGAGAAGAGGACTCTAGTGGGAACCAGTGAAGCTCTGGTGAACTCCATGCCCAAGATGGTTAAGGTAGTGCTGGAAAATGATGGTGGCCACACAAAATATTGACACAGTGGGCCCAATTTGTACATTTTCACTTAGGGGTGTACTCCCTTTTGTTGCCAGCGGTTTAGACCTTAATGGCTGTGTGTTGAGTTATTTTGAGGGGGCAGCAAATTGACACTGTTATACAAGCTATACACTCACTACTTTACATTGTAGAAAAGTGTAATTTATTCGGTGTTGTCACATGAAAAGATATAATAAAATATTTACAAAAATGTGAGGGGTGTGCTCACTTTTGTGAGATACTGTAAGTCATCTGTGTAATGAATCAACCCACCTCCTGTGGGAGGGGAGGAGAGGGTCTGCCCATCAAAGCCTCTACATTCAGGGCATCAGCCCGAGAGAAAGGGGCATAGAGTGAGGGGTAACGCCATGTGTCTCGAACCCACCGACACGCAAGCGCTGTACAAACCCATGGGCGTGGTCATCACCATCGCAGCGGCGACAGGGAGCCAGATGGAAAAAAGCGTCCAAAGGATCATGGGTAATAGAGGGTATCTCTCAACCCAGAAGTGAACGACATGAATAAGGCCGATGAGATGCATAAGGAAGTGATACCTTGAGGAAATTCCCCCCGTGTCCATATCCAACACTTCATCCCACCGGCCCGCACGTGCTGGGCACACACCACAGTAGATCCACATCCAAAAAGGGGGGATAAGGGGAAATATTTTGAAAAAGTATAAATCAATGAACATGAACAGATCATTCTTCAAAAAAAAAAGTGAAATATATAGAAAGTGACTGTTTGTGACAATGAACATTACCGGACTAAAAGAAGTAAAAAAAATGTTAAGAATACATAATGGAGAACAAACAGATGAATCGTGAGGGGAAGGAGAAGGAGAAGAGAATTGATTACTGCTCCATTCCTCTTAAGACAAACCCCTCCAAAAGGGCTTGTAATTGACTGCCTCATTGAGGCCAGGCTAAATGGTAGCTCTGAAGTAGGGATGAGCTTCGTGTTCGAGTCGAACATACGTTCGACTCGAACATCGGCTGTTCGATCGTTCGACGAAGATCGAACGATTTGGGCCGTTCGCGCCAAATTCGAGTGACGCGAACGGCCCACAATGCACTACGCCATCGCAGTGTCATCCAGGCGCTGTGATTGGCCAAGCATGCACTGTGACCCCGCATGCTTGGCCAATCACAGCGCCGGCAGCGAGGAGAGCAATGATTGGCCACAGGCAGGATGCCTGTGGCCAATTATTGCTGAGGGTGTTTAGTACACGCCCCACACTATAAAAGGCCGCCAGCACGGCGGCCTAGTGTAGTGTGTTCCGGAGCAGGGATAGAGCAGCATAGGCAGGGACAGTGACTTTTATTTCTTTCTTGCTTAACCTGGATTCCTTTAGTTTAGGGAAAGAGAAGGATAGGTAGGGAGAGTGTCAGTGTGTTTTGTGCTTGTGCTATATTGTGCTTAAAAAAAACATTTTTTCTAGGGACAGAAAACTGTAGGTAGGGAGAGTGTCAGTTTCTTTCACTGTCAAAGTCCTTGTTTCCAGGGACCTGGAAGGACAGTGAGTGAATTCTCCTTGTGCTAAATTGTGCTTAAAAAAAACATTTTTTCTAGGGACAGAAAACTGTAGGTAGGGAGAGTGTCAGTTTCTTTCACTGTGAAAGTCCTTGTTTCCAGGGACCTGGAAGGACAGTGAGTGAATTCTCCTTGTGCTAAATTGTGCTTAAAAAAAACATTTTTTCTAGGGACAGAAAACTGTAGGTAGGGAGAGTGTCAGTTTCTTTCACTGTGAAAGTCCTTGTTTCCAGGGACCTGGAAGGACAGTGAGTGAATTCTCCTTGTGCTAAATTGTGCTTAAAAAAAACATTTTTTCTAGGGACAGAAAACTGTAGGTAGGGAGAGTGTCAGTTTCTTTCACTGTGAAAGTCCTTGTTTCCAGGGACCTGGAAGGACAGTGAGTGAATTCTCCTTGTGCTAAATTGTGCTTAAAAAAAACATTTTTTCTAGGGACAGAAAACTGTAGGTAGGGAGAGTGTCAGTTTCTTTCACTGTCAAAGTCCTTGTTTCCAGGGACCTGTAAGGACAGTGAGTGAATTCTCCTTGTGCTAAATTGTGCTTAAAAAAAACATTTTTTCTAGGGACAGAAAACTGTAGGTAGGGAGAGTGTCAGTTTCTTTCACTGTCAAAGTCCTTGTTTCCAGGGACCTGGAAGGACAGTGAGTGAATTCTCCTTGTGCTAAATTGTGCTTAAAAAAAACATTTTTTCTAGGGACAGAAAACTGTAGGTAGGGAGAGTGTCAGTTTCTTTCACTGTGAAAGTCCTTGTTTCCAGGGACCTGGAAGGACAGTGAGTGAATTCTCCTTGTGCTAAATTGTGCTTAAAAAAAACATTTTTTCTAGGGACAGAAAACTGTAGGTAGGGAGAGTGTCAGTTTCTTTCACTGTCAAAGTCCTTGTTTCCAGGGACCTGGAAGGACAGTGAGTGAATTCTCCTTGTGCTAAATTGTGCTTAAAAAAAACATTTTTTCTAGGGACAGAAAACTGTAGGTAGGGAGAGTGTCAGTTTCTTTCACTGTCAAAGTCCTTGTTTCCAGGGACCTGGAAGGACAGTGAGTGAATTCTCCTTGTGCTAAATTGTGCTTAAAAAAAACATTTTTTCTAGGGACAGAAAACTGTAGGTAGGGAGAGTGTCAGTTTCTTTCACTGTCAAAGTCCTTGTTTCCAGGGACCTGGAAGGACAGTGAGTGAATTCTCCTTGTGCTAAATTGTGCTTAAAAAAAACATTTTTTCTAGGGACAGAAAACTGTAGGTAGGGAGAGTGTCAGTTTCTTTCACTGTGAAAGTCCTTGTTTCCAGGGACCTGGAAGGACAGTGAGTGAATTCTCCTTGTGCTAAATTGTGCTTAAAAAAAACATTTTTTCTAGGGACAGAAAACTGTAGGTAGGGAGAGTGTCAGTTTCTTTCACTGTGAAAGTCCTTGTTTCCAGGGACCTGGAAGGACAGTGAGTGAATTCTCCTTGTGCTAAATTGTGCTTAAAAAAAACATTTTTTCTAGGGACAGAAAACTGTAGGTAGGGAGAGTGTCAGTTTCTTTCACTGTGAAAGTCCTTGTTTCCAGGGACCTGGAAGGACAGTGAGTGAATTCTCCTTGTGCTAAATTGTGCTTAAAAAAAACATTTTTTCTAGGGACAGAAAACTGTAGGTAGGGAGAGTGTCAGTTTCTTTCACTGTCAAAGTCCTTGTTTCCAGGGACCTGGAAGGACAGTGAGTGAATTCTCCTTGTGCTAAATTGTGCTTAAAAAAAACATTTTTTCTAGGGACAGAAAACTGTAGGTAGGGAGAGTGTCAGTTTCTTTCACTGTCAAAGTCCTTGTTTCCAGGGACCTGGAAGGACAGTGAGTGAATTCTCCTTGTGCTAAATTGTGCTTAAAAAAAACATTTTTTCTAGGGACAGAAAACTGTAGGTAGGGAGAGTGTCAGTTTCTTTCACTGTCAAAGTCCTTGTTTCCAGGGACCTGGAAGGACAGTGAGTGAATTCTCCTTGTGCTAAATTGTGCTTAAAAAAAACATTTTTTCTAGGGACAGAAAACTGTAGGTAGGGAGAGTGTCAGTTTCTTTCACTGTCAAAGTCCTTGTTTCAAGGGACAGAGAAGGACACCTGAAGGTAGCCCTTATTGCTTTTTTCCCATCTCCCTGCAGGCCATCTATTAGAATGTCTGGAAGGCAAACAAGGAGAGGCAGACAGTCAGGAGGCAATAAAAGAGGGCAAGCAGGCTCTGTGTCTGGGGGCAACAGTGCTGGTCGTGGACGCGGTGCATTGTCATCAGCACATGGCCATGGGACACGCTTGTCCTTCTTTTCGGCAGCTGGACATGTTGAGCCACATCATGCCGAAGACTTGGTAGAGTGGATGACCAAGCCCTCCTCCTCCTCCTCATCCTCTCTCACCCAGGCTCAGGGTACTGGAAAAGCAGCTGCCAAAGCGTCCTCTTCCCTGGTATCAATGTCAGACTCATCATCAGTCACTCCTTCCCTAGACCCACCATGTCCTCCTCCTGAGGAGTCCCCCGAACTGTTTCAGCACAGTGTTGGGTACATGCTCCAGGAGGATGCCCAGCGTTTCGAAGGGTCTGATGATGAAACCCAGCTAGAGGAAGGCAGTAGCGTGAGAGCAGACAGAGGGGATGCTCAAGAAGGACACCAATCTGGCAGTCATGTTCCAGCAGCTGCAGCATACTGCCAGATTGGCTCCAGTGATGAGGAGGGAGGTGATGATGAGGTCACTGACTCCACGTGGGTGCCTAATAGGAGAGAGGAGGAGGAGGAGGATGAGGAGGAGGCACATCTCCAACGAGGCAGGATGCCCTTTGGTGGCCAGCGTAAGGGCAGTACACCGACGGAATCACACCGCAGAGCTCCGCCTGTGCAGGGCGCTGCCTCTGCCCGTCATTCAAAAAGTTCTTTGGTGTGGGCCTTTTTTGAGGCTAGTGCATCAGATCGCACAGCTGCTGTTTGCAACATATGTCTCAAGCGTATATCGCGTGGCCAAAACATCAGCCGCTTGGGTACCACATGCCTGACCAGACATATGTTGACCTGCCATGCAGCTCGTTGGCAAGCCTACCTCAAAGACCCACACCAAAGAACAAAGCGGACCTCTCCTTGCACCGCATCAGCTGGGATCTCCAACCCCACTATAACTTCAGTCCTCTCTGAAACATGCACTGAGAGGAATGAAGGTGTAGAATTAGGTGTGTCACAGCCAAGTACTTGCGGCCACTCTGCTAGCAGTACACCGACGTCCGATTCTAGCAGGCAAATTTCCCTGCCCCAGCTGCTGGACCGTCGAAAGAAGTTCACTCCCAGCCATCCACATGCCCAGCGGTTGAATGCTAGCTTGGCTAAATTGCTAGCGCTTCAACTGCTGCCTTTTCAGTTGGTAGACTCGGCCCCCTTCCGTGAGTTTGTGCAATGTGCGGTTCCTCAGTGGCAGGTTCCCAAACGCCACTTTTTCTCACGGAAGGCTATTCCGGCTCTCTACCGGCATGTGGAAGGCAATGTCTTGGCCTCGCTGGACAGGGCGGTCAGCGGTAAGGTGCATATTACCGCTGACTCATGGTCCAGCAGGCATGGACAGGGACGTTACCTTTCTTTCACGGCCCATTGGGTCACTCTTTTGGCAGCTGGGAAGGATGCAGGACAAGGTGCAGTAGTGTTGGAGGTTGTCCCACCGCCACGCCTCCAAAATGCTACTACTGGTTGTGACACACCTCTCTCCTCCACCCCCTCCTCTTCTTCTTCCTCCATGGCCTCTTCCTGTGGTTTGTCCTATGAACCAGCGGTGCTCCGTAGCCATTCACGGGGCTACGCAAGTACGCAGGCAAAAAGATGCCATGCCGTGCTTGCGCTGGTGTGTTTGGGGGACAGAAGCCACACTGGGGCAGAGGTCCTGTCTGCTCTGCAGGGCCAGGCCGAGAGGTGGTTGACGCCACGCCAGCTTAAGCCAGGAATGGTGGTTTGCGACAATGGCACCAACCTCCTCTCCGCCCTCCGACAGGGACAACTGACCCATGTGCCCTGTGTGGCTCACGTCCTTAACCTGGTGGTGCAGCGGTTCTTGGGCAGGTACCCGGGCTTACAGGATGTCCTGAGGCAGGCCAGGAAAGTCTGTGTGCATTTCCGCAGATCTTATAATGCCAGTGCTCGCCTGGCTGAGCTGCAAAAGGAGTTGAACCTGCCCAAGAACCGCCTTATATGTGACATGCCCACCAGGTGGAACTCAACGTTGGCCATGCTGCAGTGGCTGCACACGCAGCAGAGGGCCATCAATGAGTACCTGTGCGACTACGGCACCAGGACAGGGTCAGGGGAGCTTGGTTTTTTGCTCCACGCCAGTGGGGCATGATCAGGGATGCATGCACTGTCCTGGCACCATTTGAGGAGGCCACGAGGATGGTGAGCAGTGACAGTGCATGCATCAGTGACACTGTACCTCTTGTCCACCTGTTGGAGCACACGCTGCGTGGAATAATGGACAGGGCACTTGAGGCAGAACAGAGGCAGGAAGAGGAGGACTTCCTTGCCTCTCAAGGCCCCCTTTACCCAGACAGTGTTCCTTCTGTCCCACCCATCGCACAGGAAGAGGAGGAGGAGGAGGAGGAGGAGGAGGAGGAGGATTGTGTCAGCATGGAGGTGGAGGCTGGCACTCAGCATCATCAGCAGCAGTCTTTTAGGGATGATTTACAGTCCCAAGAAACCAGTGGACTTGTACGTGGCTGGGAGGAGGTGGCTGCGGATCATGTCGTCCTTAGTGACCCAGAGGACTCCGGAGCGAATGCCTCAGCAAACCTACGCTGCATGGCCTCCCTGATCCTGCAAAGTCTGCGGAAGGATCCTCGTATTCTTCGGATCAAGGAGAGGGACCATTACTGGCTGGCCACTCTCCTTGATCCACGGTACAAGGGTAAGGTTGCGGACCTTATGTTACCGTCGCAGAGGGAGCAGAGGATGAGACAACTCCGGGAGGCCTTGCAGAAAGGTCTGTGCAACGCGTTCCCAGAGACTGGGAGGTTACAAACTCCTGGTCCTGGACAACGAGTTGCTGAGGCTTCGGCCAGTCAAAGAAGGAGCGGTGGGGAAGGTGGCCGTCTGACCGATGCGTTCAGACAATTCTTTAGTCCGCAGCCCCAAAGTATGATCGGTTCCAGCAACCATCGCCAGCGTCTGATAAACATGGTGCAGGAATATCTAGGGGCAAGGTCAGACTTGGACACCTTCCCCACCGAAAATCCTCTGGCTTACTGGGTCTTGAGGATGGATCACTGGCCAGAGCTTGCACAGTATGCAATTGAGCTACTGGCCTGTCCTGCATCCAGCGTTCTTTCGGAACGCACATTCAGTGCTGCTGGAGGATTTGTCACGGATCACAGGGTGCGCCTGTCCACCGACTCGGTTGATCGACTGACTTTCATCAAGATGAACCAGTCTTGGATCACCACCAGCTACCACACACCTGATGCTGATATAACAGACTAATTGATTTTAACATGTCACATCCCTTCAAGACTGATGCTGATGCTGAGTGCCTGTGCTGTTATGTTGACTGGCTATCCTCCTCCTCCGAGTCCTCAATGATACGATTGATGATGATAGCTTGGAAGATCATTTTTGTTTATGGGTGCCGCCACCAGTGGCTAAGGCCCAATTTTTCAGCCCCTGTTTTACAGGGGCGTGTAATTACAATTTTTTTAGCAATAATTTGCCATAGGGCTCATTGCTGTGCTCCAAGTACAGTATCTGTGAGGGGTTGGAGTGTTGTGGCACCAGTGCCTAAGGCCCAATTTTTCAGCCCCTGTTTAACAGGGGCGTGTCATTACAATTTTTGAAGCAATACTTTGCAACAGGGCTCATTGCTGTGCTCCAAGTACAGTATCTGTGAGGGGTTGTAGTGTTGTGCCACCAGTGCCTAAGGCCCAATTTTTCAGCCCCTGTTCAACAGGGGCATGCAATTACAATTCTTGATCTAATAATTCACAGCAGGGTCCATTGCTGCACCCACCAAGAGTAACTCTGAGGGCTTACAGTCTTGTGGCAACGCCACCACCACCACGAAAGGCCCAATTTTTCAGCCCCTGTTCAAAAGGGGCATGTAATTACAATTCTTGATCTAATAATTCACAGCAGGGCCCATTGCTGCACCCACCAAGAGTAACTGTCAGGGCTTACAGTGTTGTGGCACCAGCACCACCATCAAAGCCCCAATTTTTACTACCACTGTTCAACAATTATATGTAATTAAAATTCCTGATATAATAGTTGACAGCAGGGCGTTCCAGCACCAACCAAGAGTAACTGAGTGCTTACAGTGTTGTGCCAACACCAACAACTAAGGGGCCTATTTCTGCAGAGTATATACGGCAGGTCCCTACTTTCAAACATCCAACTTACAAACGACTACTACTTGCAAACGAAAGAAGACAACAGGAAGTGAGAGGAAATCTACCCCTAGAAAGGAAAATTCTCTCCTGTAAGAATAAATATGGGAGAAAGGGGTCTCATCTGTACTGATGCTTTATCAGCAATCCTTGTTTCAAGAAAAACACCACATTTCAAAAACAGTTGTCATTGGGACGGAAAGTGAGGTGAAATGTTCTGAACAGGGGCACAGACAGCAAAACAAATGTTACAGGGGTGATAACCCTTACCTATGTTTCCCAAAAAGTTTAAAAATAGATTTTTGGGCTGGAGCTACACTTCAACAATGTACCTGTTCAAAATTACAAACACATTCTACATAAGAACAAACCTACAGTCCCTGTCTTGTATGCACCGCCTGTATACGGCTGTTCAGAGTATATAGGGCCTTTTTTATTTTATGTGCGGGGTTCCCCTTAATATCCATACAAGACCCAAAGGGGCTGGTAATGGGCTGGGGTAGGGGGGGGGGTCATGGGGTAGCTATGCCATTTTTCTTAAAGATTTTCATCCATATTACCGGGACCAGACATTACATTAAAGCCGCAAGCAGTTTTAAATGGCTTTTTTTTCCTTTAGAAGTGTCATTTTGTGCAGGGACAGTTCTAAACACGGGAAACACGTGGCACTTCACAGGCATACTTTAGACACCCCCCAGGTACGATATTTAAAGGAATATTTGACTTTTTTTTTTTCACTTTATGCATCATTAAAATGACTGCTCCCGAAAAACGACCGTTTTTAAAACTTCTTTTTGCATTGATACATGTCCCCTGGTGCAGAACCCGGGTTCCCAAACCCTTTTTAGGACAATAACATGCATAATAGTTGTTATAATTAGCACTTTCGAATTCGAACGTTCGCATCCATTGTATTTAATAGGGTTCTAATGTTCGTTCGAACTTTCGGTCCGTTCGCGGGTTCTGGTGCGAACCGAACCCGGGGGTGTTCGGCTCATCACTACTCTGAAGGAATGGATTCATCTCAGCTCCCTCTGGAAGAGAAGTTTGTTCCAATCCTCACCCCGGCAGCTGGGGTGGATCCGATCCAGAGAGAAAACCTTTACTTTAGGAAAAATCCCACTGTGCATGATTGTAACATGCCTACTAGGGGGCAACTCAGGGTTGCAAGTTTGCATACAGAGTATGTGCCTATAGATTCTCTTCCACAACTCATTTTTAGTTTTGCCAACATAGAAGGAACCGCTGTCACAGAGCAAGAAGTATACTACACCACAGGTCTTGCAGTTTACAAAATGTTTAGCCTTAACAAGATGTCCATTTGATAGTGTAAGTAAATGATGGACCTGTGTATATAAATCTACAGTGACTGCAGCCTCCACATGTATCCTTTGTATTTACACGGATCCTTCCTTCTCTCTCCCTTATATTCACTCTGGATGACATAGTCCCTCAATGAGCTAGCTCTTCTATATGTGATCTGAGGAACCTGGGATACAAATCTACCTATGTTAAAGTCCAAAGATAATAGGTGCCAGTGTTTTTGTATGATGTGTCTGATCTTAAGCCCTGTACACACGATCGGTTTTACCGATGAAAACAGTCCGATAGACTGTTTTCTTCGGACAAACTGATCGTGTATGGGCCCCATCGGTCTTTTTTCCATCCGTGTTAAAAAATAGAACATGTTTTAAATTTATCCGATGGAAAAAAAAACCATAGCAAATTACTATTGTCTGTGGGGAACTCCATCGGATAAAAAACCCACGCATGCTCAGAATCAAGTCGACGCATGCTCAGAAGCATAGAACTTCATTTTTCTTGGCTCGTCAGAGTGTTTTACGTCACGGCGTTTGGGACGATCGGTTTTTTGACTGATGGTGTGTAGGCAAGACTGATGGAAGTCAGCTTCATCGGATTTACGATAGAAAAATCCATTGGTTTAAAATCCATAGGAAATCCGATCGTGTGTACAGGGCTTTAGAGTGCTGATCTGAAAATGTCATAATTCAAGTAGAATCATCTTGTTTTTTTTTTAAGGGTTTTGGAACCATATAATAATTTTCTCCTAGTAAGGCTCATTGCCTTTTTATAGGCTTTTTTTTAAAACAGGTTTTGGTGTATCCTCTTTCGAGCATTCTTTCTCTCAATTTTTGTGCTTCCTGCTCGAAAGATGATTCATCCGAGCAGTTTCTCCTAATCTTAAAACACTGACTGTATGGGATTGATCTGAGTAATGGCTTGGGGTGGAAGCTAGAGGCATACAGAAAAGAATTGCCAAAAAAGGCAGCTCTTCAGCATGTCATTGGTGTTACGTAATACCGTGACGTCCAAAAATGTGATCACGTGAGAGTGATGGACCATAGTGAACATTAGATTGAATTAATTTTTATTGAGTCTCCCCAACAAAGAGTTAAGCAAGTCCACAGGGCCATCCCAGATCATGAAGACATCATCAATGTATCGGTACCACATAGCTATGTGGTCCGTATACATCGAGAGTCGTTCGTCTGACATGAACATACGTTCCTATTCCCCCAGGTACAGGTTGGCATACGATGGGGCACAGCATGTCCCCATCGCAACCCCCTGTACCTGGAGGAAAAGGGAAACATCAAATGTAAAAACTTTGTGATTCAAAACAAATTCCAAAGCCTGTACGATAAAATCATTATAGGCCCAATCATCTTGTGTCCTTTGTGAGAGAACATGTCTGATGGCAGCCAAACGGAACTCATGGGGAATAGAGCTATAAAGTGCCTCAACATCAATTGTTACTAGGTACGTGTGTGTAGGTATATAGAGAGTTTCAATAATGTTTAGAAAATGAGAGACTGATCACATGTGGGCACAGGACCTGTGACAGGAGGGTCACTTTGGACACAGGGTGAGCCAGGAAATAATGGACATTAAGAAATATATCTTGGGCTACCTAAAATGGGTCTGTAATATTTATCCACCATATTCCCAAGGATATCTGTAAAGGACTATTTACTGTTTCTGAACTCAACAGGTTAATTGAGAGATACTGAGGTGTCCAGCCTCAATCACCTTTCTGCCTAGTGTAATGCTAATCCCAGTTTCTAAAAGACCTGTTCATTGTTTGTGGTGATTTACATTCTATTGTCCATTGTGGTTTGGGGGAATTAAGCCTAATTATAGGTTGTGGAACTAGCAGCAGACGGGTTTATTGAAGAGATGTTGATGAATCACCTGCATACTTGTGTGTATTGGGTCTGTTATGTTGTGAGTGGAGCTGGACCATTGTTCATTTTAGGTTAATGCAGTATTGGATGGTTATAAAAGTTACAATGTTTTTCTCAATAAAGTCATTCGATGCTAGGAAGATACAGAGTGCGTCTCGTTCTTCCAGCAGGATTAATTCCTATGGGAAGGGGTCATCTGGCTGTGGAGGATCGACAGGGAATTGGTGTCCAGGAGAGGGAAGAGAGCTAAACGGCGTTACCCCCTTTCGTATTTGGGGTGCCGTTACAGGACCCATCAGCCAAGAAATCATTATGGGAGAATAATCAACATCCCATACAAAATATTCACACTAATGGGTGTTCTACTTCTTCTATGGTATCAGGTAACTCACTGGGTGTGGCTAATGAACTATCCTCTACTTCATCTATTGATGACACACAAAAGGACATGAATACAGTTATTTCATCTACACCGCACACATCACAAGGTCACCTTTTTCAGAACCGCACAATTCCCAACACCAGCAAAAGCAACAAACAAACTATCACGAATCCCAAATGAATATAATTAACATTTCTTCTCATCTACTCACTGATCATGAAATCACAATTCTCTCTAAAGGTTTAGGATTCTGTCCAAGCAAAGATGAACAAAGGGCAATTGATCAATTAATTTCACTTCTAGAGGAGAGCGACCACACTGATCTGATAGACTGTATTGACGTAGAACAGCTTATGCAGATATGCAGCCAAACCCCAGATAAATCATCTTCTATGGGCTCTCTACTCAAGAAAAAGTCAGATTGTTTTCCCCCACCCAGCACTAACCCGGATGTGGTGGCCTTCCTCAAATTAGTATCCAGAGATATTGAAAAATTACCTATCCAATCCAATCACAAAAATAATCTGACCCATGAGGAGCAACAAGCTTTAAATAATTTAACCAACATTTTTCTTTAACTACGGTATTAAACCATCCGACAAGGGTGGGAATATTATAATATGTATAACGAACAGTATGCGCGTATGTGAAAGAAAATCCTGGATAACTCAGACTGGTATAGACACATTTCTCCTGGACTTATTGACAGATTCAATATTACATTCTATGAGTTTGTCGATAATGCCTTGGCAAATGGTATTATTACAAAGAAAACATGGGACTATATACAGACCGAGTTTCCAAAAATTCCTACTTTTTACTCTCCCTGATGGGGAACAATTCCTCCCAAAGACACCAATGATGGGGCACACTTCCTCCCAATGACACCAATGATGGGGCACAATTTCTCCCAATGACATCAATGATGGGGCACAATTTGCCCAAAAAAAGCCTTAGAAGACCATTAAAAGACCTATCATCTCAGGGAATGGGGCTCTGACCGAAAACTTGAGTCGTCTAATTGACGAACACCTAAGACCACTGTTTTTATCTCATTGTTGGCTGTGTGTTGACAATTTTTATCGAGGCATTGTAAGTACCCTTATCTTTGTTCCACCCGGACCATGCCATACATATGTGAATGATGATGAATGCTCTAATGCAGTGTTTCTCAACCGGGGTTCCGCGGAACCCTAGGGTTCCGCGAGAAGTCCCCAGGGGTTCCGCCGCGATTCAACATTGTGGCGGATGTATATCCGTCCAATGTTGTTTTCACTGTTCCCAATGCGCGCTGACAGTGAGAACAGTCAGCGCGCATTGATACCCGATGCTCTCTCTGTAGTTCCGGCTCAGAGGGCGGAGTCAGGAGAAAGGCAGAGAGCGGGAGTTCTAAATTCGGCGGGGAGCCGATCAGTGGTGTTGCTGGGTGGGGGGTGCAGATCGCACCCGGGTGACACCTGTGGGCAGCGGCATCGCACGGTCCGCACACCCCTGCACTGATCTGTGTCTCTCACAGCGGAGCGGACTTAAGCCGCCTCCTCGAGTCCTCCCTCCTCTGTTTACATATACACAGGACAGGAGGAGGCAGTCTGAGGAGGGACACACTGCTATGTCTATGCCGCGTTGTTCTGAGGTCTGAATAGTGTTTTTAATGGACATGTGCTGGGGGCGCTATGGGAGGGGAGAGGGGGGGACTACTAGCACAAGTGGAGGTATCTATGCTGATGGAGGGGGTCTGCACTGAGGGGGGCTATGCTGATGGATGGGGGTGTCTATGCTGATGGGGGTCTGCACTGAGGGGGGCTATGCTGATGGAAGGGGGTCTGCACTGGGGGTGTTTATGCTGATGGGGTGTGCACTGGGGGGTCTATGCTGATGGAGGGGTGTCTATGCTGATGGGTTGTGCACTGGGGGTCTATGCTGATGGGGTGTGCACTGGGGGTCTATGCTGATGGGGTGTGCACTGGGGGTCTATGCTGATGGAAGGGGGTCTGCACTGGGAGTGTCTATGCTGATGGGGTGTGCACTGGGGGGTCTATGCTGATGGAGGGGTGTCTATGCTGAGGGGGGCTATGCTGATGGAAGGGGGTCTGCACTAGGGGGTGTCTATGCTGATGGGGTGTGCACTGGGGGTCTATGCTGATGGAGGGGGGTCTGCACTGGGGGGTGTCTATGCTGATGGGGGTCTGCACTGAGGGTGGCTATGCTGATGGAGGTGGTCTGCACTGGGGGTGCCTATGCGGGGGGTCTGCACTGAGGGGGGTCTATGCTGCTGGTGGGGGGTCTGCTCTGAGGGGGTCTATGCTGATAGGGTTTCTGCACTTAGGGGGAGGTCTATACTGATGGAGGGGGTCTGTACTTAATGGGGGATCTGTACTGAAGAGGGACTATAGTGGGTGGAAGGGGGGTTGACACCAATTTTTTTCACACCGGGTGACACCAACCCTAGTGACGCCACTGATGGAGAGCGGGGAGCCATGGGACCCGGGAATGAAGACTGGAGGCAGGGAGAACAGAGTGGGAGCCGTGAAGAGAGCCGAGAATGAGGACTATGGAGGCGGAAGCACCAGATCAGAAGGTGAGATCTGTCTCAATGGTAGCAGTAATGCACACTGTGGAGGGGGGGAGCAGAGAAAAGGAGCACATGGCTAGATTAGATAGAAGCTGAGTTCCTGTGTATGTCAGGGGTGAATACAGACTGCTGGGGGAGGGAACAGCAGAGAACAGGAGATGAGATCCTGTGTATAACAGCACTGATTGCAGACTGGAGGGGGGTGGGCGGTCAGAGAGTTGAGGCACACAGGCTGAATGTAACAGGAGGTGAGATTATAATAGCTTTATTTTGCCATATTTGTACTGTAGCGGGGTGTTTCCCCTTTAATTAGGAGAAAGAACTACGGTTCCCAGAGCTCCACTGTTCACCGGATGTTTTGGGTTATGCCCCAGAGACTCATGGGGGAAGTGATATAAGGAAGGGGGAGGCCTGACTCGCTCTCTTTGGACACGGGACGGCTGAGACTGATCCACCTGTGCGGAGCTGTGCTGTGTGAGGGCCTGAAGCCTGGGGACTTCTTACAGCGAACCAAAGAGCCTTCCACCCTTTGCGAGCCTGGGTGGCATCCAACATCTCCTGCCTGCAGCCTAGATTGGATGGGAGACCCGATGGCAGCAACCGCTGTGTGCGAGTGACGACACAGCCGGTGGAAGTCCCGGACGGGTTGCGTCCGGAGGGTGAGCTGAGCGAAAGCTCATCCAATAACCTGTTTATAGTACTGTGCCTATAGACTGCCGAGGCCTACCACCTCACTTTAAGACTCTCACTGGAGATCCGCAGCAGGACTGATCCAGAGGATCTCTAGTGAAGTACGGTCAGTTGCTCAGATTCTCCCTGTTGGATTACAAAGTGTTTATTATTCTTATGTGCACCACCTCTACAGCAAGCCGGTGAAGAATCCATTATTCTTACAGGACTAAGTTTTAGAGTAAGGGATCAGGCCTGATCCGTTGGGTATACATTTAGCTGTTGTACCATAGGGTACCTAGTTAACGGTCGCCCCACGTGGCGTTCCTTTACCCCCCCCCCTTTTATTTCTTATGGTGTAATGTGACTGTGATTGCAGGGCTCTGCATACAAGTTAAAAATCATATTGTCATTGCTGTGTGTTTTCTTTGCATAACAAGAAGTAAAATCCGTTATCCTTTTATTACTGTTCTATGTTTGAATCTCTCTCTTAAAATATAAGGATATATGTGTGTATCCTTTAGACTAGCTGTGCCAGAGTGGGTAGAGCCGATTGCCGGTGGGTTGGAGAGCTGTACTCAGGGCCCAAATCAAACCTTGCGGCCCGCTTAAGCTGAGGGTATCGCTACACGTGGGGGCTCGTACATCCGGGATTACTGAGACAGCGGTGAAACCGCCAGAAGCTACCGGCATGGACCCGATAGAGGTGGGACAGTGGTACAAGAGATGGGGCGTAGACCCAGCCAGGACGGCAGTTATAGAACTCCCGGGGATATGGCAGACACAAGCAATGATACAACTCATAATGTCCCTATCACCGATTCACAAACCATGGGTGATAGATGTGAAATCTAGTGGTGGACTTTCACATGTCTTACTGGAATGGCAGGCAGAAATTCCTGAACAGTTTAGAGGCAACAGCATACAAGATGAGGACGATCAGGTCTATCATTTGCTGCATGCGCTGCCGCGCACAAGAGACAGACCTCAGACAAAAATAACACTGTCACCGCAGCCATCTTCCCCGTCATCCCCACAGAAGGACACAAAGAGTCCCAGGACAAGCCCAGGCACCCTTAGTGCAGAAGTATGCGCTGTTCTGGGGGAGATTGTAGCTCAGTGCAAGAAAGAGCCCACAGATTACCCGATGTCGGGGTACAGGAAACTCCGGATGTTTTCAGGGAGGAAACCAGTACCTTTGGAAGAAGAGGGATTTGAGGAGTGGCTAGACAGCGCAACTCAGGCACTAGAGGAATGGGAAGTTCCGGACCGCAGAAAGAAACAGAGGGTTGTGGAAAGTTTGAAAGGGCCTGCTCTAGAGGCCGTACGCAACCTGAAGATGAGCAAGGCAGATTGTACTGCACAAGAGTGCCTCGATGTGTTACAGAATGTGTTTGGTGGGACAGAGAAAGTCACGGAGCTTGCTTATCAGCTGGAGCATTGCTACCAGAAGGAAGGTGAGAAACTATCAGACTATATGGGACGCCTGGACAAAATACTGCATAGGATGATCCTAAAGAAGGGGATCAGCCCAGAAAAAGTAGATGAGGCCCGTGCTCAACAGGTAGTGAGGGGAGCTCAACCCATGGATCCAATTGCATGGACACTGCGTGCCCGGCAGGATGGGAGGAATCTGGAGTACCCTGACCTCATCCGAATGATTAGAGAGGAAGAGGCTATATTGGAAGAAAAAAAAAAAGAACGCCTGATAGAGCCCGTCAAACAGCCGGTAGCAATAGTTACACCGGCCATGACTCCCGATAGGGGAGCGGAGGTGGACACTTTGAAGTTGCAGATGTCCCAGATGATGGAGATGATGACTGCTATAATGGCGAAAGGTCAAGGTGGAGCAGAGAAACCAAGCCCCAGAAAGGAGTTGTTCCCAGATACATCAATACCGAGTCCCACTCGGGACCGAGAAGAGATGTTATGCTACAACTGCGGAGGCAGTGGCCACTTTGCCAGTAGGTGTTCCAGTCCTAAGAAGAAGAAAATGGATAATCGCCAGCCGGCGGGAAACGCCAGAGGGCCCCGGTGAGGGAGTCAACCGGGTGCCCATCTCTTTCAGTGAGCTCCAAACTGAATAGAAGAGAGAGGAAGAGAGAAAACACGACCCCTGAGAAGGAATTTAGGGTCTCTCAACCAAGATACACACCAGAGAGAGGGGACAAGACCCCTCAGAAGAAATTTAGCACTCCCAAGAAGGAATGCCTACAACCAAGAGACAATAACATCCCTCAGCGGGTTTGTAACCCCATTAGGGTGGCGAGGGTCAATGCATACCAGGCTCAGGGGAGAACAAAGTCAAAAACCAACTGGATGAAGACAAGTTCTCAGAAGAGAGTGACCTCAACCCGGCCGTACCCAGAAGAATTGGTCGGCCCGTCCCCCACGGTATCTATCCAGGTGGAAGGAGTATATACAAAGGCCCTTCTGGATACTGGAGCTCAAGTGACTTTATTGTATAGAGCAGGGGTCTCCAAACCCCGGCCCGCGGGCCACATCCGGCCCGCTAGTGTGTTTTCTGCGGCCCGCAGCTCAGACTCTGCCAACATAGCATTGCCGATCTGCTGCTTTTTAAAAGCAGCTGCTGTTATCGGCAGTATGTCTGGCAGGTCCCACAAACAAATCTGCCCCGCCCCCACACCTCACATCCTTCCACGATGTGCTGAGGATTGGCCGCTGGGAGCGCCGATGTCCTAGCAACCAGTGACGTCATCAGCACGGCACCTCCCGGCTTCCTGCCCGCTGTTTGTATTAGAAATCCTTCCGCGTGTGTAGCAGCGGGCGGGAGCCGGGAGGTGCAGGAGAGCTGAAGTCTGCATAAGGTAAGAGGCAAATGGGGACACTGCTGGGGACTTTGATGCTGGGGGGACACTGCTGTGGGACTTGATGCTGGGGACACTACTGTGGAACTTGATGCTGGGGACACTACTGTGGAACTTGATGCTGGGGACACTACTGTGGAACTTGATGCTGGGGACACTCTGATGGGGAACTTGATGCTGGGGACACTCTGATGGGGAACTTGATGTTGGGGACACTGCTGTGGAAATTGATGCTGGGGACACTCTGATGGGGAACTTGATGCTGGGGACACTGCTGGGGAACTTGATGCTGGGGACACTGCTGGGGAACTTGATGCTTGGGGACACTGCTGTGGAAATTGATGCTGGGGACACTCTGATGGGGAACTTGATGCTGGGGACACTCTGATGGGGAACTTGATGCTGGGGACACTCTGATGGGGAACTTGATGCTGGGGACACTGCTGGGGAACTTGATGCTTGGGGACACTGCTGTGGAAATTGATGCTGGGGACACTCTGATGGGGAACTTGATGCTGGGGACACTGCTGGGGAACTTGATGCTGGGGACACTGCTGTGGAAATTGATGCTGGGGACACTCTGATGGGGAACTTGATGCTGGGGACACTGCTGGGGAACTTGATGCTGGGGACACTACTGTGGAACTTGATGCTGGGGACACTCTGATGGGGAACTTGATGCTGGGGACTCTCTGATGGGGAACTTGATGCTGGGGACACTCTGATGGGGAACTTGATGCTGGGGACACTCTGATGGGGAACTTGATGCTGGGGACACTGCTGTGGAAATTGATGCTGGGGACACTCTGATGGGGAACTTGATGCTGGGGACACTGCTGGGGAACTTGATGCTTGGGGACACTGCTGTGGAAATTGATGCTGGGGACACTCTGATGGGGAACTTGATGCTGGGGAACTTGATGCTGGGGACACTGCTGTGGAAATTGATGCTGGGGACACTCTGATGGGGAACTTGATGCTGGGGACACTGCTGGGGAACTTGATGCTGGGGGACACTCTGATGGGGAACTTGATGCTGGGGGGACACTCAGATGGGGAACTTGATGCTGGGGGGACTCTGATGGGGAACTTGATGCTGGGGGGACACTCTGATGGGGAACTTGATGCTGGGGACACTGATGGGGAACTTGATGCTGGGGACACTGATGGGGACATTGATGCTGGGGACACTGCTGTTGAACTTGATGCTGGGACACTGATGGGGAACTTGATGCTGAGGACACTGATGGGGAACTTGATGCTGGGGGGACACTGATGGGGAACTTGATGCTGGGGGGACACTGATGGGGAACTTGATGCTGGGGGGACACTGATGGGGAACTTGATGCTGGGGGGACACTGATGGGGACATTGATGCTGGAGACACTCTGCTGGGGAACTTGATGCTGGGGACACTGATGGGGAACTTGATGCTGGGGGGACACTGATGGGGAACTTGATGCTGGGGGGACACTGATGGGGAACTTGATGCTGGGGACATTGATGCTGGGGACACTGATGGGGACATTGATGCTGGGAACACTCTGATGGTAACATTGATGCTGGAGACACTCTGATGGGGAACTTGATGCTGGGGACATTGATGCTGGGGACACTCTGATGGGGAACTTGATGCTGGGGACTCTGATGGGGAACTTGATGCTGGGGACTCTGATGGGGAACTTGATGCTGGGGACACTGATGATGAGGAGACTCTAATGGAGGACACAGATATGGGGGAGACTCTGATGGGGGACACAGAGGCACGGAACAGCTCTGATGGGGACACAGATGTGTGGAAAGGCTCTGATGGGGACACAATGTGCAAGGAGACTCTGATGGGGACAAAGACATGCGGAAAGGCTATAATGAGATTATTTACATTTTATTCATTTATTTATAATGAATACATTTTTTCGGCCCGCGAATATATGTAAAATCTACAATGTGGCCCTCGGGCTAAAAAGTTTGGAGACCCCTGGTATAGAGACTTCTATGATAGGCACTTAAGCCATTTGCCTATACGGAAGATAGAAGAGCTGGAGATATGGGGCCTGGGAACGCAGAGTTTCCCTTATGATGGTTATCTACCCATAAAGCTGACATTCGACCCCTCTGTGGCTGGGAAGACAGAAGTATTCGACACCTTGGCGGTTGTGTGTCCTAGACCACCCGGGGCCAACCAGATGTCCCTCATCATAGGCACCAATACGGATCTAGTGAGAAGACTTCTGACCCCCCTGGTGAAGATGAGGAGCCATCAAGATCCAAACATCCATCCCATGCTGAAGACAGCCTACCAATGGTTAGTGTTGGAGCAGAAGACCCCAGGAGAGGGGATAGGGAAGGTGTGGAGACTGGGGAGAGAAGGAGTGGTGCTGCAGCCCGGACAGGTGGCTTGCCTCAAGGCCACTGTGAAGCTCACCTGGGAGCAGCCTGGCCCCTTTGTCATGCTGGAATCTGACCCAAGGGAAGATCACTCAGGCCTGGAAGTGATACCGGAAGTGATTCCAATCAAGGCCTTGAAGAAAGCCAGGGGAAGAGTCCCGGTGAGTGTAAGGAACTCTACAGGAAGGGCCCTAGAGATACCTGCCCGGATGTTGCTGGGACAGGTGAGCCCTGCTGTCCCAGTCAGCTGGTCAGAAGTGAAGCAAGCGGGTGAAGAAGGAGATGTTTGGGAAAAACTTTCTATTGAGAACCCGAACTTACCTGGGGCCTGGAAGGAGAGAGCCAAGGCTCAGCTGACTAGATGGGAGAAGATTTTCTCAAAAGATGAATTCGATGTGGGGCGTGCGAGGAGTGCTACCCACCGCATCCGCCTGCAAGAAGACAAACCGTTCAGGGAGAGAGTCAGGCGGCTTCCGCTGGCAGATCTGGAGGATCTGAGAGAACAGCTTGCAGAACTGAAAAAGACTGGGGTGATTCGAGAGTCCCGAAGCCCTTATGCCTCTCCAATAGTGGTGGTCAGGAAGAAGAATGGGTCGCTGAGGCTCTGCATTGACTACAGAACTCTCAACAGGAGGACCACCCCTGATCAGTACACCACGCCAAGGATAGAGGACGCCTTACAGAGTTTGTCTGGAGCTAAGTGGTTCAGCGTGATGGACCTCAAGAGCGGGTACTATCAAATTCCCATGCACCCAGAGGATAGGGAAAAGACCGCTTTCATAACTCCTGTGGGATTCTTTGAGTTTAACAGAATGCCCCAGGGCCTATCTGGAGCCCCAGCTACTTTCCAACGACTCATGGAGAAGACTGTCGGAGACATGAACCTCATAGAAGTCCTAGTGTACCTGGACGATGTCATTGTTTTCGGGAGAACTCTGGAGGAACATGAGGCCCGATTGGAGAAAGTGTTGAGGAGACTTAGTGAAGAGGGGTTGAAGCTTTCCCCCGAGAAGTGTCGGTTCTACCAGTCTTCGGTGAATTATCTGGGACACGTAGTGTCTGAAAAAAGGGGTGGCGACTGATCCTGAGAAGTTGGAGGCGGTTACCTCCTGGCCAAGACCCACAACAGTCACCGAACTTAGATCTTTCCTGGGGTTCTGCTCCTAATATAGGAGGTTTGTGGATGGGTTTGCCCGTATTGCCAAGCCTTTAAATGAACTGCTCCGGACTGAAGGGGAAGAGGATGGCTTGGGCCCTAGAAGACCCGGGGAGTCGGTTCAAGATCAGTGGACCCCCAGGTGTGAAGAGGCCTTCAGAACCTTGAAGAGGAGCCTCACCACAGCCCCAGTATTGGCCTATGCTGATCCCACCAGACCCTACGAGTTACATGTTGATGCTAGTCATGAAGGCCTAGGGGGAGTGCTCTATCAGGAGCATGAAGAGCAAATGCGACCAGTGGCTTATGTGAGTCGAAGTCTGACCCCCTCGGAGAAAAACTACCCCACCCATAAGTTGGAGTTCTTGGCCCTCAAATGGGCAGTTGTGGACAAACTAAGAGACTACCTTTATGGAGCAGAGTTTACAGTGAAAACAGATAACAACCCCCTGACCTACCTGTTCACCACTGCTAAGTTGGATGCCACAGGACACAGGTGGCTAGCTGCATTATCTGGGTTCAACTTCAGTCTGAAGTACAGACCAGGGGCTGGAAATAGGGATGCAGATGCCCTGTCCCGAAGATCTCATGCCATGGCTGATGACTGGGAGGACTGGACTCAGGTAGCACCGGACGGGGTGAGGGCCCTTTGTCAAGGAGCTGAATTCCAAGCCCGAGGAGGCTCCAGAGCAGAGGAAATAGGAGTTACCACAGTGGGAGTTCCAAAACACTACTGTGGGGTGACTCAACTTGAAGAGGAAGGCTTGTCGAAGCTGTCTAAGAAGGAACTGAGGTGCGACCAATTGGAAGACCCCATAGGGAGATTGGTCTTTGAAGCATTGGAAAACGAGAGTCCAGAGAAACTTCGACATCACCCCTCCAAGGAGGCTCGTCTGCTATGGAGGGAGCTAGACAAGCTACAGGTCCATCAGGGAGTGGTCTACCGAAGGGGCCCCTCTGATGACTCCGAGGATAAATGGCAGTTGTTTCTCCCAGAGAAGCACCGAGAGACTGTGCTGGTTGCCTTACATGACCAGCATGGTCACCTGGGAGCTGAAAGAACCTTCCAACTTGTCAGAAGCCGGTTCTATTGGCCCTGTATGAGGGCTGAAGTGGAGGAATATTGCCACTCCTGTGCACGATGCATCCAGAGGAAGACTCTACCCCATCAAGCTGCCCCAATGGGTCACCTACAGAGTCAAGGCCCAATGGATCTGGTATGCATTGACTTTCTCTGCCTCGAACCCGATTTGAGTGGATTGGGAAATGTTCTGGTGGTAACCGATCATTTCACCCGTTATGCACAGGCGTTCCCCACCAGAGACCAGAAGGCTTCCACTGTAGCTAAGGTGCTTCTAGAAAAATACTTCGTCCACTATGGATTACCACAGAGAATCCACTCCGACCAAGGAAGGGACTTTGAGAGTCGCCTGATCCGGAACCTACTGGACTCCCTGGGAGTGGAAAAGACCAGGACTACCCCTTATCATCCACAAGGAGATGCCCAGCCTGAGAGGTTTAATCGGACTTTGTTAAACATGCTGGGGACTCTGGAGACAGAGAAGAAGCAGCATTGGAGTCAACACATATCCACTTTGGTGCATGCCTACAATTGCACTACCAGTGATGTGACGGGTTACTCTCCCTACCGCCTCATGTTTGGGAGAGAAGCAAGATTGCCAGTGGATCTGGCCTTTGGCGTTTCCCTAGACTATACCTCTGCTACCTCCCACAAAGGATATGTGGACCGACTTAGGTATAAACTGAAAGCGGCCTATGAACAAGCCCAAGCGGCCTCAGACCGGAGAGGGGTCAGAAATAAAAGGAACTTTGACCTGAAGGTTCGAGTGCAAGATCTGCAGCCTGGAGACCGTGTGCTGCTACGCAACCTAGGGATCCCAGGGAAGCATAAACTTGCTGATAGATGGAGGTCCGAGCCTTATGTCATTTGTAGAAAACTTCCTGGACTACCGGTGTATAAGTTAAAGCCAGAGGGGAGAGTGGGACCCTTGAAAACCTGGCACAGAAATCACTTACTCCCACTTAAAGAGGCAGTCAGGATACCTTCAGTGAAGAACCTGCCGGAATCTGTTTCCATCTTGGATACCCCCAGACCCAACACTCGGTCTCAGACCCTCCGAGCTAGGGATGGACAGGCTCCCCAACCAAGTGAAGATGGGAGGGGAGAACTTGAATGGCTATGGCCCTCCTCAACTCCAGGGAGTTCCGCCATAGACCTTCCACCCACTGAAGATACACAAGATGGGACCCTGAACCCAGAGGCTACAGAGTTCATTCCATCCAGTGATGTGCCTGAATGCTGGGAAGATATTCCGGGCCTTTACTCAGAAGCAGAGGAGGAAGAGGCCCCAGAATCAGTGATGGTGTCAGAAAGTGTTCCTGACGCAGAGCCTGCGGTACCTGAGCCTGAAGTCCCAAGGGAGCAAAGAACTTACAGAGTCGTGAGGCCTCCCAGGAGGTTAACCTACCCTCAATTGGGAAAAAGCTCAGAGGACTCTGTTGCCACTGCCAGAAGAAGTACTGAGTGCTCAGATCCTTCCACTGTTCATTTGGTGGAAGGCAACCCCAGCTCACTCTCTGGCACAGTTAGACAGGCCACCCATGCTAATGTGACCTGTGGTATAGGGAACCCCACCTCTGAGTTTTGGTGGAAATTCCCTGTACCAACATCATACTCCGCATTCAGTAAATTGGTTCAGAATTGTTGTTAAATTGTTTATCTTTGGGGACCAAAGAGTTTTAGTGGGGGGAGTGTGTAGCGGGGTGTTTCCCCTTTAATTAGGAGAAAGAACTACGGTTCCCAGAGCTCCACTGTTCACCGGATGTTTTGGGTTATGCCCCAGAGACTCATGGGGGAAGTGATATAAGGAAGGGGGAGGCCTGACTCGCTCTCTTTGGACACGGGATGGCTGAGACTGATCCACCTGTGCGGAGCTGTGCTGTGTGAGGGCCTGAAGCCTGGGGACTTCTTACAGCGAACCAAAGAGCCTTCCACCCTTTGCGAGCCTGGGTGGCATCCAACATCTCCTGCCTGCAGCCTAGATTGGATGGGAGACCCGATGGCAGCAACCGCTGTGTGCGAGTGACGACACAGCCGGTGGAAGTCCCGGACGGGTCGCGTCCGGAGGGTGAGCTTAGCGAAAGCTCATCCAATAACCTGTTTATAGTACTGTGCCTATAGACTGCCGAGGCCTACCACCTCACTTTAAGACTCTCACTGGAGATCCGCAGCAGGACTGATCCAGAGGATCTCTAGTGAAGTACGGTCAGTTGCTCAGATTCTCCCTGTTGGATTACAAAGTGTTTATTATTCTTATGTGCACCACCTCTACAGCAAGCCGGTGAAGAATCCATTATTCTTACAGGACTAAGTTTTAGAGTAAGGGATCAGGCCTGATCCGTTGGGTATACATTTAGCTGTTGTACCATAGGGTACCTAGTTAACGGTCGCCCCACGTGGCGTTCCTTTACCCCCCCCCCCCCTTTTATTTCTTATGGTGTAATGTGACTGTGATTGCAGGGCTCTGCATACAAGTTAAAAATCATATTGTCATTGCTGTGTGTTTTCTTTGCATAACAAGAAGTAAAATCCGTTATCCTTTTATTACTGTTCTATGTTTGAATCTCTCTCTTAAAATATAAGGATATATGTGTGTATCCTTTAGACTAGCTGTGCCAGAGTGGGTAGAGCCGATTGCCGGTGGGTTGGAGAGCTGTACTCAGGGCCCAAATCAAACCTTGCGGCCCGCTTAAGCTGAGGGTATCGCTACAGTACATAATCCTATTATGATTCAGTCTCATCCAGCCACAGGCCCCTGCAGTCTGCATTCAGTCACTACCATACACAGGATCTCACCTCCTGCAAGATTCAGCCATGTGCTTCCACTGTCAGCACTCTTCCTGGTACCACCCTCACAGGTTCGGAGGAGCTGGAACAATAGAGGAGGCACCAGGTATTAATGCGCATTGACAGTACTCGCTGTCAGTGCACATTGAAATCAACATTGGTATCATGTGCATATTTTTTCTGCACAGAAATATGCAACATGTATGCATTTCTCTGCAGAGAAAAATACTCAAATGATACCAACATTGTGGTGTGAACAGGGCACATAGAAATCAGTTATTTTCTTTATGTTCTAGCAGAGACCTACGTTAGGAAAGTGCATGTCTCTCTGCACATGACATGGACAAGACCAAAGTATTCTATGCAGATCAAATCTGCACCATCTTCCATCAATTCTTATGCATGAATGTTGTGAACAAGTCCCAACTGTTCCCGTAGTCTGCTATCCTATTTATCAGTTACAATATTTGGGAGTTTTGTTCAAGTTCAGTAAGGCCTCGTTCACAGCATATGTGCAAAAAATGGAAAATGTGTACAAATTTGACTTGCTTAAAATATTTTGGGCTTGTTGTAACGCAGGTCTCTGCAGGGACAGAAAGAAAACAATTGATTTCTATGTGCACTGTTCACACTATAATGTTGGTGTCAGGTGAGTTCTAATTTTTATTCCATTATTTAAAGCTATTTCTACAATAAACGTGGTTATATCTACAGCTTGCTGATCAGATACGATGTTCCGAGAGCTGTAGATCTGAATTTTTTTTTAGGGGTTCCCCGAGATCTCAGACTTTTTGCCAAGGGTTCCTCCACGGTAAAAAGGTTGAGAAACACTGCTCTAATGTATGTTTTGTTTTATAGACCATATGTACTACGATTGTTAAAACCTTCCCTGAAGAAGGAGCTTTAAGCACTCCGAAAGTAGTTGGCGATTGGTTTATATACAACATTTGTACTCACGTTTAGTGGGGGGGGGGGGTTTGCCTTGTGGCCACAGACCACATTTTTCATGTCTTTTGTATCCATGTTTTATATGGTTAATTTCTTTGAAATACTTTTTTGATACTAATAAATACAATATATTTAATACTATTATGCTTGACCTTTGCACATTCCTTGATCCTTAAAAGTCACAATTTTAAAATTACAATAGCATGAGCATGGAAAACTCCAGTGATCAGTCTTGCACTGGTAAAGCATAAACTTTCTTGGATCATGGTCAATGAAAAATTGACCAGCATCCTTAAAGACAGACAGGCCAGATTTGACAGGGTGTGGCCCCCCGGATTAAGTACCTCCAAGCCCCATAGTCTCTAGGACTGGATAGTGGGGGGCCTAGGCCGAGGGACATGACTCCTACTCTGGATTCCTGACCTTTACTTTTTTCCTTTTCCTCTCCTTCCCATCCTCCCCCCTCCTCTTCCTTATTTTATTTTACTTAATTTTACTCTAATTTATTTCTCTTCTTCCCCTCCTTTTTTCTCTTTTTATGTTTAATGATTCAATTTATGGATACAAATGGAGAGTCCTGGAGCCTCTCTCTTCTTGACTCCGATGTGGGAGCAATGTAAACTAATTCTAAGTACCTAACCACCTTTGGTGTCAAGGGCCCTGATCTTGAGCTATACTAATGGTGCTACAACTTGATCCAACATTACCAAGAAGTTATAAGTAATCCACTCAGGTTCGAGCGGGCAGTAGCCTTACTTAACTATAATTATTGTTATAATTGTGTAGCGGGTGGTCATATTTAGGGGAAGCATCTGAGTGGTAACAGGCTCAGATGCAATAATTGTTAGGATTCATGGACCAATTTATGCCAGTGGGGAATATCAATGGTGTCCAGTTCCTTGGGGTCTATAGGTGGCGCTGTCACCATAGGCCGGAGTTGAACCACCATTGGATGGCTGTGCCCTTTGTGTCCTCTCGCGGCAGTAGTACAGCGGGGCGGGGAACCTGCTGTGCCTGTTGTGGGAGGGTATAAAGGGGGCAGACGTCTTGCGCTCGCGGTCCACGCCCAGGTACCTTCAGCCTGGGGGTGAGTGATGGTGGTCTCCGGGTGCCCTAGGCCCGGAGACGGAGTTGCGGTCTCACCGCAGACACCTTCGGTCTGGGGTGAGGTACTTTCTGGAGGCCTGGGGCCCAGTAACTTCGACTGGGTTCCGCGAGGGATCGAGGGCTCCTAGGGTGTCCCCCGGTGTGGATGCCCGAATCTAGGACGAGGAGGCCAGGGAGGTGACCCTATCTGAAGACCTGGTGCAGCATTCGCTGGTGACAGTGGGGCCTCTGGTAACTGTCCAGATGGATGTCTTTTCCCTGACAAGGGCCATCGCTTCTAGAAGGTAGTTCAAGTTCTCACGGTCGGTGGCAGCGACTGGGTGTCAAGTCTGTTGGTGCTATACAGAACAGGAGGAAACGAAGTTTAAGTTTGTGCCTGGACCTTCCTTCCCCCACCTTGTCTGAACTGAATGTGTTACAACCTGTCTGCTCTCACAGAGACTGTTTATTGCTACGAATAAATAAGTGTTGGACTTTCAGTGGTGTGGACAGTAACTTACTGGGAGCTAAGGGCCCTACCTCCACCTGCGTAGACGGTGGGAATCATTCTCAAGAGAAGGTTTGGCTCTGGATGGAAACACAGACCCGAAGGTATGGTTTGATTAGCTCCATCTTTGCATACAGTATGGTGTGAGCTGGTGGTGCGCCACACTCTCCTCCCTGGTCCCCTAGACGAGAGCCAAGAGTCAGAAGGGAGTAAAGGGTGAGGTCACTACAATTGTTTTTACATTACAGCCATATGGATTAGACATTTGGTCACCTCTTAAGAGGGTATGGATCTTTCTGCACTGATATACTATTTGAATCCCAACAAAATTTGTTAAACTTTTGAATATAAATTTATTGCAAAGAAAAGTCACAATTTTTCTGAGGGGAGATTACTTTTTCTATCCATATTAGGGATGCGGCTTTTTTAAGCAGAAACACATAACCTCATTTATTTTATATTTATTTATTTCAGGTACTTATATAGCGCCGTCAATTTTGCAGCACTTTAAATATACATTGTATATTCATGTCAGTCCCTGCCCTCAAGGAGCGTACAATCTCTAAGTTCCCTAGCTCACATTCATACATACACATACTAGGGCCAATTTAGGCAAGATCCAATTAACCTACCAGCAGGTCTTTGGAGTCTGGGAGGAAACTGGAGTACCAGGAGGAAACCCATGCAGGCACAGGGAGAACATGCAAACTCCAGACAGGTAGTGGTGTGCTTGGGATCTTGGTGCTGCTAGCCGAAAGTGCTAACCACTGAGCTGCCATGGTCTTCCTCCACTCAAGAATGCAGTGTCATCCTGCCCCCTAGACAGGAAGGAAGAATCCCCTGCAATGGGCACTCACTGACAACCGTGACTTAGAATGAATGACTCTTGTGAGCCTGCCATTGCAAGCTTAAATAAGGTGGCCTATACCTGAGTAGGAGAGCATTCACCTGGGAAATTGGGATAAAGATGTGGACTGTGTACCAGGAAATGTAGTCATTAGAGTGAGTATACCACTGTTTGGGACTATTCACATATTACTCCCTCGGAATGTGGCCTACCCCAACGTAAGTTAGGGCTGGAAGCCTACCCATTTCTGAACATGGAGACCAGCCATAAAATTTCAGAGAGTAGTTCCTAAATTCAGTTGAATGGATTATTTACACTTATCTCTACCATGTCCAAATGGAAATAACATGCATAACACAGCTCTCAGCACTACTGTACTTTAGAATTCTAGTCTTGAGGTTCTGTTTAAATTGAGATACTTAGGTTTGTAGCCTGCTATAGAGTTCAATACTACTGGTAGAAAAAGTGTGTTGAAACAGTAAGTTTGAATTATCCATTATACCTACCAAAATAATGTGTTGTTCTAATATGTGAGTCTTCTACTTAGAATTAAGTAATCATTTTAATGCAAAAATCTCTAGTGCCTTCCAATGCTCTAATGGTAAATACTATGTAATCACAGATATATCATAATAAAAATAAGTTTGTAAGTCATTAAAAAAGATAGCATAAAAAGAAGTAATAGAAAAATTACCATGAATATAAAAAGTAGATGAAGAAAGGAATGGATGCAGCCAACTGTAACATGCGCCAGTCCCGAATTAGATAAGCCAATCCCACCAGGATTAGCTGGCCCACGGTGTAGCAATATCCAGTGGCTGTGCTGGTGAAAGCTCGTGTTTCTGTGGGGATCCACTCCACAACTATAGAGACATTGAAGTGTTATATGGTAAGCAAGGCCAAATCTCGGAGCATCCATAAATGAAGAGAATGTATAATGTATTTTCAGTAAATACCTATTTTGAGTTATTTCTGCAGTATTAATCTTAAGGCTCCATGTACACAGAAGCTGATAAACTGCAGTTTATTGGCGTTTTTTTTAAAAAGCCCATTAACTGCACTCTATGTTAGCCTATGTGTTCATGTACACATAACGTTTTTTAGCTTTAATGAGCAGTGGAGTTAATGAGCTTTTTTCTGAACGCAAGAAATTTGTGTTCAAAGTGCTGTTTTTCGGCAGAAAAAAAACGCAAAACGCTCAAACGCTCAAAAACGCTGGCCGCGAGCGTTTTTCAGCGTTTTTTGGTCCATTGAAAAAAAATATATATATGTTTTTTTTAAAAAACGAAAAAACGCTACACTGAAAAACGCTAATAAAAGCTAGTAAAAATACCCTGATAAAAGCTAGCTTTTTCTGCTGCTTTAAAAACGACTGTTTTTGAGCTTCTGTGTACATGGAGCCTAAAGGAATTTTGCTGTGGCTTTCATGGCTTTTATTTCACACTCTTGCTGTTATATGTAGATATATTTTTTAAACATAATAAATAAATTCAATTATAGTTCAACTACTATAGAGGGAGCTCCATATTGCATTGTAATCTCCCCTTCCTGATTAGCAATTGTTGAAACAAAATATCATCCACGTAAGGAGTGAATTCATTTTTAGTGTGGCAGTAGACCTATAGCCATAAATTGTAAGAGAGAACAGGAAGATCACTTACAGCAATGCAAAGCAGAAAGCAGTGTCTGCGTTTGTAATGAGCAATTATGGCTACCCCATGTACATACAGTATACAATTGCAGAGCATTCACAGAAACAATTGATAATATTATAAACATTATTATTATTATAACTCCACTCTTTTGAGATGCTGCCCCTGCCAGAAACAGGATCACTAATGTAGCATTCCCCTAAAAGAGGTTCTTTAGTCATATTTAAAAAAATGAAAAGCCAACAGCTACAGAAACTGTAGCTGCTGACTTTTAATAAACAGACACTTACCGATCCCTGGATCGCTGTCCTCGCCTGGCTTGTTGCTTCACCAGGCTTCAGCCGCAGGCACTGGCATACTAACTGTGAGCAGCCAGCTGTGGCCACTTGCCGCTTCACAGCCAGCTGCTCACTGCACATCTGCAAGCTGCGCTGTGCCATCTGATTGGTCCCGCAGCTTTCTGGGACCTGTGGTGTGTCCCTAAAGGCTGCGGGGGAAGGAGAGGGGCAAAACACATATGTGGCAAATGTAAAGGAGGAGGAGCAGGGGCGTATCATGAAATCAGTGAGGCCATGTGCAAGTTCAAAAGTGGGCCCTAGGCAGTGATAAAAAAAAATGTCCGCTGGTTCATTGAAAGCTATAGGGAGATCGGTGCTTGTAACTGTCCCCCCCCCCCCCGCCACACAATCACCCACCGACTCTCAACCAGGGGATCATCCATGAGTACAGTGTGAGTCACAGTGGGCCCCCCCCTTGGGGCCCATGTTCTGTGAAAAGTCCCTGCACCCATGGATGATACGCCACTGAGGAAGAGGAGGCAGAGCAGATCTTCCCCTATTGGGTAAGGCTAAGGGCCCATTCACATCAGGTGCAGTGGGACTGTGTTGGGTGGCTATTCCAGCACAATCCCTCCACAAGACAAGGCAAAATTCTTTGTCTCCTATGTGCCTGGTCCACTCCACCACACCGCGGTGGTGTGCGGGCCGTATGCGCTGAAACAAAAGTACAGCAGGTCATATTTTTATTTCACCGCAGGACAGTGTGAGGCAATCTACTGCCTCATGCTGCATGGTGGCCAGTAGCATTTTATGAAATGTCACTGTGTGTGTGACATGTCAATAAAATTCATTTAAAACAAAAAAGGAACAGTGCAATGTGCTGCAATCAGCGCATTGGCACTGCAGTTGTCCCCCCACATTGCACCGGACACCAGCTGTGTAACTATGGGTCACTTTATGAAAAAGGTGTCCAAGATTGCTGGACACCCATATTGACACAGTAGTATTATCATAAACAATATACTTACTCAGAGAATATGAGTTGAGAACAATACCCGAGAGAGATGCTCCAGTCAGGAATCTGAACACACAGTATGTGATGTAATTGGGAGCAAAGGCAGCACATATTCCGCTCACAAACATCTGAAGGTTTGACCATATGTTCAAAGGTCTGCGACCAAACCTGGTATGACAGGAAAATATTTTCTGAATTCCAGTGCAAAACGAATAATACAATTTTAGTGTATTATAGTGTATTACTGTAAACGTTTCAATGTATTACAGTAAACCAGTAGTTACACAGTGTATAGTTCATGCTTTATAAAAAGAGTCTTTTCCAAAAAAGTCAACTATCAGTTAGAGTGGAATTCCCGACAAAACTTTTTTTCTAGTGTTTTGAATATGGTGGTAAAGGGTAACAGCACAAGAATCTCCTTAAAGAGGACTGAGACAAGAATAAAAAAACAGACAGAAGTTCTAATCCTCCCACCTGATAAATATACTTGTATTGCTATGTGTGTGAGGAGTAAAGATTTTGCTCATCGGCTGTGTCATTGAATGAATGGGAATTAGGGGGTTTAGCCTATATCAAACATGAACTACATCAAAAGCAAAAGAAAAAAAGAAAAACAATGGATAGAGTTTCAGTTTGAAAAGGTTAGTTTGTTGTTGAAGATAGTATTCAATTATTTGTGGGCATTTCTAATTTGCACAAATGGACCAGTTTGCCTGTTTGACTTCCCACTTAACCACTTGAGAGCCGGGTCATGTACAAATGACGGGCTCAAGGTGGCTCTAGAAATCTGGGAGGCCGTCAATAGACGGCCTCGGCTATTCCGGCCACTGGGGGGCGCATCACTGAGATGCCAATGCGCGTGTCTTGCGGCCGCGATGTCCGCCAGATACCCGCGATCGGCCGGTACACAGACAAGGATGTGGATCTCCGTGTGTAAACACAGAGATCCACGTCCTGTCAGGGAGAGGAGCCGATGCTGTGTCCCTTGTACATAGGGACACAGATCGGTCACCACCCCCAGTGAGTCCCCTCCCCCACACAGTAGTAATCACTCCCAGGTTACACATTTAACCCCTTCCTTGCCCCCTAGTGTTAACCCCTTCCCTGCCAGTGTCATTTTTACAGTAACCAGTGCATTTTTATAGCACTGGTCGCTGTAAAAATGACAATGGTCCCAAAATGGTGTCAAAAGTGTCCGATGTGTCCGCCATAATGTCGCAGTTACAATAAAAATCACTGATCGCCGCCATTACTAGTAAAAAAAAATTTTTTAATAAAAATGCTATAAATCCCCTATTTTGTAGACGCTATAACTAGACATGTGCACACTGAAATATTTTGTTTCGGAATTTCGTTTTCGTCCGAAAAATAAATTTATTTAGTTACTCCCGAAATTCATTTTTATTTATTTCGTTTTTCGTTAGAAATTGCATTCGTCCGAAAATCTGAATTAATTAAGGTCGAATCTGTCATTGAAGGCTTATGGTGTCTGTCGAATGTTCAAAGAAGATTCGACGGAGCAGTGAAACTGTACGACGCTGCAATCATACATTTCCGGTCGAATGTTCCGCCCACAAGCTATAGAAGAATTCTAATGTTGTATGACTAGTAATAATTATATTTATTCATTACTATTACTAGTCAACCAACATTAGAATTCTTCTATAGCCTATGGGAGGATGCATTTGACCGGAAATGTACGATTGCAGCGTCGTACAGTTTTGCTGCACCGTCGAATCTTCTAACTTTCGATGCTTTGTCGAATCTTCGTCATTCTAGCTATTTTACTGCTCCTCCTCTTTGGTTACAATCAGCCAATAACATTCATCATCAACTTTATTTTTATTTTACTTCCCCCACCCAATTCCAGCAGTGATCTTTTCTCTCTATGTCGAATCTTTTCTCTCTATAATAACAAATCTTTTCTCTCCTATGTCGAATCTTTTCTCTCTATAATAACAAATCTTTTCTCTCCTATGTCGAATCTTTTCTCTCCTATGTCGAATCTTTTCTCTCCTATGTCGAATATTTTCTCTCCTATGTCGAATATTTTCTCTCTATAATGTCGAATATTTTCTCTCCTATGTCGAATCTTTTCTCTCCTATGTCGAATCTTTTCTCTCCTATGTCGAATCTTTTCTCTCCTATGTCGAATCTTTCTCTCCTATGTCAAATCTTTTCTCTCTATAATGTCGAATCTTTTCTCTCTATAATGTCGAATCTTTTCTCTCCTATGTAGAATAATCTTGGACTAATAGAGTTAAGGTTAGGCACATTCGACCACAGGTTCGATAGACACAGATTGTTATTGTCAGCGTCACGTCGAATCTCCTATCTATATCGAACTGTTGTAGCAACGAAAACGAAAATAAAGCATTTGTTTATGTTGGATCTTTCGGTTTTCGGATTCTGTGCTTTCGTTTTCATTTGTTAAAACGATAACGAAAATAGCTGAAATTCGGACGAAAATGCATTCGGACGAAAACGAATGCACATGTCTAGCTATAACTTTTGCGCATACCAATCAATAAACGCTTATTGTGATTTTACCAAAAATATGTAGAAGAATACATATCGGACTAAACTGAGGAAAAAAATATAAAAAAAAAAAAAAAATTGGGATATTTATTATAGCAAAAAGTAAAAAATATTGTGTTTATTTCAAAATCGTCGCTCTTTTTTTGTTTATAGCGCAAAAAATAAAAACCGCAGAGATGATTAAATACCACCAAAAGAAAGCTGTATTTGTGGGAAAAAAAGGACGTAAATTTTGTTTGGGAGCCACGTCGCACGACCGCTCAATTGTCATTCAAATTGTGACAGCGCTGAAAGCTGAAAATTGGCCTGGGCAGGAAGGGGGTTTAAGTGCCCAGTAAGAAAGTAGTTAAAGATCGCAGCAGGTGGACTGACCTGATAAAATGTTGTAGCAACACCCCCAGTTAAGAGGGCTGCTGAGATAGTTTTGGGACTGTAACAAACTGCTGTCAACCCCCAGGAACTGGCTCTAACCTCCCTTGGCACAGCTAGCACAAATGGAAGTGTGAAACCCGTTATGCTGTAGCAATCACCTCTCCGCAATAAAACACACACAATCAGTTAACATCAAGTTACCTGAGCTGACTGCTTCAGCTGGAATAGACAGTACGCCACACAACGTGTTTGCTTAACCACAAATACTTTTACTGAGTAGAAGATATAAGGTTAGACAATGGTACATTTACCTATGCAGAGCCCTGCAATATTTAATGTCAAGCAAATAAACAAGGACAATATTCGAACAGTCTTATACACACTGAATGTCTTTAGTAAACTACGCTCGTGGGCTTCTCCCTCGTGGCCAATATGGCACCCAAACAATATCTCCCTGCTGAACAGTCAGGCCTGACTATTACACACACAGTTATTCCATTGAGAAGGATCTTCGCTAGCAATGGTGGTGCACTTTATAGGTTATTTGTAATCCAAAGGTTCGAAAATAAAAGATACTAAATAGTCGCGCCCCCCTTCTTAGTATCACTCTGCGCTAAATAGAAAAACCACAAAGCTAAAAACACCAGAAATAAAATAAAATAGTAAAACAATAAAATCTATGGTTATGATCTGTCAAAGAACAGCAGCTGCTGAAAAAATAGGCATAAAATATTAAAAGAGCAGTATATATAAAAAACTTAAAACGAAAAGTTCAGAATAAACTGCAGCAGCGCTACGGACAAAAGTTCAAATGTACGTCTTCTATATAGTCCAATTATATAGGTGTGGATAGTGAACGAAGAGTGTGGTTATAGCTGGTTTAAATCTTAGTTCCTGTGCTCCTTATCACCACTATGTGTTTTCACCACGTGGGGGGATTAGGGTCCCCTAATGGGGATGCACTCACCAGATATAAAACCAATAAAGGCATGTATAAACCATCCTTCTTTAGTGTGTTCTGTCTTCTTCTACTGTACAGGCACTTCTGGCGTATGTGAGGAAAAAGGAACAAACTGCATAGGGTAGTACTGTTTGGTAATTTTATTAATATTCCCCAAAACAAACAAGCCCCTTTGCATATGTGCGTACCAATAAAAGAATAAAACAGGCGTTTATAATATATGGGATAAAATGGACGCTTGCAGCGCTTTTAGACTTGCCCCTGGAGAACGCCACTTCCTGGTTCCTCCGGCGTCTTCCTGGTGTGGTCCTGGAGCACAGATGTGTCACTTCCGGTTTGCTGGGTAATGCTGGTCACGCCCTGACGTTTCGTCACTTCCTGACTTCTTCCGAGGGCGTGACCAGTCTCCGCAGCAACCGGACTAAATATGCTCCACTGATCCCCGCCCCTCTGCAGACGTCGGAGCGTTCGTGTTGCGTCTGCGTCACCACGCATGCGCACTTCAGCCCCCTCGTCTGTGCCCTGCTGTGGGCGGAAGCTCTGTCACCATATCGTGGATGCGCTGCCGTGATTGGCGCGCATACCCGATCCGTGATCTGATAGGATGGAGCATATTTATATACAATAACAGAGCAAAGACATTACAAAAATACATAACAACAACCTGGGTAATGACCCTGTGCATGCGATTAGCTCAATAAGAGCAAGTGAGCCATGCAATTACATAAACTCGATAATTGTCATTTCCTGCTGAGAAACACAATTTATGTCAGTATATTAGACACTGTTTGTTTCAATGGCACAAACATTACCGCTATGACAGGAAAGGGGAGGCGGTCATTAGTATTGCTATGTTTGGACCCCTTCTGTGTGACAGACATTTCACTGTATAATCTGTTGTGCCAAATTCTGATAGTATTGAACCATGTGTATATTGCATTAAGAAAACTAGTTTCATGCTAAGCACTGGAAGACCGTTATGTGAGGGTCTATACATCATTCCATTTTACAGAGTCTGTATGCTTTTTAGTCCGTAAATATACCATAAAAATACTATAAAATACCATAAATACTGTAAAAAGTACTGTATGGTCCATAGATTTCTAAAATACCAAACAAATGGAAAGACCCACAAAACCATACCATACATACTTATGCACTCCACAAGAGGCCAATTGCAGGCCATGTATATACATAAAAACCTAAAAAACTAAAAAGGACACCAATAAAACTCATACTCATTTCCTAAAAATCGCATATAAAACATAAATAGATAAAACTATGATATAAAGTATATAAATATATATAAATTTATATGTAGTATGTGCTCTAATGTCAATAATAAGTATTGGTCATTATTCTGTTAGCATGATGCCTTATCTTTGTGGACACTGTTAAATTTAGTTTAATCACCAAAAGTTAGTGATAGCAGAAGTGGTTCATCCTTAATTAAGAGTTACTTATGAAACAATTGATGTCAAGCTCAACGTTAAGTCCCTTAGGCACTAAGACATCAGTAAGAAAAATCCACTTAGTTTCTTTTTTAGATAATTCTCGTATTTTGTGTGAGCCTCTCCAATTAGCTCCTAGGCATTCTATGCCCCAAAATTGTAGCCCTGAGGCGTCTTGATCATGTTTGAGCTTAAAATGTAACGACACATTGTGGTCTTTGAAGCCGATCTTAATATTCTGAATGTGTTCTGCTATCCTTATTCTAAGGAGTCTCTTAGTCCGCCCAATGTAGAGAAGTCCGCATGGACATTTCAGCGCGTATACTACATGGCTAGTGTTGCAGGTAATGAATTGTTCAATGCTGAATTGCTGCTGGTTGGAGGGAGATACAAAATTTTCCAGACCTCTTATCGGTAGTGCCACTTCCCTACATGCTTTACACCTTCTGCACGCAAAAAAACCTTTTTGGTTCCAGAATGTGGGTGGTTTGCTTGGAGGGTCAAGTACTTTTTTTTTTTTTTACTACCCGGTCTCCGTGATTTGAGGCCTTCCTGTATATAAACTCTGGTTTCGGTGGTAGGACAGGGCCCAGTTTTTTGTCTAATAGTAAGATGTGCCAGTGATCGTTAAAAATTGCCTCCACTTCCTTGTATTGCACATTGAATTGTGAGATGAATGCCCATTCCTTTGTGCTGGTTCCACTTGTTCCTTGTCTGGGTTTTATTTCAAGACATGTTTCCCTCGGAATTAGTGCCACCTCTTCCACGATTTTTTGTAAGGTTTTGGGGGCATATCCTTTTGCCGCAAATCTGTCGGTGAGCACTTTTGATTGTGTGAGGAAGTTGTCATTATCAGAACAATTACGTTTCACTCGCATGATCTGTCCTTTGGGGATGTTCCTAAGCCATTGCGGGTGATGGCCACTCGTGGTTGGGAGATAGCTGTTTCTGTCAGTTTGCTTAAAGAAGACCTTAGTCCCAAACGCCAAATTTTGGCGGTATACCGTGACATCCAGGTAGTTTATTGTTTCTTTATGCCATTCACAGGTCAGTCTGATGTTTTTACTATTTGTGTTTAAAACCTTTAAAAACTCATGAAGAGATTCAACTGTGCCAGCCCAAATTAAAAACAGATCATCTATATAATGCTTATAAAAAATGAGTTCGGCTTTTCTGTCTTTAAAAATCACTTTGTCCTCCCACTCTGCCATAAACAGATTTGCGATGTTGGGGGCAAACTTGGCCCCCATAGCAACGCCCCTCTGCTGCAGATAAAATTTACTGTTATACCAGAAATAATTATGCGATAGGCAATAGTCCAGGGCATGTCCAATGAACACTTTTTGATTGTGAGGTAGGTCTTCTCTTTTGCTTAAAGCCCAATTAAGGGCCAGTAAGGCGTCATCATGCTGAATGATGGAGTAAAGAGAGGCCACATCTAGTGTTACTAGTAAAACTTCTTGATCTTCGGTTATTGTGACATTTTGTAGGCAGTTCAGAAAGTCTTTAGTATCCCTTAGGTATGCTCGTGTGGAGGTTACACTTTTTTGCAGAAAGGTGTCAAGATATTGTCCCATTCTTGAGGTGACAGAGTCTATACTATTTACAATAGGCCTGGGTGGTGGATTAACTGAGTTTTTATGGATCTTTGGCAATGTGTAAATCGTTGGGATTTTACTACTGGTTGGTGCCAGATATTGCCTTTCTTTCTCTGTTAATACTCCCAGTTTGGTGCCGATTCCCACTAGTGTCGTTAGCTGATTCCTAAAGGCTTGGGTTGGGTCATTGTCCAAGGCTCTGTAGGTGGTTTTATCTGCTAGCATCTCTGTAATTTGTGTGTGGTACATATCTTTAGGTAATATGACCACTCCACCCCCTTTATCAGCTGGCCTGATGATAATGTCTTTTCTTTTCTCTAATGCCTTTATTCCTTCCTGGATGTGTTTCAAACTTGTGTGTTTTTTCGGAACCAATTGGTTCAGGTCCCGTAAAACCAAACCCTTAAACACCTCTACCTGGTGATTGGGGTTATTCAGGGGGTTGAACAGTGATTTGTTTTTTAGTCCACTGTTTACAATCCCCTGGGGGTTCATGCGAGTGATCGTGTTTTTGTGTGCCCAGTCCTACAAAGTGCTTCTTTATATTGAGCTTCCTTATGTACTTATGTACGTCTATATATACATCAAATTTGTTTATTGGCCGTTTCATCCCACATTTCAGGCCCATGTTAAGGATGTTGATTTCTTTATGTGACAACTCTACTGGGCTTAAATTGAATATACCGTTGGCTAATGGTTTCTCATTCTTTTTCTGGACCTTCCTTCCGGCCCTGCATCCTCTGGTTCTATGTGTCCTTGTTCTGTGTATTGGTTTTGTTCTCTGGTCCAATGGTGCTGAAGTTGAGGATCTCTCCAGTCTTGATTCCTTAGATGCGCGGGAGGATAATGGGGTTTTCCTCTGTGTGGCGGGTGGCCTCTTCCCCTTTGTTGTCCTCTCCCCCCCCCCGTCCTAAAAAAGGGCGTGGTGCTGGATAACTATTGTACTGCTCTGGTGGTTGAAATTAATTTTGTGTAGGTATCTGGTATGGTGTATACGGATGGTTATTGTACTGCTGATTGTTCAACTGATTATTCTTCCCCCCTTTCCCTTTTTGCTTTGCTTTTTTGCTTGGAATAGGGGTGGAGAAATTAGCTGGTGAGTCAAAAATAATCTCATCGTCACTTATGAAGCCACGTACTCGATCCATTAGTGTGGTTATTGCTTGGTTAATTAGGGGTTCTGTTGACCGTGGCTTTTCAATCAGATTGATGTTATCTGCCAACGCCTGTTGCCAGGCGTATATGGTATTTGTCTTGAAGTCCCCCATATCTCTGTGGTACTTCTTTATTTTCTTTTTCTGGGTGTCTTTATCTACTTTTTCCAGTCGTCTGTTGGTTCTGGTATTAAAGTCAATCATGGGTTGTGTGTCCTTGATAGGGTCTAATTGTTGTTGTAATGTGTTAATTTTTGCTTCCAGGATCATCATTTTTCGTTTCTTTCTCTGTAGGATAAGCTCTTGGAGTTTAAAACCTACCCCATTAAAAAAATCGAACCATTCTCTAATGGAACCTGGGTCATCGAGGCCATCCTGGGGTACGACCTCCCATCTGAGGCTACGAATGATTATTTTGTCTTTTATGTATTGCTCTAAGGTGAAGATATCCCACCATGTCCTCACTTGTTTCTCCAAGACGTTACCTAGCGTTGACATGGCCCCATTGTAATTCACCTGAGTTGCAGTGGGTTCACTATCTGAAAATATTGTTTCTACATTAATAATTCTGTTGCTTAAAAATCTCAGAGCATCCATAGCAGCGGAGTAGTAAAGTGTAAGAATCAAAAATAAAAGATACTAAATAGTCGCGCCCCCCTTCTTAGTGTCACTCTGCGCTAAATAGAAAAACCACAAAGCTAAAAACACCAGAAATAAAATAGTAAAACAATAAAATCTATCTTTATGATCTGTAAAAGAACAGCAGCTGCTGAAAAAATAGGCATAAAATATTAAAAGAGCAGTATATATAAAAAACTTAAAACGAAAAGTTCAGAATAAACTGCAGCAGCGCTACGGACAAAAGTTCAAATGTACGTCTTCTATATAGTCCAATTATATAGGTGTGGATAGTGAACGAAGAGTGTGGTTATAGCTGGTTTAAATCTTAGTTCCTGTGCTCCTTATCACCACTATGTGTTTTCACCACGTGGGGGGATTAGGGTCCCCTAATGGGGATGCACTCACCAGATATAAAACCAATAAAGGCATGTATAAACCATCCTTCTTTAGTGTGTTCTGTCTTCTTCTACTGTACAGGCACTTCTGGCGTATGTGAGGAAAAAGGAACAAACTGCATAGGGTAGTACTGTTTGGTAATTTTATTAATATTCCCCAAAACAAACAAGCCCCTTTGCATATGTGCGTACCAATAAAAGAATAAAACAGGCGTTTATAATATATGGGATAAAATGGATGCTTGCAGCGCTTTTAGACTTGCCCCTGGAGAACGCCACTTCCTGGTTCCTCCGGCGTCTTCCTGGTGTGGTCCTGGAGCGCAGATGCGTCACTTCCGGTTTGCTGGGTAATGCTGGTCACGCCCTGACATTTCGTCACTTTCTGACTTCTTCCGAGGGCGTGACCAGTCTCCGCAGCAACCGGACTAAATATGCTCCACTGATCCCCGCCCCTCTGCAGATGTCGGAGCGTTCGTGTTGCGTCTGCGTCACCACGCATGCGCACTTCAGCCCCCTCGTCTGTGCCCTGCTGTGGGCGGAAGCTCTGTCACCATATCATGGATGCGCTGCCGTGATTGGCGCGCATACCCGATCCGTGATCTGATAGGATGGAGCATATTTATATACAATAACAGAGCAAAGACATTACAAAAATACATAACAACAACCTGGGTAATGACCCTGTGCATGCGATTAGCTCAATAAGAGCAAGTGAGCCATGCAATTACATAAACTCGATAATTGTCATTTCCTGCTGAGAAACACAATTTATGTCAGTATATTAGACACTGTTTGTTTCAATGGCACAAACATTACCGCTATGACAGGAAAGGGGAGGCGGTCATTAGTATTGCTATGTTTGGACCCCTTCTGTGTGACAGACATTTCACTGTATAATCTGTTGTGCCAAATTCTGATAGTATTGAACCATGTGTATATTGCATTAAGAAAACTAGTTTCATGCTAAGCACTGGAAGACCGTTATGTGAGGGTCTATACATCATTCCATTTTACAGAGTCTGTATGCTTTTTAGTCCGTAAATATACCATAAAAATACTATAAAATACCATAAATACTGTAAAAAGTACTGTATGGTCCATAGATTTCTAAAATACCAAACAAATGGAAAGACCCACAAAACCATACCATAAATACTTATGCACTCCACAAGAGGCCAATTGCAGGCCATGTATATACAAAAAAACCTAAAAACCTAAAAAACTAAAAAGGACACCAATAAAACTCATACTCATTTCCTAAAAATCGCATATAAAACATAAATAGATAAAACTATGATATAAAGTATATAAATATTGTGACAGCAGGAAGGTAAAGTCACCTGGTTGCATCCAGGGGGGTAGGTATATTTCTCCCAGATTCAGGCTTTATGCCGATTCATACCTCTAGGGAGAGTGCTGGGCGTCGTGCAGGCAGGGAGTTGATGAGACCAGCTGAAGCTTGTCAGCTCGTTTAAGGCCTCTATAAAAACTCCCAGCTTCATTAGGTGTTTGCTCATGCCTGGAACCAGACCTGTGTGGACTGTCTAGGGAGAGTGAACCCCTGTGCGGTGAGACAAAGCCTGTGTGGCTATTTGTTTGGACATTTACTAAACCAGGGACTTAGGGACTAGGACAGCACCAGGCTGATCCCAGTTGTTAGTTAGGGAAACCTGCATGTTTAGTCAGAGGTCAAGCTGACCAGGATTTATTTTGTTTATGTTTCTTTTTGCTTTGCTGTGTTTTTGTCACTGTAAATAGAGAAATAAACCGCACCTTTTGATCTTGAAAACCACAACCTCCGTCTGCTGGGCCTGTTTTTGTGTGGGGAGCCCATCCAGTGGGTCACACACACCCGCTACCGAGTTAACCCCCTCACAGTTGGTGGAGAACCAGTGGCAGTTTTTTTTTAAGCCAGCATGGAGGAGATACTGAAACAGCTGGCTCTAGCAAATGCCAATCAACAGCAGACAAATGCAGGTTTGCAAAAGAGCTTCGCAGCCCAGCAACGAGCCCAGCAGCAATCTGAGGCCCGCTTCATAGACCTGTTGCAGAAGCAAGAGCAGAGACTACAACAACAGATGGAAGCAGTAATGCAGCAACGTCCGCAGACCAGTGAGGAAAGCCGTCCCACTAATACCGCGTCCTTTGGGGTGAGTCGTTTATTGACAAAAATGACTAAAGAGGATGATCCAGAGGCATTTTTGACCACATTTGAAAGGACTGCTGAAAGAGAAAAGTGGCCTGAGGAGCAGTGGGCTGGACTGGTGGCTCCTCTGTTAACTGGTGAATCGCAGAAAGCTTACTATGACCTAGAGCCTGACCAAGCAAAAGACTATGGGATGCTAAAAGCTGAAATATTGGCAAGGCTGGGTGTCACCCTGGCTGTCCGGGCTCAGCGTGTGCATAACTGGACTTTCCAGCTTGGAAAACCCCCCAGGTCTCAAATGTATGATCTCATTCACCTGAGCAGGAAGTGGCTACAGCCAGAGACTTTGTCCGCACCGGAGATTGTGGAACGTGTTGTGATGGATCGTTTCTTGAGAGCTCTTCCTACCGCCATTCAAAAGTGGGTAAGCCATGGAGACCCAGAAACGGCCGGTAAACTTGTGGATCGTGTAGAGAGATACTTGGCTGCAGAGAACCTGACGGCCTCTTCCAGAGACTCTCGGACTTTCCACCCTAAGACCAGACCATCCCCAGGGGCGAATAAGATGATTCCAAGGGGTGAGGGTGGAGAGAGTGAGAGGGTGGGAGCTCTGCCCAGGGTTTGGCGAGAACAGCCTGGGAAGTCGGGGGCTCAAGAGGCAGCCAAAAGGATTGTTTGCTACCGCTGCCGGCAAACGGGACATATTGCAGCAAATTGCCCGGTTGTGGAGGAACCCATGCAATGTGACTTTCTGACGGACAGACGTCAGTCGCTGTGTGCGACAGTCGCATGCACTGCCATTCGGGGAACTGAGAAACATTTATGCAAAATGTGTATTAATGGTAGAAATGTTGTGGTATTACTGGATTCAGGTAGCCTTGTGACCCTGATAAAGGCTGAATTAGTTAAAACAGAGGTCTCTGGGAATAGCAAGGTAGCTGTTATTTGTGTGCATGGGGACACCCGAGAGTATCCAGTGACTACAGTGTGTTTCAAGACCCCCAAAGGTACCCTCTCTCATCCAGTGGGGTTAGTATCTCAATTACCGCATGATGCCATTGTGGGAAGGGATTTTCCGAAGTTCTGGGAACTGTGGGATGATCCTGAGCCCCCCACTGGTGCCCCTATGTACCAGGAAGGTGATAGCCAGAACTCCTCTGAGAGTGGTGAGGACTCTCCAGAATTTCCCTTGTCAGTATTGGCAGGCGAGACTCAAGAAACTGGAGAGGAGCCCACCTCCTCAGACGAAAACCTACCGTCTGTGGAGTTTTCTGATCTTGAGGTTCACAGGGAAAATTTTGCCACAGAACAGTTAAAAGACCCCGCCCTAATAAAGGCACGGGAAAACGTAGTGGAAATAGATGGCGAGTTAGTGAACCCAGATAATACCTGCACTTACCCATACTTCAGCGTAGAGAAGGACCTACTGTATCGGGTGGCAAAAAGCGCAGAAGAAACCGTTGAGCAGCTTGTGGTGCCCAAACCTTACAGGAAGTTGGTGTTGGAGTTGGCCCATGGGCACATTCTTGGAGGTCATCTGGGGACAGAGAAAACCCGAGAGAGAGTATTACAGAGATTCTATTGGCCTGGGGTGATGAAGGACATAGAAAATTATTGTTCCTCCTGCCCTGTGTGTCAGAGGTCGGCCCCGATGCCACATTTCCGTAGCCCGCTGGTCCCTCTACCCATCATTGAGGTCCCGTTTGAGAGGATCGCAATGGATTTGGTAGGTCCTATAATCAAGTCCGCTAGGGGGCACCAGTACATATTAGTTATAATGGACTATGCCACCCGTTATCCAGAAGCGATCCCTCTCCGAAATACCTCGGCCAAAACCATAGCCAAAGAGCTATCTCTTGTTTTTAGCCGGGTGGGTATTTGTAAAGAACTGCTTACGGACCAAGGTACACCCTTTATGTCCCGGGTTATGAAAGAGCTGTGTAAATTGTTCAAAGTGACGCAATTGCGTACGTCTGTGTATCACCCCCAAACCGATGGGCTGGTTGAAAGATTCAACAAAACCCTAAAACAAATGTTGAAGAAAGTGGTGGATAGAGATGGAAAGGATTGGGACTGTCTACTTCCTTATTTGATGTTTGCTATTAGGGAGGTGCCCCAATCCTCTACGGGATTCTCCCCCTTTGAGTTACTGTATGGGAGACACCCAAGAGGGCTGTTGGATATTGCCAAGGAAACTTGGGAAAGTGAGAGTTCTCCCCACAGGAGTGTGATTGAGCATGTCGCCCTGATGCAAGATCGAATTGCACAGGTAATGCCCATCGTGAAGGAACATTTGGCCCAAGCGCAGTTGGCACAGCAGAGAGTGTACAACCGTGGAGCCAAGACCCGTACCTTTTCCCCGGGGGATAGGATATTGGTACTTGTCCCTACGGTTGAAAGTAAATTCCTTGCCAAATGGCAAGGCCCCTACGAGATAATGGAAAAAGTGAGCGAAGTGAATTACAAGGTCAGACAACCAGGAAGGCGAAAGCCCGAAAAGATCTATCACGTTAATCTGTTGAAAGCCTGGAGGGATAGAGAGTCCCTAGTCGCAGAAACTTGGTCACCAGCTCAAACTGGTTGCGTGATTCCGGAGGTTGGAATAGCAGCCACCTTGTCACAACCCCAACAACAGGAGGTTAAGGAGTTTGTGCTTCGCAACAAGGAGGTGTTCTCTGAGCTGCCGGGACAAACATCTGGGGTAGAGCATGATATTATTACCCCGCCCGGTGAAAGGGTGAAGTTAAAACCCTATCGGATCCCAGAGGCCCGACGGGAGGCAATACGGGAGGAAGTACAGAAAATGCTGAACTTAGGGGTGATAGAGGAGTCCCAAAGTGATTGGTCTAGTCCCATTGTGTTGGTGCCTAAACCGGATGGGAGCTGGCGATTTTGTAACGATTTTCGTCAGTTGAACAAAGTTACAAAATTTGACACCTACCCCATGCCACGTATAGATGAGTTGATCGACCGGCTGGGAACAGCCCGATACATGACGACTCTTGACCTCACAAAAGGGTATTGGCAAATTCCCCTGGCCAAGTCGGCCAAAGAGAAAACCGCATTTGTAACCCCAGACGGGGCGTTCCAATATAAGAGAATGCCGTTCGGGTTACAGAATGCGCCGGCCACATTCCAGCGGAAAATGGACCAGATACTGAGGCCCCATCGGAAGTATGCTGCGGCTTACCTGGATGAGTAATTGTCCATAGCACAGATTGGGCCTCACATCTGCCAAAAGTGCAAGCAGTCCTAGACTCTATCCGGGAAGCGGGGTTTACGGCTAACCCCAAGAAGTGTACCATTGGGCAGGAGGAGGCCAAATATCTTGGGTACACCATTGGCAGGGGAGTAATAAAACCCCAACTCAACAAAGTCGAGGCCATCCAGAGTTGGCCACGTCCCAACAGCAAGAAGCAGGTACGAGCCTTTCTGGGAATCGCGGGTTATTATCGGCGCTTCATTCCCCACTTTGCTTCTAAGGCTGTGCCCCTAACCAACCTGACGAAAGGGAAAGGGTCGGTCATGATTAAATGGACCCCCGAGGCTGAGGCAGCATTCCAATTCTTGAAACAAGCCTTATGTAGCCAGCCAGTGTTGTACTCACCCGACTTCTCTAAAGACTTTGTCGTACAAAGTGATGCGTCAGATGTGGGGTTAGGAGCAGTATTGTCCCAGGTCTGGAACGGGGAAGAGCACCCAGTCATTTACCTCAGCAGGAAGTTGAAGTCCCATGAGGTAAATTACGCCACGGTTGAAAAGGAGTGTTTAGCGGTGAAGTGGGCTCTAGATTCCCTTCGGTACTATCTGCTAGGTAGGCACTTTGACATGGTTACGGATCACGCTCCGTTAAAGTGGATGGCTCAAAACAAGGAGACAAATAGAAGAGTAAATAGGTGGTTCCTGGCCCTACAGGAATTCAACTTCACAGTAAAGCATCGCCCTGGCGTTCAAATGGGGAATGTGGATGCTTTGTCTCGAGTACATGAATGCCTGATTGCTGGTGTTCCAACCCCAAGGTTAAAACAAGAGGGGGGGTATGTGACAGCAGGAAGGTAAAGTCACCTGGTTGCATCCAGGGGGGTAGGTATATTTCTCCCAGATTCAGGCTTTATGCCGATTCATACCTCTAGGGAGAGTGCTGGGCGTCGTGCAGGCAGGGAGTTGATGAGACCAGCTGAAGCTTGTCAGCTCGTTTAAGGCCTCTATAAAAACTCCCAGCTTCATTAGGTGTTTGCTCATGCCTGGAACCAGACCTGTGTGGACTGTCTAGGGAGAGTGAACCCCTGTGCGGTGAGACAAAGCCTGTGTGGCTATTTGTTTGGACATTTACTAAACCAGGGACTTAGGGACTAGGACAGCACCAGGCTGATCCCAGTTGTTAGTTAGGGAAACCTGCATGTTTAGTCAGAGGTCAAGCTGACCAGGATTTATTTTGTTTATGTTTCTTTTTGCTTTGCTGTGTTTTTGTCACTGTAAATAGAGAAATAAACCGCACCTTTTGATCTTGAAAACCACAACCTCCGTCTGCTGGGCCTGTTTTTGTGTGGGGAGCCCATCCAGGGGGTCACACACACCCGCTACCGAGTTAACCCCCTCACAATATATATAAATTTATATGTAGTACGTGCTCTAATGTCAATAATAAGTATTGGTCATTATTCTGTTAGCATGATGCCTTATCTTTGTGGACACTGTTAAATTTAGTTTAATCACCAAAAGTTAGTGATAGCAGAAGTGGTTCATCCTTAATTAAGAGTTACTTATGAAACAATTGATGTCAAGCTCAACGTTAAGTCCCTTAGGCACTAAGACATCAGTTAGAAAAATCCACTTAGTTTCTTTTTTAGATAATTCTCGTATTTTGTGTGAGCCTCTCCAATTAGCTTCTAGACATTCTATGCCCCAAAATTGTAGCCCTGAGGCGTCTTGATCATGTTTGAGCTTAAAATGTAACGACACATTGTGGTCTTTGAAGCCGATCTTAATATTATGAATGTGTTCTGCTATCCTTATTCTAAGGAGTCTCTTAGTCCGCCCAATGTAGAGAAGTCCGCATGGACATTTCAGCGCGTATACTACATGGCTAGTGTTGCAGGTAATGAATTGTTCAATGCTGAATTGCTGCTGGTTGGAGGGAGATACAATTTTTTTTCAGACCTCTTATCGATAGTGCCACTTCCCTACATGCTTTACACCTTCTGCACGCAAAAAAACCTTTTTGGTTCCAGAATGTGGGTGGTTTGCTTGGAGGGTCAAGTACTTTTTTTACTACCCGGTCTCCGTGATTTGAGGCCTTCCTGTATATAAACTCTGGTTTCGGTGGTAGGACAGGGCCCAGTTTTTTGTCTAATAGTAAGATGTGCCAGTGATCGTTAAAAATTGCCTCCACTTCCTTGTATTGCACATTGAATTGTGAGATGAATGCCCATTCCTTTGTGCTGGTTCCACTTGTTCCTTGTCTGGGTTTTATTTCAAGACATGTTTCCCTCGGAATTAGTGCCACCTCTTCCACGATTTTTTGTAAGGTTTCGGGGGCATATCCTTTTGCCGCAAATCTGTCGGTGAGCACTTTTGATTTTGTGAGGAAGTTGTCATTATCAGAACAATTACGTTTCACTCGCATGATCTGTCCTTTGGGGATGTTCCTAAGCCATTGCGGGTGATGGCCACTCGTGGTTGGGAGATAGCTGTTTCTGTCAGTTTGCTTAAAGAAGACCTTAGTCCCAAACGCCAAATTTTGGCGGTATACCGTGACAAAAAAGTGTAACCTCCACACGAGCATACCTAAGGGATACTAAAGACTTTCTGAACTGCCTACAAAATGTCACAATAACCGAAGATCAAGAAGTTTTACTAGTAACACTAGATGTGGCCTCTCTTTACTCCATCATTCAGCATGATGACGCCTTACTGGCCCTTAATTGGGCTTTAAGCAAAAGAGAAGACCTACCTCACAATCAAAAAGTGTTCATTGGACATGCCCTGGACTATTGCCTCTCGCATAATTATTTCTGGTATAACAGTAAATTTTATCTGCAGCAGAGGGGCGTTGCTATGGGGGCCAAGTTTGCCCCCAGCATCGCAAATCTGTTTATGGCAGAGTGGGAGGACAAAGTGATTTTTAAAGACAGAAAAGCCGAACTCATTTTTTATAAGCGTTATATAGATGATCTGTTTTTAATTTGGGCTGGCACAGTTGAATCTCTTCATGAGTTTTTAAAGGTTTTAAACACAAATAGTAAAAACATCAGACTGACCTGTGAATGGCATAAAGAAACAATAAACTACCTGGATGTCACGGTATACCGCCAAAATTTGGCGTTTGGGACTAAGGTCTTCTTTAAGCAAACTGACAGAAACAGCTATCTCCCAACCACGAGTGGCCATCACCCGCAATGGCTTAGGAACATCCCCAAAGGACAGATCATGCGAGTGAAACGTAATTGTTCTGATAATGACAACTTCCTCACACAATCAAAAGTGCTCACCGACAGATTTGCGGCAAAATGATGTGCCCCCGAAACCTTACAAAAAATCGTGAAAGAGGTGGCACTAATTCCGAGGGAAACATGTCTTGAAATAAAACCCAGACAAGGAACAAGTGGAACCAGCACAAAGGAATGGGCATTCATCTCACAATTCAATGTGCAATACAAGGAAGTGGAGGCAATTTTTAACGATCACTGGCACATCTTACTATTAGACAAAAAACTGGGCCCTGTCCTACCACCGAAACCAGAGTTTATATACAGGAAGGCCTCAAATCACGGAGACCGGGTAGTAAAAAAAGTACTTGACCCTCCAAGCAAACCACCCACATTCTGGAACCAAAAAGTTTTTTTTGCGTGCAGAAGGTGTAAAGCATGTAGGGAAGTGGCACTACCGATAAGAGGTCTGGAAGATTTTGTATCTCCCTCCAACCAGCAGCAATTCAGCATTGAACAATTCATTACCTGCAACACTAGCCATGTAGTATACGCGCTGAAATGTCCATGCGGACTTCTCTACATTGGGCGGACTAAGAGACTCCTTAGAATAAGGATAGAAGAACACATTCATAATATTAAGATCGGCTTCAAAGACCACAATGTGTCGTTACATTTTAAGCTCAAACATGATCAAGACGCCTCAGGGCTACAATTTTGGGGCATAGAATGTCTAGAAGCTAATTGGAGAGGCTCACACAAAATACGAGAATTATCTAAAAAAGAAACTAAGTGGATTTCTTGTTCATACATCACGGGACACAGAGCAGCATAGTCATTACTATGTGGGTGTCAGGGACATACTGGGCTTGAACCTGGGACCTCGTCTGTGTCTGGCATTGACTCTTCCCACTGAGCTATCTGGGATGCTGGACAGCTCCCTGCCTGATCTGCTGGATAACCTATCTAATGGATTAGACTACTCTGCTTGGTGTCTTGATTGATGTTGAACCCTGAACCCCTTGCTCCTCCCATGAACTTCCTATAAAAGAGGTTCCAGAGATGTTGCCCCTTGCGGTTTGATCTGCTTCTGTTCCTGACTCTGTGCCTGTATCGTGTTCCTGTGTATGACCCGGCTTCCTGACCTCCCTCCTATCTCCAGTCCTGACTCTGGCTTGTTTGACCCTGCTAAGTTACCTGTCTGGTCATCTGTTGCCAAGACCCAGCCTGGACTCTGACTACTCTCTGCCTGCCGTTTATGCTGTTTACCCTGATGTGAAAGACCTGGCTTGTCTGACTGCGCTGCTCTGCATACCTACACCTGCTGACCTGCATCCGTGGTCCTGCACACCTGCACCTGCTGACCTGCATCCGCTGCTCTGCATACCTGCACCTGCTGACCTGCATCCGCTGCTCTGCATACCTGCACCTGCTGACCTGCATCCGCTGCTCTGCATACCTGCACCTGCTGACCTGCATCCGCTGCTCCCAGTTCCAGCTGTTCCAGCTTTCGCTTGGCTTTACTACACCCAGCCAAGAGGACCAAGCAGGCACCCTTACCTCACCGCGCTCTTACCACCACTGTCCCCACTCCAGTGGTCTCCGAGCCGGGGTTGTACGGGAGGTCTCCCTCTGCACGTCAGGCTCACACCAAAGGTACGTGACAGTGGGTTATATAGAATTACCTTCAGGTGCTGGCACTGGCAACTTACAAAACAGGAAGTACCCTCCCCTATATAAGCCCCTCCCATCCGGGAGTACCTCAGTTTTTTGCCAGTGTCTAAGGTGTTGGCCAAGGTTAACATGTATTCATCTGGGCTTGTGTACAGGTTCTCTGGGCCTTAGCAAGCTATTCCGGATCCGACCAAAAAAAAAAGCTTCATAGCTAAACGGTCGGTACCCGGGCCTTGCAGAGAAGAGCAAGGTTTTGCCTGTAATGCCTCTCTTAGGAGGGCTGGACCCTGGGATCCAGAGCTCTGGTCATACCCAAAACCAAGAGGCTATCTGTGCAGGGTGCTATACAGGTCCAGGGGAGTGGAATCCTTGGGAACCCGGTCCCTGAAGGTCTAGTACAATGCCTGCCGTGAAAGGTGAAGTTTGGGCTTCTGTGGACCAAACAAAGTCCTGCGGCGGGGAAAAGGTAAGTGGGGGCCCCTCAGGAACTTGGTTCTATTGAGGGGACCCCCAAGCCTAATATGTCTTTCTGCCTGTTACCTAAAAGGTATTCCCGCTAATAGCTGTATATGCCTAAGAAATCCTAGAAATGTTTTTTCATAAGGGAAGTTTTAAAAACTGTAAACCTGGAAATGTTTTTTCATAAAGGAGGTTTTAAAAAAAAAAAAAAGACAAAAGTGCGGTACCTGTGTTTGTCCACTAGAGGCCGCTGTGGAACGTCTTTTTTTCTTGGGACTATTCCTTCCATGGTGAAAGTCCAGGCAGATGAGTGAGCTCTCTATCAGGGAAGCTGCATTCCTCTGTCATGCTGCCAAGTAGTTTCCTTCCATCCCCGAGTCCTGGTGAAACAGGGACCCTGGCTCCTCTCCCTACATGGCGCCAAGAGCGCACACGTGCACGCGCGCGCGCACACATGCTTTCTTTTATAAAATTTATCTTTAAAAAAAGGGGGCGGAGCCTGGCGGATGACGCGCTCTGTGCGCCCAGCGCTTCTGCGCATGTGCGGGCGTCCCAGCAAGATAAAAGGACTCAGTTCCACGCTGCTTGCTATGGACACAGAGCATGAAAAGGAGCTGGTAGCATGGTATAGGGGCTTACAGCGGGCGGTTGATACAGGCATCCCCAGAAAGACGCATTAGTAGACACCCACTGATGTACATAGCAGCAAAATTGCATTAGACTATTTCAGTAAGGGGTGTATTGCGGCTGGAATACCTCAGCTTTGAACTAAGGAATATGCCGCCTAAAAAACTCTGAGATATACCTCTCAGGAAGTGTAGGGGGTCTCCATCGGGCTCTGAGGATCGGGCTCTGAGAAATCAGAGGTTAATACCCATAAGGAACCCCCGGGAGTGCCAGGTACTGCGGCTGTCCTCAGTCCACCTGCTCCTGCATATATAACAGAGGAGGTTTTTTCCTCAACTCTGGAGGGATTGGAGCAGAGATTGGCAGCATTGATCGCTTCTTCTCTACAGGAAAGAAAGCGCGCCAGATCTCCATCACCTCCATCAGAGTGCCTGTTGGCAGAGCAACAGTCCCAGGAAGGGACCGACCTACCTGAAGGGGATCAGGAGGAGGTTAACTCTGTTTTTGAGGAATCGACAGTAGATGAACCATTTTCAGCATCACAGACTGAAAGATTGTGGGTCCAGAACCTAACTGACATGGTTCGATCTGCATTTAAAATGCCTCTTGTTGAACCATCAACTACTGCTGTCTCCTCATTGGGGTCGCTAAAAGCTCCCCAGGTTAATTGCTCCTTTCCAATACATCCATTATTGGAAGGACTTATATACCAGGACTGGGAACATCCTGATAAACTATTTGTTCCGCCTAAAAAATTTCCGGTGATCTATCCCATGGAGGAAAAGTTCACCCAGAGATGGAATGTTCCTACGGTGGATGCAGCCATCTCTTCTGTGAACAAATCACTGACATGTCCAGTAGATAATGTTCAAATGTTCAAAGATCCAGTGGATAAAAAATTGGAATCTTTATTAAAATCTGCTTTTTCCACAGCAGGGGCTGTTACACAGCCAGCAGTGGCAGCTATTGGGGTCTGCCAAGCTTTAAAGGATCAAATGAAAATGGTCCTGAGGGATTTGCCAGACCAGCAGGCCCAGGCTCTGGCTGATCTGCCTAGAGCATTATGCTTTGCGGTTGACGCCATCAAGGATTCTATCCATCAGGCCTCCCGCCTCACGCTGTCTTTGGTACATATGCGTAGGCTTCTGTGGCTCAAAAACTGGTCTGCTGAAGCTCCCTGTAAGAAGCTCTTAGTTAGCTTCCCATTTCATGGGGAACGCCTTTTTGGCGAGGACCTGGATAAGTATATCCAGAAGATTTCCAGTGGTAAAAGTACTCTCTTACCGAGTAAGAAGAGGTCTAGGGGTCCATCTTTTAAGAGGACTACCTCTCCTATCCCTGCGACGTCTGCTACTAAGCAGTTCCGACGACCTCCTCGGTCAAACTCAGGGGGTAAAAATCAGGGACAGTCACAGGGTAATAAGAAACCCTGGATCCGAAGGGGTACTAAACCAGCCTCCAAGTCAAGCCTATGAAGGGCTGCCCCCACTCAAACGGGTGGGGGGAAGACTTCAGTTGTTCGCAGAGACCTGGCGGGAGACGATCAAAGACAGATGGGTGCTCTCCGCAGTAACTCTGGGATACAAGTTGGAGTTAAAAGAGTCTCCTCCTTCCCATTTTATGTGGTCAGGCATGCCAAGAGACCCTCTGAAAAGAGGGTCTCTCCTATTGGCGTTAGAACAACTATTGCTCCAAGGAGTAATTATGGAGGTTCCTATGGAAGAGTGGGGGTTGGGTTTCTACTCAAACCTTTTCACAGTCCCGAAGCCAAACGGGGACATAAGACCCATATTGGACCTAAAGAGTCTAAACAAATTTCTAAACGTCCGGTCTTTCCGGATGGAGTCGATCCGATCGGTCACCGCTGCCCTACAAGGGGAGGAATGGTTAGCCTCAATCGACATCAAAGATGCTTACTTGCATGTTCCCATCTTTCCAGGTCATCAAAAATTTCTACGCTTTGCAGTAGAAGGGCGCCATTTTCAGTTCAGAGCCTTACCATTCGGTCTGGCCACAGCACCACGAGTGTTCACAAAAATTCTGGCCCCACTGTTGGCCGATCTAAGAACACGAGGTGTAACGATAATGGCATACCTAGACGACCTGTTGTTGATGGACCACTCAGTTGCCAAGCTAGAAGTGGTAATTGTCGATACAATCAAGTATCTAGAATCTCACGGTTGGGTCATCAACCTGGACAAGTCAGCCCTACAGCCAGTGAAAAACCTGGTATATCTAGGGCTACGGCTGGATTCAGACCAGAGGAAGATTTTCTTACCTCTAGACAAGGTATCCTCTTTGAGGGGCTTGGTCCGTCTGCTTTGTGCAAAAAGACAGCCGTCCATACGCCTGTGCATGAGGCTGCTAGGAAAGATGGTAGCATCATTCGAATCTGTGCCATACGCCCAATTCCACTCAAGGAATTTACAGAGGGCCATATTGTCAGCCTGGAACGGAAAAGTTCAGGCTCTAGACTTCCGGATGGCTTTGTCCCCTTCCGTTCGGAAGAGTCTCTGCTGGTGGTTGATCCCCCAGAATCTCCAGAAGGGAAAACCCTTCAGTCCGATATCTTGGAAGGTGGTCACTACAGATGCCAGCCTTATAGGCTGGGGGGCAGTACTGGAGCAATGGTCTCTCCAGGGCAGATGGTCAAATGTAGTAAAAACCCTGCCCATCAATCTCTTAGAGATACGAGCAGCCCGGTATGCCCTAGTAGCCTGGACATCCAGACTCCAAGGGTCCCCTGTCAGAATTCAATCAGACAATGCCACAGCAGTGGCATATATCAATCATCAGGGAGGCACCAGGAGTCGTGCAGCCCAGAGGGAAGTAAGTCACATCCTGGAATGGGCAGAAAAGCATGTCCCATGTATATCAGCTGTCTTCATTCCAGGGGTTGAGAATTGGAAGGCGGACTTTCTGAGTCGCCAACAGTTATGCCCAGGGGAATGGTCCCTTCATCCCGAGGTCTTCCGAGCAATATGTCAGCGGTGGGGAACACCGGATGTAGATCTGCTAGCATCCAGATTCAACGCAAAGGTGGACAGATTTGTCTCCCGGACAAGGGATCCCCTCGCTTGCGGCTCGGATGCTCTGGTGTTCCCTTGGGATCAGTTCAGACTGATATATGCATTCCCTCCGCTACAATTGTTGCCTCGACTCCTTCGCAGAGTCAGGTTGGAGAAGAAGCCGGTGATCCTGGTGGCTCCAGCGTGGCCCCGAAGGGCCTGGTACGCGGAGATCATCAAAATGTCTGTGGGGAGTCCTTGGACCCTTCCACGTCGTCCGGACCTGCTTTCGCAAGGACCGATATACCACCCTTCCTTACTAACTCTAAGTTTAACGGCCTGGCTATTGAATCCCACATCCTAAAGAAGAGAGGTCTCTCTAACTCTGTGGTATCAACTATAATCAATGCCAGGAAGCCTGTATCCAGGCAGATCTACTATAGAGTTTGGAAGGCGTACATCACTTGGTGCGAGGCCAGAAAATGGCATCCACATAAGTACGTTATAGGCAGAATTCTGGACTTCCTGCAGTGGGCTGTAGACAGGAAGTTTGCCTTAAGTACTATCAAGGGCCAGGTTTCGGTCTTATCAATACTATTTCAAAGGCCCCTGGCTATGCATTCACTTGTCAAATCCTTTATGCAAGGGGTGACTCGTATTATTCCACCGATTAAAGCTCCCATATGCCCATGGGATCTAAATTTGGTTCTGTCGGTTCTGCAGAAGCAGCCGTTTGAACCTTTGCGGCACATTTCCTTGGTTCTACTCACCAGAAAATTGATATTTTTAGTAGCCATATGCTCGGCTAGAAGAGTGTCGGAATTAGCCGCCATGTCCTGTAAAGAGCCATATCTGGTTATCCATAAGGACAGAGTAGTATTACGCCCTCACCCAGCCTTTCTTCCTAAGGTGGTATTGAGGTTTCACTTGAACCAGGATGTGGTTCTTCCTTCTTTTTTCCCCAAACCAAGCTCGGTAGAGGAAAAGTTATTGCATTCTTTGGATGTAGTAAGAGCAGTTAAAGCTTATCTAAAAGCCACTGCTCAGATTCGTAGAACGGATTCCTTGTTTGTTCTGCCGGAAGGCCCCAGAAAGGGTCAGGCAGCATCAAAATCTACTTTAGCCAAGTGGATTCGACAGGTCATAATACAAGCCTATGGCTTGAGAAGTAGACCGCCTCCGTTCAAAGTTAGGGCGCACTCCACGAGAGCAGTTGGAACTTCATGGGCAGTGCATCACCAGGCCTGCCTGGCTCAAATTTGTAAGGCCGCAACATGGTCTTCAGTACACACGTTTACTAGGTTCTACCAGGTGGACGTTAGAAGTCAGGAGGATGTCGCCTTTGGGCGCAGTGTGTTGCAGGCCGCAAAAGATCCTCATGCCTGATGGCGCCCAGCTTATGTATGGTGTATCCCCCCCTCATTTGGCATTGCTTTGGGATGTCCCACATAGTAATGACTATGCTGCTCTGTGTCCCGTGATGTATGAACAAGAAAGTAGGATTTTTAAAACAGCTTACCTGTAAAATCCTTTTCTTGGAGTACATCACGGGACACAGAGCTCCCACCCCTCTTTTGGGGACACGTATTGCTTTGCTACAAAACTGAGGTACTCCCGGATGGGAGGGGCTTATATAGGGGAGGGTACTTCCTGTTTTGGAAGTTGCCAGTGCCAGCACCTGAAGGTAATTCTATATAACCCACATAGTAATGACTATGCTGCTCTGTGTCCCGTGATGTACTCCAAGAAAAGGATTTTACAGGTAAGCTGTTTTAAAAATCCTACTTTTTCTTACTGATGTCTTAGTGCCTAAGGGACTTAACGTTGAGCTTGACATCAATTGTTTCATAAGTAACTCTTAATTAAGGATGAACCACTTCTGCTATCACTAACTTTTGGTGATTAAACTAAATTTAACAGTGTCCACAAAGATAAGGCATCATGCTAACAGAATAAAGACCAATACTTATTATTGACATTAGAGCACGTACTACATATAAATTTATATATATTTATAGACTTTATATCATAGTTTTATCTATTTATGTTTTATATGCGATTTTTAGGAAATGAGTATGAGTTTTATTGGTGTCCTTTTTAGTTTTTTAGGTTTTTAGGTTTTTATGTATATACATGGCCTGCAATTGGCCTCTTGTGCAGTGCATAAGTATTTATGGTATGGTTTTGTGGGTCTTTCCATTTGTTTGGTATTTTAGAAATCTATGGACCATACAGTACTTTTTACAGTATTTATGGTATTTTATAGTATTTTTATGGTATATTTACGGACTAAAAAGCATACAGACTCTGTAAAATGGAATGATGTATAGACCCTCACATAACGGTCTTCCAGTGCTTAGCATGAAACTAGTTTTCTTAATGCAATATACACATGGTTCAATACTATCAGAATTTGGCACAACAGATTATACAGTGAAATGTCTGTCACACAGAAGGGGTCCAAACATAGCAATACTAATGACCGCCTCCCCTTTCCTGTCATAGCGGTAATGTTTGTGCCATTGAAACAAACAGTGTCTAATATACTGACATAAATTGTGTTTCTCAGCAGGAAATGACAATTATCGAGTTTATGTAATTGCATGGCTCACTTGCTCTTATTGAGCTAATCGCATGCACAGGGTCATTACCCAGGTTGTTGTTATGTATTTTTGTAATGTCTTTGCTCTGTTATTGTATATAAATATGCTCCATCCTATCAGATCATGGATCGGGTATGCGCGCCAATCACGGCAGCGCAACCACGATATGGTGGCAGAGCTTCCGCCCACAGCAGGGCACAGACGAGGGGGCTGAAGTGCGCATGCGTGGTGACGCAGACGCAACACGAACGCTCCGACGTCTGCAGAGGGGCGGGGATCAGTGGAGCATATTTAGTCCGGTTGCTGCGGAGACTGGTCACGCCCTCGGAAGAAGTCAGGAAGTGACAAAATGTCAGGGCGTGACCAGCATTACCCAGCAAACCGGAAGTGACGCATCTGCGCTCCAGGACCACACCAGGAAGACGCCGGAGGAACCAGGAAGTGGCGTTCTCCAGGGGCAAGTCTAAAAGCGCTGCAAGCGTCCATTTTATCCCATATATTATAAACGCCTGTTTTATTCTTTTATTGGTACGCACATATGCAAAGGGGCTTGTTTGTTTTGGGGAATATTAATAAAATTACCAAACAGTACTACCCTATGCAGTTTGTTCCTTTTTCCTCACATACGCCAGAAGTGCCTGTACAGTAGAAGAAGACAGAACACACTAAAGAAGGATGGTTTATACATGCCTTTATTGGTTTTATATCTGGTGAGTGCATCCCCATTAGGGGACCCTAATCCCCCCCACGTGGTGAAAACACATAGTGGTGATAAGGAGCACAGGAACTAAGATTTAAACCAGCTATAACCACACTCTTCGTTCACTATCCACACCTATATAATTGGACTATATAGAAGACGTACATTTGAACTTTTGTCCGTAAGCGCTGCTGCAGTTTATTCTGAACTTTTCGTTTTAAGTTTTTTATATATACTGCTCTTTTAATATTTTATGCCTATTTTTTCAGCAGCTGCTGTTCTTTTACAGATCATAACCATAGATTTTATTGTTTTACTATTTTATTTTATTTCTGGTGTTTTTAGCTTTGTGGTTTTTCTATTTAGCGCAGAGTGATACTAAGAAGAGGGGCGCGACTATTTAGTATCTTTTATTTTTGATTCTTACACTTTACTACTCCGCTGCTATGGATGCTCTGAGATTTTTAAGCAACAGAATTATTAATGTAGAAACAATATTTTCAGATAGTGAACCCACTGCAACTCAGGTGAATTACAATGGGGCCATGTCAACGCTAGGTAACGTCTTGGAGAAACAAGTGAGGACATGGTGGGATATCTTCACCTTAGAGCAATACATAAAAGACAAAATAATCATTCGTAGCCTCAGATGGGAGGTCGTACCCCAGGATGGCCTCGATGACCCAGGTTCCATTAGAGAATGGTTCGATTTTTTTAATGGGGTAGGTTTTAAACTCCAAGAGCTTATCCTACAGAGAAAGAAACGAAAAATGATGATCCTGGAAGCAAAAATTAACACATTACAACAACAATTAGACCCTATCAAGGACACACAACCCATGATTGACTTTAATACCAGAACCAACAGACGACTGGAAAAAGTAGATAAAGACACCCAGAAAAAGAAAATAAAGAAGTACCACAGAGATATGGGGGACTTCAAGACAAATACCATATACGCCTGGCAACAGGCGTTGGCAGATAACATCAATCTGATTGAAAAGCCACGGTCAACAGAACCCCTAATTAACCAAGCAATAACCACACAAATGGATCGAGTACGTGGCTTCATAAGTGACGATGAGATTATTTTTGACTCACCAGCTAATTTCTCCACCCCTATTCCAAGCAAAAAAGCAAAGCAAAAAGGGAAAGGGGGGGGGGAAGAATAATCAGTTGAACAATCAGCAGTACAATAACCATCCGTATACACCATACCAGATACCTACACAAAATAAATTTCAACCACCAGAGCAGTACAATAGTTATCCAGCACCATGCCCTTTTTTAGGACGGGGGGGGAGAGGACAACAAAGGGGAAGAGGCCACCCGCCACACAGAGGAAAACCCCATTATCCTCCCGCGCATCTAAGGAATCAAGACTGGAGAGATCCTCAACTTCAGCACCATTGGACCAGAGAACAAAACCAATACACAGAACAAGGACACATAGAACCAGAGGATGCAGGGCCGGAAGGAAGGTCCAGAAAAAGAATGAGAAACCATTAACCAACGGTATATTCAATTTAAGCCCAGTAGAGTTGTCACATAAAGAAATCAACATCCTTAACATGGGCCTGAAATGTGGGATGAAACGGGCAATAAACAAATTTGATGTATATATAGACGTACATAAGTACATAAGGAAGCTCAATATAAAGAAGCACTTTGTAGGACTGGGCACACAAAACACGATCACTCGCATGAACCCCCAGGGGATTGTAAACAGTGGACTAAAAAACAAATCACTGTTCAACCCCCTGAATAACCCCAATCACCAGGTAGAGGTGTTTAAGGGTTTGGTTTTACGGGACCTGAACCAATTGGTTCCGAAAAAACACACAAGTTTGAAACACATCCAGGAAGGAATAAAGGCATTAGAGAAAAGAAAAGACATTATCATCAGGCCAGCTGATAAAGGGGGTGGAGTGGTCATATTACCTAAAGATATGTACCACACGCAAATTACAGAGATGCTAGCAGATAAAACCACCTACAGAGCCTTGGACAATGACCCAACCCAAGCCTTTAGGAATCAGCTAACGACACTAGTGGGAATCGGCACCAAACTGGGAGTATTAACAGAGAAAGAAAGGCAATATCTGGCACCAACCAGTAGTAAAATCCCAACGATTTACACATTGCCAAAGATCCATAAAAACTCAGTTAATCCACCACCCAGGCCTATTGTAAATAGTATAGACTCTGTCACCTCAAGAATGGGACAATATCTTGACACCTTTCTGCAAAAAAGTGCAACCTCCACACGAGCATACCTAAGGGATACTAAAGACTTTCTGAACTGCCTACAAAATGTCACAATAACCGAAGATCAAGAAGTTTTACTAGTAACACTAGATGTGGCCTCTCTTTACTCCATCATTCAGCATGATGACGCCTTACTGGCCCTTAATTGGGCTTTAAGCAAAAGAGAAGACCTACCTCACAATCAAAAAGTGTTCATTGGACATGCCCTGGACTATTGCCTCTCGCATAATTATTTCTGGTATAACAGTAAATTTTATCTGCAGCAGAGGGGCATTGCTATGGGGGCCAAGTTTGCCCCCAGCATCGCAAATCTGTTTATGGCAGAGTGGGAGGACAAAGTCATTTTTAAAGACAGAAAAGCCTAACTCATTTTTTATAAGCGTTATATAGATGATCTGTTTTTAATTTGGGCTGGCACAGTTGAATCTCTTCATGAGTTTTTAAAGGTTTTAAACACAAATAGTAAAAACATCAGACTGACCTGTGAATGGCATAAAGAAACAATAAACTACCTGGATGTCACGGTATACCGCCAGAATTTGGCGTTTGGGACTAAGGTCTTCTTTAAGCAAACTGACAGAAACAGCTATCTCCCAACCACGAGTGGCCATCACCCGCAATGGCTTAGGAACATCCCCAAAGGACAAATCATGCGAGTGAAACGTAATTGTTCTGATAATGACAACTTCCTCACACAATCAAAAGTGCTCACCGACAGATTTGCGGCAAAAGGATATGCCCCCGAAACCTTACAAAAAATCGTGGAAGAGGTGGCACTAATTCCGAGGGAAACATGTCTTGAAATAAAACCCAGACAAGGAACAAGTGGAACCAGCACAAAGGAATGGGCATTCATCTCACAATTCAATGTGCAATACAAGGAAGTGGAGGCAATTTTTAACGATCACTGGCACATCTTACTATTAGACAAAAAACTGGGCCCTGTCCTACCACCGAAACCAGAGTTTATATACAGGAAGGCCTCAAATCACGGAGACCGGGTAGTAAAAAAAGTACTTGACCCTCCAAGCAAACCACCCACATTCTGGAACCAAAAAGGTATTTTGTGTGCAGAAGGTGTAAAGCATGTAGGGAAGTGGCACTACCGATAAGAGGTCTGGAAAATTTTGTATCTCCCTCCAACCAGCAGCAATTCAGCATTGAACAATTCATTACCTGCAACACTAGCCATGTAGTATACGCGCTGAAATGTCCATGCGGACTTCTCTACATTGGGCGGACTAAGAGACTCCTTAGAATAAGGATAGCAGAACACATTCATATTATTAAGATCGGCTTCAAAGACCACAATGTGTCGTTACATTTTAAGCTCAAACATGATCAAGACGCCTCAGGGCTACAATTTTGGGGCATAGAATGCCTAGAAGCTAATTGGAGAGGCTCACACAAAATACGAGAATTATCTAAAAAAGAAACTAAGTGGATTTTTCTTACTGATGTCTTAGTGCCTAAGGGACTTAACGTTGAGCTTGACATCAATTGTTTCATAAGTAACTCTTAATTAAGGATGAACCACTTCTGCTATCACTAACTTTTGGTGATTAAACTAAATTTAACAGTGTCCACAAAGATAAGGCATCATGCTAACAGAATAATGACCAATACTTATTATTGACATTAGAGCACGTACTACATATACATTTATATATATTGTGAGGGGGTTAACTCGGTAGCGGGTGTGTGTGACCCCCTGGTTGGGCTCCCCACACAAAAACAGGGCCAGCAGACGGAGGTTGTGGTTTTCAAAATCAAAAGGTGCGGTTTATTTCTCTATGTACAGTGACAAAACACAGCAAAGCCAAAAAGAAACATAAACAAAATAAATCCTGGTCAGTTTGACCTCTGACTAAACATGCAGGTTTCCTAAACTAACAACTGGGATCAGCCTGGTGCTGTCCTAGTCCCTAAGTCCCTGGTTTAGTAAAAGTCCAAACAAATAGCCACACAGGCTTTGCCTCACCGCACAGGGGTTCACTCTCCCTAGACAGTCCACACAGGTCTGGTTCCAGGCATGAGCTAACATCTAATGAATCTGGGAGTTCTTATAGAGGCCTAAATGAGCTGACAAGCTTCAGCTGGTCTCATCAACTCCCTGCCTCACGACGCCCAGCACTCTCCCTAGAGGTATGAGTCATTCATGAGCCCACTAGCCTCAGCTGGGCTTCATCAACTCCCTAGTTGTATAAGTCGGCATAAAGCCTGAATCTGGGAGAAATATATTTACCCCCCTGGATGCAACCAGGTGACTTTACCTTCCTGCTGTCACATACCCCCCCCTCTTGTTTTAACCTTGGGGTTGGAACACCAGCAATCAGGCATTCATGTACTCGAGACAAAGCATCCACATTCCCCATTTGAACGCCAGGGCGATGCTTTACTGTCAAGTTGAATTCCTGTAGGGCCAGGAACCACCTATTCACTCTTCTATTTGTCTCCTTGTTTTGAGCCATCCACTTTAACGGAGCGTGATCCGTAACCATGTCAAAGTGCCTACCTAGCAGATAGTACCGAAGGGAATCTAGAGCCCACTTCACCGCTAAACACTCCTTTTCAACCGTGGCGTAATTTACCTCATGGGACTTCAACTTCCTGCTGAGGTAAATGACTGGGTGCTCTTCCCCGTTCCAGACCTGGGACAATACTGCTCCTAACCCCACATCTGACGCATCACTTTGTACGACAAAGTCTTTAGAGAAGTCGGGTGAGTACAACACTGGCTGGCTACATAAGGCTTGTTTCAAGAATTGGAATGCTGCCTCCGCCTCGGGGGTCCATTTAATCATGACCGACCCTTTCCCTTTCGTCAGGTTGGTTAGGGGCACAGCCTTAGAAGCAAAGTGGGGAATGAAGCGCCGATAATAACCCGCGATTCCCAGAAAGGCTCGTACCTGCTTCTTGCTGTTGGGACGTGGCCAACTCTGGATGGCCTCGACTTTGTTGAGTTGGGGTTTTATTACTCCCCTGCCAATGGTGTACCCAAGATATTTGGCCTCCTCCTGCCCAATGGTACACTTCTTGGGGTTAGCCGTAAACCCCGCTTCCCGGATAGAGTCTAGGACTGCTTGCACTTTTGGCAGATGTGAGGCCCAATCTGTGCTATGGACAATTACGTCATCCAGGTAAGCCGCAGCATACTTCCGATGGGGCCTCAGTATCTAGTCCATTTTCCGCTGGAATGTGGCCGGCGCATTCTGTAACCCGAACGGCATTCTCTTATATTGGAACGCCCCGTCTGGGGTTACAAATGCGGTTTTCTCTTTGGCCGACTTGGCCAGGGGAATTTGCCAATACCCTTTTGTGAGGTCAAGAGTCGTCATGTATCGGGCTGTTCCCAGCCGGTCGATCAACTCATCTATACGTGGCATGGGGTAGGTGTCAAATTTTGTAACTTTGTTCAACTGACGAAAATCGTTACAAAATCGCCAGCTCCCATCCGGTTTAGGCACCAACACAATGGGACTAGACCAATCACTTTGGGACTCCTCTATCACCCCTAAGTTCAGCATTTTCTGTACTTCCTCCCGTATTGCCTCCCGTCGGGCCTCTGGGATCCGATAGGGTTTTAACTTCACCCTTTCACCGGGCGGGGTAATAATATCATGCTCTACCCCAGATGTTTGTCCCAGCAGCTCAGAGAACACCTCCTTGTTGCGAAGCACAAACTCCTTAACCTCCTGTTGTTGGGGTTGTGACAAGGTGGCTGCTATTCCAACCTCCGGAATCACGCAACCAGTTTGAGCTGGTGACCACGTTTCTGCGACTAGGGACTCTCTATCCCTCCAGGCTTTCAACAGATTAACGTGATATATCTGTTCGGGCTTTCGCCTTCCTGGTTGTCTGACCTTGTAATTCACTTCGCTCACTTTTTCCATTATCTCGTAGGGGCCTTGCCATTTGGCAAGGAATTTACTTTCAACCGTAGGGACAAGTACCAATATCCTATCCCCCGGGGAAAAGGTACGGGTCTTTGCTCCACGGTTGTACACTCTCTGCTGTGCCAACTGCGCTTGGGCCAAATGTTCCTTCACGATGGGCATTACCTGTGCAATTCGATCTTGCATCAGGGCGACATGCTCAATCACACTCCTGTGGGGAGAACTCTCACTTTCCCAAGTTTCCTTGGCAATATCCAACAGCCCTCTTGGGTGTCTCCCATACAGTAACTCAAAGGGGGAGAATCCCGTAGAGGATTGGGGCACCTCCCTAATAGCAAACATCAAATAAGGAAGTAGACAGTCCCAATCCTTTCCATCTCTATCCACCACTTTCTTCAACATTTGTTTTAGGGTTTTGTTGAATCTTTCAACCAGCCCATCGGTTTGGGGGTGATACACAGATGTACGCAATTGCGTCACTTTGAGCAATTTACACAGCTCTTTCATAACCCGGGACATAAAGGGTGTACCTTGGTCCGTAAGCAGTTCTTTACAAATACCCACCCGGCTAAAAACAAGAGATAGCTCTTTGGCTATGGTTTTGGCCGAGGTATTTCTGAGAGGGATCGCTTCTGGATAACGGGTGGCATAGTCCATTATAACCAATATGTACTGGTGCCCCCTAGCGGACTTGATTATAGGACCTACCAAATCCATTGCGATTCTCTCAAACGGGACCTCAATGATGGGTAGAGGGACCAGCGGGCTACGGAAATGTGGCATCGGGGCCGACCTCTGACACACAGGGCAGGAGGAACAATAATTTTCTATGTCCTTCATCACCCCAGGCCAATAGAATCTCTGTAATACCCTCTCTCGGGTTTTCTCTGTCCCCAGATGACCTCCAAGAATGTGCCCATGGGCCAACTCCAACACCAACTTCCTGTAAGGTTTGGGCACCACAAGCTGCTCAACGGTTTCTTCTGCCCTTTTTGCCACCCGATACAGTAGGTCCTTCTCTACGCTGAAGTATGGGTAAGTGCAGGTATTATCTGGGTTCACTAACTCGCCATCTATTTCCACTACGTTTTCCCGTGCCTTTATTAGGGCGGGGTCTTTTAACTGTTCTGTGGCAAAATTTTCCCTGTGAACCTCCAGATCAGAAAACTCCACAGACGGTAGGTTTTCGTCTGAGGAGGTGGGCTCCTCTCCAGTTTCTTGAGTCTCCCCTGCCAATACTGACAAGGGAAATTCTGGAGAGTCCTCACCACTCTCAGAGGAGTTCTGGCTATCACATTCCTGGTACATAGGGGCACCAGTGGGGGGCTCAGGATCATCCCACAGTTCCCAGAACTTCGGAAAATCCCTTCCCACAATGGCATCATGCGGTAATTGAGATACTAACCCCACTGGATGAGAGAGGGTACCTTTGGGGGTCTCGAAACACACTGTAGTCACTGGATACTCTCGGGTGTCCCCATGCACACAAATAACAGCTACCTTGCTATTCCCAGAGACCTCTGTTTTAACTAATTCAGCCTTTATCAGGGTCACAAGGCTACCTGAATCCAGTAATACCACAACATTTCTACCATTAATACACATTTTGCATAAATGTTTCTCAGTTCCCCGAATGGCAGTGCATGCGACTGTCGCACACAGCGACTGACGTCTGTCCATCAGAAAGTCACATTGCATGGGTTCCTCCACAACCGGGCAATTTGCTGCAATATGTCCCGCTTGCCGGCAGCGGTAGCAAACAATCCATTTGGCTGCCTCTTGAGCCCCTGACTTCCCAGGCTGTTCTCGCCAAACTTTGGGTAGAGCTCCCACCCTCTCACTCTCTCCACCCTCACCCCTTGGAATCCTCTTATCCACCCCTGGGGATGGTCTGGTCTTAGGGTGGAAAGTCCGAGAGTCTCTGGAAGAGGCCGTCAGGTTCTCTGTAGCCAAGTATTTCTCTACACGATCCACAAGACCACCGGCCGTCTCTGGGTCTCCATGGCTTACCCACTTTTGGATGGCAGTAGGAAGAGCTCTCAAAAACCGATCCATTACAACACGTTCCACAATCTCTGGTGCGGACAAAGTCTCTGGCTGTAGCCACTTCCTGCTCAGGTGAATGAGATCATACATTTGAGACCTGGGGGGTTTTCCAAGCTGGAAAGTCCAGTTATGCACACGCTGAGCCCGGACAGCCAGGGTGACACCCAGCCTTGCCAATATTTCAGCTTTTAGCATCACATAGTCTTTTGCTTGGTCAGGCTCTAGGTCATAGTAAGCCTTCTGCGATTCACCAGTTAACAGAGGAGCCACCAGTCCAGCCCACTGCTCCTCAGGCCACTTTTCTCTTTCAGCAGTCCTTTCAAATGTGGTCAAAAATACCTCTGGATCATCCTCTCCAGTCATTTTTGTCAATAAACGACTCACCCCAAAGGACATGGTATTAGTGGGACGGCTTTCCTCACTGGTCTGCGGACGTTGCTGCATTACTGCTTCCATTTGTTGTAGTCTCTGCTCTTGCTTCTGTAACAGGTCTATGAAGCGGGCCTCAGATTGCTGCTGGGCTTGTTGATGAGCTTGCTGCTGGGCTGCAAGGCTCCTTTGCAAACCTGCATTTGTCTGCTATTGATTGGCATTTGCTAGAGCCAGCTGTTTCAGTATCTCCTCCATGCTGGCTTAAAAAAAACTGCCTGCATTCTCCACCAACTGTGAGGGGGTTAACTCGGTAGCGGGTGTGTGTGACCCCCTGGTTGGGCTCCCCACACAAAAACAGGGCCAGCAGACGGAGGTTGTGGTTTTCAAAATCAAAAGGTGCGGTTTATTTCTCTATGTACAGTGACAAAACACAGCAAAGCCAAAAAGAAACATAAACAAAATAAATCCTGGTCAGTTTGACCTCTGACTAAACATGCAGGTTTCCTAAACTAACAACTGGGATCAGCCTGGTGCTGTCCTAGTCCCTAAGTCCCTGGTTTAGTAAAAGTCCAAACAAATAGCCACACAGGCTTTGCCTCACCGCACAGGGGTTCACTCTCCCTAGACAGTCCACACAGGTCTGGTTCCAGGCATGAGCTAACATCTAATGAATCTGGGAGTTCTTATAGAGGCCTAAATGAGCTGACAAGCTTCAGCTGGTCTCATCAACTCCCTGCCTCACGACGCCCAGCACTCTCCCTAGAGGTATGAGTCATTCATGAGCCCACTAGCCTCAGCTGGGCTTCATCAACTCCCTAGTTGTATAAGTCGGCATAAAGCCTGAATCTGGGAGAAATATATTTACCCCCCTGGATGCAACCAGGTGACTTTACCTTCCTGCTGTCACAATATTTATATACTTTATATCATAGTTTTATCTATTTATGTTTTATATGCGATTTTTAGGAAATGAGTATGAGTTTTATTGGTGTCCTTTTTAGTTTTTTAGGTTTTTATGTATATACATGGCCTGCAATTGGCCTCTTGTGGAGTGCATAAGTATTTATGGTATGGTTTTGTGGGTCTTTCCATTTGTTTGGTATTTTAGAAATCTATAGACCATACAGTACTTTTTACAGTATTTATGGTATTTTATAGTATTTTTATGGTATATTTACGGACTAAAAAGCATACAGACTCTGTAAAATGGAATGATGTATAGACCCTCACATAACGGTCTTCCAGTGCTTAGCATGAAACTAGTTTTCTTAATGCAATATACACATGGTTCAATACTATCAGAATTTGGCACAACAGATTATACAGTGAAATGTCTGTCACACAGAAGGGGTCCAAACATAGCAATACTAATGACCGCCTCCCCTTTCCTGTCATAGCGGTAATGTTTGTGCCATTGAAACAAACAGTGTCTAATATACTGACATAAATTGTGTTTCTCAGCAGGAAATGACAATTATCGAGTTTATGTAATTGCATGGCTCACTTGCTCTTATTGAGCTAATCGCATGCACAGGGTCATTACCCAGGTTGTTGTTATGTATTTTTGTAATGTCTTTGCTCTGTTATTGTATATAAATATGCTCCATCCTATCAGATCACGGATCGGGTATGCGCGCCAATCACGGCAGCGCATCCACGATATGGTGGCAGAGCTTCCGCCCACAGCAGGGCACAGACGAGGGGGCTGAAGTGCGCATGCGTGGTGACGCAGACGCAACACGAACGCTCCGACGTCTGCAGAGGGGCGGGGATCAGTGGAGCATATTTAGTCCGTTTGCTGCGGAGACTGGTCACGCCCTCGGAAGAAGTCAGGAAGTGACGAAACGTCAGGGCGTGACCAGCATTACCCAGCAAACCGAAAGTGACGCATCTGCGCTCCAGGACCACACCAGGAAGACGCCGGAGGAACCAGGAAGTGGCGTTCTCCAGGGGCAAGTCTAAAAGCGCTGCAAGCGTCCATTTTATCCCATATATTATAAACGCCTGTTTTATTCTTTTATTGGTACGCACATATGCAAAGGGGCTTGTTTGTTTTGGGGAATATTAATAAAATTACCAAACAGTACTACCCTATGCAGTTTGTTCCTTTTTCCTGTGGATCCCGGTTGTGCTCCTCTAGTCCCGCTTTCCACAACCACCCAGTATCCTATCCGCAGCAGTCAGCCATAGGGTTAAATTTAGGGGGTGCCCGTCGGCGGTTGAGGGCCCGACGCGTGCAGCGAGAAGAGGAGTGATTTTCCCCAATTAACATTGATGCCCGAGAACGAGGCGAATACATCCACATACGCCAGAAGTGCCTGTACAGTAGAAGAAGACAGAACACACTAAAGAAGGATGGTTTATACATGCCTTTATTAGTTTTATATCTGGTGAGTGCATCCCCATTAGGGGACCCTAATCCCCCCACGTGGTGAAAACACATAGTGGTGATAAGGAGCACAGGAACTAAGATTTAAACCAGCTATAACCACACTCTTCGTTCACTATCCACACCTATATAATTGGACTATATAGAAGACGTACATTTGAACTTTTGTCCGTAGCGCTGCTGCAGTTTATTCTGAACTTTTCGTTTTAAGTTTTTTATATATACTGCTCTTTTAATATGTAATCCAAAGGTATTAAGTGGTTAGTTACTCGGCATGCAGAAACTTAAGAAACGTAACTCCGGCTGCACCACACACTGTTTCTCTGGCGTGCAATGTAATTGTCAGGTCACCTGTGGCCAGATGACAGATGCACACCCTAGGGGGTCAGGAGTGCACCACAAGGTAGTGAACCCTATGGCTGACTGCTGCGGATAGGATACTGGGTGGTTGTGGAAAGCGGGACTAGAGGAGCACAACCGGGATCCACAGGAAGCTAGAGCCGAGATTCCCCAGGGCGCGGAGTCTAAGACCCAGCAGGTCTTCACCAGAGCCTCTAGTGGTGAGGATGTTACGCTGTAGCTAGGTCCAGGTCGCGACCCCTAGAGTCTCCTAGCTCACGCCTCATAGGGTAAGGAGGAAAGAGGGGAAGCAGCAGCACAGGATACAAGAATAGTGAGGGGAAAGGCCAAGGTCAGGGCAACAAGCAGACCAGGATAAACGAAGGACAAGCCGAAGGTCAAGGGTCACAAGCAGACAGGGATAGTCAGGAACAAGCCAATATCATAACAGAGAGACAGACGTAGCACACTGCAGGCAGGAACCCAAACACACAATGCTTAAACAAACACGTTGATCAGCAAAGCAGGCTTGCAGTGCACAGGTTAATATAGCGTTCTGTGATAGGGCCTGGGGTGGAGTCAGGCTGGGAGGAGATTATAAAGGAAGCCAGGTGAAAGGGTATGGCCTCTAAGATGAACACACGTGGAGGAAAGGTAAGATGGCAGACAGACATTAGTGCATATCCATGACAGTAATACTCTGGTAACGGTGGGCCCTGACCAAGGGATGCTGGGCCTAAAAGACAGTCAATAAATCCTGAGCAAGTGCTCTCTCACCTGACCAGACCTGACCGTACAACCGAATTCCGTAGCTGGGGCTTCAGCACACAGTCTCACGACACCCGTAGTCTCCGATCTTCCCGACCACCCGAGGGGGATTGATGGATGACTCAGCTCGGGGTTCTCCCGTGAAGATCAGCAAGCTCTTCGTATTCACTAGGCCCAGACTCTCTGGCCTAGTCCAGAGCAACAGGCTCCAACGTAGGCTCCCCTTGCTAGGAGGACGGTGTCCAAAGAGAGCCGCGTGTTGCTCCTCCCTGCTTAAATAGTCCTTCCCCAGCAGACCTTGCGCCGGGCAATGCACTGTGGGTGTCCCGCTGCATACTGGGTATAGTAGTCTTTGTACTCATTAAAGTGACACCCCGCTACACACTCCCCCCACTTAGAATCTTTGGTCCCCAAAGATAAACAGCTAAAGAACTTTGTTAGCATATGCACACATAATACAATTCATGGCTACAAAGGAGCCCGGCAGAGGAACCTCCCACCAAGCTTTGGAAGAGAGGTTGTCCTGCCCACAGGTCACATTAGTGGAAGTGGCCTGTCTAACTGTGCCAGGATGTGAGCTAGGGTTGCCCTCTACTAAATTCACAGTAGAGGGACCAGGCTTATCTACTGTCCTTCTTGCAGTAACAAGTCTCTTCCGAGCACTCCCCCATTCTCCCTCTACTAAGTCAGGTGTATTGGGTTCCGCTGGTCTAGGGGCATCTAAATCAGGTGCAGAGAGGTACAAGGACTCCCTGGGGTCTTCTACTGGAAATAAGTCTAGAGCATCCTCCCATTCCTCAGTAAGTGTAGCAAGTGGTATGAACTCAGCAGCCTCAGCATTTAAAGTGTCCCCAGTGATAACTTCAGATGATGGAGAGGCCATGGTCATAGGTTCAGGTACTTGAGTTGACCATAGCCAATCAAGTTCCAATTCTTCATCTTCACTCTGGTCTTGGGCATCCCTCTCTCATGAAAGAGTTGCTTGAGATCTGGTGACAGGTCTAGGGGTATTGGAGGCTGAAAGGGGCTCAGAAGGATCCAAGGTAGGAGGCAAACGAACAAGGGCGAACAAGGACTCCCTGGGGTCTTCTACTGGAAAGAAGTCAAGAGCATCCTCCCATTCTTCAGTAAGAGTAGCAAGTGGTATGAACTCAGCAGCCTCAGCATTTAAAGTGTCCCCGGGGGGCGTGTCCGGAATGGTGCTGGGAGCAGACGTGCTTGTCTGAGCTCCCCAGGACCGGTGCTAGAATCCCCAGTTTATCGGGTGCAGACCCCAAAAAAAAAGACTCTCCTGTGACCCCCCAGACTCGGAGGCCTACCCGGGGTGTGTAGGGGAGAGGGCGGTTGACTGAAATCCTGGGAGAGGGCCGCGGAACCGGACATCGTGGACAGGGCCGCAGCCACGGATTTGCCTGGCAATCCTGCCCACCGGACCCCCCTGGAGGCCCATGCACCTGCATCTGCAAATTCACCGTCCTCCGACTGTACGGCGGCCTCCGCGGGCCCGCGATCCTGTACAGGGCTGCCGCATCTGGGAAAGACCGCAGCTTTGGCCTAGCTTTGGAGGTCAGCGGCCATCTTGCTACACCCAACCTGTGTCTGGACTCGGTGCTGAATCCAGCTTTAATAGGGTGCAGACCTGCTACAGAAGACCCCCCTGTGTGCCCCCAGCCTCAGCAGTACTCCTGGGGTATGCGAAGGGGCAGCTCCCAACGGAAGACAGGCAAAAAGGCCGCAAAATCGGACATTGTGGGCAGGGCCGCAGCCGCGGCCTCGTCTAAACATCCTGCCCAGATGGAGAACCAGGCTGACGATCCTGACCGGCTGCCGGCCACGGCGGCTGATTTTAAGGCCGTAATGCAGGCCATCACTGCTCTGACTGGCAAAGTGGATCATATTCAGACCCATGTAGAGTTCATCCGGAAAGGACTTTGATACCCTTCGTGGTTGCATGACTGAAGTGGAGCAGAGGGTCTCTCAAGCGGAAGACACGGTACGTGACCAGGGGGCTGATAAGCATGTACTGAAAACTAAAGTTAGAGCGCTGGAGGCCCGAGCCGAGGATGCTGAGAATCGCAATAGGAGGAACAACTTGCGAGTGCTGGGTCTTCCCGAGGGAGATGAGGGTGCGGATCCCACCGCCTTTGCTGAACGCCTGCTGCAACTTATCCTTCCCTCAGCACGTTTTTCCCCATTTTTTACGGTGGAAAGAGCCCACCGCATACCCTCCACAAGGGGACCGCAGGGAGCGCCACCCCGTACTTTCATCTTCAAGTTTCTTCACTTCCGTGATCGCGATACAGTAATGAAGGAAGCGAGAGCCCAAGGTGAACGGCGATTTGAGAACGCCAAGCTCCTGATCTTCCCAGACTACTCGCTGGAAACTCAGAAACAATGGAAATCCTATGACGCAGTGAGAGTCAAACTTCGAGCCAAGCATATTAAATATAGCATGCTGTTCTCGGCCAGACTGCGGGTGGAGGACGGCAAATCGGTAAGATTGTTTGCATCTCCTGAGGATGCCTCCATGTGGATTGACACGTTACCTCGCAGATAAGTACCACTACTACTGAGGGGTCAAATTGCTTTTTACATGAGCCACGCCATCTGCTGCCTTATGGACGTGCCTCCTTTCTAAGTTGGCCTGTGCTCGCCCCGCGCTCCCCCCCCCTCTCCGGGGAGAGTCCCATGTGTTAACTAACATTTTGCTTTATGGACTGCAGGGGTTGGGGGTCATTACTCCCTGGTTCTTACCGGGGGTGGGTGGGGTACCCCGATTGGAGGGTCGCGTGACTGCTGATCCTTTGTTATACCCCCCTCCTTTGCCCAAGGCCGGCAACTTTGGCAGCTCATGCAACGTTACTGTTCAAGTTTTTCTACCCCCGGCGGGGCTGCCGGGAGACTGCACCCATATATCTGATCCGGTCTCCGGCAAGAGACTAACTGTGTATCATCTGATTGCTGGACTGTGGATGCCATTCCGCGCACGTTTCCCCATTGCAGGCGTGTTCGCCTGGGTTCTGAGTTTGGATCCTAAGCCTCCCCAAAGTTGGGGCTGGGGTTGGCGGGGTGGGGGGGGTTGGGTGGGAATGTTTTGTTATACCTTCTTTTTTTACTTGTTTTTCACAAGCGATGTATTTATGTATGTCATTGAATATTTGAGATGCTCTGTCCTGACCTGTGCAGTGGCCCGGACTCTGCATCCAACCATGGAGGCTAGATCCTGGGCTGAAAATGTGATCCTAGATGTTTATGGCTGAATGTAATATAATATCTTGGAATATCTTGGTCACTGGTGTTTCAATTTCTTAAAACATATCACCCCCAAATTTGCATATTTCAGGAGACTCACTAAACGGGCAGCAAACATTTGAGTCTTAGGAGACCTTGGGTGGGACATCTATACAACTCTACGCATACCAATTACTCCAGAGGGGTCAGCATTCTTGTACATTATTCCCTACCGTTTCGACTGCTGGCACTAGAAATAGATCCAGACAGCCGTTTTGTTATATTGCATGCTATAGTGGATAGGTTGGAGTTGGTGGTGGTGGGATTGTACCTGCCCCCCCCGGCCTCCATACGACTACTTAATCAACTGATCTCTAAGATAGCCACTTTTGCCACAGATAATGTGGTGATACTCGGAGACTTTAATCTAGTTCCAGACTGTGGAGTGGACAGACTTTCACCCGTAGCAGGCTCATCTTCAGAGCTGCTATCTTGGGCGGAGGCTTCCAACCTGACTGAGGTGTGGAGGTGGCGCAACCCTTCCCAGCGGGCTTATACTTGCTACTCGGCCTCACACAAGACCCTTTCACGTATAGACCTTGCCTATGCTGGGGGGTCTGTCCTCTCTAGGATTCGGGACATGGAATTTCTGACCATGCGCCATTTGCGTTGAAACTATGTGTTTCCAGTGCACCGGGGGAGAGCCTGTGGAGATTGTCCAGGTTTTGGCTATCCGACTCGAGGATCTCTGAGCCATATAGATCCGAGGTGATACGTTATTGGCAGGACCTGGACCACTCTATAGCCCTGACCACGTCATGGGATGCATTTAAGGCTTTTACTAGAGGTAGTTTGCAGTCCCACATTCGTGGTGTCCGGAGGGATCTGAGAGAGGACACCCTGAGGGCTGAGGGGAGGGTGGCTGCACTCGAATTAGAGTACTCCAATACCGGGTCCCCCAGGGTTTATTCAGATTTTCAGGCAGCATTGAGGGATGTTCTCTTTCTCCGAACAGCGGCCACAAAAACTATGCTTCTGCATCAGTCCCAAAGAATATTTGAACACGGGGAGAAGACGGGTAGTATGCTGGCATGGCTGGCACGGGAGAGGTCCTCTCCAGTGACCATCTCAGAGATATGCGACTCTGATGGGACGGCTTTGACCGACCCCAGTGCTATCAATGCCAGATTTGCATCTTTCTATCAAGAGCTTTACAGCTCTCGGATGGTTTGCACAGATGCAGAGCTTACAGCCTACCTCGATGAGACAGAGCTTCCGTGCCTGACATCCATGTACAGGGAGGCATTGGATGGCCCTATCACATTGGACTAGCTTCAGCGGGCGGTAGCATCCTTGCAAGGTGGCAAAACGCCAGGCCCTGATGGCATCCCTGCCGAATTCTTTAAAACATATGCTAAATAAATTCTCCCTTCCTTTAAACTTATGCTCCAAAAGGCCACAGAGTAGAACTCTCTCCCCCCGACAATGGCTGAGGCGGTGATTGTTGTCATTCTTAAATCAGGCAAGGCCCCTGAACAGTGTTCCTCATACCGACCAATCTCTCTCCTCAACGTAGATGCCAAACTGTTGGCCAAAGTATTGGCTGGACGACTGAACACTGTGATCACCGCATTGGTACATGCAGATCAGTCTGGCTTTATGCCGGGCAGAGGAACCGATATTAATATCCGTCGCCTCCTCACCCATCTCTCCAGGGCAAGTGAGGACGGCGCGGGGGTAGTAGCCTCCTTAGACGCCGAGAAGGCTTTCGACTCGGTTGAGTGGCTCTACCTCTGGGCCGTCTTGCATAAATTTGGGTTTGGCCCCCGATTTATCGGATGGATTCAGATGCTATACCACAATCCCACAGCCCGTATATGCACGAATAATTCGCTGTCATTGCCTTTCCCCCTGTCTAGGGGCACCAGACAGGGCTGCCCGCTCTCCCCTGGTCTGTTCGCGCTAGCCATGGAGCCCATGGCGGCCCGCATCAGATCTGCCTCCTCGGTAGAGGGGATTCGGATAGGTGTAGTTATGGATAAAATATCCCTGTATGCCGATGACACCCTCCTTTTCCTCAAAGATACTTCCTCCCTCCCACCTGCACTTCAAATAGTGGATGTATTCGCCTCGTTCTCGGGCATCAATGTTAATTGGGGAAAATCACTCCTCTTCTCGCTGCACGCGTCGGGCCCTCAACCGCCGACGGGCACCCCCTAAATTTTCGCAGAAATGTATAACCTGGAGGACTCTCCCCCTCACACCAGTGGGTAGGGTGAACTTGATTAAGATGGTGTATTTGCCTAAATTTCTCTACTTCTTTCGAAATTCCCCTCTGATCCCCCCCGCCTCATTTTTTGCCAAGCTAAAAAGTATAATATCCTCCTTTATCTGGAATGGGGGGCCCCAGCGGCTGGCTGGCTCCACCCTTCAGCTTCCCATTGCTCGGGGGGGATTATCCCTGCCGGACTTCCAGGTCTACTTTTGGGCGGCCGTCCTGGTGACAGTTAGATGGTGGTTCTCCCAACCCCGCGATAACCCGGCAGTGACTCTGGAGGCGGCCATAATGGGGTCATATTCCTCCCTTAGTAACGTGGTGTTCAGAGGAGCGAGGTTCCACCCTGGCATCACGGACTTGATGCGTACAACCATCACGATATGGCACAGAGCCAGGTCCCGCTTTTGCTCCCCCGAGACACTCTCATCTCACGTTCCCCTCTGGGGTAACCCTAACCTGCCGCACATGAATTCCATTCCGGATCCGCAGATCTGGGCGAGAAAGGGTATAGTGAAGCTGAGGCACATTGTCAGGGGAGGCAGGCTGCGATCTTTCTCCGATCTCCAGGTTGCCTACTCACTACCGGGATGGATGTTTTTCCTGATACTATCAGCTCCGGCATGCCTATGGGAAACAGTTCCCATCACTTCTCACGCTGGAATCAGACTCTGTGGAGGGGTTTCTTAATGCCAAGATCATAGACAAACCTCTGTCCTCCCTGTATCTCCGTTTGTCCATTACTCCCACAAAGAAACTTGAAAAAACTATGGACAAATGGAAGGTGGACATTCCTGATCTGTCAGAGGACGAGTGGGAGACATGTGTATCCTCCTTCGTTACCACTACGATTTCGGGTAGGGACAGATTTATGCAGGTCAAATTCCTCCACAGGGCCTATTTCACCCCGAAACGGTTGACAATTATGAATCCTAACACCCCGGTGGCTTGTCCCAGATGTGACCTAAGGGCTGCCCCCTTTTTCCACATGGTCTGGTCCTGTCCCCGCCTCAGAGGCTATTGGTCGGGAGTAGTTGATACCCTCGTTCGGGTAACCTCCCTGGATCTGGGAACAAACCCTAAATTACTACTGCTGAACGTCTTCAATCCTGGGGTGCGGGGTAAATACACTAAACTTTTCCTCAGATACGCTACTTTTTATGCCCGTAGGGAGATATTCCTCCACTGGAAGAGTGCTGTACCTCCTATGGTGTCCTCATGGCGCTCGGTATTGAACTCGGTGCTGCCCCTGTACAAGATTACCTTTGCTAATCGAAACTGTCCTACTAAATTTGACAAGATATGGTCGGGGGGGATAGATTCTTGGGGCAATGAGTTCATGGGTGATAATGATGATAATGGCCCAATGTTATGATCTCCTGTATACTATTCGCTATCTGTTTAAGGTGTATTTAACTGCTTAGATGAGGTCCCCCCCCTGCTTGCCCCAATGCTGCTTCTTCTCACTACTCAATGTCCCCAGCATATTCAACAATGTCCGATTGAATCATTCAGGTTGGGCATCCCCTTGTGGGTGGTAGGGGGTGGTTCGGGTCTTCTTTATACCCAGTGAATCTAACAGTTTCCGTATCAGTCTGCTTTCAAAATCCCTTCCCTGGTCTGAGTGGAGGCGTTGAGGTAGTCCGTAATGTACAAAGAACTTTTCAACAAGAACCTTAGCCACTGTGGAGGCCTTCTGGTCTTTGGTTGGGAATGCCTGAGCGTATCTAGTGAAATGATCGGTTATCACCAGAACATTCCCATGTCCACTCAAATCAGGTTCTAGACAAAGAAAATCAATGCATACCAGATCCAAGGGCCCTTGACTTTGTAGGTGGCCCATTGGGGCAGCTTGATGAGGCAGAGTCTTTCTTTGTATGCATCTTGCACATGAGTGACAATATTCCTCCACTTCAACCCGCATACAGGGCCAGTAAAATCTGTTCCTTACAAGCTGAAAAGTTCATTCTGACCCTAGGTGACCATGATCATCATGCAAAGCGGTCAGAACAGTCTTCCGGTGTTTCTCCGGCAGAAACAGTTGCCACTTATCCTCCAAATCATCAGAGGGGCCCCTTCAGTAGACCATCCCTTGATGCATCTGTAACCGGACCCATTCTTTTCTTAATAGGCGAGCCTCCTATGAGGGGTCCTTCAGAAGCAATTCTGGGTTTTGGTTTTCCAATGCTTCCAGGGCCAATCTCCCCAGCGGGTCTTCCAGTTGATCTCTTCTTAGATCCTTCTTTGAGAGTTTGGGTAGGTTCTCTTCTCCAATCTGGGTCACATCACAGTAATACTTGGGTACTCCAACAACCGAGACTCCTATTTCTTCGGGCGCTGGACCCTCCACTTGTCTGGAACTCCGCTTCCTGGCACAAGGCTCGCACTCCCTCTGGGGCCAGCCGAGTCCAGTCTTCCGTAGGATTAGTGGGAGCATGAGACCTTCTGGATAAAGCATCGGCGTCTCTGTTTCCAGTCCCAGGTCTGTATTTTAGACTGAAAGTGAATCCGGAGAGAGCTGCCAGCCAACGGTGGCCAGTGGCATCCAGTTTGGCTGTAGTCAGGAGGTAGGTGAGCGGGTTATTGTCTGTCTTAACCACAAACTCAACTCCATACAGATAGTCCTTCAGCTTATCCACCACAGCCCACTTTAAGGCCAAGAATTCCAGCTTGTGGGTGGGGTAATTCTTTTCAGCTGGGGTCAAACTTCTGCTCACATAAGCAACGGGCCTCAGCTGGTCATCATGCTCTTGATATAGCACTCCTCCCAGACCATCATGACTGACATCCACATGTAACTTATACGGCTTTCTGGTGTCCGCATAATCCAAGACGGGGGCAGTGGTCAGGCTCTCCTTCAATCTTGTGAAAGCCTCTTCACAGCTCACAGTCCACTGGTCTTCTATAGACTCCCCCGGTTTCCTGGGCCCTGAGTCATCTTCTTCTCCTTCGGTCTTCAGGAGTTCATTCAACGGCTTGGCGATTTTGGCAAACCCCTCCACAAACCTTGGGTACTAGGAGCAAAACCCCAGAAACGACCTAAGCTCAGTCACTGTTAGGGATGGGCCCGGTGCTCGATTCGAACCCATGTTCGAATCGAGCATCGGGCGTTCGCTCGCTCGTCGAGCCCAGAACTATTTGGGCCGTTCGCATCACATTCGTGTGATGCGAGCGGCCCCGCAATGCATTGCGGCCGGCGCGGCCGGCGCAGTGCATTGCTGGCTGATGATTGGCCAAGCATGCACTGTGACCCCGCATGCTTGGCCAATCACAGCGCCCGAAACTCGGAGAGCAATAATTGGCTACAGGCAGGACGGCTGTAGCCAATTACAGCTCAGGGGCTTTAGTACACGCCCCACCATTTAAAAGGCCGCCACGCCATCGGCCCCGGTCACATGAGTTCCGGCTTTAGGAGAGATTAGTCTGCTGATTCTGTCTTTGCTTGATACTGAAAGATTTGCTCTTCTTTGCTAAACCATTGGCTATTTCTTTGCTAAACCATTGCTACCTAAGTCATTGATCGTTCATTGCTGCTGATTGCACAGTTAGTGTGTTATTAGCTGCTGCTGGGGATTAGTCTGGTGCGTGCTTACTGTTAGTACAGTATTGCAGTAGTACCAACCGCAGTGCTGTTAGCACAGCATTGCACCCCAACAGCACCCATAGGACTTCTAGTGTGTTAGTGGCAGCAAACAGAGCTCCTATATTTTCTTCTCAGCAGCACCCATAGGACTTCTAGTGTGTTAGTGGCATCACACAGAGCTCCTATATTTTCTTCTCAGCAGCACCCATAGGACTTCTAGTGTGTTAGTGGCAGCAAACAGAGCTCCTATATTTTCTTCTCAGCAGCACCCATAGGACTTCTAGTGTGTTAGTGGCAGCAAACAGAGCTCCTATATTTTCTTCTCAGCAGCACCCATAGGACTTCTAGTGTGTTAGTGGCAGCAAACAGAGCTCCTATATTTTCTTCTCAGCAGCACCCATAGGACTTCTAGTGTGTTAGTGGCAGCAAACAGAGCTCCTATATTTTCTTCTCAGCAGCACCCATAGGACTTCTAGTGTGTTAGTGGCAGCAAACAGAGCTCCTATATTTTCTTCTCAGCAGCACCCATAGGACTTCTAGTGTGTTAGTGGCATCACACAGAGCTCCTATATTTTCTTCTCAGCAGCACCCATAGGACTTCTAGTGTGTTAGTGGCAGCAAACAGAGCTCCTATATTTTCTTCTCAGCAGCACCCATAGGACTTCTAATGTGTTAGTGGCATCACACAGAGTTCCTATATTTTCATCTCAGCAGCACCCATAGGACTTCTAGTGTGTTAGTGGCATCACACAGAGCTCCTATATTTTCTTCTCAGCAGCACCCATAGGACTTCTAGTGTGTTAGTGGCAGCAAACAGAGCTCCTATATTTTCTTCTCAGCAGCACCCATAGGACTTCTAGTGTGTTAGTGGCAGCAAACAGAGCTCCTATATTTTCTTCTCAGCAGCACCCATAGGACTTCTAGTGTGTTAGTGGCATCACACAGAGCTCCTATATTTTCTTCTCAGCAGCACCCATAGGACTTCTAGTGTGTTAGTGGCAGCAAACAGAGCTCCTATATTTTCTTCTCAGCAGCACCCATAGGACTTCTAGTGTGTTAGTGGCAGCAAACAGAGCTCCTATATTTTCTTCTCAGCAGCACCCATAGGACTTCTAGTGTGTTAGTGGCAGCAAACAGAGCTCCTATATTTTCTTCTCAGCAGCACCCATAGGACTTCTAGTGTGTTAGTGGCAGCAAACAGAGCTCCTATATTTTCTTCTCAGCAGCACCCATAGGACTTCTAGTGTGTTAGTGGCAGCAAACAGAGCTCCTATATTTTCTTCTCAGCAGCACCCATAGGACTTCTAGTGTGTTAGTGGCATCACACAGAGCTCCTATATTTTCTTCTCAGCAGCACCCATAGGACTTCTAGTGTGTTAGTGGCAGCAAACAGAGCTCCTATATTTTCTTCTCAGCAGCACCCATAGGACTTCTAGTGTGTTAGTGGCAGCAAACAGAGCTCCTATATTTTCTTCTCAGCAGCACCCATAGGACTTCTAGTGTGTTAGTGGCAGCAAACAGAGCTCCTATATTTTCTTCTCAGCAGCACCCATAGGACTTCTAGTGTGTTAGTGGCATCACACAGAGCTCCTATATTTTCTTCTCAGCAGCACCCATAGGACTTCTAGTGTGTTAGTGGCAGCAAACAGAGCTCCTATATTTTCTTCTCAGCAGCACCCATAGGACTTCTAGTGTGTTAGTGGCATCACACAGAGCTCCTATATTTTCTTCTCAGCAGCACCCATAGGACTTCTAGTGTGTTAGTGGCAGCAAACAGAGCTCCTATATTTTCTTCTCAGCAGCACCCATAGGACTTCTAGTGTGTTAGTGGCAGCAAACAGAGCTCCTATATTTTCTTCTCAGCAGCACCCATAGGACTTCTAGTGTGTTAGTGGCAGCAAACAGAGCTCCTATATTTTCTTCTCAGCAGCACCCATAGGACTTCTAGTGTGTTAGTGGCATCACACAGAGCTCCTATATTTTCTTCTCAGCAGCACCCATAGGACTTCTAGTGTGTTAGTGGCAGCAAACAGAGCTCCTATATTTTCTTCTCAGCAGCACCCATAGGACTTCTAGTGTGTTAGTGGCAGCAAACAGAGCTCCTATATTTTCTTCTCAGCAGCACCCATAGGACTTCTAGTGTGTTAGTGGCAGCAAACAGAGCTCCTATATTTTCTTCTCAGCAGCACCCATAGGACTTCTAGTGTGTTAGTGGCATCACACAGAGCTCCTATATTTTCTTCTCAGCAGCACCCATAGGACTTCTAGTGTGTTAGTGGCAGCAAACAGAGCTCCTATATTTTCTTCTCAGCAGCACCCATAGGACTTCTAGTGTGTTAGTGGCAGCAAACAGAGCTCCTATATTTTCTTCTCAGCAGCACCCATAGGACTTCTAGTGTGTTAGTGGCAGCAAACAGAGCTCCTATATTTTCTTGTCAGCAGCACACATAGTACCTATAGTGTGTTAGTGTCAGCACCCATAGGACCTACAGTGTGTTGTGAGCACACATAGGAGTTCTATTTTTTATACTATATACACTACCGACTACAATGGCTGGAAGACCGCCAAGGAGAGGCAGAGCGTGCCGAGGCAAGAACACAGGGCAGGCAGGCTCTGTTTCTAGAGACAACAGTGCTGGCCGTGGACGTGGTCGTGCATCGTCATCAGCACGTGGCCATGGGACACGCTTGTCTTTGTTTTCGGCAGCTGGACATGTGGAGCCGCATCATGCCGAAGGCTTGGTAGAATGGATGACCAAGCCCTCCTCATCCTCCTCATCCTCTCTCACCCAGGCTCAGGGTACTGGCAGAGCAGCTGCCAACGCGTACTCAATGGCATCATCAGCCACCCCTTCCCTAGACCCACCATGTCCTCCTGAGGAGTCCCCCGAACTGTTTGAGCACAGTGTTGGGTACATGCTCCAGGAGGATGCCCAACGATTCGAAGGCTCGGATGATGATACCCAGCTTGAGGAAGTCAGTAGTGTGCGCGCAGAGAGAGGGGATGCTGAAGGACAGCAATCTGGCAGTAGTGTTCCACCAGCTGCAGCTTACTGCCAGGTTTGCTCTAGTGGTGAAGAGGGAGGGGATGATGAGGTCACTGACTCCACGTGGGTGCCTGAAGGGAGAGAGGAGGAGGAGGAGGAGGATGCAGCGTCACATGTCCAACGAGGCAGGATGCCCCCTGGAGGCCAGCTAGAGGCCAGCACAGCAACTGTACCACACCGCAGAGCTCCGCCTGTGCAGGGCGCTGCCTCTGCACGTTATCACAAAAGTTCTTTGGTGTGGGCCTTTTTTGAGACGAGTGCATCAGATCGCACCACTGCTATTTGCAATATTTGTCTCAAGCGTATCTCGCGTGGCCAAAACATCAGCCGCTTGGGCACCACAAGCATGAGCAGACATATGTCGACCTGCCATGCAGCTCGTTGGCAAGCACACATAAAAGACCCACACCAAAGAACAAAGCGGACCTCTCCTTGCTCCTCATCAGCTGGGATCTCCATCCCCACTATATCTTCAGTCCTCTCTGAAAGCTGCTCTGAGAGGACTGAAGGTGTAGAATTAGGTGTGTCACAACCAAGTACTTGCAGTACACCGACGTCCGATTGTAGCAGGCAAATTTCCCTGCCCCAGCTGCTGGACCGTCGAAAGAAGTATACTCCCAGCCATCCACATGCCCAGCGGTTGAATGCTAGCTTGGCTAAATTGCTAGCACTTCAACTGCTGCCTTTTCAGTTGATAGACTCGGCCCCCTTCCGTGAGTTTGTTCAATGTGCGGTTCCTCAGTGGCAGGTTCCCAAACGCCACTTTTTCTCACGGAAGGCGATTCCGTCTCTCTACTGGCATGTGGAAGGCAATGTCCATGCCTCGCTGGACAGGGCGGTCAGCGGTAAGGTGCATATTACCGCTGACTCATGGTCCAGCAGGCATGGACAGGGACGTTATCTTTCTTTCACGGCCCATTGGGTCACTCTATTGGTAGCTGGGAGGGATGCAGGACAAGGTGCAGTAGTGTTGGAGGTTGTTCCGCCACCACGCCTCCAAAATGCTACTACTGGTTGTGACACACCTCTCTCCTCCACCCCCTCCTCTTCTTCTTCCTCCATGTCCTCTTCGAGTGCTCTGTCCTCGGAACCAGCGGTGCTCCGTAGGCGTACAAGGGGCTACGCGAGTATGCAGGCAAAAAGATGCCATGCCGTGCTTGCGCTGGTGTGTTTGGGGGACAGGAGCCACACTGGGCCAGAGGTTCTGGCAGCTCTGCAGGGGCAGGCCGAGAGGTGGTTGACGCCACGCCAGCTTAAGCCAGGAATGGTCGTTTCTGATAATGGCACCAACCTCCTCTCCGCCCTGCGACAGGGGCAGCTCACCCATGTGCCCTGTATGGCTCACGTCCTCAACCTGGTGGTGCAGCGGTTCTTGGGCAGGTTCCCAGGCTTACAGGATGTCCTGAGGCAGGCCAGGAAAGTCTGTGTGCATTTCCGCCGATCTTATAATGCCAGTGCTCGGCTGACTGAGCTGCAAAAGGAGCTGAACCTGCCCAAGAACCGCCTAATATGTGACATGCCCACCAGGTGGAACTCAACGTTGGCCATGCTGCAGCGACTGCACACGCAGCAGAGGGCCATCAATGAGTACCTTTGCGACTACGGCACCAGGACAGGGTCAGGGGAGCTTGGCTTTTTTTCCCCACGCCAGTGGAGCATGATCAGGGATGCATGCACTGTCCTCTCACCATTTGAGGAGGCCACGAGGATGGTGAGCAGTGACAGTGCATGCATCAGTGACACTGTACCTCTTGTCCACCTGTTGGAGCATACGCTGCGTGGGATAATGGACAGGGCACTTGAGGCAGAACAGAGGCAGGAAGAGGAGGACTTCCTTGTCTCTCAAGGCCCCCTTAATCCAGACAATGTTCCTTCTGTCCCACCCATCACACAGGAAGAGGAGGAGGAGGAGGAGGAGGAGGATTGTGTGAGCATGGAGGTGGAGCCTGGCACTCAGCATCAGCAGCAGCAGTCTTTTAGGGATGATGTACAGTCCCAACAAACCAGTGGACTTGTACGTGGCTGGGAGGAGGTGGCTGGCGATCATGTCATCCTCAGTGACCCAGAAGACTCCGGACCGAATGCCTCAGCTAACCTACGCTGCATGGCCTCCCTGATCCTGCAAAGCCTGCGGAAGGATCCTCGTGTTCTTCGGATCAAGGAGAGTGACCATTACTGGCTGGCCACTCTCCTTGATCCACGGTACAAGGGTAAGGTTGCGGACCTTATCTTGCCGTCGCAGAGGGAGCAGAGGATGAGACATCTCAGGGAGGCCTTGCAGAAAGGTCTGTGCAACGCGTTCCCAGAAACTGGGAGGTTACAAACTCCTGGTCCTGGACGACAAGTTGCTGAGGCTTCGGTCAGTAGCAGAAGGAGCGGTGGGGAAGGTGGACGTCTGACCGATGCGTTCAGACAATTTTTTAGTCCGCAGCCCCAAGGTATGATCGGTTCCAGCAACCATCGCCAGCGTCTGATATACATGGTGCAGGAATACCTAGGGGCAAGGTCAGACTTGGACACCTTTCCCACCGAAAATCCTCTGGCTTACTGGGTCCTGAGGATGGATCACTGGCCAGAGCTTGCACAGTATGCAATTGAGCTACTGGCCTGTCCTGCATCCAGCGTTCTTTCCGAACGCACATTCAGTGCTGCTGGAGGATTTGTCACCGATCATAGGGTGCGCCTGTCCACCGACTCGGTTGATCGACTGACCTTCATAAAAATGAATCAGTCTTGGATCACCACCAGCTACCAGACACCTGAAGCGGATATAACGGAATAATTTATAATGTCACATCCCTTCAAGACTGCCTATGCTGATGCTGAGTGACTGTCCTGTTATGTTCACTGACTATCCTCTTCCTCCTCCTCAATGATCCATGCCACCACACCAGTGCCTAAGGCACAATTTTTCAGCCCCTGTATAACAGGGGCGTGTAATTACAATTTTTTAAAAAGATGCTTCACAACAGGTGTGACTGCTGTGCTCAGAGTACAGTATCTGTGAGGGGTTGCAGTGTTGTGGCACCAGCACCAGTGCCTAAGGCACAATTTTTCAGCCCCTGTTGGGGCGTGTAATTACAATTTTTAGGCAATGCTTTGCAACAGGTCTCATTGCTGTGCTCAGAGTACAGTATCTGTGAGGGGTTGCAGTGTTGTGGCACCAGCACCAGTGCCTAAGGCACAATTTTTCAGCCCCTGTATAACAGGGGCGTGTAATTAAATTTTTTTAAAAAGATGCTTCGCAACAGGTGTGACTGCTGTGCTCAGAGTACAGTATCTGTGAGGGGTTGCAGTGTTGTGGCACCAGCACCAGTGCCTAAGGCACAATTTTTCAGCCCCTGTTGGGGCGTGTAATTACAATTTTTAGGCAATGCTTTGCAACAGGTCTCATTGCTGTGCTCAGAGTACAGTATCTGTGAGGGGTTGCAGTGTTGTGGCACCAGCACCAGTGCCTAAGGCACAATTTTTCAGCCCCTGTATAACAGGGGCGTGTAATTACAATTTTTTAAAAAGATGCTTCGCAACAGGTGTGACTGCTGTGCTCCAAGTACAGTATCTGTGAGGGGTTGCAGTGTTGTGGCACCAGCACCAATGCCTAAGGCACAATTTTTCAGCCCCTGTTTAACAGGGGCGTGTAATTACAAATCTTGATCTAATAGTTCACAGCAGGGCCCATTCCTGCGCCCACCAAGAGTAACTATGAGGGCCTACAGTCTTGTGGCAACACCGTCCACCACCACCACCACCACCACCACCAAAGGCCCAATTTTTCTGCCCTGTTCAACAGGTGCATGCAATTACAAATCTTGATCTAATAACTCACAGCAGGGCCCATTCCTGCACCCACCAAGAGTAACTGTGAGGGCTTACAGTCTTGTGGCAACACCGTCCACCACCACCACCACCACCACCAAAGGCCCAATTTTTCTGCCCGGTTCAACAGGTGCATGCAAGTACAAATCTTGATCTATTAACTCACAGCAGGGCCCATTCCTGTGCCCACCAGTCTTGTGGCTACACCAACATCTAATAGGGCAAATTTCTGCAGAGTATATACGGCAGGCCCCTACTTTCAAACATCCAACTTACAAACGACTCCTACTTGCAAACGGCAAGAGAAAACAGGAAGTGAGAGGAAATCTACCCCTAGGAAGGAAAATTCTATCCTGTTAGATTTAATTTGGGAAAAAGGTATCTCCTCTCTACTGATGCTTTATCACCAATCCTTGTTTCAATTAAAACCCCACTTTTCCAAAAACATTTGTCATTGGGACGGAAAGTGAGGTGACATGTTCTGAACAGATGTGCAAAGACAGCAAATGTTACAGGGGTGATAACCCCTCCCTATGTTCTCCAAAAAGCTTAAAAATTGATTTTTTTGGGATGTAGCTACACTTCATAATGTACCTGTTCAGATTCTACTTAAGAACAAACCTACAGTCCATGTCTTGTTTGCACCACCTATATACTGCTGTTCAGAGTATATAGGGTTGTAGGTATAGGGTTTTATTTTGGGTGCGGGGTCCCCCTTAGTATCCATACAAGACCCAAAGGGGCTGGGGTGGGGGGGGGGTGATGGGGTAGCCATGCCATTTTTCTCAAGGATTTTCAGCCATATGGCGGCCAGGACAAGACATGACATTAAAGCCGCAAGTGGTTTTAAATGGCTTCTTTTTTTCCTTTACAAATGTCATTTTGTGCAAGGACAGTTCTAAACACGGGAAACACATGCCACTTCACAGGCATACTTTAGACACCCCCCAGGTACCATATTTAAAGGAAAATTTCACTTTTTTTTTTTCACTTTATGCATCATTAAAATGACTGCTCCCGAAAAAACTTTAGTTTTTAAAATTTCTTTTTGCATTGATATATGTCCCCTGGGGCAGGACCCGGGTCCCCAAACCTGTTTTATAACATTAACATGCATATTGGCCGTTGTAATTAGCAATTTTGATTTCGAACGTTCGCGTCCATTATAACGAATAGGGTTCGAAAATTCGCGCGAACTTTCGGTCCGTTCGAAGGTTCTGGTGCGAACCGAACCCGGGGGTGTTCGGCTCATCCCTAGTCACTGTGGTGGGCCAGGGCCAGGAGGTAATTGCCTTCAACTTTCCTGGATCTGTGGACACTCGTTCGGCAGACACAATGTGCCCCAGGTAGTGAACTGAAGATTGGTAAAACTGGCACTTCTCCAAAGAAAGTTTGAGTCCCTCATCACTGAGTCTCTTCAAGACCTTCTCCAGACTCTCCTCATGCTCCTCTAGAGTTTTCCCAAACACAATGATGTCATCCAGATAAATCAGCACTTCAATAAGGTTCATGTCCCCCACCGTCTTTTCCATGAGTCGCTGGAAAGTGGCCGGAGCTCCTGACAGGCCTTGAGGCATGCGATCAAATTCATAGAATCTCACAGGGGTAATGAATGCTGTATTTTCTCGATCTTCAGGGTACATTGGAATCTGGTAATACCCGCTCTTCAAATCCATCACACTGAACCACTTTGCTCCAGACAAACTCTGTAAGGCATCCTCTATTCGTGGAGTGGTGTATTGATCGGGTATCGTTCTTCTATTGAGGGTCCGATAATCAATACATAGCCTCAACTACCCATTTTTATTCTGACCACCACTATTGGGGAGGCGTATGGGCTCCTAGACTCTCAGATGACACCGGTTCTCTTGAGCTCTGATAGTTGCTCACGCAGATCTTCCAAATCAGCCAAGGGGACCCGCCGGACTCTTTCCCTGAACGGCTTGTCCTCCTGCAGGCGGATGCTGTGGGGAGCACTTTTTGTACACCCCACATCGAACTCATCCTTGGAGAAGATCTTCTGCCACCTAGTCAACTGGGCTCTGGCCCTCTCCCTCCAAGCCGGTGGTAAAGCTGTATCTTCCAAACAGAGTCTCTCCACAATAGCTCTCTCCCCCTCTGCCTTCTTTAAGTCTGACAAGGCAACCGGGGTGGCAGGGTTCACTTGGCCCAACAGCATCCGGGCTGGGATCTTCACAGGTGTGTCGGTAGTGTTCCTGATGCTCACCGACACCCTGCCATTAGCCTTCTTCAGAGCTCTCAATGAAACTACCTCAGGAATTACTTCCAGCCCTTGATGGGTATTCAAAGGATCTGGTTCAGGGACTACGAAGGGACCAGGTTGCTCCCAGGTGAGTTTTACGGTGGCCCTCAGGCAAGTTACTTCCCCGGGCTGTAATATCCTCTCCTTCTTGTCTAACTTACAGACATTTCCCACTCCTTCTTCTGGAGCCTTCTGTTCTAACACCAGCCGTTGATAGGCCCGTTGCAACATAAGGTGAATTCTGGCTGTTGGGGCGTCCTGCTCCTGGGCTATAGGGGCCAGTAATCTCCTGACCATGTCAGTATTAGTCCCTATTATGAGGGAACTTTTGTTGGCTCATGGCAGGCGAGGACAAACTACCGCTAATGTGTCGAAGATCTCTGCGTCTCTGGTTATTGAGGGGTCGAAGGCCAGTCTAATTGGGAGGTATCCATCATACGGGGAGTTTTGGGTTCCAAGTCCCCATATTTCCAAGTCTTCTAGCTTCTGCAATGGCAAATGTCTCAGATGTTTCTCGTAAAAGTCCCGGTACAGAAGGGTCACTTGAGCTCCGTGTCGAGAATGGCCTTTGTGTAGATCCCTTCTACTTGAATGGGAAACACTGGGGAGGGTCCCACCAGTTTAAACTTCCTCGGAGAGGTCTCCTTCCTAGATTCCATGGGTTTGGCCTTCTGTGATTTCTTCTTTCTTAATCTCTTCCTGGATCTTAAGCCTTGTTGGGCCTGGTATGCATTAATTTCCTGCCAAGGTTTAGATTTGGACTTAAAGTGAGAAGTATTAAGTTGGTGGGGTGGGGAATTGTCCCCCCTTCTTAGCTTCTGCTGTTCTCTGATCCCTTTGGAGCTTGCTGGAACTGACGGGCACCCGGTTGACTCCTTCACCGGGGCCCTCTGGAGTTTTCTGCCGGCTTGCGATATGTGCTTTGGGATCTCTTCGGACTGGGGCACACTCGCCTGTAATGTCCAACCCCTCGACAGTTAAAACAAACTTCTTCGTCTCTGTCCTGCTGGAAGACTGGTGTTGAGGCATTCTGAAACACTTCCTTCTTAACTTCTTCTTTTTTTGTAGCTCCTGAATTTTTAGCCATTAAAGAAGTCAGCATTTCCAACACTTGGGTCATCTGTGACTTTAAGACAGCCACCTCAGAGTCCTGTTCTGTGGCCATAACAGATCCAACCCCAGCTGAGGGAGAAGGAGTGGGTTTCTCAGTTGCCTGCTGGTCATTGAGCAAAGCCTCTTCATCTCTCACTACTCGCACAAGGTCTGGATAGCTTAAGGACATGATTCCTCCGGTAGTCTTCAGATGGAGCCAGCCTGGATCAGAGCACAGTGCTCCCCTCATGACCTGCCGCATCCTGGCTGCATCTATGGCCTGTGGTACACTCCCTTTCTTCAGGACTATCTGGCAGAGCATTTTATTCAACCTTCGGACATATTCAGAGAATTGTTCTCCTGGCTGTTGAAGAGTATGCTCAAACTGGTAGATTAAGTCAGTAACTTTCTCCAACTGGCCAAACTCCTCCTGCAGCATAGTTAAGTAGTCATAGGCAGTACAAGAGGTATTGCTGAATCTAAGATTCTTCACACCTTCGGCAGTGGCCCCCTTTAAGCTTTAGTTTATGCGCTGTTTCTTTTGGGCTTCCGTCACTTCCCATCCTTCCACAGCCTGCATTGCTTGTTCCATCCACGTATCACAGTCCTCTTCCCCGAGTGGTACAGGCTGTTTACCCGAAAAAATTCTCAGCTTCCGGTACCCAGTCTCCACACACACCGTGTTACTCTTCTGGCACTTTGTGACAAGGTCCCTTAAAGCGTTGAGGAGTTTGGGGCCTATAGTGGTCGGAGGCGCCATGGAGATTGTTGTCTCTTTTGGCTGCTTTTCCCTAGGGGCCGGTTCGGGGGGGTTCTTTCTTTATAGACTTTGCATGTGCTAAGCGGTATGTCTTCTGGTCTATGGACTGTACACTCTGGCCTCTGAAACTCTCAGGTATCTCATCCTTCCATTCCACCAATGCGTAGGTACGGGAGGTCCCTTCGTCTGGCCTGAGGTCAATTAACCATGCCTTCTGGCTCGGGGACAGTAACTCCATGATCCTGTCTACATCGCTCCCTGACCAGTCTTCCCCGGGGAGTTCAACGACTACAGCCATGTCTGGAAAAGCGCTGACTGATGCGCACCACTGGGTCACCGTTAAAGGATCCATGCCGGTACTTCTGGCAGGCTTGATTGCAGCGTACAGGATCCCAGACTCGAGCCCCCATGTGTAGCAATACCCCCAGTTAAGAGGGCTGCTGAGATAGTTTTGGGCCTGTAACACACTGCTGTCAACCCCCAGGAACTGGCTCTAACCTCCCTTGGCACAGCTAGCACAAATGGAAGTGTGAAGCCCGTTATGCTATAGGAATCACCACTCCGCAATAAAACACACACAATCAGTTAACATCAAGTTACTTGAGCTGACTGCTTCAGCTGGAATAGACAGTACGCCACACAACGTGTTTGCTTAACCACAAATACTTTTATTGAGTAGAAGATATAAGGTTAGACAATGGTACATTTACCTATGCAGAACCCTGCAATATTTAATGTCAAGCAAATAAACAAGGACAATATTCTAACAGTCTTATACACACTGAATGTCTTTAGTAAACTACGCTCGCAAGCTTCTCCCTCGTGGCCAATATGGCACCCAAACAATATCTCCCTGCTGAACAGTCAGGCCTGACTATTACACACACAGTTATTCCATTGAGAAGGATCTTCGCCAACAATGGTGGTGCACTTTATAGGTTATTTGTAATCCAAAGGTATTAAGTGGTTAGTTACTCGGCATGCAGTAAGAAACTTAACTCCGGCTGTGCCACACACTGTTTCTCTGGCGTGCAATGTAATACTCTGGTAACAGTGGGCCCTGACCAAGGGATGCTGGGCCTAAAAGGCAGTCAATAAATCCTGAACAAGTGCTCTCTCACCCGAACGGACCCGTCCGTACAACCGACTTCCGTAGCTGGGGCTTCAGCACACAGTCTCATGACACCCGTAGTCTCCGATCCTCCCGACCATCCGAGGGGGATTGATGGATGACTCGGCTCGGGTTCTCCCGTGAAGATCAGCAAGCTCTTCAGATTCACTAGGCCCAGACTCTCCGGCCTAGTCCAGAGCAACAGGCCCCAACGTAGGCTCCACTTGCTAGGAGGTCGGTGTCCAAAGAGACCCGCGTGTTGCTCCTCCCTGCTAAAATAGTCCTTCCCCAGCAGACCTTGCGCCGGGCAATGCACTGTGTGTGTCCCGCTGCATACTGGGTATAGTAGTCTTTGTACTCATTAAAGTGACACCCCGCTACAATGTATACAGAAATCCTCTTGAGGTATAGAAAATAGTGAGTGATTCAGCTAACTGGCATCCAGCCAAAATGAATAAAACCAATTTTGGGTAAATTCACATATTACATTATTTAGCAATACATTTTCAGATATCTTTGGATCATAATTGCATGGACGTCTACGGTTTACAACTGATTAGATAGATCTTTGGCCCTGTATTGCAGCTAATGATAAAAAAGATTTGAGTTATTACATTTAAAGTACACCTGCCATGAAATTATGTAGGCTGCCATTGCTCAATTATCAAAACATCATAGTGCTGTGCAAAAGTTTGTGTGTGAAGAAATGCTGTTTTGTAAGAATGCAGCAAATAGAAGGAAAATCAGTATTTGGTTTGACTACCCTTACCCTCAGTATCAGTTCTTCTAGGTACACTTGCACACAGTTTGAGAGAACTTGGCAGCTAGGTTGTTCCAAACATCTTGGAGAACTAACCACAGATCTTTTGAAGATACAGGCTGCCTCCAATCTTTCTGTCTCTTTATGTAATCCCAGACAGACTCTGGCTAGATTACCATCTATGCACGTGTTTTTGATGCATTTTGCTTTTTTTTGGCTAATAAGAAAATATGACAGTTCTGTTAATTGATTGCAACTTTGATGTGAGTTTGAGGGACTTTACACTCTGGCACTCGAGTAGCATCAAAGTCGCATCAAAGTAGTGCAGGGCTAGGGTTAGGGTTAAGGGTTAGGATTAAAATTAGGGTTAGCAGCAATTATTAGGGTTAGGGCTAGCGGTAATTGTTAGGGTTATCATTCTAATACTAACAATTACCGCAAACCCTAACATTTACCACTAACAATAACCCTTTATCTAACTTTAACTCTAACCCTCAATATAACCCTAACCCTTACTCTAACCCTAGCCCTAACTACAACCCTTAACCTTAACTCTATTCCTAACCCTAACTCTAACCTCAACCCTAACCCTTGACCCTAACCCTTAACTCTAACACTTAACCCCAACAGTAACTCTAACCCTAACTCTATATCTAACCCTAACATTTCTTTCCTATTTTTGAAAAGATCACCCGTGAACTGATAGCGTGGATGACTCTCCCCATTTTGTTTTTCAGGAGATGGTCTTGTTTGCAAGATTGCTATATCCCCTGCAAACTTTACCCTTATTGCTTAAGCATAAAGATATACAAAATCCTAACCAGGCTTTTCTCTGGCAATCCAAACAGCCTTGCATCTTCATAAGCACGAAGGAGGGGTTGCCTAATCTCCATTTTATACAATCTCTCATGTCTTCTTGGCAGTGCATAGATTAGATACTACATTGGTTCACAAACTCTAACTATGCCTTAGAGTCGTCCTTGGTATCCCCCCTCAATCTGTCAGCGGTGCTCCACACTCCACTGAAGGGCTTACCTTCCCATTTAAGGAGTAACTCTTTAATACAGGACACTGTAATAGCATGGCAGGAGATATGTAAACTCATAGGTGTTTCATCCACTGTTTCTAATGGTGTTTCTAATTCCCATGTTCCTTCCAGGAAAGGAGAATAAGGGTTGCCTCCTCTAGACCTCCCTGGGTTTTACACGTGCTGCTTCCTTTATTCGCCCAGGCACCTGTTCTATCCGATCCTTTCAGGAGATCTCTCTGCAGTACCGTCTACCCCCTCAACATATCTTTCACTATTATCAGATGGTGGCTTTTTATTAAAGCCCAACTAGGCCAGGTACAGACTGTACTGACACATCCAGTGGTGGACAGGGTGGTGAAACAAAAAACTTACTCCATCTCGATACTATACTCTCAACTACTGCAACAAACCACATCCTCAATGAGGCAATCCCTATTAAAAAACCTGGTCCAAGGATTTTCCAGAAATAGAGGACACCACAAAGCTCTAGTCAATGAGCAATGGAGAGAGACACAATTCAAGCTCATCCACAGGGAGTTTATACCCGCTCTGATGAACTTATCAAATCTTTTGCTGGCAGTATGTCCCTAGTACAGTGCCAGCAGACCGTTGCTACTGCATGGTTTCTGGACTTGTACAACAATTCAGGAATACTAGGATAAAATTGTTCACTACATCTATTGAATCACCAGGACCAGGCTGCCTACTGACCCCCTAACTTGTCTGTTCAGCTACACAATGCCTAATGATACATCCTCTCTGGACACCGGGAAACCCCTATCCATGACCTCATGGATGCATCTCTGTCTTCTAACGACCAGGAGGGTCCTTCTTAATGCCTAGACATCTCCACACAGTTCATCTCTCTCCATGGTCAAGAAGGAGCTGAAAACGCTCTTGTATCTAGAAAAACTGGACCCTATGTTACAAAACTACAGACCCACCAAAATTTTTTTTACTTGCTGGACAGCCTTCATTAAGCACACTTGCTCTTCAGCTGAAATTCATCAACTCATGAACACCTTTCAGTTCACTACCTGGTATGCGAAGATGAACCTCACAAAAGCCTTGCGCAAACTCTAACCACCAGATTCTATATCCATTCTCGGTAATTAACCCTCTTACCCTAGCGGGTTGTTAACTACACCCATCCTCTAACGGACATGACATCCCCCTATGGACACCACCTGTATCACCTGCATTCATTATACATGTGACTTTGTGAAGACTCTGTAGGCTAAAAGTTCAAGTCTAGTATATGTTTAAATCTTTGTATGCAACCTATACCTTAGAACGTAGGTTATGTTATATTTCTTATCGTTATGAGCATGGTATTGGAAATTGATACCCGTTTCACCAGTGGTGGCCCGTCCATTAGGGGCGTACGGGCGCCGCCCCCTCTATCCATGCGCCCAGCCCCCTAATCTAAATACAGGGCGCCGGATGCATGGATTCCAATGGGGGTGTTTTTTTTTTTGAAGCACGTGATTAGAGCCAAAGGCCTCAAAAAAAGAATTGGCTCGGGGTGCAGAAAACTGCGTTTCAAATCCACCCAGTTGTGTGAGAATAGCGAATGAATATTCCTCACGTCCAATCAGGAAGCAGGTCGTGAGACTCGTCACCCGATTGGCTGAAAGGACAGGTGATACTATTGGATGCATAGGAGGAGGAGGAGGAGGAGGGAGGAGATGCAGATGTTTTTTTTCAGAGTGGGGATACTCTAATACAGGAGGCATATTACTTGCCAGATCACAGAGTGAAAACTAATGCAACAATCACATCTAATGATTGGTAAGCTGTAATATATTACATTTTGTTTTAGCTTTGATACCACTTTAATACCCTGCACTGTTGCATCCCTCTCCCTTGGCAACTTCTGTGAAAATCTCTGATCTATAGAAGTGTTCTGACTATGATGACATCTCAAGACTGTGTCAAACAATTGATAATTGCCCTAGTAAGAACGGTGCAAAATTATGACATCTCCCATGCTACCTGCCTTGATTTGCACATACCTTATGTTAAGATAAATGACAGTAGGGAGGTAGCCAGAGGGCTCCACCAATATTTTACTATGGGGCCCCATGATATTTAGTTATGCCCTTACTAGACAGACAGTGGAACATATGATCTGGCAAATTCTTACTTGTCTGAGAGACCTCCAAACACAATGGACCCAACCAGAACTCCTGCCATGTAAATGGACTGAGCCAGTTGTCTCATTCTACGATGACTACAGACCAGATCCCACTACAAGAAAGAAGGGTCAGGGGAGGAGGAATCATGAGAAACAACACAGAACATTTTTATGCAAACTACGTTAATAAAAGCAAATAAGGTGAGAGGTGGAATCTGAAAAGTGAGGAAGGATTAAGACCATATTCATGATTTACTGCTAATCACAGCAGAGAGAAAGAAAACGCCTTTCCTTCAAGTAGAGTAAGAAAACGCTAGGACCCCAGTCAACTTCTATTGCTGTCTGTGAGGTTGATTTACTAAAGGCAAATAGACTGTGCACTTTCAAAGGGCAGTTTACCAATATGGTGCAACTGCACTTACAAAGCGCCTTTAGTAATTCAACTCCTGTGTCTCTGTGGCAGATTTCTCATCATTATCATATCGTTTAAGTGTTGTCATGACTGCAAGTGGGAAATCTACCTAGAAAAAACCTGACAGGCGTTCTAATGCTTCCTAACGCTATCCAAAACAAAAACAAAAAAAAAGAGAAGAAAAGTTTTTGGCTGAACATACATTTAAAGTAGAACTATAGGCAAATCTTTTTTTGTTTCATTTTGGATAGGGTAAGGGAGGGTTATAACACCTATAAGGTTTATTTTTGCCATCTTTGTCCCATTAGGGAGATTTCCCTTCACTTTCTGTCCCATAGCCAAACAGAAAGTGAGAAGAAATCCCTGCAAATTAATGGAATCTCTTGAGTCCCCCAGGTCACTAGAACTAGTGTCCCCATTGGAATATATTCCCTCTAGTACTTTTCTGGGGACAACCCCAAATTTGTTGGTAATAGTAAACAGGATAAATAGAGAGGGTGAATCTCCCTAACGGGGACACAGACAGCAATAAAAACTGATAGGTGTTCTAATCCACCACTCCTCTATCCAAAACGAAAAAAAAAAAGTTTTGCCTTTAGTTATACTTTATTTTTCCACAATAACATGTTTAATCACCTCCCACCTGCCCACCGTCAAATGACGGAGGGATGGTACGGCTCTTGTTCTGGGTGGACGCCATATGACAGCGCCCAGAACGGCCGCTCTTGTGTGCCCGCAGGGCGTGCGCGGCGATCGCGGCCACGCTGTGTTGCTATTATACGGCGCGACCCCAATCTCTGTAAAGAGCCGATCATGTGGCTCTTTAACCAAGTGATCGGCTGTGTCCAGTCACAGCCGGTCATATGTAAATGCGGAAGTGCCAGTGATTGGCTCTCATTGCCTTACACTGACAGAGTGTGTGGCGAGGAGAGCCGATCAGCGGCATCTCCTCGCAGGGAACACACGGACATGTAATCAGGGAACTGATCATCAGTGCCCTGATTACAGTAAAGCCCCCCAGTGCCACTGATCAGTGCCCACCAGTGACACCAGTCAGTGCCCACCAGTGACACCAATCAGTTTCCATTAGTGATGCCAGTGACTGCTGCTTTTCAGTGCCCATCAGTGCCTGCTCATCAGTGAAGTGCTGCCCATCAATACCCATCAGTGCCCATCAATACCCATCAGTGCACATCAGTGCTGCCCATAAGTGCCTATCAGTGCCGCCCATCCATGCCACCTATCAGTGCCCATCAGTGTAGCCTATCAGGGCCCATCAGTGCCCACCAGTGCCACCTATCAGTACTCATCAGTGTGGCATATCAATGCCAACTATCAGTGCCCATCAGTGTGGCATATTAGGGCCTCCTCATCAGTGCCCAGGGCCATCTTTAATATTGACTGGACCCTGGACAAACATTTTCATGGGCCCCCTCTTCCATGCAATTTCGCTATCCACATGCTTTGAGACATATAATAAATAGCAGCTAGACTCAAAATCAGTTTACTAAAGCAGAACAGGCAGCGATTGCAATTGGTTGCCAGAGGTTACAGTGTATCATTACCGCTCACTGACTGGCTGCTAGAGGTTACAGCACACATTATGGCTCACTGTTTATTTTCTAGAGGTTACAGCACATGACTTCTGCTTGTTGAATAGTTGCTAGAGATTACTGTACATCAATACTGCTCACTGATTGATTGCCAGAGGTTTCTGGTCATCTACACCATTCACTAATTGGTTGTTAAAGGTTACTGCATATCCCTACCGCTCAATGAGTTTTTGCAAGATGTTAGTGCACAGCATTACTGCTCACTGATTGGTTCCCAGTGGTTACTGCATATCCTTACCGCTCAATGATTGGTTGCAAGATGTTACTGCACAGCATTATGGCTCACTGATTGGTTGCTAAAATTTACAGCACATCGGCGGCACTGATAGGCACCATGGATTGGGGAGGTGAGGGGACCCATCGATAGACAGAAAACTTCTAGGAATCCTAGGACTCCTGGGATCAGTGATAATGCTGGGAGTCAGTGAGTGGCAATGCTGGGAGGTTGATGGGATCAGTGGCAGTGGTGGGGGGATGGGATTAGTTAGGAGGCAGTACACTGTGCAAGTTCTGAATCATGTAGAGCAAAGCTGAAAATCTTTGGCAAGTATATAGTGGGGGATTCTGCCAATGTAATGGGGAATATATAATGACCACCAATGTGAGGGGGGATTTACACTGACCATCAATGTGAGGGGGAATTTGCACTGACCACCATGTAACCAGGGATTTTACACCACCCACCAATAGAAAAGAGGAATTTCTACACTGACACCAATGTAATAAGAGCATTTACACCAACCACCAGTGTAAAGGGGAATATACAATGACCTCCCTGTAAGGGGGAATTTACACTGACAACCATTGTCGAAGAGTTTTGTACTGACCACCAATGTAAGGTGATACTTCTACACCGACAACTAATGTTAGGGGGGATTTACACTGACCACCAGTGTCATCAGGCAAGTCATTTTCCAAATACAGGCATTTATAATTTTTGGGTAATGACATCAGATGTAGCCCCTGCTCTTTGCTGATATTTAGCTTTTAGCCCAGGAATCTCCTTGCAGACAGCTAAATGAGGCAGCTCTGTGCAGGAATCTGACACCCATATGAGTGATTCCAAGCACGGGCACGGCCTGCTCTGAGTACTGGCATACTGTACCACTGCACCCCAGATCAGAGTTGATCTTAATGCTGATCAGTGTATTCTGACCACAGGGAAGTCTACCCACCAGTGGCGTACTAAGTGGGGGGCGGTGAGCGGTGTTCGGCACTTGACCTGACGTCACACAGGCACAGCTGAATGAAGCCGCCTCCCCCTCCTCTCTGTTTATGTGTATGTAGGGGGAGGGGACCTTCTGCGCTGATCTGAGGTACTGAATGGGGAGGGGGAGTTGCACTGGGGGGGAGTTGCACTGGGGGGGTTTGCACTGAGGGGGGTCTGCACTGGGGGGATCTGCACTGGGGGGTTTGCACTGGGGGGGATTTGAACTGATGGGGGTTTGCACTGAGTGGGGGGTTTACACTGAGGGGTGTCTGCACTGAAGGGGGGTGTGAACTGAAGGGGGGTCTGCACTGAAGGGGGTGTGAACTGAAGGGGGGTCTGCACTGAAGGGGGTCTGTGTAACATGCAGGGGGTCCAGAGCTGTGGGGGCTGTATAATGTAAAGGGGTCCAGAGGTGCAGGGGGCTGTGTAATGTAAAAGGGGTGCAGTGATGCAGGTTGTTGTGTAATGTAAAAGGGTCCAGAGGTGCAGGGGCTGTGTGATGTAAAGGGGTCCAGAGGTGCAGGGGGCTGTGTAATGTAAAGGGGTCCAGTGATGCAGGGTGCTGTGTAATGTAAAGGGGTCCAGAGTGCTGTGTAATGAAAAGGGGTGCAGGGGGGCTGTGTAATGTAAAAGGATCCAGAGGTGCAGGGGGCTGTGTGATGTAAAGGGGTCCAGTGATGCAGGGTGCTGTGTAATGTAAAGGGGTCCAGTGATGCAGGGTGCTGTGTAATGTAAAGGGGTCCAGAGGTGCAGGGGGCTGTGTAATGTAAAGGGGTCCAGAGGTGCTGTGTAATGTAAAGGGGTGCAGGGGGGCTGTGTAATGTAAAAGGATCCAGAGGTGCAGGGGGCTGTGTGATGTAAAGTGGTCCAGTGGTGCAAGGGGCTGTGTAATGTAAAGGGGTCCAGTGATGCAGGGTGCTGTGTAATGTAAAGGGGTGCAGGGTGCTGTGTAATGTAAAGGGGTCCAGAGGTGCAGGGTGCTGTGTAATGTAAAGGGGTGCAGGGGAGCTGTGTAATGTAAAGGGGTCCAGAGGTGCAGGGGGCTGTGTAATGTAAAAGGATCCAGAGGTGCAGGGGGCTGTGTGATGTAAAGGGGTCCAGTGGTGCAGGGGGCTGTGTAATGTAAAGGGGTCCAGTGATGCAGGGTGCTGTTGATCCTTACTTTTGTTTGGATGCAACGTCATGTGCTATGCAACTAATTGTACTTATATCTGTTTTTTCTCATTTCACTTGGGGGGTATTGATCCTTTTTCCAAGATCCTTATTGTAACCACTTGTAAGAGCTGTGATGATGGTTGCAGACTTTGATATCTTATTTGCAGAGAGTTTAATGGAAATGTCACAGGGGTGCTACATCTTCTGTAACTAATTGTATCTCACTCTATGTATCATACTGTATGCAGTGTTGGCTGGTGGTATATTTTTTGGGGGGGGGACAATGCACCCACAGCCCCCCCCCCAGTTAGGTCATCCGCAACTGAATATATCACTCACAAATGGGTGGGCTCGGGACACAGTGCTCTGCGTCCCGAGCCCACCCTTTTTTTAAGCCTTTTCTCTATTATTGTACAGGTTTTTTGCTTTTTATATGAGCCTGCTGTTTGGGCTTGCCTGTTTTGTTTTTATAACTGTTATCTAATAAAAAAAAGTATCTGAATTGAAGTGCATAGAAAACTAAAACTTTTTTTTCATGTTGGATAATAGAAAAATGTAAAACCCCTCTGTGTCCCATTGCATGATTTCCCTTTACTTCTTGCCTGTTAGACACAAAAGTAAGTAAGAGGAAATCTCTCCAAAATAAGGGAAATCCCCTCTTGGACAGTTGTCACCAAAAAAGGTGTCTCCATTGCAATATTTTTTTGCCGGGTGTTTTTGTTCTGGTGACAACAGAAAATGTTGGATTCTCTATCGCTTTCAGTTCTAGTGACAATTGTCACTAGGACACATAACGAGGGTGAATCCCCCTAGCATTGACACAGACAGCAATAAAAAGTGTTCTAATGCCTCCCCACTCTATCCAAAATTAAGAAAAAAGTTTTAGCTTTGGATGCACTTTAAATAAAATAAAATTCATATTTTTAGGTTTAAAGCCCAACTTCAGGAATTAGAAAAATCTGGGCAATTTGTTCTGCATTGTAAGTGATGGGGGTAAGCATGAGACTGCTGCTTAGAGAAGAGTATTTTGGTAGACCAGTTGCACCACTGGGGGGGGGGACCCTGCTGGAGTGAAGAACAGGGTAAGCAATACTCCTTATTTTGGCATTCCTAGACACAATGAGCATTTTATCCTTGCAGCGACAGTGCCTGACTGCAAGGGTAGATTATTTCTAATTCCTAAGCCCCGTACACACGATCGGATAACCTATGGATTTTCGTCCGATGGATTTGTCCATCAGAAATTCGATGAAACTGTTTTTCATCAGTCTTGGCCACACACCATCAGTCAAAAAACCGACCGTTCCAAACGCGGTGACGTAAAACACTCCGATGAGCCGAGAAAAATTAAGTTTAATGCTTCTGAGCATGCGTCGACTTGATTCTGAGCATGCGTGGGTTTTTTAACCGATGGACTTGCCCATAGACGATCAGAAATTCCCATCGGTTTTTTATCCATCGGAAAATTTTAAAACAAGTTCTATTTTTTACAACCGATGGAAAAAAGACCGATGGGTACCATACACGATCGGTTGGTCTGATGAAAACCATCCATCAGATGGTTTTCATCAGTCAAACCGATCGTGTGTACGGGGCTCTAGAGTTGGGCCTTAAGACAATCTTATATTTCCTTGTCAAAAATATTTATTGATTACACAATAATAAGTACATACATTGGTTATTTATGCAAGGATACAGATAATGACGTTACATAAAGGTTTTTAAAAATAAATCATGCATAACATAGAATATTTAAAGAGAATTAATTAGATCTTCACTAACTAGATAGCTGGTGAGTAGCATTGTATACATGACTACCGTGCCTTAAAGTATAATTAAACTACCGTCATATTAACTACATGAGTTGTGACCTAACAACTTAAACTTATTGTAATCTATAATAAAAAGGAAGAGTAAAGAAATCTGTTGTTGTAAGTGATGGGGGTAAGCATGAGACTGCTGCTTAGAGAAGAGTATTTTGGTAGACCAGTTGCACCACTGGGGGGGGGGGGGGGGGACCCTGCTGGAGTGAAGAACAGGGTAAGCAATACTCCTTATTTTGGCATTCCTAGACACAATGAGCATTTTATCCTTGCAGCGACAGTGCCTGACTGCAAGGGTAGATTATTTCTAATTCCTAGAGTTGGGCCTTAAGACAATCTTATATTTCCTTGTCAAAAATATTTATTGATTACACAATAATAAGTACATACATTGGTTATTTATGCAAGGATACAGATAATGACGTTACATAAAGGTTTTTAAAAATAAATCATGCATAACATAGAATATTTAAAGAGAATTAATTAGATCTTCACTAACTAGATAGCTGGTGAGTAGCATTGTATACATGACTACCGTGCCTTAAAGTATAATTAAACTACCGTCATATTAACTACATGAGTTGTGACCTAACAACTTAAACTTATTGTAATCTATAATAAAAAGGAAGAGTAAAGAAAAGAAAAGAGTAGTGAGAGAGAGAGAAAGTCCACAAGGGCGATCCAAGAACCAGTAAGATGCTTAATGATTACCATTTCTTAAGTATATGGGGTTGACAATCTTATATTTCAGAAACATAACAATTTAGACCCGGTTTGGTTTAGTTACATCAAAATATTTTTAATCATATCATGTGAAGAGTCTTTTAGATTTCACATGCTTATGGTTTTGGAAAGTAGGGAAAATGGTGTGTGTGTTCTCATACATCTGTGTTTTAGTATGCACACATTAACTAAAGTTTTATTTTGAACTGCTTCTGCTGGCTCAGAGCAGTCGTAGTTTTTATTTTTTTCTGTAATTTAATATTACAGATTCTGTTGTAGAATGCGTAGTTTGTTAGTGTAAGTGCATGTGAATAAACTTAATGCTTAATGGGGTGATACTGCTTTAGACACAGTAATGGCTCAAACACTTGAAAATCTGATGCAAGGCCTAAGGCTAGCCACAGACAGGCTGATTTAAGTATGGTTATATGAACACAAATTACATTTCGGAATTTTATGACTTGGGTTTTTGCATTTCTGCATAGGCACCATAAGCTGTAGCCTAGGACAGCTGGGCTTCTAGGAACAGCACGCAGCAGTAACCCTTTTAACCTTTGTTTTTTATGTTAGTGACACATTCCCTTGTAAGGTAAAGGGTTTCAAGGCTACCACCCTTCTGGTTAGTATAATTCATCTGTGGTCCTCATTGCTGTTTTCCTCACATAGACCTAGTAAAATACTAGCAGAGTATGGTGACTCGGCTTAATTTTCCAGCAATTGGTTCTAGAGGTACTGACAATAGGTGCAGGACAAACTCTCTTTCCCAACCTTGACATGCTTTATATGGCTATGACATATGATCTTACTAGTCTAATTGTAAGCTTAACCACCTGACTGCATTAGGAGAGGGCTTCAAAATTTGTCTTAATTATTCCTGATAAAATTGGAGATATCAGTCAAAATAATTTTCAAATTATGGATAGATAGCAACATTTTCTTGTTAAATAAAATATTTATGTAAATATTAGTTAAATAATATAGTAGTACTCTGCATGCTGTAAATCATGTCCTCTAATTCACAGAAATGTACATACTATTGGCTATCATTATATTTGGGACTAGCCCATATTATAACTAACATAAACATCTAAGAAAAATCTGAGAGAGAGAAATGTGTTTTTCCCATCCGGCCCCTTCATCCCACCAGCCCCCTTCCCTCCCCCATGACTTCTCCTTTACCCTCAACTAGGCCCTGACCCCTGGGGGTGGAGGGCTCCTTGGTTGATGCCTGGCAGACCAGGAGCAGTCTTGGCACCTCTCCAATCCCTGTGAAGCCTTCTTCTCTCCCTCTTGGATCAGATCACTTCTTTAGAATGTTTCATCTATTTCAGAGTTAGAACTTATTCCACCATATTGGCCCACTCTTGACCTCTGTATTTCCAGCATTACACCATTATATGTATATGTTTATGTTCTGTTTATGTCTTACATGCCTCATTAATGTATGCTTAAGCTGTCCTGCTGTTTTATATGTCAATAAAAACTTTTCTGTCAAAAAAAAAAAGAAAAAAGAAACATCTGAGAACAAATGGATAAGAAAAACAATATAAAATGTCTTACCTTGGTAATGATAGTAAAGGAGTACTCACTGTCATCATAGACCCATCCATCTATACATGGCTCTTTTTCTGTGTCACTTGTATTACTTGAAGAGGTGACATTGAACATATGGAATTGGGGACTGGTGTAGCGGAAGCAACTAGAGGGTTTTCCATTAGCCTCAATTGGAATAAAGGCTTCCACCCAAATCCCAGTAAAATTGCCATCCTCCCAGGATTCATTGAGTCTACAGCGATGTTTTGGAATAGCTGCAGTGAAATTCTGCAAGAGATTGTGGCTGGCTAGCATGAACACAGGCAGGGATAGAAGAATGACATGTATGATCTGGAAACGTCCCATGCCCCCTATTCTCATCAGGATCTCTTGAAATGCCATGACTGCTCATAGTCCATACACTGACTACTAGGAAGATTGGAAGTTAGTTGTCAGCATCATAGCCAACTCACCACAAGCTTTATGATGGTTGTATGTAGTGTTAACGCTGTGAATAACTGTGAGACTTTAATCCTATTTAAGAGTAGACTGCATTGCCATTTGTTAAACTTTTACTTCTAAAATGACGCATTAACAGGCCAAGGCCAAGGCCAAGGCCAAGCTTTGCTGATGCTTAGTTATCTTTTATACAGATGGTCAAGTTTTCTTTAACCAAAGTAATAAGCCATGCAGAGAGAACTAGAGGCTCCCAAAAAGGTATCAAGGACATGACAGAGCAGTTCTATCTTTACTGTACTCTGCTATTCTAAACATTTTAATCCATCCATGTAATTAGTTGGAACAGTTATAAGGCCTTTCAAACTGTTTGAATCCCTTGTATCTAGGCTGTAGGTGATAAAAAAAGGCTGTCCAAAGGGCAAATAATTTTACAGAATGGTGGTAGAACGTGCCCCTGATGTCTTCCATGTCTTGGATACTCCATCAGTGAGATATCCCTGCTATTAGGAGCGTGAGGCAGACTTTTGTTCCTTCTCCAATCCCTGCTGCTTCATCCTGCCCACAGCCTTGTTGCAGGGCAACCAGAAGGGCACCTCCTCAGCACTGTTTTCCACTGAGGGCATGGCCCACTCAAGGCATTCTTGTTGTTAGGCAGCCTGTCGGCTTTGTATGCCTGACCATCCCTAGCATTGATTAGTCTATACGTACCCCCATCTCCTACACCCTGGTTGGCTGTGTGCTTCCTCGTGCTTTAGTTAAGCTTCACAAGCCTGGAACTCTGAGTTTGTGATAGTTTCTGCTTCCTGGCTCCCTTCTTGTTATGCCCTGCGGTGTTACCTGTCATTGGATTTCTTCTAGCTGACCTCTGCCTTGTACCCGAATTACACTTTAAATTGCACCTGAATTTGACCTCAGATTGTTTACTGGACTAAACTTGCTTGCTATCTGTCTGACTCCAGAACTGTATATTGGATTATGCTTGTTTGATATCTTCTCTGACCTCAGGCTGGTTTTTAGGCTACGCTGGCTCACTACCTGCCCTTACCTTGCAGTGTCCCAGGATCCTGCTACTGGCCATTGTCTCACCAGCCTCAGAACTACAGGTAATAGGCAAAAATGTCACTCTCTAGATCAGTGTTTCTCAACTCCAGTCCTCAAGGCGCCCCAACAGGTCATGTTTTCAGGATTTCCCTCAGATGAAAAGGCTGTGGTAATTACTTAGGCAGTGAAACTGATCAAATCACCTGTGCAAAATAATGGAAAGCCTGAAAACATGACCTGTTGTGGCGCCTCAAGGACTGGAGTTGAGAAACACTGCTCTAGATGTGCAAAGCTGGGAGAGACATCGCCAAAGAGACTTGCAGCTGTAATTGCAGCGAAAGGTGGTTCTACAAGTATTGACTCAGGGGAGCTGAATACAAATGCACGCCTTACTTTTTAGGTATTTATTTGTAAAACCATTTATCATTTTCCTTCCATTTCACAATTATGTGCCACTTTGTGTTGGTCTATCATATAAAATCCCAATAAAATACATTTACGTTTTTGGTTGTAATATGACAAAATGTGGACAATTTCAAGGGGTATGAATACTTTTTCAAGGCACTGTATGTGCTTTTTTTCATAACCAAAAAACTGCAGTTAAGATAATCTAAAGAGTAACAAACTAAAGTTAAATATGTTATTAATTAGGTGTTTTATTTTGCTGTAATGTTATTGTGCCTAATAGAAGCTAATACCCAAATAAGCATTGCAAAATAAGTACTTGAGTATTTTTTTTTTGCAAAGCCTGATAACATTTTTATGCATCAATGTGTATGCTTTAATGGGGTATTCTGGGATAAAATCCAGTGTTCCATATTCACATAAATTATTAACAGTAAAGCCCTGTACACACGATCGGATTTCCTATGGTTTTTAAACCGATGGATTTTTCCATCGGAAAACCGATGAAGCTGACTTCCATCAGTCTTGCCTACACACCATCAGTCAAAAAACCGTCCGTTCCAAACGCGGTGACGTAAAACACTCCGATGAGCCGAGAAAAATGAAGTTCAATGCTTCTGAGCATGCGTCGACTTGATTCTGAGCATGCGTGGGTTTTTTAACCGATGGACTTGCCCATAGACGATCGGAATTTGCTAGCGGTTTTTTATCCATCGGAAAAATTTAAAACATGTTCTATTTTTTGACACCGATGGAAAAAAGACCGATGGGGCCCACACACGATCGGTTTGTCCGATGAAAAAAATCCATCGGACTGTTTTCATCGGTAAAACCGATCGTGTGTACGCGGCTTTATAGTTATCTATAGTTCCTGATGAAACAATACATCATCTGCACACAGCACTGGACCGGTCTGGAGTTACCCTGTGAAAGTTAACGATATTCTGATATTTATAAGTGCCCACAGTGGATATTTTCCAGAACCAGAACAAATATGAGGACCTGTGTACATTGGCGTGTAGAAAAGCAAGTCCAAGAGACTGGAAGTGATCAGTATATACTTCCAGGCAATGAAAAACATAACCGGGATGGCCCTGTTACTGTGTGTTACCTTACCCTACAATATTTGACAGAAAAATGAACCTGGGCTTACATTTATCACACAGGATCACAAATTAGGTTATAAAAACATTAAAGTTTTTTATATACACAGGCATGGGTTATTGGGTTAATATCTAGAATATACTGTTCCTAGCAATAAAACATTCTGATATGTCTTTAGAACATTCAATTCTCTTTTCATCCACTTTACTTTTAGTAAATATGTATTTATTTGCATTTTGTATTTATTTTAGCAAAATAGGGCTATTGGTTTGTTGGCTATTGGGGTAATTTGAGAATTACAGTATCTCACAAAAGTGAGTACACCCTCACATTTTTGTAAATATTTTATTGTATCTTTTCATGTGACAATACTGAAGAAATGACACTTTACTACAATGCAAAGTAGTGAGTGTACAACTTGTATAACAGTGTAAATATGCTGTCCTCTAAAAAAAACTTGACACACAGCCATTAATGTCTAAACCTCTGGCAACAAAAGTGAGTACAAGTAAAATTGTCCAAATTGGGCCCAAAGTGTCAATATTTTGTGTGTCCACCATTATTATCCTGCACTGCCTTAACCCTCTTGGGCATGGAGTTCACCAGAGCTTCACAGGTTGCCACTGGAGTCCTCTCCCACTCCTCCATGATGACATCACGAAGCTGGTGGATGTTAGAGACTTTACTCTGCTCCACCTTCCGTTTGAGGATGCCCCACAGATGCTCAATATGGTTTAGGTCTGGAGACATGCTTGGCCAGTCCATCACCTTTACCCTCAGCTTCTTTAGCAAGGCAGTGGTCATCTTGGAGGTGTGTTTGGGGTTGTAATTATGTTGGAATACTGCCCTGCTGCCCAGTCTCCGAAGGGAGGGGCTTATGCTCTGCTTCAGTATGGCACAGTACATGCGGCATTCATGGTTCTCTCAATGAACTGTTGCTCCCCAGTGCCGGCAGCACTTATGCAGCCCCAGACCATGACACTCCCACCACCATGCTTCATTGTAGGCAAGACACACTTGTCTTTGTACTACTTACCTGGTTACTGCTACACACGCTTAACACCATCTGAACCAAATACATTTATCTTGGTCTCATCAGACCACAGGACATGGTTCCAGTAATCCATGTCCTTAGTCTGCTTGTCTTCAGCAAACTGTTTGTGGGCTTTCTTGTGTATCATCTTTAGAAGAGGCTTTTTTCTTGGGTGACAGCCATGCAGACCAATTTGATGAAGTGTGAGGCATATGGTCTGAGCACTGACAGGCTGACTCCCCACCTCTTCAACATCTGCAGCAATGTTGGTAGCACTTATATGTCTATTTCCCAAAAACAACCTCTGGATATGACGCTGAGCATGTGCACTCAACTTCTTTGGTCGATGTTTTGCTTTTCGTCTATCTATTAAGGTTACTCTGTGGTAAAATCAAGGAAGCTTAAACTTCTGTAGTGTATCAATGCTTTACTAAACAAGGAAATATCTGCGCATAAAACTGTAGGATTCACAATACAACACAACTTATAGCTTACAAAATATATGCCTACAAATATATATAAGCATGTACAACATGTACCGTACACATTAAGTAAACTAAATAATTACTCAACTTAGGGGTCAAGATGTCCTCCATGGTCCTTTGCTCAGTCCATCTCAAAAAAGCGTCTCCAAAGTTATCCAGCTCCTTCCTTTGTCCTTCCCACACAACAACTGTTGTTCAAACACACATGTCTCTCCCAAACCCTTTCCAAAGCCCCCCTCCCCATTTCCTGTTTCCTGATTAATGGAGAGGGAGGGGCCCCTCCCACCCATTTCCAGCAGTATCAATGGAGGGGGAGGGAAGGGGCTCTTTACACATATCCTGTTACTACCTAAACTCTATATTATTATTATAAAGTCACCATAGAAATTGCCATAGCAACACATACCACCTCTTGACTTTATAGAATAATATAGAAAACTTCTTAAAGCCTTTTCTCCAGAAAAGGGCGAAAACCCCCCTAAACGGGAGGAAAAAAATTCCCTTTTGACCCCCATCTGGGCGATCAGACTTTTGCTTCGTCCCTGGAAGGCTGCAACATTACTTTTGAGCAGGGTTAATGTCTTTGGCAGTTTGTGTAAAGAAAGTCCCAGATGAAAGTCTGTTGTCCTCTTGGTCATAAGGAAATGCTCAGATGAAAGTCCACTCCAATTCAGCCACCTTTAGCAAATCATCCGCATCTTCATCAAGCTCTCTTCTGGTCTTCCTCCTCCCACCCAGCATGGTCGTCTGCTCTGCCTGCTCCACCTCTCGATGCTCAATATCTGAAAAGAGTAAGAGACAAAAGCAGATTATATGTTCATTTCCAACTGTGCCAAAAACATAGCTCACTGCTCACATTTCTCCATCTGCCCATTTCTAACTGTTAAACTATTGTAGGGTGCCCACTGTTGCCTTGAAACACTTTCACGGAAAGGCATTGACTTCCAACGTAATGAATAAACTTGCATGTCTCTCCGTGCCGTCCTTGGAAGAACAGAGGCCTGCTGCTTCACAGTATGGCACATTTTTGCAAAATGCCCCATGTTGTGGCAACAGAAACACTTAATGTGACTGAATCTACCATTCCCAACCATTTGCTTCCACTTCTTAAACAATGCTGGTGTAGGAATCCCATCTATTTCCTCTCTAGGGACCCCCACCTTAAGTAAATCAATCCACATGTGTCTCCTGGAGATCATAGGCCTTGCCTTCCTTGTATCTGAATCAACTCTGTAATTTGAGCTGATCAAATCCTCAGCTTCCCTCTTATGGGAAGTAACACTGGCACATGTCCTACTTCTGCTTACAGGCTTTGGGCCTTTGTCCTTTGTTAGAGCATCATTAGATTTATTCATGGGGGCTGCACACCGCTCATTCAAATCTTCAGCTCGGCCTACAGCGGTTTGAACACTCTTGGAAGCCACTGCAGGTTTAACTTTAATTACCCTATTTTCTAAATCTTTTGCCTTGCTTGCAGTTTCTTCCAAACACTTGGAGGCCACTGCAAGCTGCTTCTTTATTAAATCTCTTTCTAATTCTGCCTTTTCCCTCTTTTCAGATTCAATATGTAGAGCATGCAGGACATGCAAACCAAACACAGCAACTGCCCGCATCTCTCCCTTACTGAACCCAAAACTTTTGAGACTAAAATCTGAGGAAAGATCAGAGACTCCATCCCCCCAAGCTCTGCTCAAAGGAGAAGCATATCCAGCCAGCTCCTTTGCAACAGACATCCACTGACTATTTCTGGCCGAGATAGGAAGGGTGCACCCCTTCAAGTCCTCCTGGACACCAGAAACCTTTGCAGCTTTACTCTTCCTAAACAGTGTACGCAGCATTTTTCCCCCAGTACAAGCAACAAAACACACCACAGAAAACAGGTCAGCTTCTGTTGAAATTTTAGCAAAAATTCCGGCTACGAGCCCCCATTGTTTTGCTTTTCGTCTATCTATTAAGGTTACTCTGTGGTAAAATCAAGGAAGCTTAAACTTCTGTAGTGTATCAATGCTTTACTAAACAAGGAAATATCTGCACATAAAACTGTAGGATTCACAATACAACACAACTTATAGCTTACAAAATATATGCCTACAAATATATATAAGCATGTTCAACATGTACCGTACACATTAAGTAAACTAAATAATTACTCAACTTAGGTGTCAAGATGTCCTCCATGGTCCTTTGCTCAGTCCATCTCAAAAAAGCGTCTCCAAAGTTATCCAGCTCCTTCCTTTGTCCTTCCCACACAACAACTGTTGTTCAAACACACATGTCTCTCCCAAACCCTTTCCAAAGCCCCCCTCCCCATTTCCTGTTTCCTGATCAATGGAGAGGGAGGGGCCCCTCCCACCCATTTCCAGCAGTATCAATGGAGGGGGAGGGAAGGGGCTCTTTACACATATCCTGTTACTACCTAAACTCTATATTATTATTATAAAGTCACCATAGAAATTGCCATAGCAACACAGTCGACCATGGCGAGGCCTGAGTGGAACTTGTCCTGTTAAACCTCTGTATGGTCTTGGCGACCATGCTGCAGCTCAGTTTCAGGGTCTTGGCAATCTTCTTATAGCCTAGGCCATTTTTATGTAGAGCAACAATTCTTTTTTCTAGATCCTCAGAGAGTTCTTTGCCATGAGGTGCCATGTTGAACTTCCAGTGACCAGTATGAGAGAGTGAGAGAGATAACACCAAATTTAACACACCTGCTCCCCATTCACACCTGAGACCTTGTAACACTAATAAGTCACATGAGATGAGGAGGGAAAATGGCTAATTGGGCCCAATTTGGACCTTTTCACTTAGGGGTGTACTCATTTTTGTTGCCAGCGGTTTAGCGATTAATGTCTGTGTGTTGAGTTATTTTGAGGGGACAGCAAATTTACACTGTTATACAAGCTGTACACTCACTTCTTTACATTGTAGCAAAGTGTCATTTCTTCAATGCTGTCACCTGAAAAGATATAATAAAATATTTACAAAAATGTCTGGGGTGTACTCACTTTTGTGAGATACTGTATGTAACACAGGGCTCTGCAGAGGAAAGGTTGGAGCTGATTAGAAATGTATTCACATAATTCAGTTATTCTTTAAACATTTACCTGAATCAAGTTTATATATTCTAAAACAGTGGTTCTCAACTCCTGTCCTCAGGACCCACTAACAGGACAGGTTTGCAAGATAACTGAAATACATCACAGGTGATATAATTTGCTGCTCAGTGATTGCAGTATTCTAGTCTGCATCTCTCCAAGGTAATACTTAAAATCTGGCCTGTTAGTGGGTCCTGAGGACAGGAGTTGAGAACCACTGTTCTAAAAGAAAGCAAACTATTCATTTTGTGTTAACCTGCATCTGATTTTTTTTTTGAGAGGATATATTTGTATACTGTGTATATAAATGTATATTGTGCAAGCTATCCATTTTTCCCATTAGGATTTTAAAAGGAAATTTATATAATATATTCCTTGTGCTAATATATATTCATAGAATCACTTACATACCCCAATGACAATACTGGGTGTGAGAGTTTTCCAGCCTATTCACATAAAGGCTAAGGTAAGGGAGAACTGTGATGGGGGGCGATGCCTGCAGGGAGGATTGTGATGAGGGGAGGCCATGACTGCATGGAGGATTGGGATGGGGGCTATGACTGCAAGGAGGACTGTGGTGGGGGCCATGACTGCAGGGAGGAATGTAATGGGGGCATGATTGCAATGAGGACTGTGATGGGGGGAGGCCATGACTGCATGGAGTACTGTGATGGGGGCCATGACTGCATGGAGGACTGTGATGGGGGGCCATGACTGCAAGGAGGACTGTGATGGAGGCCATGACTTCAAGGAGAACTGTGATAGGGGGCCATGACTGACTTCAAAGAGGACTGTGATGTGGGGCAATGGCTGCAAGGAGGACTGTGATGAGGGACTATAAATGCAAGGGTCACAGTGATGTGGGGGGCAAGGCTGTAATGACTGCAAGGGGCACTGTGATGTGGGGGGGGGCACGACTGCAATGACTGCAAGGGGCACTGTGGTGGGGGGCTCATAACTGCAAGCGGCATTGTGATATAAAGGGGAGTATACTGTAAAGGGGCACTGTAATCAATACAGTGCAGTCCCCTTTATACCCCAGTGCAGTACAGAGGGATTGTAAGACTCCCCGGTCTCTGGAAAAATTGGCTACACCTAAAGCTGTCCCTGGTGCCAAAAAGGTTGGAGACTGCTGGTGTATAATGCCATATTAGAATTAAACTAGTGTAGAACTACCTCCGGAGAAGCCGCTGAAGTGTCTTTTGATTTCCATGCACACCTCAAGGTGACATACCTTGCTCATCCAGTAGTTACTGACACACCTTGAGGTATTTCAGAGTTTATTAGGCCAAGCATAGCCTAAATGAAGAGAGGATTAGAAAGTGTACATAAACAAATATTCAATAAGACAATAAAGTTACTTTGAGAGATGTGGTTAAACACACGCAGTGTTTTGACTTAGAGTAAATAACAAAACTGAATTGCTTTTACCTAGTAACAGTAAATAAATACAGTCCTAACTTGCTATAACAGTCCCAGTTTAACCTTATTGGCCAGTTAATGATGAAAAAGAAAAAAAAACATTGACCATAAAAGTTGGAGCCCATGCAGAAAGCACAACAGTTCCCAGTAGACAGCAGAGTTGCACAATGTAATTCTCTTACCAGACCCAGGACACCCTCTTCTGGATTTCCGGTGCTCTATTTCAGCTCAAGGCCCTTATACAGAAATAGGAGTTTCTGTGATGTCTCTCTTTCACTCCTGCTGAGACAGACCTTCTTTTCCTTCCTTACAAGTGGTGGGAGTGCTCTGTAGTACAGTCTGATTTCACCAGGCATCCAAATCACACCTTCCCAGTGAGAAAGTTCCCATCTCGGAGGCAAGGTCCTGTGAAATGAGCAGTCTCTCTGAGGTCTCTCCCAAATGTGGTCAGCTATGGAAGGGTTCCATTCAGCCAGTTGTCCAGTCTCTTTGTTCAGCCAGTAGTTTCTTTTTCTCACCCCTCTTCTTACAAACTCACCTCTCTCCTTTTCTCAGCAGCCTGCAGACCCTAAACTTTATACATCAGCCGTATAGTGTGGTGTGTGAGAGATCATTATAACAGCCATTGGATAATCATTTGTTCAATTTAAAAGAGAAGATAATGTTGGGACTTTAGATGAAGCGGCGGCTAATAATAGACCATTGTCTCCATCCCTGTTAATTGTGAAAAGGAGGGAGTTAGAGGAAAGAAAGAGGAGGAAGAAGGGTGGGACTTGAAATAGCATTTGGAAGGGAAGGTAATGTCGGGACTATAAATGAGACGACGGCTAGTAATATATACCAAGGTCTCCATCCCTGTTGCTTATAAGAAGGGGGGAGTTGGGGGTGGGGAGGGCAGGGGGAAAGGGGGTAAAAAGGGATTGTGGAACTTTACACGAAACACACCACCGGAATATGATATATCAATTTAAGAATTAAAATGTACTTTATTGGATACAACAGAGCATACTAAGCAATGAAAGTTCAACACAGTAAATAACATACAAATTATAATGAACATGATTGGTAAATCACATAATAAATCAGATAATATGAAGTAATGGTAACTATAATAACTACATAGTATGCATCATTGTGCCCAAATTATAAATATATAATGAAATAGACCCAGTTATCTACAAACATGATTAACACGATAATATAGAGCCATGATATTAAATAATTGATTCATAATTCACAAAGGTAAAAATCCCATGGTATTGCATAGTTGCTGTGACATAGCATCAGTAAAAAGCTTGACGCATTTCGTGGATAAACTTCCAGTCATCAGGAGCAGGTATAGCCTGGGTATATCTGTAACAGAATATAAATTTACCATATGATAATTAGTTAGTATAACAGAAAGAGGGGGAACAGAAAATATAGTCCCAACACTCCTTCCTATGGGTAGATTTACAATAAAAAAGCATGGATGGTACTAAATATATTGGTGTCTGGAAGTACTGTGGAAATATGATCCCCTGGGGGGGGGGGGGGGTAAGGTAGTGGCGCTGCGGCAACAGCACGGCAAGGACTAACAGTCAATGGACATATAGTGGGAAGGAATCCCCAATCGACAACAGTAGTTGTGTATAGTATAAGGTGAATGCCCATAGGGTTTCTGTAAAAATATTAAATAATAATAGTGTGACATTGGGGTGACTATCATAACTAGGTGGGTAGAGGAGGAAACTGAGGAAACAGTAGTTCATAAAGAAAAACACAAGTGTAAAGTGAAGGGGTTGAAAGTGGCACCAGAGTAAGTGATCAGGAAATAAAGTACCCCCATCAAACCCCATGTGAGACCAATACTGCTAAAAATTACCTGGGACAACAGATAAGAAACATAGTCCAAGAAGGTGCAGAGTTGTCACAAGAGGACAATAAGTAAGTATGGTGTATAGTCCATCAAGGTGCGATAGTGAAAGCCGGTAAGTCCGCCACAGAACCCCACTAACGTCACACTGCGTGATTGGAGAGAAGGCGCCCACATCAGAGCAAAAAACGCTCTAAAATAATAGGCGCCTAATCCTTCATAGGTAAGAGTGTTGGGAGTTGGGACTATATTTTCTGTTCCCCACATTTCTACACTGAAATATTTTTAAAAGTCTGAGAAGTGAAAAATTCCCAGTTTTTGGACAACTAGGTGCAAACACAACTGAGCATGCTCAGACCTGTAAATAGCTCAAATTTGAACACAAGTGTCTTTTTTCACAAGAGTTATAGTAAATTCCGAAATGAGATTCTAATGGTACAATTGTAACTTTCACAAATAAATCCTTTTAATGTTGCGATGAAATGTATCTTTCTCTGAAATAAATTTTCCTTTGCAACATTGTTGCTACTACATAAAATATTTTGTTTTTAAGAATGCTAGAATGTGGAATGTTTTGATGTTTTGATAAAATATATTTTTCTCTGTCACTTTCACTAGTTGCTCTCCATCTCACAACAATATTTACCCAAACTCAAACAGGTGTCTTTACAAAGCACAAACAATACCATTGCTGATGCAAATTTAAAATGAGTCACAATTTTTTGTGCTTTTTATTTATATTATAAATAATCATAATTTGAGCCCCAAAAAATTGATATGTGTACCAACATCAGAAATAAAAATGTAATTTCCCAAAAATTGAGGGTAATATCACTATTCTACACTCACCCACAAAAAAACACCAAATATCACAGAATAAATCGAGAAGATAACTCTTGAGTAATGTAATTCCATCACCTGTATGTCCAAAGAAATGCAGTATTTATGTGTATTTACGTGTAGGAGGATTCCACATGTGGCAGCTCTGTGGCTTAGAAGTTAGAACTTCTGCTTAGCATCCCTGAATGTCTTGGTTTGAATCCCAAACATGCTGCGTCACATAGAGAAGTTGTCTCATCTCCCAGGTCCTCAAACTATGTCTAAATGTAGTATTTATGTGTAGGAGGGTTCTACCACCATTGGAAATTTTGCCAGATACACTATTTAGCCAAAAGTATTGGGACGCCTGCCTTTACACACACATGAACTTTAATGGCAGCCAAGTCTTATTCTGTAGGGTTAAAATTTGATTTGTCCCACCTTTGCAGCTAGAACAGCTTCTGGGAAGGTTGGGAAGGTTGTCCACAAAGTTTAGTGTGTCTATGGGAATGTTTGATTCCAGAAGTGCATTTGTGAGGCCAGGCACTGATGTTGGATGAGAAGGCGTGGCTCGCAGTCTCTGCTCTAATTCAGCCAAAGGGTGTTCTATCGGGTTGAGGTCAGGACTCTGTGCAGGCCAGTCAAGTTTCTCCACCCCAAACTTTTTGGACCTTGCTTTGTGCACTGGTGTGCAGTCATGTTGAAACAGGAAGGGGCCATCCCCAAACTGTTCCCACAAAGTTGGGAGCATGAAATTGTCCAAAATGTCTTGGTATGCTGATGCCTTAAGAGTTCCCTTCACTGGAACTAAGAAGCCAAGCCCAACCCCTGAAAAACAACCCCACACCATAATCCCCCTCTACCAAATGATTTGGACCAGTGCACAAAGCAAGGTCCATAAAGATGTGGATAAGTGAGTTTGGGGTGGAGGAACTTGACTGGCCTGGAGAGAGTCCTGACTAGGGTTGCCACCTCATCCCTTTTAACCCGAACACATATGAATTACATACAGGTTCTGTGGCTGATTAAGATGGTAATTAAACTCACTTGGTGCCTTATCTGCATAAAATTAGCCTCAGAACCTGTGTAATTTATGTGTTCGGGTTTAAAGGGATGAGGTGGCAACCCTAGTCCTGACCTCAACACAACAGAACACCTTGGGGATGAATTAGAGCAGAGACTGTAGGCCAGGCCTTCTCGTCCAACATCAGTGCCTGACCTCACAATGTGTTTCTGGAAGAATGGTCAAACATTCCTATAGACACACACCTAAACCTTGTGGACAGCCTTCCCAGAAGAGTTGAAGCTGTTATAGCAGCAAAGGGTGGGCCAAATGAGTTTTCAACCCTACGGACTAATACTGGGATGCCATTACAGTTCATGTGCGTTTAAAGGCAGACGTCCCAATATTTAGGCCAATATATTGTATATTGCTTGTGACACTGAGCATGGCTATGGACTTAGGGCTGGTTCACACCACAGAGATGCAGAGAACATGTGTGAGGCTGCCTGGGGGCTAAGTGGGTATTAATTCTGTCTAGCAGCACTGGGGTTGCTGGTTCAATTCCCCAACATGCTAATGCTTGTGTTGAAGTTTATATGTTCTCACCACAATCCAAAGACATACTGGCATTTTATTTGTCTCCTGTCAAAATAGTCTCTCATGTAAAAAAGTTAGTTTTGGACTTTAGATTGGAAGCTCGTTGCAGCCAGGGCTTGATGTTAATGTTTGTTAGCACTAATCATGCCCAGGGACTTGAACATTTAAAATTGTAGGGTTTACACTGCACAGGTACATATGCTTAGAAAACTGTTGCTTTGTTTATGTGCATGCAAATTTGGCCTGTAGTTGGAGATTTGTTGCACATAGCCATGGGCTAACACAGTTTCAAATAGTATTAGGTGTTCCTGCCCATCAGGTGCAATCACTTTAGACATACACGAAGAGACAGATTGAAAGATACTGGTGGGCGTGTACTTCTATAGGGTGTGTGTCAGTGTGCTAACAATACAACCTCTCTTATATAAAGGCCTGCAGTATGGGGGTTCGTTTGGTCTAAGAAGGCCAGGTTTTTTGCTGTGATTTAGGGGGGGTGAGAGAAGGAATGATATTGTGCAGATTGGCAAACGCCCAACTAGGGTTATTTGCTGAAATTCTTGTGCATTTTTTCAATCAAAAGTGGATTTATGTGGCCATGCTGTCAATGTTGTGTGTGTATTGTTCCTGTCTGACCATGCAAACATCATTTGGGAGCATCTGTTGACCTTCTACTCTTTGATCTCATTGCTTAATCGTGTACACAGAAATACAGCTTCCAGCAGAACATGGTCACCAATGTATGTATGTGTGGATTGTGGGGTGGGGGTGGGTGTTTTGAATAAGTGTCTTTTTTAATATTATGCTGGAATGCTTTGTAAGAATGACTGTTAAGTATGTTTCTATAATCATGCAGATAAAAATGTGATGTGTTGCCCGTTATACACTGAAAGTAAAGCTGTGTCCACTCTAAAGCCTAGTACACACGGCCGAGAATCTCGTCAGGAAAAAACCCGTTGCTTTTCCTGACGAGATTCTTGACAAGAATCTTGTCCCGGCCGAGTGTACACACGTACACTTCAAAAGAACCGCCATTCTTTTGAATGGCACGAACGCGGTGACGTCATCGACTATGACGAGCATGCGCTTGTCACATTCGATGCCGTCACCGCCATCTTGCTACACCCTACCTATGCCTAGGAAGCTACTGCGCATGCGTCAAAGTCATTTCGAGCATGCACGGGTTTCCACAGGCGACAGGTAAGTATACACACACGCTCGAGATATGGGAAGTTTCCCCCAAGTGGGGTTTTCAAAGGCAGCAGAGATTGGATACATGTATGGTAAAAAAGTTCTTTATTGTGAAAACAGAAGTTTGCACCAGTAAAATTGAATCAAGATATGAGCTCTGGTACATGAATGAATTGGGAGTACAAAACAATATGAACATTATGTAACACGTAACATCGCTGCTAAAGTGCAATGTAAATGACTACATATATCTTGACGCGCTTCGACCCTGTAGGGTCTTCTTCAGAAGATATGTTTAACTGTAAGGAAAAATGCATTTAATAAATCATACAAGAAATTTGAAAAAACCATAATAGTAGCAATCATGAAATTGTTTCTGACATATTTACCAAACAGACTGTTTTGTACACGATCACATGACCAGAAATCCTTCCTTATTAAAAGGGAATCCTCATAGGATCCCATATCTTGCTCGTCGGTTGGCAGAAAAACCTCCACTAGTGATGGGACACCCCACTGGGTCGTACCTGACTTACAAGAAGTCATCACAGGAGAACAAAATCCTGCGCCTGACGTGGCGTGGGAAAAGGGGGGGCCATCACACCTGAAGTGGATCATAGCAAGACATCAATAGAAGTAATAGTAGATGCATACATCATACGATTGTATAAATGTAAAGGATTACTATATAATCAAATATTAGGAAGGGGTTGTGGACAAGCTGGTAGTGGTCAAACCACCTTTTTATATATTGTTGTTATAACTAACATAATAGAGATTTAAATAGTTGGTAGGATGGTGTAAAAAAGAAAAAGTGAAAGGGGCCCCTGTGTGATAGGCCTACAGAAGAAGGGGAAAGGAGAAAGAAAGAGAGGGGAGAAAGGGGAAAAAAGGAAAAAGAACGAGAGAGGAGAGAGAAGAGGGTGAATGAGGTATAACAGATAATGAGTGTTGAATGAGTGAGGTGAATGGACAAGTGAAACAATGTGTAAAATGGTGAAAAGGAAAAATGTGAGGATGGTGGTGAGGGATGGGGGAGCTGGAGAGGTGGGAGTGAGAAATAGATATATAAAATAAAAATATGTGTGAATATGCAAGTGTGTATGGTGATAAAAAATATAAAGAGGGATGGTAATGAAATAAATGCGATGATGATAAAAGAATATAGAAAGGGGATAGTGCTAGAATAGATGCGATGTGTGGTGATGTATGTGAGGGAGACTGTGTGAACAAAAGTGGTGTGAACTAAAAAATGAATAAAAAAATATAAAATAAATTAAAATTAAAAATTAAAATAATAATAAATATGAATGAAATAAACATTTAAATTTAAAATTAAAAACTTAAAAAATAAAAATAAATGAATAAAAATAAATGAATGTATACACACGCTCGAGTTTCTCGTCGGGAAACAGGCCGACAAGAGTCCCGATGAGAAAATAGAGAGCAGGTTCTCTATTTTTCTCGTCGAGATTCTGGGCAGTTTTCTTGATGAGAAACCTGAAAGCCTCGTACACACAGCCGGTTTTCTCGGCAAGAAAGCTCTCCCAGCAGTTTTCTTGTCGTTTCTTGACGAGAAAACCGGCCGTGTGTACGAGGCCTCAGGTTTTGACAAATTTTAGATTGTAAGCTCCTATGAGCAGGGCCCTTAACCCTTTCATGACTAAGCCTATTTCTGACATTTGGTGTTTACAAGTTAAAATGCGGATTTTTTGCTAGAAAATTACTTAGAAACCCCAAACATTATGTATATTTTTTTAGCAGAGAATCTAGAGAATAAAATGGCGATTGTTGCAATATTTTATATCACACAGTTTTTGTGCAGCGGTGTTTTAAACGCAACTTTTTTGGAAAAATTTACTTTCATGAATTTTAAAAAAATTAAAAAGCAAAGTTAGTCCAATTTTTTTATATAATGTGAAAGATGATGTTACGCCGAGTAAATAGATACCAAACATGTCATGCTTTATAATTGCCCGCACTCGTGGAATGGCGACAAACTACGGTACCTTAAAATCTCCATAGGCGACGCTTTAATTTTTTTTTACGGCTACTAGGTTAGAGGTACAGAGGAGGTCTATGGCTATATTTTATGCTCTCGCTCTGACGATCGCGGCGATACCTCACATGTGTGATTTGAGCGCCGTTTTCATATGCGGGCGCGACTTCCGTATGCGTTTTCTTTGCCGCGCGAGCTCGCGGGGACAGGGGCGCTTTAAAAACATTTTTTTTTCTTATTTATTTTATTTATTTTTATAATTAAAAATAGTGTTTTTAAAAAAAAAAAAAAATTTGATCACTTTTATTGCTGTCACAAGGAATGTAAACATCCCTTGTGACAGTATCAAGTGGTGACAGGTACTCTTTATGGAGAGATCGGAGGTCTAAAAGACCCCCAATCCCTCCTTTGCACTTCAAAGTATTCAGATCGCCGAAAACGGCGATTCTGAATACTGTGTACTTTTTTAAATTCGGCGCCATTGGCAGCCGAGTAACCCGGATGTGACGTCATGACGTCGCTTCCGTGGTTACAGTGCAGAGAAAAAATCAAAGCCGTTCGCGGCTTTGATTCACTCTTTGCCTAGCCGCCCGAGGTGGCGGATCGTGGATCGGGTCTCCCGGTGGGACGGGAGGCCCGGTAAGAGCGGCGGAGGCGGCGGGAGGGGGGGATGTCCCCTCCCGCTCCTCCGGTATAACAACCGAGCGGCTTTTAGCCGCATCGGTGGTTATACCAGGAAAGCCGATCGCCCGCTCTAAACAACGGTACCGGGATGATGCCTGCAGCTGCAGGCATCATCCCGGTATAACCCCCGAAAGCCGAGGACGCATATATGCGTCCGCTCGGCGTGAAAGGGTTTTAAAATCCAATTGGTAAATGTAGCACCATATATCCTGTCCAAATTTTTTTGAAGCTATAAATGAATGTACATAATTTTGTTTCTGCTGGCAAAATAAAAGTACGTTATTGAGCTTTGTGGTGTGTGTGTGTGTGTGTTTTTTTTTTTTTTTTATCTTTTTAGTTTTTGTGGGTGGTGGTTTTGGCAAAGTGCAATATCTTTTAAATTTTATTATTTCTATATGTATTTGTGCACCAAAAAAACAAATCTCTTTGCCCTGGTTCACATTGATGCTACTTTGAAATCACGCTACTTCATTTGAGCTAGGTCAGCGCGATTTTAGGTGCTACTTGATAGACATCTGTGTGGCTTCATACTAGCCGAACACCCCCCAGTTCGGTTCGCACCAGAACTTGCGAACAAGCAATACATTTGTTCGAACATCCGAACACCGTTAAAGTCTATGGGACTCGAACATGAAAAATTGAAAGGCTTATATGCAAGTTATTATCATAAAAAGTGTTTGGGGACACGGGTCCTGCCCCAGGGGACATGTATCAATGCAAAAAAAAGTTTTAAAAACTGCCGTTTTTTCTGGAGCAGTGATTTTAATAATGCTTAACCACTTCAGATCCGCGCTATAGCCGAAAGACGGCTGCAGCGCGGACCTTAACTGCCGAGTGGACGTCCCCAGGACGTCCTTGTATTACACTCTCCCCGCGCGCTCCCGAGAGCGCGCATCAGGTAAAATCTGTTTTGGCCGTGTCCCTTGGACACAGCCAATCACAGATCGTGCTGAATGGCCAATCACAGAGGCCATTCAGCACTCGATCTCACTGCCCAATGAGAGATGATCTCAAATGTAAACATATGAGATCATCTCTCATTGCCGGCTTTCTCTCCTCACACAGAGACAACGTGTGAGGAGATTGAGAGATCTGTGCTGCTGCTGCTGCTGTCAGTTATAGTGAGTGAACACAAATCCACAGTAAAAAACAGTGCCCTCTTGCCAGTCCCATATCTGCCAGTCCCATATCTGCCAGTGCCCTCTGCCAGTGCCCTCTGCCAGTACCATCTGCCAGTACCATCTGCCCGTGCCATCTGCCAGTGCCATCTGCCCGTGCCATTTGCAAGTGCCATCTGCCAGTGCCATCTGACCGTGCCATCTGCCATTAGTGCCACGTATAAGTGCCACGTATCAGTGTCATCAGTGCCACGTATCAGTGCCACGTGTCTTCAGTGCCAACAATGGCTAGAAGATTATTTTCAGCCGAGGAGGCATACAATATTCTTGCGGCCGACGAGAGCAACGGGGAGCTCTCCGATTCGGATTCCTCCGCAAGTTCAGACTATGAGCCTGACTATGAGTCTGACGTGGACTACGAGCCTGTCCTAAGCAGTGGAACACTGACAACCTCAGAAGAGGAGGAGGAGGAGGAGGAGGAGGAGGGCCCGCCCGCCAGACGAAGGCGTTCTGCTGAGGAGGCAGTGCCATCCACCAGCACCGCAGTGCCATCCACCAGCACTGCAGTGCCATCCACCAGGCAAGCAAGGCCACGTACCAGTGGGGTGTCATCTCAGTCCCAAAGGGTTAGGTCCCATGCCAGCCTTCCCTATTCCCTTCAGAACCCCTTGTGGCTTCCTCCTAATTCAGGAGAAGCCAACATTCCCCCTTTCACTGCCCAGCCAGGAGTCCAGGTGGACACAGAAAATTTTGCCCCTATTGACTTTTTCAATTTAATTTTCACTGACGACATGCTTGCATCAATTGTGGCCCAGTGCAACCTATACGCCCAACAGTTCATAGCAAGCAACCCAACGTCCTATTATGCCAGTCCCTACCAGTGGAGAGCCCTTACAGTGGAGGAGTTTAGAATGTGTTTGGGCCTCACATTCTGCATGGGACTCACCGAAAATGGCCCGGTCATTGGGCAGCCAAATCTTCCGGGGCTGAAGTGGTTAACATGGTTTCGTATGGTACTAGTTCATATCTATGCGTTTTGCGGGCAGTGTGTTTTTGGAAATGGTCGGGGACGTTTTTCATGCGATTTGCGGGTAAAATGGATTTTAATGGAACCGCACCAGAAACGCAACTTTTGTGTTTGCGATGTGATGTTTGATGTGTATTTTTTTTCCGGTTATTTTAACACTGTATATAGATGGTTGCTAACCGGGGGGGCCGGGAAGCCAGCTGCCATGTCCTTAACAACCAATGAGTCATTCAGCTTCCCCACTGAAAGTAAAAAAAAATGCCATCCAAAAACATTGCAAAAAACTGCATGGGGTTCCCCCTGGTCTATACCAGACCCTTTGGGTCTGGTATGAATATTAGGGGAACCCCACATCCAAATATAAAAAAATTGCGTGGGGGTACCCCCAAGATCCATACCAGGAACTTCAGGTCTGGTATGGATTTTAAGGGGAACCCCCATGCTGAAAAAACAGCGTGGGGGTCCCCCCAAAATCCATACCAAACCCTTATCCGAGCACACAGCCTGGTAGGTCAGGAAAAGGGGTGGGCACGAGCGAGCGCCCCCCTCTCCTGAACTGTACCAAGCTGCATGCCCTCAACATGGGGGGGTGGGTGCTTTGGGGCAGGGGCCCCCTACCCCGAAGCACCTTGTCCCAATGTTGATGAGGACAAGGGCCTCTTCCCGGCAACCCTGGTCGTTGATTGTTGGGGTCTGCGGGAGGGGGGCTTATCAGAATCCGGGAGCCCCCTTTAATAAGGGGGCCCCCAGATCTCCGCCCCCCACCCTATGTGAATGAGTATGAGGTACATTGTACCCCTAACCATTCACCTGGGGGGGAAAAGTGTCAATAAAAAAAAAACCACACTAGACTAGGTTTTTAATGTAATTTATTGGGCAGCTCCGGGGGTCTTCTTCCGACTTCCGGGGGCTCTTCCGACTTCTCCGCTCTCTCCGGCCTCTTCTCCTGCTCTCCGGTTCTTCTCCCACTCTCCGGTTCTTCTGCCGGGCTCCTCCGCTATCTTCTGCTCTTTTGCCGCTCTTTTGCTAGCGTTGGCCCGGTCTTCTCCATCGTCTTCTTCCCTCTTCTCTTTTTCCGATGTTGACTTGACACAACGCTCTCTCCCGCTGTAATGTGCGTGTGCGCAACGACTTATATAGGCATGGGGCGTGGTAACAGGTGATGGTGGGACTGTGACATCATAAGGGGGCGGGGTCACCCCATGACATCACCTGGTGACCACGCCCCATGCCTATATAAGTCGTTGCGCACTGCGCACACCGCATTACAGCGGGAGAGAGTGTTGTGTCAACATTGGAAGAAGAGAAGAGGGAAGAAGATGATGGAGAAGACCGGGCCAACACTAGCAAAAGAGCGGCAAAAGAGCAGAAGATAGCCGAGGAGCCAGGCAGAAGAACCGGAGAGCGGGAGAAGAGGCCGGAGAGAGCAGAGAAGTCAGAAGAGACCCCCGAAGTCGGAAGAAGACCCCCGGAGCTGCCTAATAACTTACTTTAGTGTTTTTTTAATTTACACTTTTCCCCCAGGTAAATGTGTAGAAGTACGATGTACCTCATACTCATTAATATAGGGTGGGGGGCCGGGATCTGGTGGGCCCCTTATTAAAGGGGGCTCCCAGATTCCGATAAGCCCCCCCGAGCAGACATCCAAAAACCAATGGCCAGGGTTGTCAGGAAGAGGCCCTTGTCCTCATCAACATGGGGACAAGGTGCTTTGGGGTGGGGGGCCGCAGGGCGCTCCCTGCCCCAAAGCACCCACCCCCCATGTTGAGGGCATGCTGCCTGGTACGATTAAAAAGGGGGGGCACTCGCTCGTCCCCACCCCCTTTCCTGACCGGCCGGGCTGCGTGCTCAGATAAGGGTCTAGTATGGATTTTGGGGGGACCCCCACGCTGTTTTTTCGGCATAGGGGTTCCCCTTAAAATCCATACCAGACTCAAGGGCCTGGTATGCTCTTGGAGGGGGAACCCATGCCGGTTTTTTATTTAAAATTTGGCATGGAGTTCCCCCTCAAGATTCATACCAAACACAGTGCCTGGTATTGGCGGGGATCCAAGTCGGATCCCTGTTCATTGAAAGCCGGATGTATGTTGGCTTCAAGTCGCAGGGCAAAGTCGGATCCAAAGTAGGACAAGTGTCGTGTTGCACCAGTGTCAACCCAGCCTAAAGTCGTACTTCATGTCGTAGGGAAAAGTCGTATCCACAGTCGTATGACTGTCTTGTCAAAATCGCGCGACTTTGGAGTAGCACAAGTGTGAAAGGGGCCTTAAAATCACTGGTCCTGAAAAAACTGACTTTTAAAAAAAAAAATTGCATTGATACATGTCCCCTGGGGCAGGACCCGGGTCCCCAAACACTTTTTATGGCAATAACTTGCATAAAAGCTTTTAAAATTAGCACTTTTGATTTTTCATGTTTGTGTCCCATAGACTTTAACGGTGTTCGCACAAATCTTTCACCTGGTCGCAAGTTCTGGTGCAAACCGAACTTGTGTTCGGCTCATCCCTACCCAATAGCCAATGGCACATACGAATGGTTGGTACCATAATATTAATGCCTCAAATGCAAAACATTATTGTATAGAATAAAAAGAATCAAACATTAGTAATAGTATTTTCTACATAAGATTGTTCTCAGCTCCATAGCATAGTGGTATGCCCTGCTACCTTCAAAGGTTCATGCCATGGGTTTGAATCCCACCAATGGTATCACCTCCTAAAAACGTACATTGTACTCAGCAGCATAATTAGCAAATACACATCACTTTGGTTTATTCCATCATTTTAACTCTTCAAATGCATGCAATGGTATGTAATTATTCAATACAATTATAGTGGTGATTTCCAAAAATCCAGGTCCCCCCTGTGCATACCAGGCCCTTCAGATCTGGTATGGACTTTAAGGGGAACTCCATGCCAAAAAAAAGACATGGGGTCCCCCCCAAGGTCCATACCAGGCCCTTCAGGTCTGGTATGGATTTTAAGGGGAACCCTGTGCCAAAATTTGAAAAAAAATGGCGTGGGGTCCCCCCCAAAATCCATACCAGACCCTTATCCAAGCACGCAACCCGGCAGGCCGCAGGAAAAGAGGGGGGGACGAGAGAGTGCCCCCCTCCTGAACCGTACCAGGCCACATGCCCTCAACATGGGAAGGGTGCTTTGGGGTCCCCCCCAAAGCACCTTGTCCCCATGTTGAAGGGGACAAGGGCCTCATCTCCACAACCCTTGCCCGGTGGTTGTGGGGGTCTGTGGGCGGGGGGCTTATCGGAATCTGGAAGCCCCCTTTAACCACTTAAGCCCCGGACCATTTTGTTGCTAAACAACCAGGCCCCTTTTTGCGATTCGGCACTGCGTCGCTTTTACTGACAATTGCGCGATCGTGCGACGTGGCTCCCAAACAAAATCGACGTCCTTTTTTTCCCAGAAATAGAGCTGTCTTTTGGTGGTATTTGATCACCTCTGCGGTTTTTATTTTTTGCGCTATAAACAAAAATAGAGCGACAATTTTGAAAAAAATTACATATATTTTACTTTATGCTATAATAAATATCCCCCAAAAATATATAAAAACACGTATTTTTCCTCAGTTTAGGCCGATACGTATTCTTCTACATATTTTTGTTAAAAAAAATCGCAATAAGCGTATAGTGATTGGTTTGCGCAAAAGTTATAGCCTCTACAAAATTTTTATGGCATTTTTATTAACCTTTTTTTTTTTTCACTACTAATGGTGGCGATCTGCGATTTTTATCGTGGGACCATTGCCATTTTTACAGCGATCAGTTCTATAAATATGCACTGATTACTGTGAAGATGACACTGGTAGTAAAGGGGTTAACCTCTAGGTGGCGCTGTAGGGGTTAAGTGTGCCCTAGTGAGTGATTCTTACTGTAGGGGGTGTGGCTTGGCATGTGACGTCACTGATTGTCGTTCCCTATTACAGGGAACAGACGATCACTGACATGCTACTTGGAAGAAAGTGGAAAGGTTTGTTTACACTTACCCCTCCCCGTTATTCAGCTCTGTGACCCGATCGCGGGACACTGGTGGCGATCGGGTCCGCGGGTCATGGAGCTTTCGGACCGGGTCGCAAGCGACCCACGGCTGTGATTTAAGAGGGGATGTACCTGTACGCCCTTGTGCCCAGCCGTGCCATATATCGTCGTGCGGCGGTCCTTATGTGGTTAACAAGGGGGCCCCCAGATCCCGCCCCCCCCATGTGATTTGGTAACGGGTACATTGTACCCCTACCATTTCACCCAAAAAAGCAGTGAAATGTGACAAAAGACAATAGCCGGATTTTGACAATTCCTTTATTAAAAAAAAATGTTGTCTTCTTCTTTCCCCCGCTTCTTCCTCCATCTTCCTTTGGTCTTCCCTCGGGTTTCTCCTTCTTCCTCCAGCCTCTTCTTTTCCCCGCTTCTTTCTCCATCTTCCTCCGGCTTCTTCTTCCCCCCATCTGTCCTCCGGTCTTTCTCCTCCACCGATCGCGCTGAACATGAAAACAACGAACCTCCTCCGACGCTGCGGCCAGCCGATCTGTCCGCTTCTATAGCGCACATATCATATATAACTATGGGGCGTGGCCGCCGGATGACGTCAGCAGGAGACCCCACCCCCTTGTGACATCACTGACCCATCATGCTCCGGGCAGTAAAGTCACAAGGGGTGAAGTCTCGGAGTGACGTCACCCGCCCCATCGCGGCATTGGAGGAGGTTTGTTTTTTGAATGTTCAGCGAGAGCGGCGGCGGGACTCGAGCGTGGCAGAGGAAAAAGACCGGAGGCCGGATCGGGGGAAGAAGAAGACAGAGGAAGATGGAGGAAGAAGCGGGGGAAAGAAGACGACATTTTTAATAAAGGAATTGTCAAAAACCGGCTATTGTCTTTTGTCACATTTCCTTGCTTTTTTTGGTGAAATGGTAGGGGTACAATGTACCAATTTGCATAGGGGGGGCCGGGATCTGGGGGCCCCCTTGTTAAAGGGGGCTTCCAGATTCCGATAAGCCCCCGCACGCAGACCCCCACAACCACCAGGCAAGGGTTGTGGGGATGAGGTCCTTGTCCCCATCAACATGGGGACAAGGTGCTTTGGGGGGGACCCCAAAGCACCCTCCCCATGTTGAGGGCATGTGGCCTGGTACGGTTCAGGAGGGGGTGGGCGCTCTTTCGTCCCCCCCTCTTTTCCTGCGGCCTGCCAGGTTGCGTGCTCGGGTAAGCGTCTGGTATGGATTTTGGGGGGACCCCACACTATTTTTTTTTCAAATTTTGGCACATGGTTACCCTTAATATCCATTCTAGACCTGAAGGGTCTGGTATGCATTTTGGGGTGAGCCCCACGCCATTTTTTTTATTTTGGCGTGAAGTACACCTTAATATCTATACCAGACTCGAAGGACTTGGTAAGGACTGGTGGGGGGAACCTACGCCGTTTTCTTATTTGATTTTTACTCTATATTGCCGGGAACCGGCAATTCATTACAGCCGCAAGCAATTTTAAATGACAATTTTTCCTTTAGAAATGTAATTTTGCTGCGGAACAGTAATAAACACGGGAAATGTGCGCTACTTTACAGGTATACTATAGACCCAGGCACGATATTCAAAGGAATTTTTATTGTTTCACTTTAAAGGGGTTGTAAAGGTTCGTTTTTTATTTTCTAAGTAGGTTCCTTTAAGCTAGTGCATTGTTGGTTCACTTACCTTTTCCTTCGATTTGCCTTCTAAATGTTTTTTTTCTTTGTTTTCTTTGTCTGAATTTCTCACTTCCTGTTCCTCCTCAGTAAGCTGTTCAGTAAGCTGTTCTGGCTGACTAAACACCGCTCGGATGATGGTGTGAAGTTTACTGAGGAGAAACAGGAAGTGAGAAATTCAGACAAAGAAAAAAAACATTTAGAAGGGTAATCGAAGGAAAAGGTAAGTGAACCAACAATGCACTAGCTTAAAGGAACCTATTTAGAAAATAAAAAACGAACCTTTACAACCCCTTTAAGCATTATTTAAATCACTGCTCCTGAAAAAATGGGCGTTTTAAAAACATTTATTCCAATTGATACATGTCCCCTGGGGCAGGACTCGGGTCCCCATACACTTTTTATGGCAAAGAACTTGCATATAAGCCTTCAGTGAGAACTTTGGATTTTGCAGGTTTGAGCCCCATTGACTTCCACTATTCCCACATATGTGATCTGACAGGCATTATTGCCGGCAATAGCGCTGCTTTCCATTTGCATTAGCGCTCAGTTTCTGAGAGTTTAAGTCTTATTGGCCTTATTTGAGCGCTATTTTTTGGCACTGCAGGATAATTTTTCAGCGCTATAGTAGATGACCCCCTATGATTTGTTTTACACTTTTTTTGTTTAATCTCTCTTTATAAAAAATTTCCTATACATATAACATTTAACATTTAACATGCCTTGACACTTAAAGTGGAAGTAAACCCTCCTATCATTTTCAGGCAAGGAAGCTGCCATCTTGGCATCTGTTTAATCTTCAACTGCCATGATGCTGCACATGTGATCAGTTATGACACCAGCCATTGGATGGTTTGACAGTTTGGTTGAGAGCACAACCAATGTGACAGTTGGCATTCCTGGCATGCCGGGAATGTAACTGCTTTTTGAAACTGTTAGATCGATGGGTTTACTTCCGCTTTAAAGATAGCTCCATGATACCTTCCTTTACTAGATGGTGGTTTCTCCGATTCCTCCCCAAAAAAAAAAAAAGCGAGAAAAAGTGTTTGTGATTATAAAAGGATATATTAATATATATATCTAGCGACCTCACCTCTCGCTCCCTCCTTCACTGTCAATGTCAATGGCTCTCGTCTAGGGGACCAGGGAGGAGAGTGTAACGCACCACCAGCTCGTATCCTCTAGTGTGTAGAGGTGTGAGCTATACCCAATTACCTTCGGGTCTGTGCCCTTGTCGACAGCCAAAGCACCCCTTGAGGATGATCCTTTAACTCTCAGAAAGCCAAGTTCCACACCATAGAAAGTCCAACACTTATTTATTCTTTTAGAGCAATAAATAGTCCTTTGAGAGCAGACTGGTTAGACAATGAACAGACAAGGTGGTGAGGAAGGTCCAGGCACAAACTTGAACTTGTTACTCTCCTGTTTCGGTATGCGCAAACAGGCTTGACGCACGGTCGCTGCCACCGACCGTGAGGGTGGTCGCTGCCACCGACCGGGTGAAATAGAATTTGAGGTCTCTGCCACCGACCTGGGTTTCAGTTGGGTCGCTGCCACCGACCATGAGAACGTGGACTACCTTCTTGAGATGCGGCCCCTGTTAGGGGAGTCATCCATCTGGACGGTCACCAGAGGCCTCTGCCGTCACCAGCCAATGCTGCGCTGGATCTCCGGGAAGGTCACTTCTCTGGTCCCCCTCGCCCGAGATTCGGGTGTCCAATACCGGAGGACACCCTAGGAATCCTCCATCCCTTGCGGGACCCAGTCGAAGGTACTGGGCCCCAGACCTCCAGAGAGTACCCCACCCCAGACTAAAGGTGTCTGGGGTGGAATCGCCGCTCCATCCCCGGGCCAAGGGCGCCCGGAAACCACCAGCACTCACACCCAGGCTGAAGGTGCCTGGGCGTGGACCCCGAGCGGAAGATGTCTGCCCCTTTTATCCCCTCTCCCAGCATGCACAGCAGGTTCCCCGCCCCGCTGTACTACTGCTGCGAGAGGACAAAAAGGGTAAAGACTTGCAATGGTGGTTCAACCCCGGCCCATGGCGACAGCGCCACCTACAGGCCGCAGGGAACTGGACACCCTTGCATCCTCCACTGGCATAAATTGGTCCATGAACCCTAACAATTGCTGCATCTGAGCCCCTAAATGTAACCACCCGCTACACATATATTCCTGGTGCTATATAAATGTGATATTTATTGTGTTTCCTATGTGTCTTCTTCTACTTATTAATCCATGATTCAGATTTACCTATGATTTGTTTTACACTTAAGCGTGAAGGGGTGCAGATGGCAAGTGAAGTCAGGGTAAAGTTGGCTTCTTTTTTGCATAATTGTTCTGGGTCATTAATATTAAACCAAAAACCAAAAAAATCATATTTTGCTGCTTAAATGTCGTGGCCACATTAGTTTTCTTTTTTCAGACTTTTTTTTTCTATTATTTTTACCTGGTGTGTCACCATTCTATTGAGGAGCAACAGAGACATCCTTGGACAGCAGCATTATCAGTCTGGGAGAGAGTACCGTTAGAAGTGTAGCCCCCTGAAAGGGAAACCATAAAAAGTAAGCACATAAGGGCCCGCTAGGAAGCTTGGGGCATAGCCAAGTAAATGCATGTCAGCAGAGTCCCAGAGTTAAACAACAGGTCATTTGTTGGTGGAGCCTATGCTCCACGACACTGGCTTAAAAATGCTGCGAGAGTGATTACGGACAGAGAAGGGGATGCTGGTCTGTCGTGAGACTAATTATCAGTTACTACATAGAATATGAGGGACAAATCATGTGTAAGATATCTAAGTAATGAGCTGCCCTAACACCATCCCCGTGTGAAGGCATGAACTCTACTGGTCTCTTGGATCGCACGATGCATTTGTCCCTCACAGTAAGACCTGCCCACAAGCCCTGTCCCGGTTACAGCACTGTTCTTCTGACTTCCAGGTATAGTGAGGAGACAGCACCAGTGGGGGACCGCCAGAAGGGGGTAAGGGACATCTCTGTGTAAAATCATTGCTCAGTGCAGGTAAGTATACATTTTTTTTATTTTAAGCCAAACTGAAAAAAATATAAAAGTTAGCATTTGGTATCACTTTAAAGCAGATCTCCAACAAAAAAAAGAAACAACAAAAAAAAACAACGAAACCCCACTCACTACCTTACCCAGAATAAAATCTAGGTTTTGCCACAAATTACTCAATTACTGCAATTCCTGGTAGGTGGCTGTGCCTAGGCACCCCTTTTCTGTGCCAGAATAACTGTATATCTGCAATATTAGATTATCTAAGGCATTGCTGCCTCTGACAACTAGTCTCGGGAAATTTGGAGTTAGCTTTGGTGATATCACTATTGTGCTGCTCATTGTTCTTCTGAGGGCTTGCTGGAAATGAAGCTGTACTTGAGGACCTGAAGTGAGAGGATCACCATGCTGCTTCATTAATTCTGTAGATCTCTGCATTCTCCACCTTTATTTATGCTTTGTAATCATTACCCACCAGTCATCAGGTCATAGTTCATCAAGTGGGTCGGGGAGGAAGCAAAGCCCTACTTGTCAATTAAGATGACCATCATCACACAGAAAAACAGGGCAAAGTAAGATGTGGTAAACCAGTAATGAGGAAGCTTTTATTTATTCATCCAAAACTTTTATTGTAAAGGGGAAAAAACTGTTTGCTTTAATTAACTCATAGTTCCCAACTGTCCCTGATTTGGAGCAATGTCCCTCTGTCCCTCATTCCTCCTCTTTTATCCCTCATTTTGGTCTGATCTATATAGATGTATATAAAATGCACTTTTTATCTATCAAAAACGTGTTTTCCAGCACTAAACCTTTCATCTGATATCTAAATGTTTGCATTTGTAAATTCCAAAAGCCAATATAAAAGAATAGTAGTGGTAAAAAAGCACTCGTGGGTTTAACCAATCTTGTTTTTTTTTGTACAATTCTCCTTTAAGGGGGTGTGGCAGGGGGTGTGTCCTATGTCTGCATTCTTTTGCTGATAGGTGTCCCTCATTCCCATCTCAGAAAGTTGGGAGGTATGCTTTAACTGCTTATAATGGGTGACCTGGAGTTTGGCTTCAATTTGATAGTGTATCTAAGTCTTCCAATATATTTAACACTAGACTGACAATGCTGCTGTCTGATGTGCATCCTATGCTGATTCCTCGGAGGAACAGTCTCCAATCACCTGATCTCTGTGATAGCCTCTGATTGGTGATCAGTAATCAGTTACTGTACAGCTTGCCCTGTGTTTTCTCCTCTTGAATGAAGAAAAAGATGCATTGGGGTTGATTTACTAAAGACAAAAAGACAGTGCCCTTTGCAAAGTGCAGTTGCACACTGCAAGAGCAGTTGCTCCAGAGCTTAGTAAATGAGTAGAAGCTCTGCTGACTTTCATCAACTAATCATGTGTAAGCAAAAATGCAGTTTTTTTATTTTCCTTGCATGTGATTGCAAAGTGAAGCCTTACCTCATTTACTAAGCTCTGGAGCAACTGGCCTTGCAGAGTGCAATTGCACTTTGCAAGGTGCACAGTCTATTGGCCTTTAGTAAATCAACCCCATTGCATCCTTTTCTCATTGGTAAAGAAGAAAAGTGTAAAGCAAAAAATATGTGCAAAAAAATAATTATTAAGAAAATAAATAAAATCGATAGAACGGGTTTGAGCTAGGTCAGGATCAGTATAAGGGTCAAGGTTAAGGTCAAATATCATGGTCAGAGTCAAAAGCCAGGGCAAAAATTCAGGGTCTGTGTGTTTTAGGTAAAAAAAACGTAAAAAAAATTAGTATCAGTGTTATGCCGCGTACACACGACCATTTTTCCCGTCGAGAAAAATGAAATTTTTTCCTTTGGACGAGAAAAACGATCGTCTGTGGGCTTTTTGTCGTTTTTCTCGACGGGAAAAACGGCATTAATCACGACGAGAAAAATTAGAACATGCTCTAATTTTTCTCGTCATGATTCCCGACGTTTTTTTCCGCGGCAGTTTTCCCATAGGGAAACACTGCCGCGGAGCCCACACCCGATCGTTTTTTTCGACCAAAGAAAAAATGTCATTTAAAACGGCCGTGTGTGGGGGGAACAAGCTGTTCCTCGTTTTTCACGTCGATTTTCTCTACGGTGTTTTCACCGTCGAAAAAATCGATCGTGTGTACGCGGCATTAGGCTACTTTCACATTGGGGCAGGGGGCGTCAGAGGTGCTAATTTTTGCGACGCTTTACCGCTGTTATAGCGGCGGCACCTTTCGTCCGCTAGCGGGGCGCTTTTAACCCTCGCTAGCGGCCAAAAAAGCTTGCGCTTTGGAAGCGTTGCCCATTGATTTTAATGGCAGAGGCGGTGGAGTAGCAGTGTATACACCGCTCCCGCACTGCTCGAAAGATGCTGCTTGCAGGACTTTTTCTAACGTCCTGCAAGCGCACCGCCCCAGTGTGAAAGCACTCTGGCTTTCACACAGGGGCTGCAGGGGGGGCATTTTTCAGGCACGTTACAGGCACTATTTTTAGCCCAAAAGCACCTGAAAAACGCCCCGGTGTGAAAGGGGTCTTGGGGGTTGATTTACTTAAGGCAAATACACCGTGCAGAGCTTAGTAAATGAGGTAAAGCTTCACTTTGCAGAAAGTATCACATGCAAGGAAAATTACTTCACTTTGCTTGCCCATGATTGGATGATGGAAGTCAACAGAGCTTTTGCTAATTTACTAAGCTCTGGAGCAACTGCTCTTGCAGAGTGCAACTGCACTTTGCAATATGCACTGTGTATTTGCCTTTAGTAAATCAACCATAGTGTCAGTGGGGGTTATTTACTAAAACTAGGGATTGCAAAATCTGGTGCAACTCTGCATAGAATCAAACCAGTTTCCAGGTTTTATTGCCAAAGCTTAATTGAACAAGCAGTTTGTTTTGCACAGAGTGGCCCCAATCCTCATCTTCTGGGGTCCCTCTGTGGCTGTCTCGGCTCCTCCCTGCAAGAGCTAAGCGCTCTCCCAAGGGGGTTAGCTTGTGGGCACGCTCCCGTGTGATACAGTGGCGCCCATAGCCGCCAAGTGTATCACTCGGCCCCGCCCCCCCAGCACGCCGCGTCATTGATTTGATTGACAGCAGCGGGAGCAGTGTCATTTTCACAGTAACCAGTGCATTTCTATTGCACTGATCGCTGTGAAAATGACAATGGTCCCAAAAATGTGTCAAAAATGTGTCAAAGGTGTCCGATGTGTCCGCCATAATGTCGCAGTCACGAAAAAAATCGCTGATCGCCGCCATTACTAGTAAAAAAAAAAAAAATTAATAAAAATGCCTTAAAACTATACCCTATTTTGTAAACGCTATAATTTTTGCGCAAACCAATCAATAAACGCAGATTGCGATTTTTTTTTACCAAAAATATGTAGAAGAATACGTATCAGCCTAAACTGAGGAAAAAAAAAATTATATATTTTTTGGGGATATTTATTATAGAAAAAAGTAAAAAATATGTAATATTTTTCCAAATTTTCGCTCTATTTTTGTTTATAGCGCAAAAAATAAAAACCGCAGAGGTGATCAAATACCACCAAAAGAAAGCTCTATTTGTGGGAAAAAAAGGACGCCAATTTTGTTTGGGAGCCACGTCGCACGACCGCGCAATTGTCAGTTAAAGCGACGCAGTGCCGAATCGCAAAAAGGGGCCTGGTCATAATGGCCCGTATTGGTTCGGGGCTTAAGTGGTTAAATAGTTAGCGATATCTGGTTAAAATCCAGAGGCATGTAGTGCCATTATCCAAGGCATCCAGGCTATTTGGAATATAGATTTATTCAGCGCCAGCATCAGCCAGAAACATCAGGACACCATATACTATATGTATTAGACATAACAGAGAAACCACAATGACCAATGTCCAATTACCAATGTCAGTTGCTTATTGATTTATTATTGTCTGTGAAGGTTCATTTTTATCCGGGTCATGGTACAGCTAGTAGTATTGAGGCACATTCAACCAGAATTATCCTGTAATGTTGAGTTTTCAGCTTATCAAAACCATTTAGATTATATAGTTAGATAGTAACGTGTATGGTGATCCTTAAACTGGCCTTACACCTGGACGTTCGATTATCTAAGATTTAGAGGGGGCCGATTCGACAATTGGTTTTGACTAGGGTTGTCCCGATACCGATACTAGTATCGGTATCGGTACAGATACTGAGCATTTCCCCGAGTACTTGTACTTGGGGAAATGCTCAGATGCTTCGCCCGATACCTGGGCAGTCAGGGATGATCGGTGCGGCGGGGGGAGTTTCATCTGCCTGTATACATTTCAATAAAGCCTGACAGCTTCTCCCCCCGGACCCCCCCCCCCTTTTCAGCTGCTTTAGCAAAATATATACATCGGTGATCGGTGCTTCTAAACTCCCCCCAAAGCCGCACCGATCACCGCTGACTGTCCCTGTATCCCCCTCCGTGCTGCTGCTGCTGTCCTTCTCCATGCTCTGTGTCCCATGTCCTCCTCCGTGATGCTGCTCTCCCCCTCCGCATTCTGTGTCCCCCTCCATGCTGCTCTCCCCCTCCGGCTTCGTTGTCCCCCTCCGTGCTGCTGCTGTCCGCGCTCCGTGTCCCACTCCTGCTGCTCTCCCCCTCCGTGCTCCGTGTCCCCCTCCATGTACTCCTCCACTCCCTCTGTCCTCGATCTGTCAGGATGGAGAGCGGAGGTAGGAGCCGCTAAACCCGGCTCCTTCCTTTTCCGAATGAACAGAGTCAGTGATCACTGACTCTGTCCATTCATATAACTGAAACATTGTAACCTGTGTTTACGATGCTTCAGTTTATGAATGGAGAGGAGTCCCCTGTGCATTCATTTTATCTGAGGCTGCAGAGAAAGGGACTGGGGAATCTGTGTCCTTAGTCCCTTTCTCTGTCTCAAAGAGGAGATGTCAGGGTTCATTTAAGACCCCTGAAATCTCACCAAAGCCCTCCAACAGCGCTAAAAAAAGAAAAAAAATTGCAATAAATAAAAAAAATGAATTGTAAGAAATAATAAAAATTTTAATAAAAAACACACTGACACAATCCACTCCCCCCTAAAAAAAAAAAGAAGAAGGCACTGAAAAAAAAACATAACAAAAAATTGTAAACAATAAAAATTGTAAAAAAATAAATAAATACTGGCACATGTGCCACTGTCACATGACATTAAAAAAAAGTATCGTAATCGGTATTGGCGAGTACTTAAAAAAAAGTATCGGTACTTGTACTCGGTCTTAAAAAAGTGGTATCGGGACAACCCTAGTTTTGACTAAAACAAAAACATCAAACAAGAAACTGATGGAGATTTTTTATCAACTCTTATGAGAATGAAAACATTTCTAGTCACTGAATTCTCTCCCAGACAGGAAAAACCATAACTAATCTTATGCACATGCACTTGTAAAAGTTAATCCAGGGGTAGGATGTTCATTCTTCAAAAATGGAGATAGTGACATGGTGCTTGAGCCATTTTTATACTTTTGTAGCGACCTCACCCCTCTCACCCCTTCTCATTCTCGGCTTGTCTTTCTTTGTCTAGGGGTGTTAGTGCTGGGGGGAGGGATGAGATACACCACGGCCCATGTCCTCCATAGTGAAGAGGTGAAGGCCAGAAGATCGGGCTTTGTGTAGGTGTCCTAGAGTCAAGTCCTGTACTTCGTCCCTGACTCCTTTGCTCCTAGTAACCAGAATTCCACACAGTGAATAGGTCCAACACAGTTTTATTCTTCTCAGCGAATAAACACACAGTACGGTTAAGTTGGATTCTTTTGCAACAACTTAGTCTTAATGGGAATAGGTCGAGGCACAATCCTTTCCCTTCTCTTGCCAACCACTGTTGTATCACCAGTGGTGAATAGTCACTGCCACTGACTATGTGAAATAGAACGTGAATTACCTTCGCTAGCACGGCCCCTGTCAGGGGAAGGATATCCGCCCAAGGGAGATACCGGAGGCCTCTCTGTCACCAGCGATGCTGCGCCGGACTCTCCAGAGAAGTTCTGCACACCAGACCTCACGAATTCAGACACGGGCACCCAAGGAGTTAGGGCCCCCTCGGATTCCTCCACCCTCGCGGAACTCAGTCGAAGGTACTGAGCCCCAGGCATCTGCCATAGTACCTCACCCCAGGCTAAAGGTGCCTGAGATGGACTCCATCTCTGCTCCGGCCAGGTCAATGGCACCTGGGCCCGGAACACTGGGACGCCAGCACCCAAGCTGAAGGTGCCTGGGTGCGGCCACGTCCTCCGACTCTGCACTCTGAACCCCGTGGTAAGGGCGTCCACCCCTTTTATCTCCTCTCCCTTTGCGCCACAGCGGGTTCTCCGCCCCACTGTACCAGCTCCAGGGGAGGACAAAAAGGCACAGTCTTGCGGTGTGAGTTCACCTCCGGCCCCCGGCAACACCGCCACCTATAGGCCCAGGGAACCTCACACCACCAGAGTCCTCCAAGAACCATAAAAGGGCCTCAGATCCCCTAGCAATCAGTGCATCTGGGTTACACTACCACCCAGATGCTTCCCCTAAATTCAAATACCCGCTACACTTTCTTGTCTGAATGTTGGAAAGAAATTCTATAGGTGTATTCCTGACCTCTGCACACCACATGCTATGTTCTTCATTACATAATCCAGGCCACTGCACTCCATAAGCTATGTTTTATATTACATAGTCAAGCACTATGTTTACACTATGTTGTATGTTACGTTATTCTGACATCTGCACTAAGCTTTGTAGCACGTTATAAAGTCCTGTACCCTGCACTCTGTTTATTGTGTTGTATATTACCGTACATAGTTCTGACTGCTGAACTCATTTTGTTATGTTGTAATCTGTCCTCAACTGTTATAATGAGGTCCTTCTTGAAGGTGGGCTCAAAATATTAATTTTACATCATTATTCTATATGCAGAAAAGCATTTGTAATCGATACGTTTAGTTTTTTTCAATGTTTCTTTGTTTTAAGGCTTATTGTTGTGAATTAGGCTGGGTTCACACTGGTGTGAACACAGACATCGCATGTGATTTGCACCGCAGATCACATGCGATGCCTGTGCCATGCCAATTCAGCCATTACAACTGTATGGTAAAATTGCATTGCATTCGCACCTAAATGGTGCCGGACCCTTTTTTGGTCCGCACTGGAATTGGATCACATGGGTGTTTACACCCATGCGATCCAATTCCTGTACCATGCAGTTTGCAGTTTGCACTGCGATCTGCGAATCGATCTGGTGTGTCATTAACTTTCTATTGCACGCGCAGCAGTTCGCAGTGTGAACTGCCTGTGAGTAACATGCGATGGGGGAACCCGCACAGGAATTGCACTGGTTCCCAAATCGCATATGTGTGAACCCAGATGTACAGTATGTGCATTGGGAAAGAGATCCAGAATGCAAATTTCAAGCTAGTTCCAAGCAACCTTGGATCCTTTCCAGAGAGTGTAGCGTTTATTGGATATTAGCATTCCAGAGACAGAACATGCACAAAATAATTTTAATTGTAATAATCTCATGAGTCCCTTCAGAATCCAAGACTCCTCCTCTCATGAGTTTAGCAAATAAAGACACTATATAATAAACCCAGCATATATGTCTGTAGCGGCCTCCATCCTCTCCTCTATATTCTTCTTGCTCTGGCTTTTGTCTAGGGGTACTCTGAAGGAGAGAGTGCGGGGTCACCACACCAAGTCCCCCTGCAGAGTAAGTGCAGTGAGAGACAATCCTCTTTTACCTTCGGGTCGGTGTTCTGCATCTGGAGACCTCCTCCTGGTTTTCTCGAACAGTGTCTGCCAGTAAATGAGCCCCACACCACTAAAGTCCAACACTCCTTTATTCTTCCGATAACAGAGTAATACACAGACAGTTGGACTCCCTCAATGAACAGAACAGACAGGGGGGGTGTGGATGCGAGTAGGCCCAGGCACAATGAACTCTCCACTTTCCTTCCTGAAAGTGGGTTGCGGTCTCCAAGCGAGGGGGGATTTCCTTCCAGGCGGTCTCCGATGGAAGGCTCACCTGTCACTGGCAATATGCTGCACCAGGTCTTCAAGCAAGTATCTCCCACCGGTCCATTACGCCCTCCGGATTCGGGTACCCACTCCCGGGGTCCCCTAGGATCTCCTTCCCTCGCGGAACTCAGTGTTGAGCACTGAGCTCCAGACCTCCATCCGAGTACCTCACCCCAGGCTAAAGGTGCCTGGGATGGAACACGACCTCCGAACGTCCTCTAGGCCTAGGCCGCCTAGAGGACCGACACGAACCACCGCCCACAGGCTGAAGGCCCGGGACTCGACCCCGTGACAAAGATGGCCGGCCCCTTTATACCCACTCCCAGCAAGCACGGCGGGTTCCTCGCCCCCCATACCGCTGCCGAGGGAGGAAAAAAAGGGAGCACGGCACACAGCAATGGTTCAACCCTAGCCCAAGGCGACAGCGCCACCCGCTGGGCTGCAGGGACTGCAAATCACTGGTGTCTCTACCAGTTTTAAATACACAGAAAAGTGTATACCCGCTACATGTCCAATTTATAATCTGATGCACCTGTGTATCTTCCATGCGTGTGCATGCATCCATGTCTCCATATACTCTATCCATTCTATATGTCTTCATATAAAGTTTGCTGCAAGTAACTAAACCTGGTCATACTTTGATCAAAATTCTGCTGGTTCAGCAGGGACCAGACAAATTTCCATCAGTGTGTGGCAGTGGCGGTGCGTCCATAAAGGGTGCAGGAGCGCCGCCCCCCCTCTCCTGGCACCGTTCTATTACCGTAGATAGATTCATGCATTGCATGAATCTATCTATGGTCGCTGCTGACACCCCCTATTCAGGTGCCCGGCCCATTTTCAGGCGCAGTGTTTTTTTTTAATCACCTGATTAGAGCCATAGGCTCGAATTGGCGCCCAAAACAGTGATCAGCGGGCTCCATGCTGGACGTTCGCTGATTACTCAGCTGTGTTTTAGCAAAGCAAAGGAATTCGCTTTGCTAACACTGAACCAGACAATCAGGTTGCCAAGTCTGTTACCGGTCACCTGATTGGCTGAACCCTCAGGCGCTGTGATTGGACGCCTGAGAGAGGATGGAAGAAGATACTGAGGATGTGCAGGAGACCTCCGCTGACCCACTGCGAGACAGGTAAGTGCCGGGCAGCATCTGATGGGCACAGTAGCGGCAATTGATAGGCACACTGGCAGCATCTGATGGGGCACAGTAGCGGCAATTGATCGGCACACTGGTAGCATCTGATGGGGCACAGTAGCGACAATTGATCAGCACACTGGCAGCATCTGATGGGACACAGTAGCGGAAATTGATGGGCACACTGGCAGCATCTGATGGGGCACAATAGCGACAATTGATGGGCACACTGACAGCATCTGATGGGGCACAATAGCGGCAATTGATCGGCACACTGGCTGCATTTGAAGGAGCACAGTAGGGACAATTGATGGGCACACTGGCAGCATCTGATGGAGCACAGTAGCGGCAATTGATGGGCACACTGGCAGCATCTGATGGGGAACAGTAGCGGCAATTGATGGGCACACTGGCAGCATTTGATGGGGCACAGTAGTGGCAATTGATGGGCACACTGGCAGCATCTGATGGGGCACAGTAGCGGCAATTGATCGGCACACTGGCAGCATCTGATGGGGCACAGTAGCGGCATTTGATGGGGCACACTGGCAGCATTTAATGGGGCACACTGGCAGCAATTGATGGACACAGTGTCAGCAATTGATGGGTACAGTGGCTGCATTTTATGGCACAGTGGCGGCAATTTATGGGTACAGTGGCTGCGTTTGATGGCACAGTGGCGGCAATTTATGTGTACAGTGGCTGCGTTTGATGGAACAGTAGCTGCGTTTGGCACAGTAGCTGCGTTTGATGGGCACTGTGGCTGCAATTGATTTTTTTTTTCAGTTCGCTTGCAATCCCCCCCCCCCCCCCCAAAAAAAATTTGAGCACCAGCCGCCACTGGTGTGGGACCATTCCTGCTCAACAGAAGTCGATCTTTTGAGCAACTTTTGTCAATCAGTAGCTGCAGCCACAAATCAGTGTATTCTGACAATGGTGAGGATTCCTCCATCCACCTTGATTTTGTTGATGGGGAAATGCTTTCTGTTTCTTTATTCAGACCATTGGCTAAAACAAAAATGACCCATCTATGGCCAGCTTAACACCAGAGGGATTTCTGACTTTCTTGGCTGATGTCCCCTTCAATGTTACATGATCTAAATTAATCAGTTGTATATATCCTCTATATAATGGCAATAAGCTAAACAGGCTTATTTTAAAGAAAAATTTCTACAGCTGTTTCCATTTTGTACAGTCGGGCAATTCTTTATGACCCTGAAAACTATTTTTTTTATAGGCATAACTCATATTACAATAAGGACTTAGCATACAACTGAGGTGTCTTAAAAAATCAGCCACCACATATACAAGCATCCACCCATTAACAACCCAAATATATCTTGCAGACATACTTCCAATTATACAAATACCCCCTAACTTAAAATATGTGTGTCTGGCAGACTCTGGCTTGTGGCACAGAATTGTTTGTTGGTTGAAAGGTTGCAGTGTATAGCCCTGTACACACGATCGGATTTCCTATGGATTCTAATCCGATGGATTTTTCCATCGGAAATCCGATGAAGCTAACTTCCATCAGTCTTGCCTACACACCATCAGCCAAAAATCCGACCGTTCCAAACGCCGTGACGTAGAACACTCCGACAAGCCGAGAAAAATTAAGTTCAATGCTTCTGAGAATGAGTCGACTTGATTCTGAGCATGCGTGGGTTTTTTGTCCGATGGAGTTCCACACAGACGATCGGAATTTGCGATCGTTTTTTTTTTCCCATCGGATAAATTTAAAACATGTTCTATATTTTCTGACCGATGGAAAAAAGACCGATGGGGCCCATACACGATCGGTTTGTCCGATGAGAAAAGTCCATAAGAGTGCAGTATATTCAGCATGTAGACTCAGGTTCTACTAAACCATTCCCCTCCACTTAGGCCTCATGTACACTGCTAAACAGACTTTTAGGAGCAGTTGGGCGTTTTTTTTCAACTGCCCCTGAACTCTCCCCTATGTTATCTTATCAGTACATGTACACAGGGTCTAGGCAGTTGAGTTTAGAGGCATTTTTTTGAATGCAAAAAAATGCATTCAGAAGCTGAGTTTACAGACATTTCAAGCCCCAAACGCGGCTAAACGCATCTAAACTAACTTATATTTAGCTGCGTTTCATTTACAGGCGTTTTAAATTTTTGGCTATATAAATATATATATATATATATATATATATATATATATATATATATATATAAAAAAAATTAAACGCTTCTAAACGCAAACATGTAAACGCGACAAAACTGACGTCTTAAACGTTGGTTATTTATCTGTCACGTTAAATCGTTCAGGAGAGGTTGTAAAAATGTCCCGTGTACATGAAGCACACGGTTTAGTGTGATCTGGCACATAATCCATATTCTAGCTATATCCCAGAGTGCCCAAGCAATCTTAGCAATGCTGGTGCAGTAAGAAACAAAATAACACCTTTTTCACACTTTGTAAATTTTGATGTTTAGTTCTGTCCCCTCTAACCCTGCTGCCCTAAGCACTGGCCCACAATTGTCATTATAGTAAATACAGCTATACCTATACTTATCCAGTAAGAATAGTATAAGACATTGAGATTGTTACTTCTTTTTTACTTCTCTCTTTCTCATGTTGGAAATTCCTACAAAATCATGAGTCTGTGTCGTTACAAATTGTATATGTATTTCTGTTTTTCAGGCAATAAAATAAAAATAAAATAATAATCCAGAGTATCTTCATGTAGCCAAATATTCCCAGAAAATAACTAAATCAAATTTATTTCAATAAACAGAGACAATAATATTCAAACAAGTTATTTCTTATGCAACTACCAAACCATCACATTTGCTTGACATATCCGCTTATGAAACGATTCAAATAACAAAATCTGTTATTATTTTTGATGCAAAAGCTTCAGATCCATCCCTATCAGACAGAAGAGCTAGTCCATGGTTAAGGAATGTATTGAAATGAGCATATTTAAATGTCACACCAAGTTAGTATGAGTGAGAAAAACGTGCAGGGATAAGAGAACAAAAAAAATATTTTTACTTGGTGGCTCTAAGAATCAGATTGAATCATTTTTACTTTGACAATAAAGAACAGCTTCTTATGCCGCGTACACACGACCATTTTTCTCGTCGGGAAAAATGACATTTTTTCTCTTTGACGAGAAAAACTACAGTGTTGTTTGCTTTTGGTCATTTTTCCCGACGAGAAAAATGGAATTAATCACGATGAGAAAAATTAGAACATCTAATTTTTCTCGTCGTGATTCACGGCATTTTTTTCCGCGGTAGTTTTCCCATAGGGAAACACTGCCGGAGAGCCTACACACGGTCGTTTTTCTCGTTCAAGAGAAAAAATTACGGGAAAAATGGCCGTGTGTAGGGAAATAAGCCGTTCCTCGTTTTTCCCGTCGATTTTCTCGCCGGTGTTTTCACCGTCGAGAAAATCGATCGTGTGTACGCGGCATTATATTGACAGTCAATCCGTAGACATATAGGCAAGTGTAGTTAATTCTCTGTTTGGCAGGTGCTGCTGTGTTGCTGTGCAGATGGAGTGGAGGTTGAGAGGAACATTGTTCTTCTGCTCTATAGGTGTCACCAGGGAAACAGTGGTCCGATTGGACACTGCAACACTGAGTGACCTCCGGTGGCTATCTTTAGTATGAGCAGTGTTAATAAATACCACTGCCCTGCTGTAATGGGTGTGCATTTGCAAGTGGCTAAAGTAGGGATAGGAACCATGCTTGTGTGGGACAGGGAATTAGCTTTAAGGAAAGATCCCTGTGCAAGGAGGGAAAAATTAGGACACCATTGTATGCTTCTGGAAGAAGGGTGGTGGACACGACAGTCCTGCTCACACCACCCTTCTTCCACTTTAAAAGCTTGACCCCAGGTGATTCATCCAAAAAATCACAAACAATTGCTGCACAATACTCATAGAAAACTAAAAAAACAGCCAGTCTCCAAAACTAGTTGCGGTGAGATTGTTTCAAAGGGCCCCCCTTCTCTTACAATTCTCCGGGTTCCAAAGGTGTCAACATGTAAGAAATACAGAGAAAAAATAAGGATCATTGCGCAGTGTTCACCACACCACAAGCTATAAAACAGCTGTGGCTGCACTCACATAACCTTGGATAAACAGCACTTTGCTCAGCTCAGTGAGATGCGATCCTCCTCAGGCTGCTGGAAGCGTCACTAGGCTCCTTCCCCTACACGTTGCGTCATCGACACGTGACTTAGTCATGGGTATTTTTTTTTCTCTTTATTCCTAACATGTTGACACCTTTGAAACCTGGAGAATTGTAAGAGAAGGGGGGCCTTTTGGAACAATCTGACCGCAATGAGTATTGTGCAGCAATTGTTTGTGATTTTTTGGATGAATCACCTGGGGTCAAGCTTTTAAAGTGGAAGAAGGGTGGTGTGAGCAGGACTGTCGTGTCCACCACATTGGAACCCATCCATGCTGCTCCTTTGTTTTGTTTGTTTGAGCACTGCACTTTATGAACACTGTGAAGTTGATATTTAGGAAACAGCATTTAGTATTCAAATTTATTGTCTTCAAGCACTTTTGATTATACAATTAAGTTCACTGTGCACAAACAGCAGGTTGGTGTAAGCACATCATATATTTAATTATCAGATTTGTGGAGTGCGCAACTAATAGTTGTCCTATGGACGGATTCTCCCACCTGAGTTGTGGATCTCTGCAGATCCTCCCGAGTTTCCATGGGCCTCTTGGCTGCTCCTATTAATGCTCGCCTTTCTGGCCTGTATGTTTAGGTGGATGGCCATGTCTTGGCAGGTTTGCAGTTGTGCCATACTCTTTCCATTTTTGGATGATGGATTGAACAGTGCTCTGTGAGATGTTCTAAGCTTGGGATATTTTTTTATAACCTAATTCTGCTTTAAACTTCTCCACAACTTTATCCCTGACCTGTCTGGTGTATTCCTTGGCCTTCCTGATGCTGTTTGTTCACTTAGGTTCTCTAACAAACCTCAGAGGGCTTCACAGAACAGCTGTATTTATACTGAGATTAAATTACACACAGGTGGACTCTATTTACTAATTAGGTGACTTCTGAGGGCAATTGGTTCCACTAGATTTCAGTTAGCGGTATCAGAATAAAGGGGGCTGAACACAAATGCACGCCACACTTTTCGGATATTTATTTGTAAAAAAAAATTAAAACCATTTATCATTTTCCTTTCACTTTACAATTATGTGCGACTTTGTGTTGGTCTATCACATAAAATCCCAATAAAATACATTTATGTTTTTTGTTGTAACATGAAAAAAAATTGAAAATTTCAAGGGGTATGAATACTTTTTCAAGGTACTGTATATACCAACCTTAACTGATATGACCATTTCAAATGGATGTATATTAAGTATTGGCTGTTTATGTTCACAGAGTGGTAAATAGTCCCTGAAGAAGAAAAAGTTTAATTTCTGAAGTGCATTGGAACTTTTCCAGCTCCTTATAATCATCTACTTTACTTGGATGTTCAACAATATTATGGAATATAACAGCAAGTAGCTGAAAATACCACTATGTGCTAATTGTTATATATATGTACTTTTTTATGTTGTAAGAGAAATGTTTCTTCTACTGTGATTCAACTCGTAATGTGTAAAAAATGTTTTATGACATTCAGCCCAGACTGGGGCTTTTTATATTATATCAATTCAAATAAAATGAGAATTTTAAAGAATTTCCTTAATGTTATAGTTGTATATCTAGGTTGCCCTTCATAATCCCATTATATAGAGGAACCCAATATTTAGACACTAACCGGGATGATGGCAACCACACCTTTAGTCATATGAACCTTTTTATAAAAAGAAACTACCCATTTATCCCTACAAAAGCTGGTGAAAGCATTTGAAAAATAAGGACCTCTAGGAGTATGCTGATATAAGCACTCTGGACAAGCTGCTATGGGATCAGTTCATTGATGGAGTGAATGTGGGCCCTGTACATCAAACCCTACAGGAATGGTTGAGATCCCAACCCTTTCTTACCTTTAATGATATTCTAGTGGAAGCGGTGGCAAGAGAGTATTTGACTTGACTATACCCTGTCTTTTCAGATACCCAATAGCATCCGCCCCTGAGGAAGTGTGCATTCACACGAAACTCATCGAGCACTAAAGGATGTAGCTACATGCGTCTATAGTGACGTGATTCAGATATGCCATTTTTTATGACTTTTTCAATTTTATATTTGCGTTACATCATGTTTTGTGCTGCTTGGTTCATATGTGGTCATATACATTGTATGCTGTCTTTGATTTCAACTACCCATTGTTACTTTTTACTATGTCAACATTATGTACATGGAATATGTTATGTGCCTATGTACACACTACCTGTATATATGTGAATCAGTATTACAATACACGTATACTATACAAATCTGTCCAATATTTTTTCTTCAAACCCCCACCAGTCTACCGCTTCATCCAAAGTCCCAAATTCCCTTTTGCTTCATTGCAAGAGAGCAGGAAGTCGCCAGGAAGAGACCACTGTGAAGGGTGACTAGAAAAAGTGAGCAGCTGTTCCTTAGGGAGGTGGCCCTGGCCCCTTCCCCTTACCTTGGCCCTGCAAGTAGCATTATGTGAATTGACCCAATCTATGGTCTCCATGCAACAGGAGGTGACTGATGTGAATTGACCAAATCTATGGCCTTCATGCAGCAGAAGGTGACTGCTGTCAAGCAGGAATCAGCTCAGGTTTTTTGGGGAAGGAACCCCTTGCAGAGACACCCTGAGGAAGACACCCTACGGGCATCTCACCATAAGCTGTAGGTGAACAGGGAACATGGGCACCCATCACAAGCTGTTGAACTAAAAGTTCCTGGGGCAGAGGGGCATGCCCCAGGAACCACGACTTATGGTCCAAAGATTTATGACTCAATGGTCTCTCGAGGTCCTGTGGTCATGGCAAAGATAAATGGGGAACAAGTTTCATGTCTAATCGATACAGGATCCATAGTCAACGCTATGGATTATTACTTTTTTTTTTTACCAGTAGCAGAAATATGACTTACTTAAAGCGGACTTCCACCCAAAAATGGAATTTCCGCTTTTCGGACTCCTCCCCCCTCTGGTGTCACATTTGGCACCTTTCAGGAGGGAGGGGGGAGCAGATACCTGTCTAATACAGGTATTTTGCTCCCACTTTCAGGCATAGATAGCCAAGCGGGGGGGACGGACAGTGGGGGGGACGGAGGAGGCATAGATAGCCACGGGTCGCTTGGCTTTCTATGCCTCCTCCGTCCCCCCCCGCTGTATTCTGTGAGACACACAGGTCCCAGAACACAGCAGGGACCAGTGGGATCGAGCAGCGTGAGTCACGCATGTGCAGTAGGGAATCAGGAAGTGAAGCCGCAAGGCTTCACTTCATGATTCCCTTACCGAAGATAGCGGCAGCAGCATCCGAGAGCCGAGGGACAGATCGGCTTCGAGTGCCGACATCGCGGGCGCCCTGGACAGGTAAGTGTCCTTACTTTAAAAGTCAGCAGCTGCAGTATTTGTAGCTGCTGACTTTTAAAAAAAAAAAAAATCTGCGGAACTCCTCTGTAAGGAGGTTTGGGGCTCAAAACCAGCTAGACCCATCACACTTATCCTTGAAAGCAGCCAATAATCTACCCATTGTGGTGGAAGGGGTCACCTGGATGTCAGTGCAGGTGTTTGACTGGATGGTGGAGCGGGTAGGAATAGTGGTCACCTGCAGCCCTGTTGTCTTCACCATGCCTTGGTCCTGAGCATGAACATCCTCAAAGACTTTGACTTGTCCTTACTCCTAATGGAAATAGAGAGGTCCTGTGGCCCTGCTCAGGGGTGAGTAGATCAGGTAGTGTGGCAGAATCTGATTCATGCTTGTGAGCTACATCAGAGATAGAGCCATCGGTAACCAGAGAATTTGGGAGTGGCCCAGTTGCCACCTAAGCAGAAGTTACAGCGAGCCCTAAAGCAAGAGATAATCTGCCCTCTGCCTATCGGGGCCTGGAAGAAGCTATATAGAGGCCTCTGTCGTGGTAGAGCCCTGGAGAGATGTGGAGATGCCAGGGAAATGGCTGGCAGCAAGAACACTGTCCAAGGTCCATCAGAGCAAGGTACTGGTTCAGCTGAACCATGGGAACCACACCTGTTCTCCACACCCAACAGCTGGTGCTGCCTGCAACCTTAGTCCTCTTGCCATTCTGGTCCTCAAACCTTCTATAACCACCAAGAGTGTTTGACAAGATGTGCAAGAAAAGCCCTCTTTTCAGTTTAATCCTCACTAGGACTGTGACAGTACTATATTATATATACAGTGTATATACAGTACGTCCATAAATTTTGGGACATCGACACAATTCTAATCTTTTAGATGTGCTTTAACTGCAGACTGTCTGCTTTAATTTGAGGGTATTTACATCCAAATCAGGTGAACGGTGTAGGAATTACAACAGTTTGTATATGTGCCTCCCACTTTTTAAGGGACCAAAAGTAATGGGACAATTGGCTGCTCAGCTGTTCCATGGTCAGGTGTGTGTTATTCCCTCATTATCCCATTTACAAGGAGCAGATAAAAGGTCCAGAGTTCATTTCAAGTGTGCTATTTGCATTTGGAATCTGTTGCTGTCAACTCTCAATATGAGATCCAAAGAGCTGCCACTATCAGAGAAGCAAGCCATCATTAGGCTGAAAAAAACAAAACAAACCCATCAGAGAGATAGCAAAAACATTAGGTGTGGCCAAATCAACTGTTTGGAACATCCTTAAAAAGAAAGAACGCACCGGTGAGCTCAGCAACACCAAAAGACCCGGAAGACCACGGAAAACAACTGTGGTGGATGACCGAAGAATTCTTCCCTTGGTGAAGAAAACACCCTTCACAACAGTTGGCCAGATGAAGAACACTCTCCAGGAGGTAGGTGTATGTGTGTCAAAATCAACAATCAAGAGAAGACTTCACCAGAGTGAATACAGAGGTTTCACCACAAGATGTAAACCATTGGTGAGCCTCAAAAACAGGAAGGCCAGATTAGAGTTTGCCAAACAACATCTAAAAATGTTCAGCCAAATGCTTCAGAACTCATTGGACGGTGCTTCTCAGTGCAGATGGACAATGACCCGAAGCATACTGCGAAAGCAACCAAAGAGTTTTTTTTTAAGGGAAAGAAGTGGAATGTTATGCAATGGCCAAGTCAATCACCTGACCTGAATACGATTGAGCATGCAGTTCACTTGCTGAAGACAAAACTGAAGGGAAAATGCCCCAAGAACAAGCAGGAACTGAAGACAGTTTCAGTAAAGGCCTGGCAGAGCATCACCAGGGATGAAACCTAGCGTCTGGTGATGTCATTGCGTTCCACACTTCAGGCTGTAATTGACTGCAAAAGATTTGCAACCAAGTATTAAAAAGTGAAAGTTTGATTTATAATTGTTAATCTGTCCCATTACTTTTGGTCCCTTAAAAAGTGGGAGGCACATATACAAACTGTTGTAATTCCTACACCGTTCACCTGATTTGGATGTAAATACAGTACCCTCAAATTAAAGCTGAAAGTCTGCAGTTAAAGCTAATTTTGTTCGTTTCATTTCAAATCCATTGTGGTGGTGTATAGAGCCCAAAAAAATTTAATTGTGTTGATGTCCCAATATTTATGGACCTGACTGTATATATATATATATATATATATATATATATATATATATATATATTATTTTTTTCTTCCAGTGGCAAACAGTGTCTCTGATCACCAACCAGAGCAGTACATTGTCACCAAAGATGGACTGGAGCCCGTGTTTACAATACATTGCGATTGGCCAGGCAGGAAGCAGTTAAATAACATGCCTGAAGGATGCCCTTAACCTGTGATCTGTCCGATGTTTACAACTTTCTACTGCAAAACTGCCATTTACAATGAAAAAAAACTGCCATTAACCAATTCAATCCTGTGCCAATTCTGACACTTCTCACATACAAAAATGTAAAAATCGACTTTTTTTTTGCTAGAAAATTACCTAGTACCCCCAAACCTTATATGTATTTAATTGGCATAGGCCCTATAGAATAAATGATGGGCATTGCAATTTTTTATGTCACACGGTATTATAATACCCAATTTTTGGAAACACTGAGTAAATAGATGCCTAACATGTCACCCTTTAAAATTGCACCTGCCCGTGGAATGGCGCCAAACTACAGTACTTAAAATTTAAATTTTCAAATTTTCAATGCTTTCAACGCCTTTACAGGTTACCAGTTTATAGATACACAGAAGGTCTGCCACTAGAATTATTGCTCTGTTTATATATGTGTGTGGGACTTGCGTATTCGTTCGCATTTGTGCGTAAGCAGGGTGGATGGGGGTGCTTTAAAAAAAAAAAATTATATTATTTATTTCATACAAAACTTTTTTCGTACACTGTTTCTTTCTTTTTTTTTTGTATTAACATTATTGCTATCATGAACAACATTCCTTGTGACAGTGTGCACCATGACAGGTCCTCTTTATGGTGCAATACTTTTCTGCCCACTAACGGCCAGGTAAACAATGAGCCGGAAGGTACTAAATCCTCCTCAAAAAATAATAAAGTTGCGCTAGGAAGAATCCCATATGGGATAGATGTGAAACTAGTATGGTAAACTAGTGTCTGAATATATTGATAATTAACAGTCACCTAAATGATAAATAAATAAATAAAAATTTGACTGATGATAATAAATGAATATATAAATAGTGAGTCCACAGATCTTGATAGATGTGAATCAGGTGAATAAACAGTCTGTGATTAATGAGATAAACGGGAAGATGAATTCCACACAAAACCAGAAAAACTCAAAGTGACATGTTGTCCACCAATATAGAACTCGTGCACCACCACCATGAGAAATTTAAGCTTACCGGAAGCAAGCTAAATGAAAGCCTGCGGCTGTAACCCAGCCCGCGTCCTAGATCAGGAAGCAGCACCAGCACAGATTGTTTGACTGAGGTGAAGCACAGCACTCCATCTGGCAGTTGTTTCCGTAGTGTTAGGGGACTCAAGTAGATCGGTATTACCCTCTCCGGTGCTCGGTACTCCGGTCTCCCACGCTCACCGCTGTGCGGAGTTGGGGAAGTTTTGCACACTTTGTACCGCTCAACGACCGACCGCTAAACTCCTCCCCCGTAATCTGTGACTAAATCCTCCTCGATTCCAGTTTTCAGGGGCACAGAAAGGGAGGAACAGCGTCAGTCCCTCTCTCTCTGTGTAGTGTCACTGGAAAGATGACAGTGGCAGCTGGAGGGGGGGGGGGGATGTCCTTAGGTCGAAGTGGTTATATCGGGATAATGCCTGCACATGCAGGCATTATCCCTGTATCAAAATTTGCAGCCGCCGATTCCCTGTTCAGCAGGAGTGATTTGAGTGGCTGTTCACTTCTGCAAGGTCCATAAAGACATGGATGAGCGAACATGGGTTAGAGGAACTTGACTGGCCTGCACAGAGTCCTGATCTCAACCCGCTAGAACACCTTTGTGGAGACTGCGAGCCAGGCCTTCTCGTCCAACATCAATGCCTGACCTAACGAATGCGCTTCTGGAAGAATGGTCAAACATTCCCATATACACACTCCTAAACCTTGTGGACAGCCTTCCCAGAAGAGTTGAAGCTGTTAAAGCTGCCAAGTGTGGGCCAAATCATTATTGAACTCTACAGAATAAGACTGGGTTGCCATTAAAGTTCATCTGCGTGTAAAGGCAGGGGTCCTAATACCTTTGACAATATAATGTGTGTGTATATATATATATATATATATATATATATAAATATATATATATATGTAGCGGTCCCACCCGCTCTCTGCCTTCTTCTTCTCGGCTAGTTTACTCGTCTAGGGGAACCAGGGGGAGGGGTGAGATGCTGCCACCAGCTCGCCCCTCTTAGGTGTGTAGAGGGTTGAGCTATGATCTTTACCTTCGGGTCTGTGTCCCTGTGCAGAGATTCCACTTCAAAAATGACCAGTAGATAGGTGAATGTAGAACACTTTGTTCCCAGAAAAGTAAGCCCACACCAGGTAACAGTACAACATCTATATTTATTTCCGCAGAGATAAATATGCCTCTTTGCAAGCAGACAGGTTGATACAAACACAAACTTGGTGGGGTGAGGGTTCAGGCACAATCCTTTCGGATCAGAGAAGCTGTTAGGAGTTCACAACAACTTTTGGCGCACGGTCGTTGCCACTGACCGTGAGGTTGGTCCCTGCCACAGACCGGGTGAACGATGAGGTCTCTGCCACAGACCTTAGAATAGGCCTCTGCCACCGACCTGATGTAGCTGGGTCTCTGCAAAGACCATAGAACATGAACTACCTTCTAATGACGACCCCTGTCAGGGAGATGATCCATCCGGACGGTCCCCAGAGGCCTACACTGTCACCAGCCAATGCTGCGCTGGATCTTCAGGTCAGGTCACCTCCCTGGTTCTCCTCGCCCGAGACTCGGGTCCCCTAACTCGGTGGGCCCCCTAGGCATCTTCTCCCATGCGGGACCCAGTCGAAGGTACTGGGCCTTGGGTCTTTACTAGTACCTCACCCCAGGCCAAAGGTGCCTGGGATGGAACTCGAACTCCCTCGCACCCAGGCCGAGGGCACCTAGGCGCGGACCACAGAACAGCAGCCCCCAGGCTGAAGGTGCCTGGGGCTCGGACCTTGTGCTCAAGATGTCCGCCCCCTTTATACCCTCTCCCAGCAGGCACAGCGGGTTTCCCGCCCTGCCGTACTACTGCCGCGAGAGGACACAAAGGGCACGGCCCTTAATGATGGTTCAACCCCAGCCCAAGGCAACAGCGCCACCCAAGGGCCGCAGGGAACTGAGCACCATTTTATCCTCCACGAATCAAATTAGCCATAGATTCCTAATGTAGCGGGCAATTGGTCCCACACTCCCGATCCCCTCTTTTAAAGTTCTCGCTCGCAATGTCTCTGGTCTAGGGGTATGATGGGAAAGGGAGTGGGTCCGCTACGCCAGGCTTCCACCACAGATAATATAAGTGGTATTGGCCAGAGTTATTTCTTTACCCTCGGGCCTGTATTGTGCATCGAATCCAACCGTCTGCCAGGAAACTGAGTCTCACACCGTTGCAAGTCCAACACTCCTTTATTCAGAGACTTACTTGCTTACAAACAGAACAGGAGGTGTGAAAGTGTAGATACATAGGCCCAGACACAAGTTCTTTCCTCGTCTCTCCTCCAAAAAGTGGGCTATGGTCTCCGCACGAGGGAAATTCACCTTCCGGACGGTCTCCGACAAGAGGCTCACCCGTCACCGGCAGTATGCTGCACCGGGTCTTCAGATGAGGAGCTCTCCCCGGTCCATTACTTCCACCTCGGATTAAGGCGTCCACCTCCGGAGCACCCTAGGATCCTTCCCTCGCGGAACTCAGTGTTGGGCACTGAGTTCCGGACCTCCGTCCAAGTACCTCATCTCAGGCTAAAGGTGCCTGAGATGGAACACGACCTCCGGTGGTCCTCCAGGCCTAGTGCCCAGAGGACGAGAAACACGAACTCCGTCCGCAGGCTAAAGGTGCCAGGGACAACGAACCCTGTGACAAAATGGCCGGCCCCCTTTATACCCCTCCCCGGCATGCGTAGCAGGTTCCCCGCCCCACCACACGGCTGCTGAAGTAGGACAAAAAGGGATTCGACCCAGCAATAATTCGTCCGTCGGCCCAAAGTGACAGCGCCACCCGGTGGACCGCCGGAGATACACCACTGGTGTCACCGCAAAAATTCAAAATTACTGGTGGGAAAGTAAACACCCGCTACATACTCCCCTCTGTCTTTTGACACTGGTCCCCAGTGTCTGGAGTAAACCACATCCTCAACGGCTGACATGATTCAGTCCAGAAACCGTTAACATTTTGAAAAACACAAAAAAACTTTCGGAAACACTATCTTATTGCAAAGTTGTGTCTGAGCCCCTGTAATAAAAAGAAAAGAGGAGCAGAAGACATAATCAAACATTTCAAGGTTGCATATTAACATTTACTTTTTTCCCTCCCCATCCTGACTAAAGACCTCCCCAGAGTCTAAAATCTTGCTGGGATGTTCTCCTGCAGAGGGAAAAAAACAAAAGAAACCAACATGTAAATCCTGACACATGTATTCGTGTGTGGGAGTAAAAGAAATTTCTCCTAAAAGAAATCCCTCTTTCTCCAAAGAGTGGGTGCGTGAAAAGTGGTTGTAATGTTGCGCAACACTGCCACCTGGTGACAGCATCACGGTAACTGCACCCATGGAAATTCTTCTCTTTCCTTCCCTAAAGCTAACTACCCCAGAGTCTATGATCTCTTGGCAGGAAAATATGACCAGGAACAGCTCCTTTCTTTTTTTCTTTCGGGCACACAAAAACACAATTGCCCCAGAAAGTTCAGTAGCATAACACAAACGGAGTCTCTTTCTCCTAGAGGTAGAAACGTGGGTGCGGCAGAGTTAGTTGCTTTAGGTGCTGATCTACAGTCTCTAGATGATATTCCACATCTTCGCCTTCCTTGCGTTTGATCACTACTCTATCTGCGTGGATGTGTCTTCCCACCATTCATTCTGCCTTGCAGTCTTTAAAGCGCTGTGAAGCCTTTGGAGAACACGCTAAGTATCTGCGAGCGTGCGGGACTTTGAGATGGGTCCAAACAAAATCATTGTACCAACGCTCCCTGCATACCTCCACCTCATACAGCAGGTCCTTCGGCAAGTAGGGATACTCTCATCCATATTCTGCAGCAACCTTTTGACCAAACAGTCTCTGTAATCTCGCCAAAGGAGGCATGGTTGATCTGTCCCCTTCCCCGGGCAGAACGACCGCATCTGGGTGGCGCGGTACCTTGACCACCTCTAATCTAGGCATTGGAGGCCTCAATAAAAGTTTATTTGCCCCAGTGTCAGGTGCGTGTGACACCGGTGATACAGGAACAAGTTCAGGGAAAGATTCTCCTTCAGGCGCTGATGCCCCCACCCTTGGTGTGCTCTCTCCCACAGACATAGGCGAATTCCGAAACCCCCGGAATGCAGCAAGCGGTGCCTTGTCCCAGCCCTTCTTGGCAAACAAATCGTCTATTTGGACATCATCTCCCATATCAGAGAGAGACTCTAGGTCAGAAGTGTCACACTCCTCCGCGGGTATGTAGCCCTGTGTGGAAACAGAACACCCACACTCCGGAGACTTGCTAGGCCATGCCTTCCTGACACATCCTCCCTCACACCAAGTCTTCTCAGCCGGCTTGCCTTGGCCTTTCCTGGGATGTCCGGAACTCTCGTCTACGGATCCATCCGGGCCTGGCGTAAGCACGTGAGACGGTCCACCACCACTGCTGGTCAGGGCTACCACGCTGGTTCTCTTCCTCGGTGGCGGACGCTGTGAGACAGTGGTGACCGAGTCAGCATCCTCGGATTTCTCCCGTTGGTGCTTCACGACCTCTTCCGTGGTCGTTGCAGTGTGCGCAGGGGCGACTCTCATGGCTGTGACTCCTGCCTTCTGTGTGGCGATGCCTGAAACCCGGCCTGGGTAGATGGTTTTCGGCCTCTCCACCGCCGGATCCACCTCGAACATGAATCCCCACAGGCCTCACACCGTCCAAAGGGCTTAAGCAAACGTACCAGTCCCGAGCACCCAGGACAAATCATGCCCAGGGCCTCCACGTCCATGCAGGAGTATAGGGCGAACCGACCCCTTGGCTTCAGCCGGATCCCCGTATCCGTGATCGGAGCAGCAGCAGTCAGGGTTGTAGTTGCCGGGTGAACCGGGATCCACGAGGCGGGTCCAAACATGGCGACCTGTTGCTGTTCCATCGTACACTGCTGAGTTTTCGCGCCAATGTCCCACGTGTAGTCCGTCACACGTATTGGACTCCTCCCCTTTTTCTCCAGTTCGCGGGCTTTCCACTTGGTTGCTTGAGACACGCCCACGAACTAAGCGGCGGGGCTTGTGTCTGATGGCGCAGTGCAATAAAAAAAAAACACGTGTAGTCCATCACACGGCTGGGCTTTCCCCCTTTCTCCACTCTGCCTGCATGGGCCTTTCCTCGTCTGAGGTCATGTCCACGACTTTCGAGCAGGGCTGCACTTCGGCCTATGCACTTGACTCATCCCGGCAGACACGCTCTTCTAACAAGTGATGCACAACACACATCCCGGACGAGCCCCCACGTGTAGCGGGCAATTGGTCCCACACTCCCGATCTCCTCTTTTAAAGTTCTCGCTCGCAATGTCTCTGGTCTAGGGGTATGATGGGAAAGGGAGTGGGTCCGCTACGCCAGGCTTCCACCACAGATGTATAAGTGGTATTGGCCAGAGTTATTTCTTTACCCTCGGGCCTGTATTGTGCATTGAATCCAACCGCCTGCCAGGAAACTGAGTCTCACACCGTTGCAAGTCCAACACTCCTTTATTCAGAGACTTACTTGCTTACAAACAGAACAGGAGGTGTGAAAGTGTAGATACATAGGCCCAGACACAAGTTCTTTCCTCGTCTCTCCTCCAAAGAGTGGGCTATGGTCTCCGCACGAGGGAAATTCACCTTCCGGAAGGTCTCCGACAAGAGGCTCACCCGTCACCGGCAGTATGCTGCACCGGGTCTTCAGATGAGGAGCTCTCCCCGGTCCATTACGTCCACCTCGGATTAAGGCGTCCACCTCCGGAGCACCCTAGGATCCTTCCCTCGCGGAACTCAGTGTTGGGCACTGAGTTCCGGACCTCCATCCAAGTACCTCATCTTAGGCTAAAGGTGCCTGAGATGGAACACGACCTCCGGTGGTCCTCCAGGCCTAGTGCCCAGAGGACGAGAAACACGAACGCCTTCCGCAGGCTAAAGGTGCCAGGGACAACGAACCCCGTGACAAAATGGCCGGCCCCCTTTATACCCCTCCCCGGCATGCGTAGCGGTTTCCCCGCCCCACCACACGGCTGCCGAAGTAGGACAAAAAGGGATTCGACCCAGCAATGATTCGTCCGTCGGCCCAAAGTGACAGCGCCACCCGGTGGACCGCCGGAGATACACCACTTGTGTCACCGCAAAAATTCAAAATTACTGGCGGGAAAGTAAACACCCGCTACACTAACAATTAGTGTATCTGGGTCATACTACCACCCAGACACTCCCCCTAAATGTTAAACCCCGCTACACACACCCCCCGGCAGATAGACACTGGTCCCCAGTGTCTGGAACGAGCCATGCTCCAAAGGGAGCCAACATAGACCCAATCCAGAGACTTGCTTCACAAAAACATCATCAAAAATAATTTGAAAACAACTTGGGAGTTGCGCCTGAACCCAACAGGGAAAAGGAAGGGTGAACATGAGAGAAACACTTATTGCAATTACACACTACATTACATTCAAATGGCATTCTCCCCTCCCACTTTACTAACTAAGACCCGCCCATTCTCAGCAGTCTTGACCGATGTTCTCCTGCAGAGGGAAGAGAAAAGAAGGAAACAACACACAATTCCTAACACATATGTGAGTGTTGGAGTGAAACAGATCTCTCCAAAAAGAAACCTCTTTCCTTCCAAGAAGTGTGCAATGCAATGTGATGAACGTTGCACAACACTGCCACTTGGTGACAGTGCTGCGGTAAAAGCACTTGTGAAATCCAGATTCTTCTCTGTACTGTGGCCCTGACTACACCCCAAAGTCCTGATCATCTTTGCGGTGGGAGGCAGAGGGAGATCAACATAAAACACAACTGCTCCAATGCCTCCAGAGAGTAAAACACCCCTAGACAGGGTACAGTTCCAGAGTACCGGAATGTTCGGCAATAGAAAACAAACAGGAGTCTTTCCTCCCACAGGCAAAACCCTGGATGTGGCAGCACAAGAGGTTTTAAATATCGATCAAAGGTCTCCATATGATACTCCACATCTTCCCCGTCTTTCCGGCAGATAACGACCCGGTCAGCATGGATATGCCGACCCAACATCCACTCTGCCTTGCAGTCCTTAAACCGCTTTGAAGCTGTGGGTGAACATGCAGGGTAGCGACGGGCATGAGGCACCTTTATGTGTGTCCATACAAAGTCATTGTACCACCTCTTCCGGCAGGCCTCCACATCGTACAACAACTCTTTGGACAAATACGGGTACTCCCACCCGTATTCACTGGCAACTTTTTGGCAGAAAAGTCTCTGTAGCCTGGACAAGGGTGGCATCGTGGAGCGGTATCCCTCTCCAGGCAGAACAATCGACTCTGGGTGCCGAGGTGCCTTGACCACCTCCAAACTGGGCGTAGGTGCCCGCAGCGGCACTCTCTTCACCTGAGCAGACGGCGCAGGTAACTCTGGGGGCGGAAGGGCATGCGGGGGACCGGATCCCTCCTCAGGCACCGAGGCCTCCACCCGGGGTGTACTATCCCCTGTAGATATGGGTGAGTCCCTAGGTGCACGGGACGAGACCAGGGGTACTTTGTCCCAACCCTTCCGTTCAAATAGTTCATCTATTTGTCCATCATCTCCTGCATCGGAGACCGACTATAGGTCGGAGGTGTCATATTCTTCTGTGGGTAGGTAATTCCCTGTAGATGTGGAATCACCCCCTCCCACGGGCTCCGATAACTGCGGATCCCCGTTCCCTGGCTTACCTCGGCCGATACTTGAACATAGAGGTCCGGGAATTTTCCCACTGGATCCATCCGGGCCAGGCAAGCACAGGGGTTGTCCTCCATCTTGGCCTCTGGAAGCTTTTGTGAAACCGACCTTCCTTTTGGGCGCTGGGAGTAGTGAATCTGTGGTGACCGAAGCAGCATCTTCGGCTTTAAAATCCTCCGTCCATTTGTTCGCGACTTCCACGGAAGTCTCTGCAGTGCGCGGGGGAATGGCTGTGCAAGCTCTGACTTCTCCTTGTAGAGTGGTGGCACCTGTTAGGCAGTTGAGGTGGAAGGCTCTCGGCCTTTCTATTGGTTGCTCCCCTTCAAAAATGAACTCGCCACAGGCCTCGCAGCGACCGAAGGGCTTTAGCTGTACCACCAGTCCCGAACAGCCGGGACAAATCATACCCATGGCTTCAACGTCCTTGCATGTGTACAGGGCGAATCATCCCCGGGGCTTGAGCCGAATACCCGTATCCATAGCCGAGACAGCAACGGGGGTTGCCCTTGTAGTAGATGCGGTGGGGACCCATGATGCGGTAGAAAGCATGCTGACCTTTGACTTATCCATCCACACATGGCCAGACTCCTCCCCTTTGGTGCAACACTTTGCGGGCCTTTTCCTTGTCACGCCCACGAACTGAGCAGGGAGGGTTGCCTCGTGGCGCGCCGGCCAACATGGCCCACCTCCTCTGAACTTTTCTGGGGGGTAAAAGTCAAGTTCTGACAGTTTCAGCTCCATTGACACGGAACACAAATCCCGGACCCAGAGCCCCCACGTGTAGCGGTCCCACCCGCTCTCTCCCTTCTTCTTCTCGGCTGGTTTACTCGTCTAGGGGAACCAGGGGTAGGGCTGAGATGCTGCCACCAGCTCGCCCCTCTTATGTGTGTAGAGGGTTGAGCTACGATCTTTAAGTTCGGGTCTGTGTCCCTGTCCAGAGATTCCACTTCAAAAATGACCAGTAGATAGGTGAATGTAGAACACTTTGCTCCCAGAAAAGTAAGCCCACACCAGGTGACAGTACAACATCTATATTTATTTCCGCAGAGATAAATATGCCTCTTTGCAAGCAGACAGGTTGATACAAACACAAACTTGGTGGGGTGAGGGTTCAGGCACAATCCTTTCGGATCAGAGAAGCAGTTAGGAGTTCACAACAACTTTTGGCGCACGGTCGCTGCCACTGACCGTGAGGTTGGTCCCTGCCACAGACCTGGTGAATGATGAGGTCTCTGCCACAGACCTTAGAATAGGCCTCTGCCACCGACCTGATGTAGCTGGGTCTCTGCAAAGACCATAGAACATGAACTACCTTCTAATGATGACCCCTGTCAGGTAGATGATCCATCCCGGACGAGCCCCCACGTATAGCGATACCCCCAGTTAAGAGGGCTGCCTTGATTGTTTCGGGCCCTGTAGTGTACCGCTGTCAACCCCTGGCAATCGGCTCTAACCTCTCGTGGCACAGTTAGTAAAGGGGATGATAAAATTGCAATCACTCTAATATTCTCTATGACACAATTCCACAGTAAGGCACACAGTAATGGTATAGACCAGTAAATGACACTGACAACCAATATACTTAACTCTATTATTTTACTGTTGGTAAAGGTTAAAATTATAAAACAGTATGCAATGTCACATGCAGAGCCCTGCAATATGAGTATAGTTATTAAAACATTTAACGTTCAGCAATATGATAGACAGTTTAACAGACCCCGCTGCAGCTATCCTCCCTCGTGAGCAAAATGGTGCCCAGCAATGTCCTATACTACCCAGTCAGGCCTGACTATGATTTGGGTATAGTTCTGTGGAAGAAATCTTCGCTAGCAAAACACAGTGGTGCACTTTCAGGAACAATTGTAATCCAACAAAGAAATGATGATCAGTAACTTTGTAATGCCAGGGAGACTAGTAACTCAGTGTAGCAGATAGTCTCCCCAGAGTGTAACTGCAATCACTGTGATGGCCCTGAATAAAGTTAATGGGCCTAAAGATATTGTAATGTAGCTCAGAGCAGGTGCTCTCTCACCCAACCGGACTAGTCCTTGTCCGTTACTTCCGTTACTGTGACTCGCTTCACAGTGTCCACGACACCTGGGTCTTCGGTCCTCCTGATGACAGCACTCAGCAACAGGATCAGACGCTCCGCAGGCTCCTCAGTGGGGCGGAAGGCTCTTTGGAAAAGCACAAGGCCCAGGCTTCAGGCCTTGTACACACAGCAGGTCAGCATAGGGATCCTCTTGCTGGGAGGGCGGTGTCCAAAGAGAAAGAAACTGGGGCCCGCCTCCCTCTTATAAAGTCCACCCCAGCAGTCTTTGCACGGGGCAATGCACCCTGGGTGCCTCAAGGTGTACTGGGTACTGTAGTCTCTTGAGGTTTAAAGGGCAATACCCCTCTACATATATATATATATATATATATACTCATGCAATGTGCCCCGCTCTCACGTAATGTTCCCCGCTCCTATCTAATGTGCCCCGCTGTCATGTAATGTACTCCACTCCAATGTAATGTACTCCACTCCCATGTAATATGCCCCACTCCAATGTAATAGGCCCTGCTCCCATGTAATGGGCCCTGCTCTTATGTAATATGGGCCTTTAAAGTAGTATTAAACTCTTTTTTTATTTTATTTCAAGGACCCCCCATGTGGTTTATGCCATAATGTGCTAGTATGCACCACATATTAGCAAGTTATGACTGACTTACCTGTCATTACGACGACATCACTCCTGCACATGTGCATGGGAATCACATTGTCATGGCAGAGATTGGGTGCTGCAAATGTGCGCTTAGCTGCGCATGCGTGGCTCAATGTACATGACAGCTGACAGACAGGGGAAAGCATTTACGACAGATGAAACAGATAAAAACCCTGTCTGTCAGTCAATAGAAAAAAAAAAGGTTTAACACCACTTTAATATTAAGGAAAAGCCCAGCACAATATAAAATTCTTGATTATTTCTATGAGAAGCTTATGGTGAAAGCTTGTATAAATGGCTTGCTGTTTGTGTTTCAGAGATGGTTAAATACACAGCAGTATAGATGTCAGACCGAGTTAGAGGCAGAGAGAAATAAAACACAGATAGCAAATTGTTTGGAGGAGAATTTAATTTACTTGGTGGCACTTTATTATGCTGACAAAAATCATTCCCGCTCGTATTTACTGGTAGCCAAATCTCACCTTACCTGCCGGATCTAATGGAAATTCACAGGAATATATACTACAGTGCAATATGCCTGATCCTTCGAAAATCTGCAGGCCCTGATGCATGAGTTATGTACGAGACATCTTTTCTAATTCGACCCCCCCAGCCACATGAGCTTTACAAAGTATATAACCCAATTCACAGCAGCCCCTAATGTCTCTGTGACACACTAGAGAAAATCTTGGAGGAGGCTAATTAACCTACCAGAATGTTTTTCGCATTTTGGTTGGAAACCAGAGCTACTGGAGGAAGCCCACGAGACTTAACAGAATTGTGTAGACAGATTTATCTGCATTTGGCTGTTTTTAAACTTACATATTATATAATTTGTTTATAATTTACAGTATATAAAAATCTTTGTTTTACAAAAAAAAACAAAAAAAAACATTTAATACAGGATAAACGAATGGCATTTTGCAGAGTATTCTGGGTTTTCTAAAGAAGAAGCAAGGCAATAGTTTCTCCATTTGAGACTGTCTCCAATTGAAGCTTCATACACAGTGGGAATGGAGGGTTAATGAGTCAATGAGTCAAAAAGTGTTTTTTGATAAACAGGCAAGATTAGCCTGACAAACACATGAAAATTAGCGAAGAGCTGCCATCAGTGGCGATGCGTCCATAAAGGGTGCAGGAGTGCCTGCCACCCCCCCATCTCCTGTTACCGCTCTAATTACATAGTTACATAGTTAAATATAGTTACATAGTTAGTCAGGTTGAAAAAAGACACAAGTCCATCCAGTTCAACCAAAAAAAAAAAAATAATAATAATATCATACAATCCCATATACCTAATTCTATACCCATAGTTGATCCAGAGGAAGGCGAAAAACCCCAGCAGAGCACGATCCAATTTGCTACAGCAGGGGAAAAAATTCCTTCCTGATTCCCAGAGAGGCAATCGGATTTACCCTGGATCAACTTTACCTATAAATGTTAGTACTCAGTTATATTATGTACATTTATGAAAAAATACAGGCCTTTCTTAAAGCAATCTACTGAGCTGGCCAGAACCACCTCTGCAGGGCGTCTATTCCACATTTTCACAGCTCTTACTGTGAAGAAACCTTTCCGTATTTGGAGGTGAAATCTCTTTTCCTCTAGACGTAAAGAGTACCCCCTTGTCCTCTGTGTTGACCGTAAAGTGAATAACTCAACACCAAGTTCACTATATGGACCCCTTATATATTTGTACATGTTGATCATATCCCCCCTTAATCTCCTCTTCTCAAGAGTGAATAAATTCAGTTCCTCTAATCTCTCCTCATGGCTGAGCTCCTCCATGCCTCTTATCAGTTTGGTTGCCCTTTTCTGCACTTTCTCCAGTTCCCCAATATCCTTTTTGAGAACTGGGGCCCAAAACTGAACTGCATATTCCAGATGAGGTCTTACTAATGATTTGTACAGGGGCAAAATGATATCTCTCTCTCTGAAGTCCATACCTCTCTTAATACAACAAAGGACTTTGCTCGCTTACCATAGATAGATTCATGCATTGCATGAATCTATCTATGGTCGCAGCTGACACCGTCATTCAGTTGCCCGGCCCCTTTTCGAGCGCCGGACGCTTGAATTACGGCGGGGGGGGGTGTTTTTTGGAAGCACCTTAATAGAGCAATTGGCTCTAATAGGCATCCAAAAATGTGAATAGCGGGTGCAACGCTGTACGTTCGCTATTCACTCAGCTGTGTGTTAGCAAAGGGAAGGAATTCCGCTTTGGTAACACTGACCCGCCTCTCAGCCAATCAGGTGCACTGGGTCTGTGTTACCTGTCACCTGATTGGCTGAAAGGACAGGCGCTGTGATTGGAGGCCTAGGCGTCCAATCACAGAAGAGGACGAGCGGCCGGGAAGAGAAGAGAAGAAGGAATGGAGAACACGCTCGCCACCTACCGCCGTCACCCACTGCCCACCTGAGACAAGGTAAGGGCCGGGCAGACGGCTGGCGGGGGGCACAGTGGCAACACTCGGGGCACAGTGGATATATATTTATTGGCCATAGGTGGACACAATACAATCTGTTGGGAGAGGTGATTGCTGTCCTCGGTATATGGCAGATGGCAGCAGAGGGGAGTCCTATGTATGTGATATCTCCATCCTGACCTTCTATCAGATAATAAACATTTAGTAAATCGTTCTCCACTCGCAACACTCAGGGCACAGTGGCAGCACTCAGGGCACAGTGGCAGCGTTTGATGGGCACAGTGGCAGCATTTGCGGCACAGTGGCAGCGTTTGATGGCACAGTGGCAGCGTTTGATGGCACAGTGGCAGCATTTGATGGTACAGTGGCAGAATTTGATGGCACAGTGGCTGCGTTTGATGGGCGCAGTGGCAACATTGGCCACAGTGGCAGCATTTGCAGCACAGTGGCAGCGTTTGATGGCACAGTGGCAGCGTTTGATGGCACAGTGGCTGCGTTTGATGGGCACAGTGGCTGCATTTGATGGCACAGTGGCTGCGTTTGATGGGCACAGTGGCTGTGTTTGATGGCACAGTGATAGCGTTTGATGGGCACAGTGGCTGCGTTTGATGGCACAGTGGTTGCATTTGATTGCACAGTGGCTGTGTTTGATGGCACAGTGGCTGCGTTTGGTACAGTGGCTGCGTTTGATGGGCACAGTGAGGCTGCAAAAATTTTGAGCACCAGCCGCCACTGGCTGCCATTACTGGCTGGATAAAGTAAATATGCAAAGTTCAAACTGATCTGTTCAAATTTATTGACTAAACAGTTACATGATGATTGTTGCCCATCAAGTTTCATGTCTAGTAGATGAACCCCTTCACTGGTCATGTAAAAGTCAATTGTATACATTGCGGGGTTTTTGGGGACGATACCATTTTTTTTATTTTTTCTCTTTTCTCCTCTACCTTTTCTTTTTTTTCTCCCACAATATTTTAATTGAAAAGATGAGCCAAACCCTTTATGTAACCGTCACATAAATCGCATTAAAAAAAACAAAAATCAGAAAGTCGTTCCAAAGACAAAGTCCCAAGGAAATGGTTTGCTCCATAGCAGGGATGATACAAATTCACACCAAGAATATGTACATTTTTAGAAAAAGTATATTGTAGAAAATTGTAAGCTGAAACCAAAATAATAGTAGGAGCAGCACCAGGTATCCATCTGTGTTCAAAACACAGGGCCAAAAGCCAAGCCAAAACTCCATGGGGCTACTAGGGGGGCCATATTGTATGAGAGGCCAAATTTAGGCCTGCATAGGAGCAGAGTAGATAGTGTATGAACAAAATTAACGCAGCACCATTTACAACATATCACATTATGTTTGGTTTTGAATTCACCCCTCGGTGTTTGCAGCAGTTACACTATTTATCTATTTTCATTTCCTCTATAATGGTAGCATGGGAGTACCCTCTTTCTATCTATGTGAACAAAATTACATTTCAAGGGAATTGACAAATTACATGGCGGTTTGGGTAAAAAAAAAAATGTGAAAAGCGCCAAGGAGGGCACCAGAGAGAAAAAAGAAGGAGGAAATGATTAAATAAGAAGGGAAACAAAAGAGGAGATGGTCGGTAGAGAGAGAAAAGGATCCTTTCCCGGCTGGTCCATGGCCAGCTTTGGAAAGCCCAAGTAGCGCCTTATATACATTGCAATGATTTAGCAAATATCATTACCAAATCTCATCCTATTCTGTTATACAGTTATGACCCTGCATTTCTGTCAGATAATACACGACTTGACCTAGAAAATTATTGCAATTACAAATGTTTAGGCATTCTGATGTTTCTTTCTTTTTTTTTTGTATTGGTATGACACAAAAAAGTGGAGAAACAAAAAGCCAAATCTGACACATTCCATGCAAATCTCCAAAAATGGATTGGACAAAATTATTGGCATCCTCAATTTAATAATGGATAGCACACCCCTTGGAAAAAATAACTGAAATCAATTGCTTCCTGTAGCCATCAATGAGTTTCTTACACCTCTCTACTGAAATTTTGGACCACTCATCTTTTGCCAACTGCTCCAGGTCTCTCAGATTGGAAGGGCTCCTTTTCCCAACTGCTGTTTTGAGATCTCTCCACAGGTGCTCTATGGGATTTAGATCTGGACTCATTGTTGGCCAGTTCATTACCCTCCAGCGCTTTGTTTTAAACCATTTCTGGGTGCTTTTTGACATGTGATTTGGGTCATTGTCCTGCTGTAAAACCCATGTAGTCTTCAGACTTCATAATTCCATGCACATGGTCAAAACATCCAGTGCTTGAAGCAGCAATGCAACCCCAAAACATCAGTGAACCTTCATCATGTTTGACTGTAGGGACTGTATTCTTTTCTTTAAAGGCCTTGTTTCTTTTTCTGAAAACATTAAAATGATGGGCTTTACCAAAAAACTGTAATTTTGTTTTTGTCCACAGCACATTCTCCCAAAAGGCTTCCTCAGGTAAGTTTTGGCAAACTCCAATTTGGCTATTTTTTTTTGGCGTTAAGATCACTGGAGATGGACTTGTAACCTAGAGATTGTCCATGCTTTTCCACAATTTTTTTTTTTTCTCAAATCCTCAGACAATTCTTTGATGCTCTTTCTCTTCTCCGTGCTCCGTGTGGCACATAGAGACACACAACAGAAAGGTTGAGTAAATTTTTCACCATTTTAACTGGTTGCCGGTGTGATTTCCATATTGTCAGCACCTTTTTGTTGATACAGGTGAGTTTAATTACAAATTACAGGAGCATCACAAACTTGGAATGCTATTTTTTTTACAATTTTGAGAAGGTGCCAATAATTTTTTCCAGTCCATTTTCTGAGTTTTGTGTTGAATGTGTCAGATTTGGCATTTTTTTTCTCCATTTTTTTTTTGTCATACCAATACAAACAAAAGATCTAAAAAAAAAACAATGCCTAAACATTTGAAATTGCAACAATTGTCTGGGTGAAGTGGTGCATTATCTGACAGAAATGCAGGGAGACAATATTTTTGGTCATGACTGTATATCAGGGGTGTCAAACTCAATATCATTGTGGGCCACATCAGCATTATGGTTGCCCTCAAAAGGCCAGTTGTATCCTTCAGTCCATATAAATGTATCTATTCTTTATCATAAAAAATAATTGCCTCTGCATTTGATTATTATTAGTTTTAGTAATAACTTAAGCTGTGGAGGGCAGGTGCACACAGGCACAGAGCCCACTCACACTTCTGTAGCAGATGATGCAAGTCTTAAAAGTAGGGTCGCACACCGCTGGTATCATCCACAAGAAACTTTATTGGAGACTTCTCAGACAGAACGTGATATACCCTGTTGTTATGTGTCCAAAAAAGTTTGTGGATGGTACCAGCAATGTGTGACTCTCCTTTTCAACTGCCATATAATTGTATCATTCCCATAGTAATTATAAGCAGATGTTCAGAGCACTCCACCCCCCCCCCCACTTTCATCAGGAGTTAAGAGTCCCCCGCCCTTTCTTACATCACAGTGTGCCCCTTTACCTTGTGCTGCTGGAGGCAGAGCTGGGAAGCAGAAAGTGCAGGGTAGGGCTGGAGTCAGTTGCTGTACTCTGCGGAATGCTGAGTCCAGAGGAGGCAGAGATGAGGGGGTGGTGCGGCTGCACAGAGAAGCACAGGATCTGTAGTTGGAGTTCTGTCCTCCTCCCTGTTGTTGACTGTAGATGGGGTGGGGAGGCAGAAACAAGCCTCTTTGCAGCTACACGTAGAAGTGAAGGATCTGCTGGAGAAGTTCTGTCCTCCTGACTGCTGAGACAAGGTGGGGAGCGGAGATGAGGGGGATGCCACAGCTGCAGAAGAGGGGAGAGGGTCACATGAAATGGCCTGGTGGGGTGGATTTACCTGCGTGCCTTGTGTTTGACACAAGTGCTGTGGATACTGAAACAGACCCTTACACTAGATTTAGTGTCAAACAGACTGCTAAGTGGGAGCTTCTGTCAAATGAACAGTCATAGTGTTGAAAAGAGAAAAACACTGATATGATTTAATAAATGATTAGAGGATTTTCACGCAATAAATTGTGTAAGGATTTACCTTCATTTTCTAAACGTGAATAGATGTTTGCTATTAAATTATTTAATCGGAACATAATTGGATAATCTAATTGGATATTCACACAATTTATTTTGTGAAGATTCTCAGCTTCTTTACTAAATCAGCTTATTCAACCCAGCATCCCTATAGATGTGTGGTCGGGAACCTTGACCAGTATATCAACAAAATAACAGGCACACTACAGACGTCTGTAGGGTTTGTAATCAGTGTACTGTACAGAATGCCCCCCCCCCCCCCCCAGTGTGGTCTTGGCTGTAAGGAAGCAACAAATATTTTTGGGTCGTTTGGGAAATCATAGCTAAAGATAAATGAAGATTTGATTTTTAAAGCATTAAATTACAAAATGATTTCTCTAGCAATTATACAGTACTTGGTATACATTTGTTTAGTGAAAAAAGAGTGTTCTTTTAAATATATACCTATAAATCTTATTAGTTGGATGATATTACAGGTTTTAGAGTGCCTTGAAACCATGGCTATCATTTAAACTGAATATTTATTGGTTATTTTTAATTCTGAGATTATTGTATGCTGCATACTCATTTAGTTGTCATAAAATAGAATTGTCTTTCTTTCCTTTTTAATAAAATAAAATGACAGCCTGCACAACTCTGTTGCAGCAATTCTTCTCATAAATATTGGAAAATTGCAAATATATACATCAAAAAGATGATTTCGGGAGGCATTTGAGTTTTACAATCATAATTAAGCTTGATATATTCTTGGGGTATGATTCCCCTTTAATGAATCACTCGTTTCCCAAGAGTAAGTATGCTAATTAGTGAAGCTGTTTATTTTCAATAAGTGAGTCAACCATCTAATTAGCGTATCTGTATTATATTACAGTTTATAGCTGAATACCTTGCTGAGTTTATATATTGCTTCATTAGGCGATACAGAGATCATATCTGCTCCATCACTAAAAACGCGCTACAGTAGATTTAGAATTTAAATAAGGATATAACATCTTTATTTATAATGCTAATGTTTAAAACATAAACGTCAGTAAAAATAGCAGTTATAGGGTAAATAACTAGCTAAAACTAGAACTTCCATCGTAATATTTGTCTGAAATATAGCACTATGGTTTTATGTTATTACTGTATGTGACCTTTTCACATCAATGTCTGTCCTAAACAGAACGACATAGAGTTTACGGCAATCATTAAAAAACTGCAAGATTATCATCACCAGGAACTGGAAATACACTGAGCAATGAATTGTATATTTGCTATGAAGAACTGTCAAAAAGTTTCACAATTTAACTGTTTCCAATCTGGGTCCATTCTGACATTTCTGTCATACATGTAAAAATCTGCAATATATAAATAAATATTAGATTTTACATTTACTTTGTGTGTATGCTCAACTATTTACTCCCTGGTTGTCACAAAGCCCCGTGCTCCTCGCCATTTTCTCATTTCCCTTGTGGATCATGTTGTATATCAATTGGGGCTGACACCCGCCATTGGCAAATCTTTGGCTGTATGTAGGACATTCATATATTAGCATAGATCTGGAAAACCTGGAAGATCATGACTATTGTGGCTTTCACTGTAGTTGCTCTGACTATTGCAGCTTAACCAAGGTATGAAATATGCATATTTACCATATATACTCGAGTATAAGCCGAGTTTTTCAGCACATTTTTTTGTGCTGAAAATGCCCCCCTCGGCTTATATTCGAGTCTGTGCCCGACTTCAAATTTGTGTGCCTGTTCCTGGCCAAACTTGGCACACATGTAGCCCAACTCTTCCTCTACAAGTGTGCAAAGTTTGGTGTCCGGGGGACCTACGACCGGGGAGCACCGATTTTTGAAAGCCGGTGATTTCTCTGGTGATTTTGGGGACCCGGTACCGGCCGGCCCTAGGTCCCCTGGACCCCAAACTTGGCACACATGTAGCTCCACTCTTCATCTATAAGTGCGCAATGATTGATGTTCAGGGGACCTACAGTCGGGGAGCACCGATTTTTCAAACTCGGGCACCCCTTCCATAGACTCCCATGTTAAAAGTCAGTCTAGTCACACAGCGCCGGAGTTTAGGTAGGAAGATTGGGCACAGTGAGGCATGGGCACAGTGACAGTGAGGCATGAGCACAGTGAGGCATGGGCACAGTGAGGCATGGACACAGTGAGGCACAGTGAGGCACAGTGAGGCATGCAGATGGACACCCTAGGCTTATACTCGAGTCAATACGTTTTCCCATTATTTTGTGGTAAAATTAGGTGCCTCGGCTTATATTCGGGTCGGCTTATACTCGAGTATATACGGTACATTGTTCCAAGATGGATCAATGAATGTATGCAAAAAAGATCATACCTGGAGTTCACCTTTAAAGTATATCTCTAGCAAACCTTTTTTTAAATTAAATTTTCTGATCGAGTGGGGAAGGGTTAGACCCTCTGTTAAGTTTTTAATGCTGTCTGTGTCCCCATTAGGGAGATTTACTCCTCTGTTTGTACTGGTTGCCATTGTTATCGAGAAAGAAAAGGAAAAGAAAAAGGAGGGTACATTAACAATGTTAGAGTTGTTCCCAAAACAAGAATCGACAGGAAAATCATTCAATCAGGACACCTGTACTGGGGACAGCTGTCTAAGGGAGAAATTCCCCACACTTTCAATTACTTTCTCTTACTTCCTGTTGCATCTCTGCAATGGGAATTGAAGGAAAATCCCCCAAAGGTACACAGACGGAATACAAAATAACATAGCTGGGGTTTTAATCCTTCTCTATCATATCCAAAACCAAAAAGAACGTTTTGGCTTTACATATACTTTAAAGGACGATGAACGGACATACAATAATTAATTGGATATAGCATTAATGTCTAATATGAATCATATACTGTATAGCAGTTCGGTTCAGAATAGTCTTTATTTTCATATTGCATTATAAAAATCGTGCCCGTCTGAGCACACAAATTTACTGTAACTTGTAAATGTACCTGGTAATGAATAGATATAATCTCTAATGGTGCCCACAGGCAGGAGATGATCATTAACAGACCCAGCTTATTATGTTCAGGTCGGGAAACAGTTTTATGCCTATAGGTAGTATACAGCCTCTGCTGACACCTCTGGCTGATCATGGAGATAAAATTGATCATCCAAATTGGATTTTCACTACTACGCTCTGTGCAGGAAGGGAGGGGGGGGGGTGCATAAACAAGAATTCTTATCCAAACCAAACATTCATGTTTATGTTGTAACTGTGATCATAAGTAATGGAATTTAAGAAAGGAGTAAATGACTTTCTTGACCCTGAAAATATACAAAGTTATAATTACTAAAGGCAAACAAAACAAAATTTTGATCCAGGGAATTGAGCCAGCTGCTGTTGATGGTCAGGAAGGAATTTGTTTTCCTCCTGTGTGTCAAAATTGGCAACCGTTGGACCTCTGGACCAAAGCTGTAGTAGTAGAAGGTTGAGCAGGATGGATGTCAGTTGTTTCCTAACTTTTTAAAGTGTATGCAAAGCCAAAACTTTTTTCTATAAATTTTTTATATATTTGGAAATGGTTACAACCTGTTTTTTTTTTGTCGGTGTTCCATTTGGGAGATTTCAAGTGTGCCGGTCAGCATAATGTACCATGCCAAAAAGCCTATACAGTGCAGATGTCAAAGTGCAGTGGTCAGGGTTATCATGTAATGCACAGCACAGCTTGAGGTCAGAAGTAGGTGACCCCTTAAGTTGGTGGTGAGCACTGCTTTAGGGTTGTAAACCTTCGTGTTTTTTCACCTTAATGCATCCTATGCATTAAGGTGAAAAAACACCTTGCAGTGTCTGGCCCCTCAGCCCCCCATTTACTTACCTGAGCCCCGAATTTCCGTGGGCGCGATTCCACGTCGCTCTCTCTGCGGCTTCTCGGCTCTTCATTGGATAGATTGATAGCAGCGCAGCCATTGGCTCCCGCTGCTGTCAATCAAATCCAATGACGCGGGTGTCGGGGGGGCGGGGCCGAGTCTAACACTTGGCGGCTGTGGACGCCTAGTGTATGACACAGGAGCGCACCCGCTAGGTAACCCCCTCGGGAGAGAGCTTCCCAGAGGGGGTTATCTATTGCAGGGAGGAGCCACGATAGCCACCGTGGGACCGCAGAACAGGAGGATCGGGGCCACTCTGTGCAAAACGAACTGCACAGTGGAGGTAAGTATGACATGTTTGTTATTTAAAAAAAAAAACTGAACCTTTAGCCCCCTTTCACACTGGGGGGAGGTGCGCTGGCGGTATAGCGGCGCTATTATTATCGCCGCTATACCGTTGTTTTTATTGCGATATTCGGCCGCTAGCAGGGTGATTTTAACCCCCGCTAGCAGCCGAAAAAGGGTTAATACCGCCCGCAATGCGCCTCTGCATTACCGCATTACCTGTATTACCGCGGTTTCCCATTGCTTTCAATGGGCAGCAGCGGTAAAGGAGCGGTAAACACACCACTCCTTCACCGCTGCAAAGATTTTGGAGCGGTCCTGCTAGTGCACCGCTTTAGTGTGAAAGCCTTCGGGCTTTCACACTGAAGAATGCAGGGCACGATTTTTTCAGGCGGTATAGCAGCGCTATTTTTAGCGCTAAACCGCCTGGAAAATGTGTCAGTGTGAAAGGGGCCTTAGGCCCCTTTCACACTGGGGCGGGGAGGTGCGCTGGCGGTATAGCAGCGCTTTTTTTAGCACCGCTATACCATCGTTTTTGCCGCGATATTCGGCCGATAGCGGTGAGGTTTTAACCCCCGCTAGCGGCCGAAAAAGGGTTAATACCGCCCGCAATATGCCTCTGAGAGGCGCATTGCAGGCAGTATTACCGCGGTTTCCCATTGCTTTCAATGGGCAGGAGCGGTAAAGGAGCTCCTTCACCACTCAAAAGATGCAGCTTGCAGGAGATTTTTTTTCCTCCCGCCAGCGCATCGTCTCAGTGTGAAAGCCCTCGGGCTTTCACATTGAGAATGCTGGGGCAGGATTATTTAAGGTGTTATTTATGCGCTATTTTTAGCGCTAAAACGCCTGATATACGCATCAGTGTGAAAGGGGCCTAAGTGTCACTTTAAATGCTGATAGTCAGTGCCTCCTAATTCATTGGTATTCAGTGATCAGGGACAATTATATATTGGCGTTCAGTGGTGTTTGCCTCTTTATACATTGGACATTAGTGCCCTTTTTTATATTGGTGTTCAGTGATCAGGGATAGAGTTGAGCGGACACCTGGATGTTAGGGTTCGACAGGTTCGGCCGAACTTCGGAAAAAAGTTTGAGTTCGGGACCGAACTTGACCCGAACTTGACCCCGAACCCGAACCCCATTGAAGTCAATGGGGACCCGAACTTCTGAGGACTATTCGCGCTTGTTTCTCGTGCTTAGAACTGTCCCTGCACAAAGTGTCATTTCTGAAGGAAAAAAAGTCATTTAAAACTCACTCGCGGCTATAATGAAAAAAAAAAAAGCGCGGGGGTTCCCCCAAATTCAATTAGCAGGCCCTTCAGGTCTGGTATGGATATTAAGGGGAACCCTGGCGCAAATTTAAAAAAAACTACACCCCAAATAAAATAAAAAAATGGTGTGGAGTACCCCCAAAAATCCAGACCAGACCCTTTATCCGAGCAACCTGGCAGGCCACAAGAAAAGAGGGGGGACGAGAGAGTGCCCCCCCTCCTGAACCGTACCAGGCCACATGCCCTCAACATGGGGAGGATGTCCCCATGTTGATGGGGACAAGGGCCTCATCCCCACAACCCTTGCCCGGTGGTTGTGGGGGTCTGCGGGCAGGGGGCTTATCGGAATCTGGAAGACCCCTTTAACAAAGGGGACCCCCAGATCCCGCCCCCCCATGTGAATTGGTAATGGGGTACATTGTACCCCTACCATTTCACAAAGAAAGTGTAAAAAATTGTAAAAAAGAAACACAAAAAAATAAAAAAAACAATTCCAACGATGAAATCCAGTGTCCCGCGGCGATCCGATGTCCGGTGCTGTCCACACGAAATGTCATTGGCTGAGCCTGAGCTGACCTGATGGGGAACTTCCTCCGCAGTGTAATAAATGAATAGACCCGCCCCTTCTAAAGTTCCCCATCAGGTCCGCTCAGCCAATGACGTAGGTGTAAGGCTGAGGACCTGATGCGGAACGTGAGAAGGGGCGTGTCATCCTCCCCATGTTGAGGGCATGTGGCCTGGTACGGTTCAGGAGGGGGGGGCGCTCTCTTGTACCCCCCTCTTTTCCTGCGGCCTGCCAGGTTGCGTGCTGGGATAAAGGGTCTGGTCTGGATTTTTGGGGGTACTCCACGCCAATTTATTTTTTTTAATTTGGGGTGGAGTTCCCCTTAAAATCCATACCAGACCTGAAGGGCCTGGTAATTAAATTTGGGGGAACCCCCACGCTTTTTTTTATCAATGACTTTTCTATGTATTGCCGGGAGCCGACAATTCATTATAGCCGCTAGTGAGTTTTAAATGACCTTTTTTCCTTCAGAAATTACACTTTGTGCACGGACAGTTATAAGCAAGAGAAACAAGCGCTGCTTTACAGGCATAATATACACCCCCCCAGGTATGAAATTTAAAGGAATATTTCACTTTTATTGTTTCACTTTAAGCATTATTAAAATCACTGCCGTCCGTTTTTAAAACTTTTTTTGCATTGATACATGTCCCCTGGGGCAGGACCCGGGTCTCCAAACACTTTTTATGACAATAACTTGCATATAAGCCTTTAAAATGAGCACTTTAGATTTCTCCCATAGACTTTTCGAATTTGTCGCGAACACCCCAAATTGTTCGCTGTTCGGCGAACGGGCGAACAGGCAATGTTCGAGTCGAATATGAGTTCGACTCGAACTCGAAGCTCATCCCTAGTGGTGTTCAGTGATTTGTGCCCCTTTATACATTGATGTTCATTGTTCAGGTGTGTGTGCTTCCTTACACATTAGTGTTCAGTGTTGTGTGACCCCTTGTGTTAAGTTAGATGTGTTCCTTCACACACTGGTGTTTGTTCATCTCTGCCCTTCTTTCCTGATGGTCAACATGAGCTTCACTGGGTACTTACCTGAAAAAAAGCTGCAAAGGTTCCATGCTGCTGCTTCTGCTCTGTGACATAGGGCTAGAACTATGCAGATAGCATTGGACTAGATATCCCTCCACCTGGTACTGTTGGCATTTAACAGAACATATCACTCTGTCAGTAAGGGCTACAGTCTCTGTCAGTGAGATGTCGCTAGACCCATGACACTGGCTGGAGAGCCATGACACACAAATAGTAGGGGAGAATAAAGGAATAAAGGAGTAAGCAATGTCTTAGACCACTTTCACACTGAGGCGCTTTTCAGGCGCTTTCACGCTATAACAAGCGCCTGAAAAGCTTCCGAAAACGTATTTCCATTAGAATCAATTAATGCTTTCACACTGGGGCAGTGCGCTGACAGAGCGGTGAAAAAACACCCCTCTCCATTGAAATGAATTGAAAGCTCTTCAAAAGCGCCTGAAAAGCTCTTCAAACGCGCTCAGTGTTTTACTGGCAGTTTTCAAGCGCCTCAGTGTGAAAGAGGCCTAAAATTTGCATTGGGCCCACAGTTTATTTTTATGCCACTGCACAGAGCCCCCAATCTCTTGGAAGACAGCACATCTGCTTTATATAAGCGAAAGGATATTTCAGCTGGCACTACTCTAAGGCCTCTTTCACACTGAGGCGCTTGAAAAACTGCCAGTAAAACACTGAGCGATTTTGAAGAGCTTTTCAGATGCTTTTGAAGAGCTTTGAATTCATTTCAATGGAGAGGGTGTTTTTTCACCGCTCTGTCAGCGCACTGCCCCAGTGTGAAAGCATTCATTGATTTTAATGGAAATACGTTTTCGTAAGCTTTTCAGGCGCTTTTTTTAGCGTGAAAGCGCCTGAAAAGCACCTCTATGTGAAAGTGGTCTTAGTTAAAACTCTTGAAACATAGGAAAATGAGGACACTTAGCAGGCCACAATTCAGTGCTAGTAAAAGAAAAGGCAGCCTCAATTGAATGCCATAATAAAAGATTTGATTAATTGATTATTTTTAATGCTCATGCTGCTAGCATTAGTAAATAGGTAGGAAAGTAAATCATATTTACTTGTTTTTTTTTTTTTATTTTTTTTTTATTTCTTCATTTACTTCCTGGTTTCTTGCCTAGGAAAATGATGTCATACATCCTAGGAGGGGAAGAGGGGTTTTCTCACCTAAGCGCACACTCCTGCACGTATGCTTGAGCTACAGGCAGATAGATTCCAGGAAGTAAATACTACATGAATCATTTGCCCTTACTCAAGATAGCCACAGCCAGAAATGTTAGAGGGGTTGTTTTTCAAAGTGGTTTCTAATCAAAATAAAGCATGGAGACATGGATAGATTAAGCGGGGGGGGGGGGGGGGGGAGGGGGTTTGCTTTGAATATTACAAATGAATTAAACAGAGTTTTTAGTTTGTGGTGCTCAAATGCAGTGATGAATGGCCCAGTGCAAGACAGATCACCTGAACTCCGTTCTCTGTTGCCTTTCACTCATAATGAGCTTATTCGTAGAAACATGCAAACCTGCTGCATCTTATAAAAGTATAAACGCAACTAATGTGTTCTAAGGGCTCTTTCACACGGGGCGGATCAGTCATGATCCGCCCCGTGAACCTCCGCTTGCTCAGCGGGGATCGCTCAGTTGATCCCCGCTGAGCCGGCGGATGACTGGGCGGTTCCCGCACACTGTGCAGGGACCGCCCTGTCAGAGCGCCGCTCTCCCCTATGGGGAGATCGGATGAACACGGACAGTCTGTCCGTGTTCATCCGATCCGCTCCGCCGACGGAAGGAAAAATAGGGTTTTCCTCCGTCACACTTTGGCGGAGCGGATGTCAGCGGACATGTCACCGCTGACATCCGTGGCTCCATAGGGCTACATGGAGCGTCCGTCCAGGTCCGCCTAAAAAACTGACAGGCGGACCTGAACGGACCCTCCGTGTGAAAGGGGCCTAAAACTTGTACTTATTCATTCATTTAAAGTGGCTACTATGTTAAAGAACATCTAATGCTAAACATTTTGTATTGTAATGTGGTTACTGCATACAGTGACAGCATTCATCATGCTAATTCCTTTTTTATTTTACATGGCTTTATATACACTAGCAAAAGTGTGCCCATTCTAGACATGTGCAGAATATAAAAATTTGTTTAGTTTCGTTTTGGATAGATTAGTTATGTTACTAATTTAGTTTTGTTGATTCGTTTCAGAATTCGTTTAGATTTGTTTTGTTTAATTTAATTTTGTTTATTGATTTTCTAACGAATTCCAAATCAGAACAATTCGAATTCGGATAGGTCAAAAAATTATAGACCGATTCAAATTTTGTGTTAAGAATAGCTGGTTGTTAAGGAGCGGGCCAGGAAGCCGGTCACCACGTCCTTAGCAACTAATGACTTATCAGCTGTCAGCAGGCTTCCCCACTGACAGCTGAAATGTAAACAAAAGAATGGCGGCAATAAAAAATGCAGAAAAAAACAGCGTGGGGTCCCCCCTCAGTCCATACCAGACCCTTTGGGTCTGGTATGGATAATAAAGGGAACCCCACGCTGTTTTTTGTTTTTTTTGGCGTGGGGTTCCCTGAAGAAGGCTCCCACATCTGCCAGCTCCGCCATCGAACAGTTCTTAAATAGCTAAGGGGCAAGGCCACCCAATGATGTCATCGGGCAACCCCACCCCCTTGTGACATTATCGACTGGGGCATACTGGGTTGATGGCATAAAAAATGGGGCTGGGCCACCCCTTGATGTCGCTGCATGGCTCCACCCCTTAGCTATTGATGAACAGTTCAGATGACAGCCATGCCTGAAAGCAGGACATGATGAAAAGTTTGTTTAGGACAGAACCAAACGGATTCTGAGTGTTTTCTGCTACAGCACCATGCTGTGCCTACACACATGCTGTGAAAATAAACAGTTATCTGTTCAGGACAAAAAAAAAAGTGGCAGATAGCTAGGACTGCGTTCCAGGCTGTTTGGGTAACAGCTGGATGGCCTCTTCATCACCGCAGATCTTGTCTTCAGGTCTCTGACACAGAGACAGATGCAACATTATTCTCAGGGACCCCTGCAATAGGACATTGCTGCAACATTCATCTAGAGATATTTTTATGGGGCAATGCCGACTGAAAACCAGTTACAATCATCCGCCAGTGGTGGAGCCAGAGGAGTAGCCTTATGGGGATCCAGGGCTGGGTGGCCGATAGAAATCTCAGTTGACTTTTCTTTAATTATTTTGTCACAAGCTATCCGGTAAAGGTGCACTCTCTCCATAAAGGTGGTGGCTTCACGATTGAAGTTCTTCTTATTGGTGATAGAGGCTTATCACTTGTTTAAGAACATTTAAACACACAAAATTAGAATTTTTCTTTTACACATTGGACTTTTTTATTTAGCATTTTTTACAGGATACCAATCTTTTAAGTTTGGTTTACATATGCTTCATATCACTTGTCATCATAGGTGTGTGCAGCCTATTGCATTAGGGTGTGCACCCCAAAGCCCAAACACACACTACCAATCACTCACGATGTTCATTCAGAAAGGGAAGGGGCCGGTAAATTACATATTTACTGGCCCCTTCTCCACTCCTAAAACATCCGAGCAGCAACAGCCGATAGGAGAGGAGGGAAGCTGGCAGGGCTGCGGGGAGGAAAAGATGGGAGCCAGGGCAGTAGGGGGAATCTGTGCTGCACAGGATGATTAGGGTGTGCCTAGGCACACCTGGCACACCCTGTGCGCATGCCTATGCTTTTCATCTTTATATAAGCATGACTCTTCTTTTTAATGTAATATATTCTTTTGTTTAGATTAATTTGTCAGCGGGGAAGCCCTCTGACAGCTGATGAGTCATCGGTTATTAAGAATACGGCGGCCGGCTTTCAGACCCGCTCCTTAACAAGCAGCTATTCTTTATACAGAATTCGAATTGCTCAATCATTTTTTGGCCGATCTAAATTCGAATTGTTCCGAAAATTTTGAATTCTTTAGAAAGGAATATACGTAATGAAATTAAATGAATTTCAGAAATTTGTTAGTATTTCATTCGAAGATTCGGATACATCAGTATCTCTGAATAATCAAAAATGTGTCTGATTTTATATTTTTGAGGTGAGCAGTATGTGCATGAGATGAGTATGGAGGGTATAACGACTGGAAGTATGTGAAGGAGAGAAACACATTGGATATGACAACAGGCACTGTGACCAGGAGAGGAATGCAGAGGGTATATGGATGGGCAGTGTGTGCGAGATATGCATGCAGAGGGTATGGTGGTGGGCAATGGGCAATGCATGCAGCAGAGCAGTGCGTAGAGTATGACTGTGGACAGTATGTGTAGGAGAGAATGTGTAAGGAAAGGGGCAAAATTCGGGGACCATCAGATTAAGGTTAGGTCCTCCAGCACTCATGCAATAGGTTTCCTTCTATATTTTTAAGGATTTTCCCCCACCTGTACATACAGACCAAGTGAGGGGTTGGGACAAACTATGACAAAGCAAGGGGTGCTTACAGTGGTAAATTGTTACATCAGATTCAGCTACCTGTTGTTTCATTGTCTAAGCCAACTGGCCACGCCCCCTGCGGCCGGCCCACAGACAGACAGCACCAGTATAAAAGACATGCCGCCAGCACAGCCCGGTATTGTTACCTGACTTCCTTGATCCAGCTTGCCTGCACTTACCTGCAAGGGTTGCTTCACTCCAGCTCCACTTCAACCTGAGTTTTCCTGCCTGCAAAAACGCAGGGAGGCTGGCCTTAGACGCCATCTTGGGACTATCACGTGACCCAGCTCAGCATTTTCGGTTGCCATAGCTACCTGTTGTTTCATTGTCTAAGCTAACTGGCCATGCCCCCTGCGGCCGGCCCACAGACAGACAGCACCAGTATAAAAGACATGCCGCCAGCACAGCCCAGTATTGTTACCTGACTTCCTTGATCCAGCTTGCCTGCACTTACCTGCAAGGGTTGCTTCACTCCAGCTCCACTTCAACCTGAGTTTCCCTGCCTGCAAAAACGCAGGGAGGCTGGCCTTAGACGCCATCTTGGGACTATCACGTGACCCAGCTCAGCATTTTCGGTTGCCATAGCTACCTGTTGTTTCATTGTCTAAACCAACTGGCCACGCCCCCTGCGGCCGGCCCACAGACAGACAGCACCAGTATAAAAGACATGCCGCCAGCACAGCCCAGTATTGTTACCTGACTTCCTTGATCCAGCTTGCCTGCACTTACCTGCAAGGGTTGCTTCACTCCAGCTCCACTTCAACCTGGGTTTCCCTGCCTGCAAAAACGCAGGGAGGCTGGCCTTAGACGCCATCTTGGGACTATCACGTGACCCAGCTCAGCATTTTCGGTTGCCATAGCTACCTGTTGTTTCATTGTCTAAGCCAACTGGCCACGCCCCCTGCGGCCGGCCCACAGACAGACAGCACCAGTATAAAAGACATGCCGCCAGCACAGCCCGTCCGGGCCCAGCGGACCAAGGTTTGCTTATTCCCACTGATTCAGTTACTGACTTAGAATCACTATCTTCGCGCATACAAATACCAAAATCCCAATACTCAACGGGTAACCGCCCCCCTTACTCTCAACAAGAATTATATCAGCTCAATCAGGGGACAGGTATCCTAAGTAAGGAAACACTAGAAGCATGCCAGGTTAACAGCATTAATCGAAATAGTACACCCATTAAGCCAATTGTCCCCCTTACCACCAGCAGAGTGGTTCCTCATTGCATTACTCAATTTATTAAAGGGGGCGTAATAAATGTCCGGTCCGCTGTCAAACATGCAAACGATATATATGATCTTTTGACAAATGAAGAATTTCAGTTTCTATCTCTTACTGAAACCTGGTTTGGCAAGGATTATAGCATCCACTTAGATGACCTCGTTCCACCAGGATATGACATACTTACAAAAAATAGACAGGGTAAACGGGGTGGAGGCATTGCACTGATTCACAATAACAATGTTACCTGTAGTGACTAGCTCTCTCTGAATATATTTACTTTGAACATCTTTCTGCACGTTGCCAAATTGATGCCACCACCTCTATCATCATTGCAACTATATATCGTCCGCCAGGATACCACACGGAATTCAACACTGAGATTATTCAATTTTGTTTAGAATTTAACACTTACACGTCAAACATTTTCCTGCAAGGCGACTGTAACCTATGGCTTGAGGACTTACAGGATCCTAAAATACAGGAGTTTTTACAAGATCTTGACGCCCTTGGCTTTGTTCAAAATGTCAACTCCTATACCCATGAGAAAAGGCACACACTAGATGCGGTCTTCTCCTCTAATATTACCATCTCTGACATCCAGAACATCGAACTTATATGGACAGATCATAAATTAATTTCATACCAACTCAGAGACTTTAGACCCCCAGCCCCAGACTTGGGTACTCCCATGCAGCAATCCAAGCCGTATCGTTCACTTAAAAACCTATGTCCACTCACCTTCATGGCAACATACTTGGCTCTTGAACCTATCACCCTAGACAGTGAAGATGATCTTTATACTGACTTTGAAATCCATCTTGACAGAGTCACTAAAGCCCTTGATGCATTTGAACTAAAAATCCATCATACACTTGCTAAGCTTGCCCCTCTCAAAACATCACACTTTCGCAAAAAGATTACCAAGGCTAAACCTTGGTACACTAGCAACGTAGCCCTAATTAAAACGAAACGCAGACAGCTTGAAAGAAAATGGCTTAAGACTAACACACATCAAGAAAAGCTCGCATACCGAATAATTTCTCGGGCGTATTTCAAAGCTATTAGCCACAGGAAAAAAGCATATTACGGTGAACAGATCAATAACGCCGGAAACCAGGATAAGAAACTTTTCAAAATCGTAAACAAAATGCTTAATCCACGTAGGTTAACCAAGACGATAATACCATCACAAGAATTCACCAATAAATTAAGGATCGCTTTCCAAGATAAAATTCATAAAACCCGGTTGGGCATTGCCAAGAACATTCACCTGATTGACCAACCTGGTCCACTACAAGAGGCTATCCAACCTAATCTGTCCAGCTTAAAAAACTTCACACCTACCACGCCGGAGTTACTACACAAAGTAATTCTTAAATTGAAGCCCACCATCTTTGCGGATGAATTTTGCCCTGCCTGGTTTTTCAAACTCCAGTCAAAGGCATTCCTTCCAGACCTATGTACAATCATTAACTTCAGTTTAAGGCTGGGAGTTATACCAGGGAAACTTAAACACTCATACGTTACGCCAATTCCAAAAAAAAACAGAGCTTCAAGACCCCAATAATCTAAGACCCATTTCTAGCATTCATTTTGTCGCAAAGATTATGGAAACCATCGTTCTTGAGCAACTTCAGGAATACTCTGAAGGGGAGGGCCTATTCCACGATGTCCAGTCTGGGTTCCGTCCGGGCAGGGGTATAGAGCTCTCCACGATGGCCATGAGGGAACAGCTGCTGAGGGTCAGAGACGCTGGGGAATCGGCGGCCTTAGTGCTATTGGAACTCTCCGCGGCTTTTGACACCATTGATCACGACATTCTGATCTCGCGCCTTCATTACCAGTTTGGAATTCGAGGTGCTGTCCTGTTATGGATCCAGTCTTTTCTACAAGATCGTACCCAACAGGTTAGGCTGGGACCTTTCAGGTCAGCCATAAGCCCAGTGCCCTGGGGAGTACCACAGGGCTCTGCCCTCTCTCCATACCTTTTCAATTGTTATATTCGCCCCCCACCCGATATGTTGCAGTTACATGGCCTTCAAGGCCAATTATATGCTGATGACATCCAAATCCTAGTCAACACTTCCAAAAATGATAGACATCCCCAGATCCTAGCAGAATGCATGACTCATATCCATTCCTGGATGAATAGAAACTGGTTGAGCCTCAATTGCTCCAAAACAGAAATACTCCAAGTGGGCGAACCTCTAGCCTTTCCCATTCTATCCCGATGACCATCTGACCTAGGTACCTGCCCAGAACCTAAAAGACAAGTCAAGAACCTTGGAATCATTTTTGATGCAAAGCTTACCTGGATTCCGCAAATTATGAACTGTATGAAAAATGCCTCATTCTATTTGCAAATTATTCAGAAGATCAGACATCTACTTTCATATCGACACCAAATCACACTTACTTTGGCTCTAGTACAATCCAGACTAGACTTTGCCAATGGTTTTTGCATTGGCCCTCCCCTTAAGTGGGTCAAAAAAATCCAAATTATACAGAATCAAGCAGCACGCACTATTACGGGTACACCATATAGACATCACATCACCCCCGTGCTGGCACAGCTACATTGGTTACCTATAGTGCATAGAGTACAATTTAAAATCTTGGTTCTGATGTTTATAGCATATTGGGGCCTGGGCCCACTCTATCTCATAGAAATGGCCCCCCATTACACACCAATTGGAGCATTGCGGTCAGGGCTTCAAAATAGGATTATCCAAGCACCCGCCCGACTCCAGTCCTTGGGAGGTCGACGAATGCAGACTATGGGCGCGGCCCTTTGGAACCAACTCCCCGACCATCTCCGGCTCCCAATGCCCCAAGCTCTTTTTAAAAGGCAATTAAAAACCCACCTTTTTAAAAACGCTTTTTCCTAACTACGGATGTAGACATCTAATTCTGTAATAATTAATGTCAACTTTGTTTTTCGACTCCCCTCGTGAGCCTTCCTTTTTTTTTTTTTCTTTTTCTCCCCTCCCTTTTTCTCAAATTGTTTTTTTCTTTCCCAAGGCTGATTGGTGAATTTATGGTACAGCGCGCTTAGTTGCAGTCCTCCAAGACAGTATTTGGCGCGATATAAATTTACATATCATCATCATCATCATCATCATTCACACAGTTATGCATATTTATGTGCTGTAGTGCCATTCATTCTGGATTGCTCCCTAGCGCATCGTTCCCAACACGTCTGCATTGCAGCACATCACAGCAGACAGTAAGGCATTACCGTGCAAGGTGATTTGTTGCGTTGCTAAAACTAGTGAATGCAATCTTTTTGTTTTTTTTTGGTGCATCAGTAAGTCCATTAAAATGAACAGGTTACCTTAACACAAAATGTGTGCTTTAATGCACCACAAGATGTAATTGAGCCCTCCATTGATTTAAATCTGAAAAAAATGTTGCTGAAGCTAATAGAAACACTCTTGGCCCGAATATTTTTGCAATAGTAGCCGTTCAAAAATGTCACATCCACATTGTTTATTTTATATTGGTCTTTTTGTGGTATTTCATGAAATTGCTACCTTCTAGCTAGATAAGAATATTCACAGCCATTTATAATTGTGTGGCCAGCCTATTCATTTCAAATCATATACTGTACATCTGAGGACCATGGTAGATTTAAGGCTTCTGCACTGCATACTCTTGTTCTAAACCTTACCCGTGGTTCATGTTTGAGCATTTAATAAAGAGTGAATGGAGACAATGTTCAGTGTTCACAGCAGATACATATTTTTACATGTTGCATGCTAGGTCTGTTTTAATATATAAATTAAAAATACAGAATTTTATTTATTTTTTTGCATTTCAACTCTTGAAATCATAAAAAGTGGTTAGTTATTGCCTTGGAATGAAAAACAAAAAGAGAATTTAACAGAGCACAAGTAATACAATTATTATAATAGATTTCCTATACTGCATCAAGTCTAGCGTTTCTGCATAATAAATCTTTTGCCTTATTTACAGAAGGACTCATTCATATGAATTGAAGGGAAGTGTCTCTGTTGCCCATAGCAGTATATGGTAGAACAACGCAGGATAATCTTTTTTCATTTTCTAATCAGCAGCACTAACAAATAACAGTTATCTGCCAGGAGCAGACACACCTCCAGTTTTTATAAAGTAATCTTTCTGGGCTGTAAATATGAAACGTAATAAAAACTGATAACTGGGTTTATCTATATCAAACAACTATACAAATGCCTTATGGACTAGTTTGATTTTGGAGGGTTTTCTTAGGTCATACTATTTTGGACTATGGGGAAAATAATTAAAGTTGAACTTCAGGCATCCCCCCTGCCCCCCACCACCATCACCCCTCTAACTAATTGTAGTAAGTTTTAGAAAACTACTATTCTAATGTAGCACCCCCCATGACCCCCAGAGGCATGTGAGGGATCTCATGTCTAAAAATGGGGGACATAAGAAACTGCATGTCAGTCACTTTAAGAAATAAAGATAGATTTATTCTGTAGTAAATGGTCAAAAATGTGGACAAATGAGCACAGGATTACAGATACTCAAAACACAGTTCCATACACAGACTCCAATCTCTAGAGTAGGGATGAGCTTCGTGTTCGAGTCGAACATACGTTCGACTCGAACATCGGCTGTTCGATCGTTCGACGAAGATCGAACGATTTGGGCCGTTCGCGCCAAATTCGAGTGACGCGAACGGCCCACAATGCACTACGCCATCGCAGTGTCATCCAGGCGCTGTGATTGGCCAAGCATGCACTGTGACCCCGCATGCTTGGCCAATCACAGCGCCGGCAGCGAGGAGAGCAATGATTGGCCACAGGCAGGATGCCTGTGGCCAATTATTGCTGAGGGTGTTTAGTACACGCCCCACACTATAAAAGGCCGCCAGCACGGCGGCCTAGTGTAGTGTGTTCCGGAGCAGGGAAAGAGCAGCATAGGCAGGGACAGTGACTTTTATTTCTTTCTTGCTTAACCTGGATTCCTTTAGTTTAGGGAAAGAGAAGGATAGGTAGGGAGAGTGTCAGTGTGTTTTGTGCTTGTGCTATAGTGTGCTTAAAAAAAACATTTTTTCTAGGGACAGAAAACTGTAGGTAGGGAGAGTGTCAGTTTCTTTCACTGTGCAAGTCCTTGTTTCTAGGGACTGGGAAGGACAGTGAGTGAATTCTCCTTGTGCTATAGTGTGCTTAAAAAAAACATTTTTTCTAGGGACAGAAAACTGTAGGTAGGGAGAGTGTCAGTTTCTTTCACTGTGCAAGTCCTTGTTTCTAGGGACTGGGAAGGACAGTGAGTGAATTCTCCTTGTGCTATAGTGTGCTTAAAAAAAACATTTTTTCTAGGGACAGAAAACTGTAGGTAGGGAGAGTGTCAGTTTCTTTCACTGTGCAAGTCCTTGTTTCTAGGGACTGGGAAGGACAGTGAGTGAATTCTCCTTGTGCTATAGTGTGCTTAAAAAAAACATTTTTTCTAGGGACAGAAAACTGTAGGTAGGGAGAGTGTCAGTTTCTTTCACTGTGCAAGTCCTTGTTTCTAGGGACTGGGAAGGACAGTGAGTGAATTCTCCTTGTGCTATAGTGTGCTTAAAAAAAACATTTTTTCTAGGGACAGAAAACTGTAGGTAGGGAGAGTGTCAGTTTCTTTCACTGTGCAAGTCCTTGTTTCTAGGGACTGGGAAGGACAGTGAGTGAATTCTCCTTGTGCTATAGTGTGCTTAAAAAAAACATTTTTTCTAGGGACAGAAAACTGTAGGTAGGGAGAGTGTCAGTTTCTTTCACTGTGCAAGTCCTTGTTTCTAGGGACTGGGAAGGACAGTGAGTGAATTCTCCTTGTGCTATAGTGTGCTTAAAAAAAAACATTTTTTCTAGGGACAGAAAACTGTAGGTAGGGAGAGTGTCAGTTTCTTTCACTGTGCAAGTCCTTGTTTCTAGGGACTGGGAAGGACAGTGAGTGAATTCTCCTTGTGCTATAGTGTGCTTAAAAAAAACATTTTTTCTAGGGACAGAAAACTGTAGGTAGGGAGAGTGTCAGTTTCTTTCACTGTGCAAGTCCTTGTTTCTAGGGACTGGGAAGGACAGTGAGTGAATTCTCCTTGTGCTATAGTGTGCTTAAAAAAAACATTTTTTCTAGGGACAGAAAACTGTAGGTAGGGAGAGTGTCAGTTTCTTTCACTGTGCAAGTCCTTGTTTCTAGGGACTGGGAAGGACAGTGAGTGAATTCTCCTTGTGCTATAGTGTGCTTAAAAAAAACATTTTTTCTAGGGACAGAAAACTGTAGGTAGGGAGAGTGTCAGTTTCTTTCACTGTGCAAGTCCTTGTTTCTAGGGACTGGGAAGGACAGTGAGTGAATTCTCCTTGTGCTATAGTGTGCTTAAAAAAAACATTTTTTCTAGGGACAGAAAACTGTAGGTAGGGAGAGTGTCAGTTTCTTTCACTGTGCAAGTCCTTGTTTCTAGGGACTGGGAAGGACAGTGAGTGAATTCTCCTTGTGCTATAGTGTGCTAAAGCATTCCTCATCAACCATCTTTGAAATCCTTGTTTTTTGGACAGTCAGGGAAATTGTCGTTGTGCTATTCTGTGCAAAAGCAATCATCCTGAACCATATTTAGAAATCCTTAAGTAAAGGGACAGAGAAGGACACCTGAAGGTAGCCCTTATTGCTTTTTTCCCATCTCCCTGCAGGCCATCTATTAGAATGTCTGGAAGGCAAACAAGGAGAGGCAGACAGTCAGGAGGCAATAAAAGAGGGCAAGCAGGCTCTGTGTCTGGGGGCAACAGTGCTGGTCGTGGACGCGGTGCATTGTCATCAGCACATGGCCATGGGACACGCTTGTCCTTCTTTTCGGCAGCTGGACATGTTGAGCCACATCATGCCGAAGACTTGGTAGAGTGGATGACCAAGCCCTCCTCCTCCTCCTCATCCTCTCTCACCCAGGCTCAGGGTACTGGCAAAGCAGCTGCCAAAGCGTCCTCTTCCCTGGTATCAATGTCAGACTCATCATCAGTCACTCCTTCCCTAGACCCACCATGTCCTCCTCCTGAGGAGTCCCCCGAACTGTTTGAGCACAGTGTTGGGTACATGCTCCAGGAGGATGCCCAGCGTTTCGAAGGGTCTGATGATGAAACCCAGCTACAGGAAGGCAGTAGGGTGAGAGCAGACAGAGGGGATGCTCAAGAAGGACACCAATCTGGTAGTCATGTTCCAGCAGCTGCAGCATACTGCCAGATCTGCTCCAGTGATGAGGAGGGAGGGGATGATGAGGTCACTGACTCCACATGGGTGCCTAATAGGAGAGAGGAGGAGGAGGAGGATGAGGAGGAGGCACATCTCCAACGAGGCAGGATGCCCTTTGGTGGCCAGCGTAAGGGCAGTACACCGACGGAATCACACCGCAGAGCTCCGCCTGTGCAGGGCGCTGCCTCTGCCCGTCATTCAAAAAGTTCCTTGGTGTGGGCCTTTTTTGAGGCTAGTGCATCAGATCGCACAGCTGCTGTTTGCAACATATGTCTCAAGCGTATATCGCGTGGCCAAAACATCAGCCGCTTGGGTACCACATGCCTGACCAGACATATGTTGACCTGCCATGCAGCTCGTTGGCAAGCCTACCTCAAAGACCCACACCAAAGAACAAAGCGGACCTCTCCTTGCACCGCATCAGCTGGGATCTCCAACCCCACTATAACTTCAGTCCTCTCTGAAACATGCACTGAGAGGAATGAAGGTGTAGAATTAGGTGTGTCACAGCCAAGTACTTGCGGCCACTCTGCTAGCAGTACACCGACGTCCGATTCTAGCAGGCAAATTTCCCTGCCCCAGCTGCTGGACCGTCGAAAGAAGTTCACTCCCAGCCATCCACATGCCCAGCGGTTGAATGCTAGCTTGGCTAAATTGCTAGCGCTTCAACTGCTGCCTTTTCAGTTGGTAGACTCGGCCCCCTTCCGTGAGTTTGTGCAATGTGCGGTTCCTCAGTGGCAGGTTCCCAAACGCCACTTTTTTTTCACGGAAGGCTATTCCGGCTCTCTACCAGCATGTGGAAGGCAATGTCTTGGCCTCGCTGGACAGGGCGGTCAGCGGTAAGGTGCATATTACCGCTGACTCATGGTCCAGCAGGCATGGACAGGGACGTTACCTTTCTTTCACGGCCCATTGGGTCACTCTTTTGGCAGCTGGGAAGGATGCAGGACAAGGTGCAGTAGTGTTGGAGGTTGTTCCACCGCCACGCCTCCAAAATGCTGCTACTGGTTGTGACACACCTCTCTCCTCCACCCCCTCCTCTTCTTCTTCCTCCATGGCCTCTTCCTGTGGTTTGTCCTATGAACCAGCGGTACTCCGTAGCCGTTCACGGGGCTACGCAAGTACGCAGGCAAAAAGATGCCATGCCGTGCTTGCGCTGGTGTGTTTGGGGGACAGAAGCCACACTGGGGCAGAGGTCCTGTCTGCTCTGCAGGGCCAGGCCGAGAGGTGGTTGACGCCACGCCAGCTTAAGCCAGGAATGGTGGTTTGCGACAATGGCACCAACCTCCTCTCCGCCCTCCGACAGGGACAACTGACCCATGTGCCCTGTGTGGCTCACGTCCTTAACCTGGTGGTGCAGCGGTTCTTGGGCAGGTACCCGGGCTTACAGGATGTCCTGAGGCAGGCCAGGAAAGTCTGTGTGCATTTCCGCAGATCTTATAATGCCAGTGCTCGCCTGGCTGAGCTGCAAAAGGAGTTGAACCTGCCCAAGAACCGCCTTATATGTGACATGCCCACCAGGTGGAACTCAACATTGGCCATGCTGCAGCGGCTGCACACGCAGCAGAGGGCCATCAATGAGTACCTGTGCGACTACGGCACCAGGACAGGGTCAGGGGAGCTTGGTTTTTTTTCTCCACGCCAGTGGGGCATGATCAGGGATGCATGCACTGTCCTGGCACCATTTGAGGAGGCCACGAGGATGGTGAGCAGTGACAGTGCATGCATCAGTGACACTGTACCTCTTGTCCACCTGTTGGAGCACACGCTGCGTGGAATAATGGACAGGGCACTTGAGGCAGAACAGAGGCAGGAAGAGGAGGACTTCCTTGCCTCTCAAGGCCCCCTTTACCCAGACAGTGTTCCTTCTGTCCCACCCATCGCACAGGAAGAGGAAGAGGAGGAGGAGGAGGAGGAGGATTGTGTCAGCATGGAGGTGGAGGCTGGCACTCAGCATCATCAGCAGCAGTCTTTTAGGGATGATTTACAGTCCCAAGAAACCAGTGGACTTGTACGTGGCTGGGAGGAGGTGGCTGCGGATCATGTCGTCCTTAGTGACCCAGAGGACTCCGGAGCGAATGCCTCAGCAAACCTACGCTGCATGGCCTCCCTGATCCTGCAAAGTCTGTGGAAGGATCCTCGTATTCTTCGGATCAAGGAGAGGGACCATTACTGGCTGGCCACTCTCCTTGATCCACGGTACAAGGGTAAGGTTGCGGACCTTATGTTACCTTCGCAGAGGGAGCAGAGGATGAGACAACTCCGGGAGGCCTTGCAGAAAGGTCTGTGCAACGCGTTCCCAGAGACTGGGAGGTTACAAACTCCTGGTCCTGGACAACGAGTTGCTGAGGCTTCGGCCAGTCAAAGAAGGAGCGGTGGGGAAGGTGGCCGTCTGACCGATGCGTTCAGACAATTCTTTAGTTCGCAGCCCCAAAGTATAATCGGTTCCAGCAACCATCGCCAGCGTCTGATAAACATGGTGCAGGAATATCTAGGGGCAAGGTCAGACTTGGACACCTTCCCCACCGAAAATCCTCTGGCTTACTGGGTCTTGAGGATGGATCACTGGCCAGAGCTTGCACAGTATGCAATTGAGCTACTGGCCTGTCCTGCATCCAGCGTTCTTTCGGAACGCACATTCAGTGCTGCTGGAGGATTTGTCACGGATCACAGGGTGCGCCTGTCCACCGACTCGGTTGATCGACTGACTTTCATCAAGATGAACCAGTCTTGGATCACCACCAGCTACCACACACCTGATGCTGATATAACAGACTAATTGATTTTAACATGTCACATCCCTTCAAGACTGATGCTGATGCTGAGTGCCTGTGCTGTTATGTTGACTGGCTATCCTCCTCCTCCGAGTCCTCAATGATACGATTGATGATGATAGCTTGGAAGATCATTTTTGTTTATGGGTGCCACCACCAGTGGCTAAGGCCCAATTTTTCAGCCCCTGTTTTACAGGGGCGTGTAATTACAATTTTTTTAGCAATAATTTGCCATAGGGCTCATTGCTGTGCTCCAAGTACAGTATCTGTGAGGGGTTGGAGTGTTGTGGCACCAGTGCCTAAGGCCCAATTTTTCAGCCCCTGTTTAACAGGGGCGTGTCATTACAATTTTTGAAGCAATACTTTGCAACAGGGCTCATTGCTGTGCTCCAAGTAACGTATCTGTGAGGGGTTGTAGTGTTGTGCCACCAGTTCCTAAGGCCCAATTTTTCAGCCCCTGTTCAACAGGGGCATGCAATTACAATTCTTGATCTAATAATTCACAGCAGGGCCCATTGCTGCACCCACCAAGAGTAACTCTGAGGGCTTACAGTGTTGTGGCAACGCCACCACCACCACCACCACCACGAAAGGCCCAATTTTTCAGCCCCTGTTCAAAAGGGGCATGTAATTACAATTCTTGATCTAATAATTCACAGCAGGGCCCATTCCTGCACCCACCAAGAGTAACTCTGAGGGCTTACAGTGTTGTGGCAACACCACCACCACCACCACCACCACGAAAGGCCCAATTTTTCAGCCCCTGTTCAACAGGGGCATGCAATTACAATTCTTGATCTAATAATTCACAGCAGGGCCCATTGCTGCACCCACCAAGAGTAACTGTCAGGGCTTACAGTGTTGTGGCACCAGCACCACCATCAAAGGCCCAATTTTTACTACCACTGTTCAACAATTATATGTAATTAAAATTCCTGATATAATAGTTGACAGCAGGGCGTTCCAGCACCAACCAAGAGTAACTGTGAGTGCTTACAGTGTTGTGCCAACACCAACAACTAAGGGGCCTATTTCTGCAGAGTATATACGGCAGGTCCCTACTTTCAAACATCCAACTTACAAACGACTCCTACTTGCAAACGCAAGAAGACAACAGGAAGTGAGAGGAAATCTACCACTAGGAAGGAAAATTCTCTCCTGTAAGAATAAATATGGGAGAAAGGTGTCTCCTCTGTACTGATGCTTTATCAGCAATCCTTGTTTCAAGAAAAACACCACATTTCAAAAACAGTTGTCATTGGGACGGAAAGTGAGGTGAAATGTTCTGAACAGGGGCACAGACAGCAAAACAAATGTTACAGGGGTGATAACCCTTACCTATGTTTTCCAAAAAGTTTAAAAATAGATTTTTGGGCTGGAGCTACACTTCAACAATGTACCTGTTCAAAATTACAAACAGATTCTACATAAGAACAAACCTACAGTCCCTGTCTTGTATGCACCGCCTGTATACGGCTGTTCAGAGTATATAGGGCCTTTTTTATTTTATGTGCGGGGTTCCCCTTAATATCCATACAAGACCCAAAGGGGCTGGTAATGGGCTGGGGTAGGGGGGGGGGGTCATGGGGTAGCTATGCCATTTTTCTTAAAGATTTTCATCCATATTACCGGGACCAGACATTACATTAAAGCCGCAAGCAGTTTTAAATGGCTTTTTTTTCCTTTAGAAGTGTCATTTTGTGCAGGGACAGTTCTAAACACGGGAAACACGTGGCACTTCACAGGCATACTTTAGACACCCCCCAGGTACGATATTTAAAGGAATATTTGACTTTTTTTTTTTCACTTTATGCATCATTAAAATGACTGCTCCCGAAAAACGACCGTTTTTAAAACTTCTTTTTGCATTGATACATGTCCCCTGGTGCAGAACCCGGGTTCCCAAACCCTTTTTAGGACAATAACATGCATAATAGTTGTTATAATTAGCACTTTAGAATTCGAACGTTCGCATCCATTGTATTTAATAGGGTTCTAATGTTCGTACGAACTTTCGGTCCGTTCGCGGGTTCTGGTGCGAACCGAACCCGGGGTTGTTCGGCTCATCACTACTCTAGAGCCAGAGGCGGCTCTAGGCTTTGTGAGGCCTTAGGCAAATCTGAGACATGAGGCCCCATTCACATCCATAATGGGAAAAATAATTCAAGCGATAAAAATTAACAGTATAAATTGCATATATTAAGAGTTTTAAATTCTATGAACTATGAATTCACTGTTTATAGAATTTTCTCTAACCAATTCTTCCTTAATTAAATATATATATTACATATATATTATATATTGCATGCATATTTCTCCATTTACATGAAGGTCAGGTTAATATAACCGAGCGGGCAAAGAGTTCCCCCATATAACAGAGTCTGCATGATTCCCGCTTATAGTGCAAGGAAACTCTGATAAAAATGGGAATGATGCTGATCATGATCTAAGGGGGAACCTGCAGACTTTGGTGTAAAGGGGAACTCTAATGTAAGGGAGGGAGGGAGCTCTGATGACCAAATATTACCTTTATATCAGAGTCCATTGCATTCCCCTTTACATCACAGAGTTCCAACTTGCATTTAAAATTGTAACTCTAATGTGGAGGGGGCTCTGGAGCACCTTTTGCAGAGTGAGAGAGTCACAGACATGGTACATTAGATGGTCAGAGACTGCAGACATGATACAATAGATGACCAGAGACTGCAGACATGATACAGGAGATGATCAGAGACTACATACATGATACAGGAGATGATATGAGACGGCAAACATGATACAGGAAATGGTCAGAGACTGCAAACATGATACAAGTGATGGTCAGAGACTGCAGACATGATACAAGTGATGGTCAGAGACTGCAGACATGATACAGGCGATGATCAGAGGCTGCAAACATGGTACAAGAGATGATCAGAGACTGCAGACATGATACAAGAGATGGTCAGAGACTGTGCTGACATACTACAGGAGATGATCAGAGACTGCAGACATAGTACAAGAGATGATCAGAAACTGCAGACATGATACAGGAGATGATCAGAGACTGCAAAGATGATACTAGAGATGGTCAGAGGCTGCAAACATGATACAAGAGATCAGTGGCGGCTGGTGCTCACAATTCTTGGGGGGGGGGGGGTGCAAGCTGAAGAAACAAACAAACAAAAAAAGTAGGATTTTTAAAACAGCTTACCTGTAAAATCCTTTTCTTGGAGTACATCACGGGACACAGAGCAGCATAGTCATTACTATGTGGGTTATATAGAATTACCTTCAGGTGCTGGCACTGGCAACTTCCAAAACAGGAAGTACCCTCCCCTATATAAGCCCCTCCCATCCGGGAGTACCTCAGTTTTGTAGCAAAGCAATACGTGTCCCCAAAAGAGGGGTGGGAGCTCTGTGTCCCGTGATGTACTCCAAGAAAAGGATTTTACAGGTAAGCTGTTTTAAAAATCCTACTTTCTTGTTCATACATCACGGGACACAGAGCAGCATAGTCATTACTATGTGGGACGTCCCAAAGCAATGCCAAATGAGGGGGGGGATACACCATACATAAGCTGGGCGCCATCAGGCATGAGGATCTTTTGCGGCCTGCAACACACTGCGCCCAAAGGCGACATCCTCCTGACTTCTAACGTCCACCTGGTAGAACCTAGTAAACGTGTGTACTGAAGACCATGTTGCGGCCTTACAAATTTGAGCCAGGGAGGCCTGGTGATGCACTGCCCATGAAGTTCCAACTGCTCTCGTGGAGTGCGCCCTAACTTTGAACGGAGGCGGTCTACTTCTCAAGCCATAGGCTTGCATTATGACCTGTCGAATCCACTTGGCTAAAGTAGATTTTGATGCTGCCTGACCCTTTCTGGGGCCTTCCGGCAGAACAAACAAAGAATCCGTTCTACGAATCTGAGCAGTGGCTTTTAGATAAGCTTTAACTGCTCTTACTACATCCAAAGAATGCAATAACTTTTCCTCTACCGAGCTTGGTTTGGGGAAAAAAGAAGGAAGAACCACATCCTGGTTCAAGTGAAACCTCGATACCACCTTAGGAAGAAAGGCTGGGTGAGGGCGTAATACTACTCTGTCCTTATGGATAACCAGATATGGCTCTTTACAGGACATGGCGGCTAATTCCGACACTCTTCTAGCCGAGCATATGGCTACTAAAAATATCAATTTTCTGGTGAGTAGAACCAAGGAAATGTGCCGCAAAGGTTCAAACGGCTGCTTCTGCAGAACCGACAGAACCAAATTTAGATCCCATGGGCATATGGGAGCTTTAATCGGTGGAATAATACGAGTCACACCTTGCATAAAGGATTTGACAAGTGAATGCATAGCCAGGGGCCTTTGGAATAGTATTGATAAGGCCGAAACCTGGCCCTTGATAGTACTTAAGGCAAACTTCCTGTCTACAGCCCACTGCAGGAAGTCCAGAATTCTGCCTATAACGTACTTACGTGGATGCCATTTTCTGGCCTCGCCCCAAGTGATGTACGCCTTCCAAACTCTATAGTAGATCTGCCTGGATACAGGCTTCCTGGCATTGATTATAGTTGATACCACAGAGTTAGAGAGACCTCTCTTCTTTAGGATGTGGGATTCAATAGCCAGGCCGTTAAACTTAGAGTTAGTAAGGAAGGGTGGTATATCGGTCCTTGCGAAAGCAGGTCCGGACGACGTGGAAGGGTCCGAGGACTCCCCACAGACATTTTGATGATCTCCGCGTACCAGGCCCTTCGGGGCCACGCTGGAGCCACCAGGATCACCGGCTTCTTCTCCAACCTGACTCTGCGAAGGAGTCGAGGCAACAATTGTAGCGGAAGGAATGCATATATCAGTCTGAACTGATCCCAAGGGAACACCAGAGCATCCGAGCCGCAAGCGAGGGGATCCCTTGTCCGGGAGACAAATCTGTCCACCTTTGCGTTGAATCTGGATGCTAGCAGATCTACATCCGGTGTTCCCCACCGCTGACATATTGCTCGGAAGACCTCGGGATGAAGGGACCATTCCCCTGGGCATAACTGTTGGCGACTCAGAAAGTCCGCCTTCCAATTCTCCACCCCTGGAATGAAGACAGCTGATATACATGGGACATGCTTTTCTGCCCATTCCAGGATGTGACTTACTTCCCTCTGGGCTGCACGACTCCTGGTGCCTCCCTGATGATTGATATATGCCACTGCTGTGGCATTGTCTGATTGAATTCTGACAGGGGACCCTTGGAGTCTGGATGTCCAGGCTACTAGGGCATACCGGGCTGCTCGTATCTCTAAGAGATTGATGGGCAGGGTTTTTACTACATTTGACCATCTGCCCTGGAGAGACCATTGCTCCAGTACTGCCCCCCAGCCTATAAGGCTGGCATCTGTAGTGACCACCTTCCAAGATATCGGACTGAAGGGTTTTCCCTTCTGGAGATTCTGGGGGATCAACCACCAGCAGAGACTCTTCCGAACGGAAGGGGACAAAGCCATCGGGAAGTCTAGAGCCTGAATTTTTCCGTTCCAGGCTGACAATATGGCCCTCTGTAAATTCCTTGAGTGGAATTGGGCGTATGGCACAGCTTCGAATGATGCTACCATCTTTCCTAGCAGCCTCATGCACAGGCGTATGGACGGCTGTCTTTTTGCACAAAGCAGACGGACCAAGCCCCTCAAAGAGGATACCTTGTCTAGAGGTAAGAAAATCTTCCTCTGGTCTGAATCCAGCCGTAGCCCTAGATATACCAGGTTTTTCACTGGCTGTAGGGCTGACTTGTCCAGGTTGATGACCCAACCGTGAGATTCTAGATACTTGATTGTATCGACAATTACCACTTCTAGCTTGGCAACTGAGTGGTCCATCAACAACAGGTCGTCTAGGTATGCCATTATCGTTACACCTCGTGTTCTTAGATCGGCCAACAGTGGGGCCAGAATTTTTGTGAACACTCGTGGTGCTGTGGCCAGACCGAATGGTAAGGCTCTGAACTGAAAATGGCGCCCTTCTACTGCAAAGCGTAGAAATTTTTGATGACCTGGAAAGATGGGAACATGCGAGTAAGCATCTTTGATGTCGATCGAGGCTAACCATTCCTCCCCTTGTAGGGCAGCGGTGACCGATCGGATCGACTCCATCCGGAAAGACCGGACGTTTAGAAATTTGTTTAGACTCTTTAGGTCCAATATGGGTCTTATGTCCCCGTTTGGCTTCGGGACTGTGAAAAGGTTTGAGTAGAAACCCAACCCCCACTCTTCCATAGGAACCTCCATAATTACTCCTTGGAGCAATAGTTGTTCTAACGCCAATAGGAGAGACCCTCTTTTCAGAGGGTCTCTTGGCATGCCTGACCACATAAAATGGGAAGGAGGAGACTCTTTTAACTCCAACTTGTATCCCAGAGTTACTGCGGAGAGCACCCATCTGTCTTTGATCGTCTCCCGCCAGGTCTCTGCGAACAACTGAAGTCTTCCCCCCACCCGTTTGAGTGGGGGCAGCCCTTCATAGGCTTGACTTGGAGGCTGGTTTAGTACCCCTTCGGATCCAGGGTTTCTTATTACCCTGTGACTGTCCCTGATTTTTACCCCCTGAGTTTGACCGAGGAGGCCGTCGGAACTGCTTAGTAGCAGACGTCGCAGGGATAGGAGAGGTAGTCCTCTTAAAAGATGGACCCCTAGACCTCTTCTTACTCGGTAAGAGAGTACTTTTACCACTGGAAATCTTCTGGATATACTTATCCAGGTCCTCGCCAAAAAGGCGTTCCCCATGAAATGGGAAGCTAACTAAGAGCTTCTTACAGGGAGCTTCAGCAGACGAGTTTTTGAGCCACAGAAGCCTACGCATATGTACCAAAGACAGCGTGAGGCGGGAGGCCTGATGGATAGAATCCTTGATGGCGTCAACCGCAAAGCATAATGCTCTAGGCAGATCAGCCAGAGCCTGGGCCTGCTGGTCTGGCAAATCCCTCAGGACCATTTTCATTTGATCCTTTAAAGCTTGGCAGACCCCAATAGCTGCCACTGCTGGCTGTGTAACAGCCCCTGCTGTGGAAAAAGCAGATTTTAATAAAGATTCCAATTTTTTATCTACTGGATCTTTGAACATTTGAACATTATCTACTGGACATGTCAGTGATTTGTTCACAGAAGAGATGGCTGCATCCACCGTAGGAACATTCCATCTCTGGGTGAACTTTTCCTCCATGGGATAGATCACCGGAAATTTCTTAGGCGGAACAAATAGTTTATCAGGATGTTCCCAGTCCTGGTATATAAGTCCTTCCAATAATGGATGTATTGGAAAGGAGCAATTAACCTGGGGAGCTTTTAGCGACCCCAATGAGGAGACAGCAGTAGTTGATGGTTCAACAAGAGGCATTTTAAATGCAGATCGAACCATGTCAGTTAGGGTCTGGACCCACAATCTTTCAGTCTGTGATGCTGAAAATGGTTCATCTACTGTCGATTCCTCAAAAACAGAGTTAACCTCCTCCTGATCCCCTTCAGGTAGGTCGGTCCCTTCCTGGGACTGTTGCTCTGCCAACAGGCACTCTAATGGAGGTGATGGAGATCTGGCGCACTTTCTTTCCTGTAGAGAAGAAGCGATCAATGCTGCCAATCTCTGCTCCAATCCCTCCAGAGTTGAGGAAAAAACCTCCTCTGTTATATATGCAGGAGCAGGTGGACTGAGGACAGCCGCAGTACCTGGCACTCCCGGGGGTTCCTTATGGGTATTAACCTCTGATTTCTCAGGGGAGGAGGGTGCAGATGACTGCTCCAGATCCTCAGAGCCCGATGGAGACCCCCTACACTTCCTGAGAGGTATATCTCGGAGTTTTTTAGGCGGCATATTCCTTAGTTCAAAGCTGAGGTATTCCAGCCGCAATACACCCCTTACTGAAATAGTCTAATGCAATCTGCTGCTATGTACATCAGTGGGTGTCTACTAATGCGTCTTTCTGGGGATGCCTGTATCAACCGCCCGCTGTAAGCCCCTATACCATGCTACCAGCTCCTTTTCATGCTCTGTGTCCATAGCAAGCAGCGTGGACTGAGTCCTTTTATCTTGCTGGGACGCCCGCACATGCGCAGAAGCGCTGGGCGCACAGAGCGCGTCATCCGCCAGGCTCCGCCTACTTTTTGAAGCTAAATCTATAAAAAGAAAGCGTGTGTGTGCGCGCGCACGCGCGTGCACGTGTGCGCTCTTGGCGCCCTGTAGGGAGAGGAGCCAGGGTCCCTGTTTCACCAGGACTCGGGGATGGAAGGAAACTACTTGGCAGCATGACAGAGGAATGCAGCTTCCCTGATAGAGAGCTCACTCATCTGCCTGGACTTTCACCATGGAAGGAATAGTCCCAAGAAAAAAAGACGTTCCACAGCGGCCTCTAGTGGACAAACACAGGTACCGCACTTTTGTATTTTTATTTTTTTTTTAAAACCTCCTTTATGAAAAACATTTCCAGGTTTACAGTTTTTAAAACTTCCTTTATGAAAAAACATTTCTAGGATTTCTTAGGCATATACAGCTATTAGCGGGAATACCTTTTAGGTAACAGGCAGAAAGACATATTAGGCTTGGGGGTCCCCTCAATAGAACCAAGTTCCTGAGGGGCCCCCACTTACCTTTTCCCCGCCGCAGGACTTTGTTTGGTCCACAGAAGCCCAAACTTCACCTTTCACGGCAGGCATTGTACTAGACCTTCAGGGACCGGGTTCCCAAGGATTCCACTCCCCTGGACCTGTATAGCACCCTGCACAGATAGCCTCTTGGTTTTGGGTATGACCAGAGCTCTGGATCCCAGGGTCCAGACCTCCTAAGAGAGGCATTACAGGCAAAACCTTGCTCTTCTCTGCAAGGCCCGGGTACCGACCGTTTAGCTATGAAGCTTTTTTGGTCGGATCCGGAATAGCTTGCTAAGGCCCAGAGAACCTGTACACAAGCCCAGATGAATACATGTTAACCTTGGCCAACACCTTAGACACTGGCAAAAAACTGAGGTACTCCCGGATGGGAGGGGCTTATATAGGGGAGGGTACTTCCTGTTTTGGAAGTTGCCAGTGCCAGCACCTGAAGGTAATTCTATATAACCCACATAGTAATGACTATGCTGCTCTGTGTCCCGAGATGTATGAACAAGAAACATCAATTGCAGCCACTGTGCCCATCAAATGCAGCAACTGTGCCCTCAATAGCAGCCCATGTGCCCATTAAATGCATCCATTGTGCCCATCAAATGCAGCCACTATGCCCATCAAATGCAGCCAGTGTGCCCATCAAACGCAGCCACTGTGCCCTCAATAGCAGCCACTGTGCCAATCAAATGCAGCCACTATTCCATCAAGTGCAGCCACTGTGCCATTAAATGCAGCCACTGTGACATCAAATGCAGCCACTGTGCCCATCAAATGCAGCCACTGTGCCCATCAAATGCAGCCACTGTGCCCATCAAATGCAGCCACTGTGTCCATCAAATGCAGCCACTGTGCCCTCAATAGCAGCCACTGTGCCCATCAAATGCAGCCCCTGTTCCATCCAGTGCCACTGGATGGAGCAGGGATGGGATTGGGGGGGGGATAGAGCTGGAATGGGATCGGGGAATGAATGGAGCCAGAATGGGATCAGGGGATGAATAGAGCTGGGATGGGTTTGGGGTGGTAAATGGAGCCGGGATGGGATCGGGGAAATGGAGGGAGCCAGGATAGGAACGGGGGGATGGATGGAGCCGGGATGGGATTGGGGGAAAGGATGGATCCAGTATGGTATGGGGGGATGGATAGAGCTGGGATTGGATCGGGGGATGGATGGACCCGGGATGGGATCTGGGGAATGAATGGAGCCGGGATGTGATTGGGGTGGGGTGGATGGAGCCAGGATGGGATCGGGGGAATTGATGGAGCTGGGATTGGAACGGGGGGTGGCTGGAGCTGGGATGGTATTGGGGTGGGGTGGATGGAGCCGGGATGGGATGGGGGTGGATGGACCTGGGATGGGATAGCTGGACCCGGGATGGGATTGAGGTGTGATGGATGGAGCCAGGATGGGATCAAGGGGGAATGGTTGGAGCTGGGATTGGATTGGGGGAATGGCTGGAGCCGGGATGGGATTGTGGTGGGGTGGATGGAGTCGAGATGGGATGGGGGGTGGATGGAGCTGGGATGGTATGGGTTGATGGATTGAGCTGGGATTGTATCAGGGGGATGGATGGAGCTGGGATGGGATTAGGGTGGGACGGGGTAGTTGGAGCTGGGATGGTTAGCGAGGTTGGATGGAGCTGGGATGGGATGGGGGTGGATGGATATGCTCTCCCCCAAATCACTCCAAGTGAACACTTTGCTTGTTGTCCCCCCTCCCTCACCCTCTTCTTCATGCCCACTTCCACTCCTAGACTCGCTTTTAGATTACACAGACCTCAGATCAGCACACTCTCGGTAAAGGTGGTATGCCTCCTACCCTCCTCCTTCTCTGACCTCTGTGCACAGGAAAACATGTCAGCACAGGAGGAGGAAGAGGGGTGGGTTCAGTTCGGCACAGGAGGAGGACGAGGGGCGGGTTCAGTTCGGAACAGGAGGAGGATGAGGGGCGGGTTCAGTTCGCTCCGCTCCGCAGTGCACGCTGTGTGTGTGTGCTGGGGAGAGATGCCGAGCTGCAATGCACAGTGCACGTGCGGGGTGTCTCCGCTCCCACACGCCGCAGGCATCGCGGGACTCTGATTCGCCTGGACGAGAATGGATATTGCAGGGCGGTCCCGGCGAATCATCGAGCCGAGGTTGCGGTATGGGCAAATTAGGCGGCCGCGAGGCCCCTGTGGGGGCGAGGCCAAAGGTGACCGCCTAGTTTGCCTAATTAGAGAGCTGCCTCTGTCTAGAGCACTTCAGTACAGTGAGTCTCTCTGAAAGCAAGCAGTGAGTGAACAATCAGGCTAGTGTAGCGCCTGCCCCTCTTCTCTCTCCGTGCGGCTCGCACTGTCTCTCGTCTAAGGGTATCTGGTAGGGTGGAGAGAGAGAGAGCGGGTGGGCTACGCCTAGCCTCCACCACATGGGAATGCCTGTAGTATCAGCAATGTCCTGTTTACCTTCGGGTCTGTGCCGTGCACCCTATCCTCCCTCCAAGAGTCACCGTGAACTTCGTCCGCCAGGAAGTGAGCCTCACACCATTAAAGTCCAACACTCCTTTATTAGAACACACCATACAGGGACTTCCTTGATAGTTAGGACAGAAAAGGAGGTGTGAGTGTGAATAGGCCCAGACACAAATTCGCTCGTCCACTCTCCTCCTGGAGGGTGGGATATGGTCTCCGCACGAGAGGAAGGGGATCCTTCTGGACGGTCTCCGACAAGAGACTCACCCGTCACCAGCAGTCTGCTGCACCGGGTCTTCGAGTGAGGAGCTCTCCCCGGTCCATTGCGTCTTACTCAGATTCAGGCCTCCATCCCCGAAGTGCCTTAGGACCCTTCCCTCGCGGAACTCAGTGTTGGGCACTGAGCTCCGGACCTTCTTGCAAGTACCTCACCCCAGGGCTGAAGGTGCCTGGGGTGGAACACGATCTCCGTTGGTCCTCTAGGCCGAGGCCTCCTAGAGGACGAGCACGAACCCACGTCCGCAAGCTGAAGGTGCTTGGGACGAAGACCCCGTGACCAAAATGGTTGGCCCCTTTTATCCCCTCTCCCAGCAAGCACGGCGGGTTCTCCGCCCCACCATACCGCTACCGAAAGAGGACAAAAAGGAGACTCGACACACAGTGATATTCGTCCCTCCAGCCACAGCGGCAGCGCCACCTCGTGGACCGCCGGGAACATAGCACTGATGTCACGGCTAGATTCAAAAAATGCACCCGGGAAAGTAAGTACCCGCTACACATTCCCCCCTGTCTTTTGACACTGGACCCCAGTGTCTGGAGTGAATCACGCCCTCAACGGCTGACATAATCCAATCCAGAAACCAACTAACAATTTGAAAAAAACAAAAATTTTTAGGAAACTATCCTAACGGAGAAGTTGTGTCTGAGCCCCTGCAACAAAAGAGGAGTGAAAGACAACATTAAAACATTATACTTTTCCCTCCCATCCTAACTAAGAACCACCCCAGGTTCCATAATCTTGACGGGACGCTCTCCTGCAGAGGGAAGAGAAAAGAAACAATAAAACCCTAACACATGTGTACGTGTGAGAGGAAAAGAAACTCCTCCGAAGAGAAATATCTTTTCCTCCAGTGTGAGTGTGTACAATGTGTAACGTTGCGCAAGACTGCCCCCTGGTGACAGCCTCACGGTAACTGCACCCGTTGAACCATCTTTCTTTTCTTGCTGCTCGATTCCGGGCCCTATCTACCCCAAAGTCTGCAACTTCTCACCGGAGAGGAAAGAACAACAACTGGAACAGTTCTTCCTTGGAATGACACAAGCACCCCTCTTGCGGGGTAAAAGCACTGATGAAGGCACCAACAAGAAAGTCAAACAGCAAAGTTCAGGGGTGCAAAGTCCTTTCAAAAAGCAAACAAATGGAGTCCCTTTTTTTTTTCTCTCAGAGGTAGAAGCGGGGATGCGGCAGAACGATAGGTTTTAGATGCCGATCCATGGTCTCCAAATGGTACTCCACATCCTCGCCTTCTTTGCGTCGGACCAACACTTTATCCGCATGGATGTGTCTTCCCCTCATCCACTCTGCCTTGCAGTCCTTGAACCGCTGAGATGTCTTTGGAGAGCATGTCAAATACCTGCGGGCGTGTGGGACCTTAAGGTGGGTCCACACGAAGTCATTATACCAGCACTCTCGGTACACCTCCACTTCGTAGAGTAACTCCTTGGGAAGGTACGGATATTCCCACCCGTAATCAGCAGCAACTTTCTGGCCGAAGAGTCTCTGAAGCCTTGACAGCAGAGGCATTGTGGCTTTGTCCCCTTCGCCGGGCAGAACTATAGAGTCCGGATGGCGAGGGGCCTTGACCACTTCTGGTTGGGGCATAGGTGCCCGTAGTATCAACTTCTGCTCCCCGGTCCCTGATGCAGGCGGCACCGGAGATGTAGAGGCGGGCTAGGGACAGGACCCCTGTCCAGGCGCTGGTGCCTCCACCCGGGGTGTACTCTCCCCCGTGGACATGGGTGAATCTCGAGGCCTTCGGAACGAAGCTAGCGGCACTTTGTCCCAGCCCTTTTCTGCAAACAGTTCGTCAATGGCTGTGTCATCTCCCACATCAGAGAGCGACTCCAGATCCGAAGTATCACACTCCTCCGCGGGTATGTAGCCCGTCGTAGAGACAGAGCTAACACCTCCCTCGGACATACTGGGCCATGCCTTCCTGGCATCTCCGCCCTTACACCAAGTCTCTTTGCCCGGCTTACCTCGGCCTTTACTTGAAGCAGGACGTCTGGAACACTCGTCGACGGATCCGTCTAGGCCTGGCGTAAGCTGGCGAGATGGTCCGCCACCACCACTGGTCGGGGCCACCATGCTGGTTCTCTTCTTCAGTGGCGGACGCTGTGAGACCGTGGTGACCGAGTCAGCATCCTCGGATTTCTCCTGTTGAGTTTTAACGACCTCCTCCTCGGTCGCTGCAGTGCGCGCTGGGATGGCTTTTACAACAGTAATTCCTCCTCTGCGAGTAGTGTTACCTAAAGCCCGGCCTGGGTAGATGGTTCTCGGCCTGTGTACTACCGGATCCACCTCGAACAGGAATTCCCCACAGGCTTCACATTGTCCAAAGGGCTTCAGGTGGCACACTAGTCCCAAGCACCCGGGACAAATTACACCCAGGGCCTCTACGTCCATGCACGAATACAGGGCGAATCGACCCCTTGGCTTCAGCCGGATCCCGGTATCCGTTATCGGAGCAGCAGCAGTCATCGTGGTAGTAGCAGGGTGAACTGGAATCCATGAAGTATGTCCAAACCTGGTGACTTGTTGCTGGTCCATCACGCACTGCAGAGTTTTCGCGCCAATGTCACTTTAAGCAGAAGTGTAATTTAAATCTGGCACTGCTTAAATATACTCTAGATTGTCAAAAGTATTAGGACACCTGCCTTTACATGAACATGAACTTTATTGGCATCCCAGTCTTAGTTCGTAGGGTTCAATATTGAGTTGGCCCACCCTTTGCAGCTATAACAGCTTCAACTCTTCTGGGAAGGCTGTCCACAAGGTTTAGGAGTGTGTCTATGAGAATGTTTGTCCATTCTTCCAGAAGTGCATTTGTGAGGTCAGGCACTGATGTGGACAAGAATGCCTGGCTCGCAGTCTCCGCTCTAATTCATCCCAAAAGTGTTCTATCGGGTTGAGGTCAGGACTCTGTGCAGGCCAGTCAAGTTCTTCCACCCAAACTCACTCACCCATGTGCTTCAAGTTGTCATTGATGTTAAAGGGGGCAATACACAGTATTAAGAACTGGTGTATGTAAACTTTTTATCAGGGTCATTTGGGTAGTTTATGTTGTGATTATGAATTTAAAAGAGTAAACACAGTTGATTGATAATAAATGGCTTCAGCCAAACACTAACCATGAGTGAAAGAAAAGTTTTTGTGTTATCATTCATATTCTTTGAAAAATGGCTAAGAATTCATAAATTTTGCCAGGGTGTGTAAACCTATGAGCACAACTGTATTTCAGAACAGATATATAGATATATATATATATATATATATATATATATATCTATATATCTATATTAATACTACATATAGACTTTTATTGTATAAGGCTTCTATTGCATGTGGAGAGAAATTCCAACTATTCCCACTGGATGAGAGCATTAACAAGGCACATAAAAAGGCTGTTCCTAGCTGAATTTTCTGAATCCTTAGCTTGACAAAGGAGCACGCACTTTGCACATCTCTCCAGCGCGCATTCCCCGAAAGGCGTTGCGAGCACATCGGTGACGCCATGCCGCTCTGTGCTGCGTTCCAGCCCTCTCTATTGGTCCGCAGCTGCGCTCCAAGCCTCGGTTTGGATCCTGCCCAAGCCCCAACGATTCCTGCTGGTCAGGACACCGGCTCCACCTGAACTAGTGAGACGCGGTTGCTACAGACAGCTTGGATGGTGATAGTGCTGTTCATTGGACCCTATTGTGCCTACTGTATATAGAGATACCTCAAATGTGAGTTTTTCCATTACATGTTACAGTCCTTACTCAGAGGCGTCTGTGTCTTTCTCTCTCTTTTCCAGAAGAGTTTAAGCTGTTATAGCTTTAAATGGTGGGCCAACTCAATATTGAACCCTGCGGACTAAGACTGGGATGCCAATAAAGTTCATGTGCGTGTAAAGGCAGGTGTCCCAATACTTTTGACAATATAGTGTATATTTAAGCAGTGCCAGATTTAAATGACACTTCTGCTTAAAGTGACATACACATTCACTACCTACCCCATAATCTATTTTTAATTAAATATTTTCATACTGTGTTTTTTTTTGTAATGTTCTCCGTCAGTTCCCAAATCTCTTTTTCCCCCTCACTTCCATTAGTTTGGAATGGGCAGTGCACGTTAGTTGCGGTCATGTGCACTCCTTAATGCACACTACACTTCTAATTTCTAAAATCAATACACTGATACCAGGATAGTTGCTATTTGTAAACTAAGAATGCTATGAAGTCAGGGGAATTCCATTCTGACAAAGAGTCTGCCAAATTGCCACAGAGGGTAATGAGTTTTATTAAAGTGGGGAGTCATGCTAGCAACTTTTGCTTTAAAGTGGATGTAAAGCTGATTATGACATTTGAGCTGGGCACATATATCTGCAGTCTTTTGTTATCTCTCTTCAAAGCACTATGTCCCATAGCTGTCTCTTGCTCTGTAGTTCTGTTATCAGCCTGATGACTTCTCACACATTCTCTGAGATGGGAGATAGAAGTGTGTGTTGTGTGAAGTTGCTATAAATAGATTAGCAGTCAGCTTGCCGTCTAAGAGCAGAGCTATGCACATTCCTTTCTTCTTTTGCCTATACGGAGAGGGGGTGTGTGCCTTTCTTCCAATCAACTGTCTTGGCTGTATGCCCAGGCTTCTCTGCAGTGTTAACCAGGAAGAGAAAAATCTGTAACACAAAGCGCACTTTCTAAAGGATATATACAGATGAAGAGAGCAGTTATGCATGTAAAGCTTATATAGGGAGATTTGTTTCATTCCTGTGTATTATCTGAGGCTGTTCACTTCACTGGGTACATGTGAGGGTTAACATCCACTTTAAAGATTCATGACTATATTGACAGCCATTTGCTATATTTTGGCGGCAATGTAATTATGAACTTGCAGATCTACCCGGGATAGGTTACTGGCCTCCCCCTGTCATTGAATGACCTGTTTCCCACAGGCCCTGGCATGCCATGTCTGCTGTCACTAATGCCTCGTACACACGACCGGTTTTCCCATCGGATAAAAAAAAACGATGGTTTTCCCGACAGAATTCCTCTCAAGCCTGCCTTGCATACACACGGTCACACAAAAGTCCGGTGGACTTTTGACTGCCAAGAACGCATTGACGTAAAAGACTACGACGAGCCGACAAAATTAAGTTCTATGCTTCGAGCATGCGTCAAATTATTTCCGAGCATGCGCGTTTTTTTCCCATCGGGAAAGCATACAGACGAACGGTTTTCCCGCTAGGATTTTTTCCTGACGGGAAAAAGAGATCCTGCTCTCTTTTTTTTGGGCAGTTTTCCCGTCGGAAAAACTGCAATGGAGCATACACACGATCGGAATGCCAGGCCAAAAGCTCTCATCGCAGTTTTTCCGATGGGAAAACCGGTCGTGTGTATGAGGCATTAGAACTGCAATGAGCTTTACTGCACAAGTCTGCCAATTTTAGAATGACTGTGTTGGACCGCGGTAGCTGTTGTTTCATTGTTTGTCACCAGCTCCAGCATCTTTGCCCCATGGTTCTTCCTAAGGTTAGCTACAGTTCTGTTAGGTGTCCTAATTAATTGTCCAATTACTTTTATATGTCTAAGGTCATTAACCACTTGCCTACCGCCCGCCGTCAAATGACGACGGGACAAAGACCCTCTCGTTGTGGGCGGACGTCATATGACGTTGCGCCTTCCCGAGCCACTAGGGGGCGCGCAGCATCACTGGGGACCTGATGCGCTTGCCCAGTAACTGAGCAGGACCGTGGATCTGTGTGTGTAAACACAGATCCACGTCCTGCCAGGGAGAGGAGACCGATGGTGTGACATTTGTACATAGGGACACTGATCGGTCACCTCCCCCAGTCAGTCCCCTCCCCCACAGTAAGAATCACTCCCTAGGGAACACATTTACCCCTTGATCGCCCCCTAGTGTTAACCCCTTCCATGCCAGTCATATTTATACAGTAATCAATGCATTTTTATAGCAGTGATCGCTGTATAAATGTGAATGGTCCCAAAAATGTGTCAAAAGTGTCCGATGTGTCCGTCGCAATATCGCAGTCACGATAAAAATCGATGATCGCCGCCATTACTAGTAAAAAAAAAAAAAATGCTATAAATCTATCCCCTATTTTGTAGCCGCTATAACTTTTGTGCAAACCAATCAATATACGCTTATTGCGATTTTTTTTTACCAAAAATATGTAGAAAAATACATGTAGCGATACCTCCAACTAAGGAGGCCGCAGAATAGATTTGGGCCCTGAGTGCAGCTCCGCCAACCCCCGGCAATAGGCTCTACCCCCTTCTGGCACAGCTAGTACTAACAATCAATGATATATCCTATGCAATATAATAACTAAGCAAGGACACAGTAATGAATTGTAATAGGTAAAGTGTTTTACTTAGTTTCTCAATATGGATAAAGGGGTAACAGTAATCACAGTTCAAAATAATCACTCCTGAGAGCAGCGTCCTGCCACTCTAACACACTATGTAGTAACACGCGCTACAGATGCGCCATACGGGCGACCATTAACTAAGTGCCCTATGACGCAGTAATCAAACACGCTAGAATCCCCACCAGGCCTGGTTCTAATATTTAACTTAGTCCTTCTTTCTTCACCGGCAGGTCTGTAATGGTGGTGCACTTTAAACAGAGTATAACTTTGTAATCCAAGGGGTTTAGAACTTGGTTAAATAAAGCCGCAGGCTCAGTTCTGACAAGGCTCTTCAATAGGGGTATCAAATAACTTGTAGGCCACGGCAGTCTATAGGCCTATATACAGTAACAGTATCTTAGCTGGGCTTATGCCCTCTCACCCGCCGGACCACGGATCCAGTCCGGGAAACCTCCACCGGCCGTGTCACACACACTCGATCTCTCCAACGATCAGGTCCCCGATCCAACAAGGTTGTAGCGCATCAAGTCAGATGCCACCCACGCTCGCAGAGGGGGGTGGAAAGCTCTTTGGTGCAGAGCAAGGCCTCAGGCTTCAGGCCTTGCACTCCGACACATCCGCACAGGAGGATCCGTCTGTGAAGTCTCGTGTCCCCAAAGAGGCCGAGCCCGGCCTCGCCTCCTCCTTTTATAACCCCTCCCATGAGTCTCTGCGGTGGAACATGTGAAGAATGGGGTTATGGGTGATGTAGTTTCTTCCCAATATAGGGGAATACCCCGCTACACACTCCCCCCACTTAAACTCTTTGGTCCCCAAAGATAAATTTTAACAACAACTATATATAACACTGGACAATTCTGAAAACGATGTTGGGATAGGGGATTCCCACCATAACTGAGGGGTAGAATTCCCTTGCCCACAGGTCACATTATCATGAGTGGCCTGCCTAACTGTGCCAGAGAGTGAGCTGGGGTTGCCCTCCACCGAATGGACAGTGGAGGGATCCGGAATCTCAGCATTTCTCCTAGCAGTGACTACAGAGTCTTCCGAACTGTTCCCCATCTGAGGGTAGGTCAGCTTCTTAGGAGGTCGAATGACTCTTTGAGCCCTTTGCTCTCCTGGAATCTCCGGCTCTGGTGCCACAGGCTCCTCTTCCTCGGAGCAACTATCATGGGCATCTTCCCAGTAATCTGCTGAAGGACTAAAGGGGATGAACTCTGTAGCCTCTGGGTTCAGTGTTTCATCTGTGGTATCTTGGGTGACTGGAAGATCTATGATAGAAGTTCCTGGAGTTGGGGAAGACCACAGCCAATCAAGTTCTCCCTCCTCATCTCCACTAAGTTGGGAGGCTTCTCCATTTTCAGCTCGGGAGGTCTGTGACCGAGTGTTCGGCCTAGGAGTATCCAAGATAGAGGCCGGTTCAGGGGAGTCTCCCACGGGAGGTATTCTAACTGCCTCCGCAAGTGGGAGCAGGTGGTTTCGATGCCATGTCTTCAGTGGGCCTACCTTTCCCTCTGGCTTCACCTTGTAGACAGGTAGGCCCGGCAACTTCCTGCAGATGACATAGGGTTCAGATCTCCATCTGTCTGCAAGTTTGTGCTTTCCGGGGACTCCCAGATTGCGCAACAGTACTCGATCCCCGGGCTGTAGGTCTTGTATCCGGACCTTCAAGTCGAAATTTATTTTATTCTGAGCTCCCCTTTGATCTGAGGCCGCTTGAGCTTGTTCATAGGCTACTTTCAGGCTGTGTCTGAGCCTGTCCACATATCCTTTGTGGGATGTGGCTGAGGAATGGTCCAGTGAGGTACCAAACGCCAGGTCCACCGGTAGTCTCGCTTCTCTCCCAAACATGAGTCGATATGGAGAGTAGCCTGTAGCATCACTGATGGTGCAGTTGTAAGCATGTACTATGGCTGCTATGTGTTGGCTCCAATGTTGCTTTTTCTCGCTTTCCAGAGTCCCCAACATGTTGAGCAAGGTTCGGTTGAACCTTTCCGGCTGAGCATCTCCCTGAGGATGGTAAGGTGTAGTTCGAGTCTTCTTAATTCCCAAAGAATCCAAAAGCTTCCGGATCAGCTTACTCTCGAAGTCCCTCCCTTGGTCTGAATGGAGTCTCTGTGGCAGCCCATAATGGACAAAGTACTTCTCCATAAGTACCTTGGCAACGGTGGAGGCCTTCTGGTCTTTGGTGGGGAAAGCCTGGGCATACCGGGTGAAATGGTCGGTTATCACCAGAACATTTCCTAGTCCACTCAGGTCGGGTTCGAGGCAGAGAAAGTCAATGCACACCAGGTCCATGGGCCCTTGGCTCTGTAGATGGCCCATTGGGGCAGCTTGATGGGGCAAAGTCTTCCTCTGGATGCATCGCGCACATGAGTGGCAGTACTCCTCTACCTCTGCCCTCATGCAGGGCCAATAGAACCGACTTCTGACAAGTTGAAAGGTCCTTTCAGCCCCTAGGTGGCCATGATTGTCATGCAGGGCAATCAGAACAGTCTCCCGATGTTTCTCTGGGAGGAACAGCTGCCACTTATCTTCTGAGTCATCAGAGGGGCCCCTTCGGTAGACCACTCCCTGATGTAACTGCAACCTGTCCCACTCTTTCCTCAGCAGGCGAGCTTCTTTTGAAGGTTGACGCATGAGTCTGTTTGGATCCTGATTCTCCAAGGCCTCCAGGACCAATCTCCCCATGGGGTCTTCCAATTGGTCACACCTCAATTCCTTCTTGGACAGTCTTGGTAGGTTGTCCTCTTCCAATTGAGCTACTCCACAGTAGTGTTTGGGGACTCCCACCGTGGTAACTCCTATTTCCTCTGCTCTGGAGCCTCCTCGGGCTTGGAATTCAGCTCCTTGACAAAGGGCCCGCACCCCGTCCGGTGCCACTTGGGTCCAATCTTCTATTTCAATGGTGGGGGAATGAGATCTTCTGGACAGAGCGTCTGCGTCTCGATTCCCCACTCCTGGTCTATACTTAAGGCTGAAGTTGAATCCAGACAGTGCGGCCAGCCACCTGTGTCCAGTGGCGTCCAGCTTGGCCATGGTGAACAGGTAGGTAAGGGGGTTGTTGTCGGTCTTCACAGTGAACTCCGCTCCATACAGGTAGTCTTTGAGCTTGTCTACTACCGCCCACTTGAGGGCCAGGAACTCCAGCTTGTGAGTGGGGTAGTTCTTCTCAGAGGGGGTCAGGCTCCTACTCACATAGGCAACGGGCCGCAATTGCCCCTCGTGTTCTTGGTAAAGTACTCCTCCCAGACCGTCATGACTAGCATCCACGTGCAGTTCATAGGGTTTGGTTGGGTCTGCGTAGGCCAAGACTGGTGCAGTGGTCAGGCTCCTTTTCAATACCTGGAAAGCCTCTTCACACTTCTGATTCCACTGATCTCTGATGGACTCTCCTGGCCTCCTGGGCCCCGAGCCATCCTCTTCTCCTTCAGTCTTGAGCAACTCATTCAATGGTCTAGCAATTCGGGCAAATCCCTCCACAAACCTCCTGTAGTAGGAGCAGAAACCCAAGAAGGATCTGAGTTCTGTTACTGTGGTGGGCCGTGGCCAGGAGGTAACTGCCTCCAATTTCTCAGGGTCTGTGGCCACCCCTTCTTTAGACACTATGTGCCCCAGATAGTTCACAGAAGACTGGTAGAACCGACACTTCTCAGGCGAAAGCTTGAGTCCCTCCTCACTGAGTCTTCTCAACACTTTTTCCAGCCTCTCTTCATGTTCCTCCAAGGTTCTCCCAAAGACAATGACATCGTCCAGGTATACAAGGACTTCGATCAAGTTCATGCCTCCTACTGTCTTCTCCATGAGACGTTGGAAAGTAGCTGGGGCTCCAGACAGACCTTGGGGCATCCGGTCGAATTCAAAGAACCCCACTGGGGTTATGAAAGCTGTCTTCTCCTTGTCTGCTGGGTGCATCGGAATCTGATAGTACCCACTCTTGAGATCCATAACGCTGAACCATTTGGCTCCAGACAAGCTCTGTAGGGCATCCTCTATCCTCGGAGTGGTGTATTGGTCAGGTATGGTTCTCCTGTTGAGAGTCCTGTAGTCGATACAGAGCCTCAATGATCCATTCTTCTTTCGGACCACCACTATGGGAGAGGCATAGGGGCTTCTGGACTCCCGTATCACACCAGTCCTCTTGAGTTCTGCAAGTTGTTCCCTCAGATCCTCCAGATCTGCTAGCGGGACCCGCCTGACCCTCTCTCGGAAGGGCTTATCTTCCTGGAGGCGGATCCGATGGGTGGCACTCCTTGCACACCCCACATCAAACTCATCCTTAGAGAAGATCTTCTCCCATCTATTCAACTGGGCCTTGACTCTCTCTTTCCAAGCCCTGGACAGATTCGGGTTTTCCATGGACAGCTTCTCCCAAACATCCCCTCCTTCACCTGTCCTCTTCACTTCTGACAGGGTAACAGGGGCCGCTGGGCTCACCTGGCCTAGCAGCATTCTGACTGGGATTTCCATGGGGTCTTTGGTAGTATTCCTAACACTCACTGGAACTCTATAATGGGCCTTCTTCAGGACCTTCAGCGGAATCACTTCCGGTATCACCTCCAGGCCTGAGGACTCACCCCTTGGGTCTGACTCCAGCATGACAAAGGGACCAGGCTGCTCCCAAGTAAGCTTCACAGTGGCCCTGAGACAGGTTACTTCGCCGGGCTGCAACACTACCCCTTCTCTTCCAAGTCTCCACACCTTCCCTATCCCCTCTCCAGGGGTCTCCCGCTCTTGGACCAGCCGTTGGTAGGCTGTCTTCAGCATGGGATGGATTTTGGTAGCTGCTTGTCTTTCTTCTGTCACGAGAGGGGTCAGGAGTCTTCGGACCAGGTCCGTGTTCGTCCCTATTATAAGGGAATTCTTGTTGGCTCCAGGCGGCCTAGGGCACACAACTGCCAGGGTGTCAAACACTTCGGCCCTCCCAGCCATAGATGGGTCAAAGGTCATTTTGATGGGAAGGTAGCCGTCGTAAGGGAAACTCTGGGTTCCAATTCCCCATATTTCCAGCTCTTCTATCTTCTGGATAGGCAGATGACTCAGGTGCCTGTCGTAGAAGTCCCGGTATAGTAGGGTCACTTGTGCCCCGGTATCCAGGAGGCCCCTGGTGTAGACTCCCTCCACTTGAATGGGCACTATAGGGGATGGGCCTACCAGCTTCTCTGGATATGGTCCGGCAGGAGCCGCCTTCTTCAGACCTTTTCCCTTTGGACTCTCTCTTGTCCTATTCCCTTTGGACTTGAACCTTTCTTGAGCCTGGTATGCACTGACTTCCCTCCTTTTAATGGGTGTAGGAACCCGCTGAGGGGTACTATTATTTTCCTTGGGTGGGCACCCCCTTTGGGGAGTGCTGTGCCTCTTCTGAGGGGTCTCCCCCCTTCCTCCTGGAGTATAGCTTTGTTGAGGGGTATTGCGTTTCCCCTTTGGTGTTCTATCTTTTTTTTTTTTGTTTTTCTTCGCATTCAGCTTGGAGTTTACTGAAGATGATGGGCACCCGGTTGACTCCTTCACCGGGGCCCTCTGGAGTTTCCCGCCGGCTTGCGGTTGTCTGGTCTCTTCTTCTTCGGACTAGAACATGTGGCTGCAATGTGGCAATCGGGAACAATTCCTTCCTTGGACTTTCCTTCTTCTTGGGACACTCTGTGTCTTTTGCTATCAGAGAGGTCAATATCTCTAACACCTTGGACATCTGAGTTTTTAGGGTGTCTATCTCCGCCTCTCTTTCAGGGGTCATTACTGGATTGACCAGCACCTGTGCGGGTACAACACTTGTCTTATCCTTCTGCTGGTCCTGTTGCAGCGCCTCCTCATCTCTGATGATTTTTATTAAATCAGCATAAGTCAGCAACATTCCTCCTCCCAAGGTTTTCAGGTGCAGCCAGACTGGATCGGAGCGTAGCGCTCCCTTTAAGACTTGCTTCATTCTTGCCGCATCGGCATCTTGGGGCTTCATCCCTTTCTTTAACACAATCTTGCACAGCAGCCTGTTTAGCCTTCTGACATACTCGGAAAGTTTCTCCTCCGGTTTTTGGAAAGTGTGTTCAAACTGGTAGACCATCTCTGTCACCTTTTCTAATTGACCAAACTCTTCCTGCAGCATAGCTAGACAGTCCTGCGCCGTGCAACCTGCATTCCCAAACCGGAAACTTTTCACTGATTCTGCTGCTGCACCTTTAAGGCTTTCTAACACTCGCTGCCTCTTCTGTGCTTCAGGCACCTCCCATGCCTCCACTGCCTGTAATGCCTGCTCCACCCAGGTATCAAAGTCTTCTTCCCCTGCCGGGACAGGGAGCTTCCCTGAGAATATTTTTAGTCTCCGGTAGCTAGTTTCCACATGCACCGTACTTGTCTTCTGACATTTGGCTAGCAAATCCCCTATTGCATTTATCAGTTCTGGTGATATAGCAGTGGCCGGTGCAGGTGCTACCGGGGGTGTCACCCTATCTTTTCTTTCAGGTGGAGTTCGGGCCGCAGCCTGTGGCGATCCCGTAGGGGATGGTTCCTTTACTTCAGCTATTGCGTGCGCCAACCTAAATGTTCTGTTGTCTGGCGTCTGCAGACACTCGTGCTTACAGGCCTCTGGCATCCCGTCCCAATATTCCACTAATGCGTATTGGTATGAGATTTCTGGGTCTGACTTTATGTCCATCACCCACGGTGTGTGATCTGGGGACACTGATTTCATTAGTTCCTCTACTGTCTCACTCGACCAGTTCTCCCCCGGGAGGCTAATGGCTATCGACTGTTTTGGCTCTGTATTAGCAGCTTTGCACCACTCTTCTACCGCTCTTGGATCCATGGGGTCCATGCCGGCACTTCTGGCGTTCGCTTGCTGCATCAGGATCCCGGACGAGAACCCCCACGTGTAGCGATACCTCCAACTAAGGAGGCCGCAGAATAGATTTGGGCCCTGAGTGCAGCTCCGCCAACCCCCGGCAATAGGCTCTACCCCCTTCTGGCACAGCTAGTACTAACAATCAATGATATATCCTATGCAATATAATAACTAAGCAAGGACACAGTAATGAATTGTAATAGGTAAAGTGTTTTACTTAGTTTCTCAATATGGATAAAGGGGTAACAGTAATCACAGTTCAAAATAATCACTCCTGAGAGCAGCGTCCTGCCACTCTAACACACTATGTAGTAACACGCGCTACAGATGCGCCATACGGGCGACCATTAACTAAGTGCCCTATGACGCAGTAATCAAACACGCTAGAATCCCCACCAGGCCTGGTTCTAATATTTAACTTAGTCCTTCTTTCTTCACCGGCAGGTCTGTAATGGTGGTGCACTTTAAACAGAGTATAACTTTGTAATCCAAGGGGTTTAGAACTTGGTTAAATAAAGCCGCAGGCTCAGTTCTGACAAGGCTCTTCAATAGGGGTATCAGATAACTTGTAGGCCACGGCAGTCTATAGGCCTATATACAGTAACAGTATCTTAGCTGGGCTTATGCCCTCTCACCCGCCGGACCACGGATCCAGTCCGGGAAACCTCCACTGGCCGTGTCACACACACTCGATCTCTCCAACGATCAGGTCCCCGATCCAACAAGGTTGTAGCGCATCAAGTCAGATGCCACCCACGCTCGCAGAGGGGGGTGGAAAGCTCTTTGGTGCAGAGCAAGGCCTCAGGCTTCAGGCCTTGCACTCCGACACATCCACACAGGAGGATCCGTCTGTGAAGTCTCGTGTCCCCAAAGAGGCCGAGCCCGGCCTCGCCTCCTCCTTTTATAACCCCTCCCATGAGTCTCTGCGGTGGAACATGTGAAGAATGGGGTTATGGGTGATGTAGTTTCTTCCCAATATAGGGGAATACCCCGCTACATACATATCGGCCTAAACTGAGGAAAACATTTGTTTAAAAAAAAAATGGATATTTATTATAGCAAAAAGTAAAAAATATTGTGTTTTTTTCAAACTTGTCCCTATTTTTTTGTCTATAGCGCAAGAAATAAAAACTGCAGAGGTGATCAAATACCACCAAAATAAAGCTTTATTCGTGGGGAAAAAATTATAAAAATTTCCTTTGGGTACAGTGTTGCATGACTGCGCAATTGTCATTCAAAGTGTGACAGTGCTGAAAGCTGAAAAATGGCTTGGGCAGGAAGGGGGTGAAAGTGCCCTGTATTGAAGTGGTTAAATATCCCTTACAGTTTGATATAATGTTAACAGAACTGAAAACACATCACATATAAATTTGTGAATGTGAGACAGTTGACATATAGGACTTACTGTAATTTGATATCTTTCAAAATCCTTAGCTGTCTGTAGTATGTCTTGTTTATTAATTTACCCCAGGCATGGATCACACTTTGGTGTAGCATGCAGTCTGAAAGTCTTCATAGAAGTGCTAAGCAGAAAAACCAAAGGGCTCAACCTGTCACTACTAGTTTCTACAAGAACTTCTTATTCAAGCAGTTTCTTACGTCTTTCCCTAGTAGCATGGCTTTTGGTGTCCTGTACAATTTTGTTTTTACACATGTAAAATATCAGTTAATCTGTTATGTTTGATAACAGAACATCCTACGGTAAAAAACTGTCCCTGCAATTCATATAAATATCTTGAACTGCCAGTTACTCTCCTGGCTGCATCAGTTTAGTTTTCCTCTCCAATGTCTTACTTTAAACACCCATGGCCACATAGCCAGGGATATGCTTTACTGTGAGGATGATAGAGGGGCATTATGTTTTCAAAAGCAAAGCAATCATATTGGCCAAAAGGGTCGCTTGTACTTCCAGGCTCTGAATCAGATGCCCTCCTTTATGCAGGGCTGGATTTTCCACTAGGCCCATTAGGCATGTGCCTACAGCCGCCCTTCTTAGAGGGGCATCTATCAGTATGAGGGTTTTCTTTCTCTCTTTTTAACCCTTTCGCGGCTTGGTCCGTTCTTAGTACAGACCTGACAGCGGGGTTTTCACACACAATTCTGTGGCTGCAGCCACCGGGATTGTGTATAAAACTGGCAGTGAGGGGATATAGTACAATGCGATGTGCATTGTAATACATTAAGTGGAGCCTAGAGAAGACATGCAGGGTCTTTTAGACCCTGCATTTCTTATTAAAGACAAGCTGTCACCTAAAACTCATCACATGGCACGCCAGAGTGAGAGCAATAATTCTAGCCCAAAATATCCTCTGTAACACTAAACTGATGACCTATAGGGGGGAATCATTGACTATAGAAAATATAGGTGTAGCAATACCCCCACTTAAGAGGGCTGCTGGAATAGATTTTGGGCCTGTACACACTGCTGTCAACCCCCAGTAACTGGCTCTAACCTCCCTTGGCACAGATAGCAGCAAAGATGGGATTGTGAAACCCGTTAGCTATGGGGATCACAATACCGCAACAAACATATAACCACACAGTAGATTGACTTAACCACAAGTGCTTTTTACTGAATATAGATAGAGCATCAAGTTAAACAGTAATACGTGTGCATATGCAGAGCCCTGCAATGTTAACCATTCAACATATAACAAGCACTAAGTTCCAATAGTAATTACACACTAGGGATGAGCTCGGTGTTCGAGTCGAACATACGTCCGACTCGAACATCGGCTGTTCGATCGTTCGGCGAACATCGAACGATTTGGGCCGTTCGCACCAAATTCGAGTGACGCGAACGGCCCACAATACACTGCGCCATCGCAGTGCAATCCCGGCGCTGTGATTGGCCAAGCATGCACTGTGACCCCACATGCTTGGCCAATCACAGCGCCGGCAGCTAGGAGAGCCATAATTGGCCACAGGCAGGTTGCCTGTGGCCAATTATAGCTCGGGGGGTTTAGCACACGCCCCACACTATAAAAGGCCGCCAGCGTGGCGGCCTTGTGTAGTGTGTTCCGGCGCAGGGAAAGAGAAGGATAGGCAGGGACAGTGTGATATTCTTTGTGCTATTCTTGTGTGCAGGGAGAGAGAAGGATAGGCAGGGAGAGTGTCAGTGTCATATTCTTTGATAAACCTTGTGTGCAGGGAGAGAGAAGGATAGGCAGGGGACAGTGTAAGTGTCATCTTCTTTGCTAAACCTTGTGTGCAGGGAGAGAAAAGGATAGGCAGGGAGAGTGTCAGTGTCATATTCTTTGATAAACCTTGTGTGCAGGGAGAGAGAAGGATAGGCAGGGGACAGTGTCAGTGTCATTGTTGCTAAGCATCCTGCACAGTATACACCTGAAGCTAGCCCTTATTGCTGTGTTTTCCTGGTGTGTTACACTAACAGGCATTTGCAGCACTTACAGTGGGCGGAGTGTGCCTCCTGCACATTATACACCTGAAGCTAGCCCGTATTGCTGTGTTTTCCTGGTGTGTTACACCAACAGGCATTTGCAGCACTTACAGCAGGCGTAGTGTGATTCCTGCAAAATATACTCCTGAAGCTACGCCTTATTGCTGTGTTTTCCTAGTGTGTTACACCAACAGGCATTTGCAGCACTTACAGCAGGCGTAGTGTGATTACTGCAAAATATACTCCTGAAGCTACGCCTTATTGCTGTGTTTTCCTAGTGTGTTACACCAACAGGCATTTGCAGCACTTACAGCAGGCGTAGTGTGATTCCTGCAAAATATACTCCTGAAGCTAGCCCGTATTGCTGTGTTTTCCTGGTGTGTTACACCAACAGGCATTTGCAGCACTTACAGCAGGCGTAGTGTGATTACTGCAAAATATACTCCTGAAGCTAGCCCGTATTGCTGTGTTTTCCTGGTGTGTTACACCAACAGGCATTTGCAGCACTTACAGCAGGCGTAGTGTGATTCCTGCAAAATATACTCCTGAAGCTAGCCCGTATTGCTGTGTTTTCCTGGTGTGTTACACCAACAGGCATTTGCAGCACTTATAGCAGGCGTAGTGTGATTCCTGCAAAATACACTCCTGACGCTACGCCTTATTGCTCTGTTTTCCTAGTGTGTTACACCAACTGGCATTTGCAGCATTTACAGCAGGCGTAGTGTGATTCCTGCAAAATATACTCCTGAAGCCTACGCCTTATTGCTCTGTTTTCCTAGTGTGTTACACCAACAGGCATTTGCAGCACTTACAGCAGGCGTAGTGTGATTCCTGCAAAATATACTCCTGAAGCTAGCCCGTATTGCTGTGTTTTCCTAGTGTATTACACCAACAGGCATTTGCAGCACTTACAGCAGGCGTAGTGTGATTCCTGCAAAATATACTCCTGAAGCTAACCCGTATTGCTGTGTTTTCCTGGTGTGTTACACCAACAGGCATTTGCAGCACTTACAGCAGGCGTAGTGTGATTCCTGCAAAATATACTCCTGAAGCTAGCCCGTATTGCTGTGTTTTCCTGGTGTGTTACACCAACAGGCATTTGCAGCACTTACAGCAGGCGTAGTGTGATTCCTGCAAAATATACTCCCGAAGCTAGCCCGTATTGCTGTGTTTTCCTGGTGTGTTACACCAACAGGCATTTGCAGCACTTACAGCAGGCGTAGTGTGATTCCTGCAAAATATACTCCTGAAGCTAGCCCGTATTGCTGTGTTTTCCTGGTGTGTTACACCAACAGGCATTTGCAGCACTTACAGCAGGTGTAGTGTGATTCCTGCAAAATATACTCCTGAAGCTAGCCCGTATTGCTGTGTTTTCCTGGTGTGTTACACCAACAGGCATTTGCAGCACTTACAGCAGGCGTAGTGTGATTCCTGCAAAATATACTCCTGAAGTTAGCCCGTATTGCTGTGTTTTCCTGGTGTATTACACCAACAGGCATTTGCAGCACTTACAGCGGGCGTAGTGTGCTTCCTGCAAAATATACTCCTGAAGCTAGGCCTTATTGCTGGTTTTCCCATCTCCCTGCAGGCCATTAGAATGTCTGGAAGGCAAACAAGGAGAGGCAGACAGTCAGGAGCCAATAAAAGAGGGCAAGCAGGCTCTGTGTCTAGAGACAACAGTGCTGGTCGTGGACGTGGTGCATCGCCATCAGCACGTGGCCATGGGACACGCTTGTCCTTCTTTTCGGCAGCTGGACGCGTTGAGCCGCATCATGCCGAAGACTTGGTAGAGTGGATGACCAAGCCCTCCTCATCCTCCTCATCCTCTCTCACCCAGGCTCAGGGTACTGGCAAAGCAGCTGCCAAAGCGTCCACTTCCCTGGTATCAATGTCATCATCAGTCACTCCTTCCCTAGACCCACCATGTCCTCCTGAGGAGTCCCCCGAACTGTTTGAGCACAGTGTTGGGTACATGCTCCAGGAGGATGCCCAGCGTTTTGAAGGCTCCAATGATGGTACCCAGCTAGAGCAAGGCGTTTCGAAGGGTCTGATGATGATACCCAGCTAGAGGAAGGCAGTAGCGTGAGAGCAGAGAGAGGGGATGCTCAAGAAGGACACCAATCTGGCAGTCATGTTCCAGCAGCTGCAGCATACTGCCAGATTGGCTCCAGTGATGAGGAGGGAGATGATGATGAGGTCACTGACTCCACGTGGGTGCCTAATAGGAGAGAGGAGGAGGAGGAGGATGAGGAGGAGGCACATCTTCAACGAGGCAGGATGCCCTCGGGGGGCCAGCGTAAGGGCAGCACACCGACGGAATCACACCGCAGAGCTCCGCCTGTGCAGGGCGCTGCCTCTGCCCGTTATTCAAAAAGTTATTTGGTGTGAGCCTTTTTTGAGTCGAGTGCATCAGATCGCACAGCTGCTGTTTGCAACATATGTCTCAAGCGTATATCGCGTGGCCAAAACATCAGCCGCTTGGGCACCACATGCTTGACCAGACATATGTTGACCTGCCATGCAGCTCGTTGGCAAGCCTACCTTAAAGACCGACACCAAAGAACAAAGCGGACCTCTACTTGCACCGCATCAGCTGGGATCTCCAACCCCACTATACCTTCAGTCCTCTCTGAAACCTGCACTGAGAGGAATGAAGGTGTAGAATTAGGTGTGTCACAGCCAAGTACTTGCGGGCACTCTGCTAGCAATACACCGACGTCCGATTCTAGCAGGCAAATTTCCCTGCCCCAGCTGCTGGACCATCGAAAGAAGTTCACTCCCAGCCATCCACATGCCCAGCGGTTGAATGCTAGCTTGGCTAAATTGCTAGCGCTTCAACTGCTGCCTTTTCAGTTGGTAGACTCGGCCCCCTTCCGTGAGTTTGTGCAATGTGCGGTTCCTCAGTGGCAGGTTCCCAAACGCCACTTTTTCTCACGGAAGGTGATTCCGGCTCTCTACCGGCATGTGGAAGGCAATGTCTTGGCCTCGCTGGACAGGGTGGTCAGCGGTAAGGTGCATATTACCGCTGACTCATGGTCCAGCAGGCATGGACAGGGACGTTACCTTTCTTTCACGGCCCATTGGGTCACTCTTTTGGCAGCTGGGAAGGATGCAGGACAAGGTGCAGTAGTGTTGGAGGTTGTTCCGCCGCCACGCCTTCAAAATGCTACTACTGGTTGTGACACATCCCTCTCCTCCACCCCCTCCTCTTCTTCTTCCTCCATGGCCTGTTCCTGTGCTTTGTCCTCGGAACCAGCGGTGCTCCGTAGGCGTTCAAGGGGCTACGCAAGTACGCAGGCAAAAAGATGCCATGCCGTGCTTGCGCTGGTGTGTTTGGGGGACAGGAGCCACACTGGGGCAGAGGTTCTGTCTGCTCTGCAGGGGCAGGCCGAGAGGTGGTTGACGCCATGCCAGCTTAAGCCAGGGATGGTGGTTTGCGACAATGGCACCAACCTCCTCTCCACCCTCCGACAGGGACAACTGACCCATGTGCCCTGTGTGGCTCATGTCCTTAACCTGGTGGTGCAGCGGTTATTGGGCAGGTACCCGGGCTTACAGGATGTCCTGAGGCAGGCCAGGAAAGTCTGTGTGCATTTCCGCAGATCTTATAATGCCAGTGCTCGCCTGGCTGAGCTGCAAAAGGAGTTGAACCTGCCCAAGAACTGCCTTATATGTGACATGCCCACCAGGTGGAACTCAACGTTGGCCATGCTGCAGCGGCTGCACGCGCAGCAGAGGGCCATCAATGAGTACCTGTGCGACTACGGCACCAGGACAGGGTCAGGGGAGATCGGGTTTTTTTCACCACGCCAGTGGGGCATGATCAGGGATGCATGCACTGTCCTGGCACCATTTGAGGAGGCCACGAGGATGGTGAGCAGTGACAGTGCATGCATCAGTGACACTGTACCTCTTGTCCACCTGTTGGAACATACGCTGCGTGGAATAATGGACAGGGCACTTGAGGCAGAACAGAGGCAGGAAGAGGAGGACTTCCTTGCCTCTCAAGGCCCCCTTTACCCAGACAGTGTTCCTTCTGTCCCACCCATCGCACAGGAAGAGGAGGAGGAGGAGGAGGAGGAGGATTGTGTCAGCATGGAGGTGGAGCCTGGCACTCAGCATCATCAGCAGCAGTCTTTTAGGGATGATTTACAGTCCCAAGAAACCCGTGGACTTGTACGTGGCTGGGAGGAGATGGCTGCGGATCATGTCGTCCTTAGTGACCCAGAGGACTCCGGACCGAATGCCTCAGCTAACCTACGCTGCATGGCCTCCCTGATCCTGCAAAGTCTGCGGAAGGATCCTCGTAATTCTTCGGATCAAGGAGAGGGACCATTACTGGCTGGCCACTCTCCTTAATCCACGGTACAAGGGTAAGGTTGCGGACCTTATCTTACTGTCGCAGAGGGAGCAGAGGGTGAGACAACTCCGGTAGGCCTTGCAGAAAGGTCTGTGCAATGCGTTCCCAGAGACTGGGAGGTTACAAACTCCTGGTCCTGGACAACGAGTTGCTGAGGCTTCGGTCAGTCAAAGAAGGAGCGGTGGGGAAGGTGGCCATCTGACCGATGCGTTCAGACAATTCTTTAGTCCACAGCCCCAAGGTATGATCGGTTCCAGCAACCATCGCCAGCGTCTGATATACATGGTGCAGGAATACCTAGGAGCAAGGTCAGACTTGGACACCTTCCCCACCGAAAATCCTCTGGCTTACTGGGTCTTGAGGATGGATCACTGGCCAGAGCTTGCACAGTATGCAATTGAGCTACTGGCCTGTCCTGCATCCAGCGTTCTTTCAGAACGCACATTCAGTGCTGCTGGAGGATTTGTCACGGATCACAGGATGCGCCTGTCCACCGACTCGGTTGATCGACTGACTTTCATAAAGATGAACCAATCTTGGATCACCAAACACCTGAAGCTGATATAACAGACTAATTTATTTTCAAATGTCACATCCCTTCAAGACTGATGCTGATGCTGAGTGACTGTCCTGTTATGTTGACTGACTATCCTCCTCCTCCTCAATGATCCGATTGATGATGATAGCTTGGAAGAACATTTTTGTTTCTGGGTGCCGCCACCAGTGCCTAAGGCCCAATTTTTCAGCCCCTGTTTAACAGGGAATAATATATAAAAAAAAACCCGCGCCAATTATTAATTGATAAATTAAGCTGCTCCTCAAATAATCAGTGATTACTGAAAACAAAGTGAAAAAATTGGAAAAAGTGAGGGCGCTGATTACGGGTCCCAAAACAATTGTATAAGGACCCCTATATATGTAGAACGTGAAATGAGATAAATGACACCCACCTAACTCAATTGTGCTGGTGAAAGTGCCAAAAAAATGTGAACAATTAATTAGTGAAGTAATAAACGCAGTCCTACCCAACAGATAGGAACATGAAATAAAATAACCACACTCAAAATGTGAATTGTGCAATAAACAATGTACAGAAAAAAGTCCAAAGATAAATAAACACAAAAATCCTCCCAGCAGTAGTGCACGATCTTAATCAAAAGAAATCTCTGCATGTGTTAGGAATCTTCCAAGTGCTCAATGTTCAAAGTGATGATCAAATGAATCTTGTGACTTTATAATCCACCTTCACCGTAATCAATATCACCCTATAGTGCTATGATAAAGATGGCAGCTTACCCCAAAGAGTTGACCCTTTTAACTAAAAAAGAGGTCTAGTACGCTTTCTGCAAGTATCCACTTGCTGGGTAGTGTGGAAGGTGGTATCAGCTATACAGGCGATATAAGGCTCTGAGATAACTCCGGTGGTATGCAAATGAGAGAAGAGAAGCCGAAAATAGTGTAATCCTTATTCAGGAATCATGGAAGGAGAACAGTAAGTTTGGAGTCGTGTAAGTTGGTCTAATAGTCACCTGTTCCTCGGATCTCTGGCATGGAATAAGGATTACACTATTTTCAGCTTCTCTTCTCTCATTTGCATACCACCGGAGTTATCTCAGAGCCTTATGTCGCCTGTATAGCTGATACCACCTTCCACACTACCCAGCAAGTGGATATTTGCAGAAAGCGTACTAGACCTCTTTTTTAGTTAAAAGGGTCAACTCTTTGGGGTAAGCTGCCATCTTTATCATAGCACTATCGGGTGATATTGATTACGGTGAAGGTGGATTATAAAGTCACAAGATTCATTTGATCATCACTTTGAACATTGAGCACTTGGAAGATTCCTAACACACGCAGAGATTTCTTTTGATTAAGATCTTGCACTACTGCTGGGAGGATTTTTGTGTTTATTTATCTTTGGACTTTTTTCTGTACATTGTTTATTGCACAATTCACATTTTGAGTGTGGTTATTTTATTTCATGTTCCTATCTGTTGGGTAGGACTGTGTTTATTACTTCACTAATTAATTGTTCAAATTTTTTTGGCACTTTCACCAGCACAATTGAGTTAGGTGGGTGTCATTTATCTCATTTCACGTTCTACATATATAGGGGTCCTTATACAATTGTTTTGGGACCCGTAATCAGCGCCCTCACTTTTTCCAATTTTTTCACCCTGTTTAACAGGGGCATGTAATTACAATTTTTTATGCAATGCTTTGCAGCAGGGCTCATTCCTGCACTCCAACTAGAGTATCTGGGAGAGGTTGCAGTGCCGTGGCACCAGCATCAGTGCCTAAGGCCCAATTTTTCAGCCCCTGTTTAACAGGTGCATGTAAATACAATTTTTTATGCAATGCTTTGCAGCAGGGCTCATTCCTGCACTCCAACTAGAGTATCTGGGAGAGATTGCAGTGTCATGGGACCAGCACCAGTGCCTAAGGCCCAATTTTTCAGCCCCTGTTTAACAGGGGCGTGTAATTACAATTTTTGATGCAATACTTTGCAACAGGGCTCATTGCTGTGCTCCAAGTACAGTATCTGTGAGGGGTTGCAGTGTTGTGGCACCAGTGCCTAAGGCCCAATTTTTCTGCCCCTGTTTAACAGGGGCATGTAATTACAATTCTTGATCTAATAATTCACAGCAGGGCCCATTCCTGCACCCACCAAGAGTAACTGTGAGGCCTTACAGTGTTGTGTCAACACCACCACCACCACCACCAAAGGCCCAATTTTTCAGCCCCTGTTCAACAGGGGCATGCAATTACAATTCTTGATCTAATAATTCACAGCAGGGCCCATTCATGCACCCACCAAGAGTAACTGTGAGGGCTTACAGTGTTGTGTCAACACCACCACCACCACCACCAAAGGCCCAATTTTACAGCCCCTGTTCAACAGGGGCATGCAATTACAATTCTTGATCTAATAATTCACAGCAGGGCCCATTCATGCGCCCACCAAGAGTAACTGTGAGGGCTTACAGTGTTGTGGCAACACCAACATGTAAGGGGCAAATTTCAGCAGAGTATATAGGGCAGGCCCCTACTTTCAAACATCCAACTTACAAACGACTCCTACTTGCAAACGGAAGGAGACAACAGGAAGTGAGAGGAAATCTACCCCTAGGAAGGGAAATTCTCTCCTGTAAGAGTTAATATGGGAAAAAGGTGTCTCCTCTCTACTGATGCTTTATCACCAATCCTTGTTTCAATAAAAAAAACACTTTTCAAAAACATTTGTCATTGGGACGGAAAGTGAGGTGAAATGTTCTGAACAGGGGCACAGACAGCAAAACAAATGTTACAGGAGTGATAACCCTTCCCTATGTTTTCCAAAAAGCTTAAAAATAGATTTTTTGGGCTGGAGCTACACTTAAACAATGTACCTGTTCAAAATTACAAACAGATTCTACATAAGAACAAACCTACAGTCCCTGTCTTGTATGCACCGCCTGTATACGGCTGTTCAGAGTATATAGGGCCTTTTTTATTTTGTGTGGGGGGTTCCCCTTATTATCCATACAAGACCCAAAGGAGCTGGTAATGGGCTGGGGTGGGGGGGGGGGGGGGGTGATGGGGTAGCTATGCCATTTTTCTTAAAGATTTTCATCCATATTACCAGACATTACATTAAAGCCGCAAGCAGTTTTAAATGGCTTTTTTTCCTTTAGAAATGTCATTTTGTGCAGGGACAGTTCTAAACACGGGAAACACGTGGCACTTCACAGGCATACTTTAGACACCCCCCAGGTACGATATTTAAAGGAATATTTTACTTTATTTTTTTCACTTTATGCATCATTAAAATGACTGCTCCCGAAAAACTGCCGTTTTTAAAACTTCTTTTTGCATTGATACATGTCCCCTGGTGCAGAACCCGGGTTCCCAAACCCTTTTTAGGACAATAACATGCATAATAGTCATTATAATTAGCACTTTAGATTTCGAACGTTCGCATCCATTGTATTTAATAGGGTTCTAAAGTTTGTGCGAACTTTCGGTCCGTTCGCGGGTTCTGGTGCAAACCGAACCCGGGGGTGTTCGGCTCATCCCTATTACACACGCCAAATGTCATTTAACTATGCTCGCGAGCTTCCCCCTCATGGGCAAGATGGCGCCCAAACAATTTCTAACAGTTCTACAGTCAGGCCTGACTATTGCAGATATGGTGCTTCCGTTGGGAAGGATCTTCTTTAGCAATGGTGGTGCACTTTGCAGGTTAAATGTAATCCACAGGCATCAAAACAGTTAACTTCTTGGCATTTACTAAAGAGTTCAACTAACGCTGCATAGCACACTGTCCCTCTGGTGTGCAATAACACTCTGGTAACGGTGGTCCCTGAACGAAGGACACTGGGCCTAAGATTAGTCAGTTAATCTCTGAGCAAGTGCTCTCTCACCCAACCGGACCAGTCCGTAAAACCGACTTCCGTAGCTGGGGCTCCAGCACACAGTCTCACGACACCCGTAGTCTCTCATCCTCCCGACAGTCCTTGGAAGGATGATGGACGAAATAACTCCTGGGTTCTCCCGTGAAGATCGGAGGGCTCTCTGGATCTCAAGGCCCAAAGACTGGGCCTAAGAGTTTGGGCCAAGGGAGGTTAGAGCCAGTTACTGGGGGTTGACAGTAGTGTGTACAGGCCCAAAATCTATACCAGCAGCCCTCTTGAGTGGGGGGGATTGCTACACGTGGGGGCTCAGACCATGTGTAGGCCCTATCGGACATTTGCTGTCGAAATTTCCGACAACAAAAATTTGAGAGCTGGTTCTCAAATTTTCCGAAAACAAAATTCCGACTGTGTGTACACAATTCCGACGCACGAAATTCCACGCATGCTCAGAATCAAGCAGAAGAGCCGCACTGGCTATTGAACATCATTTTTCTTGGCTCGTCATACGTGTCGTACGTCACTGCGTTCTTGACGTTCAGAATTTCCGACAAAATTTGTGTGACCGTGTGTATGCAAGACAAGTTTGAGCTAACATCCGTTGGAAATAAATCCACGGTTTTGTTGTCGGAATGTCTGATCGTCTGTATGCGGCATTATAGTGAATCTTTAACAAATAACATATGCCAGTACACCAGCCCAAAGCAACGACAGCAACTGATTAATGTCTCCTTCCCCACACTGCCAAATAGAAGCATCATCATAAGGCAGTGGTTCTCAACCTTCTTAGTGCCGTGACCCCTTGATAAAATTTCTCAAGTTGTGGGGACCCCTAACAGTAAAATTATTTTTGTAGCGTGGGTTGTCAGCACCCAAGGCAAGACAAGTAATTTGCGCCCCTAACCCACGGACATTTAGCGCTCCCTGAGTCCCTTCCACTCGCACAATATTAAAACCCTTAGACCCTTTTCACACTGGGTCGTTTTGCAGGCACTATTGCGCTAAAAATAGCGCCTGCAAAGCGACCTGACACAGCTGTTGCTGTGTCTTCAGTGTGAAAGCCCCGAGGGTTTTTTTTACACTGTAGCGGAGCGGTGCACTAGCAGGACGGTAAAAAAAGTCCTGCTAGCAGCATCTTTGGAGTGGTGAAGGAGCAGTGTGTATACCGCCACTGCCTATTGAAATCAATGGGGCACCCCGGCTATACCGCCGGCAAAGCGCCTCCTCAGAGGCACTTTGCGGTGGTTTTTAACCCTTTCTCAGCCGCTAGCGGGGGGTAAAACTGCCCCGCTAGCGGCCGAATAGCGCAGCCAAATATGCGGTAAAGCGGCACTAAAAATAGCGGCGCTTTATCGCTGACGCACCCACCGCCCCAGTGTGAAGGGGCCTTATGGTACATTTTATTTTTCTCTGTGTTCTCCTTTCTTTCCCTTTTATCTCTCTCTATCCTAATTTCTTGTCTCCCCCATCCCTCTCTCTAGTCGTCTTTCTTGTTCTTTCTCTTATTCTTATGCGGCGTACACACGATCGTTTTTCATGCCATTTTTTAAACCGATGTTTTTCTCGTCGTTTTTCTTCATGTTTCCTCTCAAGCCTGTCTTGCGTACACACGATCATTTTAAAAAACGTTCAAGCAAAGCTCAGTGACGTACAACACGTACGACGGCACTATAAAGGGGAAGTTCAGTTCGGATGGTGCCACCCTTCATGTTAGTAAAGTTTGTTGAGCGACGATTCGCGCTTTTCAGCCTCCTGCTTTTCAGTCCGTTACAGCGTGACGAATGTGCTATCTCCATTACAAATGCTAGTTTTACCAGAACGTGCGCTCCCGTCTCATACTTGATTCTGAGCATGCACGTTTTTTTTCACCTCGTCAAAGCATACACACCATCGTTTTTCACGTCGTTAAAAAAAACGACATGAAAAACGACGTGAAAAAATAGAGCATGTTCGAAATTTTTAATGGCCGTTTTTCACGTCGTTAAAAATACTCTGGAGCATACACATGATCGGTTTTAATGCCCATTTTTAAAAATGGCATTTTTAACGGCATGAAAAACGATCGTGTGTATGGGGCATTAGTAGCAGTGCTGGGGGGAGTTTGGATCAGCCAACTTAGGTGCTCTTGATCAAGGTCATCTGCTGATCTGAGAACTGTAGTGGGGACTTTTAATGGCAACTATAATCACAGGTAGCGTTACTCACTGTGTCTCCGGCTTCACTGTATCTCTGACTTTGTGGTGTCTCACAGCAGTGACAACTATGCCGAAATCAGGAGATAAGGTCTCCTCCAGCCCCTCCCACTTCACATTCCTCAGCAGTCAGCTGACCTCTAGTCTCTGACCCCCCAGCCATGCCGTAAACCAGATGGGTGTCTGTGAGGAGGCTGAGTGAGTGGCCGCGGGCTCCAGGAACAGCCCAGAAGGGTGGCCGCAAAAAGGCTGGGAGAGCGGTGCGGTATTCAGGAACAGCCCAGGATTCGGTGACCCCTGGCGAATTGTCATTCGACCCCCGAGGGGGTCCCGACCCCCAGGTTGAGAACCACTGTCATAAGGTATTTGAGTTTGACTCATTTATGTGGATACATTGTAGGAGTCAATAATTGGAAAATACAAAGGACCCTGGATTCTCACTTTTCCTGCAACTCTAATCCAAAAGTGACACTACAGTACACAAACACAACATCAATTGGCATGTAATTTCATGTTTAGTGTCTATTCACACTTGTCTGTGTAGCAATACCCTCGAAGGGGCCGCTGGTTTAAATTTGGGCCTGCTGTTACCTTTCTGTTCACCACACTCGTCTTAGGGGTCCCTCTTGAAGAGCTTCCATGAATGTCCACAATTGGGATAGAACTACACCAATGGAAGAAAAGGTTAAGGAACATACAAACCTATCTATGTGAATGTGAGGAAATGGGTCGTATTGATGGGATAATTTTTTTTGGGGAGTAATTGGGTGATTGTAGGATGTGAAATGTATGATGTAAAATGCATAATTTAATATGAAAAGATAGGATGTATATGATGTAAAATGTATGATGTAATATGAGAAGAAAAGAAAAATTTAATAAAGAGATTTAGAAAAAAATGAATGTCCACACCAACACTTGGTTAATTTTTCTTCAAGAGTTTTATTAAACAGTTCCAACAGAGGGTTAGAGGGATAGGGGAGGTTCAGGTACCCTGCTTTGAGAATCAGGCACAATCTTAGATCCAGAGGACAAATCGGTTCCACACTGGATTCAGCAACCACCGGATAGGCCTACTCTCACCGGCCCAGCAACCGTCGCAAAGCTCGTTCAAAGTCTCTGCCACAGACTTGAAAAGTGCCGTTGAGTCGTTTCACAATCTTCCGCCACAAGATCGTGCAACCACACTGACACTTTGCAAAAGTTCCTTCAGAAAGTACACAGCTCACGGTGCCAGAATCTTTCAGCCAGCCGGCAGCACCGTGAGATAAATTGGCCAGGATGCGTCCTTCAATTGAGTCCCCAATTGTTCCGCTTCTTCCCGCAGGCAAGACCGCGTAGGACCATCCCTGGACTAGTAGGCCCCAGAAACTCCTGGACCTACTTTCAGTTGCAGAACCTCAGGCCAGCAGGCCCCGAGGCCGAGAAACAGCTTTCACATCTCTGAGGCCAGGAGGGCCCTCAGGACAGAATCCGGCAAACGAACCCTGATAGAGCGGTCTCTGTCCCTTAAGTACCCTTCCCCAGAATGCACAGGGGGTTGACCACGCCCCCTGAGCCACTTCTGGGAAAGGAATACCCAATAAATTCAGACTTTTTGCCTTTCCAACCTTGACCTGTGGTGACAGTGACACCTACTGTCAAGTGCAAAACGTGCAACCCAGCTGAACTGAAACATAGCCAACAATTTAGCATAATCCTTCTGAGCTGAACTACAGCTCAGACAACTAAATTTAACACATAGCGCCTACTCAACAGGAGCAGGGCGCTACATCTGTTTTCCTGCAGTAAACCACATACTGTACAATGTAAATTATACTGCATTAAAATGCATTTCAAGTTGAAATCCCATTATATCCTACATCAGTGTTTCTCAACTCCAGTCCTCAAGGCACCCCAACAGGTCATATTTTCAGGATTTCTCTCAGATGAAACAGCTGTGGGAATTACTAAAGCAGTTAAACTGATCAAATAACCTGTGCAAAATAATGGAGAGCCTGAAAACATGACCTGTTGGGACGCCTTGAGGACTGGAGTTGAGAAACACTGTCCTACATGACTGGTTCATATTTATGTTTGGCTGTTAATGGGAAATTATAAAGACCCACTTATATCTATGTGTGTGCAATATCATGGGATCAGCAATGTATACTATGGGCATAGGCGTGCGCAGCCTATTGCATTAGGGTGTGCACCCCAAAGCTCAACACATACTACCGATCACTCACGATGAAAGGGAAGGGGCCGGTAAGTTACATATTTACCTGCCCCTTCCCCCACTCATCCTAAAACATCCCCAGCAGCAACAGCCGGTGGGAGAGGAGAGTAGGGAAGCTAGAAGCGCTGCGAGGGGAAGGAGGGGGGGAGCCAGGGCAGTAGGGGGAATCTGTCACACCCTGTGCGCACGCCTATGACTATGGGGGTTATTTAGAAAAAGGCAAATCCACTTTGCACTACAAGTGCAAAGTGCACTTGAAATTGCACTGAAAGTGCACTTGGAAGTGCAGTGGCTGTAAATCTGAGGGGTAGATCTGAAATGAGGGGAAGCTCTGCTGATTTTATCATCCAATCATGTGCAAGCTAAAATGCTGTTTTTTATTTTCCTTGCATGTCCCCCTCAGATCTACAGCGACTGCACTTCCAAGCGCACTTTCAGTGCAATTTCAAGTGCACTTTGCACTTGTAATTTGCACTTGTAGTGCAAAGTGGATTTGCCTTTCGTAAATAACCCCCTAAGTGTGTATGGGTTCTAAATAGAACCAGTAACATAAGGACATTTGTAGCAACCAAAAACTACACTCTTGAATTGTCAGTCTGTAGGTCTACCTACCACCTGCAACTAATAGCAGACACTCACAAATCATAAAAATATATATATATATATATATATATATATATATATATATATATATATTATGTATTAACAGTTTTACCCTCCTCCATTAGTCCAAATAGAGGATAAAATATTGGTCCTGAGCTCAGATGGGAGTTAGGTGAGCTTCCATGGAGGCCCTTTAGCCTAATGCTGATTTCTGCTCTGACAGGGAAAGAATACAGGACATGTGAGCTCAACGAATAGAGCAGACAAATATGATCTTTTTTTTTTATTTTTTATTTTTTAACATTCAAGTGTGTAATTAGAATGGCCATACAAGGCAAAAACCAAAACAAGTTTAGTCAATTATGCTCCAGGTGAGTGAAGAAAAGAGGAATAAAAAGCCACGAGAGGCACGAGTAGCAGGGCAGCTGTTAGAAATTATGGGGCCCCGTACAGCCTACCTGACGGGGCCCCCTTCGACCACACCCATGTCCCCACCCCTAACCCCGGATCAAAACAAAAGGCAGGTTTCTTGCCGTTTACAAATGCGTGCGGGGCCAAAATGTGCGTTCGCAATTGCGCATAAGCATTTTGTTAAAAAAATTACATTGTATCTTTAATTTATTTATTGCTTTCACAAGGAATGAATAACATCCCTTGTGATAGCAGGGCCATGACAGGTCCTCTTTTACTTTGTGCAGAATCACTGGGGCTAAAAAATTATATCCGATCATTGCTGCAGTGATGACTGAGATATCACCCTTTCAATCCAGCAACGTGATGGTGTGTCGCTGGACAGAAAGTGTTTTTTTTTTTTTTTGGGGGGGGGGGGGGTAAAATGCAGCTCCACTGCACATGTTTACTGCTCCCCCAACTGAAGTGTAAAGTAGCACCTCATTAGCATTACAATCATCATCACAGGCAGCACAGTAAGCAGGGGCTCTATCATGGCTGTATGTGACATGGCTGTTTGCTGACTTTGTTAACTTATGGCTGTACTGTATATAACAGACTGTAACACACCACAGCCATACCAAAGTCAGCAGCCATGAGACACAGAGCCCTACTTACTGTGCTGCCTGTGAAGACTGTTGTAATGCTAATGGTAACCTGCTGTGTTGTGAGTTCTATTCTAAGGACACAGTGAGGATTCTTTGCTTTATTCTATCTTTACTCACTGTGTCCATTGCAGCCAGGCTCTCCTTCCTGTTCCCTGTTAGCCTCCTCGCACCTCAGCATCACTCAGTATCACTCCGCCGGCCGGGACTAATTGAGTTGCGGTTGGGCTGGATATACATCCGCCCCCGAAAATGAAGAAATAGTCCCTCCTCTGTGCGCACCTGGGCCCCTCTGTTGACTTGATGGGGCCCAGGAAAATGGTATAACCCTGCTCCATAAAACAAGTAGGAGCGGGGGAGAAGTTTACCAAGCTCGTTTTTTTATTTTTTTATTTAATGCAGCAATGAGCTGTAATGCTGGCCGGGCCCCTCTATGCAGCTGATAGGGCCGGGCCCCGTACAACAGGGCTGGTTGTACTGCCCTATCAGCGGCCCTGACGAGTAGTATTCAGTTGTACATATATGGAAAGTATAGCAAAAAATATATATTTAGAGTATACTCACATTGATAAGGTTGCTGGATCCTAGGGTCAAGCAAACTATTTTAGCACATGTGGAAAATATGACTGTCTCTACACAGAGTGTACAGTACGTGGTTGTACTCAATGCTCGTTGGGGTGTTACAGAGATTCTTGCACTGGCTAGGCTGTGATCAGATCCAGTGAACAATGGTAAAGAGGATGAGGCCAGCATAGGCAACTATTAAATAAAAGGGTGCTTTCAAGTGGATTCTTCAGGAAGGTTGGTATTTATTGATTGTAATGCCTAGTACACACGATCGGCTTTTCCAACGGTAAAAAGTCCACTGGGAAAACCGAGGGGAAACCCGAGAACCTGCTCGGTCGCTTTTTCCCCCTACACACTACAGGAAAACTGCCATTGAGAGCTTTGGTCGGGAATCCCGGCCGTGTGTATGCTCCATCGGCACTGCCTCGCAGTGTTTAACATTGCCAAACTGCCGGAAAAAAAAACGTTGGGAATCTCGGCAGGAAAACAGAGAACATGTTCTCTTTTTTCCCGACGGGATTCCCGGCGGTTTTCCTGCTGGGAAAACTGCAATTTAGCATACACACGGCCGGTTTTCCTGGCAAAAACTGTTGTGGCAGTTTTCCTGCCGGGAAAACCGGTCGTGTGTACGAAGCATAAGAACAAGTTTAAGCACAAGTTTTAACTTGTTCTTATGATCAATAAATACTGACCTTCCTGAAGATTCCACTTTGAAGCATCTCTTTATTTAATAAGCACCTCTGCTGACCACACATTGGTTCCATTTTGGAGCCTCATCCTCATCCTCGATACCAGTGGCGGCCCGTCCATAGGGGGCGCCCGGGCGCCGCCCCCCCTCCTGTGGTCACCAAAAAAAAAAAAAAAAACGGGCCCTTTAAGAGTTTTTTTTTTTTTTTTTAAATGTCTTTTTTTTACACATGGCGGCGCGACCATAGTGGGTGCAGAAGCGCCGCTACCGCTCGCTTCTGCGCCCGGCCGTCACTCACAACAATACATAGGTTCATGCATTGCATGAACCTATGTATTGCTGCCGCCCACTATTCAGATGGCCGGCCCCTTGAGCGCCGGCCATCTGAATCACAGCGTCTGGTTGGTCTTTAGAAGTGCCTATCAGAGCCAGCAAGCTCTGATAGGCTTCCCGACTACAGCCTGAGGGCTGTAATCGGCTTCTAAATACCTAATGAGAGGACGCACGGGGGTGCGTTCCCTGGCCAATCAGGTTCACCGGGTCTTGTTACCGGTAACCTGATTGGCTGAAGCGACATCGAGGGCGGGAGAAGACATCGAGGACGGAAGAAGGACGGCGCTGACTCGAGGAAGGTAAGTGCAGGGCTGGGGGGGACAAAGTGGCTGTTTTTGGGGGACAAACTGGCTTTTTTTGGGGGACAAACTGGCTGTATTATGGGGACACACTGGCTGTATATTGGGGACAAACTGGCTGTATTATGGGGGACAAACTGGCTGTATTATGGGGACAAACTGGCTGTATATGGGGACAAACTGGCTGCATTTGGGGGACAAACTGGCTGCATTTGGGGGACAAACTGGCTGTATATTGGGGACAAACTGGCTGTATTATGGGGGACAAACTTGCTGTATATGGGGGACAAACTGGCTGTATATTGGGGGGAAACTGGCTGTATATTGGGGGTAAACTGGCTGTATATTTGGGGACAAACTGGCTGTATTATGGGGGACAAACTGGCTGTATATTGGGGGACAAACTGGCTGCATTTGGGGACAAACTGGCTGTATATGGGGACAAACTGGCTGTATTATGGGGACAAACTGGCTGTATTATGGGGACAAACTGGCTGTATATGGGGACAAACTGGCTGCATTTGGGGGACAAACTGGCTGCATTTGGGGGACAAACTGGCTGTATATTGGGGACAAACTGGCTGTATATTGGGGACAAACTGGCTGTATTATGGGGGACAAACTGGCTGTATTATGGGGGACAAACTGGCTGTATTATGGGGGACAAACTGGCTGCATTTGGGGGACAAACTGGCTGCATTATGGGGGACAAACTGGCTGTATTATGGGGGACAAACTGGCTGTATATTGGGGACAAACTGGCTGTATATGGGGACAAACTGGCTGTATATTGGGGGACAAACTGGCTGCATTTTGGGGACAAACTGGCTGCATTTTGGGGACAAACTGGCTGTATTATGGGGGACAAACTGGCTGTATTATGGGGGACAAACTGGCTGTATATTGGGGGACAATCTGGCTGTATATTGGGGGACAAACTGGCTGTATATTGGGGACAAACTGGCTGTATATTGGGGACAAACTGGCTATATTTTGGGGACCAACTGGCTGTATATTGGGGACAAACTGGCTGTATTATGGGGGGGAAACTGGCTGTATATAGGGGGGGAACTGGCTGCATTTGGGGACAAACTAGTGCCGTTTGGGCACAGTGGCTGCGTTTAATGGGCACAGTGGCGGCAATTGATGTTTTTTTTTTTCAGTTTGCGCCCCCCCAAAAAATTTGAGCACCAGCCGCCACTGCTCGATACCAAAACGTTGACATCTCTAATTCAACTGGACAATAATCAGGTTGTTTAGGGCTTCACTGGGCGACCATATCTGATTGTCCAAAGCACTGAATATGGGAAAGATTTTTTTACCTTCTGTGAAGAATGACAGCATTAAGGAACAACAGAACTGGCATATTTTAGCTACTGGCATCAGCCAAGCCTTGGTGTTCTGTTGACAAATTTGAATGTGGGCAGATGTTCCAACACCTGTTGTTCTCCATTTCCATGGAAAGCCTCATTTCTCATAGTTGTAAACAAATCTAGGGACTGAATTATAGCATTCTCATCTCTATTAAAGAGGTTCAGTCAGTGCAGAGTGAATGTATTTCTTATCTTGTGTCTTATCTCTACATTACTTTGAAAATGCAGTACAGCATGTTCTTTTTAGAAGTCATTCACATTGACATTTATGAATAGGTAGTTTCATCCATGAAAATTAATTACCAATACTTACTAGGTATTTAGATAAAAGAAAAAAAAAGAAACAAAGGGAAAGCTTTTACGTGTTCTCATGTACTCATTTAGAGATGATAATATAAAGATTCTGTGAAATTGTTTTTTTTTAACATACATTTTTATATATATACTGTACTTTTTTAAGCTTTATATATAAGAATAAAACTTGCTATATACTACTAGATTTAAAAAAAAAAAAAAAACGTTTGTTTGATTATCTAATTGTCAGTGGGGTCAAATTGACTTCACTTTTGACCACAATGATGATACAATTCGGAGGAGCAGCATGGAAATTTTATTTTTTTTAACCAATGAATTTGTATGTGCTTTTCTTTCAGGAAATTGCCCTTATTTCAAAATCGAATGTTAAAAATAAATGAAAATTTGAAGTACTTTTGAACAAAATTCATTCAATAATCAAATGCACTAAGAAGTTTCATAAAAATATTTGTCCAAACAATTGCTCGTCAGCTTCAGACTCTTTTTTGTTTTATTGCTTACTTTTAACTTGTTGGCAAGGTTTCTTTTAACTTCCTGTGAGGTTAGTAAAAAAGTGAAGCAAAAAAGCCTCAGTGGGTATGCAGATAAAAATAGTTTAACCTCCCTGGCGGTATGATTCTGTCAGATTTTAGGTGCTGAAAGCGGTACCATTATTCTGCATGGAAATTTGGCGTTTTATATTGCAGGCCTGTAATTCTTAGGAATAACTCACTTAAATCTGTCCAAACCAGAGTCTAGTAGACATCCCGGGTATGATAAAGTTCAAAAAACAAAATTATACATTATAATAAAATAAATAACTATAAAATAATTATAACAAATAATAATATAATAATAATAAAAGTGTTTTTCAGTGTTTGATGACGAATTTCCCCACAAATCGCTATCGCTTAATTCTGCAAGTGATTCTAATTTATTACCGCTGTTTTCTAGCTGGTCTAAAACCACTTTTGACATAAAGGGACACTTTTTGGTTGCTATGGACAATCTCCAGTTTCCAGGCAGAAAAAAAAAGTTTTTATTATATAAAAGTGCATGCAGGACACTGGACAGACCACTAGGGACAATGGGGGTGTGTAATTATTACATACAGTACTGTAATCTGTAAGATTAAAGTGTACTGTATGTATACTGTGTTTTAACTTTTTTGAATTTGGCGCCGATTTCCGTCCCCGTGCGTCGTAACGTCGCAGGGAACGGAGCTCGGCGGCATTCGGCAGTGTGTGAATCGAGCGAGATGACGGCTCGATCACACAGCGGAGAGGCATCGCAGGATCCAGGGGACAAGGTAAGTAACTCCTGCCTGGATCACTGCGACGCAGCCCGAGTTTGGCTCGGGGTTACCGCTTTTGGTGCTGAAATTTAACCCCGAGCCAGACTCGGGAATACCGCTAGGAAGGTTAAGACAAGAAAATATAAAATACCTTCTTATTTATTTACTAATGTTAGCAGCATAAGGATTAAACATAGTCAATGTTGATTGAGGGAATGAAGTTCTGCTCAATCAACTTATCTTCAGCTCACCAGACTATATTGTAAAGTTAAAGAAACTTTCAATTCCAGGTGTTTGTTCAGTATGTACAGAAATGGCCAAAAGTCACTGGGCACTGCTGTATTTTAAAATAGATTATTGCACATGGCAACATGGGGAGGAGTGTGAGTTAAAAAATACATCAGATCTCGCACACCAAACTGGGCCTTAATCTTTTCCAGATCATTCTTAAGGTGGAGGTCCACCCCGCAAAAAATAATTAAAAGCCAGCAGTTACACAGACTGCAGCTGCTGGCTCTTAATAATAGGACACTTACCTGTCCTGGAGTCCAGCGATGTCGACACCGCAGCTGATGTTTCCATCTGCTGTCGGGTGCTACCGCCGCCATAACGGGTAAGGGGACCGGGCAGTGTAGCCTTACGGCTTCACGCCGAGAACCCTACTGCGCATGCGCAAGGCCCGGCGCAAGTTATTGGCTATAAAAGGGGAATGGGGGACATATACCAATACTTTTAAAGAAGATTATTTTTAAAGGAGCAGTGACTCTGCGGGGCGGAGATAGAGACAGAGAGGACGCTGACAGGCATGAAGAAGGGGGGTGAGAGGGAGAGAGGAGAGCAGGGCAATGTATGATGGAGGGACGCTCTTTGACCACTGTGATAAGAACGGAGCAGCCCTGGTTATCGTGGTCTGTTTAGAGAGGGCATACAGGAAGTGGCAGATTCAGTTTTTTTTTTTTTTTACAGTTTAGAGGGGTGCAGATTACACAGCACAAGCACTGTGCTGTTTAATGTGCTTTAAATGACTAGGATCTGTATTTTTTGGGGGGGTTATCAAACACTTTAAAGCGAAACAATAAAAATTAAAAATTCCTTTAAATATAGTGCCTTGGGGGGTCCCCTTAGTCTGCCTGTAAATTGGCGCATCTGTACTGTGTATAGAACTGCAGCAAAACTGACATTTATAAAGAAAACATTTTAATGTAAATAGATTTTCCCTGCAAGCTTTCTTTATTTAGTAAACAACAGCTTGGGGAGCCAGTCTTTATGATGAGGCCACAATTTAGTGCACTCGGAACAAGATTAGAGATTTTTTGGATAAGTTCTGATGTCTCTTTGGCAGACTTTGGATGGAAATAACAAAGTTTTGCACCACAGTAAGCAAGCTTTATGTGAAGAAGCCACATTATTTTATTTTTTTTTCCAAAATATTTTATTAGTAAATAAAATAAGGTTTACAATGCATTTAAACAAGGAGTCTGAAGCAATACAAAAGGTTCTACAGCAGCGATGGTCAGAACTAGCATGCAATAACATTTGCAGAGAATTTTCAGTTTAGGTCGACAGAGCGAGCATTGCTTGAAACATGACGTACGGTTATGATTAGTCTGCTAAATAACCATGCTTACCACAGTAATATTACTTCTGTCTTGTGTCAAATCATGTTTGGGTGTGTTTTGTGGATAAAGCTGGGGATTTGCTAGTTCATGAGGTAACAACCAACTTTGAGTAATTAATTTCTTCCTACAACCAAGCATCTGAAGTTGGTTAACTATCGTTTTTTGGTGAAAAAGAGCTCTGCTGGATAAAAGGATTGGCTCAGGGTGTAAACCAAAAAAAAAAAAAAGGGAAGGAAAAGAGAGGAGGGGAAGGGGAAGAATGGAAGGGGGGGAAGAAGAGAAAAGGGAGAGAGAGGAAAAAAAAAAAAGAAAAAAAGGGAAAGAGGGGGAGGGGTGGGTTGGGTCCGGGATACCCCACAGTCTCCGCCACCAATTCCGAAGGATTGGAGTAAGGTGGGTAAAGAAGCTTGGTCTGAGGTTATTTGGGTGTTGGTTTAGATATATTGAAAAGGCTCCTCCCTCAATCTTCCCTTGTTTAGGGGAGGGAGGCCAATTGTCTCATGTTTTGATGAGGATAGTTTATGAAATGTAGGAGTAGAGTCATTAAGGGTTGCAGTCGTCTTGGGGTGGGTGGTTCGTAATAGTTTGGTTCGTTAAGCCACATTATAATACACTCAGGCCAAGATTAAAAAATTTTATAGATAAAGTCTGGTGTCTCTTTTGCAGACTTTGGATAGAAGTAACAGGTGTGGAAAAATTGGTATTTGGGTGTTGGTGGTACCTTTACACCGTAACCCTATATAGGTACTCTTGATGAAAGCAAGAATTGTCCCTGCTATAAAAAAAATGAATTATATGTGCTGGTCAAACAGTTGTGGAAAAATTTGTGTTTGGGTATCGGTGGTGCATTCACATCGTAACCCTATAGAGGTACTCTTGATGAAATCAAGAATTGGCCTTGCTGTAAAAAATTTAAATTATATGCCCCGGTCAAACAGGTGTGGAAAAAATGGCCCTTGGGTGTTAATTGTGCCCATGAAACCTATACCAAAAATTACTTCAAGATAAAATCAACCCCCACAAAGCTAGGCAACCTAGACAATATTGCAGAGATTACAGATCCCAAAAACACTTAATCAGTGACATTGGCATCAGGGGCTTAATTGCTGCTGCTAATACAGAGCTGATTCATTTTGATACATGTCAGCCTGTCAACGGAGTCTGTGGACAGACATGCTCTTTTATCTGTCACAAAACCTCTGGCAGCACTGAATGTCCATTCGGAAAGCATGGTGGATGCAGGGCAGCTGAGCAGCTCAATTGCATACTGGGCAAATTCTGACCAGTGGTCTATTCACATGACCCAGTAACCCAGTGGATCATCTCCTGGAAAGCTCTCCATGTCTGTTTTCGTCCATAGATAATCTTCCACCATACTATGCAGACGCTGCTGATGACATGTTAAAGCTCACAGCCCTGGGTGCCGAGAGACAATTTTTTTTTTAAATGCATCACTTAGGCTTTCCCATTCTTCACCACTCCTCCTTTGACCACAGAAGCCTCAAAACTACATTTTCCATGATATTGTAACCTACAAGAGTCTGGAAAGGTGGTATATAAACTCCTCTTTAGGGTGTGCTCAAGATATTTCATCCTGTGCTCCCTCTGTGAGGGCAGGATGAGTTCTGAGACTTTCCCCTTGTAACAGTGGTCAAAATGGGTTTCAAAATCAATAATAATCCTTCTCCTTGATGCCACAAATTCTCGGGTCCTTTTGCAGCCTTTGAAGAATAAGGGAGCCCATGCACCACAAGTTTGCAGAGGCATGAGAAGCAGAGTCCTTGGGGTCACTGAGGATTACAGTGTTTGTAACTTCCTCCTCCCAGCCACTTATTACTCCCAAGGTTTCTGGGGACTGAAAACCATCTTGTATGACATATGTCTTGACGTATGTCTTCCTCTGCTTTAATGCCTCCAAAAATGTCAGAATCCTCCTCCTTCCTCTCCTCCCTTGTGTGTTCTGTGGTGTCGAAAGAATGGTGTCTGCATAAAGCAGGCCTTGAGAGGTAAGGAAGTCCTCCTCTTCCTCTTGTTGCTCTGCCCAAGTGCCCTGTCCATAATGCCACACGGAGTATGCTCCAGCAGGAATACAACAGGGATTTTGTCACTGATGGATGCATTGTCACTGCTCACCATCCTTGTGGCCTCCTCAAATGGTGACAGTACAGTGCATGCATCCTTTAAAAGCAGCCTATGGCATGGGGAAAAAAAGCCGAACTGCCCTGAGCCTGTTCTTGTGCCATACTCACACAGGTGCTGTGAACAAGGCTTATCGCCAAAACTAGTCTGCTGCTGACTGTACTCACTGTAAAGGCTTCACAATAAATATGCTTGATGGTATGGAGTTTCTGGCTGCTTCTTTTACTCGATGACCGTTTGTCTATTGGTGTGTGGGAGGACACCTCAGCTTGGACACCCTGACTGCAAACTTCCAAAGTAAGACATTGTTTTCCACTGTTCTGAGTCATACAATCTTTGATCAAATACTCACACAGGTACTCGTTGATTGAGGACATGTGCCAGGCATGGTACAGTTGTCAACTTTCCCTGTCGAAGGGCGGACAGAAGGTTAGTGCCATTATTGCACACCACCATTCCTGGCTCAAGTTGCCATGGCGTGAACCACCTCTGGACCTGCTCCTGCAGAGTTGAAAGAATCTCTGCTCCGGTTTGGCTCCTGTCCCCTAGACAGACCAGCTGAAGCACTGCATAGCATCTTTTAGCCTGACACATTGAATAGCCCCTTGAATGCTTAGGGGGTACTGGTGGTTCATAGGACAATTCAGCAGAGGAGGGAATAGAGGAGGAGGAGGGGGTGGAGCTGACAGATCTCACATCATCACCACCAGCTGTATGGAGCCGTGGTGGCACAACAAGCTCCGGAACTGAGCCCTGTCCTGCATCCTTCCTAGTAGAGTTAACCAGTGTGCTGTGAGCAAAATATATCATTCCCGACCATCCTTGCTCGACCATGTGTCAGCAGTAATGTGGACCTTGCAGCTGTCTGTCTAGCCCAATGATGCCAAAACATTGCCTTCAACATGATGGTACAAAGCTGAAATGGCCTTACGTGAAAACAAACAGAAATTGGGAACCTGACATTGTGACACAGCACATTCACAGAAGGGGACAGAATCCACCAGATGGAAAGGCAGGAGTTGAACAAAGTCAGCAATTTGGACAAGCTGGTATTTAGACGCTGGGCATGTGGGTGTCAGGTAGTGTATTTTTTTTTTCACTGCAGCAGCTGGGGCAGAGAAATTTGCTTGCTATACTCTACTGCTGGTAGTGTGCTGCTGGCAGACATGTTGCAAGAACCTGTGACACCCTTTGCTATACCATAATCCCTGTCAGTGGAGGCTGCTGGGAGGTCATGATATATAGTGGGGGCAGACATGAAAGGTGAGGAGTGAAGAGGAGAAGAATTGTTGTCCCTTTTGTGTGGCTTTCAGGTGCTCTTGCCAATGGGCTGAGTGGTGGGAGGTTAAAGCGGAGGTCCCCCTAATTATTTTTTTTAAAAGTCAGCAGCTACAAATACTGCAGCTGCTGACTTTTAAAATAAGGACACTTACCTGTCCAGGGTGCCCGCCATGTTGGCACCCGAAGCCGATCTATCGTTTGGCTCTCGGGGGTTGCCGCCTTGCGGCTTCACTTCCTGGTTCCCTACTGCGCATGTGCAACTCGCGCTGCGCAATTTCACTGGTCCCTACTGTCTTCTGGGACCTGTTTGTCTCCCAGAAGAAAGCAGGGGGACAAAGGAAGGGACGTAGATATCTGCGGGTGGGCCTCGGGTATCTATGCCTGAAAGTGGGATCAGAATACCTGTATTACAGGTATCTGCTCCCCCCTCCCCTCTGAAAGGTGCCAAATGTGACACTGGAGGGGGGGGCGGGGTTCCGAAAAACCTTTGCAACAATGTGGTACTCAAATGGCTGGTGTTTTTGCCACGCTTGATCTACTTGCAGTAGAGATTGCAAATTGCAACAGTGCAATCGACTGCACATGTGATAAAAAAAGGCCCACACAGCTGAGCTGTGGGAAGTGAGCTGGGAAATAACAGCTCCACAATCTGATGGAATAGGGTGGCTGCTCTCTACTCTTCCTTGATGGCTGTCTCTGGAGGACATCCTGTCTCCTTAGGGTTGCTTCTCTCCCTCACTTTCCTCCTCTGCTCTATCCAGCATCAAAGTCACATCAGTGACCCCATCATCATCATTTCCTCCATCCTCATCATCACTGGAGCCAACTTGGCAATACGCTGTGGATGGGGGAACATGACTGTTGATTTGTTGTTTATCAGTGTTCTCACCTCTCTGTAGGCTCATGTTACTCCCTTCCTCTACCTCAGAACCAACATCAGAATCAAGTAATGCCTGTGCATCATCAAGTAGCAAGTGGCTAATACTGTGTTCTCCTCCAAGCATGACACTGGGGCTATGGCAAGAGAAGGACAAGGAGGCAGAATAAGATGCTCTGGCAGCTGCAGTGGACTGCGCACTAGTGTCAGCTTGGTTCATAGATGATGAGGAGAATGGTTTAGTAAGCCAGTCCACCACCTCCTCCGTATACTGTGGCTGGATAGCACGGGCAACATCACTAAACAGAGACAAACGTGCCCTACCACCTTTGCCTATGGACACAGACACTGCTGGTCCCCTCATAGTGGCATGGGAATGTCTGTCTATCCCTGTTGGCCTCCCAGAAATGATAAGGGGGGGGGGGGCTTATTACCCACATTTAATAGAAATTGGGAAATGTGTGATTGGATGCACTTTATTGAATGAAAAGTGGTGTTTGGTGCCTTTTAAATTGAGGGCTGACGCTGACAGAAATAAAATATATATATATATATATATATATATATATAAAAGGGGAGCACCAAAGTCGCAGTCAGAAAAAATGTGGCTGACAATTTAAAAAAAGGGGGCAGGCAGGGGACAAAGAAAGGGCAAAAAAAAACATGCAGCAACCAAAGAAAAAAAAAAAAGGTATACAGCACTGTATACAGTGGTGTATTTAGGTTTTGTGCTGCCCTAGGCCTGACGAAACTCGCGCACCCCCTACTTTATATATGACGCACCCCTTCCTGTCAAGACTACGCCCCTTCCTTTTTAAGACCCGTCCTGTCATTTTCATGGGAGGACAGATGGACAGGGTGGGATGAGGACAGGGGGACAGGTTGGGACGGGGACAGAGGGACAGAGTGGGATGAGGAAAGGGGGAAAGGGTGGGATGAGGACAGAGGGACAGGGTGGGATGAGGACAGAGGGACAGGGTGGGATTAGGACAGGGGGACAGGGTGGGATGAGGAAAGGGGGTCAGGGTGGGATGAGGACAGAGGGACAGGGTGGGATGAGGACAGAGGGACAGGGTGGGATGAGGAAAGGGGGTCAGGGGGGAATGAGGAAAGGAGGACAGGGTGGGATGAGGACAGAGGGACAGGGTGGGATGAGGACAGAGGGACAGGGTGGGATGTGGAAAGGGGGACAGGGTGGGATGAGGAAAGGGGGACAGGGTGGGATGAGGAAAGGGGGACAGGGTGGGATGAGGACAGGGGGACAGAGTGGGATGAGGAAAGGGGGACAGGGCAGAATGAGGACAGGGGGACAGGGCGGGATGAGGACAGGGGGACAGGGCAGGATGAGGACAGGGGGACAGGGTGGGATGAGGACAGGGGGACAGAGTGGGATGAGGAAAGGGGGACAGGGCGGGATGAGGACAGGGGGATAGGGTGGGATGAGGACAGGGGGACAGGGTGGGATGAGGAAAGGGGGACAGGGTGGGGAGGGGCAGAGCATCTTTTAATTTGGGGGGAGAGGGGGGTGTGGGGATATGTGCTGGGGAGTGATTTGGGAGGGGAAAGGATATGTGCTAGTGGGGGGGGGAATCAGACCCCCCACTAGCACATATCTTCTTCCCTCTTAAATCACTTCCCAGCACATATCCCCACACCCCCCTCTCCCCTCCCATCACTTCATTAGTTCACCTCTTATCTGCCTGCCTGTGTCCTCTCTCACTGACGTTGTCTCACATACCAGCAGCACGGCTCTCGGCTCTCTCACTGACTGAAGTTGTGTCTCTCTGATTGGCTCCTCCTCCTGGCTTCCTGGCTGTGTACACAGGAACATTGATCCAAGAGGGGGGAGGAGCCGGAGACTGACTGTGCGATGTCAGTGGAGAGAGAGAGGGACGGCTGCTCGTAAAGCTGATTGACGCTACGGGACCCCGGGCAGCAGGTGTCCCGGGTGACCGCGCCAGCGCATCTTAGACTGACCAATTACCGGAGCTCAGTGCCGAAACTTGTTGTGGCACTGAGCTCCGTGATTCAGCTGTGCGGCTCTCCGTGCGGGAGGAGGGGGGGGTTCGCGCGGGGGGGCGGCGGCCCGCCGCCCCCCGCAAAGTTCCGCCCTAGGCCTGGGCATTGTCGGCCTAGGCCATAATACAGCACTGACTGTATACATCACTAAATATTATGTAATGCTGTGTTAAACACTGCACTACACTAATACACGGCACTGACACTACATTATACTGACACACTACACTATACTGACACTATACTCACACACTACACTATACTCACACTATACTGACACACTATACTCACACTATACTGACATACTATACTCACACTATACTCACACTATACTAACATTACACTAATACTCTACGCTCAGAGTCACTAAAAGTGAACACGCAAACTTGCTAGTAGCAAACTAAGCCCTGCCCTAGCTATCTCCACTCCAACAACACACTGCAAAAGATTCCTATTGAAAGGAACCTTTTATAGTGTGGGGTGGGACTGTGAGCACTGAGCCATGATTGGACAAAGTCATCATCACTTTGTCCAATCAGGGCTCTGACAGTGCTCTGTACCTTAATTGGTAAAGCCTTGCACCTTATCCAGTTAGGGCCTTAGAATGCACTGTACAGCATGCAGTGCATTGTGGCGCCCCACAAATTTGGGTGTCGAACAGGCGATGTTCAGGTTGAACTTTTGCTTGGCTCGAACCGTTCACCCAACTCTAGACTGGAACCAACAACTGTAATGCCGCGTACACACGACCGTTTTCATGACGAAAAAAATGATTTTTTTTAATTTGGTCATTAAAAACGATCGTGTGTAGGCTCCAGAGCATTTTTCACGACGTGAAAAATGGGCATTAAAAATTTGGAACATGCTCTATTTTTTCTTGAAGTTTTTCACGTCGTCGTTTTTCTCGCCGCGAAAAACGGCCGTGTGTAGGCTTTAACGACGTGAAAAAAAACACGCATGCTCAGAAGCAAGTTATGAGATGGGAGCGCTCGTTCTGGTAAAACTAGCGTTCATAATGGAGATAGCACATTCGTCACGCTGTAACAAACTGAAGAGCACGAGGCTGAAAAGCGCAAATCGTCTCTCAACAAACTTTACTAACACGAGGATCAGCAAAAGCAGCCCAAAGGGTGGCGCCATCCGAATGAAACTTCCCCTTTATAGTGACGTTGTACGTGTTGTCGAACGTGTTGTACGTCACCGTGCTTTGCTTGAGCATTTTTTTTCACGATCGTGTGTAGGCAAGGCAGGCTTGAGAAGAATCACGTCATAGTTTTTACAATGACATTAAAAGCGGTCGTGTGTACGCGGCATCAGAATGGAGCAAACTGTCACCACCTAATCTACCAGCAGTTCAGCTATATAGACCATGAGTGGGTGAACTGTATGTAAACAGTAAACTATTCCAGGAAATAAAAACACAAGCTATGCTGAGGAAAAAACCATGAGGACCTAACTATATTGCACTTAAAAGCAGAGAAGCAGTCTAAAACCTTTCATAATACAAAGGAATTTGCAACAGCATCATGATGTTTGGGTGCCTGTATACTCCTCCTGGAAGCCCTACCACCCTTGGCCAAGGCCATTTGCAAGTTATCTAACTGCTGTGCAGACTTTCTTGCTCCAACAGTTTATAACTAATCAGTACAAGGTCTTTTTCAGAATTGTATGATATGTGTAATATCCCATTACCCCATGGATGCTATTATGGACCCCCAGAGGTCAGGTGAGTTGGTATTTCACCTTAACAAACTTCGTTTTAAGCAAGTTGGACCAACAATCCGACCGTGTGTACGCTCCATCGGACAAACTTTTTTCGTTTGGTTTTGAATTTCATCGGACAAAAGTTGGGTCTGCAAACGGACAAACTTTTGCCCAACAAAAGTCCGATGGAACAAAGTCCGACCGTGTGTACAGATAACCATCGGACTTTAGTCCGATGGACAAAACAACTAATGTTAAAATCAACCAACAATAGCAGAAGTTGACCAAAGGGTGGCAGTAAAGATCAGAAAAGAGCAGAAAAAACATGTGATGTTGCAAAAAGTTTTGGGAAAGTTTGCAGAAAAGTCCTGTGGTGTGTATGCTATGGGTGTGCCCGGCCAACTTCGTTCGGACAAAAATCCACGGAAAAGTCCGATGGAAGTCCGACCGTGTGTACGAGGCTTTAGACTTATAGTGGGGTTGTGAACAATTGGATATCTGTCACTTTAAAAGAGTAGACTCATAAAAAAAAAAAAAAAATAATTACAGTCACACAGAAAGCAAATCTTTATACCAGACCAGCAATTAAATATTCTCTTAAGGAGGTCAGTATACTTTTGATAATATTATCCCTTCTGTGTCCACTGACTAATAACAACAGTAATGTTAACCTGCTCAACTCTTTTATGCATAATTATTTTGGATCTGAGATCACTGTTCTCTTTATAAGCACAGTAAACTAGTATTTTGAGAATGAAATAAGCATAAAATAGCAAATAGAGAACTGTTCTGAAACTGGATCATGATGTTTTCACATCCCAAAGTCAGATATTTAGCTTTTCATTTGTATGTTTCCATAATCCTGCATTCATAAATACATTCTGTAAATCTGAGCCAAAGAAAATCAGTCCCATTCTCATTATGTGGCTGTCATTGTCGGAATAATCCATCTATAGCACAATAGAGCATCGTATATGCTCATCCACTGGTTCCTTTATATGCTATAAACAGCTTGTAATATGCTCAGTTTAAAAAATATTGAAGCCCAACTTCCAGCAAAACTTTTTTTTTATCTTTGGAATCTCTGTCAGGTTTTTATTGCTGTCTGTGGTCCTGTGAGTGCACAGGAAGTAAGAAAAATCTCCCTAACAGGGTTGCAGACAGCAATAAGAAATTTAGGTTTTTACTTTTATGTATTCTAATAAAGAAAATGCTTTTAGTGCTGTCCATATTATCCATAGAGAACTTTACTTAAAGGCATTGTACACTGGTTAAAGAGGTTGTAAAGGTTCGTTTTTTATTTTCTAAATAGGTTCCTTTTAAAGTGGTTGTAAACCCACTTTTTAAACAAAGACCTACAGGTAAGCCTAGATTAAGGCTTACCTGTAGGTGCATGAAATATCTCCTTAACCTACACGGTTAAGGAGATATTTGTATGTAAATGCGGCGACGCTGACGTCACCCCATTCACAAATTCGGCTAGGTCGCAACATTCAACGACGTAGCCGAATTTGACAGCTCACGCGCGCATGCGCGGAGTCACGTCTTCGCCGCTCCGGCCAATCACAGCGCCGTAGCGGCGCTGTGATTGGCTGCAGCGGCGATACCCGGAAGTAACATTCCGGCTATCGCCGCAGCGATGGATGCGGCTAGAGGAGGGACACGGACGACTTCGGAGGCCCCGATCGAAGGTAAGTGCTACATAATGAGCTAGTATGCTAGTCATACTAGCTCATTATAGCTTTGTCTTGCAGGTTAGGAAAAAAAAAAAAACGACAAAAGGGTTTACAACCACTTTAAGCTAGTGCATTGTTGGTTCACTTACCTTTTCCTTTGATTTACCTTCTAAATGTTTTTTTTTCTTTGTCTGAATTTCTCACTTCCTGTTTCTCCTCACTAAACTTCACCCCATCATCCGAGTGGTGTGGAGTCAGCCAGAACAGCTCACTGAACAGCTTACTGAGGAGGAACAGTAATATTAAGTAATATTAAGTAATATTAACAGTAAGTTATATTCCTTGCGCTGTTCGTTTGTCTTACCTTGTAATAATGCGCTTAAAGGTTGCTGTTGAAGTTTGTAGTGTCATGGCTGATCAATCCCTCCATGCCCATGTATTCTTTTACGTAGCATATCCCTGTTTGCTAAAGAGACAAGCAACTTCTTGTGATGGGTCATGCAGCATCCAATCCATGCCTCACCATTTCCTCTGTGTTGCATCACACAATTGGGAGTGTCAATGTGATGGAACACATCTCTTCTACCATGGTGAGCACTGCCTGTTTGTATCTGTGTCAGATCTAAATCATTTCTAGCTTTCACCTGAAGAGCACTAGACTGAGGAATGAGGGATTGTGGGATATAAGTTTCTTCACAGGAAGTGTCAATTCTTAAACTAAAGACCAAGATCATGCATTAACCTGTACATTGCCATACCTCATGTTCGAAAAACAACTGCTGGCATAGGAATGTGAATATTTACTGTGTGCGTACAGGTCAACAAAAGACACTATGAAACTAAATAATAAATGCACATCTTATGCCGCGTACACACGACCATTTTTCTCGTCTGGAAAAATGACATTTTTTCTCTTTGACGAGAAAAACTACCGTGTGTGGGCTTTTCATCATTTTTTCAGACGAGAAAAACGGCATGAATCACGACAAGAAAAATTAGAACATGCTCTAATTTTTCTCGTCGTGATTCACGGCATTTTTTTCCGCTGCAGTTTTCCCATAGGGAAACACTGCCGGGGAGCCTACACACGGTCGTTTTTCTCGACCAAGAGAAAAAATGTCGGGAAAAACGGCCGTGTGTAGGTGGTGGCCAGTTACCAGACATTGCGTCTCCATTTGTTCATATGGCTTTGGTATGCTGATATTTAAAAGTCTAGGGTGAGGGACTTACCTGACGTATATTTGCTGTAGACACAGTAGGGTTGATTTACTAAAACTGGAGAGTGCAAAATCTGGTGCAGCTGTGCAAAGAAACCAATCAGCTTCTAGGATTTTTTGTCAAAGCTTAATTGAACAATGTCAAAAGAAAGAAAAGTTGGTTGGACTTTAATTGAGGCGTGTCTGTGCATTTAATAGTTAGGATAAATGGTGTTTTTTTTTTAATGAAATGTAATGTTGGTATGATGCTATGCGGTGGCCCTGCAAATTGATGCAAAGCCAACCGCACACATCGGACCAATGAATGTAAATCATTTGATTATAATAATTAGAGATTAATGGTAATAATAACAATGATGCATCACCACTAATAATGTTAATACTCATGATAATTGTAATAATTATAATAATGATACTGATAAAAATAATAATAATAATGATAGTAACATTAACTCTAATATCGATATACTTTAATCAAAAACATGTCAATTCATAGTCAGATGATAAGAGGCATTTATAGGTACAGAAATAAAACATTAATAATCAAAAGAGAGCATATGTAAAATCACATAGACATGATCAACAACGCAGAACCATAATAGCATAATACATCCAGTATACACCTCAGTATATGACATTGTAATAAAAATATTAAGTTAAAATCCATGATTATGACGAGCTTGTCGGGCACCCTTGTTGTAGACTCTACGCGTTTCGTAGCCTAAAGCTACTCATCAGGAGTATGATGCCAAAATTGAACTATGATTAAAAAAGAGGGGGACCGTTAACACATGACGCCCTAGAGGGGGGCACAAATATGGAAGAGGGGCCAAATTTATTAATCAAAGACTTACGATTAGGCTCATAGACTGGGCCCACATCCAAGATGGAAAGACCGGGGGTCCGGACAGAATGTCTCACCTGGGGTTGAGACGGGGTGGCCCCACCCCCTTCCCCCATGTAGAATCAGGGAGAGTTCAGATGTTAACCCGGGAAAAGGCGAGAGATCTAGGACCACCACACCACAGCAACCCCCGCATGTATGCGTCAATTGCGTGCTATGACAGGTGATTAACCTAAAAAAAATAAAAAAATTAAAAATTCGAATCAAGTAAAGGTGAAAAAAAAGTGTAAGAGAAATAAAAATAAATAAATAAAAATAAAAAAATGTATGTGTGTGTGTGGAGGATGTGAAGATGTGTGAATAGTGAAATGTATGTCTAAAATCCTGTATGGATATGTGTGTGGTGGAGTGAGTGACGACTAAATGTTTATTGAGGTGAAGATGTGGGAATAGGTGTTAAGTTGAAGTGGGTGAAAGTAATGAATGGATATACCATATATACTCGAGTATAAGCCGAGTTTTTGAGCACATTTTTTTGTGCTGAAAATGCCCCCCTCGGCTTATACTCGAGTCACCTTTTTGCGCCTGATCTCCTGGACTTTGTGCAAAGTTTTATGTCCGAGGGACCTACAGCCGGGGAGCATCGATTTTTCAAAGCCGGGCACCCCTTCCATAGACTCCCATGTTAAACCTTAATTTCTTTGGTGATTTTGGGGACCCAGTACCGGCTGGTCGTAGGTCCCCTGGATCCAAAACTTGGCACACATATAGCCCCATTTCTCCTCTACAAGTGTTCAAAGTTTTTTGTCTGGGGGACCTACGGCCGGGAGCACTGATTTTTCAAAGCCGGGCACTCCTTCCCTAGACTCCTATGTTAAACGTCAGTCTAGGCATGGGCACAGTGAGGCATGGGCACAGTGAGGCATAGGCACAGTGAGGCATGGACACAGTGAGGCATGGACACAGTGAGGCATGCACATGGACACAATGAGGCATGCACATGGACACAGTGAGGCAAAGTGAGGCACAGTGAGGCATGCAGATGGACACCCTAGGCTTATACTCGAGTCAATACGTTTTCCCAGTTTTTTGTGGTAAAATTAGGTGCCTCGGCTTATATTCGGGTCGGCTTATACTCGAGTATATACGGTAAGTAAGATGCAACTAATATATTCCCAAAGATAGGGAGTGATGTATAAATGAGGTATGTGTCGATTGGAACAAAGTATAATCAAAAAATGGAGAGTTAAGTGAAAAGTGAAGCCAAAGGAAACACATGTGTCCTCATGTACCTGACATGAATGCTGAGTGGTGTGAATGATAAGCCGTCCTGGTGGTGTGGGGGAATGAAGTGGAGTGTAGGTCGCTTTCGTCTTATATATCCCGGTGTTGGGGGCGGGGCCCGTCCCCATCAACGTCATGCTAGATGTGTGTAGCGGCATGGGGGGAGGAGGGGATCAATCCCGTCGCGGGCATGCTGTCCGCAGCAGATGTCCACCTTCCCCCGCCACACATCGTGAGATGGAAGAGAGAGATGTCCGCACTGCAATGTCACTTAGTGACGCTAGTGGGGTGTAGCTGCATGACGTTGAGGCATCGAGATCTGACTCCACCCCTGTCAAGGAGGAGAGGGAGCTGTGCGCCTCGCCTGTGCGCCTCGCAACCCTGGAAATGAAGACAGGGAAGCCGGACACCCTGGCGGTGAGCAACAGCTTACCAGCAGTGGTGGGAACCATTAGCCCAGGAGCTAAAGCAATGGCTGGACAAAAAAATCAAACAGGAGATATTAAGAAGGAACCAATGAACATTTATAAGGATAGAAATGTATAAAAATAAATGTATATTTGATTGGAGGTGTATAGATACACATGTGTGTATGTGCAAATAATGCACACCAGCACATGTGTATGTATATGGATGTAGTTAAAGACAGTTATCTATTCAATAATATTGATGTGTGTGGCTGGTCACTAAAAAGGCGGGTGTCTTCCACCCAATATATAATGGCTAGTCTAAAAATAAATGTGACCGGCCACAGCCAGCACGTGCACGCCTCCATCCCTAAATATATATATGTCAATAGAAAGAAAAGTTGGTGGGACTTTAAATGAGGCGCGTCTGTGCATTTAATAGTTAGGATAAATGGTGTATTTTCTGTAATGAAATTTAATGTTGGTATGATGTTATGCGGTGGCCCCGCAAATTGATGCAAAGCCAACCGCACACATCGGACCAATGCATATAAATTGTTTGATTATAATAATTAGAGATTAATGGTAATTGAACAAGCTGAAGTTAGAAGCTGATTGGCCACCATGCACAGCTGCACCAGATTTTGCACTCTCCAGCTTTAGTAAATCAAACCCAGTGACTACAAAAAGCAACAAGAGATCTAATTAGATATAAATAATGAGAGTCATCACATTTAACCACTTAAGGACCGGACCAATACGGACCATAATGACCAGAGGTGATTTCACAATTTGGCACTGTGCTGCTTTAACTGGAAATTGTGCGGACATGCAATGTTGTACCCAAATGAAATTTGCGTCCTTTTCTTCCCACAAATAGAGATTTATTTTAATGGTATTTTTTTTTGCGATATAAGACCGAAAATTTTGAAAAAAAATGATATTTTCTACTTTTTGTTATAAGAGAAATCGAATAAACCCAATTTTAGTCATACATTTAGGCCAAAATGTATTCAGCCACATGTCTTTAGTAAAAAAACATGTCAATAAGTGTATATTTATTGGTTTGCGCAAAAGTTATAGGGTCTACAAACTAGGGTACATTTTCTGGAATTTACACAGCTTTTCATTTATGACTGCCTATCTCATTTCTTGAGGTGCTAAAATGACAGGGCAGTACTACCCCCCCCCCCTTAAATGACCCCATTTTGGAAAGTAGACACCCCAAGGAAATTGCTGAGAGGCATGTTGAGCCCATTGAATTTTTTTTTTTTTGTCCCAAGTGATTGAATAATGATAAAAAAATTAAAATTACAAAAAGTTGTCACTAAATGATATATTGCTCACACATGCCATGGTTATATGTGGAATTGCACCCCAAAATACATTTTGCTGCTACTCCTGAGTATAGGGATAGCACATGTGTGGGACTTTTTGGGAGCCTAGCCGCGTACGGGACCCCGAAAACCAAGCACCGCCTTCAGGATTTCTAAGGGCACAAATTTTTGATTTCACTCCTCACTACCTATCACAGTTTTGAAGGCCATAAAATGCCAAAATAGCACAAAACCCCCCAAATGACCCCATTTTGGAAAGTAGACACCCCAAGCTATTTGCCGAGAGGCATGGTGAGTATTTTACAGCTGTCATTTGTTTTTGAAAATGAAGAAAGAAAATAATTTTTTTTTTTCTTTTTTCAATTTTCAAAACTTTGTGACAAGAAGTGAGATCTGTAAAATACTCACCATACCTCTCAGCAAATAGCTTGGGGTGTCTACTTTCCAAAATGGGTCATTTGGGGGGTTTTGTGCCATCTGGGCATTCCATGGCCTCCGAAACTGTGATAGGCAGTCAGGAGTGAAATCCCAAATTTACACCCTTAGAAAGCCTGAAGGCGGTGCTTGGTTTTTGGGGTCCCGTATGCGGCTAGGCTCCCAAAAAGTCTCACACATGTGGTATCCCCGTACTCAGGAGAAGCAACAGAATGTATTTTGGGGTGTAATTCCACATATGCCCATGGCATGTTTGAGCAATATATCATTTAGTGACAACTTTGTGCAAAAAAATAAAAAATAAAAAAAGAATTGTCTTTTTTCCGCAACTTATGTCAACATATAAAATATTCCCTGGACTCGACATGTCTCTCAGCAAATAGATTGGGTGTCTACTTTCCAAAATGGGGTCATTTGGGGGGGTTTTGAACTGTCCTGGCATTTTATGCACAACATTAGAAAGCTTATGTCACACATCATTCACTCTTCTAACCACTTGAAGACAAAGCCCTTTCTGACACTTTTTGTTTACATGAAAACATATTTTTTTTTTTGCAAGAAAATTACGTTGAACCCCCAAACATTATATATTTTTTTAATCAAAGGCCCTACAGATTAAAATGGTGGGTGTTGCATTTTTTTTTCCACACAGTATTTGCGCAGAGATTTTTTGAACGCATTTTTTGGGGAAAAAATACACTTTTTTAAATTTTAATGCACTAAAACACACTATATTGCCCAAATGTTTGATGAAATAAAAAATATGATCTTAGGCCGAGTACATGGATACCAAACACGACATGCTTTAAAATTTCACTCAAACGTGCAGTGGCGACAAACTACATACATTTTTAAAAGCCTTTAACGGCCTTTACAGGTTACCACATTAGATTTACAGAGGAGGTCTACTGCTAAAATTACTGCCCTCGATCTGACCTTTGCGGTGATACCTCACATGCATGATGCAATTGCTGTTTACATATGACGCCAGACCGACGCTTGCGTTCGCCTTTGCGCAAGAGCAGGGCAGGACAGGGGTGCTTTTTTTTTTTTTTATGATTAATTTTCCTTTTTTATTTTATTTTTAAACTGTTCCTTCCATATTTTTTTATTTTATTATTTTTTATTGTTATCTCAGGGAATGTAAATATCCCCTATGATAGCAATAGGTAGTGACAGGTACTCTTTTTTTGAAAAAAATGGGGTCAATTAGACCTTTTCTCTGCCCTCAAAGCATCTGACCACACCAAGATCGGTGTGATAAAATGCTTTCCCAATTTCCCAATGGCGCTTTTTATATCCGGGGGGGGGACATTCCCTCCCACTGCTTTTAAAAGCAGTCCAGAGGCTAATTAGCTGCTAGGATTGCTTTTACATGAAAGCCGGCCGCTGGCTGAAAAGAATGATACCAAGATGATACCTAAACCCACAGGCATCATTTTGGTATAACCATTCAAAGTCCAGCAACATACCAGTACGTTGCTGGTCCTTGTTGGACATGTATTGTAATCTTTTTTTTCATGCAGCCTGTTGGCTGAACGAAAAAAAGAGATTGATCGGTGGGTATGCCCACCATTAGAATACCTCCCTTCATTCACCCACTTCTAATGATGGGCATACATGCACCATTTCTTTATGCCGAAGCATGGGGGCATCATCCCGCAAAAGTTATGCCGCGTACACACGGTCTGACTTTTCCATGGGCAAGCCTCCGTTGGAATTTCGACCGTATGTACGCGGCATTAGGAGCAAAAATCGCTCCTCCGCCCCTGCTGCCCCCATGCTTCGGCATATATGCTCTTTTTTTTAACTGTGGTGGTGAAATCACCTCCTACAGCACTGGAGTCGCAGGGATCAGGCCTTTCTCTGCGAACGCTGCAGTTATGTGTGTTGTGTTTTGTAAGTGACAGTGATCGATCGATACTGCACTTGGGTGGCCTGGGCTGGACGGAGGGGCAAAATGCAGGTGCTAGCAGGTATCTGGGCTGATCCCGCTAACACTGCATTTTTGGGAACCCTAAACTGCTGGGGACGCTAGTATAGATCTGATCAGATCAGATATTGATCTGTTCAGATACTATACCACTAAGGGAGGTGTATGCTTCACGCGTGGGTGTTAGCGTTACTGGCACTAACCTGACGATGCCTGGGGTGACGCAGACCCTCTCTGACGCTAAAACCTAATTGATATCACCCGCCGGGCGATCAGGGGGTTAAACCTTTATTGGGTTATATACGGCGGGTGCCCTGACACTATAAAAAGCAAACTAACTAACCAGCGTCACCCGTAACACTTATATGGTGATCACTGGTTAAACTAGGGGTAATCAGGGGGTTAAAACCTTTATTAGATAATATATGGGGGTACCTGACGCTATAAAAACCTGGCGGCGAACCTAAAAAAAATAACTGACTACCTAGCGGCACCAGCATAACTAATACAGCGATCAGAAAAACGATCGCTTAGTGACACTGGCAAAAGGGGGTGAAAGGGTTACCTGGGGGGTGATCAAGGGGTTAAACCTTTATTAGGTAATATATGGGGGTACCTGACGCTATAAAAACCTGGCAGCGAACATAAAAAAATAACTGACTACCTAGCGGCATCACGACACTAATACAGAGATCATAAAAACGATCGCTTAGTGACAGTTGTGCTATAGGGTGAAAGGGTTACCTGGGGGGCAATCAAGGGGTTAAACCTTTATTAGGTAATATATGGGGGTACCTGACGTTATAAAAACCTGGCGGCGAACATAAAAAATACCGACTACCGAGCGCATCACCGAAACTAATACAGAGATCATAAAAACGATCGCTTAGTGACAGTGGTGCTAGGGGGTGAAAGGGTTACCTGGAGGGCGATAAAGGGGTTAAACCTTTATTAGGGGGGGTTAGGGGGCTACCCTGGACCTAAGGGACCTAACACCAACTGCCCTGACACTTTTACAGTTACAAATGTCACTGATTGCAGTGATCAGTAAATAAATGATCACTGCAATCTGTGACACTGTGACTGGGGGGTGATCTGGGGGTGACTGGGGGGGGGGGCGATCGTGTGCCTATGTGTCCTGATGTCAGTGTACTGCTTGTGCACTTACTTGATGTCTTCTCTCCACGGCGCTCCGGTATATGTGAGCGCCGCAGGAGAGATGACATCACTTCCTGCTGCTTCCTCTCTGCCTGTGTTTACATTACACAGGCAGAGGAAACATTTGATTCACCAGGAGCGATCGCGAGGGGGTGGCCAGAAACCAATGGCCGCCCCCTCATCACGGATCTCTCCCAGAGCGATCCCGACCATCCACTGTACCGGAGGGGGGTCTGATCCGACCCCCCACCCATACGAAGGCAGTCACGTACAGGTACGTGATTGTGCCTGTCCGTGCCATTTTGCCGACGTATATATACAGTGGGCGGTCGTTAAGTGGTTAAGTGGACTTTAATTCTATCCAATCGCTTCTTTGAGAAAGTTATTATTGAGCCATTTGGACCAATCAGAGATTCATCAATAATAGCTAAGGAACAATTATAATAATAGCAGAAAATGGGACACTGGGAGAGACCTTGACTGAAGACCAGAGGAGGAGACCTTGATTGGAGATCTGACAGAGAGACATCTGGGAAGACACTTGGACAGGCTCAGATAAGGGAGCCTGAGAGAGGTATGCAATTTTAGTCCCCTGGGTGTGGTAATATTGGATGTGCTTGCTGGCTAGATATTTTTCCAGTTTATGATGGCTTGCATCTTGTCTTTGGTTTTATATGTTTTTGTCCTCTGTGGTGCAGAGGCTGTATTATTTATATGATATTTCCTTGACAGGCAATAATATGTTCATGTTAAATTTTTAAACAATATATTACTTTTTACCTACAGTTTGTGACGTGTGTTTCATTGCTGACCTACTACTATCAAACGGTGAGAAGTAGGTGTTTTAATTAATATTAATATACTTTTTAATGTCCCTATTATTAGTTGTTTAAACACTGAAACCCCCCCCCCCCCCCCCGTCATTTTCTTACAGATCTATCCCTTCCCTAATCTGTCCAAAATGAAGAAAATATATTGGTTTGAGATAGGCAAAAGAGGAGAGCTCCTGGCAATGGGTCTTAATTCGAAAAACAATTGTGCAGGTATGTGTTGAGCTGAATGTCTTAAAATTTGTTAGGTGTTAGGCAGCGGCTTACATATACTAAAACTTTTACAGGAACACTCTGGTTAGAAACCACAGGAGGAAAGCGGAAAAACTAAAGCCAAGGTAGTAGTCCAAATGTAAACTTAGCTAACAAATAGAGGGTGCCACCTCCTTCATGGTTTTACATGTATAATGTGAATGAGAGTTGGACATATTACAATGTGTTTAGGCATGCTCCATGGAAACTGCTTTTAGCAGCCAAGACCCATCTGGCTTTGGCTGTTTGGAAGGAATCTAACCGTTTTAATAAAATTTCTATTTGGACTCCTATCTTGGGTTTGGCACTTCATTCTTGCATCTACACATGTGATTCAAGATCACAGTGCTCTAAAGGAAATCAAGACACTGCAGAAATAGTTTTTACTTTTTAAATTAATGCTGCCTTTGTCAATTAATGCTTTTATTTCAGTCATTGACCCTTCTGCTGGGATCAACATGGAAGATGCATAGTAGCTGGATGAAGTTTAAACACAGAGGGGGTGATTTACTAAAGACCTGCGCCTGTGGTGCAGTGGAGAAATTGGAGCAATTGCACAAAAAACGGGACTCAAAACATTTATCAAAAATTATGGTGCACTTATATGCACCAAACCATATTTATATAGGAAGCGCTGTTGCGCACTTGCGCAATCTTTCGCGCCTACCATTAGCAAGCGCAGCAAATGTAATCTTCAACATTTTTGAATACTGTAGATAACTTTACTAGTTTACCATCTTCTGTTACCAGGCTAAAAAGTATGTATATAATATTGTTTAAATGCACAAATTCTGTCCAGAACATGTAGATCTGTCTTACAACTAATCAAGCCTTTTTACACCCTTCTTTCAGCTTACTCCACTGCACATGTGCATTGACAAAGCACACCATTTTATGCTCGCCTGACAGGGTGCACACGCTTTAGCTTGTTAAATATGTGTGTTGCACACGGGCGCATATGCGTTCTCCAGAGTGCACAACTGCTTATACATTGGGCTTGTGCTCATTGTAATGCTGATCATGTTAATGAGCTTTTCCTTATCACATGGAGAATATTGCTTCCACTTTTATTCCTTTCATTCACTTCTTTTTGAAACAACTCAATAATCATTCTAGAGATCTTCCTCCTATCAACAACTGTGCAGATGTTTACTGGACTTGTAATTGTGCATTTTATGGTGATCGTCTATAATCATTGGTGGAGCCAAAACTTTCATGAAAACATCTTCTCAACACATGTCTGTGTATTGTGCATTCTGGACAATTCTTTCCCCAAACACTGTACAATCTGTGATAAGGAAAAGCTCATTAACATGATCAGCATTACAATGAGCAAGTGCCCGATGTCTGTTTCATATTTAAGAATGTTTACGCGCAACGATTCCACGAATCCGGCGCAAGTCGACAGCATGCGCCATGTCGCAATAATTATTCCTGCCCGTGCAAATGCGCCAACATTTTCTTAAATCAGCCCCAGAGTGTGCCAGGAACCTATAAGATATTTTGAAGCATGGCAGAACTCAGAAAGAACTTCTTACTATATTGAAAAGTAGGCAGTGAAGGAATTAGCTAAAATAGTTCTCTTTTTTTTGCCAACCTTTACAGAAACCTTATAAACAACGCACAGATGGAATTTCAGGGAACACACACATTATTTCGAACTTTTTACACATGTTTAAACAAAATATATTTTATTGATTGACCTTTTAAAATCTGTTTGACAGTGATGCATATGAGCTACCTAATATTGACAGGTGTTATATGAGTATAATTATTATTACTCTAGTTATAGATGGAGTGGATGTTTGTGAGTTTGAAGTGTCAATTTAGTCGTTTATAAGATCATTTTATTTATTTAATTTAAAAGGCTAATAAAATGTAATATATTCAAAATGATGTAAAAAGATGCAATCATATAATATTGTGCTGCCAAAAAAGTCAGTGGCTGGTTAATGATATAAAACCACTAACTAGTAGGAACTAGAGAAATTAACCCATAAAGAATTTGTCCAAACCCTACCTTTGAACCGACATATATGAATCCTGCAGCATTTCCTAATTGGATCGATTTAAACTTAATACGTATACCCAAACTAAAGACACCTTCAGGTATGAAACCATTCTCATAAGCACGACTTGGATAACCCAGGGCATGTTCCAGATTTACTTCATAAAACTTGGTATGAAAATTTTGTGCTATTAACCCCCATACACCAGGTATGGTCTCCTTCCGTTAGGTCTCAATCCATAGATAATCTCTTCCCCCTTATACCTCAAAATGGGAGGAATACTTTGGTGGTGTTGTAACTGCTGCCAACTAGGACCTGATCTAGATCTTTGCCTCTAATAGCTATGTGAAGGTTACAGCTTTGATTGCTTTAGAGGTTGCCAAGCAAAAGGTACCATTGCTAACATTTGGTAGAATTGCCTGGAGGTAAGATGTTTTTGATTTAGGGTCAGTCAGTATACACTGTTATAGGTTTACATTTCATAAGTGACCCATTAATTCCCTACTTAAACGGAAACTGCAGGGATGTTACCCGACCCAATTTAAATTACTTCAACATGTCTTTCAGTGACCAAGAGTGTGATTGTATATTCTTGGAAGATCCCAACACACCCTTTGACACAATTCACAAACTTGTTGTCACACACATTGTTGAAAAGCTTACAGCACAACACAATAACTTAATTGGCAAATTCCAGAAAATCTGGAACCCTTGGATAGACCATTATCTTCCTGGTACTTTGAGTTTGTCTCTACCCCATACTTTTGAAATACATTGGAAAGCAAGTTCAGTTAATTGCTTACCCCTACATCATCTACTTCATACAAAAGGGCTAGTTTGTTCATTTCCAACCCTCCTGATCCTCTTATTTTTCTGTTTTTATTTTCCTTTCTTCTTCTTTTCTCCCTTACATATGTAGCGGACCCCCCAATAATAGGGGTCGCTATGCCTAAATTTAGAGGGTAGCCTGAGCTAATAGTTGGGCTCAGGCTGTTGAATTCTTCAAACTGGCTTCTGTTCTAAGGTAATGTTACCTGGCAGTGCTGTTCCCTGTGGCATGTGGGTGGCACTGTTGCCCTGGGCTCGGGTTGAACCACCGGTAGTGTTGCAGCGCTATTGGGTTTCCTCTCTCGGTGGCCATTCAGTGGGCATGGTCTACCCGCTGTGCATGCCGGGAGAGGGTACTTAAGGGGCAGACGCCATTAGGCGGGAGAGTTCGGAGGTGATCCCGAGGACACCTTGGTCCTAGGCGCGTACCCCTCCTTCGGTGGCCCTCATGGCCAGGGGTACGTGCATGTGTATTCAGTCCTGGGCACCTTTAGCCCGAGGCTGCATCATTCCAGGTAGGCCCAGCACCTTTAGCTGAGGCCTACATTAGAAGAGGAGTCCCAGGGTGCTCAAGTGAGGGGTAACCCGCTCTGAAGGAGAGGAAACCAGGGGAGGACCTATCCAAGGGGATCGGTGAAGGAAGTCACTGTCTCGGGAGAGGCCTGGTTACCTATCAGAGGGAAGGACTCCATAATCTGCCACAAGCCTTGTAATGTGCCCCATTGGCACCTAAGGACTTAGATATTACAAGTGCTGGGAAGTTCAAGATTTGGAAGCTGTCTCTTGATCGTATCCCTAGGAAATTACAAGTGAATGTTCCGTGCTCCACACCGGCTGCTAGAACCGTGAGAGGGGACTATCCGGGTGAGCAAATCCCACTCAGGCCTGAGTGGTGATGCTTGTTAGTTAAGTGTCGCGTGCCTGAACCTACCTCCCTGTTCATTTTTCTCTATCTCCAACTTTCCTGTCAAGTTATCAAGCAAGCAAAATAAACCTTTCTTTATTGGGTTTAATACTGTCTGGACAAAGGCCTTCTTGAAATAAAGAGAGAGAATAGACTCTTCCCTACACTCTAGGGAAGAGAACCAACGGAAGGAGGTAACTCGCTGCAGGACCCAAATCAGATAACACCGCTCACCCTCTTCAACAAGGAGGACACTGGGCATGTGGGCATGGTGTGTCCCACCTGCTAGCGGAGGTAAGCAAGGAAGAATTCTGTGTGCTACACATATATTCTTAACTTTCACCAAACACCGTTCCTATAATTTAAATGTATTGTCAGGTCTTGTTGCCACATAATACCAACAGTCCACTTGGGCTTGAGCTACCATACTGAATACTCTTCTTACTTTCTACTCTACTGAATGGTGAGTGACTTTTTGTTACAGTTTATGTGGAAATAGTGCTTCCTGATGATATTGTTTCCCTTACTGTTAACATTCTTCTTTTGTAGTATTCCTGTACTTGTTCTTATTGTCAACTTGATATAAAACTAATACAAACCTATATACAGAGAGAACAAAATTCTAATTGATACATTGCTATTTATTCAAAGAGGCCAGTTTATTTCACTTATAGTATAAATCTACTGTATTTTAGAAATGATACTGAAGAATAAGAATTTCTATTTGAATTAGGCTGTTGCGTCTGGACACAGCATAAGCAAATCCTCTGATGAGACAATACATTTCTCTGGGAAAGGCAAACAACACTTATTCACACCTTCTCCGAGGTGCACATAGGGCAAGTGGTGTGTTAGTAAGCATTGAAATGCGAGTTCCCTAGGGATGTCTATTGTCTTTTTAGATGACATGTATGTACTTTGCACCCAGGGCTAGCTATACAGCCTTTAGATATGCAAACAATGCCCATGTGTACAAGCTTTAAAAGATTAAACACCAACAGAATCCACTCAAAGAAAATTAATATTGAGCAATGAACGTTGAAATATTTCTGTCATTTCATACTGCATTGCTGAAACTGCTAGTTAATGCAAATAATGCCATTGGTGCACTGCTTCATAATCTTTAATGTATCTAATTAATTATAGACAATTAGTAGGTTTTTAACCAGAAACACTATGGGGCAGTCATATGTTTCTCCTTTGTATGCCCAAATATTTATTGATGAGGATGTTTATTTATAAAAAATAAAAAAAAGATACAGGGATGTTTTAATGTTTTAATGCACATTAGAGCTGACAAAGTAAACAGATTATTTGTACATTCTCATCTACATCATGCATGCCAGTCTTTTTATCCTTCAGAAAGTGCCCTCTTTGGATGTGAGCAGTGATGTGGGCAATGCATGGATTATATTTCATACATACTCTCACACAGCTTAGGATAAGCAGTATACCTTATGTTTCATTCTATGCATGCAACTATAGTACAAACTATGGCATTGCTGTGTACATTAGTAGAACCAACTAGTGGATTTAATACAGCTGCTCCAAGCTCCAAGCTTAGTCGTGGCCTCAGCTGCATGCCCATGGGCCAACAAGCAGGCTTGTGAGCCACTACATATTCTTCCTGAGCCCATGAAAGCTTTTGACAATCATCATTGAAATATAAGCATTTGGACAACATGAAGAGGATTCCAGGACAGTTGATCGATGTCCTGCTGCGAGATGTTGCTCTGTACCTGTGACAACATCATTACTACAATAAGCTTTATTAAGGCATTCCTGGAGGTTGTCAGACTTTGATACCACTTCTGATGTCATACGATCTCGCGCACAGGGTTGAGTTTCACTGTCTGTAGAGGTACAATCTCCTTTTTCCCCTTTTTCACTGGGGATTTTTTCCTGTATTAATAAAAACATGATATTTTAAATAATATGAAATATGTGATCCATCATTTTACAGTTCTAAGTGTTTTGTATGTCCCTTCAAATTTTGTAACATATAATATTTTAAGAATCTATTTCCGATGCCACAAAAATCTTTAAGGCATTTAAAGTACAGTATATGTAAACCCAATCGCTAACATTTCATATAAGATTCATGCAACACTGTGATTTTAAAAGTATTTTTTAAATTTTAAATCTGCAGCTTTTATAAACAAAAAACACCTGGTGATCTTATCATGAATATCATTGTTTAGGCAATTCCTGTCTTTCTGTTGTGCTCCTGCATATTACAATGCCACAAGGGCTTCTAATGGAGACTATAAGTGGTCATTTGAAAACACATTGGGGTGGATTTACTAAAGGCAAATTGACTGTGTGCTTTACAAGTGCAGTCTAGAGCTTAAGCCGACCATAGACCGTTGAAATCGCAGCCGATACCAAAGCAGGAACTGGCCGAGATTCGAGCCATGTATGAGTAGGCTGAATGTACCCAAGTAGATCGATCAATCCACTTGAGTACAACTGGCTTGCCAAGTTTTACATGTGATTATTGCTAGCGGCAATGCAGGAATGGTTCTCTGTTGTCAACCCACCCTGAGAAATACTGTGCAGATGTCACTAGAGTGCATGCATCTAGATAGGAAATAATAACAATGAAGTGCAGGAAATCAGCAACACAAAGATATAACAGATGGTAGAAAAGGTGAAAACAAGTATTTTATTAAAAATAAAAATGGTTGAAAATTCTATTTTACCCTAAGCCTCAAGGAGAGAAAGGAAGTGTGTGACTTTAAATTAGGCTATTGATTTGTGGAGGTAAATGGTTTGAAAGTATATTTAATTGGCATTTTGAATGTGACCATACATAACAACAATGCACATAGTAAAAACAATTTCATATATACACACACATGGTGTGGACCTCATGAGTACATAGACATATACATATCGATTAAACAGCATATAATAATGATGAAACATTGATAGAATAAATAAATCATTGAAAATTCATGTATAAACACGTCATCTAAAGTGTGGTAATGATAAAAAAGAAAGTATGGTCATATATGGTTGTAGATAATGAGTCTAAATCGGTTCCTATTAGCAGAAACCTTCACTTGCAGGAGCAAAGGCACACCATGCCACATGCCTGTATCCTCCTGGTATAAAAGGTTGAGCGGTGTTCTTGCAATTTTGGGTCATGCAGCAAGTTACCTCCCTCCATTGGTTCTCGTCCCTAGAATGTAAGGAAAGTCTATTCTACCCCGAAAGAAGGCCAATGTTCAGACAGTAATTAAACTCCAACAAATTAGTTTATTTTCTTTGCTTGAAATAACTTTGGGAGAAAGGTTGAAGACAGCAATAGGATTTAGTAGGGAATTAGGTTCAGCACCCAGTCACCCTATTCTCCACTCAAGCCTGAGTGGGTATTGCTCACCCGGATAGATCCCTCTCACAGCTTCAGCAGCCGGAGTGAAGCACGAACATGACACTTCGTTTTAGTCCCCTTCACGGACAAGTTCAGGAGATCCTCTGCCACAGAATCCTTCAGTTCCTGAATTTAGAACTTCCTAACGCCTGTAGATTATTAGAGATCATAGGTGCCAATGGGGCACGCTACAGGAGCTATCTTGCAACTCACGAATCCTTCCCTCTGATAGGAAACCAGGCCTCCCCGAGACCGCGACTTCCTTCACCGATCCATCGGACAGGTCCTTCCCCGGTTTCCTCTGTTTCAGAGCGGGCCACCCTCCCTCGGGTTCCCTGGGACTCCAGTGGTTGGTTTTGTAGACCCAGTTGAAGGTACTGGGCCTACCTGGAACTCTGTAGCCTCGGGCTAAAGGTGCCCGAGACTCCTCGACCAGTTCACGCACCCTCCGGCCAGCAGGGCAAAAGGGCGCAACTTCGTCACCAGGGGTCCTCCTTGGAATCCCCCCAGCACACCACCCCAGATCATGGCGTCTGCCCTTTATGTACCCTCTCCCGGCATACACAGCAGGCAGAACCCACCCACCGCACGGTAAGCGAGAGAGGACACCCAATCACACCGCAACGTCACCTGTAGTTCTTCTCAAGACCTGGGCAACAGCACCACCTGCAGGTCAAGGGGAACTATTCTCCAGGCAACATTACAGCAGAGTAGAGTCCATACTAAGCAAAATTGAAGAACCTGAGCTAAACTATTGCTCAGGCTACCCTTAAATTTAAAGCATAGCGACCCCAATTTTGGGGGTCCGCTACACCAGTGTTGGGGGCTAATAAGATGTCCACTGATACCTGCGTTGGGGGTTATTATTGCGTCTGGCACCAGTGCTGGGGTTTTTTAATGCATCCACTGACATCAATGCTGGGGGTTATTACCACAGTCTCTGATACCTGTTTTGGAGGTTATTATAGCGTCCACTGACACCAATGCTGGGGGTTATAATTACGTTGTATGTTAATTCGAGTTTAGGGGCAGGGGCAGGGTAGGGGTTGGGTGGGGTAACTGGTGGCGAGTAACTCTTAAGGCCTGGCTAGTAGCTCAGAACTTGAAATTTTGAGCCCTGATGTGGGTATTAATATTTTACTAATTGCATCTATTTTTTTCTTTTGTTTTGCTGTTGGTGGTACTTTTATATTGATGCTTGTATTATTACTTGTAAAATCTTTAATAAACTCTTTGAAAGTAAAAATAAAAATGGTTTTGCTTATGGTACCTAGTGCTTAAGCAAATTAAATGTTATTCTGTTACATTTACATTTAATTGTTCTTTTTTCTTACCATTGTGAGTTTTTACCCTGTTTCCTCTCTAATTCTGGGTAATCTATAATCTTCCATTCACAGTGTTGCAGATTTTTGGACTAATTATAGCTATGGAAAGATTAATCCTAAATTCATAGTATGTGAAAACATTATTACTGTACTTACCCTTCTTCCACCTCTTCAATGGTGTCTGGCAGTGGTTTGTTAACTGTTTCAGGTAAGAAATATACTAGTAGTCCAGACAGAATTGGAGCACCTCCATATATGAGCAATGGTAAGAAAGGATAGAATTCACCCAGCATCTTCACTAGAGGAGCCACAATTCCACCCAGGCGTGCCATGGTACTGCCCAAACCGAGACCACTCTGTCTGAAATTTATTCTTTTATTAGTATTTTATAGAGTGACATTGTAATACATTGGTTAAACAAAATAGTTCAGCACAGACACAACATGAACTGATATATTTCTGCAAATAAAAATAATATATATATATATATATATATGGGTATATTGTGAAATTGACAACACAGTGTAGAATTGTATAACGTTTTATAGTTTTATAAAACATATGCAAAATCTGGTAAAGATATGCACAACACAGGAATGTTTTTTTTAATTTTTTGCTACTTTTTTACTTGTATGTGGGGAGTTAAGGAGCTCCAATATCTTCTATGCTTTTCATATTGGTCTTTTTTATAACCTACAGATGTAATTCTTATTGACAGTTTTCAGTGAAAAACCAACAAATAAAATCCTCAAAGTCCCCCTCAGCTATATTCCCCACTCTCTAGGGGGTGCCCATACACAAAAATAATCAGCAGGGGGGGAGGGCATCGGTATTTGTAACTGCAAGAATCCAGGAGTTGAAGTCGTAGCCAGATTTTTGCCAGTTTCCTAAACTTCCCATTCTCTTGCTTAGTTCTTTCTTAATACATGGTTTGAGTACTGCACCCCACTTGCTCGTTTTATGAGAAATGTTAGTTTTATGCACTGGCATATCTTAGTGCAAAACTGTGAATATTTAATCCTATGACCTACAGATGTCATTCTTAAGGGACATGTGGATATTTTGTTCCAAGGCAACTCGAAAAAATTACAAATACTGCATAAAATAACTACTATACTTAAAGAGGAAGTATATTCCCTTTTGTTTTTACCTATAGGTAAGCCTATAAGAAGGCTTACCAATAGGTACTGTAAATATCACCTAAACCTGCACCGCTTAGGAGATATTTACTGTATACGCCGGCTATTTTGTCATTGGCGCATGCTCTCTGAAGGAACAGCTGCCCGTGCTGTTTCTTCAGGGCACGTGCTGTGACCTTTGCCTCCCGCGAATCACAGCAGCACCAATGTCAGCTGTGTCAGTGGTGTGTTGGCACTGCTGCAGGGTTTTGTTCTAAGGTAAGTATTTCATAATGAGCTAGTATGCATACTAGCTTATTATGCCTTTGTCCTACAGGTTTTTTTTGTTTTTTTACATTGGGGTTCACAACCTCTTTAAATGAAAGATAATACTAATATTGACTGTCACCACATTTACTTCCACACTTCATAATTTCATCTTCTTTCTGTTCTTTCCTTTGTAGCTGACCCATTTTTTGATTGCCAGATTCCTTTCCATTCTCTAGTTCTTTCTTAATACATGGTTGGAACATTGTAAATCACTTGCTCGTCACCAAATACTAATAGAAAATCACATTCTACAGTGATTTAACTACCCACATAATGCCTGACCCTAATATAATGTAACCCCTAAACAAAGCCTCAACACTAAATTAACTGATCATTCCATTTATTTCCATATCCTACAGCCATACTGGGAGCAGCCATACTGGGAGCAGCCATGCTTAGTTCTTTAACCACTTGCTTACTGGGCATTTAAGCCCCCCTCCTGCCCAGACCAATTTTCTCTCTTTGAACTTGACGTAATTGTAGCCGTATTAGTGCAATTGTGACAGAGAAAATTAAGTACTGTCCGTGATACTTTTTTTATTTGCACTAACATAGAATTTTTCAGGACAAGCTTTCGGGGTATGTCCCCTTCTTCAAGGTCCAAGCAGTACTGATTCACAATTTTTTTAGCAGAATGTTGAAACAAAACAAGAAAAAAATCTCAGAGGGAAAGGAAAAAAAACACATACAAATCAATGGTAATAAAGATAGCAGCAGAGTTAGTGAGATAAGACAGAGTTAGTGAGATAAGACAGAGGGAGAGCTATAGACTTGAGGGGGGAGATGCTAGTCACAGAGGGGGTCATAAAACCTTAGTATAATGGGTAAGGAAACCAATATCTAAATTTAGGCCATTCGTTTTTGTGTTAAAAAGAATTATCATTCTTAGTTCAAATGTTTTCCTTTCCTGGATAGTTCTGAAATTCCCTTTAAGAACTAAAACATTGAGGTCTTCTATAGTGTGGTCTGGTTGTGAGAAGTGATGTCCCACAGGTGTGCAGAAACTCTCTTCTTTATGTTCCTTGATGGTATGTCTGTGAAAATTCATCCTCGCTTGCAACTTCTGTCCTGTTTCACCAACATAAGATCCTTTGCCACACCTGTTGCATTGGATGAGGTACACAACATTACTGGAGGTACAGTTGTAAGATCCCATGATGGTGAAGGTCCCATTTGTGTGTGTGACACTTTTGGATGGATTGATCTGGTTGCACAGTTTGCAGCGTTTTTTATTGCAGGGTTTGCTTCCATTATTTGTGACTTCATAATCAGAGTGAAGTTTCCTGCTGATTAGTTTGTGTCTGAGGTTGGGTGGTTGTCTGAAAGCCAATAATGGGGGTTGTTGGAATATTTCTTTCAGAGTTTCATCCTCTGTTATAATGGGTTGTAAATCTTTGATTATCTTTTTGATCCCTTCTAGTGTTGGGTTGTATGTGGTGACTAGAGGTACTCGGTTATTTGTTTTTTTCTCTTTGTATTGGAGGAGATTTTCTCTTCGGGTTTTCAAGGCTGTGTTTATGCTGTTGTTGATGGTTTTGTCTTTATATCCTTTCTTCTGGAAAGAGCCTGCCAGTGTTCTGAGATGTTTATCTCTGACTTCTGTGTCTGAACAAATTCGGTGGTATCTGATGGCCTGGCTGTGTATGATGGCTCGTTTAGTGTGTTGGGGATGAAAACTGGAACTATGAAGATAGCTGCATCGGTCAGTCGGTTTTCTGTATATGGAAGTGTGAAGCTTGTCATCCCTGATGTATACTGTAGTGTCTAGGAAGTTGACATGTGTGTTCGAATAGTCCATTTTTAGTTTGATAGATGGGTGAAAAGTGTTGATCAATGAGAAGAATTGGTTTAGATTTTCTTCACCTTCAGTCCATATCATGAAGATATCATCAATATAGCGATAATATCTGTATGGCTTTTGTTGTATGCTGTTCAGGAATTTGTCCTCCAGGTCAGCCATAAATAAGTTTGCATATTGGGGTGCCATTTTGCTTCCCATAGCAGTACCCATACATTGGAGATAGATGTCATTGTTGAAAGTGAAGTAGTTGTGTGTAAGAATAAATTCGATGAGCTGTGTAACATCCTCAGCCGTGTATTTGTGGTTTGGTGTGGATGATAAGAATCTGTGACATGCTGCCAACCCATCCTTGTGAGGGATGTTACTGTACAGAGATTCTACATCCATAGTGACTAGAAGTGTATTTAAATATCATAATGTATCATAAATTTGTCAGCTCATAAACTTTCTGCACCAGAAACAACAGTCCTCTCCAAAAGGCCTCACATTCTGCCCAACCACCAAATTGGATAATTTACAGGTATGGTCAGATATGGAGGAATTCTTTAGGAGACTGAGGCTCAAAGAATATTTTCACAGTAATGAAAGGAATCCTAGGACAATAGGAGGTGATAAAAAGAAAAAGAACAGCAACTTCACACCTCCACAAGGACGCAACCCCAAACTGGATACCTATATTGACAGCTTCAGGCTGCGAGTAACATCTCTGATATGATGACCTGTGGGACATCACTTCTCACAACCAGACCACACTATAGAAGACCTCAATGTTTTAGTTCTTAAAGGGAATTTCAGAACTATCCAGGAAAGGAAAACATTTGAACTAAGAATGATAATTCTTTTTAACACAAAAACGAATGGCCTACATTAAGATATTGGTTTCCTTACCCATTATACTAAGGTTTTATGACCCCCTCTGTGACTAGCATCTCCCCCCTCAAGTCTATAGCTCTCCCTCTGTCTTATCTCACTAACTCTGTCTTATCTCACTAACTCTGCTGCTATCTTTATTACCATTGATTTGTATGTGTTTTTTTTTCCTTTCCCTCTGAGATTTTTTTCTTGTTTTGTTTCAACATTCTGCTAAAAAAATTGTGAATCAGTACTGCTTGGACCTTGAAGAAGGGGACATACCCCGAAAGCTTGTCCTGAAAAATTCTATGTTAGTGCAAATAAAAAAAGTATCACGGACAGTACTTAATTTTCTCTCTCTTTGAACTAAAATTGCGCGGTCATACAACACTGTACCCAAATTATATTTTTAGCATTTTTTTCCCACCAACAGGGCTTTCTTTTGGTGGTATTTGATCACCTCTGGGTTTTTTATTTTTTGTTAAAAAAATGAAAAAAGACTGAATAAAAAAAAAAAAAAATACAAAACAGTTTTATATCTTGTTAAATTTTTTGGCAAACAGGTAATTTTTCTCCTTCATTGATGTACGCTGATGGGTACCGATAAGGCGGCACTGATAGGTGGCACTGGTGGGCTCTGAGAGGTGGCACTGAGAGGTGGCACAGATGGGTAGCACTGATGAGCACAGATGGGCATTGATAGGTGGCACTGAAGGGCACTAATAGGTGGCACTGATGGGCACTGATAGGTGGCAGTGATGGGTGGCAGTGATGGGCACTGCTAGGTGTCACTGATGAGGCATTGATTGGCACCACTATTGGGCATTGATAGGTAAAAGGAAAAAGAAGGGCGCACCGACCTAGTGCATTACCAATGGCTAGGTTTATTAAAAGTAGATTAAAAGATCATAAATACTCACAAAGCAAGTATAGTAAAAGGCACATACACCATTCCATCAAAAGGGATAGATGCCTCCTGCTGAAACCAGATAACCAGAGAGTCCAGACGACATATATTACAGCTACGGCTGACGCGTTGCGAGGGCGAACTCTCTTCCTCAGAGCCAAAAAGTAATAGGCATCTATCCTTTTTGATGGAATGGTGTATGTGCTTATTACTATACTTGCTTTGTGAGTATTTATGATCTTTTAATCTACTTTTAATAAACCTAGCCATTGGTAATGCACTAGGTCGGTGCGCCCTTCTTTTTCCTTTTACATTTTAGTCCCAAGAATACCAATTATTCTGAGGAGGGCAGCAAGATTCCTGGTCATTCCCTTTTCAACGGAAGACTCTGGTTGTGTCACTAAGAGATCAAGCTCCCGAGCGCAGGAGACTGTCTGTGTTTCTGGGCATTGATAGGTGGCACTCGTAGGCATTGATAGGTGGCACTGATATACACTGGTGGGCACTGATTGGTGGGCACTGGCAGGTGGCACTGGCAGGCGGCACTGGTGGGCACAGATTAGGTGGCTGTGCCTCTTCCTCTTTGGGACCGATGTCCCTTACACAGAAGCCGGGGGTTCAGCATGAGGAGAAAAAAAAAATGATTACCGTTCTGTTTACATCACGTGATCAGCTGTCATTGGCTGACAGCTGATCACGAGGTAAGGGCCGGGATCGGCCCCTTACTCCGACGTGTGATCATCCGAGTCTTATTGACTCGGTAATCACAGAGCGCGCCGCGCACGCCCTGCAGGGGGCGCATGGGGAGCATGGAAAGAGGAGGTCCACGCTGTAGCCGTCATTCGGCTATAGCGCGGACGGGAAGCAGTAAATTAAGGTTAGAGCTAGGTTTTAGAGAGGAGGTTATGTGTTAAAACAGTATTAAACCCAAAAGCAAAAATTTATTGTATTGCAGCTTAATAATTATTAGATGTGATGGCTGCCTTCGTTTTCTGTTTTAGGCTTTTTTTTTTTTTGCTAATTTTCACCTGGTGATCTGACTGGTACATCTGTTGTTTTTAAACAACAAAAGCTGTCTGCAGATGCAGCAGTTACAGGATTGGGACAAAACATTTACTCCTGACAAATGTGCTTACAATGATCAGCTTTTATTTATTTATGTAAAACCTTTATCACAAAAAAATTTTTTTTGTAACTGCTTAAAAAGTGTTAGCTGAAGTTCAGCTTCAATTTGTTACTATATCTAAATCTGCCAGTACATGTAACACTCCCCTCCCCCTCCCCTCAGACAGACAAGGCTGCTGTCCAAAGGTGCCCCCTGTTCTCCTTCATCCAGAGCGTAGGCACTCTAATATAGGAGGTGTATTACTGAGCAGATTACCAGGTGAAAACAGAAAGGAAAAGCTTAAAAAAGAACACTAATGTAGCCACCGCACCAAAGAATTAATAAGCTGCAATATTAAATTTTTGGCTTTGGATTTAAGACCGCTTTACTTAACAGGTTAGGTTGAGAGTAAAAGCTGAACTATTGTTCAGTGATAAGAGTCGTGTGTATTCTTACTTGAATCCTGGTGTGATTTGTGCATTTCTTCCAGGTGTGTGCAGTAATACAGCATACATTTTGGCCTCTGTGCAGAAGTTTCTTGTAATCAAGTCACTGATGCTCTCTCTCTCTCTCCTTGTGCTGGTTAAGTGGTCTTGTATCCACCCCCTTCTGTAGTTTTCCGCAGGCAGCCTGTAGCAGGTGAGGCCTATTAGGCCCCTCCCACAGCTCTACTCTCCGCTCATTCTTTGTGCAGCATAGTGATGATGTAATGTGATGTGATGAGGTAAGCATAACATGTTTGTTATTTAATTTTTTATAAACAAGATTTTACAATTATTTAAGTTGTTAGATTAAAGTGATTGTAAAATCTCGTTTAAAAAAATAAATAAAAAAATAACAAACATGTTATACTTAACTGCTCTGTGCAGTGGTTTTGCACAGAGCAGCCAAGATCCTCCGCTTCTCGGATCTGCTCACCGAAGCTCCTGGCCCCTCCCTCCTGGCGGGTGCCCCCACAGCAAGCAACTTGCAATGGAGGCAACCAAGCCGAGATGTAGCTCCGTGTGTCCATTTAGACACGGAGCTGCTGTTCAGCCCTGCCCATTCTCTCTCCTGATTGGCTAACTGACTTTGATTGACATCTGTGGGAGCCTATGGCGCGGCTGCTGTGTCTCAGGCAATCAGAAGGGGGAGGGCCAAGGGACTCGTGGACATCACTGGACAGAAAGAGGGCTCAGGTATATATTAGGGGGTGCTGGGGAGGCTGCTGCACACAGAAGGCTTTTTATCTTAATGCATAGAATGCATTAAGATTAAAAAACCTTCTGATTTTACAACTCCTTTAAGGATTAGTTTAATTGTTAAAGGGTCAGGTGGGGAAGGGTCAGATGCTAGGAGGTACTTATGTTTTAGGGACACTTATTGACTTATGGACAGTTAAGAGATAAGCAGGTTTTAAACCAAAAAAATCTGCATTTAAAATAAACATGACATGATTGGCAGTATAGTGAACTTTCTGGGAAAGCTATTCATTTAGCCCTTTATTTCTTCTGCAGTAATGTGGCTTATTATTTTTATTTTTTCAAGCAATTTATTTCTATTAAACATTTTTTTAAATACCATAACAAATATAAATCATTGTAGGGGGGAACCCGACAGGAAGCTCCCTATAGTATACATTGACTTACATAAATTAAATCAAATTAAATTAAACAAAATCCATAAAAAACTAACAAACAAACACAGCACCGCTCTGGCTCAATAAATAACGTAAAATCATATATTTAGAACAGTCAAGATATGATCATACACAAGAGAATAAACATATATTGTGGATCAACATTATCAACTTTGGTTATTAGGGACTACTCATTATAATCTGCGATACAAAGATATTATTTTAGGCACAATTATTGAGTAGGTGTTTTTTTAATTTACGTGATGCTGGTTATCAGCAAATCAGACCTTGTATTTTCATGTATCTACTACTTTTTGTTCATGTTAGCAGAAAAGATACCATAAAGATGTTTTAAATGGATGAAAGTAGAAAATGTTGGTTATTTACTGGCATTGGCGCCATGGGTCAGGTAAAAAGTCTTACATAATATGGCAGATTTTTTAGGCAGAAGTGGATTTACTAAAGCTATTTATTCTTCACGTAGCTTAATTAAACTGCATTCAATCATCTGATCATGTGAAAAGAAAATGTGTATTTACTTTCCTTTTCGCATGATTGGGTGCTTGGAGTGATAAAGGAAGGATATTCTCCTTTAGAATAGAAGTTCCACTATGTCAAAATTCTAAGATAAATATGTTTGAATTCTAGCATTTTTAAGCTGATTTACTAAAGAATTTGAGAATATTCACTGCAATTATCCAATCACGTGCACATTTAATAAGCAATCCGGAATTAAATAAGTGAAGTGAATCTTCACACATTTTATTTTGTGAACACTCTCAAATTCTTTAGTAAATCAGCCTCTTTATCTCATATTCTTGACAAAATGAGGCTTAATTACTAAAAGTTTTAAGAAGGTTTTGACCATAAATTGTGTGAATATTTGCTTTAATTATTCAGTAATTTGCAGATGAGATAAGTAGACATGTTTTTTTTTTTCCCCCACATCATTGGATAATTGAAGTAAAGCATCAAACAATTTATTGTGTGAACATTCTCAAATCCTTTAGTAAATCAGCCTCTTATCTCAGAGTTAATATTTTAGATACTTTACATAATTTTATTATACAGAATTTTATTTAATATTATCTCATTCAGCTGTAAGATATTATCTCAGTAGTTTAAGAAATTATTTTAGAATTCTGATATTTCAGAATTATCAGAGATTTGTTGTACACTTAGCCCTAGGGCTTTTCCACAGTGATAGATAAAAATAATAATGGTTAATTTGTTTTAAAAAACCTTTTTATCCCTCCAAAGATATATTTTTAAACAGCAGGTACCTTTAAAGTCCAGTGATTTTCCTGTGAGCTATCTGTTAATTTCTGTAGGTAATGTGACGTGGTATTGGCTTACATCTGCCATATCATCAAAGAGCTATAGCATACTGGTTCAATTTTTCCAACCCACTAATCTCCTATATCAGCAGTAATGGCCCACCAAGTTACGGAATGCACTGTATGACATTTTCTCTCACATAACCTTTCTCATTATATGTTTGTAAATTGGAACACATGAAACTGAATGACATAAGATACAACTAAGCAATTCTGATTAATATCAAGAACTTTTAGGATCCTGTTCTGTTTTTTTTTTTTTGTTTTTTTGCTTTTTTTTTTCCAATAAACTATTGCCTAAGGAATTACATATTGATGGCTCCTAAGAACAGACAAAATGATCTGTGAGCCTCAGAAAACTGGGGAATAGTGGAATATGTGCATTCTGCTGTGAATTAGAGCAATCTCTTGACTGTTGAAGATGAAGCCTGCCAGAAGAGAGATATGTTTATTTAATGTATTTTAAATGTATAACGTGTATATATCGAGAAGTTACTACACTCAAAGGTCTTGAATAAGTTAGTATATGCTGTTAATAAATTATCACTTGTTCATTTATTCAGAACCCGCAATTGCAATAATTCCTTTGTATATTCTCAAGTAAATTTTTGCCATCAGAGCTATTTTTACATTCATTCTGTAATCTACCATTAAGTTTAGCCGCAGCTTACATGTCACATAGAATGGATGTCATCCAATAAATACAAGCAGTGGCGGTCCGTCCATAAGGGGCGCAGGGGCGCCACCCACCTAATCCATGCGCCCGGCCCCTAATCTACATGCAGGGCACTGGACGCATGGATTTCAATGTTTTTTTTTTGTTTTTTTTTAAGCACATGATTAGAGCCTGAGGCTCTAATTGGCTTCAAAAAATGGTGGGCTAGGGGGGGAAAGCACTGTGCCCTGAGCCCACCCAGCTGTGTGACAATAGTGAAGCCAGAGACCCGATTGGCCAGGGAGTCTTAGGATGTGTTCGGCTGGGAGGAGAAGCAATGGGCGTGGAGCGAGGGGCAGCAGCCCTACCTTGGATCCTCGTCATATGCCTCTTAAGGTAAGGAGGCCTCTGATCGCCCCCTTATTCTTGTCTATCTCCTGCAGAGGGGGGGATCCCTGCCTTCCCACCCGTCTCCTGAGGGGGGGATCATCGCCTTCCCGTACGTCTTCCCCGCGGGAGGGGGTGGTGCCGTTGCTTTTATGCCCCCCCCCCCAAAAGAAAAAATTTGTGCACCAGCGACCACAGAATACAAGACTTTTGAAGGGAATGCAATAGTCCTATACAGAACTTAACAGGTCTCCCAAGTACAAAAACCATTAACATAAACAAAGAAAATCATAACTATAACATAACTCATTAAATGTCTACATCAAGAGCAACAGTATAAAGATAGTAAATTGTACAAGTTGTAATGCAACAATATCTAACATAAAAGCAGTCAAAGTGCTCCTAGAAATTAGATGACAGTCCCCTGACCCAACTGTTTTCAGCTTAATGAGACGATGATTAAAACTTACTAACTAAGGCTGACAGCAGATGAATCGCTTTTTCCGACCAGCGAACATGCTGATCAAAAAAAACAACACAGATTCCCCCATGCATACAAGCGAGGTGTATGGAGGCATTCTCCCCCTCTGTGCTATGCTATTATGATCAGCAATGCAGCTGATTGGCTGCAGCCACTGATCAATTGGTAATTTTCAAAAAGTCATATTCAACAAAAGTTGACCGTTAGATCAACTTCTGTCGAGCAGGAATGGGCATTGATTGATTGAATATTGGCTGGTCTGTGCTAAACTGTCCGGATTCCAATCCATCTATGGCCATTTTAATGGGGAAATAGTAATTGGACAGGTAAGAAAATTGCTGTAATTTTCTACATTGTAGATTAGCACAGATCAGTTTAGCACAGATTGGAAGTCTGACAACAATCTGTAACCCAATGCAATTGCTTATGTTTAGGGATGCATTGGCTGGCACAGAAACCTAAGGACAAATTCTATAATGGTTGTTGATCAATTTTATTATACTGATATACATTTTTAACTGATTATACGTGTTATACATATTATATTCATATAATAGTGATAATTGTAAAATATAATTATGCCTCACCTTATCCTCTAAGCCAAGTTAACAGTCTCTATACTTTTATTAAATCAACATCATTCCATTTTGTGAGTAAATCTGAGTTTGAGCTATTTAGCTTTGCAAACAACTGGCTTTTTCCAGCAAAGCAGCTAAGATTGGTTTGGCAAATGTGTGAAAAGGAGCCTAATGGCCCATTTGTTGGTTGTTGGTTGTAACTTTATATATGAAGTATTTATATGCAATATTACATATTTATCATACGAAAAAATAAAAAATAAACTTTCAGAAGTGTTATCTTTTTGTTATGACAATACTAAATAAAAGAAATACACGCAAACACTGTATACCTTCTCTTTGAAAAAAACGGATTCAACTGTAATTGACAATAAATGGAGACATACGCAGAACTTGATATATTTGACATTTATATTTTTTATCATTCTATGTATAGCATCTTATTCTATGTTTAGCAGTCTAAGCTTTAAAAAAAGGATACTGCTACGTGTAGAAAAATGTTGTCATCTACATTCACAACTAAAAATCTGTAATTTATTCTACTTCATGAGCTCTTGAATCTCGTGTTTGTCTATCTGTAAATACTATTTCTTGCTTCTATGTGTAATCCAGTGTGTAAGCTAGATTTACTGGCTTTTTGAGAAGCTATTAGGCTTGGTCTAAGCATTACATCACTTCATTATATCAGTGACATAGCTAAAAACTTCATGCAAAAGGTATAGTACATCACAATTAATCTATGAAAACAATTGTTCAACTAAAAGGAAAATAACAAAATCTCAACTACAAGAATAATTTTCTTTCTACAGAACTGAGATCGAGCAGGGCCCTCTGATTCCTACTGTATTAAAGTGTATTGTATTTGTATTGTCTACCCTCAAGTTTTAAAGTGCTGCGTAAACGGCGCTATATAAATCCTGTATAATAATAATAATAATTGCCAAAAGTATTGGGACACCTTTACACGCACATGAAATTTAAAGTGGTTGTAAACCCACTTTTGCAACTTGCACCTACAGGTAAGCCTAGATTAAGGCTTACCTGTAGGTGCAAGAAATATCTCCTAAACCTACACGGTTTAGGAGATATTTACTAAAATCACAGGCGCCGTAGACAACGGCGCATTCATGGGGTTAATCCCATTCACAAATTCGGCTAAGTCCCAGCAATGCTTGGGCTTAGCCGAATTGGACAGCTCCCGCGTGCATGCGCGGAGTCACATCTTCGCCGCTCCGGCCAATCACAGCGCCGGAGCGCCGCTGTGATTGGCTGGACGCGACGATACCCGGAAGTAACATTCCGGCTATCGCCACAGCGATGGCTGCGGCTGGAGAGAGGGACACGGACGGCTTCGGGGGCCCCGAGCTAAGGTAAGTGGTACATAATGAGCTAGCATGCTAGTCATACTAGCTCATTATAGCTTTGTCTTACAGTTGGGCTATAAAATAAAAAAAAGGTATATGGGTTTACAACCACTTTAATGGCATCCCAGTCTTAGTCCGTAGTCTTGCCCCCCCTTTGCAGCTATAAAAGCTTCAACTCTTCTGGGAAGGCTGTCCACAAGGTATAGGAGTGTGTCTATGGGAGTGTTTGACCATTCTTCCAGAAGCGCATTTGTGAGGTCAGGCACTGATGTTGGACGAGAAGGACTGGCTCGAGAAATTATTATTCACTAAAGACAGTTAGAAGATGAAGGATTGCTCTTCAGCTTCCGGCGGTGCCATCATCACAGCCTGGAACATGCCGACTGGAGACTACGATTCCAAGCCCAGCTGGGCTGACCAGGTGGAAGAAGAGGGAGAAGATGTGAAACCCTTAAGTCCAGCAATAAGTCAACCTATAAGTCAAGCTAAAGCTCTAGTTGTTGTGAAGGAGCCTATTGGCGACATTGTCCTGGACACACCGTTTGAGATTATCAATGGAAATTTAAAGATTGTCACAGAATACAAGCTGGATGAAAATGACAAGAAAATTAAGATTGTGCGAACTTTCAAGATTGAAACCCTCAAAGCTTCAAAAGTAGTGGCTAGAAGAAAGAACTTGAAAAAGTTTGGAAATTCAGAATTTGACCCACCCGGACCAAATGTGGCCACCACAACAGTCAGCGACGATGTACTGATGACCATTATCACAAACAAGAAGGATCTGAATAACGAGGCGGAGGAAGACCCCATGAACAAGCTGAAGGGTCAGAAGATTGTGCCTTGTAGAATTTGTAAGGGAGATCATTGGACCACCAGGTGTCCATACAAAGACACTCTGGGTAACATGCAGAAGGAGCTGGCTGAGCAGCTGGGTCTGTCCATAGCAGACAAGGAGAAAGTGCCGGGGCCGGCAAACCAGAACCAGCTCAGGCTCCCGTTAGCAAAACAGGAAAATATGTTCCTCCCAGTCTGAGAGATGGAGCAATCCGAAGGGGAGAGTCCATGCAACCTAACCGTAGAGCTGATGACAACGCTACCATCCATGTCACCAACTTATCTGAAGATACCCAGGAAACTGACCTGCAAGAGCTCTTCAGACCATTTTGATCCATCTCTAGAATCTACCTGGCTAAAGACAAGACTACCAGGCAATCCAAGGGATTTGCCTTCATCAGCTTCCACCGCAGAGAAGATGCCGCTCGGGCCATCACTGGCATTTCTGGCTTTGGTTATGATCACCTTATTCTGAATGTGGAATGGGCCAAACCCTCAACCAACCGAGCCGAGTGGGGCATCGTATGATCAGAAGATGGAAACTATTTTTTATGTCTGCTTGTTGCTAATAAAATATTTGCACATTAGAAGATGAAGGATTTTGTCACAGAAATCTGAAATTCATATTTACAGAACTATTTTGTAAACCTATTGTTATGTATGCAGCACATATACAGTATAGGTTTCTGAAAGCAGAGGTGGACAGACTAAATACAGAAAAAGGGTTTTAGGGTGGATTTTTTTGGGGGAGGATGATTATGGTGGTATGATTATGTCAGATTTTTGCGTCTCAAAGAGGTACATTGTTTCGCATGAAAATTTGGCGTTTTATATTGTAGGCCTGTAATTCTTAAGATCTGTCCAAACAAGAGTCTAGTAGACATCCCGGGTATGATAAAGCTTGAAACATGAAATCATAAATTATATTATAATAAATAACTATAAATAATTATAACAAATATTATTATAATAGTAATTTATTCAATAATGTTGAATTTTCCCCACAAATCTCTATCGCTCAATTCTGCAAGTGATTCTAATTTACTATTGCTGTTTTTTTAGCTGGTCTAAAACTGCTTTTGACGTAAAGGGATGCTTTTTGGTTGCCATGGACATTATCAAGTTTCCAGGCAGAAAGAACAGTATATATAGTATAAAACTGCATGCAGGACACTGGACAAAGCATTAGGGATAAAAGGGAAGTGAAATTATTTGATATAGTAATGTAATCTGTAAGATTACAGTGTACTGTATCTGTTTTTTTTCACTTTTTGAATTTGGCGCCGGTCTCCGTCACCATGCGTAGTGAAGGTCGCAAGGAACGGAGCCCGGCACACAGTAAATCGGGCGGAGGACACAGCCCGTGGACACAGCGGGAGGACATTGCAGGATCCTGGGGACAAGCTAAGTAATATTCCCAGGATACGGTGATGCAATCCCGAGTGTGGCTTGGGGTTACCACTTATGGTAATTAAAATTCACCCCAAGTCGCACTTAGGATTACCGCCAGGGAGGTTAACAGAGAATGCAAAATTAGGCCAAATAAAGAAATACACAACAACTATGAATATTCAGTTTGTAGTCATGTATAACCCTGTTACAACTCCGTTAGTCATGTTATAACCCTGGCAAACACTATAAATTTCAAGAGACATTGCCAGGCTTTTGAATGACTGTGGTATACAACCAAATCCCTTCAGGACTTCACTCTATATAAATGTGCCCTCCTAAAATACAATTCCTGCATCCATGCTGCCAAACAAACCTACTTTGTCGTTCCTATTAATACCTTTTCATCCAGTCCTCGTCTGCTCTTCTATACCTTTAACTCTCTGCTTTGTCCCCTGCCCCCTCTACCCACTAACTCACTCACTGCCGAAGAGATTGCCAATCACTTCAAAGACAAGATTGATGCAATACGTGAGAACACCCCCGCTGCACAGTTATCTTCCCCACTTAACATACCTTGTCTTACAGCACAGTCAACACTTTCCTCTTTTGAACTGGCTGCTTTTGAAGAGGTTTGAAATTGTTTCAAATTGTTTCTCAGATGCCCACCTATCCAAATGGCACCTGGATCCTATTTCCTCGCAACTACTACGGTCACCCTCTTATTTTAGTCTATGCTCCCTCGCTGATACCTTCAATCTCTCCCTCTCAACTGGCACCTTCCCCTCCCCTATAAAGCATGCACCGATCACTCCCATACTTCAAAAGCTCTTACTGGACTCAACCAAGCTGAACAACTTAAGACCCATCTCATTGTTCCCATTCACCTCTAAACGCTTAGTCTACAACTGTCTTAGCTCCTACCTCACTGAAAACAACCTTCTTGACCCCTTACGGCTGGTTGGTGGGTCGGGCTTCCCCTTATCTCTTGACATGCAGCTTGGCTTTGAGGGAGCCAGAGCCCCGGACCGGCATGGGCATCAAGGACCAGTTGTAGCCCTTCAGCACCTGGGACACGGCCTCACGGATACAGGCGTGGAACTTCTCCTCCATGGTCCCGCCATTTGGGTCCTTCTTGGAGATCTTAGAGGGTCCCTGAGCGATCCTCACCCCTCTGAGCCAGCCAGGGACAGCGGAGAATCCGAGCCAGAGACTGAAATGTGGGACATGGAGCTGGCCAGTGTCCAGCCGTGGGTCTCCTCCCTCCTCCTCCCTCTAGGCTAATAGGATTGCTCCTTTTTTTGGCCAATCGGGAAACGGGTTTCAGGACTCACTTCCTGATTGGCCGAGAGGAGAATTAATTTGCTATTTTCACACAACTGGGTGGGCTCGGAGCGCAGTGTTCTGCCCCCCGAGCCAAACCTTTTTTGAAGCCTATTAGAGCCTCTGGCTCTAATCATGTGCTTCAAACCCCCTCCCCCCATTGGAATCCATGGTCCGGCGCCCTGTATGTAGATCAGAGGGCCAGACGCATGGATGGGGGGGCGATGCTCATGCACCCCTAAAGGATGGGACGCCACTGTCTACAACTCTGTCTCCTCTCCACTTCTGCTTTCTGTAAGGGTCCCCCAAGGCTCTGTTCTTGGACCCCTTCTCTTCTCTATCTACACCTCCTCTCTTGGTCACTTGATAACCTCCCATGGCTTCCAATACCATATCTATGCCGATGACACCCAAATCTATCTCTCTACTACTCACCTCACTCCTTCAGTCTCCTCTCGCATTACTAACTTACTAACTGACATATCAGCATGGATGTCACACCACTTCCTTAAACGAAATCTCTCTAAAATTGAGCTGATAATAGGCCTTCCCCCCATGACTTTCCCATCAAAAATCAATAATGCAACCATCAACCCATCCCCTCACACCAGGGTACTAGATGTAATCCTAGAGTCTGACCTGCCCATTGAGCCCCAAATCCAATTATTGTCAAAAGCTTGTAGACTTCACCTCCTTTAGGCGATCCCTTAAAAATGTATCTCTTCAGGAAAACCTATCACGCCTCCAACTAATTTTTTATCACTTCCATAAGCTCATCCCCTACAGTTATAACCTTTTATACCACTTGCCACACCCTATTATATCGTAAGATCTTATGAGCAGTGCCCTCTTAACCTTCTTGTATTTTATTGTATTGTAACTGTACTGTCTCCCTTTTTATATTGTAAAGCGCTGTGTAAACTGTTGGCACTATATAACTCCTGTATAAAAATATACAAGAAACCGGCATTTTACTTGGCTAGGCTTTGTGATAAGGATGGGAGAAACCTGAAGAAGATTTTTTTCTTATGGAAATCAAGAATGAAGACCATAGAAAATATTGATTACCTACTGTATGTAAAAATAACCCAAAAGAAGCACGTGCATATTTATTTATAAAAAGATGGGTATAGTCCTATTAATATGTTTTTTGTAGATTTGAGTCATTTCAGAAATGTAATATTACTGGTAAAATACTAATAGTGCAAAACATTTGCCTTTTAATTTATTTATGTCTTTTTTACCCCCATTGACTTTCACCATCTTACTTTCTTTGCTATCTTGCATAAAATTATTTAAAAGTGTAGAATACAAGATCGCAGTAGCAAAACAGTGGCACTGCCTGTTAATATTTAACGCATTGCTCTGATATTGAAAATCAAACTGCTTTTTTTTAATAAACATTTATAGTGGATATGGTATCAGATGAAATCTCTAAAGCACAAGTGCAAATCCTGGAGAGTGAGGAAGTCTGGAACTCTGTCTGCCACAACTACACAGATGTCTGGAGTGACTCTCTAGGGAAGAGATCATTGTCAGCTGGGATACAGTAAATGGAGAGATGCAAAGCTACAAACACATGGGGCATCACAGCAAAGCCGGAGAATATGGGCCATGCAGACAGTACAGCTGAGCAGAGTGATACAGAACATGTGGAAATGGAAGCTTGGCTAAATATGCAGCAGAGCATAATACATTCTCTTAATAAAACTGTGTTATTCCCCATCTGAATTCTATTGCTATGAAAACCTTTTACACCACAAACTTTGGCTGCCTTACATTTGGCTAATATGGTTTACATCTCATCGAATCTATGGAGAATTGCTGCACCCTTTTCGATTTTTTCATTTATTCTAGCACAAGTGTGTCTGTTCCAGAACGGACAGGATTGGGCACCTTACAAAAAAATATAATGTGTGTAGGAGAGGAGTAAAAATGGTATGACATTGGCCAGTATGTGTAGGGGAGGGGTATAAAGGTTATGATGGCAGGCAATATGTGAAGGAGAAAAATGTAGAGGATATGATGGCATTTCATATCTGCAGGAAAGGACTACAAAGGGTATGTTTAGGAGAGGAATTCAAAGGGAATACCCTTTGGTAATATGTGAAGGAAAGGAGTGTCGAGGGTATGATGGCAGACCAATCTGTGCAGGACAGGATTGTGGAAGGCAATATGTGTAGGAGAGAAGTGTGGAGTGAGTGGGCAGTCTGTACAGGAGATGAGTACAGAGAGTATTATGATGGTGGGCAGTAGGGATGAGCTGAACACCCCCAGGTTCGGTTCGCACCAGAACCTGCGAACGGACCGAAAGTTTGCGCGAACTTTAGAACCCTATTAAATACAATGGACTCGAACGTTCAAAATCAAAAGTGCTAATTATAAAGGCAATTATAATTATATATGTATATATATGTATATATATGTATATGCAAGTTATTGTGTTAAAAAGGGTTTGGGGACCCGGGTCCTGCCCCAGGGGACATGTATCAATGCAACAAAAAGTTTTAAAAACTGATGTTTTTTCGGGAGCAGTGATTTTAATGATGCTTAAAGTGAAAAAAAAAGTGAAATATTCCTTTAAATATGGTACCTGGGGGGTGTATAAAGTATGCCTGTGAAGTGGCACGTGTTTCCCGTGTTTAGAACTGTCACTGCACAAAATGACATTTATAAAGGAAAAAAAGTAATTTAAAACTGCTTACGGCTTTAATGTAATGTCTGGTCCCGGCAATATGGATGAAAATCATTGAGAAAAATGGCATGGGTACCCCCCCCACTACCAGCCCCTTTGGGTCTTATATGGATATTAAGGGGAACCCCGCACCCAAATTAATAGTACTCATCAAGGACCAGTTGTAGCCCTTCAGCACCTGGGACACGGCCTCACGGATACAGGCGTGGAACTTCTCCTCCATGGTCCCACCATTTGGGTCCTTCTTGGAGATCTTAGAGGGTCCCTGAGCGATCCTCACCCCTCTGAGCCGGCCAGGGACAGCGGAGAATCCGAGTCAGAGACTGAAATGTGGGACATGGAGCTGGCCAGTGTCCAGCCGTGGGTCTCCTCCCTCCTCCTCCCTCTAGGCTAATAGGATTGCTCCTTCTTTCGGCCAATCGGGAAACGGGTTTCAGGACTCACTTCCTGATTGGCCGAGAGGAGAATTAATTCGCTATTTTCACACAACTGGGTGGGCTCGGAGCGCAGTGTTCTGCCCCCCGAGCCAAACCTTTTTTGAAGCCTATTAGAGCCTCTGGCTCTAATCATGTGCTTCAAACCCCCCCCCAATTGGAATCCATGGTCCGGCACCCTGTATGCAGATCAGAGGGCCAGACGCATGGATGGGGGGGCGATGCCTATGCACCCCTAAAGGATGGGCCGCCACTGTCTACAACTCTGTCTCCTTCTCTCCACTTCTGCTTTCTGTAAGGGTCCCCCAAGGCTCTGTTCTTGGACCCCTTCTCTTCTCTATCTACACCTCCTCTCTTGGTCACTTGATAACCTCCCATGGCTTCCAATACCATCTCTATACCGATGACACCCAAATCTATCCCTCTACTACTCACCTCACTCCTTCAGTCTCCTCTCGCATTACTAACTTACTAACTGACATATCAGCATGGATGTCACACCACTTCCTTAAACTAAATCTCTCTAAAATTGAGCTGATAATATGCCCTCCCCCCATGACTTTCCCATCAAAAATCAATAATGCAACCATCAATCCATCCCCTCACACCAGGGTACTAGGTGTAATCCTAGAGTCTGACCTGCCCATTGAGCCCCAAATCCAATCATTGTCAAAAGCTTGTAGACTTCACCTCCATAACATCTCTAAAATTCACCCCTTTTTAACGAATGAAACCGCCAAGCTAGTAATTCACTCCCTTGTTATCTCTCGCCTTGACTATTGCAACTCCCTTCTCAAAGGCCTACCTCTCCATAGGCTATCCCCTCTCCAGTCTATCATGAATGCTGCAGCCAGATTCATCTACCTTACCAATCGCTCATTGTCTGCTAACCCTCTCTGTCAATCCCTACACTGGCTTCCAATTGCCCAGTAAATTAAATTCAAAATACTAACATCAACATACAAAACCATTCACAACCCTTCCTGAGATACATCACCGATCTTATCCCCAAATATCACCCAAACTGTCCTCTCCACTCCTCTCAAGACCTCCTGCTCTCAAGTTTCCTTGTCTCCTCCTCCCATGCTTATCTCCAGGTCTTCCCCAGAGCCTCTCCTATCCTCTGGAACCCTCTACCTCAATCTGTTCAGCTATTTCCTAATCCAGGTGCCTTTAGGCGATCCCTTAAAAATGTATCTCTTCAGGAAAACCTATCACGCCTCCAATAATTTTTTATCACTTCCATAAGCTCATCCGCTATTATAACCTTTTATACCACTTGCCACACCCTATTATATCGTAAGATCTTATGAGCAGTGCCCTCTTAACCTTCTTGTATTTTATTGTATTGTAACTGTACTGTCTCCCTTTTTATATTGTAAAGCACTGTGTAAACTGTTGGCACTATATAACTCCTGTATAATAATATACAAGAAACCGGCATTTTACTTGGCTAGGCTTTGTGATAAGGATGGGAGAAACCTGAAGAAGATTTTTTTCTTATGGAAATCAAGAATGAAGACCATAGAAAAGATTGATTACCTACTGTATGTAAAAATAACCCAAAAGAAGCACGTGCATATTTATTTATAAAAAGATGGGTATAGTCCTATTAATATGTTTTTTGTAGATTTGAGTCATTTCAGAAATGTAATATTACTGGTAAAATACTAATAAGCGTGTCCCAAGGCCACGTGCTGATGAGGATGCACCATGTCCACGACCAGCACTATTGCCTCTAGACACAGAGCCTGCTTGCCCTCTTTTATTGCCTTGTGACTGTCTGCCTCTCCTTGTTTGCCTTCCAGACATACTAATGGCCTGCAGTGAGATGTAGCTGCACCAAGGTTGGATGTATATATAGGAAGGCCAGTATGCTGGCCTGAAATTATGGGAGGAGTTCGAGGTGTATTTAAACGAGACTGTCTACGATGGTCAGTGTCGGCTCTAGTGCGCAGTACCCACCCACCCATACCCCCTTTTAGGGCACTTCTCCACAAACAATTCTCAAACAGAATTATCCATTATTTCTATCTTAGGTATGGCCCCTCCTTTTGGCATACCGTACAGCAGGCCAGGCCACACTTCAGGTCTTATTTGTGTTGTTAGTCTTGTGACGTGTTTATGTGATCCATATCTCTTCAGACAGAAGGCTACGACCATAAATATATATATATAGATATATATATCTATATATATAGATATATAGATATATATATCTGTACTGATAATGCAGCTATCAGAATCAACTGCCTGCTGTGGTATTAGTATGAGAAATGCAGCAATTGTCTTCAGTTAGTTTTAGATGAACACTGTGCAGAGGACACAGTACACTAACTGAAAATACTTGCAGCTCTCTGCCTGTGGTTTTATTATGAGAACACCACAAATTGTATTCAGGTTCCTTTAAGTGAACGCTGTGCAAAGGACAGAAGGACTGTAGTCCGCTAAATGAAATGAATGCAGCTCCCTGCCTGTGGTTTTATTATGAGAACACCACTAACTGTATTCAGGTAAGCTTTAGGTGAACGCTATGCAAAGCACACAGTACACTAAGTGAAACACTGACTGCAGCTAGCACAATCACCTGCCTGCCTGTCACGGTATAGAGACTAACAGGAACTGATCTAGCTAAACTTAATACAGTGTATAAATATATATACAACACCTAGGATGCATATATATCCTCTACACACTGTAACTGCAGCTAACTGACTCGCCTGCCTGTCCTATCTAACTCAATATAAATGACACTGTCTCTCTCTGTCTCTTTACTTTAACCAACGCCATCACACTACACAAGGCCGCCAAGCCGGTGGCCTTATATAGTGAGGGGCGTGTACCTACTCCTCTGAGCCATGATTGGCCAAAGCCACCCTGGCTTTGGCCAATTACAGCTCTCCGTTCTTACCGCGCTGTGATTGGCCAAAGCATGCGGGTCATAGTACACGCTTGGCCAATCATCAGCCAGCAATGCACTGCGATGCCGCAGTGGATTATGGGCCGTGACGCGCCACTCGAATTTGGCGCGAACGGCCCATAATGTTCGCAATTCGGCAAACAGCCAAACAGCCGATGTTCGAGTCGAACATGGGTTCGACTCGAACACGAAGCTCATCCCTAGTGGGCAGTATGCACAGAAGAAAAATGCAAAGGATATGACAGAAGGAAATATGTGCAAAAGTTATTAAAGTCAATAGTATATAGAGTGCGCATGCGCAGCCGGACGGAGCAGATGACCATCTGACCTGCTCTGCTCACCCCCCGGCAACTTCGGCCTCAAACAGCGGCCCCACACCTTGCCCGCAGCCAGGAATAGCCTGACCCTCCTGCGGAAAGATCCGGGCACACGTCGGATGGTTAAGAAACCACGCTACAAGCCTAAAAACGGCTCCTGGAGCTCGAGCCGCGCTACACAGCACGGATCCAAGATGGCGACCGGCTATCTCACACGAGGCACGCAGGCCGCAGGGAAGGGAAAACTACCACCTCCTAACCAGGCACAAGCCCCAAGGACCGAAGATGCTGATTACCCCGCACTATGTTCCTCAAGATCTCCCCCAGATAAAGGTGAGCTGACAACCATAGACTGTCTGTCACCTAGCCCCCCTGCACTGTCTCCCTCTCAGACTGCAGCTAAATCACCTAGCATGGACTCACACACATCTTCCCTCCTGGACAGGGAGATAGCAGAAGCCATATACAGCCAGCACAGCAGCCAAGAATCTGCATCAAACTGCAATGCTGACTCTCCTGCTGTACCCCCTGCTCAGGGACAATACTCAGGAGACCCGATCCTAATAGCACGCTTTGCTGACCTGCTTCAAAGAGAGCTAGCCAAGGCTAATGATAAACTAGCTTTAGACATAAAACAAGATTTCCAGGAAATGGGATATAGATTGGACAGTATTAAATCCAAGATGGACGACACAGTCCACAGAGTTTCCCAAAATTCAAACATGATTACTGATTTACAAGATCGACTTGAGGACGCTTACTCAAAGATCGACGACCTTGAAAATCGCGCTAGGCGCTATAACTTTCGCATCCGTGGTATACCGGAAAATATAAAAGATATTACCTCTATCACACAATCTCTGATGCAAGCTGCTGTACCCGACATTGATGAAATCCATATGGAGATTGATCGAATACATAGAGCTTTAACTGCCCCTAAACCTGATGGCCCCCCCAGAGATGTGATTGTGAAGCCACATTTCTTCAAGATTAAAGAAGCAGTGATGCGGCATGCCCGAGAAAACCCAGACCTGGAAATAGATGGCATCAAGATTCAAATATTTGCCGATATATCTCAGGCCACAATCCAAAAGAGACGATCGCTTAAACCTTTACTAACACCACTGACCCAACGTAATATTCGATACAGATGGAACTACCCTTTTAGACTTCAATTTTCCTTCAACAGCAAATCCTACTCTTTCTCATCATTTACTGAAGGCGAATCGATCCTGCTGAAATTGGGATTTATATCCCACAACCCATCTTCACGGAATCAACCTGGATCCAAAGACTCCCCTCCTCCTCCACTCTCCCCCCTATGGTCATCAAAATCAACCAAGAAAACTATCCAGACATCCCGTGCTACCTGAAGAATGGGCTTTATGTTACTGAACTGGTCCAAGCCCGCAGTGGTGTCTTCTCAGCGGTCTCCTAAAGGGACATTAGACGCCACACAGGGCGGTTAAAATTTGTTGGAACAAGATGTTCTTGTTACTTTTTTTGAAACGTTCAAGCCGACCTCTACGTTTTTACACTTTTTGAACTTCTGCATTTTTGATACTGAACTGGTCCCCCTCCCCCCCTTTTTTTCCCCCTCCTCCCCCTCCCCCTTCTCCTTTCCCTCCCCCTTTTTCCCTCCCCCCCTCCTTTTTACCTCTTCCCTCTCATCTTTATATAATCCACTATGTGCACTTGGTTATATAACCCTACCAATATTTTAGGGCGAAACACTGGGACCAAAGAAGTTTCCTACTATATATTTTTTGTTGCTGGGGGGTGGTCATGCGCACTCCTTATTTGAAAGACTCTTCCCATTACCTGTTTTTGGCGGAGACTCCTTCGTACCCGGGGCCTATCCCTGGGACACTTCAACTGTTTACTGTTTGTAATACTGTTTGGTTACATGCTTAAACTATGTCACTCGGTACCGGGAGTTCCCTGGTCCGACAGCTTGATTTTATTTTTCTCTACTATTGTTACTTTCTTTGCTATCTCTGACTCTGCTCTTCTCTTCTTTCTCTCCTTTTTTCTTAACCCCAATTTTCATTTTTTCCAAAACTGTTCTATCCTGAGGGTCACCTGGAAAGTTCATTGGTACTTCTGGCCTCTGGATCCTACGGACCGGTGGGTGAGTCTGCTTATCACTGTTCATAACTGTATCCCATGTCTTCCATAAAACCAACGCCCCGAAATGTCCGCCTGCTCTCACATAATGTCCAGGGTTTTGGATCGCCTGCCAAGCGAATCAAGGCCCTCACACATTACAGATCGTTGGGGGCGGACATTGTGGCTCGCCAGGAAACACATTTTATTTCCTCATTTACCCCCCGCTATCTCCATGGAGATTACCCTCTTTGTTTCTACGCGAACGCTTCAGAAAAGAAAAGGGGTGTAGCCCTCTGCTTTTCTAAACATATATCGCTCACAGAAACTAAAACCATTAAAGATAAAGAGGGCTGCTATCTTCTAGTGAAGGGCCACCTAGGTGAAACCTTAATCACCATACTTGTCTACTATGCCCTAATACTAAACAAACCACCTTTTTTCACGCCCTTCTAACACTCTTAGAACCCGAATTTGAGGGTGTTGTAATCCTGGCAGGTGACTCTAACCTAGCTCTAGATCTAGCTAAAGATAAATCACACACCTCAGGACTTCAATCTCCCCCCAAACAAAGTCATAAATTCGCACAACTGCTATATAAATATGATTTGGCGGATGCTTGGCGAGAGGCCAATCCTACCGCTAGGGACTACTCCCACTATTCAAGGGCACATGGGCACTACTCCCGCATAGACCACGTGTTTCTCCCCTCGGGGGTGATACCGAAATTGAGATCTGCAAAATTTTTGTCAACACCTTGGTCAGACCACGATCCTGTTATGATTCAACTAACTGACCTCACTAACAGAACTATGGGATCCCACTGGCGACTAAATGAATCTCTCCTCAGTGACGAATCTCACTGTATAGAAATTTCCAGCCATATACAAGCCTACTTTGAAAATAATATCCCAGGAGATGCATCCCCTGCCATTAATTGGGCAGCACACAAAGCCACTATTAGGGGCTCCTTTATTCAGCTAGACTCCAGACTAAAAAAGGCTCGCGCCGAGTTGATTTCTGCCAAAACCAAGGAGTTTGAGTCTCTAACCAAACAGCATAAACGCTCCCCTTCTCCCAACTTATTTAAGAAGCTGGAACACTAAATTCTTCACTTGGCGGGACCGCCCAGGATCCCTACTGGCGCACAGACTCACCCCTAGACATTCCCATCGTACACTCCCTAAAATAAAGCTATCCGGGGCCACCTCTCACAGGACCCCCATAAAATCCTCGATGAATTCCATGACTTCTATGCAGACCTATACAAGAAACCCCAAGATGTAGCTCCCCCGTCCATCAGGGAATTTCTGGGGGCTCCCCCCCTCCCAATCATCACTGATGATCATAGAAAATTAGTGGACCAACCATTCACAAATGAAGAGGTTACTGATGCTATCAAATCTCTCTCACTTCATAAATCTCCGGGCCCGGATGGGCTTCCTAACATCTACTATAAAAGATTTGCTCCACACCTGGTCCCACACCTGGATCTTTATTTTAATTCCCTGAGGGACGGAGGAGTGGTCCCACCTGACGACAATAAAGCTTACATCAGCGTTATCCCCAAACCCGGCAGAGATTCCACTGATGTACGCAACTATCGCCCAATCTCCTTAATTAATTGCGACCTAAAGATTATAACTAAAATTTTAGCCCTCCGACTCAATTCCTTTCTGGAACACTATATACACAAAGACCAATCGGGATTTATTGCAGGACGTCAGACTTTAGATCAAATTCGCAGATCTATCGCTCTGATCTCAGCGGTACGCTCCAATTGGGATAATCTCCCAGCTCGGGAACTCTTGCTCTTATCATTAGACCTTAACAAAGCTTTTGATAGCCTGAACTGGGACTATCTTTTTATTACCCTTGAGACTATGGGATTCGGCTCTACGTTTCTCTCACTGATGAAAACACTTTATAGCTCCCCGATAGCTCAAATTTCTATCAGAGGACATAAATCATCCATGTTCCCGGTCCAGCGAGGTACTAGACAAGGATGCCCGCTCTCTCTCCTACTATTTGCTCTAGCAATAGAACCCCTTGCAATGGCTATCCGCTCCCATCCCAACATCCATGGTGTTTACTGTGGTCAACAAGAACACAAATGTGCACTATTTGCTGATGATGTCCTTATGTACATCACCAAACCCCAAACCTCACTCCCAGAACTCCTGTCCTTGCTAGATCGTTCCTCGCTAATTTCGGGTTTGACCCTAAACTCACAAAAAACCCTGGCACTTAATATCTCACTACCCCCCACGGAAGTACAGCTCCTCCAAAACACATACAGCTTCAAGTGGGCTTCCCACTCCCTCCCATACTTGGGAGTCCATCTGACCCCTTTGATAGGTACATTATATAAAGCAAATTATCCTCCTTTATTTAAAAAACTCAAAGAAGATCTTCGCTCCTGGGCGGAATACTCTCTCTCTTGGTTTGGCAGAATCAATTCGAAAAAAATGACTTTTTTGCCCAGACTCCTATATTATTTCCGGACACTACCGATAGCAATTCCGAGGGTAGACATGCAACATATACAAACTGAAGTTTTACGCTTCATATGGGGTAATAAGAAGTCACGGATACAAAAAAAAATACTTTACACACCTAAACCCAGGGGAGGACTTGGTCTTCCCAATCTACAGGCTTATTATCGCTCGGCTCAGATAGCCCAACTAACTCACACGACGGCTGGGGGTTCGGTCCCTCTTTGGGTTTACATAGAAGCACTTGCGTGCCACCCACTGGCCAAAGGAGCCTTGATGTGGCTTCCTAATCGCAAACGCCCATTTATTCTATGTCCTACCTTATCACATTCTCTAGCGGTATGGGACAGAACAAGACACCGAGCGTCCCTTATGTCACACCACACACCTCTAGCACCCATCTTTTGCAATCCCGAGTTTTCTCCTGGCCTTGCTCCACAACAATTCCAATGGTGGCTCAATAAAGGATTAATGAGAATTGGGGACTTCCTTAATGGAAACCAAGTGCATATGATAACATACTTCAAAGACAACTTCTCAATGCCTCCCTTTGAGGTATTCCGATATAACCAAATTTCCTCATTCATTAATTCCAAAATTAAACAGGTGGGGGGCCCCATGACACTTACCACATTTGAACTAACTTGCCAAAACAGAGGCACACAGAGGGGCCGGATCTCTACCATATACTCTTCTATAACTGAACCAGATACTAAACTTGCCTATATGACCCAATGGGAGAGGGACCTGAACCTCTCCCTTGAGCTGTCAAACTCTCAAAAATCTCTATTAACACTACCCTTATTTAAGTCAACTACAAAACGCTGATACGCTGGTACTTAGTCCCCACGAGAATAGCTAAAATGCATCCTTCCTCCTCGCCTCATTGTTTCCGACAATGTGGACAGATGGGCACCATGCACCATATTCGGTGGCAATGTCCACTAGTGACCAGGTTTTGGATAAGGATCTTTAATCTGATCAATTCAGTAACATGTATCAACATCCGTCGGTCCCCAGAGAGAGCGCTTTTTCATAGACTACCCGACGGGATCCCCAAAAAATCAATAGGCCTCATAACCTATATCTTGTTGGCAGCAAGAATAACAATTGCAAGGAACTGGAAACACTCAAGAATACCCCTAGAACAAGTTAAGGATAAACTCAACTGGATTATGATTAATGATAAGCTCACTTGCACTCTTCACAATAAAGCAGAGATGTTCAACAAGATCTGGGATCCATGGATCGAGTATATCTCCACTTAAGGAGGAACTCCGGGTGACCCTCTCTCTCTCTCTCTCTCCTCTCTCTATCCCTTCCCTCCTTTCTCTTTCTCTTCTATGCTCCTTTCCTATCTCCCTTGTTCTCTCTTTCTTTCTATTCTTGGGGGTATACCTTTTTGTATACCTTGGTTATCGATATACCGTGATAGAATGTTACTGATGAGGCAGGAAACCTTATCATAGTAGGGCTAACCCAAAAAAATGTAATCGGGGTCCACTGAAGCCCTGGACCCTCCCTGTCCCTCCCCCTAGTACTGGTATATTCTAACGCTACTCGGCTGAGTACTTGCACACATACTATGCCCTACCTGAGGGCTTGAATAGCTCTTATGATGATATTATGCATATTAGGCTTGTGCAATTCGTTTCGTAACGAATCAAAATTCGTCCGAATTTAGCAACTTTCGGACATTCGGAAGCATTCGAATTTCCGAACAGAGCAATTACGAATAAAACCGAATCCGAAATAAATTATACCGCAAAATAGCGAATGCCCGAAGGTCTTCGGCATAATTCGTTATGAAAAAAGTTACGAATGTACGAATCCATTCGAAGCACAATAACACTCACTCTGCTCTCTGCTTCTCCCTCACCATGCTGAACTCCCTCTCAAAATGGTGTACAGGGGCGGAGGCTATAGCCGCATGAAAAAACGAAAGTAAAATACGAGATTTCAAATCCATTCGAAGCACAATAACACTCACTCTGCTCTGCTCTCTGCTTCTCCCTCACCGTGCTGAACCCTCTCAAAATGGTGTACAGGGGCGGAGCCTATAGCCGCATGTAAAAAACGAAAGTAAAATACGAGATTTCGAATCGTTACAAATAACCGCTATGTATTTAGAAAAGTACAAATCCATTCGAAGCACATTAGGCATAATAGGCAGCGTCGTTGTGAGAGAGACACGGAAAATTACGAATCAACGAACCCAAAAAAAGTTACGAAAGTAGGAGTTGTGTCCAGAATCAACGAAAAACAACGTACTCTACCGAAAGTACGAACCCAAAAAAAGTTACGAAAGTAGGAGTTGTGTCCAGAATCAACGAAAAACAACGTACTCTACCGAAAGTACGAATTATAAAGCAACAAAAAATTCAACGAAAAATGTCGCTTGCAAAAATACGAATGAGTCCGAACACGAAAAATCCCGTCTAGCAAAATTACGAATGATTACGAATCAACAGGACCGGAAAGAAACGAACCGAAACGGAACAAATTTTTCCGTTGTGCACAAGTCTAATGCATATGCCTCCTACCTCCTGACAGGTTCTAGGCCGGGTAAAAATACATTGTCAAAACGTTTAAATGTCTGGCCGAATGTAACCTGGATATTTGTCCATTTTTTTTTCTTTTTTTTTTGTCCTCTCCTGTTTTGTATTTACCTCAATAAAAAAATATTGCAATATAAAGTCAATGGTATGTGCAGGACAGCAGTGAGGAGGCTATAACAGCAGGCTATAGAACAAGAACAAGAATGTGGAGTGTCCAATAGATGGCTGTATGTGCAGCAAAGAAATAATAGGAGTATGATGGCAGGTAGTGTGTACGGGAAAGATGTGCATCTATAGGACATATTACACAGAAATGTTTTCAAAATAGTGTGGAATGTGAAATTAGCAGTTTCACTGTGAAATTTTCTTGGATTAAATATGTATTAATTTTATTAAGACAAAAAATAGTTATAAATCCTGAATAATAATAATAATAATAGCAATAATTCTATTTTGTGGGGAAATGCAGTATATCAGTTTAAAAAATAACACTCTGGATTTTCTCTGCAGTTAACCTTGCAAGAAATGTTTTACAACTACAGCAAACTAGATTTCACAAAGGCTTTCCATAGAATAACTTATCCTGATGGAGAAAGGTGTGCTAGCAACCACCTTTACTTCTTACATAAGGTTGTTTAAAAGCATTCATATACAGATAAACATGTCTTTCCTTTAATGAATAAGACAGTTTTTTTTCCAGATCATTTCACTGTTAAAACAACCCAGATCATTGTGCAGTAATTATCCAGAGCAAGGCATACAGAGAATGTGTTGATTCTCCATCCCCTACACTCAGGGCCGGACTGGCCTACCGGGATATCGGTCCTGGGGCCGGTTTTAGTTGCTGCAGTGCTCCCTGTCCCCTCTCTCCTGCTCCTGTGCATTACGGAGCTGGCTGGGTCTGTGTGTGTTCGGCGGCGGGCGGCACTGTAACGCGGTCCCGCCCCCCCTAGACTGGCTCGTGTGATAGTAGATAGGATCAGTGTTCAGCCTATCACACAAGCCGGTCTAGGGGGGGCGGGACCGCGTTACAGTGCCGCCCGCCGCCAAACACACACAGACTCAGCCAGCTCTGTAATACACATGAGGAGACGCCCGCCGTACAGCCCGCCCTATGTGCCTGGATAGGAGGATCGGATTCGGCAGGGTGGCCGCATATAGAGGAATTGAGCTTTCTACTGTCCTCCATGCAGCCACTGAATGCTTGCAGGAGGGAGAGTAGGAGAATCAAGAATTCCGCGGCTGTATGGAGGACAGTAGAAAGCTCAATTCCTCTATATGTAGCCGCCCTGCTTCTCCTCCTATCCAACTTCTTTTGCTGCCCCCCCCCCAGTGCTCTCCCCCCACCACACTCTCCAGCCCCCCCCACAGTTCTCTTCACCCCTGTTCTCCCCCCCCCAGTGCTCTCCACCCCTGTTCTTTCCCCCCCCCAGTGCCCTCCACCCCTGTTCTCCCCCCCCCCCGAGTGCTCTCCACCCCTGTTCCCCCCCCCAGTGCTCTCCAACCCTGTTCTTTCTCCCCCCAGTGCTCTCCACCCCTGTTCTCCCCCCACCAGTGCTCTCCACCCCTGTTCTTTCCCCCCCCAGTGCTCTCCACCCCTGTTCTCCACCCCCCAGTGCTCTCCACCCCTGTTCTTCCCCCCCTTAGTGCTCTCCACCCCTGTTCTTCCCCCCCCAGTGCTCTCCACCCCTGTTCTTCCCCCCCCCCCAGTGCTCCCCAGTGCTCTCCACCCCTGTTCTCCCCCCCCAGTGCTCTCCACCCCTGTTCTTTCCCCCCCCAGTGCTCTCCACCCCTGTTCTTCCCCCCCCAGTGCTCTCCACCCCTGTTCTTTCCCCCCCCCGTACTTTCCACCCCTGTTCTTTCTGCCCCCCCAGTGCTCTCAAGATCCCCCCAGTGATCTTTACCCCCCACACTCTTAGCCCCTTCAGTGCTCTCCAGCCCCCCCTCTCAGCCTCCAATGCTCTTCACCCCTGTTCTTTTTGGTTCCCACAGTGCTCTCAAGCCCCCCCCCAGCGCTCTCTGCTCCTCACCCCTGTGATCTCCACTCCCCCTGCTCTTTGCCCCCACCCATGTGCTCTCCAACCCTGCCAGTGCTCTCCGCTCCCCCTTCTCTCCAGCTCCCACCCAGTGCTCTCACTTCCCCAGGACCAGAGGTTAGGCTGTCTGGGGGCAGAAAATGAGGACGGCTGAAGGTACAGGTGGCCAGGGACCACTCCATCTCACAGCAAACAGATCCTCTGGAAGGAGCACTGTCCCCATCCAAAACTAGAACAGACCCTGCCTGCTGATGGCGATCATGGATATCCTGCTGGAATAGAAGGTACCGTACCGAGCATGAACAACACACCTTCCCACAGACAGGGACTGCAGACTGGGACATGGGGCATAGGAGGGGCTGCAATGATGGGCACAGTGGGGCTGAATTTGTGGGTACAGTGAGACTGCATTCATGGGCACAGTAAAGCTGCATTTGATGGGCACAGTGATGCTGCATTGATGGGCACAGTGAGGCTGCAATGATGGGCACAGTGAGGCTACAATGGTAGGCACAGTGAGGCTGCATTCATGGGCACAGTAAAGCTGCATTTGATGAGCACAGTGAGGCTGCATTTATGGGCACAGTGAGGCTGCATTTATGGGCACAGTGAGGCTGCAATGATGGGCACAGTTAGGCTGCAATGATTGGCACAGTGAGGCTGCAATGGTGGGCACAGTGAGGCTGCAATGGTGGGCACAGTGAGGCTGCATTTATGGGCACAGTGAGGCTGCATTTATGGGCACAGTGAGGCTGCAATGGGGGGCACAGTGAGGCTGCAATAGTGGGCACAGTGAGGCTGCAATGGTGGGCAAAGTGAGGCTGCAATGGTGGGCACAGTAAGGCTGCAATGATGGGCACACTGAGGCTGCATTGATGGGCACAGTGAGGCTGCATTGATGGGCACAGTGAGGCTGCATTGATGGGCACAGTGAGGCTGCATTCATGGGCACAGTAAAGCTGCATTTGATGAGCACAGTGAGGCTGCATTTATGGGCACAGTGAGGCTGCAATGATGGGCACAGTGAGGCTGCAATGATTGGCACAGTGAGGCTGCAATGATTGGCACAGTGAGGCTGCAATGGTGGGCACAGTGAGGCTGCATTCATGAGCACAGTGAGGCTGCATTTATGGGCACAGTGAGGCTGCAATGGTGGGCACAGTGAGGCTGCAATGGTGGGCACAGTGAGGCTGCATTGATGGGCACAGTGAGGCTGCATTGATGGGCACAGTGAGGCTGCATTGATGGGCACAGTGAGGCTGCATTTGATTGGCACTGATGAGGCTTCATTTGATGGGCACTGGTGAGGCTTCATTGAGCTCTTGTGTCTGCAGCCTCTGACCATCTCCTGTATCATGTCTGCAGTCTCTAAAGGAAGTCTGGAGAGGAGTCAAGAGTGGGAGCACTGCCGGGATGGGGGTCATGGGAGAAGTCAGATGTGTGTGGACTGTAGAGACTATATAGGATAAAACCAGAGCCACCGAGCTGGAACCGACTGACTGAGCCATGCACGGCGCACCTGAGAGGGGGTCAGTGACAGCACCGCCAGGCACGGTGCACCTGAGGGGGGTCACTGATGTAAGGGGGGAGTGAATACGATAATGTAAGGGGGCACTTGATGATTGACCACTTTTAACTGGAATTTGCGTTCATATATATAAAGCCCTATGTGATTTCATATCTGTCTTATCTATATATACTACACTCTTCAAATGTGCTTTAAAATGTATGGTTTTCCCTTTCATGAACAAGAAAATAATGACGTTATGCTGTTACGCTGGTATTAAAATGCATTGGGGCTGGCATGAAATTTTTTCCAGGGCTGGATTTTATTCCCAGTCCGGCCCTGCCTACACTTCCCTACCTCACGCTTTCCTCCTCCCCACCCCTACTCCCCTGACCAAGCCATTCTCAAGAGACCACCTACTAGACTAAGAGGTAAAAATCAATAAATAAACATCAAAACATGGAGTAATAACATGTAGGAGTAATACAATCAAAAGTGAATGAATCCAAGGTGAAAATAATAATAAAGTGCTAAGTGCAGCTGTGAACATGCACTAAAAAGTCCTCAAACTGTTGCTGAAATTCTTCAGAGCATAATGAAGGCCTCTTGAGCCCCTTAGGGAAAGAGAGCCTTGACTGATGGGGGCATGGCCAGGTACAGGACAAGGTGGTGGTCACCCAAGGATTGGTCAATTTGGGGGATGGGATGGGCCTGAGCTTGGGTAAAGGATCGCCCCAGGGAATTCTGGGTCCTTTCAGAAAACGTGCTGGTAAGAGCTGCCCACCCTCCCGCCCTCTTTTTTCTGTGGTATGTCACAGCTTGCTGCGGTTTTCTTGACCTTTCCAGCATAAAATGGCTGTAATGGGCCATGCCCTTGATGGATATCGGAAGTAGGTGGCCTGTCCAGCACTTATGGTAAGGACAGGCCCCCCCCCCCCTTTGGAATTGGGTACTCACAGTACAACTGTGACTGGCACTTGTTGAAAAAATAATGTTCATATGTTATGTTGGATTTAATAAAGCTGTGGCCTTGCCCTTTCCAACCTAATGGTTGTAAGTGTGTTTATTTAATAGGGTGAGGGGGCAAGGGGGAAGGTTTATATACAGCTATGTTACAGTTAATGGTACCTGGGCTCATTGCGCCTCAGCAGTCATTGCTAAAATAAAAGTCATTCAAATATAAGCAAAACGATGTTCTGTGTTCTTGTGCAAAAAACTGTGACTGGTTTACACAGATGAGTGAAAGTGCTGGTGCCAGATATTCCAACGTGAAGTGTCGTTGTTGAAGGGAGGAGGGAAACTTCCTATGTCCCTTGTGAATGGTGTGGTTGTCCCCTTACCTTACTGCTGTAAGGTAACAGCATATAAAGATCTTTCTTAGGTGAATCCGGCGTATGCTCCGGTCATTCCCTGGTATGGCGTCTCCTAGCGCTGTGTAACCTTTATCTTATTAGAGTTTCCCACTGGACTCCCGCTTAGTGCAGTAGTAATAACCCTCACAGAAAAAGGGAGATGGATGTGCCAATAGTGTAGTATAGCGCTACCCCCAGTTAAGAGAGCCGCTGGATTTTGTTTCGGCCCTGTGTACAGCACCGCCAACCCCCGGCAATCTTACTCGACCCACTCTGGCACAGCTAGTCTAGGGATTATACTTGTATCACAATCAAACAGTATTGCAAGGGTTACCTCTTTGCAATAAGACAACACACTGATGCGAGAGATCAAGTATAACGGTTTTACTTTAGTTTTAAAAGGGCATAGGCAGAACATAACACATACAACTCGCTTACAGAGCCCTGCAGCAATAGGTATAGCACGCAATAATGGCGCAGCGCGGTAATCCACCACGCGCAGCTATTATAGTATATGCGCCCTGTGGCGCACTAAAACAATAGTCTATCTCCCCTCCCTGGTCAGAGCTGACACAGAATAAATCTCAGGCCTCGTACACACGACCGATTTTCTCGGCAAGAACCAGCAAGAAACTTGCTGGCAGAGAGGTCTTGCCGAGTAAATCGGTCGTGTGTACGCTGCTAGCGTGTTTCTCGTCGAGAAAACCGACAAGAAACCTCGACGAGAAAATAGAGAACCTGCTCTCTATTTTCTCGTCGAGATTCTCCTCGGCGTGTTTCTCGACGAGAAAAGTGAGTGTGTGTGTGTGTACACTTACCTGTCCGCCCGGAAGCCCGCGCATGTTCGAAATGAATTTGACGCATGCGCGGTAGCTTCCTAGGCATACGTAGGGTATACCAAGATGGCGGCGACGGCATCGAATGTGACGAGCGCATGCTCGACGTAGTCGATGACTTCACCGCGTACACTCCTTTCAAAGAACCGCGGGTTCTTTGAAACGAGCGTGTGTACACTCGGCCGGGACAAGTTTCTTGTCCAAGAATCTCGTCGAAAAAAACGACATGTTTTTCTCAACGAGAATCTCGGCCGTGTGTACGAGGCCTCAGTCTTTTCATTAAGGGTTTCTTCGCATGCAAACTTTCGGTGGTGCACTTGATGAAACAGTATTTTTGTAATCCACAAAGAAGGCAGTCACAAAGAACACTATACTGGAGACCCTTTCAAAATCTGTCCTGCTACTGGTCTCCAGTGAAGTAACAAACAAACGATCGGTGGGCCAAGGCAGTCTATAGGCCTAAACACGGTACAGTCTATTGGATTGAGCAAGTGCTCGCTCACCACTCCGGACGCGATCCCAGTCCGGGACCTTCTACCTGCTGTGTCTCCGCACACAGCGTCTGTCACGATCGGGTCCCCGATCCAACTGATGTCCTCACTCGACAAGTCAGATGCCATTCAGGCTCCGCAGTGGGGTGGAAGGCTCTTCGGAAGTTGCGCAAGGCCCCAGGCTTCAGGCCTTGCACTGCAGCAGATCCGCACAGGAAGACTGTTGCTTGCAGCGCGGTGTCCAAAGAGGCCGAGCTCCGCCTCGCCTCCTTCTTAAATAGCCCCTCCCATGAGTCTCTGCGGTGGCCAATTGCACTCTGGGTGCCGAACGGGGTTCTGGGTAACGTAGTCCCGGGGCCTTAAAGGAGACCCCGCTACAGTAGTATGTTTAAAATACGTTTATTGGCAGTAAAATCATAGAAGGTACTCACATAAAGTGCATGAATAAAGACATATAGAAACGAGCAGCGAACTCGCAAATGTCACCTCCGGTGCCTCAGAGACACCAGAGGCACCGGAGGTGACATTTGCGAGTTCGCTGCTCACTTCTAATTCATATCAGGTGTTTTATCAGGTTGAGATCAGGATTCTGTGCAGGCCAGTCAAATTCCTCCACCCCAAACTTGCTTATCCATGTCTTTATGGACCTTGCTTTGTGCACTGGTGTGCAGTCATGTTGGAACAGCAAGGGGCCATGAACTTGTCTAAAATGTCTTGGTATGCTGTCCTGCTAAATAATGTGCTGATTGTAAGCATTTAATACAACCATATTGTGAACCCACAGCAAAGTATATCAAGTTCTCCACAATCGCCTTTAAACAAGACCCGGTCTGATAGGAATACTTTTATTGAAATTCTGGTCTAAAATCTTATGGGACATCAAATAAAGTCATCATAGTAACAATTGCTTAGTGAGTGTTGCTAGAAACATGCATCAGCCCTATTAGTACATGTATAAAATCAAGAATACTGTTCTGTTAAGCATCATAATTGTAATTCAACAAGATCTTATGATTGACAAATTGTCATGTGCTCAGTCATACTAAAGGAATGCATGGTGTAATGTAAAGCAGATGTCAGCTCAAGGTGAATACTGCAGCCTATGAAAGCTTAGTGTGCATAGTCAAGCAATAACAGCCACTGTCCTAGACGGAACACTAGTGGTAAATAAGATCATCATCAATATCAATATAATTTCTACGCTGACGACACACAAATCTATCTCTCCACCCCTTAACTCACTCCGTCAGTCTCCTCACGCATCACTAACTTACTAACAGACATATCTATCTGGATGTCACACCACTTTCTCAAACTCAACTTTCCAAAGCTTGCCGTCTCAGCCTCCGCAACATCTCCAAACTACGTCCCTACATAGCCAATGAAACTACAAAGCTGCTGATTCACTCCCTGGTTATCTCTCGCCTCGACTACTGCAACTCCCTCCACATTGGCTTACCTTTACATAGACTATCCCCCCTTCAGTCCATCATGAATGCTGCTCCCAGACTCATCCACCTTACAAACCGCTCAGCGTCTGCTACCCCTCTCTGCCAATCCCTCCATTGGCTGCCACTCGCCCAACTAATTAAATTTAAAGTACTAACAATAATGGCGCAAACATACAACCGTTTTTCACAACATTTTTTAAATTGGGCATTAAAAACGACCGTGTGTAGGCTCCAGAGCATTTTTAACAACGTGAAAAATGGCCTAAAAAAAATGAGAACCTGCTCTATTTTTTCACATCGTTTTTCACGTCGTTCTTTTTAACGTTGTGAAAAACGGGAGTGTGTATGCTTTTACGAGGGGAAAAAACGCGCATGCTCAGAATCAAGTATGAGAGGAGATCGCTCGTTCTGGTAAAACTAGCGTTCGTAATGGAGAAAGCACATTCGTCACGCTGTAACGGACTGAAAAGCACGAGGCTGAAAAGCGCGAATCACCGCTCAACAAACTTTACTAACATGAAGGGTGGCGCCATTCGAACGGAACTTCCCCTTTATAGTGCCGTCGTACGTGTTGTACGTCACTGCGCTTTGCTCGAGCGTTTTTTTTCATGAACGTGTGTATTCAAGACAGGCTTGAGAGGAAACAAGAAAAATCACGTCGAGAAAAACTTCGTTTTTTAAAATGACATTAAAAACGTACGTGTGTACGCGGCATAAGTTCCAAAGCCATCCACAACTCTGCCCTCAGCTACATCACTAGCCTAGTCTCAAAATACCAACCTAATCATCTTCTTCGTTCCTCCCAAGACCTCCTGCTCTCTAGCTCCCTCATCACCTCCTCCCATATTCGCCTCCAGGACTTCTCCTGAGCCTCTCCCATCCTCTGGAATACCCTTCCCCAATCTGTCAGACTATCTCCAAATCTATTTACTTTTAGGCGATCCCTTAAAACTTTTCTCTTTGGAGAAGCCTACCCTGCCTCCACCTAGTTCAAGTCCCGAGGTCAAGCTGGCAGAAAGCAGGACCTCCCCATTTGGACGACTATTTTTATTATACTATACCTCTGGTCTTATTTAAAGGCGATTCCCAGAGAACCTTATATACTTTGCTGAAGTTTCATAATATACAGTATGCATATGGAATGTGTGTATAGAAAATAATACCGCGCTACTAAAAAGATCCAGGTATAAGGGTCATCTGCTACAAAGCACTGAAAGGTAAATTCCGTGTGCCTTGAAGTGAATATGGTATATGGGAGTAGTGCTGAGCTGATGTATATAGTGTACTGTGTTTCTGTGCTAAACCTCTATCTTTAAATTATTCATATGACATCCTGGAATTAATTTTGACTTACACATAAACATACAGAAAATTAATTGCATTAATAAATTACTAATTTACCAACAAAGGTGTGGTGATGGTAAAGTGCAAAAAAGTGCAAATATTCTGTGACACAGTAATAAATAAATCTAAAAGACAGATAAAATTAATATAATACAAAGTGCATGTGTCTGTAATGGTACTAAGCAGTACCTAGCTATTATAGTGCAAATGTGCATAAATTATGTTACTAAGCAGTAACAATAAAGTCCAAAGTGGATCCAGTAAAAGTGGCTATCCTTCTTGAGAATGTAAAACAAAGAAAGAAGGATTGGTAATGTCAATCGTGCATCAAGAAAAATATGGTCCAGGATTGGGAAGAAATCCCTTATTGACGTGCTGTGATTAGTGCTGGATTGTGGGTGGTACAGGTAGCTTCGTGCTTTTCAAACTGTGACTCCTTAAGTATATGGGTGGCCTCTTACCTCACTGCTGTGAGGTTACAGCATTTGTATATAATAGAGCCTTATGTCCGACCTCCTCTTATTCAGATGGTCCTTTCACAGCCTTGGCTGGGGTCCTGCCTGGTTCTATGTAGAGCGTTGGGGGGAGGGGGGGATCGCGATTCCTATAAAGGCTCCACAGATTCGTGTGCATGTAATGATGGGGAAGAGCGAAGGAATACCAAATAGTGTGATATTGTTTTTTTATAAAAACATTTAATCACATAGTTTAAAAGTACTCACATTAAAATGTATCAGTCACGTGACCAGTGACGACACGCGTAGGGAAGTGCAAGCACCAGAGGTGATGCGGGAGGCATACCTGGTAATGGACATCCCTGGTGGTCCAGTGGCATCCCTGGTGGTCCAGTGTGGGCATCCTCGGGGGGGCTGTGCTGATAATTGATCAGCACAAACCCCCCCTGTCAGAGGAGCAGCCGATCGGCTCTCCTCTACTCGCGTCTGACAGACGCGAGTGAGGAAAGGCCGATTACCGGCTTTTCCTGTTTACATGTGATCAGCCGTGATTGGACACGGCTGATCACGTGGTAAAGAGTCTCCGTCGGAGACTCTTTACCTAGATCGGTGTTGCGGGGTGTCAGACTGACACCCTGCGACAACGATCGCCGCGATGCGCGCCCCGGGGGCGCGCAGCGGCTTAAAATCCTGAGGACGTCATATGACGTCCAGTCAGGATTTTAAAACCAATTTGCCGCCGTCAATCCGCTATAGGACGGGCGGCAAGTGGTTAAAAAAATGCTTTGTATCAGAAACATGATTCTAATGTGTTTATAATAGAGGTAAATTGCAAAACAAATATGGACTTTCCCTTGGACCAACAAGTGGGGACACCCATGAAACAGTAGCTGTCATTTCTGTAGTGCTGGCCTGGACACTCTACAGACGAATGTGCAGGTTCCATCCATCTTTTGGGAGGGCGGGCAGAGGGGGTGCACTTTGGAATCTTCACCTTTGGCACCTCTTCCTGGCACTTCCCACAGACACTTCTGATCAAACAAGGTTAGAAAGATGGAACAGGTTAGAAAGCCCTATCCAATCACTACTACTATTCTCTGAGAGGTAGGATAGTGTATCCTCCCCGTCTCTGCATTCAACGCTCAAGTTTTAGAGACAAACTGGCCTGTAGAAGTGACTAATGCCACGTACACACAACCATTTTTAATGTCATTGAAAAAAACGAAGTTTTTCTCAACGTGATTCTTCTCAAGCCTGCCTTGCCTTCACACGGTCATGAAAAAAAAATGCTCGAGCAAAGCGCGGTGACGTACGAAATGTACGACGGTACTATAAAGGGGAAGTTCCATTCGGATGGTGCCACCCTTTGGGCTGCTTTTGCTGATCCTTGTGTTAGTAAAGTTTGGTGAGAGACGATTCGCGCTTTTCAGCCTCGTGCTCTTCAGTCCGTTACAGCGTGACGAATGTGCTATCTCCATTACGAACGCTAGTTTTACCAGAACGAGCGCTCCCGTCTCATCACTTGCTTCTGAGCATGCGCGTTTTTTTCACGTCGTTAAAGCCTACACACGAAAAAAACGTGAAAAACGACGAGAAAAATTAGAGCATGTTCCAAATTTTTAATGAACATTTTTCACGTCGTGAAAAATGCTCTGGAGCCCGCACATGATCGTTTTTAATGACCAAATGAAAAAATTGCATTTTTCTCGGCATGAAAAACGGTCGTGTGTACGCGGCATCAGTGGCTGAATTGTACCTATACTCCCAAAAGCATTCAAGTTTCTACGGGGACCTTACTATCTACTATTATCAACTATCAGTGACTATAGTGCTGTCAGTTAGCAAGGGTTATTGAAATTGAAACAAGCTAGCTGGAGTTCTGGTAGTCATGTTGCTTAGATAGCAATTTGGGCTGAAAGCCATAAGGTTCCCAGCTAGGATGACAGGGTAACAACACAGGAGAGCAATTGGAAGAAAGGGACAGTGTTGTCACTCTATAAAGGGAAATGCATGAACATGGACCTTTTTGTCAGGATCATCAGATATTATCACACCTGGGAACTTTAGAAAATCATAATTCCTGAGAATAGGGGCAAGCTGATGGGTGGGGCTAATGGTGTGGACAAATTGCACTAAAAGTGCACTTGTGACAGGCAAAATGTTATTATTTATGGGGCCCTGTACAGTCTACCTGACATGACAAATTCACCCAACTTACAATAGGTGGCCCTGAAAATGTAGTGTTACTTTAAAGGTTGGATGAAAGGTTTTCTGCAGTAAAAGAGGGTCAACCTCTCCATTAGACATTCTGGAACTGCAGCCAATCAGGAAAGTATTGACACTGTCTCATGTATTAGAACTTCCAGATTGACTGCAGTGTCAAGATATCTGATTGGTTAAACATTACAATGAGTGAGTACATTCCCCGAACTGTGGGACCACAGCTATTGCACTCACTGTGGCAGTCTCATAGAGAGATCTAAAAGTTCTGATAATGACCTAGACTTCCAGCAATTTCCTGGATATATTTATTTATTACAGCTACAAATGTAAAAATATTGAAAATTATTTATAAAATTACTTTAACATATTAAAGCTTAGGATAGAATTTATTAATTGGGGTTTGTGTACTTCAAGGTAAATTGAACTTTCTGACTTTAGCAGGACAATTTGTCATTAGCTCACTAAAGGTTTTTAACTGTAATTACTTTTTATTTGTACAAGTTTACAATTGTGAGTCTTTTAATGATTTCCTGCAGGGATGAGCTTCGAGTTCGAGTCGAACTCATGTTCGACTCGAACATTGCTTGTTCGCCCGTTCGCCGAACAGCGAACAATTTGGGGTGTTCCCGGCAAATTCGAAAAGCCACGGAACACCCTGTAAAAGTCTATGGTAGAAATCTAAAGTGCTAATTTTAAAGGCTTATATGCAAGTAATTGTCATAAAAAGTGTTTGGGGACCCGGGTCCTGCCCCAGGGGACATGTATCAATGCAAAAAAAAAGTTTTTAAAACTGACGTTTTTTCGGGAGCAGTGATTTTAATAATGCTTAAAGTGAAACAATAAAAGTGAAATATTCCTTTAAATTTCGTACCTAGGGGGTGTGTATAGTATGCATGTAAATTAGCAATTGTTTCCCATGCTTAGAACTGTCCCTGCACAAAGTGTCATTTCTGAAGGAAAAAAAGTCATTTAAAAGTACTCGCGGCTATAATGAATTGTCGGCTTCCGGCAAAACAGAGAAAAGTCATTGAAAGTCATTGATAAAAAAAAATAAAAAATGCGTGGGGGTCCCCCCAAATTCAATTACCTGGCCCTTCAGGTATGGTATGGATATTAAGGGGAACCCTGCGTCAAATTAAAAAAAAATTACGTGGGGTTCCCCCCAAATATCCATACCAGACCCTTCAGGTGTGGTATGGATTGTAAGGGGAATTCCACCCCAAATTTAAAAAAAAATGGTGTGGAGTTCCCCCCAAAAATCCATACCAGACCCTTTATCTGAGCATGCGACCTGGCAGTCCGCAGGAAAATAGGGGGGACGAGAGAGCGCCCCCCCCCCCTCCTGAACCGTACCAGGCCACATGCCCTCAACATGTTGATGGGGACAAGGGCCTCATCTCCACAACCCTTGCCCGGTGGTTGTGGGGGTCTTCGGGCAGGGGGCTTATCGAAATCTGGAAGACCCCTTTAACAAAGGGAACCCCCAGATCCCCCCCATGTGAAGTGGTAAGGGGCACATTGTACCCCTACCATTTCACAAAAGAAAGTGTAAAAAATTGTAAAAAAACACACAGACACCGTTGGGATAAGTCCTTTATTAAAAAAAAAAAAGATTCCAGCGGTGGTAATCCACTTTTGGTCTCCACTCCAACGCTGTCGGTATACTGCGATGGATGCTCTCCTCTCCGGGGTCCTGCGGTGGATGATCTCCTCTCCATCCAGGTCCAGGCTCCAGCAATAAGATGTCCAGCGCAGCGCATCCTGTCTCCACCGGAGACACCCCAGGAATATCGTCGCCGCAGCCTGACACGTCTCGTATGTAGCTGAGGACGGGGCAACCCGTCTCGTGACCCCGTCCCCTTCTGATGCAAGGGGAAACCCGGGATTCCAGAAATGTCAAGAATCCCCAAGGCGTTATCAACAAGATACAGGACATCAGAGACGAACCAGATGAAGTCAAGATCGCAGATCCAGATCGAGGACGAGGAAAGGTGAAAGGAAAGTGCCCGATCGCCATTGAGACGAGGAAGAGAGAGTGAGAGTGACACCGAAAAAAACGCCTATAAACAAATCTGGAAGAAACGAAAATTGCGGAGAGGATGCAGAGCAGGAACAAAGAAACAGAAGAAAAAAAGAATAATAGGAGAGGGGATTATAAACATTAGTGGGGTAGAACTTACAAAAGAGGAACTTAAAGTCCTGGATAAAGGTCTGAAGTTCGCCCCAAAAAAGAACTTAAATAAATTTAACACATACGTGGATATTAATAAATTTGTGAGAAATCTACACATAAAGAAATATATGCTGAATAAACCTGGAGAGAATTTATCGAGAAACAATATTGTAGAAAGCGACATCCAATTTAGTAACCTAAGAAATAAATCTTTGTTCAAACCCCCAATTGGCAATGAGGGCCATATTGAAGTTTTCCATAAGATGGTGCTGAAGGATCTACATGATCTAAAGATAAAGAAGATGAACGATCCGAGTGACGTAAAAAAGGGGATAAAAAGCCTTGAAGAGAAAAAATAAATAGTGATAAGACAAGCCGATAAAGGCGGAGCTATTGTGATCCAATCAAAAAAAGCATATAAGGAAGAATTGGACCGTCAATTGGGAGACAGAGATACGTATGAAAAACTACCTGGTAACCCGGTCATCAGGTATAAAGATGAATTGGCATACCTGTTGGAATATGGGAAGAACAAGGGTTTGCTAAACAAGAAGGAGAGCAAATACCTCCAACCAATCAGCTGCAAGATACCGGTTATCTATACGCTCCCCAAGATTCATAAGGATAAGGAAAAACCGCCGGGGAGACCTATAGTAAACGGTATCAATTCGGTGGGAGCAAGGATTGGGGAATACATTGATTGGTTTCTCCAGCCAATAGTGAAAAAGACCAAGTCTTACCTGCGTGACACAAAACATTTGATCCAATTACTAGAAGACATTGAATTAGATGACAGACCAGTATATTTAGCAACAGCAGATGTGGCATCTTTATACACACCCTGCCCCCCTTGTGATGCAACGGGGGTTTCCGGCGGTTTCCCGTGGTGTCACGGGTGAGCCTGCCCCCTCTGATGCACCGGGGATTCCCGTGACATGTCAGACAAGGGCAGGGTCACCCGTGACACCATGGGAAACCACCGGAAACCCCGTTGCATCACAGGGGGGGAGGCGGGGTCACCCATTCACATCACGGGTGGCCTCGCCCTCGGTTATATAAGAACTGTCAGACAGGTATCGCGTCATTCGGACGGGGGCCTCGGAGTAGGCTGTATCGCTCATAGCGGCGGGTCTGGGTCGTAGAAGGATTTACAGCGCTGGAATTTATTTAATTTTTTTTTATTAAAGGACTTGTCCCAAGCTGTGTGTGTGTTTTTTTACCTTTTTTGTCACTTTTTTGGGTGAAATGGTAGGGGTACAATGTACCCCCTTACCAATTCACATAGGGGGGGCCGGCATCTGGGGGTCCCCTTTGTTAAAGGGGGCTTCCATATTCCGATAAGCCCCCCGCCCGCAGACCCCCACACCCGCCGGGCAAGGGTTGTGGGGATGAGGCCCTTGTCCCCATCAACATGGGGACATCCTCCCCATGTTGAGGGCATGTGGCCTGGTACGGTTTAGGAGGGAGGGCGCTCTCTCGTCCCCCCCTTTTTTCCTGTGGCCTGCCAGGTTGCGTGCTCGGATAAGGGTCTGGTATGGCATTTTGGGGGAACCCCATGCCATTTCTTTTTAATTTGGTGCTGGGTTCCCCTTAAAATCCATACCAGACCTGAAGGGTCTTTTATCTGTATTGCCGGGACTCAACAATTCATTAATAGCCACGAGTAGTTTTAAATAACTTTTTCTCCTTTAGAAATGACATTTTGTGCAGGGACAGTTCTAAACACCGGAAACGTGCGCTACTGTACAGGCATACTATAGACACCCCCCAGGTACGAAATTTAAAGGAATATTTCACTTTTATTGTTTCACTTTAAGCATTATTAAAATCACTGCTCCCGAAAAAACGTCAGTTTTTAAAACTTTTTTTTGCATTGATACATGTCCCCTGGGGCAGGACCCAGGTCCTCAAAATGTTTTTATGAAAATAACTTGCATATTAACCTTTAAAATTAGCACTTTTGATTTTTCATGTTCGTGTCCCATAGACTTTAACAGTGTTTGCATGTTCGAACAAATTTTTTGCCTGTTTGCATGTTCTTGTGCGAACCGAACAGGGGGGTGTTCGGCTCATCCCTAGTTTACACGCATTTGCAGGCATTAAGCATTTTTTCTGCGAAAACACTACTTCCAGGAGGTAAGGCATCTAGGAGAGATGGGAAAATGCCCTGTGTGCATGAAGCCTAAGTGAGTGTTTGAAAACCCCCTCTCTGTTTCAGAATGCTTGCACAAATCTGTGAATCACATACCGCCCTGCTTTCTGAGATGAGAAAGAGGGGCATCTTTTAGTGCCATGCAGGTAGGTTAAGGATGCACCTCTGCCATGTTTCCAAAAGAGGCACAGTCCCTCCAAATGAGTGACAGTGGGAAACTATGGGCCTGTGGGTGAGGCCCAAGTTGGGTACCAAGTATAAGGTAGGCCATAGACGGTGCAAATTTATTTCCTGCAGCCACAGACAGTGTTGACAGGGGAACCCCTCCTGCTGAGCAATTATCTTCTCCTGGCAGTGGAAGCTGTCCCTGCTGGGAGAAGACAATGATTATCACTAGTGGCTATAGCAGCCGATTACGATAATCGCAAGCGAATGCGGTAGGCTGGCAGTACCCAAGTTGATCTATCGATCAACTGGGTGCATTTAGCCTGCCAATTAATGGTTCCGATCCCGGGTGGTTCCTACGGAACCGGGTGAGATTCGAACTGTCAATGGCTGACCTTAGGGACGTAGTACTAGCACACAGTGTATATAGCTCTAATGCTTTTTTTTTTTTTTTACCAACAAAAATGTGTTTATTGATTCAAAGGTGGTACAAAGTCATATACATCAAAAACAATAATCAGCACTTCCATGCTCATGACCGATTGATACAAAACAGGGTTAAAGTAGCAACCTCATAATATTTCTCTTCCTACAATATAGCATTCACAGGCAGAGTGTTTCCCCCTCCCCCCATAACTAGCCCAATAATCTGCCCGCGACCAGGTCCACCGGGGCAAGCCCCGGTGTATCCAGCCACGGTGCCCAGAGATTTTCATATTTCTGCATACTCCCCCTGTGCTGGTAGATGAGCTTTTCCATACGTAACATATCCCCTATCTTACATATCCATTCCCTCGAAGTTGGGGGCGCCTCCGATTTCCAATACAACATAATCAGCCTCCTGGCTTGGAACATCACCCTCTGAACTGCTTCCCTAGGATGCGCTTCTATCACATGCTCTTCCACCACCCCCAAGAGGCATACCTTGGGATCTACTGGTAAAGATATCTGGAACACAGAATTGACCACAGTTACCACCTCATTCCAATATAAATGCAGTTTGGGGCAGCGCCACAGGAGGTGAATAAGATCCCCATGGTCCCTCCTACATCTGGTACAGGTACCATCCGTCTGCAACCCCATCAGCTGTAGTCTATGCGGCGTGTAGTATACCCTCAGAATAATATACAGTTGCGTGAGCCGCTGGGCCACATTTAAAGAGCATACACTTACCCCCTGAAATATCTCCTCCCACTCCTCCCCGTCCATTTGACCCACATCTCTCTCCCACCGCTCCCTCACCTTCAGGGGATGCTGCCCCAGGAAGTATTGTAAAAGGATATTGTAGCTTTGGGAAATAAATCCCTTCGAGGTCACAGCATCTCTGATGAGGCCGAATACAGGAGTTGGAGACAAGTGCCACTCTGAAGATCTACTCTGTGCTCTAACCGCATGCTGAAGTTGCAGATATTGGAAGAACATTGGGGACGGCAGGCCAAACTCCGCCTGCAGATCCGCAAATGTCCTAAGAATACCGTTCTTAAAGACGTGCTTAACATGGGTAATCCCGTGTGCTATCCATCTAGCCCCTCCCTGCAACTTAGCCAGTTCCGTATAAGTCTCGTTATGCCAGAGAGGGCTATATTCAGTGTACCCCTCGGCCTGTTGTATATACTTGCACTTATTCCACACTTTTTGTATAAGGTTGTACGTAGGATACTTCTTATTCGGCCTGGCAAATGCCAGGGCCTCCAGTGCCAGAGGGATGGGACCTGCATCTATTGTGCGGAGCATGAGTGCCCGGGAAGAACCAGCCGGCTCAGTCCCAAAGCACCCCACCAGGTGCTGTAACTGGGCAGCCAGGTAGTACAACCACGGGTTGGGCAGTGCCAGCCCGCCATCGTCCTTAGGCCTTTGAAGATGTTCTAATTTTATCCTTGGGGGTTTATTCTTCCATATTAAAGTACGAAAGATGGAGTTAACCATTCTAAAATTTTTTAAAGGGACCACTACCGGGGCATTGTGAAGACAGTAGAGTAATTGAGGCATAAGGATCATCTTCACCAAATTTACTTTGCCCGCCACCGACATGTGAAGGCCGTTCCACGTCCTAACTCTCTCCCTAAACCTCTGAAGCAGGGGCGAGATATTCAACCGGCTAAAATCCCTCGGGTTAGAAGTGATCTGAATCCCCAAGTATTTAAAGGAAGTAGTGACTGGGATAGGGCACGATGGGGCTATCGCCTGTGTGGCATCCCCGTCTAACAGTACCAGGGCAGATTTTGACCAGTTAATTTGTAAGCCTGAGTAAACCCCAAATTTTGTAATGGTTGCCATGGCCTCCCGCAGGGACTCGTCAGTATCTCCCAGCATAAGCAGGGTGTCATCTGCGTATAGCATTATCTTCTCCTGCAGGGGCCCATAGCAAAATCCCACAATGCGCTCATTCGCCCTTATCTCCATGGCCAGGGGTTCAATAGCCAATGCAAAGAGCAGAGGGGACAGCGGGCATCCTTGCCTCGTCCCCCTCCTCAATGCAAAATCCTGTGACAGGAAACCGAAGGCCCGAATAGCAGCCTCAGGTCTGCTGTACAGGAGGCGCACCCACGCTATATATGCTTCGCCGAATCCAAAACGCTCCAGCACCGCCCACAAGTATGTCCAATCAATACTGTCAAATGCCTTAGTGGCATCTAAGGACAGCAGGGCCCTGCTTCCCGGATTATCGACGTCCGATTGCATATTCAAAAATAACCGCCGCAGGTTAATGGCCGTGGATTTATTTGGCATAAACCCCGCCTGGTCTTCGTGTATGAGGGAGGCTATAACCTTATTGAGTCGCATTGCTAGCACTTTCGCAAGAATTTTAATATCGCATTGTAACAAGGAGATTGGCCTGTATGACCCAGGTTCAACCGGGTCCTTACCTGGTTTAAGGAGCAATACAATATTGGCCTTTGCCATAGAAGGTGGAAGGACTCCCACCTCCAAGGCAGCGTTAAACACCCTCAATAAGCGTGGTAGCAATACTTCCGCATGCTGCTTGTATACTTCCATGGGAATCCCGTCCTCCCCCGGTGCCTTACAATTAAGGAACAGGCCCACTGCCTCCTGCAATTCCTCCACCGTAAGAGGCGCATCTAACTCCACCTTCTGTCCCGCATTAAGCCTAGGGAAGTTCAGCTCAGTTAAGTACCGGTCCAGATCCGCCCGATCATAGGCTGTGCCGGGGCGGTACAACTCCTCATAAAACCCCGCCAACTCCTGCATGATAAGTTCCGGGGATCTGACCAGCGGCCCAGCCTTGGATTTAATAGTCCCTATAGTTGGAGACCTCTGCTGGGCATTTGCTATTCTAGCCAACAAGAGCCCCGTTTTCTCCCCCTCCTCAAAGAAGGCCTGTTTGGTAAAAAAACTTTTTTTCTCGGCAGTTGAGGAGAGCACCCGCTCGTAAGCTGACTGAGCAGCTTGCCACTCCTCCCTTGCCGAGTCAGATGGGTCCATGACAAAGCGTTGTTCAAGTTCCTTCACCCTATTCTCCAGCTCCACTACAAAGGCAGAAGAATCTCTTTTCACTTTAGTCATTTCAGTGGTCAAAATCCTCCTCAAAAATGCCTTAAAGGCCTCCCACTGCTGCATACAGGGACCCTCAGGGTCCTGAGCAATGAAAAACCCACACATGCTCTCCTCTATAATTTCAGGGGATTTAAATAGTTTCAGCCAGAACGCATTGAATTTCCACGGTGACCTTGGAAACGCCACCGGTTGAGAAACCACCAGGTGCACTATCAATGGGGAATGGTCTGACACACTACGGGGCCTGTATTCCATAGCGTCTACATATTGGAGCACGTGTGCATTTCCCACCACCAAGTCAATCCTAGACAGACTGCCATGCGATTTGGAAAAACATGAATACTGTCTTACCCCTGGGTGACGGTGTCGCCAAACATCCACCCAGCCCACCTCTTGCAACAACCGCGCCAGGGGGGTACCTCTGGAGAGGGCAGAGGCTCTTACGGCCGGGTGTCTATCCAGCGAGAGGTCCAAACAACAATTAAAGTCCCCAATCACTAGCAGCGATACCTCCGGCCTATCATCCAAGTAGGATATCAAGGCCCTCAGCACCACCGCCGTGAAAGGGGGGGGATATATACTCCAGCAATTACACATGTTAAGGCACCCAATCTGCAATGTAGAAACACAAATCGACCCTCAGGATCGATTAAACTGTCCATCTCTTGGTAGTCCAGGGAGCCGTGGATCAAAACACTCACCCCTCTAGAATACGAGGTGTGAGTGGAGTGGTAAGCTTTAGTCACCCAATTATACTGTATACACCCCACTGTCTCCTGCGTCAAATGTGTTTCTTGGAAGCAGAATATCCCAGGCTGAAACTTTTTAAGGCACATACGCACCATAGTTCTCTTGAGGGGGGAATGAAGTCCCCTCACATTCCACGATACTATAGGAATCCCTGCCATTTGACAAAGTTAAACATAGGAACAAACATGGAAAATGTCACCAGGCCCAGAAGTCTGGCAGTTCTGGAATAGATTATCAGGTCATGAAGAAGTGTATATGGATCAGTCATAGTGCCCACCTGAGAAGCATTGCCGTCATGCCGCTCATCAAAAAAGTGAAAAGAAAAAAGAGAAAAAGAAAAGCAGAGGAGGCAACAAGCAATCCCCTCCAGTAACTTATAACCATGTCCTGTCAACAGGGCAGGACAACCGTGTTCCCCCGGAAACGCACTCGGGGGGTCTCTCAAGTACGCAATTTGTAAATCCACGTTGACGATGTCTGAAGCTCTTGTCTTGATATGATGCAAGATAATGTCCCTCAGCCAGGGTTTATCCGGATAAGATCAGAACAAAGTCTCCCCACCAGATCAGATCATCCCAGGAACCGTGCGGACTTCATCATTCCTCCTCTCCATTCTGGTCACGCCGCCTCAGGGCTTGTTCGTTACGGTCCAGCCAGTTAACTGCCTCCTTAGCGGACTCAAAAAACTGTGCCTGGCCCCGGACTATCACTCGTAGCTTAGCCGGGTACAACATAGCATAAGGGAGCTGCATCTGTCGGAGCCTGCGCTTTATATCAAAAAACTTTGCCCGGCGTTTCTGCACCTCAGCCGAGAAATCAGGATAAAAGGACACTCTGGTTCCATTATGTTGTATGTTGGCCCGTTCCCGTGCGAGTCGGAGCACTGTTTCCCTGTCCCTATAATGCAGCAGTCTTGCTAGTATTGACCTGGAGGGCCCCCCAGGTTGAGTGGGGCGAGATGGCACCCTGTGAGCGCGCTCCACCGCAAACAGAGGGGAAAAGGCATTCTTTCCAAAAATGTCCAGTAACCAGCCCTCCACATATGCTGTGGGATCCCTACCCTCCACCTTTTCAGGGAGCCCCACAATGCGAATGTTATTCCTCCTGAGGCGGTTCTCAAAATCTTCTGCTCTGTCAATAGCCTCCCTCGCAAGTTGATAAGCGGCCTTGGCATCTCTCTCAATGGGGGGTAAACAATATAGCTCTAATGCTTAATATAACTCTTGCACAGTAGACAGCAGTAACAAATAAACTGATTTTCAGCAGTGATATTAACAGTTCAGATCACGTACAGTCTCCCAGCATTTACAGAATATAAAAAAAAAAGGACAGCTTCTGTAAGCATAACATTCTGGGTGTAAGAAGAGAAAATTCCTGCAGTCTGCACTGTCTCCTGCACCAGAGCGTGTATAATGAAGAAGGATCCTTGTTTAAAATTTTCCCACCTTGTCAGGAACCTGACCCTGAGCTATCCACTGTCCTTCACAAGTAGTTGCTTCTCCCTACTATTCAGTCATCAGAAGCTTGCCAAATAACATGGGGACCCTTATTTAAAAGAAAAAAAGTTTGCCACAGGCAAGATGGCCACCAAAGGTCCCCAGACGTTGCCCTGCCCAATCAGACTGCTGCTCCCTCTGAGATACTAATGCCGCGTACACACGATCAGAATTCCTGACAACAAATGTTCGATGTGAGCTTTTGGTCGGATATTCCGACCGTGTGTAGGCTCCGTCGGACATTTGCTCGACGGAATTTCCGACAACAATAGTTTGAGAGCTGGTTCTCAATTTTTTCGACAACAAAAGTCGGAAATTACGATCGTGTGTATCCAATTCCGACGCACAAAAATCCTACGCATGCTCAGAATCAATTTGACGCATGCTCGGAATCATTGAACTTTTCTCGGCTCATTGTAGTGTTGTATGTCACCGCTTTCTTGGCAATCAGAATTTCCGACAACATTTGTGTGACCGTGTGCATGCAAGACAAGTTTGAGCAAACATCCGTCTGGAAAAAATCCACGGTTTTGTTGTTGGGATGTCCGATTGTGTGTACGCGGCATAAGGGATTCCAAGAGGGGACAATTTCCTCCAACAAACTCAATCTGCATAATGGCACAGTGCCACCTACTAAGTGGAGGAAAATCTCTACCTGCCTACAGACGTGCTTCACCACTGAGATAAACTTTTGCTCCATGTTTCATCAATCAGGTCCTCAGTGACTGTGGCTTCCTCTTTAGTTTTTCTAAATGCTACAAGACTTGATACCATAATAAAAAAAATGCTCCTGCTGTGCATTTATTTCATCTACCCACCCTTGTTCTTTATCAGAGTCAGCCTCTTTTTTCTCATTGATGTTGATAATTTCCCGCACCTTTAAAGTGGTTGTAAACCCTTTTTGACTACTTCTACCTATAGGTAAGCCTAGAATAAGGCTTACCTATAGGTAGTGGAAATATCTCTTAAACGTGCGCATTCGCGGGGAAGAAACGAAACTAAGTTTAATTTCTTCCCCAACCTGTGCCGTGAATCGCGGCTCCCGTGCGCATGCGCGGGAGTGACGTCACGCGGTTTTGGCGAATCACAGAGCCGGAGTCCGCAGCCCAGAAGGAAGAGAAGACAGAAGATGGATGCTGCCTAGTCTGGGGACATCGCTAGATTCTTTTACAGGTAAGTGTCACATAATGGGCTAGTATGCGATGCATACTAGCCCATTATGCTTTTCATTTGCAGGCTTTTGCAGTGGGCTAAAGAGGAATTAAAACCCATCAGGGTTTACTTCCTCTTTAACAGACAGATCCAGAAAGATGGACTCAAAAGGATTTTCCTCTTCTGGGTGTATTTACATGCAGCAAAATACACCAGAAACTTTTGAAAATAAACATTTCTTTATTTAGACTTGATAACATTTGCATGCAGATTTTATTCAGATTTGTTTTATAATGTGTATTTCATGTAGATTTGATAAGCTTTTAAAATGAATTAAACAAACATTACCAATAAGACTATATAGCAAATGTCTCTAGCAAAATGATTCAAGCTGTGTTTTTCTATTCATAGGGTGTGATTGGGGGTATTTTCATTAACTTTTCTTTATATTTTCTGTAAATTCAGATTTTTCAAATCCTCAGGTGGCCTATACACATACAGTCAGTATGTTTCAATATTAAAGCAGTATTAAGGCTGGGTTCACACTTGTACAACAAACGCTCCGACATTGGGAGCTCATGACGCATGACGTGTGAAAATCAATGTTTCCCTATGAGAGCTGTCTCAGGCCTGGTTCACACTTGTCCGACAAACGCTCCGACATTAGGAGCTCATGTCGCATGACGTGTGAAAATCAATGAATCCCTATGAGAGCCGTCTTAACTGGTCCGACACAAGTCGGTCCGACATTAAAAATGCTCCCTGTACTACTTCTGTCCGACTTTGATCCTACTTCAGCCCATTGAATATCATTGAAGTCGGATCAAAGTAGGATCCTTGTCCTAACCATCCGACATTTGACATCCGACATGGTGATTACAGCAGCAGTAAAAGGAATTTATCTCACCCTGGGATTGTTTTGATTGGTCAAAGGACAAGTCAGACTAGCACAATGTTGGATCAAAGTAGTATCCTGTTCATGAATGTCGGATGGATGTCGGACCAATGTAGGATCAATGTAGGACTGATGTCGCAGAGCAAAGTAGGATGAAAGTCGGATGAATGTCGTGTCGTATCAGTGTGAACCCAGCCTTAACTGGTCCGACACAAGTCGGTCCGACTTTGAAAATGCTCCCTGTACTACTTTGGTCCGACTTTGATCCGACTTCAGCCCATTGAATATCATTGAAGTCGGATCAAAGTAGGAGCCTTGTCCTTACCATCCGACTTTTGACATCCGACATGGTGATTACAGCAGCAGTAAAAGGAATTTATCTCACTCTGGGATTGTTTTGATTGGTCAAAGAACAAGTCAGACTATCACAAAGTCGGATCAAAGTAGTATCCTGTTCATGAAAGTCGGATGGATGTCGGACCAATGTAGGATCAATGTAGGACTGATTTCGCAGAGCAAAGTAGGATGAAAGTTGTATGACTGTCGTGTCGTACCAGTGTGAACCCAACATAAAGGTTTGGGATAAAGGTTTTACATAAATAAATAAAACCTGATCATTGCAAGCACCATTGTCAGTGGTAAAATGGTTTGTATCATTCCTGTAAATGGATACATCTTGTTCTTTTAAAAAATAACAGATTTACTGTCTGAATCGCCAAATGAAAATGAAGGAAAGAAAACCTAAAAAAAAAAAAAAACACATCTAAGAATTGGTAAGCTGCAATATAATAAATAGGGTTCTCCCGATACTGATACTAGTCGATACCGAGCATTTGCACAAGTACTTGTACCCGCACAAATGCTCCGGATGCCTGATCCGATACCTGGGAAATGCAGTGTTTCAGATTAGGTGACCCGGCGCAACCAGAAGTCAGCGGGCGGAACAACGGAAGTGACGACATCCCGACACCCATCTTGGTACACCCTGCACTCGACCGCAGTAAGCCAGCAGTGGACATCTTGTTACACCCAGCCCATATAGTTCGGGCTGGGTGTAACAAGATGGTCGCTGCTGCTTTTATGCGGCCGAGTGCAAGAAGTACTAAATTGGGCACTTGCCAGGCAGCCTTTCCTCTCATGGCATTTCAGTGCCTGATCATGATTGCCAATAAATGCCACCAATCAGTGCCTAATGCCCATGAGTGCCGCCTATCAGTGCCAGCCACATGCCAGTGCCACCTATCAGTGCCATCTGTCAGTGCCAGCCATCTGTCAGTGCCCATCAGTGCCAGCCATCTGTCAGTGCCAGCCATCAGTCAGTGCTCATCAGTGCTGCATATCAATGCCACCTAATCCTATCAGTGCTCATCAGTGCTGCTTAATTAGTGCCACCTATCAGTGCCCATCAGTGCTGCATATCAGTGCCACCTAACCTGTATTGTGCTTTGAAAACTGTCACATGACATTAAAAAAAAGTATTGGTAATCGGTATCGGCGAGCACTTGAAAAAAGTATCGGTACTTGTACTCAGTCTTAAAAAAGTGGTATCGGGACAACCCTAATAATAAATGTTTGGTTTTGGATTTAATACTGCTTTAAATAGAAATTAGTCAACCAGCTTTCATGAATTCACAGTGAATCAAGCTGTATCTCGCTGGTATTGGATGATCAGGTCCACCACCATTTGAAATATATAGCAATCACATGTGCCTTTCTTCTGACATTGGTGGGCCTCCCTTTCATCCCTAGTATCCCCTCTGACCTAGGAAAAATGTTTACCACTGGTCACAGCAGCCTATCAGCAGGAGAGGATCAATGAACACTCTCCTCATATAGGAACCTGAGTGTCAAACTAACATTTCATGTACGTTGGACTGGTTAGAATAATGGGTGAGCTTAGTGACAGCTGTAAGGTAAAGACTTTGCACAAATCAGAATTAATTACAGTCTAGGATCATGATCTAAGTGCTCTCAATCACATCTCTGTTTTTTAAACTGCAAGAAAAAACACAAAATACATTCTACATCTGCATTTTACTGTTCACTAGCGTGCTGCCTTGCACGTGTGGCAAGTTGCTTACAGAGGAGACAAATTGTGGCTTCATTCTTGATTACAAGGCAGCAAATCTGACATATGTACAGGTTTTTCATCTGAGAAAGAGAAGTCTGGGAATGCAAAAACATTTATACTCACCTAGGTGGATGCAGCATTGGTCCGATGCAGCACCTGTCCCCCACTGGCTCTAAAACCAAGAACCTAGCGATCATATGTCAGCTGATCATTCTCGGTATTCAGTGAGCAGAGAGCTGGTGACTGTCAATTACTGGTTCTCTGCTCTGCCACTCCAGTACTTACTAAAGAGTCGGGCTGTGGATGGGGGGTCAAGAGTGGCTGGCTAGGTCTTCCAGAGGCACTCTGAGAGGCTGGGCCAGCCGCAGGTAAGTAAAGACAATGATGGACAGTGGCGCTAGATTTAGTGGTAAGATAAAGATTATATGGCAAGTGGAATAATCAAGATGCACACATATATGTGTGTGGACATGCACAAATGGATAATAAATCATGTAGTCCAAATAGTCCGTAATGTTGTTGGAACAGCACCTAGAGGCAGCACCCTTACAGCGAAGCAATGGACTCTGTAAGTGAAATAGAAGCAGAGGGACGCCAGACTGAGTGCAGTGTCAATCGTAGGTTTAATGATAAAATCAGCATGGGTCATGAAAACGCCAGTCCTGAAACTCTATAAATCGTCCTGATAGCCGTGGCAGCCTGGGGCACAGATGGTGTTGTGATGGATCCAGAGAAAACCAAGGACCAAGAACCTGGAAGCAGCCGATCATGGCCCTGACCAGCGTGAATAACAAGATGGCACTGGGCCGGACATGACGTCATAGGAACAAGATTATCGGCGTTCACAAACAGCCAATCACGGTCTGAAAAATAAGCAGTTGCTTCTAAATGCATTACCGCCCCCCTGTGTGTGTGAATGGCGATAATCTTGTTCCTATGATGTTACGTCTGGCCCGGCGCCATCGTGCGGTTCACGATGGGATGTTTTTTTTACCAAAAACATGTAGCAGAATACATATTGGCCAAAATTTATTGTAGCACACTGACCTTTTCCTGCCTTCGGCTCACTTGCAGGTCAAGGCACACAGCGCTATATGCCCGTACCCTCCTGTTTGAGGAGGTTGAGCGGTGTTAACAATTTTGGGTCCTGCAGCAGGTTCTCCCAGCAGACTGGTTCTCATCCCCTAGAGTATAGGGACAAGTCTCTATTATTCCCCAGTAAAGCCAATGTCCACACCACTTTAACTCTAACGCTGAGTTTATTTCACAAGCAAGTTCAAGGTCAGCAGACAGGAAAGGTGGATGAGAGAAAGGACAGCAAGGTTTGGGAGATAGGTCCAGGCACAAACTGGTATGATAGTTGCTACTCGATCCCGAGTGGGTTTAGCTCACCCGGATAGTCCCCTGTAAGAGCGGATCCTAGCAACCGGAGTGATGCTCGAACGTTCACTTTAGGTTTTCCTTGAGATACGGTCGGGAGATCCTCTGCCACAGAATCTTTAAGTCCCAAACTTCTCAGCTGTTGCAACACAAGGACAGGTACCAGTGATAGCACGTTGCAAGGCCTTTGATGGATCTTTGAATCCCTCCAGAAGGTAACCAGGCCTCTCTTTCACCGTGAACTCTCACCGGTCCATCAGAAAGGTCCTCCCCCGGTCTCCTCTTCTTAGAGCGGGTCCACCCTTTTCCCGGGCACCCTGGGATTTTTCTTTTTGGAGGTAGGCCCCAGCTAAAGGTGCTGGGCCTACTAGTGGAGTTGCAGCCCCAGGCTAAAGGTGCCTGAGACCCATGCACGCGTGCACCCCTGGCCTGGAGGGCCGGGTGGCGCGAACCGCTCCCACTCCAGACTCCCACTGACTCCTTAAAAGAATGGCGTCTGCCCCTTATGTATCCTCTCCCAGCATGCACAGCAGGCCAACCACGCCCACTGCACCGCTGCCAAGAGAGGACACCCTAAGGCATAGCAATGTCACCCACGGTTCAACCCTGACCTGATATGGCAGTGCCACCTACAGGCTACAGGGAACTGTACGTCAGGCTGCATCACACAGGCAGAAGCGAATACTAACAAATCAAAGTGGTCTGAGCCTGGCTACTAACTCAGACCAACCCCTAAATTTAAGCACATAGCACCCCTGAAAAGTAAAGGGGTTGCTACATTATGAAGAAATATTTTTTTTATTAGATATGTTTTATAGCAGAAAGTAAAAAATATTGTTTATTTTCAAAATTGTCTGTCTTTTTTTGTTCATAGCGCAGAAAATAAAAAAAACAGTGGTGACCAAATACCACCAAAAGAAAGCTCTATTTGTAGGACAAAAAGGACATACATTTTATTTGGGTACTATGTTGCACAACCGCGTAATTGTCAGTTAAAGTAACCCAGTGATGAATCGCAAAAGTGGCCTGGTCATAAAGGGCGGTAAATCTTCCGGAGGTCAAGTGGTTTTTAAGAGTCATGGCAGAACAGAGAACCCATTACATCAAGCGGCACCTGCGGAGGTAAGCGCTACACCTGATTTCCTCTACTTTCAATTGTAGCAACTCTCTAAGGCCATTTATCATCAACATGCCTTTTACAGAAAAAAACTTTTTTATTCAAAAATCTTTTTTATTACTATATGTCTATATAGTAAAGCACATAGGGCTGCCACACTTCAAAACTTTAGTTTAGAAAACCTCTCTTACCTTCCATTACAAGAATTCTACACTCTTCAGTTCCCAGGCGCTTAACCTTTTCACACCTGGAACCAACGGATACCAGTGTTCCACCCTCATCTTCTCAAGACGATTAACTATTACAAGATGGGGGTGCAGAGCATGCCCCTGACCTCACCCCTATCCTGTGTCCCTCCCGAGACACAAACACTTGCTCCATCATTTTACTCTATATTATGAATTCTGTCTTGACTAACAAGCTACCATGGGTCAACAGCAGTCCTGGGCAGGTCCTGTGCAGACAGTAGTGTTTTATACCCCTTTTCACAGGATGTGACACATTTGCAGAGGAAAAAGTCACACACAACCTGATCCCTGTAACAATCAGCCAAAATACTTTAAGCGGAAGTAAACCCATCCGTAAAACAGTTTCATTTCCGGCACGTGCCGGAAATCAAACGCTCCCATTGGTTGTGCTCTCAACCAAACTGTCAAACCATCCAATGGCTGGTGTCATAACTGATCACATGTGCAGCATCATGGCAGTTGTAGATTAAAAAGAGGCAAAGATGGCAGCTTCCTTGGCTGAAAACGATAGGAGGGTTTACTTCCACTTTAAAAAGACATGACACCATAAATACAGTAACATTGGCAAATGTATCAGTAACATTTAGCACCTGCTTACAATTGGTCTCATAGCTGCCCCCCTCACTATCCATTGTATGGTGAACAATTAACTTACTTCTACTCTGTCAATCTTTTCTTAAAAGGAATTTATTTGCATAAGCATGAGGGTAGATAGGATTAGTGCATATGATTCTCCAAAAGAGAACCAGCCACAGGGTCCAGTCTCTATTCACAGTTCATACTTGTAAGGGCCTTTAAGCCAGAACCAGTGTTCTGTAGTCTTCCAGATGGTATAGCAGTGCTCAAATTCAGCATATGTACTCCCTAATTAAGACACTGGACTTGCTGCAATGTCCAAGCTGGTACCTAGCTCTTCTGAACACATTCCCACCCCAGGCAACAAGACTGGCAACAGTAAGGTAAGAAGCAGGGTGGCTACACGCACACACACACACATACATGCACACACATACACGCACACACTTTTTTTGCACTTGGGATGACCTGTGGCTCAAGGTCCTTCGATCCCATTGCAGATCCTTCCATTCTATTTTCTTTTAACGCTTTTGATGGACATAAAGTTTGTACAAAAAAAAATACAGTGTACAGTGGATATAAAAAGTCTACACACCCCTGCTAAAATGTCAGGTTTCTGTGAAAATGAGACAAAGATAAATAATTTCAGAACTTTTTCCACCTTAATGTGACCTATAAACTGTACAACTCAATTGAAAAACAAACTGAAATCTTCTAAGGGGGGAAGTAAAACTAAAAAAACTCAAATACTGTGGTTGCATAAGTGTGCACACCCTCTTAAAACTGGGGATGTAGCTGTGTTCAGAATTAGGCAATCACATTCAAACCCATGTTAAATAGGAGTAAGTCCACACCTTCCATCATTTAAAGTTCAATTCATAGAGGCTCCAACTAGGAATCATGCTCTGTTGCACCTGGTAATCTCAAACCATGCAGAGCTTATTACTAATGTTCATATAAAGGAACATCTAGGTAGCAGTGACCATAACATGATTTCATTTAATGTTAGCTGTAAGCAACAAACACATATGGGAAAGATAAAAACACTTAACTTTAAAGTGGTTGTAATCCCAACCACACAATTTGCACCTACAGGTAAGCCTAGATTAAGGCTTACCTGTAGGTGCAAGAAATATCTCCTTAACCTACACGGTTAAGGAGATATTTGCTGTAAAGCACAGCACTGATGACGTCACGCGCATGTGCACAAGCGGGCCGACATCGTTCCCGGTTTTCTGAATGGATCTTGCCGGCCCGAGCGCGCATGCGCGTGACGTCATCGCCGCTCCGAGCAAATCACAGCGCCGGAGCGGCGATAACAGGAAGAAGATCGTCGGAGACATGGCGGTGGCGGGGAAGGCACGGAGGAGAACTTTGGGGGCTTCAATTTCAGGTAAGTCGATCATAATGAGCTAGTATGCTATGCTAGCTCATTATGACATTCTCTTGCAGGGTTAATTTAAAAAAAAAAATTTATGAGGGTTTACTTCCTCTTTAAGAGAGCAAATTTTCCAAGGATGAGGGCTGCTCTCCAAGACTTAGACTGGGAGGGAATATTGGCATCGATGAAAACAGAGCAGAAATGGGAATTGTTCAAAGTGGCTGTACGTGAACTCACTGCAAAGTATATTCCCATAGGCAACACGTTTAAAAGGTTAAAAATGTAATGTATGTGGCTCACGGACAAAGTTAAAAAAAGCTATAAACAATAAAAAAAGAGCTTTTAAAAATATAAAAATGAAGGAACACTATCATCGTTTAAATTTTACAAAGAATATAACAGAATATGTAAAAAGGAAATCAAGGACGCAAAAATTCAAAACGAACGACGGATTGCAAAAGATAGTAGGACAAATGCCAAAAAATTCTTAAAATATATTAATAGTAAAAAGGTCAGGTCTGAGCATGTAGACCTTTTACAAAATAATCTAGAGTGGATGGCTGGGGACAAAGTGAAGGCAAATTTATTAAATGCTTTCTTCAGCTCTGTGTATACAAAGGAGCACAGGGGATCTAAGCAGGAAGACGGATCTGTGTGTTTCCCCAGTCACACAGTCCCCCATACAGTTAGAAAACACAAACAGGAAACACATTGATCGCCCCTGATGTTAACCTCTTCCCGGCCAGTGTCATTAGTACAATGTCAGTGCATATTTTTAGCACTGATCACTGTAATAATGTCACTGTTTCTCACAAAGTGTCAAAAATGTCAGTTCGGTGTCCGATCTGTCCACCCCAAGGTCGCAGTCCCGCTAAAAATCACTGATCGCCACCATTACTAGTAAAAAAAAAAAAATGCCAAAAATCTATCCCCTATTTTGTGGAAGCTATAACTTTTGTGCCAAACAATCAATATACGCTTATTGGGATTTACCAAAAATATGTAGAAGAATACATATTGGCCTTTTTTGTATATAGCGCAAAGAAAAAAAAAATCGCAGAGGTAATTAAATACCACCAAAAGAAAGCTCTATTTGTGGGAAAAAAAGGATGGCAATTTTGTTTGGGTACAACAATGCACAACTGCGCAATTGTCAGTTAAAGAAACGCAGTGCTGTATAGCAAAGAATGGCCATTAATCACTTCAGCCCCGGAAGAATTGGCTGCTGAATGACCAGGCAATTTTTTGCGATTCGGCACTGCGTCGCTTTAACTGACAATTGCGTGGTCGTGCGACATGATACCCAAACGAAATTGAAGTCCTTTTTTTTCCCACAAATATAGATTTCTTTTGGTGGTATTTGATCGCCTCTGCGGTTTTTATTTTTTGCTCTATAAACAAAAAAAGAGCGACAATTTTGAAAAAAAAGCAATATTTTTTTCTTTTTGCTATAATAAATATCCCCAAAAAGTATATAAAAAAACTATTTTTTTCCTCAGTTTAGGCCGATATGTATTCTTCTACATATTTTTGATAAAAAAAATTGCAAAAAGCGTACATTTATTGGTTTGCGCAAAAGTTATAGCATCTACAAAATAGGGGATAGTTTTATGGCATTTTTATTATAATTTTTTTTTTTTACTAGTAATGGCGACGATCTGCGATTTTTATCGGGACTGCGACATTATGTCGGACACATCGGACCATTGTCATTTTTACAGCGATCAGTGCTATGAAAATGCACTGATTACTGTGTAAATGACACTGGCAGTGAAGGGGTTAACCAGTAGGGGGCGAGGAAGGGGTTAAGTGTGTCCTAGGGAGTGATTCCAACTGTGTGGGGGCTGGGCTACCAGTGACATGACATTGATCACTGCTCCCGATTACAGGGAGCAGTAGATCACTGTCCTGTCACTAGGCAGAACAGGGAAATGTCTTGTTTACAAAGGCATCCCCCCGTTCTGCCTCTCCATGACACGATCGCGGTAAACCGGCGGACATCGAGTCCGCGGGTCCCATGGGCACAGTCACGGAGACAGCACGCCCGCTAGAAGTTCCATTCTGCCGACGTACAGTAGGTGCCGCCGATATTGTGTTTCTATCGTGCTCCCATCGCCGAGATTCTCGCGACAGGAGTGCTGAGATGTCGGCAGCAGGGTGGCGACACGTGTCGCGCTCGCTGCAATGGCGAGGAGACGCGACACTGTATTGGGCGGGGATCTGACGCGGATTCCCGCCAATACCAGGCACTGCGTTTGGTATGAATCCTGAGCGGGAACTCCACGCCAATTTTTAAAGAAAAAACCAGCGTGGGTCCCCCCTCCAGGGGGCATACCAGGCCCTTGGGTCTGGTCTGGATTTGAAGGGGAACCCTACGCCGAAAAAACGGCGTGGGGGTCCCCTCTCAAGATCCAAACCAGACCCTTATCCGAGCATGCAACCTGGCAGGCCGCAGGGGAAGAGGGGGGACGAGAGCGGCCCCCTCCCTCGTGAACTGTACCAGGCCACATGCCCTCAACATGGGGGGTTTGGTGCTCTGAGGCAGGGGGGCGACCTGCGGCCCCCCCACCCCAGAGCACCCTGCCCCCATGTTGATGAGGACAGGGCCTCTTCCCGACAACCCTGGCCGTTGGTTGTCAGGGTCTGCGGGCGGGGGGCTTTAATAAGGGGGCCCCCAGATACCGGCCCCCCCACCCTATTTGAATGAGTATGGGGTACATCGTACCCCTACCCATTCACCTGGTGGAAAATAAATGGAAATAAAAACACAACACAGTTTTTAAAAGTATTTTATTGCACCGCTCCGGAGGTCTTCTTCCGACTTCAGGGGTCTCCGGTGTCGTCGCCGCGTTCTCCGGTTCTTTCTTCTGCCGGGCCTTCGCTAACTTCTTTTTAGCTCTTTTGCTAACGGAGGCCCGGTCTTCTCCGTCGTCTTCTTCTTCTTCTCCCGCTCTCCGGTTCTTCTCCCGTTCTCCGGTAGTGATGAGCCGAACACCCCCAGGTTCGGTTCGCACCAGAACCCGCGAACGGACCGAAAGTTCGCACGAACATTAGAACCCTATTAAATACAATGGATGCGAACGTTCGAATTCTAAAGTGCTAATTATAACGACTTTTATCCATGTTATTGTCCTAAACAGAGTTTGGGAACCCGGGTTCTGCACCAGGGGACATGTATCAATGCAAAAAGAAGTTTTAAAAACGGACGTTTTTCGGGAGCAGTCATTTTAATGATGCATGAAGTGAAAAAAAAAAAGTCAAATATTCCTTTAAATATCGTACCTGGGGGGTGTCTAAAGTATGCCTGTGAAGTGCCACGTGTTTCCCGTGTTTAGAACTGTCCCTGCACAAAATGACATTTCTAAAGGAAAAAAACGCCATTTAAAACTGCTTGCGGCTTTAATGTAATGTCTGGTCCCGGTAATATGGATGAAAATCTTTAAGAAAAATGGCATAGTTACCCCATCATCCCCTACCCCAGCCCATTACCAGCCCCTTTGGGTCTTGTTTGGATATTAAGGGGAACCCCGCAACACAAAATAAAAAAGGCCCTATATACTCTGAACAGCCGTATACAGGCGGTGTAAACAAGACCGGTGTAAACAAGACAGGGACTGTAGGTTTGTTCTTAAGTAGAATCTGTTTGTAATTTTGAACACGTACATTGTTTAAGTGTAGCTCCAGCCAAAAAATCTATTTTTAAGCTTTTTGGAAAACATAGGGAAGGGTTATCACCCCTGTAACATTTGTTTTGCTGTCTGTGCCCCTGTTCAGAATATTTCACCTCACTTTGCGTCCCAATGACAACTGTTTTTGAAATGGGGTGTTTTTATTGAAACAAGGATTGGTGATAAAGCATCAGTAGAGAGGAGATACCTTTCTCCCATATTAATTCTTACAGGAGAGAATTTTCCTTCCTTGGGGTAGATTTCCTCTCACTTCCTGTTGTCTTCTTCCGTTTGCAAGTAGGAGTCGTTTGTAAGTTGGATGTTTGAAAGTAGGGACCTGCCGTATATACTCTGCAGAAATTGGCCCCTTAGGTGTTGGTGTTGGCACAACACTGTAAGCACTCACAGTTACTCTTGGTGGGTGCTGGAACGCCCTGCTGTCAACTATTATATCAGGAATTGTAATAACATATAATTGTTGAACAGTGGTAGTAAAAATTGGGCCTTTGATGGTGGTGCTGGTGCCACAACACTGTAAGGCCTGACAGTTACTCTTGGTGGGCACAGCAATGGGCCCTGCTGTGAATTATTAGATCAATAATTATAATTGCATGCCCCTGTTGAACAGGGGCTGAAAAATTGGGCCTTTGGTGGTGGTGGTGGTGGTGGTGTTGACACAACACTGTAAGGCCTGACAGTTACTCTTGGTGGGCGCAGCAATGGGCCCTGCTGTGAATTATTAGATCAATAATTATAATTGCATGCCCCTGTTGAACAGGGGCTGAAAAATTGGGCCTTTGGTGGTGGTGGTGGTGGTGGTGGTGGTGTTGACACAACACTGTAAGGCCTGACAGTTACTCTTGGTGGGCGCAGCAATGGGCCCTGCTGTGAATTATTAGATCAATAATTATAATTGCATGCCCCTGTTGAACAGGGGCTGAAAAATTGGACCTTTGGTGGTGGTGGTGGTGGTGGTGGTGTTGACACAACACTGTAAGGCCTGACAGTTACTCTTGGTGGGCGCAGCAATGGGCCCTGCTGTGAATTATTAGATCAATAATTATAATTGCATGCCCCTGTTGAACAGGGGCTGAAAAATTGGGCCTTAGGCACTGGTGGCACAACACTGCAACCCCTCACAGATACTGTACTTGGAGCACAGCAATGAGCCCTGTTGCAAAGTATTGCATCAAAAATTTTAATTACACGCCCCTGTTAAACAGGGGCTGAAAAATTGGGCCTTAGCCACTGGTGGCGGCACCCATAAACCAAAATGATCTTCCAAGCTATCATCATTAATCGGATCATTGAGGAGGAGGAGGATAGCCAGTCAACATAACAGCACAGTCACTCAGCATCAGCATCAGTCTTGAAGGGATGTGACATTTTAAAATCAATTAGTCTGTTATATCAGCATCAGGTGTGTGGTAGCTGGTGGTGATCCAAGACTGGTTCATCTTTATGAAGGTCAGTCGATCAACTGAGTCGGTGGACAGGCGCACCCTGTGATCCGTGACAAATCCTCCAGCAGCACTGAATGTGCGTTCTGAAAGAACGCTGGATGCAGGACAGGCCAGTAGCTCAATTGCATACTGTGCAAGCTCTGGCCAGTGATCCATCCTCAAGACCCAGTAAGCCAGAGGATTTTCGGTGGGGAAGGTGTCCAAGTCTGACCTTGCCCCTAGGTATTCCTGCACCATGTATATCAGACGCTGGCGATGGTTGCTGGAACCGATCATACTTTGGGGCTGCGGACTAAAGAATTGTCTGAACGCATCGGTCAGACGGCCACCTTCCCCACCGCTCCTTCTTTGACTGCCCGAAGCCTCAGCAACTCGTTGTCCAGGACCAGGAGTTTGTAACCTCCCAGTCTCTGGGAACGCATTGCACAGACCTTTCTGCAAGGCCTCCCGGAGTTGTCTCATTCTCTGCTCCCTCTGCGACGGTAACATAAGCTCCGCAACCTTACCCTTGTACCGTGGATCAAGGAGAGTGGCCAGCCAGTAATGGTCCCTCTCCTTGATCCGAAGAATACGAGGATCCTTCCGCAGACTTTGCAGGATCAGGGAGGCCATGCAGCGTAGGTTAGCTGAGGCATTCAGTCCGGAGTCCTCTGGGTGACTAAGGACGACATGATCCGCAGCCACCTCCTCCCAGCCACGTACAAGTCCACTGGTTTCTTGGGACTGTAAATCATCCCTAAAAGACTGCTGCTGATGATGCTGAGTGCCAGCCTCCACCTCCATGCTGACACAATCCTCCTCCTCCTCCTCCTCCTCTTCCTGTGCGATGGGTGGGACAGAAGGAACACTGTCTGGGTAAAGGGGGCCTTGAGAGGCAAGGAAGTCCTCCTCTTCCTGCCTCTGTTCTGCCTCAAGTGCCCTGTCCATTATTCCACGCAGCGTGTGCTCCAACAGGTGGACAAGAGGTACAGTGTCACTGATGCATGCACTGTCACTGCTCACCATCCTCGTGGCCTCCTCAAATGGTGCCAGGACAGTGCATGCATCCCTGATCATGCCCCACTGGCGTGGTGAAAAAAACCCGAGCTCCCCTGACCCTGTCCTGGTGCCGTAGTCGCACAGGTACTCATTGATGGCCCTCTGCTGCGTGTGCAGCCGCTGCAGCATGGCCAACGTTGAGTTCCACCTGGTGGGCATGTCACATATAAGGCGGTTCTTGGGCAGGTTCAACTCCTTTTGCAGCTCAGCCAGGCAAACACTGGCATTATAAGATCTGCGGAAATGCACACAGACTTTCCTGGCCTGCCTCAGGACATCCTGTAAGCCCGGGTACCTGCCCAAGAACCGCTGCACCACCAGGTTAAGGACGTGAGCCACACAGGGCACATGGGTCAGTTGTCCCTGTCGGAGGGCGGAGAGGAGGTTGGTGCCATTGTCGCAAACCACCATTCCTGGCTTAAGCTGGCGTGGCGTCAACCACCTCTCGGCCTGACCCTGCAGAGCAGACAGGACCTCTGCCCCAGTGTGGCTTCTGTCCCCCAAACACACCAGCGCAAGCACGGCATGGCATCTTTTTGCCTGCGTACTTGCGTAGCCCCTTGAACGCCTACGGAGCACCGCTGGTTCCGAGGACAAACCACAGGAAGAGGCCATGGAGGAAGAAGAGGAGGGGGTGGAGGAGAGAGGTGTGTCACAACCAGTAGTAGCATTTTGGAGGCATGGCGGTGGAACAACCTCCAACACTACTGCACCTTGTCCTGCATCCTTCCCAGCTGCCAAAAGAGTGACCCAATGGGCCGTGAAAGAAAGGTAACGTCCCTGTCCATGCCTGCTGGACCATGAGTCAGCGGTAATATGCACCTTACCGCTGACCGCCCTGTCCAGCGAGGCAAAGACATTGCCTTCCACATGCCTGTAGAGAGCCGGAATCGCCTTCCGTGAGAAAAAGTGGCGTTTGGGAACCTGCCACTGAGGAACCGCACATTGCACAAACTTACGGAAGGGGGCCGAGTCTACCAACTGAAAAGGCAGCAGTTGAAGCGCTAGCAATTTAGCCAAGCTAGCATTCAACCGCTGGGCATGTGGATGGCTGGGAGTGAACTTCTTTCGACGGTCCAGCAGCTGGGGCAGGGAAATTTGCCTGCTAGAATCGGACGTCGGTGTACTGCTAGCAGAGTGGCCGCAAGTACTTGGCTGTGACACACCTAATTCTACACCTTCATTCCTCTCAGTGCAGGTTTCAGAGAGGACTGAAGGTATAGTGGGGTTGGGGATCCCAGCTGATGCGGTGCAAGGAGAGGTCCGCTTTGTTCTTTGGTGTGGGTCTTTAAGGTAGGCTTGCCAACGAGCTGCATGGCAGGTCAACATATGTCTGATCAAGCATGTGGTGCCCAAGCGGCTGATGTTTTAGCCACGCGATATATGCTTGAGACATATGTTGCAAACAGCAGCTGTGCGATCTGATGCACTCGCCTCAAAAAAGGCCCACACCAAAGAACTTTTTGAATGACGGGCAGAGGCAGCGCCCTGCACAGGCGGAGCTCTGCGGTGTGATTCCGTCGGTGTGCTGCCCATACGCTGGATACCCAAGGGCATCCTGCCTCGTTGGAGATGTGCCTCCTCCTCATCCTCCTCCTCCTCCTCTCTCCTATTAGGCACCCACGTGGAGTCAGTGACCTCATCATCCCCTCCCTCCTCATCACTGGAGCCAATCTGGCAGTATGCTGCAGCTGCTGGAGCATGACTGCCAGATTGGTGTCCTTCTTGAGCATCCCCTCTCTCTGCTCTCACGCTACTGCCTTCCTCTAGCTGGGTATCATCATCAGATCCTTCGAAACGCTGGGCATCCTCCTGGAGCATGTACCCAACACTGTGCTCAAACAGTTCGGGGGACTCCTCAGGAGGAGGACATGGTGGGTCTAGGGAAGGAGTGACTAATGATGACATTGATACCAGAGAAGAGGACGCTTTGGCAGCTGCTTTGCCAGTACCCTGAGCCTGGGTGAGAGAGGATGAGGAGGATGAGGTGGGCTTGGTCATCCACTCTACCAGGTCTTCGGCATGATGTGGCTCAACATGTCCAGCTGCCGAAAAGAAGGACAAGCGTGTCCCATGGCCATGTGCTGATGACAATGCACCGCGTCCACGACCAGCACTGTTGCCCCCAGACACAGAGCCTGCTTGCCCTCTTTTTTTGCCTCCTGACTGTCTGCCTCTCCTTGTTTGCCTTCCAGACATTTTAATGGATGGCCTGCAGGGAGATGGGAAAAACAGCAATAAGGGCTACCTTCAGGTGTATACTGTGCAGGAGGCTTAGCAACAATGACACTGACACTGTCCCCTGCCTATCCTTCTCTGTCCCTAAACACAAGGATTTGCAATATGCTTCAGCAAGATTGGTTTAGCACAGAATAGCACACTGACAGTTTCCCTCACTGTCCTTCTCTGTCCCTACAAACAAGGTTTAGCACAGAATAGCACACTGATAGTTTCCCCGAGTGTCCTTCTCTGTCCCTAAACTCAAGGATTTCAAATACGGTTCAGCAAGATTGGTTTAGCACAGAATAGCACACTGACAGTTTCCCCGAGTGTCCTTCTCTGTCCCTAAACTCAAGGATTTCAAATATGGTTCAGCAAGATTGGTTTAGCACAGAATAGCAGACTGACACTTTCCCTCACTGTCCTTCTCTGTCCCTACAAACAAGGTTTAGCACAGAATAGCACACTGACAGTTTCCCCGAGTGTCATTATCTGTCCCTAAACTCAAGGATTTCAAATATGGTTCAGCAAGATTGGTTTAGCACAGAATAGCACACTGACACTTTCCCTCACTGTCCTTCTCTGTCCCTACAAACAAGGTTTAGCACAGAATAGCACACTGATAGTTTCCCTCACTGTCCTTCTCTGTCCCTACAAACAAGATTTAGCACAGAATAGCACACTGATAGTTTCCACGAGTGTCCTTCTCTGTCCCTAAACTCAAGGATTTCAAATATGGTTCAGCAAGATTGGTTTAGCACAGAATAGCACACTGACACTTTCCCTCACTGTCCTTCTCTGTCCCTACAAACAAGGTTTAGCACAGAATAGCACACTGACAGTTTCCCCGAGTGTCCTTCTCTGTCCCTAAACTCAAGGATTTCAAATATGGTTCAGCAAGATTGGTTTAGCACAGAATAACACACTGACACTTTCCCTCACTGTCCTTCTCTGTCCCTACAAACAAGGTTTAGCACAGAATAGCACACTGATAGTTTCCCTCACTGTCCTTCTCTGTCCCTACAAACAAGATTTAGCACAGAATAGCACACTGATAGTTTCCACGAGTGTCCTTCTCTGTCCCTAAACTCAAGGATTTCAAATACGGTTCAGCAAGATTGGTTTAGCACAGAATAGCACACTGACAGTTTCCCCGAGTGTCCTTGTCTGTCCCTAAACTCAAGGATTTCAAATATGGTTCAGCAAGATTGGTTTAGCACAGAATAGCACACTAAAACTTTCCCTCACTGTCCTTCTCTGTCCCTACAAACAAGGTTTAGCACAGAATAGCACACTGACAGTTTCCCCGAGTGTCCTTCTCTGTCCCTAAACTCAAGGATTTCAAATATGGTTCAGCAAGATTGGTTTAGCACAGAATAGCACACTGACAGTTTCCCTCACTGTCCTTCTCTGTCCCTACAAACAAGGTTTAGCACAGAATAGGACACTGATAGTTTCCCTCACTGTCCTTCTCTGTCCCTACAAACAAGGTTTAGCACAGAATAGCACACTGACAGTTTTCCCAAGTGTCCTTCTCTGTCCCTAAACTCAAGGATTTCAAATATGGTTCAGCAAAATTGGTTTAGCACAGAATAGCACACTGACAGTTTCCCTCACTGTCCTTCTCTGTCCCTACAAACAAGGTTTAGCACAGAATAGCACACTGATAGTTTCCCTCACTGTCCTTCTCTGTCCCTACAAACAAGATTTAGCACAGAATAGCACACTGATAGTTTCCACGAGTGTCCTTCTCTGTCCCTAAACTCAAGGATTTCAAATACGGTTCAGCAAGATTGGTTTAGCACAGAATAGCACACTGACAGTTTCCCCGAGTGTCCTTGTCTGTCCCTAAACTCAAGGATATCAAATATGGTTCAGCAAGATTGGTTTAGCACAGAATAGCACACTGATACTTTCCCTCACTGTCCTTCTCTGTCCCTACAAACAAGGTTTAGCACAGAATAGCACACTGACAGTTTCGCCGAGTGTCCTTCTCTGTCCCTAAACTCAAGGATTTCAAATATGGTTCAGCAAGATTGGTTTAGCACAGAATAGCACACTGACAGTTTCCATCACTGTCCTTCTCTGTCCCTACAAACAAGGTTTAGCACAGAATAGGACACTGATAGTTTCCCTCACTGTCCTTCTCTGTCCCTACAAACAAGGTTTAGCACAGAATAGCACACTGACAGTTTTCCCGAGTGTCCTTCTCTGTCCCTAAACTCAAGGATTTCAAATATGGTTCAGCAAAATTGGTTTAGCACAGAATAGCACACTGACAGTTTCCCTCACTGTCCTTCTCTGTCCCTACAAACAAGGTTTAGCACAGAATAGCACACTGATAGTTTCCCTCACTGTCCTTCTCTGTCCCTACAAACAAGATTTAGCACAGAATAGCACACTGATAGTTTCCACGAGTGTCCTTCTCTGTCCCTAAACTCAAGGATTTCAAATACGGTTCAGCAAGATTGGTTTAGCACAGAATAGCACACTGACAGTTTCCCCGAGTGTCCTTCTCTGTCCCTAAACTCAAGGATTTCAAATATGGTTCAGCAAGATTGGTTTAGCACAGAATAGCACACTGACACTTTCCCTCACTGTCCTTCTCTGTCCCTACAAACAAGGTTTAGCACAGAATAGCACACCTGATAGTTTCCCTCACTGTCCTTCTCTGTCCCTACAAACAAGATTTAGCACAGAATAGCACACTGATAGTTTCCACGAGTGTCCTTCTCTGTCCCTAAACTCAAGGATTTCAAATATGGTTCAGCAAGATTGGTTTAGCACAGAATAGCACACTGACACTTTCCCTCACTGTCCTTCTCTGTCCCTACAAACAAGGTTTAGCACAGAATAGCACACTGACAGTTTCCCCGAGTGTCCTTCTCTGTCCCTAAACTCAAGGATTTCAAATATGGTTCCGCAAGATTGGTTTAGCACAGAATAGCACACTGACACTTTCCCTCACTGTCCTTCTCTGTCCCTACAAACAAGGTTTAGCACAGAATAGCACACTGATAGTTTTCCTCACTGTCCTTCTCTGTCCCTACAAACAAGATTTAGCACAGAATAGCACACTGATAGTTTCCACGAGTGTCCTTCTCTGTCCCTAAACTCAAGGATTTCAAATACGGTTCAGCAAGATTGGTTTAGCACAGAATAGCACACTGACAGTTTCCCCGAGTGTCCTTCTCTGTCCCTAAACTCAAGGATTTCAAATATGGTTCAGCAAGATTGGTTTAGCACAGAATAGCACACTGACACTTTCCCTCACTGTCCTTCTCTGTCCCTACAAACAAGGTTTAGCACAGAATAGCACACTGACAGTTTCCCCGAGTGTCCTTCTCTGTCCCTAAACTCAAGGATTTCAAATATGGTTCAGCAAGATTGGTTTAGCACAGAATAGCACACTGACAGTTTCCCTCACTGTCCTTCTCTGTCCCTACAAACAAGGTTTAGCACAGAATAGGACACTGATAGTTTCCCTCACTGTCCTTCTCTGTCCCTACAAACAAGGTTTAGCACAGAATAGCACACTGACAGTTTCCCCGAGTGTCCTTCTCTGTCCCTAAGCTCAAGGATTTCAAATATGGTTCAGCAAGATTGGTTTAGCACAGAATAGCACACTGACAGTTTCCCTCACTGTCCTTCTCTGTCCCTACAAACAAGGTTTAGCACAGAATAGCACACTGATAGTTTCCCTCACTGTCCTTCTCTGTCCCTACAAACAAGATTTAGCACAGAATAGCACACTGATAGTTTCCACGAGTGTCCTTCTCTGTCCCTAAACTCAAGGATTTCAAATACGGTTCAGCAAGATTGGTTTAGCACAGAATAGCACACTGACAGTTTCCCCGAGTGTCCTTCTCTGTCCCTAAACTCAAGGATTTCAAATATGGTTCAGCAAGATTGGTTTAGCACAGAATAGCACACTGACACTTTCCCTCACTGTCCTTCTCTGTCCCTACAAACAAGGTTTAGCACAGAATAGCACACTGACAGTTTCCCCAAGTGTCCTTCTCTGTCCCTAAACTCAAGGATTTCAAATATGGTTAAGCAAAATTGGTTTAGCACAGAATAGCACACTGACACTTTCCCTCACTGTCCTTCTCTGTCCCTACAAACAAGGTTTAGCACAGAATAGCACACTGATAGTTTCCCTCACTGTTCTTCTCTGTCCCTACAAACAAGATTTAGCACAGAATAGCACACTGATAGTTTCCACGAGTGTCCTTCTCTGTCCCTAAACTCAAGGATTTCAAATACGGTTCAGCAAGATTGGTTTAGCACAGAATAGCACACTGACAGTTTCCCCGAGTGTCCTTCTCTGTCCCTAAACTCAAGGATTTCAAATATGGTTCAGCAAGATTGGTTTAGCACAGAATAGCACCCTGACACTTTCCCTCACTGTCCTTCTCTGTCCCTACAAACAAGGTTTAGCACAGAATAGCACACCTGATAGTTTCCCTCACTGTCCTTCTCTGTCCCTACAAACAAGATTTAGCACAGAATAGCACACTGATAGTTTCCACGAGTGTCCTTCTCTGTCCCTAAACTCAAGGATTTCAAATATGGTTCAGCAAGATTGGTTTAGCACAGAATAGCACACTGACACTTTCCCTCACTGTCCTTCTCTGTCCCTACAAACAAGGTTTAGCACAGAATAGCACACTGACAGTTTCCCCGAGTGTCCTTTCTCTGTCCCTAAACTCAAGGATTTCAAATATGGTTCAGCAAGATTGGTTTAGCACAGAATAGCACACTGACACTTTCCCTCACTGTCCTTCTCTGTCCCTACAAACAAGGTTTAGCACAGAATAGCACACTGATAGTTTCCCTCACTGTCCTTCTCTGTCCCTACAAACAAGATTTAGCACAGAATAGCACACTGATAGTTTCCACGAGTGTCCTTCTCTGTCCCTAAACTCAAGGATTTCAAATACGGTTCAGCAAGATTGGTTTAGCACAGAATAGCACACTGACAGTTTCCCCGAGTGTCCTTCTCTGTCCCTAAACTCAAGGATTTCAAATATGGTTCAGCAAGATTGGTTTAGCACAGAATAGCACACTGACACTTTCCCTCACTGTCCTTCTCTGTCCCTACAAACAAGGTTTAGCACAGAATAGCACACTGACAGTTTCCCCGAGTGTCCTTCTCTGTCCCTAAACTCAAGGATTTCAAATATGGTTCAGCAAGATTGGTTTAGCACAGAATAGCACACTGACAGTTTCCCTCACTGTCCTTCTCTGTCCCTACAAACAAGGTTTAGCACAGAATAGGACACTGATAGTTTCCCTCACTGTCCTTCTCTGTCCCTACAAACAAGGTTTAGCACAGAATAGCACACTGACAGTTTCCCCGAGTGTCCTTCTCTGTCCCTAAGCTCAAGGATTTCAAATATGGTTCAGCAAGATTGGTTTAGCACAGAATAGCACACTGACACTTTCCCTCACTGTCCTTCTCTGTCCCTACAAACAAGGTTTAGCACAGAATAGCACACTGATAGTTTCCCTCACTGTCCTTCTCTGTCCCTACAAACAAGATTTAGCACAGAATAGCACACTGATAGTTTCCACGAGTGTCCTTCTCTGTCCCTAAACTCAAGGATTTCAAATACGGTTCAGCAAGATTGGTTTAGCACAGAATAGCACACTGACAGTTTCCCCGAGTGTCCTTCTCTGTCCCTAAACTCAAGGATTTCAAATATGGTTCAGCAAGATTGGTTTAGCACAGAATAGCACACTGACACTTTCCCTCACTGTCCTTCTCTGTCCCTACAAACAAGGTTTAGCACAGAATAGCACACTGACAGTTTCCCCAAGTGTCCTTCTCTGTCCCTAAACTCAAGGATTTCAAATATGGTTAAGCAAAATTGGTTTAGCACAGAATAGCACACTGACACTTTCCCTCACTGTCCTTCTCTGTCCCTACAAACAAGGTTTAGCACAGAATAGCACACTGATAGTTTCCCTCACTGTTCTTCTCTGTCCCTACAAACAAGATTTAGCACAGAATAGCACACTGATAGTTTCCACGAGTGTCCTTCTCTGTCCCTAAACTCAAGGATTTCAAATACGGTTCAGCAAGATTGGTTTAGCACAGAATAGCACACTGACAGTTTCCCCGAGTGTCCTTCTCTGTCCCTAAACTCAAGGATTTCAAATATGGTTCAGCAAGATTGGTTTAGCACAGAATAGCACCCTGACACTTTCCCTCACTGTCCTTCTCTGTCCCTACAAACAAGGTTTAGCACAGAATAGCACACCTGATAGTTTCCCTCACTGTCCTTCTCTGTCCCTACAAACAAGGTTTAGCACAGAATAGCACACTGACAGTTTCCCCGAGTGTCCTTCTCTGTCCCTAAACTCAAGAATTTCAAATATGGTTCAGCAAGATTGGTTTAGCACAGAATAGCACACTGACAGTTTCCCTCACTGTCCTTCTCTGTCCCTACAAACAAGGTTTAGCACAGAATAGGACACTGATAGTTTCCCTCACTGTCCTTCTCTGTCCCTACAAACAAGGTTTAGCACAGAATAGCACACTGACAGTTTCCCCGAGTGTCCTTCTCTGTCCCTAAGCTCAAGGATTTCAAATATGGTTCAGCAAGATTGGTTTAGCACAGAATAGCACACTGACAGTTTCCCTCACTGTCCTTCTCTGTCCCTACAAACAAGGTTTAGCACAGAATAGCACACTGATAGTTTCCCTCACTGTCCTTCTCTGTCCCTACAAACAAGATTTAGCACAGAATAGCACACTGATAGTTTCCACGAGTGTCCTTCTCTGTCCCTAAACTCAAGGATTTCAAATACGGTTCAGCAAGATTGGTTTAGCACAGAATAGCACACTGACAGTTTCCCCGAGTGTCCTTCTCTGTCCCTAAACTCAAGGATTTCAAATATGGTTCAGCAAGATTGGTTTAGCACAGAATAGCACACTGACACTTTCCCTCACTGTCCTTCTCTGTCCCTACAAACAAGGTTTAGCACAGAATAGCACACTGACAGTTTCCCCAAGTGTCCTTCTCTGTCCCTAAACTCAAGGATTTCAAATATGGTTAAGCAAAATTGGTTTAGCACAGAATAGCACACTGACACTTTCCCTCACTGTCCTTCTCTGTCCCTACAAACAAGGTTTAGCACAGAATAGCACACTGATAGTTTCCCTCACTGTTCTTCTCTGTCCCTACAAACAAGATTTAGCACAGAATAGCACACTGATAGTTTCCACGAGTGTCCTTCTCTGTCCCTAAACTCAAGGATTTCAAATACGGTTCAGCAAGATTGGTTTAGCACAGAATAGCACACTGACAGTTTCCCCGAGTGTCCTTCTCTGTCCCTAAACTCAAGGATTTCAAATATGGTTCAGCAAGATTGGTTTAGCACAGAATAGCACCCTGACACTTTCCCTCACTGTCCTTCTCTGTCCCTACAAACAAGGTTTAGCACAGAATAGCACACCTGATAGTTTCCCTCACTGTCCTTCTCTGTCCCTACAAACAAGATTTAGCACAGAATAGCACACTGATAGTTTCCACGAGTGTCCTTCTCTGTCCCTAAACTCAAGGATTTCAAATATGGTTCAGCAAGATTGGTTTAGCACAGAATAGCACACTGACACTTTCCCTCACTGTCCTTCTCTGTCCCTACAAACAAGGTTTAGCACAGAATAGCACACTGACAGTTTCCCCGAGTGTCCTTTCTCTGTCCCTAAACTCAAGGATTTCAAATATGGTTCAGCAAGATTGGTTTAGCACAGAATAGCACACTGACACTTTCCCTCACTGTCCTTCTCTGTCCCTACAAACAAGGTTTAGCACAGAATAGCACACTGATAGTTTCCCTCACTGTCCTTCTCTGTCCCTACAAACAAGATTTAGCACAGAATAGCACACTGATAGTTTCCACGAGTGTCCTTCTCTGTCCCTAAACTCAAGGATTTCAAATACGGTTCAGCAAGATTGGTTTAGCACAGAATAGCACACTGACAGTTTCCCCGAGTGTCCTTCTCTGTCCCTAAACTCAAGGATTTCAAATATGGTTCAGCAAGATTGGTTTAGCACAGAATAGCACACTGACACTTTCCCTCACTGTCCTTCTCTGTCCCTACAAACAAGGTTTAGCACAGAATAGCACACTGACAGTTTCCCCGAGTGTCCTTCTCTGTCCCTAAACTCAAGGATTTCAAATATGGTTCAGCAAGATTGGTTTAGCACAGAATAGCACACTGACAGTTTCCCTCACTGTCCTTCTCTGTCCCTACAAACAAGGTTTAGCACAGAATAGGACACTGATAGTTTCCCTCACTGTCCTTCTCTGTCCCTACAAACAAGGTTTAGCACAGAATAGCACACTGACAGTTTCCCCGAGTGTCCTTCTCTGTCCCTAAGCTCAAGGATTTCAAATATGGTTCAGCAAGATTGGTTTAGCACAGAATAGCACACTGACAGTTTCCCTCACTGTCCTTCTCTGTCCCTACAAACAAGGTTTAGCACAGAATAGCACACTGATAGTTTCCCTCACTGTCCTTCTCTGTCCCTACAAACAAGATTTAGCACAGAATAGCACACTGATAGTTTCCATGAGTGTCCTTCTCTGTCCCTAAACTCAAGGATTTCAAATACGGTTCAGCAAGATTGGTTTAGCACAGAATAGCACACTGACAGTTTCCCCGAGTGTCCTTCTCTGTCCCTAAACTCAAGGATTTCAAATATGGTTCAGCAAGATTGGTTTAGCACAGAATAGCACACTGACACTTTCCCTCACTGTCCTTCTCTGTCCCTACAAACAAGGTTTAGCACAGAATAGCACACTGACAGTTTCCCCAAGTGTCCTTCTCTGTCCCTAAACTCAAGGATTTCAAATATGGTTAAGCAAAATTGGTTTAGCACAGAATAGCACACTGACACTTTCCCTCACTGTCCTTCTCTGTCCCTACAAACAAGGTTTAGCACAGAATAGCACACTGATAGTTTCCCTCACTGTTCTTCTCTGTCCCTACAAACAAGATTTAGCACAGAATAGCACACTGATAGTTTCCACGAGTGTCCTTCTCTGTCCCTAAACTCAAGGATTTCAAATACGGTTCAGCAAGATTGGTTTAGCACAGAATAGCACACTGACAATTTCCCCGAGTGTCCTTCTCTGTCCCTAAACTCAAGGATTTCAAATATGGTTCAGCAAGATTGGTTTAGCACAGAATAGCACCCTGACACTTTCCCTCACTGTCCTTCTCTGTCCCTACAAACAAGGTTTAGCACAGAATAGCACACCTGATAGTTTCCCTCACTGTCCTTCTCTGTCCCTACAAACAAGATTTAGCACAGAATAGCACACTGATAGTTTCCACGAGTGTCCTTCTCTGTCCCTAAACTCAAGGATTTCAAATATGGTTCAGCAAGATTGGTTTAGCACAGAATAGCACACTGACACTTTCCCTCACTGTCCTTCTCTGTCCCTACAAACAAGGTTTAGCACAGAATAGCACACTGACAGTTTCCCCGAGTGTCCTTTCTCTGTCCCTAAACTCAAGGATTTCAAATATGGTTCAGCAAGATTGGTTTAGCACAGAATAGCACACTGACACTTTCCCTCACTGTCCTTCTCTGTCCCTACAAACAAGGTTTAGCACAGAATAGCACACTGATAGTTTCCCTCACTGTCCTTCTCTGTCCCTACAAACAAGATTTAGCACAGAATAGCACACTGATAGTTTCCACGAGTGTCCTTCTCTGTCCCTAAACTCAAGGATTTCAAATACGGTTCAGCAAGATTGGTTTAGCACAGAATAGCACACTGACAGTTTCCCCGAGTGTCCTTCTCTGTCCCTAAACTCAAGGATTTCAAATATGGTTCAGCAAGATTGGTTTAGCACAGAATAGCACACTGACACTTTCCCTCACTGTCCTTCTCTGTCCCTACAAACAAGGTTTAGCACAGAATAGCACACTGACAGTTTCCCCGAGTGTCCTTCTCTGTCCCTAAACTCAAGGATTTCAAATATGGTTCAGCAAGATTGGTTTAGCACAGAATAGCACACTGACAGTTTCCCTCACTGTCCTTCTCTGTCCCTACAAACAAGGTTTAGCACAGAATAGCACACTGATAGTTTCCCTCACTGTCCTTCTCTGTCCCTACAAACAAGGTTTAGCACAGAATAGCACACTGACAGTTTCCCCGAGTGTCCTTCTCTGTCCCTAAGCTCAAGGATTTCAAATATGGTTCAGCAAGATTGGTTTAGCACAGAATAGCACACTGACAGTTTCCCTCACTGTCCTTCTCTGTCCCTACAAACAAGGTTTAGCACAGAATAGCACACTGATAGTTTCCCTCACTGTCCTTCTCTGTCCCTACAAACAAGATTTAGCACAGAATAGCACACTGATAGTTTCCACGAGTGTCCTTCTCTGTCCCTAAACTCAAGGATTTCAAATACGGTTCAGCAAGATTGGTTTAGCACAGAATAGCACACTGACAGTTCCCGAGTGTCCTTCTCTGCCCCTAAACTCAAGGATTTCAAATATGGTTCAGCAAGATTGGTTTAGCACAGAATAGCACACTGACACTTTCCCTCACTGTCCTTCTCTGTCCCTACAAACAAGGTTTAGCACAGAATAGCACACTGACAGTTTCCCCGAGTGTCCTTCTCTGTCCCTAAACTCAAGGATTTCAAATATGGTTCAGCAAGATTGGTTTAGCACAGAATAGCACACTGACACTTTCCCTCACTGTCCTTCTCTGTCCCTACAAACAAGGTTTAGCACAGAATAGCACACTGATAGTTTCCCTCACTGTCCTTCTCTGTCCCTACAAACAAGATTTAGCACAGAATAGCACACTGATAGTTTCCACGAGTGTCCTTCTCTGTCCCTAAACTCAAGGATTTCAAATACGGTTCAGCAAGATTGGTTTAGCACAGAATAGCACACTGACAGTTTCCCCGAGTGTCCTTCTCTGTCCCTAAACTCAAGGATTTCAAATATGGTTCAGCAAGATTGGTTTAGCACAGAATAGCACACTGACACTTTCCCTCACTGTCCTTCTCTGTCCCTACAAACAAGGTTTAGCACAGAATAGCACACTGACAGTTTCCCCGAGTGTCCTTCTCTGTCCCTAAACTCAAGGATTTCAAATATGGTTCAGCAAGATTGGTTTAGCACAGAATAGCACACTGACAGTTTCCCTCACTGTCCTTCTCTGTCCCTACAAACAAGGTTTAGCACAGACTAGCACACTGATAGTTTCCCCGAGTGTCCTTCTCTGTCCCTAAACTCAAGGATTTCAAATACGGTTCAGCAAGATTGGTTTAGCACAGAATAGCACACTGACAGTTTCCCTCACTGTCCTTCTCAGTCCCTACAAACAAGGTTTAGCACAGAATAGCACACTGACACTTTCCCTCACTGTCCTTCTCTGTCCCTACAAACAAGGTTTAGCACAGAATAGCACACTGACAGTTTCCCTCACTGTCCTTCTCTGTCCCTACAAACAAGGTTTAGCACAGAATAGCACACTGACACTTTCCCTCACTGTCCTTCTCTGTCCCTACAAACAAGGTTTAGCACAGAATAGCACACTGACAGTTTCCCTCACTGTCCTTCTCTGTCCCTACAAACAAGGTTTAGCACAGAATAGCACACTGACACTTTCCCTCACTGTCCTTCTCTGTCCCTACAAACAAGGTTTAGCACAGAATAACACACTGACACTCTCCCTACCTATCCTTCTCGGTCCCTAAACACATGGAATCCAGGATTAGTAAAGGAAAAAAATGACACTGTCCCTGCCTATGCTTCTCTTTCCCTGCTCCGGAACACACTACACAAGGCCGCCGCGCTGGCGGCCTTTTATAGTGTGGGGCGTGTACTAAACCCCCTCAGCAATAATTGGCCACAGGCATCCTGCCTGTGGCCAATCATTGCTCTCCTCGCTGCCGGAGCTGTGACTGGCCAAGCATGCGGGGTCACAGTGCATGCTTGGCCAATCACAGCGCCTGGATGACACTGCGATGGCGTAGTGCATTGTGGGCTGTTCGCGTCACTTGAATTTGGCGCGAACGGCCCAAATCGTTCGATCTTCGTCGAACGATCGAACAGCCGATGTTCGAGTCGAACGTATGTTCGACTCGAACACAAAGCTCATCCCTACTCTCCGGTGTCGTCGCTGCATTCTCCGGTTCTTTCTTCTGCCGGGCCTCCGCTAACTTCTTTTTAGCTCTTTTGCTAATGGAGGCCCGGTCTTCTCCGTCGTCTTCTTCTTCTTCTCCCGCTCTCCGGTTCTTCTCCCGCTCTCCGGTGTCGTCGCCGCGTTCTCCGGTTCTTTCTTCTGCCGGGCCTCCGCTAACTTCTTTTTAGCTCTTTTGCTAGCAGAGGCCCGGTCGTCTCCGTCGTCGCCGTCGGCGTCTTCTTCCCTCTTCTCCTCCTCGATGTTGACTCGTCGCTTCCTCTCGCAGTAATGGTAAATCTTCGGTCCGCAGAGATTAATATAGGCTTCACATGACGTCACAGTCACATGCTCCAGGGCACATGTGCACATGACGTCACAGTCACATGCTCCAGGGCACATGTGCACATGACGTCACAGTCACATGCTCCAGGGCACATGTGCCCCGGAGCATGTGACTGTGACGTCATGAGAAGCCTATATTAATCTCTGCGGACCGAAGATTTACCATTACTGCAACCAAAAAGTGTCCCTTTATGTCAAAAGTGGTTTTAGAGCAGCTAGAAAACAGCGATAATAAATTAGAATCACTTGCAGAATTGAGCGATAGCGATTTGTGGGGAAATTCGTCATCAAACACTGAAAGTAATGACAGCGACAATTCTGCAACTGATCAAATTTCAGTGTTTTTGATTTAATTACATTAGTGAATCATTTTTATTATAATTACATTACTATTTGTTATAATTATTTATAGTTATTTATTATATTATAATTTATAATTTTGTGTTTCAAACTTTATCATACCCGGGATGTCTACTAGAGTCTTGTTTGGTCAGGTTTAAGTAAGTAATTACTAAGAATTTCAGGCCTACAATACATAACACCAAATTTCCAGGCAAAATAATTGTACCGCTTTTGTTACAAAATTCCAGACAGAATCATACCGCCAGGGAGGTTAAGAAAGGCCTGGATACTTCGTAAATGTACATAATATAACTGGATACTGACATTTACAGGTAAAGTTGATCCAGGGAATATCTGATTGCCTCTCCGGGGATCAGGAAGGAATTTTTTCCCCTGCTGTAGCAAATTGGATCATGTTTTACTGAGGTTTTTTGCCTTCCTCTGGATCAACTGTGGGTATGTGATTGTGTATATGGGATTGTATGATATATATATAGGGTAGAGTGGCAAGACGGAAGCATTTTCTTATGAAGAAAAACATCCAAGCCTGGCTAAATTTTGCAAAAACACATCTAAAGTCTCCTAAAAGCATGTGGGAAAATGTGTTATGGTCTGATTAAACCAAGGTTGAACTTTTTGGCTATAATTCCAAAAGATATGTTTGGTGCAAAAACAACACTGCATATCACCAAAAGAACACCATACCTGCTGTGAAGCATAGTGGTGGCAGCATAATGCTTTGGTGCTGTTTTTCTTCAGCTGGAACAGGGGCCTTAGTCAAGGTAGAGGGAATTATGAACAGTTCCAAATACCAGTCAATATTGGCAAAAAAAACTTCAGGCTTCTGCTAGAAAGCTGAACATGAAGAGGAACTTCATCTTTCAGCATGGCAACGACCCAAAGCATAAATCCAAATATACAAAGGAATGGCTTCACCAGAAGAAGATGAATCACCCAGTCAGAGCCCAGACTAAAAATCTGTGGGGTGATCTTAAAAGGGCTGTGCACAGGAGATGCCCTCACTATCTGACAGATTTGGAGTGTTTTTATAAAGAAGAGTGGGCAAATATTGCCAAGTCAAGATGTGCCATACTGATAGACTCATACCCAAAAAGACTGAGTGTTGTAATAAAATCAAAAGGTGCTTCTACAAAGTATTAGTTTAAGGGTGTGCACACTTATGCAACCATATTATTTTAGTTTTTTTATTTTTAAATGATTTTGTTGTTCAACTGAGTTTTTTTAGTTTATATGTCACATTGGTGAGGTGGAAAAAGTTCTGAAATTATTTATCTTTGTCTCATTTTTTTACATCACAGAAACCTGACATTTTAACAGGGATGTGTAGACATTTTATATCCACTGCATGTGGCACACAGTCACAAAACTCAATGCTTGTCTGAACTCCAGGTCAAATGGATAAAAAAGGTAATCCTAACAGCAGCCATAGTATTAAGCAACTTGTAAAAAGCTTTGGGAAGTAAATTTGTTTTTGATAAATACAATTGCATTGTGTAACTCCTTCAAAGCTCTATGCTAGCAAAAGACAATTCAGTTTGCTTGCAACCAAAAAATTAACAGCAAGTAAAAAACCTATCTATATCTAATCAACCTAGAATCCAATATACAGTATAAATATAAATATATACTATATATATATATATATATATATATATATATATATATACATACTATAAACACATTATACATGATGACCCCATAGATTTGGGCCAATGTCCATAGCACCATAGCACCTACATGACTGTTCTGTTACTTTCAAAAGCCTATATAAAATATATGTTTACAGATTTTACCATCAGTTTTCAGGAACAGATATACCTATGTCTTTTCTGCAAATATCTAGTGGCTAGCATATTTTTGGTTCATTAGGTAATGGGACATGACTGGTACGGTCACAGCAGGCAGTCCCACCACGTGGTGTAGACACATACAGAGTAAGTGCGCACATACCCTTAACATAACAAGGCATCTACAGAGATAGACTATAGAATCACCTTTTTTACAAGCATGAAAAGGATTGAAGAGATAAATAATTATCATATTTGAAAAAAATAATACACATTTTAAAATGTTTACCAGGAATGAAAAAAATTCTCATGTTTTGAGAGAAAGTCTTTGGTTATCTTCATTTTAACTTTCTTTTAAATACATAATGAAATTTATCACAGTGGACATATCAGGTCAGTAAAGCAATTAAAACATAAATAAATATTTACTGAAACACCTGCCCGCATGACATTTAAATTATCCTGTGCAAACCAGAAGATAAATAATAGATTTCCTATGTGCTAAAACAATAAAAATCAGAAAGCAGAGTTTGTTTCTAATTGCAAATGCAACAGCAGCAACACCTAGTGGTGCAAATACTCAGTGATAATTGCTGGTACAAAGACTAGATTCTCTTTAGAAAATAAGGTTCCCAAGTAATGTATTCAGCGTGACTCATTTCCAGTGTCAAACTGGAGTTACAAAATGACCCTGACATTATGAAGAGATACATATTTTCATGAAGAGAACATTTTGTGAAGTCTAATGATGCAAAAAGACGTAAATTTTGTTGTCGGTATTAACTCATTACAGATAGGGCAAATAAGCAGAAATTTCCATAGTCTCAATAATGGCAGTTGATGTACCTACAGGTGTTAATGGCAGCAGAGATACAGAGATCTACTTGAGATTGATGGGTGAGAGGATATCTGTCCATCCTCGTACACAAGCTAGGGTCTGCCATTATCATTGCTGACAGTGATGCACACATGGATTTCTAAGACTTGACTTTTCTGCATACATATAGTCAGGTCCATAAATATTGGGACATTGACACAATTCTAATCTTTTTGGCTCTATACACCACCACAATGGATTTGAACTGAAACAAACAATATGTGCTTTAACTGCAGACTTTCAGCTTTAATTTGAGGGTATTTACATCCAAATCAGGTAAACAGTGTAGGAATTACAACTGTTTGTATATGTGCCTCACACTTTTTAAGGCACCAAAAGTAATGGGACAATTGGCTGCTCAGCTGTTCCATGGCCAGGTGTGTGTTATTCCCTCATTATCCCATTTACAAGGAGCATATAAAAGGTCCAGAGTTCATTTCAAGTATGCTATTTGCATTTGGAATCTGTTGCTGTCAACTCTCAATATGAGATCCAAAGAGCTCAGTGAAGCAAGCCATCATTAGGCTGAAAAAACAAACCCATCAGAGAGATAGCAAAAACATTAGGTGTGGCCAAATCAACTGTTTGGAACATCCTTAAAAAGAAAGAACGCACCGGTGAGCTCAGCAACACCAAAAGACCCGGAAGACCACGGAAAACAACTGTGGTGGATGACCGAAGAATTCTTTCCCTGGTGAAGAAAACACCCTTCACAACAGTTGGCCAGATCAAGAACACTCTCCAGGAGGTAGGTGTATGTGTGTCAAAGTCAACAATCAAGAGAAGACTTCACCAGAGTGAATACAGAGGGTTCACCACAAGATGTAAATCATTGGTGAGCCTCAAAAACAGGAAGGCCAGATTAGAGTTTGCCAAACAATATCTAAAAAAGCAGATGAGACCAAGATCAACTTGTACCAGAGTGATGGGAAGAGAAGAGTATGGAGAAGGAAAGGAACTGCTCATGATCCAAAGCGTACCACCTCATCAGTGAAGCATGGTGGTGGTAGTGTCATGGCGTGGGCATGTATGGTTGCCAATGGAACTGGTTCTCTTGTATTTATTGATGATGTGACTGCTGAAAAAAGCAGCAGAATGAATTCTGAAGTGTTTCGGGCAATATTATCTGCTCATATTCAGCCAAATGCTTCAGAACTCTTTGGACAGCGCTTCACAGTGCAGATGGACAATGACCCGAAGCATACTGCGAAGGCAACCAAAGAGTTTTTTAAGGAAAAGAAGTCGAATGTTATGCAATTTTCAAGTCAATCACCTGACCTGAATACGATTGAATATGCATTTCACTTGCTGAAGACAAAAATGAAGGGAAAATGCCCCAAGAACAAGCAGGAACTGAAGACAGTTGCAGTAGAGGCCTGGCAGAGCATCACCAGGGATGAAACCCAGTGTCTGGTGATGTCTATGCGCTCCAGACTTCAGGCTGTAATTGACTGTAAAGGATTTGCAACCAAGTATTAAAAAGGGAAAAGTTTGATTTATAATTGTTAATCTGTCCCATTACTTTTGGTCCCTTAAAAAGTGGGAGGCACATATACAAACTGTTGTAACTCCTACACCGTTCACCTGATTTGGATATAAATACCCTCAAATTAAAGCTGAAAGTCTGCAGTTAAAGCACATCTTGTTTGTTTCATTTCAAATCCATTGTGGTGGTGTATAGAGCCAAAAAGATTATAATTGTGTAGATGTCCCAATATTTATGGACCTGACTGTACAAATCAGCCTCTAAATCAGAAGCTCTTTGAGGCTGAGCTCACACCTGTGTGATCACAAACATTGCATGTGATTCGCACCGCATTGCTGTGCAGATCATATATGATGTCTGTGCGATGCAAATTCAGCCATACAAACTGTATGGCTGAAATCGCATTGCATTCACACCAAAATGGTGCACGACCCTTTTTTTTGGTCTACAGTGCAATCGGATTGCATGGGTGTTCACATGCAATCCGATTCCAGCACCATTTGACAGTTCACACTGCGATCTGCAAAGCGATCTGGGGGTATCATTAACTTTAAATTGACATCCACAGTGGTTCCTAGGTTCAGGTTTGCGATTCAGGTGCAATGCGGGAATCCGCACAGGAATCATGCTGGTTCCCGCATCGCACAAGTGTGAACCCAGCCTCAAAACTGAACTCCAGTGATTAGAAGTTTCCATAATAGTACACAGGCAGAAAAAAATAACCTGGCAAGGGTTTTAACCCTTTTCTACTTTATCCAAAATAGAAAAAGATTTAGGCTATAAATGAACCACTATAACAAATACAATTGTGTCCTCTCTTCACCCAAGGTCTTCTGACTGGACAGTAAAAGAGCATCAGAAGACTGGTGAGCTCATCCCTCTGCTCACTCATCTCCCTTCCACCATCCGCATGTTCTATGTCACCATATTTGCATGCAACATACCTAATTAGCTACCTGTCCTGCTCCACCCTCTCTCTCAGACTGAACGCTGCTGTATAAGTTATTCAAAAAAGCCGATACCAAGTCAAATGAACATACCTAATCTACTTGCATTTAAAAAAATACATTTACTTATTTATTAATTATTACCTAGCTGCATTAATGTGTATTTTCATCTGCCTGAAGTTCATCTTTAATTATTAAATCATCTATGGCCAGCTGCAAAAACACCAACCCTTTAAGCAAATCCTAGAGTTAAAATATTGTTCACATTCATCATTTTTCATGAGTGCAGAACATGACTGATTGTACCTACCTGATGACTGTAGGATAGAGTTCTGTGGTATATAGAAAAACACAACTAAAAGAAGCAGCCAAACAACCTTTTCCAAAAACTGCCAGACTGGTCCTTAGCGCCTGCAGCTCTAAAAAGACAAATGATTATTAATTTCCTCAATGCAGCTATTTTAATGGCGCACCAATAATATGAGGGCCTTTTGTCTTACCAGTTGGCACAAAGATGTTAGCTAGAATTGCCAGTCCTCCAAGCAAAAGGGAAAAGAACTGTGTGACTCTCCGACCAATGTAGATCATGCATGTGGTGGAAACTAGCTTGGCTGGAAAGTCTACAGCCCCAAAGATCACCTGGATAAGATAGATGCTCACTCCAAATTTTTGTAAGTCCATTGCTAAGCCGTAATAGGCAAAACTAGTAGAGAACCTATGAAAATACAGAAAAGTTAAGTACAATATGGTACAGGAAAATACAGACCATTAAAGCGCAACTGCAGCCAAAACTTTTTTTATTTGAGTTTTGGCTAAATCAGGGAAAGGGAAATTGGTCACTACAATATTTACTGTCTGCATTTTTTTTCTGAGCAATTTCTGGCCTCTGACTTTATTAACAAATTATTAAAAGTAGGGGGTGTTCATCAGAATATGTCCCCACCCCCATGGGAAGATTTCCCCTCACCTCTTGCGTATATGACATCTATAAAATTTTGTATTTCCCTTTAATTTCTGTCTTGGTAACAATGGTCACCAAAACAAATAGAGATGTCTTTGTATTTGAGGTAAGAGGGTAAAGATGAAGAAAGATAGTATTTGAAAATAAATAAAGATAGATAGATAGATAGATAGATACAGTAGATAGATAGATAGATAGATAGATAGATAGATAGATAGATAGATAGATAGATAGATAGATAGATAGAACCACTGCCACCAGAATACTGTGAAGCCTAGTACACACGGCCGAGAATCTCGTTGCAAAAAAAAACCGTTGTTTTTCTCAACGGGTTTCTTGTCAAGCTTGACGAGATTCTTGTCAAACTTTCCTTGCATACACACTGTCAATCCAAAATCTCGTTGTTGTAAAGCGCGGTCACGTACAACACGTACGACGGCAGTATAAAGGGGAAGTTCTATTCCAATGGTGCCACTCCTTGGGCTGCTTTTGCTGATCTCGTGTTACCGCATGTTAGTAAAAGTTTGGGGAGAGACGATTCGCGCTTTTCAGTCTTCGTTCTTTCAGTTCGTTACAGCGTGACAAATGTGCTATCTCCATTATGAACGCTAGTTTTACCAGAAGGAGCACTCCCGTCTCATACTTGATTCTGACCATGCGTGGTTTTTGAAGACTCGGAAAAGCATACACACGAAAGGTTTTCATGTCCAAATACAGTCTGACGAGAATCACGACGAGAAAACTGAGACTCCCGACGAGAAAAAAGAAAGAAGGTCTTCTTTTTTTCGCGTCGAGATTCTGGGCAGTTTTCTTGACGAGAAACCTGAAAGCCTCGTACACACGCACGGTATTCTCGGCAAGAAAGCTCTCCCAACGGTTTTCTTGTCGTTTCTTGCCGAGAAAACCGGTCGTGTGTACGAGGCTTAACAGGTGTCCAGTATAAGACTTGTGAAGTTTACTGCACATTTTTCTAATTTCCAGCATTTTAAATGCAGATTAAAGGGAATCTGCTGGAATTAGCATATAGGAGCTCTGCCCTTGCTGATTTGTTTTTAAAGTTGCATGATTTAGGGCTGCCTCCTTGTCCATGCTTTACTAGTAAGTAAGGCACAGAACCAAAACAAGTGTGTGCATATTACATTTCATACAACTTCATATACACATATCTGTTCCAGGTCAGAGAATTTATAGCAGCTCTCATATTTCTATCCTGCCAAGTTCCTACTAAAGCAATCCTGTCAGGTGAAGATAAAATCAAGATGAACGTTCCCTGCAAAAGATGCTCACCTGCCTGGTGGTCCATGTCTTTTTACCTTCCCTTCATCCCAATGCTGCTGCCTCTATAAGACTCTTCACTGGTTAACACTTCTGGGCGTGAGGAGACTCCTGGATGGATGGAACCACATTAGTAAAGGGGAAACAAAGGCATCCATCACTCCCAAAAGTGTTGGTTGGAGATAGGGCCAACGCTGTATCCTGGCCTAGGCCAACAAGGCCCAGGCCTAGGGCAGCACTTTGCAGGGGAACAGCACTGAAAGAGTCCCCGCCGGCTTGCGCTACACTATTAGTGTAGCGCCAGTCTTATGGGGTGGACTGGGCTTCGAGGCAAATTAGTCTAGAACCCCATAAAGCTGCTTCTAATTTTGTCTTATCATCATGGACCACAAACCTTGCTCACTGTGCTATATGTTTTCTGCTGCACCATTGGCATGGTTATATCTTCTTAGTCCTCTCCATAAAATTATCAGAAATTTGTGCTTAAAGTATAACTATAGGCAACACTTTTTTATTTTTTCATTTTGGATAGAATAAGGGAGGGTTGTAGCCCCTGTCAGTTTATTTTTTACCATCCCTGTCCCATTGCAGAGATTTTCCTTCACTTCCTGCCCCATAGCCATACAGGAAGTGAGAGGAAATCTATGCAAATTAAGGAAGTCCATTGCCCCCCCCCCAGGCCCTCAGAACTAGTGTCCCCACTCGAAAATTTCAGGGTGGGTCTTAAACAGAAAGGGGTGTGGCATTGACAGGAAGGGGTGGGTCATATTTAAATTAGGGGTTGCATGAGTTTAGTCAGGCCTAGGGCAGCACAAAACCTAAATACACTACTGGATAGGGCCATCTTTAAAGTGGGGAAAAAGGGGCCCAGTCATTGCTGTGGGGGCCCGAAGCAGCTGCTCCACGAGCCTGCGCTGCCCACAAATAGTTGGGTTTGGCTCTCACTCAGGCCTTGCGGGCAGATTGTTTGGGTGTTATGTCTGCTGCCTGTGCGGTGATTGGGCAGCTTGGTAAGGTAAGCTTTGTTTGGGGAGAGTGCCTGTCAGTCCCGGGCATAGTCACATCAAACCCTCTCCCTCACCATGTCCAAGAAGCCACAGACCATGGCCCGCTGAAGACCTTCTTTGCCGGGGGGGGGTTGTGGGATGTGCCTGGTGTTCTCCTGACATCCTCAGGACACTATCAAGGTCAGAATTCTGGGGGGGGGGCAGAGAAGGTGGTCCTGTGCAATTATGGGGGCAGTATGGGGGAGGGGGGTCCTATGTAATGATGGAGGTATCATGGGGAAAGGAGTCTTGTGTAATGATGGTGGGGGGGGGGCATATTGCATGGGGAGGGGGGCCCAAGAAAAAGTTTGCCCAGGTTCCAATCCATAATAAAGACAGCCCTTTTTGGAGAAGACACTGGTGGCGGTCACAGCACTGGGATAGAGGGAAGTTAGGAGACACTGCCCACCATAGAGGTGAGTATAAGAGCTCTTTTTTTGTAGGGAGCTTTCATGTTGATGGTGTCTTCACTTAACAAGGTGGTTTCAAGAGTAACTACCTAGGGAAGCTTACTTTTTGGGCCTGTTTGTCAAAAGCTGAAATTCTAGCTCCATATCAAAATGCTGCAGTTTACCTTCTCTTGCAGCTTTATAACTAAAATACAAAATTAGCAAATGTTCTAGGGTAGTGCTACATTTGACAGTCTTCTTACCACACAAAGCTCACAGCAAAGGATATTCTGCGGATAGTACTGGTTCGAACCAGATCAATCACTGTATACGTTGAATTCCCACAAGCCACCTCTTTCACCATATCAGCTTTTAGTGTCTACGGTTAAAGAAAATGAAAGAATAAGGGCATATTTAGGGCAGGAAAAGGGAAACAATTAGGTGCTCATGGTTATGATGCAGAACTGCTCTAAGAGCTCTATATATTGTTAGAACTAACATCAAAGGTAGAACTTTAAAGTGGAAGTAAACCCTCCTATCATTTTCAGGCAAGGAAGCTGCCATCTTGGCCTCTGTTTAATCTTCAACTGCCATGATGCTGCACATGTGATCAGTTCTGACACCAGCCATTGGATGGTTTGACAGTTTGGTTGAGAGCACAACCAATGGGACAGTTAGCATTCCCGGCATGCCGGGAATGTAACTGCTTTTTTGAACTGTTAAATCTATGGGTTTACTTACACTTTAAGGACCCAACCACTCACTCTCTTCTTCTTTTTAAGGGCTTTTCTTGCCCAATTTTATTAAAAGAAAGTTCAGGAAAAACACCATAACAGGAGTTTCCCAGTGTTTTACTGTTAAGCCCTGTACACACGATCAGTCTTGCCTACACACCATCAGACAAAATTCTGACTGTCCCAAACGCCGTGACGTACAACACGTACGACGGCACTATAAATGGGAAGTTAAAATCCAATGGCGCCACCCTTTGGGCTTCTTTTGCTGATTTCGTGTTACCGCGTGTTAGTAAAAGTTTGGTGAGAGACGATTCGCGCTTTTCAGTTTCCGTGCTTTTCAGTCCGTTACAGCATGACGAATGTGCTATCTCCATTATGAACGCTAGTTTTACCAGAACGAGCGCTCCATTACAGCATGACGAATGTGCTATCTCCATTATGAACGCTAGTTTTACCAGAACGAGCGCTCCCGTCTCCTAACTCAGTCTGAGCATGCGTGGGTTTTTTCTCCGATGGAGTTGCAAACAGACGATCGGAATTTCCTATCGTTTTTTTTTCCATCGGAAAAATTTAAAACATGTTCTATTTTTCTCAATGATTTTCATCCATATTGCCGTGACCAGACATTACATTAAAGCCGCAAGCAGTTTTAAATGGCTTTTTTTTCCTTTAGAAATGTAATTTTGTGCAGGGACAGTTCTAAACACGGGAAACACATGCCACTTCACAGGCATACTTTAGACACCCCCCAGGTACGATATTTAAAGGAATATTTCACTTTTTTTTTCACTTTATGCATCATTAAAATCACTGCTCCCAAAAAAAGTCAGTTTTTAAAACGTCTTTTTGCATTGATACATGTCCCCTGGGGCAGGACCCGGGTCCCCAAACCCTTTTTAGGACAATAACTTGCATATTAGCCTTGATAATTAGCACTCTTGATTTCGAAAAGTTCAAGTCCATTGTATTTAATAGGGTTCAAAAGTTTGCGAAAACTTTCGGTCCGTTCGCAGGTTCTGGTGCGAACCGAACCGGGGGGGGGGGGGGGGTTTGGCTCATCCCTAATTATCATAATTATTTCATTGTATTTTTGATAATTCTGTGAAGATAATAGTTTATCCAATTTTCTGGCCATGCCTGTATTCCTGCAATTGATTGGTTAATGTTGTCAAATTTGTCTATGATTGATTATTTTAGGGAAAGCAGATGTATGACATGAAATGCTACTTTTAATAAATTAATTCAGTTTTAATATAAACTATTTAAGAAAAATAAATAGATTACATACAATAAAATAAAATAAAAAATAATAATTTTGGATACAGTAGGGAATGGATATCGATATGATTTTTATTCCCAAAGACAATAAGTCACCAGGATGGACAGAGAGAGTAAATCACCCTAATGGGGACACAGACAACACAACACAACAATAAAATCTGGCAAGGGTCATAACCGCTCACCACTGTATTCAAAAATGTAAAATAAAAAGTTTGGGATTTAAATACACTTTAAAGCGGAGTTTCACCCATTTAAAAGTCAGCAGCTACAAAAAGTGTAGCTGCTGACTTTTAACCTCCCTGGCGGTATGATTCTGTCAGATTTTAGGTGCTGAAAGCGGGTACCATTATTCTGCATGGAAATTTGGCATTTTATATTGTAGGCCTGTAATTCTTAGGAATAACTCACTTAAATCTGTCCAAACCAGACTCTAGTAGACATCCCAGGTATGATAAAGTTAAAAAAACAAAATCATAAATTATAATATAATAAATAACTATAAAATAATTATAACAAATAATAAAATAATAATAATAAAAGTGTTTTTCAATATTTGATGACGAATTTCCCCACAAATCGCTATCGCTCAATTCTGCTTCTGATTCTAATTTATTGTTGCTGTTTTCTAGCCGGTCTAAAACCACTTTTGACGTAAAGGGACACTTTTTTGTTGCTATGCACAATCTTCAGTTTCCAGGCAGAAAGAACCGTTTTTATTATATAAAAGTGCATGCAGGACACTGGACAGACCACTAGGGACAAAGGGGATGTGTAATTATTTTATACAGTACTGTAATTTGTAAGATTACAGTGTACTGTATGTGTACTGTGTTTTAACTTTTTTGAATTTGGCGCCGATCTCCGCCACCGTGCGTCATAACGTCGCAGGGAACGGAGCTCGGCGGCACGCGGCAGTGTGTGAATCGAGTGAGGAGACAGCTCGATCACACAGTGGGGAGGCATCGTAGGATCCAGGGGACAAGGTAAGTAACTCTGCCTGGATTACTGCGATGCAGCCCGAGTCTGGCTAGGGGTTACCGCTTTTGGTGCTGAAATTTCACCCCAAGCCCGACTCGGGAATACCGCCACGGGGGTTAATAATCAGACACTCACCTGTCCCACGGTCCAGCGATGCGGGCGAACGGGCCCCCACTTCTCTCCCCCTCCTCTCTGCAGTACCGGCATCACTACTGTGGGCGCCCGGCTGTGGCTTCACAGCCGGGCACGCACTGCACATGCGCGAGCCGCGCTGCGCGCTGTGATTGGCCAGGCAATCTTCTGGGACCTCTGACATATCCCAGAAGATTGCAGGAAGGGAGGGGGGAGAGGTGAACTTCCTTCCGGCGCAGCAGAGCCCCGGGAGGAAATGGAAGCTGGATGCCCCTAAAAAGAGGGTATCTGCCCCCCCCAAAAAAAATTACATGCCAAATGTGGCATGTCAGGGGGTCGCTGTCACTTAAAGCAGACATTCCATTTTTGGGTGGAACTCTGCTTTAAGAATTTTAAACCACACTTCTAATTATGTGACCTACAGTATGCTATGACAAGTGTTACATACCTAACAAGGAACAAGTGAATAGCTAGTAAACTTCCCTTGATCAGCTCACTCCTGACTAAAGCAGGGACAAATACCTTTCAATCATTACCATATCACTAGAGAAACCTCAACGAGGTGTGTTAAGATGCCACCATATAGTATTTTAACCACTTGCCTACTGAGAACTTTCACCTCCTTCCTGCCCAGGCCAATTTTCAGCTTTCAGTGCTGATGCACTTTGAATGACAATTGCGCGGTCATTCAACACTGTACCCATATGAAATTTTTATCTTTTTTTTTCACACAAATAGAGCTTTCTTTTGGTGGTATTTGGTGGTATTTAATCCCCACTGGGCTTTCTCTGGGGGCACTGCTCCAGGTAGAGGAGCCAGAAGCACTGGTGGGGGATACAAAAAGAAGAGGATCGGAGCTGCTGTGTGCAAAACCATTGCACAGAGCAGGTAAGTATGATATGTTTGTTATTATAGAAAAACAAACAAAAAAACAAAGCTTTAGTTTAACTTTAACAAGCTGTAAATAAGCTTTAACACAAGCTCTCGCCTCCATAGCTGAGTGTGATTTGCTTGCTCACAGCAGAAGTATTGAAATCCTGCTTCCAGCAGCTTAGCTCCCCCTGCTCCCCCTTCTATCAGTGACTCAGCAGAGGTCAATGAGGTTTGTTAAAGCATTTTTGCCATATAAAACCAATATCTGAATGTCCAGAGCCTGATCAGGAGAACGTAATGTTAAATAAGGCTTTTCTAGCCTGTCCACAAGAGTTCTGTAACCGCCTCATGACCAGCTTTTGTATTTAAATGGGTGGTTTGGGCATCTGTTGTTCTGAGCAGGCATTTCTCAATGTTCTTTTTTCTAATGCACTTGTATCTGCCATTAGATACTCACAGTGCCTGTGCCAGGGCTGTCATTAGAAAGTGAAGAATGCAGGCAAAATTTAAAACAAAAATCCAATCATCCTATTTTTTTTTTAAATTTGGATGGTATTGTGAAAATAGCGAAAGCAACAAAGATTCTCCCCAACATGACAGTAAATCTCTTTTCCAGTATGGCACTATTCCCTACTGTACAAAAATGCACATGAAGCCCCAGTTAGATAACAGGGAGAGGAGAAGCTGTAGTTTTACTATGTTAGCTGCTGCCTTCGCTTGTGTTCATAGGAGACTTCTAAATGTGGAACTTAGCAGCCAGTGTCAAGCCCATCCTCTACCGAATAGGGATACACACAAGATGTGGACTGCTAGGATTGGGGCATGTGTAGTCTCACACAGACTGAGCTGGTTTGATAGGCTGGAAAGAAGAAACAATAGTTTTATGAGGTACTGGAGCACAGAGGAGAGGTGTTTTTTCCGCTGCACTTGAGAGAGAGAGAGGTACAGTGACAGACATTCTGAGACAATGGAAAGCACCATCGATGCCGATAGAGCCTGCTGACTGCTCAAGGGGGAAGGTTGCTGTGAACACAGACTGGTGATTAGTGATGAGCCGAACACCCCCGGGTTCGGTTCGCACCAGAACCCGCGAACGGACCGAAAGTTCGCACGAACATTAGAACCCTATTAAATACAATGGATGCGAACGTTCGGATTCTAAAGTGCTAATTATAACGACTATTATCCATGTTATTGTCCGAAACAGAGTTTGCACCAGGGGACATGTATCAATGCAAAAAGAAGTTTTAAAAACTGACGTTTTCCGGGAGCAGTCATTTTAATGATGCATAAAGTGAAAAAAAAAAGTCAAATATTCCTTTAAATATTGTACCTGGGGGGTGTCTAAAGTATGCCTGTGAAGTGCCACGTGTTTCCCGTGTTTAGAACTGTCCCTGCACAAAATAACATTTCTAAAGGAAAAAAAGCCATTTAAAACTGCTTGCGCTTTAATGCAATGTCTGGTCCCGGTAATATGGATGAAAATCTTTAGGAAAAATGGCATAGCTACCCCATCAACCCCCCCCCCCTACCCCAGCCCATTACCAGCCCCTTTGGGTCTTGTATGGATATTAAGGGGAACCCCGCACACAAAATAAAAAAGGCCCTATATACTCTGAACAGCCGTATACAGGCGGTGCATACAAGACAGGGACTGTAGGTTTGTTCTTATGTAGAATCTGTTTGTAATTTTGAACAGCTGCATTGTTTAAGTGTAGCTCCATGCCAAATTCCTTTTTTTTAGCTTTTTGGAAAACATAGGGAACGGTTATCACCCCTGTCACCTTTTTTTTGCTGTCTGTGCCCCTGTTCAGAACATTTCACCTCACTTTGCGTCCCAATGACAACTGTTTTTGAAATGTGGTGTTTTTATTGAAACAAGGATTGGTGATAAAGCATCAGTAGAGAGGAGACACCTTTCTCCCATATTAATTCTTATAGGAGAGAATTTTCCTTCCAAGGGGTAGATTTCCTCTCACTTCCTGTTGTCTTCTTCCGTTTGCAAGTAGTAGTCGTTTGTAAGTTGGATGTTTGAAAGTAGGGACCTGCCGTATATACTCTGCAGAAATTGGCCCCTTAGGTGTTGGTGTTGGCACAACACTGAAAGCACTCACAGTTATTCTTGGTGGGTGCTGGAACGCCCTGCTGTCAACTATTATATCAGGAATTGTAATAACCTATAATTGTTGATCAGTGGTAGTAAAAATTGGGCCTTTGATGGTGGTGCTGGTGCCACAACACTGTAAGGCCTGACAGTTACTCTTGGTGGGCGCAGCAATGGGCCTTGCTGTGAATTATTAGATCAATAATTATAATTGCATGCCCCTGTTGAATAGGGGCTGAAAAATTGGGCCTTTGGTGGTGGTGGTGGTGGTGATGGTGGTGCTGGTGCCAAAACACTGTAAGGCCTGACAGTTACTCTTGGTGGGCGCAGCAATGGGCCCTGCTGTGAATTATTCGATCAATAATTATAATTGCATGCCCCTGTTGAACAGGGGCTGAAAAATTGGGCCTTTGGTGGTGGTGGTGGTGATGGTGGTGCTGGTGCCACAACACTGTAAGGCCTGACAGTTACTCTTGGTGGGCGCAGCAATGGGCCCTGCTGTGAATTATTCGATCAATAATTATAATTGCATGCCCCTGTTGAACAGGGGCTGAAAAATTGGGCCTTTGGTGGTGGTGGTGGTGGTGATGGTGGTGCTGGTGCCACAACACTGTAAGGCCTGACAGTTACTCTTGGTGGGCGCAGCAATGGGCCCTGCTGTGAATTATTAGATCAATAATTATAATTGCATGCCCCTGTTGAACAGGGGCTGAAAAATTGGGCCTTTGGTGGTGGTGGTGGTGGTGATGGTGGTGCTGGTGCCACAACACTGTAAGGCCTGACAGTTACTCTTGGTGGGCGCAGCAATGGGCCCTGCTGTGAATTATTCGATCAATAATTATAATTGCATGCCCCTGTTGAACAGGGGCTGAAAAATTAGGCCTTTGGTGGTGGTGGTGGTGCTGATGGTGGTGCTGGTGCCACAACACTGTAAGGCCTGACAGTTACTCTTGGTGGGCGCAGCAATGGGCCCTGCTGTGAATTATTAGATCAATAATTATAATTGCATGCCCCTGTTGAACAGGGGCTGAAAAATTGGGCCTTAGGCACTGGTGGCACAACACTGCAACCCCTCACAGATACTGTACTTGGAGCACAGCAATGAGGCCTATGGCAAAGTATTGCATCAAAAATTTTAATTACACGCCCCTGTTAAACAGGGGCTGAAAAATTGGGCCTTAGCCACTGGTGGCGTCACCCATAAACCAAAATGATCTTCCAAGCTATCATCATTAATCGTATCATTGAGGAGGAGGAGGAGGATAGCCAGTCAACATAACAGCACAGGCACTCAGCATCAGCATCAGTCTTGAAGGGATGTGACATTTTAAAATCAATTAGTCTGTTATATCAGCATCAGGTGTGTGGTAGCTGGTGGTGATCCAAGACTGGTTCATCTTGATGAAAGTCAGTCGATCAACCGAGTCGGTGGACAGGCGCACCCTGTGATCCGTGACAAATCCTCCAGCAGCACTGAATGTGCGTTCTGAAAGAACGCTGGATGCAGGACAGGCCAGTAGCTCAATTGCATACTGTGCAAGCTCTGGCCAGTGATCCATCCTCAAGACCCAGTAAGCCAGAGGATTTTCGGTGGGGAAGGTGTCCAAGTCTGACCTTGCCCCTAGGTATTCCTGGACCATGTATATCAGACGCTGGCGATGGTTGCTGGAACCGATCATACTTTGGGGCTGCGGACTAAAGAATTGTCTGAACGCATCGGTCAGACGGCCACCTTCCCCACCGCTCCTTCTTTGACTGCCCGAAGCCTCAGCAACTCGTTGTCCAGGACCAGGAATTTGTAACCTCCCAGTCTCTGGGAACGCGTTGCACAGACCTTTCTGCAAGGCCTCCCGGAGTTGTCTCATCCTCTGCTCCCTCTGCGACGGTAAGATAAGGTCCGCAACCTTACCCTTGTACCGTGGATCAAGGAGAGTGGCCAGCCAGTAATGGTCCCTCTCCTTGATCCGAAGAATACGAGGATCCTTCCGCAGACTTTGCAGGATCAGGGAGGCCATGCAGCGTAGGTTAGCTGAGGCATTCAGTCCGGAGTCCTCTGGGTCACTAAGGACGACATGATCCGCAGCCACCTCCTCCCAGCCACGTACAAGTCCACTGGTTTCTTGGGACTGTAAATCATCCCTAAAAGACTGCTGCTGATGATGCTGAGTGCCAGCCTCCACCTCCATGCTGACACAATCCTCCTCCTCCTCCTCCTCCTCCTCTTCCTGTGCGATGGGTGGGACAGAAGGAACACTGTCTGGGTAAAGGGGGCCTTGAGAGGCAAGGAAGTCCTCCTCTTCCTGCCTCTGTTCTGCCTCAAGTGCCCTGTCCATTATTCCACGCAGCGTGTGCTCCAACAGGTGGACAAGAGGTACAGTGTCACTGATGCATGCACTGTCACTGCTCACCATCCTCGTGGCCTCCTCAAATAGTGCCAGGACAGTGCATGCATCCCTGATCATGCCCCACTGGCGTGGTGAAAAAAAACCGAGCTCCCCTGACCCTGTCCTGGTGCCGTAGTCACACAGGTACTCATTGATGGCCCTCTGCTGCGTGTGCAGCCGCTGCAGCATGGCCAACGTTGAGTTCCACCTGGTGGGCATGTCACATATAAGGCGGTTCTTGGGCAGGTTCAACTGCTTTTGTAGCTCAGCCAGGCGAGCACTGGCATTATAAGATCTGCGGAAATGCACACAGACTTTCCTGGCCTGCCTCAGGACATCCTGTAAGCCCGGGTACCTGCCCAAGAAACGCTGCACCACCAGGTTAAGGACGTGAGCCATACAGGGCACATGGGTCAGTTGTCCCTGTCGGAGGGCGGAGAGGAGGTTGGTGCCATTGTCGCAAACCACCATTCCTGGCTTAAGCTGGCGTGGCGTCAACCACCTCTCGGCCTGCCCCTGCAGAGCAGACAGGACCTCTGCCCCAGTGTGGCTCCTGTCCCCCAAACACACCAGCGCAAGCACGGCATGGCATCTTTTTGCCTGCGTACTTGCGTAGCCCCTTGAACGCCTACGGAGCACCGCTGGTTCCGAGGACAAACCACAGGAAGAGGCCATGGAGGAAGAAGAAGAGGAGGGGGTGGAGGAGAGAGGTGTGTCACAACCAGTAGTAGCATTTTGGAGGCGTGGCGGTGGAACAACCTCCAACACTACTGCACCTTGTCCTGCATCCTTCCCAGCTGCCAAAAGAGTGACCCAATGGGCCGTGAAAGAAAGGTAACGTCCCTGTCCATGCCTGCTGGACCATGAGTCAGCGGTAATATGCACCTTACCGCTGACCGCCCTGTCCAGCGAGGCCAAGACATTGCCTTCCACATGCCTGTAGAGAGCCGGAATCGCCTTCCGTGCGAAAAAGTGGCGTTTGGGAACCTGCCACTGAGGAACCGCACATTGCACAAACTCACGGAAGGGGGCCGAGTCTACCAACTGAAAAGGCAGCAGTTGAAGCGCTAGCAATTTAGCCAAGCTAGCATTCAACCGCTGGGCATGTGGATGGCTGGGAGTGAACTTCTTTCGACGGTCCAGCAGCTGGGGCAGGGAAATATGCCTGCTAGAATCGGACGTTGGTGTACTGCTAGCAGAGTGCCCGCAAGTACTTGGCTGTGACACACTTAATTCTACACCTTCATTCCTCTCAGAGCAGGTTTCAGAGAGGAGTGAAGGTATAGTGGGGTTGGAGATCCCAGCTGATGCGGTGCAAGAAGAGGTCAGCTTTGTTCTTTGGTGTGGGTCTACTCTTTAAGGTAGGCTTGCCAACGAGCTGCATGGCAGGTCAACATATGTCTGATCAAGCATGTGGTGCCCAAGCGGCTGATGTTTTGGCCACGCGATATACGCTTGAGACATATGTTGCAAACAGCAGCTGTGCGATCTGATGCACTCGCCTCAAAAAAGGCCCACACCAAAGAACTTTTTGAATGACGGGCAGAGGCAGCGCCCTGCACAGGCGGAGCTCTGCGGTGCGATTCCGTCGGTGTGCTGCCCATACGCTGGCCACTCAAGGGCATCCTGCCTCGTTGGAGATGTGCCTTCTCCTCATCCTCCTCCTCCTCCTCTCTCCTATTAGGCACCCACGTGGAGTCAGTGACCTCATCATCCCCTCCCTCCTCATCACTGGAGCCAATCTGGCAGTATGCTGCAGCTGCTGGAGCATGACTGCTAGATTGGTGTCCTTCTTGAGCATCCCCTCTCTCTACTCTCACGCTACTGCCTTCCTCTAGCTGGGTATCATCATCAGATCCTTCGAAACGCTGGGCATCCTCCTGGAGCATGTACCCAACACTGTGCTCAAACAGTTCGGGGGACTCCTCAGGAGGAGGACATGGTGGGTCTAGGGAAGGATTGACTAATGAAGATAATGATACCAGAGAAGAGGACGCTTTGGCAGCTGCTTTGCCAGTACCCTGAGCCTGGGTGAGAGAGGATGAGGAGGATGAGGTGGGCTTGGTCATCCACTCTACCAAGTCTTCGGCATGATGTGGCTCAACATGTCCAGCTGCCGAAAAGAAGGACAAGCGTGTCCCATGGCCATGTGCTGATGACAATGCACCGCGTCCACGACCAGCACTGTTGCCCCCAGACACAGAGCCTGCTTGCCCTCTTTTTTTGCCTCCTGACTGTCTGCCTCTCCTTGTTTGCCTTCCAGACATTTTAATGGATGGCCTGCAGGGAGATGGGAAAAAGAGCAATAAGGGCTACCTTCAGGTGTATACTGTGCAGGAGGCTTAGCAACAATGACACTGACACTGTCCCCTGCCTATCCTTCTCTGTCCCTAAACACAAGGATTTGCAATATGCTTCAGCAAGATTGGTTTAGCACAGAACAGCACACTGACAGTTTCCCTCACTGTCCTTCTCTGTCCCTACAAACAAGATTTAGCACAGAATAGCACACTGATAGTTTCCACGAGTGTCCTTCTTGTTGTGGAGATTTATGGCGGGCCAGGATTTTGGGAATAGACGGAGTCCCTTTGGACATTGGATCGAGATGGGGGGAAGTGTGGATCTACGTTCCGATCTGGGGGGCTCTACTCTTTAAAAGAACATTTTTGTCTTTTTGAAATAATGCTTCAAGTTTGCAGCGTGTGTATGTGTGCGTGTGTATGTCCGCGAATCGTATGTGTGTGTGTGATTTTGTCATGGATCGTATGCCTGTGAATTTGATTGTGTGTGGGTATGCCTGCATGTGACTGTGTGATTAGATTGTTTGTGCGATGTATTGAGCAGTTGGCTGCCAGCAATGGCTGCTGCATTTTTCTGGTCCTTGAGCCATGAGGTTTAGTGGGGGAGGGGCAGGAAGCATCTCAGTTACAATGGTAAAAGTTGGTGACTTTCTGTAAATAGCATGCAGGAGTTTTGTTGTGGGAGGGCCCTGAGAGTTGATCTGATGGAAACTGTGGGCTGTAAGAGTGTAACTAAGCGAGAAATATAAACTGTATATTGTGTATGAAATGAAGGTATAGCTGTGGTATTTAGTGCACTGAGAAGTTTGTAAGTAGATTGTTTGTTTGGCTGCCATGTGCTTGAATGGGGGAAGGGCTTGCCCACTGCTTTGTGTTGCAGGGGCTGTGCCCTGAGGGAAAGACACTCTAAGCAAATGTTACAAGCAACAATATACTGTATGTGTGTGGTGTTTGTGATTTCTATGAAAAATAGAAATGGATAAATTGTGATTTTTGCCTTTATAGGGGACAAAGACACATGTCCCCATAAGTGAAAAAATATTTTAAGTAAAGTGTTTGGTTTTTGAGTTGAAAGTTCCCGCCGCATATCCAAGTGGCCAGGCATTGCTAGCATTGAGGAGGTATGTCTCTGCAATGGCTTGTTATGGAAGCTGAGGCCACTGTGTGTGTGAACTTTAGGTAGAGAAAAGTGGTGAATATCTCAGAGTATATGAACTTAGAGAAATGAATATGTTTTTAATATTATTCATGTAACTCACATTTATTGAATGTGCTGTTTAGTTGGCCAAAGGGAGGCTAAGTTTGTAAGTGTACATGTGGTCCTTGTAGAGTGTAGCTGACACCTTTTCCAGTGGATTTTGATGATAATTTAGAAAAGTTTCAATGGTGTAGTCAGTCTTTGTGGAGAAAAACATTTTTTGATTTTCTTTTAAAGAGATGCTGGTTTTGGCGGGAAAAAGTAATGGCGCCATTCTTGGCTTTTGTTAGCCTTGCAGGTTTGTCTGCCATTTTGAGGCACAGTTTTTCTTTAGCCTGTGAGTATCCTATAAGGGAAGGTGAAGCCACCTTTCTTTTGGGCACTATACCATGTGGCATTCATCTGCTATTTCGCTGGTGGAATTTCTCAGCCTTTGGGGCAGATTTTGATGTTTGGTGCGAATATAGTACGATCTTTTCTGTCTTGGAACCTGTTAGAGGCAATTTGTGTTTTTCTTTGTGTAGGGGAACCAATGTGGTGTTCATTGTGACGTCCCATGCGGGTTATTGGCGGGAAAAATTGCATGCGTCAATGGCGCAATTTTTGTTGTCCATGAGGTGCTGTGGTGGGTCATCCACCATTTTGTAGTCCTGGCTTGTCGGCCATTTTGAGAGACATTTACAGTTTGAGATAGGAAGTTCCAGTTTAGCAAACACTACTCCTGAATATGCTGTATTGGCATTTGTTGATCGGCGCAGTTTTCTTACGTTTTATGCGTTTACAGTTTGACCTGTGCACTGCTGGGAAGAGTAGTGAGACACCAGGGGGACATACTGAGAGACTGGTTTTTGTTTAATGAATTTGCTGGTTTAAATTGTTTTTCTAAGCATCGCCTTTTGAGTTGAGTGGTATCTTGAAATAGCGCGGTTTTACCCCGAGGGGCCACAACGTGCTTGCGGACACACGCACATGCTGGGGCCTATTTATGGATGGGATCTGGCTGGCCTACCAGCAGTTGGAGTGTGGGAGGAGGCCAACGCAGACACAGGGAGGACATGCAAACTCCATGCACATGATGTTAGGTTGGGGATTTCTCTGTTTTCATTTAAGTGAATGTAAGCTATTGCAGGGTCAGCTGACTTTGCAGTATATGCGCGGCGTTTTTTTTGCATTGGATTTTGGTTTTAAGAAAAACTTCACTTTACACTGAATTTTGATGGATTGTAAGACTAACAGAGTTTTTGTACAATGATGTGTTTTTATGTTTGGATATTTGAGAGTTTCCCAGAGGGCAATTCATATGTTTTGAAGCTTGTATTGTATAGCCTGTAGAGGAGGAGGGGGGGTTTGGTCGAAACTCCTAGAACCATCTTTTTGCAGGAGGTTTGTATTTGAGTGTCAACTTGTGGTTTTGCTACAGGGGATGTTTGGGTCAGGACCCTCCCATTTGCAAAGGGGGGTTTTATTCCATCATTTTCTTGACAAGGTTTTAAATTGTTGAAATATATAATGTGTAGCCATGGATTTTTTGGAGTCTTGATAGACAAAGCTAACGCCTCCCCTCCCCCTCCCTCTTCCTGAACAATTGATATGTAAATAAACCAGTTTGGTTTTTTAAGAGCTGAGCATAACCGGAAGTTTCTTTTCAGCATTTATATATCAGCAGAAAGTTAGTGGGAGGAGCTTGGGGTTTTTAAAGGTGAGCAATGAGATTTGTGTCTGGAAGGAAAATGGAAAGCATTTTGGCGTTTAAAAGTGTTTTATATTTCGTTCCAGTTTTGTGAAGTTTTGTACTGTAATACAGTTTTGAGTAGAGAGCAAACAGTCGGCATCACCATTATTTTATCATCTAGATACAGAGAGAAGCCACATTGTTCTGCAGGTGGTAAACTGGCGTAAGTGTTCTGTGTGGTTTAGTCTGACAACGCAGTGTATGGGTGTATAGCGGAAAATGCTTGTGTATGCATGCACTGTGAGGGGTAGAGGCCTAATTCGGGGGTTGATCTGTGGTTGTTGCTGTAGTTCCAAAAGTGTTGGGACAACAAGCCATAGAGTTGACGCCTCGGTTAGGGTTTCTAGTTGGAGGACTTGACCACATAGTGGTTGTAGTTCTGCAATTCACCGTATAAGAAGACACCGGGCGGTGATCTCCGAAAGGGTGCAACGGTTTAACCTGGACGCAGGTTTAAGACGATAAGCCGATTCGAATCGCCATGGACACAAGGAGGTCTGTGCAAAGGGAAGGAATGGAGGCTTCCCATAGTCAGACGGTCACACAGTGCACGAAGCCTAGTTTTGGGGCAAAGGCCTTTGAACCCCAAAAAGATTAACATAGGTGGTCCAAGGATACTATTTTGGGTATCCCTCTGGAATGGATGTAGTTGAGCTGCGGCTTCAGAAATCTGTAATGATGAGGAACGGTGGCTCATGCCCGTTTGTTTGAACCTTGTACCAGCCGTACATGGAAGGTTCTCGAGCTGCTCTCATGGTTGTCCCATTGTATTTTTTCCTATTGCTGAAAGAGTGAAGGTAGAATTCTGGCTGTTTTTGTTTTTTTTTCATTTGTGGTTTTGGAAACTGGGAAGTATTTCCCCCACGTTTGTATCGGAATGTTTGTATGTAGTAACGTGAATATGTTCGAACTTACCGTGGCGATCCTTCGATGCGTCGCGGCTGTTGTATTTTTGTAGGAACGGGAAAAGTAAGGGTTACAGAGGGTTTTGTTTGAATCGGTCTTGAAAGAATGTCATTGACAATTTACCAATGTACAGGAATGTCATTATTATTTTACCATTCTTTGCAGGTTAAATATGAAGAATAGAGTAATGATTTTGCTTATAAGTATTTTTCAGGTCCAAGGAGTTTGTACACAGAGAACAGGTGTATGTAGACAGCTGTACATATGGATAAATCTAAGGGAGGTAAAAGTATCACAGGCTATTTCATTGTTTCTTTTTTCCTGCACCACGCATTTCTTTCTTCAGTCTGTAATGAGGAAGAAAAGGGGGGAGAATGATAAATGTAAGAGTGAGTTTTTTTTTTTGTCAAACTAATAATAACCTCTGTAATTCTAACCAAGTTTGTGCCAAGACTGTCTTTCTTTATTAGAATTTGAATCGGCAAGCAGCAGTCTGGTGAAGTAGGTTCCCATCCCAGAGGCTAAGAACCTTGTCAATGGTTTCAGGTATTGTAAGCCACGCACAGGTTATGCAGTGACCACAGTCCCAATGTCTGGGTTATTGTCATATGAGGGTTGTTTGGAGGTCAATCAAAATCAGGGTCATACTCTCCTCATTAGCTGTCACTTATATTCTCGGCTGATGGGGTGGGTGCGATCATTGTGACATGAACTTCAAAATGTCCACCAAAAGGTTTTCACGAGTCCCTCCTGGACCCTGACTTAATAATCAGTTTACATTCTTTCCAACCAGGTGACTGGGTCATTGTAAAGAAGCTTGAGGGATGAGACCACGCCAGCCACTGCAAGAAGCGGCTCAACCACACCAAAGAATGAGGAGTATCTTTGTTTATTTATATTTTTGTTGTTTAGTAAATTTTAGCAAGGGTAACGGTGAAAAGCATCCCAAGTTATTATGTAAAGTGTATGTCCTGACTAGCTCAGAAAGCGAACAGGACCGATGGTCTGTTCTGAGTCTTCACCGAGTTTTAGTCCCCAGCGATGACAGCGGTACATGACATTTATGATGTTATTATGGGTATGAGGAGTTTTTGACAAACTAGTGAAGACTCCAGACAGACACTTGTCAATGGAACCTAACAATGTATTTTTAGAGGGTAAAATTGGTTTTAGTTTTAATGGCTCTGTCTCTTGTCGGTTTGGGTATCTAGGCAGCCCACAAGTGTGTTTGAACTTTAGTTTGGTGTTTATGTGGATCTGCAGCTTATAAAGGTAATTCCCCCAAAGCAAGAGGTTCATGCGCGATGGTGAAGCTGTCCCAACATTTTAGGTCGCGGCCGATCACGAGGATCTGATGGCGCAGGAAATTAAGAATGGCAGGGACAGCTAGAAGGGATTTGTTCACCAATCCCGACCAGGTCTGGGCATGGGGTCCTGCATGTACAAGGTGGGGGGGGGCTCGGGCTTGGGATACGATTGAACAATTCTCATCCGTTAAGGATAGGGTTCTTCATGTAATTGTTGAAGCCAGAGCTGTAGCTAAGTGAAGGTTGGGAGTCCTTTTTAAGGGTCTGGGAATCTTTGGGGATCTAATTTTTTATTTTACAGCGGATCGTGGTTAAAGGAAGTGGGAATATATATACTCATGTCGTTTTTATTTCTATTCTTTCTATGTCGTGATGAGAGGCTCCTGTTGCCTGATTTGACGCGTGACCAGAGTTTCCTTGATGAGACGCCCCGAAGCCGGACCCACATACAAGACAGAGAATCACAGACGGATCGGCGATTACTACAGCTCACCATGTCGTGTCCTCCTTTATAAGTCATGCCCCTGAAGAGTAGAGTCTACATGTCAAGCCGTGTTTTCCTTTTTATGGACTAATAACTGATTGATTTCCAGGTGTAAGAAGCATATCAACTCTCATCGAGGGACACATAGGGTGCATATGACAAAAAAGGGAGGACTGTTGTGGAGATTTTTATGGAGATGTATTTAATATGTATTGTCATAGTGTCACCCAGTGTTAGTACTTCCGCAACCCGCTCTAAAAGAGCTGATTGGGGTAGTCTGAGGCTGGTTGAATCCCGTCTGATAGGGGAAAACGTCTTGAGGTTGGAGTGTGATGTTTGCAGGGGGCGGATATGTCCACCAACGGGGGCCCTCTGTGCATTAGCATGGACGATCGTTAAGGAGGGGATATGCTCGCTCTGCAATGACATCATTGGTTATAGGCGGATGGGCGCTCTTGTCTCTGCTATGTCTGATCAACATTGGTTGGAATTCGTAGCGTGCGTCTGCAGATAGCCTCCCTCCCCCATTCAATAATAGTATAATCTTAATATGCGTTATTCTATGGAATAGCGCAGAATAAGAATTCCTATCAACGGTAACTTTAGCCATCATACGTTATTGTATTCATGTATGACATCTCCTGTTGGAAGGAATGTCCAGGTACTGCCATTTTCCTTGTATGGTAATTTTCCTGTGAGGAGGGAACATCCTGTGAGGTTCCCGCCCATGGGGGAGGGGATTGGTTGCTGCAGCCAATCACCTCCTGGGTGAGATCTTTTGAGTTTAATAAAAGCCTATGATTAGGCGTCGGCTAGTCAGTCTTTGCTGGAATGGCCTGATAAGAAGATAAGCTTTTGTGGTGCTGCCTTTCTTGGATGAATGATGGAATGAACGGTGAGTGGACTTTAGCAAACTTACAGATAGCATTATTGCAAAAAGATGAATCTAAAGTGTGTGCTTATAGAGCACAGGAAATATAGGCTGTGTGCTCTGCAAACAACCCATATTTCTACGACATTCTCTGTCCCTAAACTCAAGGATTTCAAATATGGTTCAGCAAAATTGGTTTAGAACAGAATAGCACACTGTCATTTTCTCTCACTGTACCTCTCTGTCCCTAAACTCAAGGATTTCAAATATGGTTCAGCAAAATTGCTTTAGAACAGAATAGCACACTGTCAGTTTCACTCACTGTACCTCTCTGTCCCTAAACTCAAGGATTTCAAATATGGTTCAGCAAAATTGCTTTAGAACAGAATAGCACACTGTCAGTTTCACTCACTGTACCTCTCTGTCCCTAAACTCAAGGATTTCAAATATGGTTCAGCAAAATTGGTTTAGAACAGAATAGCACACTGACACTTTCCCTCACTGTCCTACTCTGTCCCTACAAACAAGATTTAGCACAGAATAGCACACTGATAGTTTCCACGAGTGTCCTTCTCTGTCCCTAAACTCAAGGATTTCAAATATGGTTCAGCAAAATTGGTTTAGAACAGAATAGCACACTGACACTTTCCCTCACTGTCCTACTCTGTCCCTACAAACAAGATTTAGCACAGAATAGCACACTGATAGTTTCCACGAGTGTCCTTCTCTGTCCCTAAACTCAAGGATTTCAAATATGGTTCAGCAAAATAGGTTTAGAACAGAATAGCACACTGACACTTTCCCTCACTGTCCTACTCTGTCCCTCCCTACAAACAAGATTTAGCACAGAATAGCACACTGATAGTTTCCACGAGTGTCCTTCTCTGTCCCTAAACTCAAGGATTTCAAATATGGTTCAGCAAGATTGGTTTAGAACAGAATAGCACACTGTCAGTTTCACTCACTGTCCTACTCTGTCCCTACAAACAAGATTTAGCACAGAATAGCACACTGATAGTTTCCACGAGTGTCCTTCTCTGTCCCTAAACTCAAGGATTTCAAATATGGTTCAGCAAAATTGGTTTAGAACAGAATAGCACACTGACACTTTCCCTCACTGTCCTACTCTGTCCCTCCCTACAAACAAGATTTAGCACAGAATAGCACACTGATAGTTTCCACGAGTGTCCTTCTCTGTCCCTAAACTCAAGGATTTCAAATATGGTTCAGCAAAATTGCTTTAGAACAGAATAGCACACTGTCAGTTTCACTCACTGTACCTCTCTGTCCCTAAACTCAAGGATTTCAAATATGGTTCAGCAAAATTGCTTTAGAACAGAATAGCACACTGTCAGTTTCACTCACTGTACCTCTCTGTCCCTAAACTCAAGGATTTCAAATATGGTTCAGCAAAATTGGTTTAGAACAGAATAGCACACTGACACTTTCCCTCACTGTCCTACTCTGTCCCTACAAGCAAGATTTAGCACAGAATAGCACACTGATAGTTTCCACGAGTGTCCTTCTCTGTCCCTAAACTCAAGGATTTCAAATATGGTTCAGCAAAATTGGTTTAGAACAGAATAGCACACTGTCACTTTCCCTCACTGTCCTACTCTGTCCCTACAAACAAGATTTAGCACAGAATAGCACACTGATAGTTTCCACGAGTGTCCTTCTCTGTCCCTAAACTCAAGGATTTCAAATATGGTTCAGCAAAATTGGTTTAGAACAGAATAGCACACTGACACTTTCCCTCACTGTCCTACTCTGTCCCTCCCTACAAACAAGATTTAGCACAGAATAGCACACTGATAGTTTCCACGAGTGTCCTTCTCTGTCCCTAAACTCAAGGATTTCAAATATGGTTCAGCAAAATTGGTTTAGAACAGAATAGCACACTGACACTTTCCCTCATTGTCCTGCTCTGTCCCTCCCTACAAACAAGATTTAGCACAGAATAGCACACTGATAGTTTCCACGAGTGTCCTTCTCTGTCCCTAAACTCAAGGATTTCAAATATGGTTCAGCAAAATTGGTTTAGAACAGAATAGCACACTGACACTTTCCCTCACTGTCCTACTCTGTCCCTCCCTACAAACAAGATTTAGCACAGAATAGCACACTGATAGTTTCCACGAGTGTCCTTCTTTGTCCCTAAACTCAAGGATTTCAAATATGGTTCAGCAAAATTGGTTTAGAACAGAATAGCACACTGACACTTTCCCTCACTGTCCTACTCTGTCCCTCCCTACAAACAAGATTTAGCACAGAATAGCACACTGATAGTTTCCACGAGTGTCCTTCTCTGTCCCTAAACTCAAGGATTTCAAATATGGTTCAGCAAAATTGCTTTAGAACAGAATAGCACACTGTCAGTTTCACTCACTGTACCTCTCTGTCCCTAAACTCAAGGATTTCAAATATGGTTCAGCAAAATTGCTTTAGAACAGAATAGCACACTGTCAGTTTCACTCACTGTACCTCTCTGTCCCTAAACTCAAGGATTTCAAATATGGTTCAGCAAAATTGGTTTAGAACAGAATAGCACACTGACACTTTCCCTCACTGTCCTACTCTGTCCCTACAAGCAAGATTTAGCACAGAATAGCACACTGATAGTTTCCACGAGTGTCCTTCTCTGTCCCTAAACTCAAGGATTTCAAATATGGTTCAGCAAAATTGGTTTAGAACAGAATAGCACACTGTCACTTTCCCTCACTGTCCTACTCTGTCCCTACAAACAAGATTTAGCACAGAATAGCACACTGATAGTTTCCACGAGTGTCCTTCTCTGTCCCTAAACTCAAGGATTTCAAATATGGTTCAGCAAAATTGGTTTAGAACAGAATAGCACACTGACACTTTCCCTCACTGTCCTACTCTGTCCCTCCCTACAAACAAGATTTAGCACAGAATAGCACACTGATAGTTTCCACGAGTGTCCTTCTCTGTCCCTAAACTCAAGGATTTCAAATATGGTTCAGCAAAATTGGTTTAGAACAGAATAGCACACTGACACTTTCCCTCATTGTCCTGCTCTGTCCCTCCCTACAAACAAGATTTAGCACAGAATAGCACACTGATAGTTTCCACGAGTGTCCTTCTCTGTCCCTAAACTCAAGGATTTCAAATATGGTTCAGCAAAATTGGTTTAGAACAGAATAGCACACTGACACTTTCCCTCACTGTCCTACTCTGTCCCTCCCTACAAACAAGATTTAGCACAGAATAGCACACTGATAGTTTCCACGAGTGTCCTTCTTTGTCCCTAAACTCAAGGATTTCAAATATGGTTCAGCAAAATTGGTTTAGAACAGAATAGCACACTGACACTTTCCCTCACTGTCCTACTCTGTCCCTCCCTACAAACAAGATTTAGCACAGAATAGCACACTGATAGTTTCCACGAGTGTCCTTCTCTGTCCCTAAACTCAAGGATTTCAAATATGGTTCAGCAAGATTGGTTTAGAACAGAATAGCACACTGTCAGTTTCACTCACTGTCCTACTCTGTCCCTACAAACAAGATTTAGCACAGAATAGCACACTGACACTTTCCCTCACTGTACCTCTCTGTCCCTAAACTCAAGGATTTCAAATATGGTTCAGCAAGATTGGTTTAGAACAGAATAGCACACTGTCAGTTTCACTCACTGTCCTACTCTGTCCCTACAAACAAGATTTAGCACAGAATAGCACACTGACACTTTCCCTCACTGTACCTCTCTGTCCCTAAACTCAAGGATTGAAAATATGGTTCAGCAAGATTGGTTTAGAACAGAATAGCACACTGAAACTTTCCCTCACTGTACCTCTCTGTCCCTACAAACAAGGTTTAGCACAGAATAACACACTGACACTCTCCCTACCTATCCTTATTTGTCCCTAAACACAAGGAATCCAGGATTAGTAAAGGAAAAAAAATGACACTGTCCCTGCCTATGCTTCTCTTTCCCTGCTCCGGAACACACTACACAAGGCCGCCGCGCTGGCGGCCTTTTATAGTGTGGGGCGTGTACTAAACCCCCTCAGCAATAATTGGCCACAGGCATCCTGCCTGTGGCCAATCATTGCTCTCCTCGCTGCCGGCGCTGTGATTGGCCAAGCATGCGGGGTCACAGTGCATGCTTGGCCAATCACAGCGCCTGGATGACACTGCGATGGCGTAGTGCATTGTGGGCCGTTCACGTCACTCGAATTTGGCGCAAATGGCCCAAATCGTTCGATCTTCGTCGAACGATCGAACAGCCGATGTTCGACTTGAACACGAAGCTCATCCCTACTGGTGATGTTTCAACCAACATACAAAGGAAGTCCCCCTGCTAACACAGCAAGTTGGTGAGAGGTCGCTGGCCAAATTTGCACTACACAGTGTTACTTGCACGTACCATAGAACCAGTGTCATTATCAGTGCTTAAAGTGATACTAAAGTCTCTTTTTTTTCCATTGAAAATAACAAACATGTCATACTTACCTGCTCTTTGAAGTGGTTTTGCACAGAGCAGCCCAGATCCTCCTCTTCTCAGGTCCCTCTTCGGTGCTCCTGGCCCCTCCCTCCTGTTGAGTGCCCCCCACAGCAAGCAGCTTGCTATGGGGACACCCGAGCCTTAGCCACAGCTCCCTGTATCCATTTAGACATGCAACCGCGGCCCGGCCCAGCCCCCTTTCTCTCCTCATTGGCTGACTGACTTTGATTGACAGCAGCAGGAGCCAATGGCGCCGCGCTGCTGTCTCAGCCAATGAGGAGGGTTGTCCTTGGCAGCCGAGACACTCCTGCAACATCGCTGGATCTAGAGGGGGCTCAGGTAAGTATTAGAGGGGCTGAGGGGGACTGCTGCACACACAAGGTTTTTTATCTTAATGCATAGAATGCATTAAGATAACAAAAACTTCTGCCTTTACAACCACTTTAAAGGGAGAAGAGTCAGTGCCATGATCAGTGCTTAAAGGGACATTATCCTGAGCACTTCGACATAACAGTTGGGCCCTAATAAGCTTACCAGTAGAAGAGTGTATATTACACACTGGTGAACTGTATATTGCCCTGTACACACGATCGGATTTCCGATGGAATTTTCCGTTGGATTTCCGATGAAGCTGACTTTCATCAGTCTTGCCTACACACCATCAGAAAAAATTCCGACCGTCCAAAACGCTGTGACGTATAACACGTACGACGGCACTATAAATGGGAAGTTCAAATCCAATGGCGCCACCCTTTGGGCTGTATTTGCTGATTTTGTGTTACCACGTGTTAGTAAAAATAGGATTTTTTACTCACCGTAAAATCCTTTTCTCTGAGTCCATGGGCCGACACAGCTTCTCTATTGACAAGTGGGTATTATCCGTTAATTAGGAGTGACTAGGCAGAAAAACTTGTAAAAAGTGTTGCATCACACCTTCTACAGTACCGCCCAGGGGGCGGACCCTCCGGGTATAACCTCTCAGTCTGCATCTTCGCAGATCAGTTCGTCAAAAAGCAGTACAAACTTAAAAGGAGGGGTGGGTGCTGTGTCGGTCCATGGACTCAGAGAAAAGGATTTTACGGTGAGTAAAAAATCCTATTTACTCTTTCGTCCATGGACCGACACAGCTTCTCTATTGACAAGTGGGACGTCCCAAAGCAGTGTCAGAGAAAAAACGAGGGGTGGTAACAGCATAAAAATAAACTTCACCCCAAACACAAAACAGCACTCCTCCAACGGAGGAGCTGCAACTCTAAACAGCCGCTTGTAAAACCTTGCGGCCAAAAGAGGCATCCGAAGATGCACCTACATCAATTTTGTAGAATTTTGTGAAAGTGTGAGCGGACGACCAAGTCGCCGCTTTACATAAATCGGGAAACAGGCGCTTGATGTTGGAAAGCCCAAGAGGCACCTATTGCCCTGGTCGAATGCGCCGTGACCGGGAAGGGGGGCGCTTGACCCTTTAAGGCGTAAGCCTGGATTACTATCTGTCGGATCCACCTAGAGATGGTGGCCGATGAGACTGCTTGGCCCTTCTTGGGACCAGCCACCGAAACAAACAGTGAGTCTGACTTCCGGAACCGGGAAGTAGCAGATAGGTATACTCTCAAAGCTCGGACAACGTCCAAGGAATGCAACGCCGACTCCTTAGGATTCGACGGCTGAGGACACAAGGATGGAAGTACAATGTCTTCATTGAGATAAAAAGCCGAAACGACTTTTGAAAGGAAGGCTGCGGCCGCAGCACCACCTTATCCTTGTGGAAAATCAAATAGGGAGCCTTGCAGGACAAGGCTGCCAGCTCAGAGACTCGTCTAACTGACGTAACAGCCACCAAAAAGACCACTTTCTGAGAAAGTGTCAACAGGGGAATATCTCTAATATTCTCAAACGGTGCCTTCTGAAGCACCGAGAGGACCAGGTTCAAGTCCCACGGAAGTAACGGGGGACGGACCGGAGGGGCCACATGTCGAACCCCCTGCACAAATGTACTCACGAGAGAGTGAGCCGCCAGGGGTCGCTGAAAAAAGACAGCCAGGGCAGGTATCTGTCCCTTAATCGTACTTAGGGCAAGCCTTTGGTCCACTCCATGCTGTAAAACCAGCAGGATTCTGGAAACCAAATAAGTACGCGGATGCCATTTCATTTCCTCACACATGGAGATGTGGGCCTTCCAAGTGCGGTGATAAACCTTCCTAGAGGACGGTTTCCGAGCACTTCTCATAGTAGAGATTACTGAATCTGACAGGCCCCGGTCTCTCAGTACCTGGTTCTCAATAGCCATGCCGTTAAAGCCAGTGACCGTAAAGCGGGATGGAGTATGGGACCTTGCGATAGCAGGTCCTTCCGTAGTGGTAGGTGCCAGGGGACGTCTGCTATCAGACGTACTGGATCGGCGTACCAAGGACGCTGAAACCAATCTGGAGCGATTAGGATCATTGGAATTCCCTCTGCCTCCACTCTGCGGAGCAGAAGAGGAAGAAACCTTAAGGGAGGGAAGGCATAGATTAGCCGATACTGACCCCACGATGCTACCAACGAGTCCGTTGCGTCTGCCCATGGGTCTCTTGACCGGGCCACAAATCTCAATACCTTCCGATTGAGTCGGGAAGCCAGAAGATCTACGTCTGGTATGCCCCATCTTTGGCAGAGGAGTTGGAACACCTCCGGGTGTAAGGACCATTCTCCCTGGTCCAGCATCTGGCGGCTCAGGTAGTCCGCCTGCCAGTTTTCCACGCCCGGTATGTACACGGCCGATAGTGCCGGTACGCTCTTCTCTGCCCACTTCAGGATGCGAGCAACCTCCGATGCTGCAGCTGAGCTTCTTGTTCCTCCTTGATGATTGACATATGCCCCCGTTGTGGCGTTGTCTGACTGGATCCTGACTGGACGCCCTTGCAGCCTCTGAGACCATTTGAAGAGGCACAGCTTGATCGCCCGGATCTCCAGGACATTGATTGTCAGGAGGGCTTCCTCTGGGGTCCAGCGACCTTGCGCCGACTGGACACCCCAGACTCCCCCCCAACCTGTAAGGCTGGCGTCCGTCGTGATCACTATCCAGTAAACCGGAAGAAATGACTTCCCGGCCATTAGAGCCGGTGCTGTCAGCCACCATACCAGGGATCTCCTGACTAGGTGGCTCACTCGGATTTGATAATCCAGAGATGAAGGGCATCTGTTCCATCTGGACAGAACTTCCTTCTGTAACACTCGAGTGTGGTATTGAACATATGGGACCGCCTCGAAGGAGGCTACCATGAGGCCCAACACTCGCATGCAAAAACGGAGTGACGACCAATTCCTGGAAGTCAGCTGCCGTACTGCAGCCCGGAGGGTCTGCAACTTCTCCACAGGGAGGAATACCTTTGCCTCTGAGGAATCCAGAATCAACCCCAGGTACACTAGGCGTTGAGTGGGCACCAATACTGACTTTTGCGTGTTTAGTATCCAACCACAGTCTCGAAGAGTCTGACAGGTAATGGACACGCTTACCTCTAATTCTGAGCTTGAAGGGGCCTTCAGCAGAAGGTCGTCCAAGTAGCCTGTGATAGCCATACCCCGCTGTCTTAGAAGTGCCAGAATCGGAGCGAGCACCTTGGTGAACGTCCTGGGTGCTGAGGCAAGGCCCAACGGGAGGGCCACAAACTGGTAGTGGTCCTTCCCGATAGCAACCTCTGGTGTCTGGAGTATATGGGGACATGCAGGTATGCATCCTTGATGTCCAAGGAGGCCAGAAAGTCCCCCGGATGGAGAGCCGTGACTACAGATCGAACCGACTCCATCCGAAATCTTTGTACCTTCACAAAGCAATTGAGGGCTCTGAGATCCAAGCTTGGACGAACCCCCTCCTTCTTCGGCACAAAGAACAGATTTGAGTAAAAACCCTGTTCCAGTTCTGGAACTGGAATAACTACCCCGCGTTCCAGTAGACCCTGGACCGCCCTATACAGGGCCTCCCGAAGGGTCGGTAGTAGCTGGAGATTGGAGGTGTTGAATCTGTCCGGTGGACAAGAGAGAAACTCTATCTTGTAGCCTGAGGAGATTACTTCGCAAACCCACCTGTCGGAGATTAAAGTTGTCCACTGAGTCGCAAATTTGTGAAGACGTCCCCCCACCCGAGAGCTGGGTGGGGGTGGACCTTCATGCGGACGCAAATTTGTCCGCAGGCTTATTGGGTATGCGGGACCAAGGACGCTTTTGTCCTTGGGCAGACGCTTTATCGGCCTGGGGTCTTTTCCCTGTCGCCCTAGGGGGACGAAAAAAAACGCTTGCGTGCAGTAAAGGAGGGCCCTTGCCCCTTGGCGTGGCCCCTTACCCTTGCTAATTTGGGAAGCAAAGTGCTTTTACTTCCTGTGGCATCCTTGATGATGTCATCCAGGGAAGCCCCAAAAAGTCTGTCGCCCTTAAAAGGCAGATCCAACGGGGCTTTCTTGGAAGTCTGGTCCGCAGACCAGCCTTTTAGCCAGATCAGGCGGCGTATTGCTACTGCATAAACTGAAGTTTTAGACAGCAGGGGAATAGTATTCATGTCTGACTCGCAGACAAACCTAAGGCCCTGGACCAACTGGTCGGCCAATGTTATCTCATCAGGAGGAGCATCTCGCTCCTTAACCCCTGGAGTAGCAATCTTGCCCATTCAGTAAGTGTGTGAGACACTAGGGCCCCCGCCAATGCCGGGCGTACTGCCGAGCCTACCACTGAGTATAGGTAGCAAGCGAGTGCTTCAGCCTTCTTATCCACAGGGTCCTTGAAAACAGGAGCCCCTTCTACAGGAATTGTGGTGGCTCTATTAAGTCTGGACACCGGAGGGTCCACTATAGGGGGAGAGGTCCATTTCTTCAGAAAACTCTCCTCAAAGGGGTACCGTACCGCAAACCTCTTTGGGGCTGTAAAGATCCTCACTGGGTTCTCCCATTCCTTGTATAAGAGTTTATCAAAAGACACACAAGGGAACACCTTAGAAGTGTGGGCAGGTCTATGAAACCCAAGTGGACCAGAGTCTCTGCTGCTTCTGCAGTATTTTCCAACTTTAGCATATCCCGCACTGCAGTAATAAGGTCAGATACCAAAGCCGTCTTGCGTACTGACCTGGACTTGGAGTCATCCTCACTGTCCGGTCACGGTCTGCAGTCTCTGATACGTCAGAATCTGGGCCCGAGCCGTAGCTGGACCTGGTTCTGCATCAGAATTATCCCCAGAAGCTTGCAGGGGACGGGGCGTTTACTACCCCCTGTATTCCCGTGTGCTGCTTCCACCCTGGCAGCAAACGCCTCTAGGATTGCCGTCATAGCATTCATAGACACCTCAGGGGCACCAGCTGCTAAATCTGGTGTTTCAGGGGAGAAGACATCTGGCTCAGATGCCATGCTGACCACACGCTGACACTCACAGGGCTCCAGGCAAGATATCAATGGGCCACCCTCCTGTGCTGCAGAGAGGCTGGGTCACCCAGAGGACTCACCACCCTGGATAGGTACTGCTATGCTGCCGTGTGCTGCGCCTGTGATGCTGTCCCACTGATGCTGTGTCAGTCTGCTTCTTTTATCAGCATTTCCTGTGTAAATTTTCGCACCAGTGTAATGCACCCTAGAGGCCGGAGGCTCTCGCAAAATGGTTGCCAAAAACGTCTGTATGGAAGATAATGTGGGCTCTAAGAAAATGGCCGCCGACCGAAGATAGAGGTCAAGCAGCTATAGCCCACAAAAAGATGGCCGCCGAACGGCAATATATGCATACAGGGTGGACAAACATGGCCGCCGATCAGCTGATAGGGGCCAGTGGGTGTGGCCGAACCACAGGAAGATGGCCACCGGGCAGTCACAAGAGGCCGAACTCGGCATGGACCACCTCAAAATGGCCACCGACAGCATGGAGGAGGAAGCACACAAACACAGGTAAGCAGAAATGACATTTCTTTTAAATGTTAGTTACAGCCAGCCCCGCTCCAGTGGAACCCCCTAGGTGACCCCCAGCACCCAGCAACCTTTAGCTAGAAGCCCAGGGAGGAGGGAAAGGCAGGGAGAGAGGGAAGAAAGGGGCCACAACCACTTACTTGATCTCTCCAGGAATGTCCAGCTAAATCACCCAGCCGAGGCAGGGGAGTTTTACTTACCTATCCTGCATGTATTATGCTGGAAGACATTCCAAACAGGTCATTGTCCGCGCACAGAAGGTGACTGTTGGCCAGGCATGCTGTGATTGGACCCAAAATGGATGATCATATGTATGCCCTGGAGCGTGACGCTCACCGGACAGGCTGCTGCGACTCGGCCGTAAGGTCAGCCGAAGCTGAGCGGTCCGATGCAAGCCTTGGAGCGTAAGCTCACCGGCCAGGCTGCTGCGACTCGGCCGTAAGGTCAGCTGAAGCTGAGCGGTCCGATGAAGGCCCTGGAGCGTAGGCTCACCGGCCACCCGTGGAGCGACGGGCATGTCGTGGAAAACCCAGCACGTAGCTAGGGTCGGCACACGCTCGATGGCCGAAACTGGGGAGACTACAAGGATCGAGGATCCAGCCTGTCACCCAGTCGGCAGTTGATCGAAGATCGCAGGAAACAAAAATGTAGAAAAAAAATATATATCTTTTTCCCCCGGACCAATGGGCCCGAAGGGAGCCATGTCCTACTCCTTGCTAGACAGAAAAAAACTGATCTGCGAAGATGCAGACTGAGAGGTTATACCCGGAGGGTCCGGCCCCTGGGCGGTACTGTAGAAGGTGTGATGCAACACTTTTTACAAGTTTTTCTGCCTAGTCACTCCTAATTAACGGATAATACCCACTTGTTAATAGAGAAGCTGTGTCGGTCCATGGACAAAAGAGTAAGTTTGGTGTTAGCCGATTTGCGCTTTTCATTCTCCCTGCTTTTCAGTCCGTTACAGCATGACAAATGTGCTATCTCCATTACGAACGCTAGTCTTACCAGAACGAGCGCTCCCGTCTTGTAATTTAGTCTGAGCATGCGATGGAGTTCCACACAGACGATCTGAATTTCCTATCGTTTTTTTTCCATCGGAAAAATTTAAAACATGTTCTATTTTTTAACACTAGTGGAAAAAAGTCCGATGGGGCCCACACACGATCGGTTTTTCAGATGAAAAAAGTCCATCGTGCTTTTTTCAACGGAAAAACCGACCGTGTGTACAGGGCATTAGTTTACATTGCCCAGTATAGCGTTTCAGAGGAGTTCATTTCTACACCTATTGCTTGTTATTTACAGCATATTTCTTTCTTGATTGTTATTTAATAAAGTATATTTCTTTCTACTGTTTAACTATTTGCAATATATATTGCTTAAATTCGTTTAAATGTTTACTGTGTCATTGCTGTAGTTTTATATCTCTTTTGCTTCAGGGGTACTGCATAAACATCTGCAATAAATATTTCCCACTCAGCCAGGTATGTCCAAGTACGTGATGTTATTTTCAGAGGGGGTTAAAGCGGACCTTCAGTAATTTTTTCAACTTTCCATCTATTAAATCTTCTGCCCTTGTTGTTTTAACTTTTGATAGTAAAACATATTTTTTCTGCCAGTAAATACCTTATACAGCCCACTTCCTGTTTCTTGTCTGGTAAAAAGCCTAGGCTTATGACATCATGCACAGCTCTCTCTCTAACTCTCATGACAGTTTGCCAGGAAGGAAGGGGGGGTAAGTCATTGAGGGCCAATGAGGGCTGCAGGGCTGCAGTGCTGTATGTGTGTGTCTGTGTGTCTGTGTAAATCCAGGAAGTGAACAGGCAGAAGCTTCAGCTGCCCACAGTTAAAATGGCTGCAGCCAGACTTAGTGGAGGGAAATTTCTTCAGCATATTTGGCAAGTACAGAATCACAGTATAATAAAATAATATGCAAAGTGGTTGAAAGGAAGCTTCAGAATGCCAAAGATGTTTTTATTACAAATTATGTGAGCAGACCGCAGTTCCTCTTTAAATCGGTGTTCCGGATGCAAACATTTATTTTTTAAAAGTCAGTAGCTACAAACACTGTAGCTGCTGACTTTTATTAAGGACACTTACCTGTCCAGGGAGCCCATGATGTCGGGCCCCTGAGGCCGATCCGTACATCGGATCGGATGCAGGCGCCACCATTCTAACTAAGGGAAACTGGCAGTGGAGCCTTCAGGCTTCACTGACGGTTTCCTACAGTGCATGCGACACTTTCTGAATGGCTCCGGCGTCTTCTAGGACACACATAGGTCCCAGAAGGCAGCGGGGGAACAGGAGGAAATGACACCCTGGGCCACAGCGAGCTAGGATGGAAGTACATTATGTACCTCATTAAAGGTAAGAAAGGGGAAAAAAAATACATTTGTTATCCAAATTGAGTGGTGGAGGTGTGGTCTTTCCTTTAAGACCAAGTTGTAAAAGTGGGTGGAACTCCACTTTAAGCACTACACACATTATTAGTAACATACTTATTAGCTGTTATGTGCAGCTTCCTTTTGAAAGATGGGCCATTTTCATGAGTGGAATGTTATTAATTGTATTTCTTAGGTTGCTTTGAAAGTCAGTAACATACCTCTAAAGTTATTTTCTCAGCTTCTTCTTCCCTTCCATTAAGCTTGGCCACTCTCTTCATCTCACTGACTGCCTTGGCAGGTTTACCAGAGAGAACAAGCCAGCGGGCAGATTCAGGAAACCACCTGAGAAAAAAGCAGAAGACTTTTTTTTCTGTTTTTCTTTTGTTACAGGAATATAGTTCATGCAGCTTCCAAAGTCTCACCATACTCTAACCCATCCTTCAAACCTTTTTTTCTTTACCAAGTGAAGCCATACTCCTCTACGTCCCTTGTCCAGGTCCCTCGGCACCGGTTCCAGGTGTGGGGACCACTTATCACCAGTAACCTCAACTAGGAAGTGTCCACATCATGTAGACAGTTGTGTAAATACCTGAAGAAAGACCCAACCAGGGAGTGACTGATATTAAATCCAAAACCAAAAATGTACTACAGTGGAACCTCGGATTGCGAGTAATGCGGTTAACGAGCGTTTCGCAATACGAGCACTGTATTTTTAAAAATCGTAACTCGGTTTGCGAGTGTTGTCTCGCAAAACTAGCACGATTCAGGCCAAAGCTGTGTTTGGCCTGAGGTGGGGGGGCACCGGAGCTGACCAGAGCCGAACGTCGCCGATCGCAGCCGATCAGCGCCATTCGGAAATGCACGGAAAGAGCCGAGGACAGCACGGCTGACCTCGGCAAATCTCAGGAACAAAGTCTTTCCAAGGTTTGCCGAGGTCAGCCGAGATGTCCTCGGGCCATTTCGGCCGTTTCCGAGGCTCTCCGGTGCCCCCGCCTCTGGCCACATGCGGTATTGCATTCCATTGAAATCAATGCGGAACAAATTATTTTCGTTTCCATTGACTTCAATGGGGAAACTCGCTTTCATGTGCGAGTACTTTGGATTACGAGAATTCTCCTGGAACGGATTATGCTCGTAATCTGAGGTTCCACTGTATATTGAAGATTACCTCCTGTATTAGTGAGACATACTCTGGAAAAATGAGCATGGGAGGCACAGCAGACAGAAGCATTGTCAGCTTGGGGAGGCAGGGTAGTGTTAAATGTATTAGCATATTTAAATACACCAATACATTGAAGCCAGACCCCAGCTCACACTTTATAATCAATTACAGCATTCCCTTTTGGGATAAAGATTTTACATGAATAAACAAATGGTTTGTCTCATCCATGTAAACTGATGCATTCTTCTGGAGAGTTTGTGCTTTTCAAAAACAACAGACTTGCTGCCCAGATTACCAGATGAAAATAGAAGAAAGAAAGACAAAAACAGGAAACTAATACAGGCATCACATCTAAGAATTGGTAAGCTGAAATAAAATAAGTGTTTGCTTTTGGGTTTAATACCACTTTAAGTGTTATGTGACCATGGCTTAGGGTAACTAAAAAGTGGCATTTGGATCAGTTTTTTTTTTCAACGCAGCACTTACAGGGTGTTGGGTGGGGGCATATCTTAATCCCTGAGAAGGACTTTACGTTTGTCATAAAAGCAGTGATTTGTGATCTATTTAACTAAGAGGAATTCCAAACAAGTGATTCATCATCAATTAAAATATCAAACGATGCAACGTTTACAATATAGTTATGCATTTTGTAAATAATTGACAATATCAATCAAAAATACAACCTATCAGTTATGAATATAAATGATCAAATAAAAATGATCAAAATCGACAGAGAGCTCAGTAATTTGATTGACTAGAGGGTCTTGGTGTGTATTTCATTTTTATTGAAGGATTGATTGTATGATCATCTTGATACATGTGTGGCCACTATAAAACCTACTCATGCCATAGTACCCTTTGACAGCCTGTGGAAATATGGAACACTTCCTCTTCCCTCTTGGTATTATTATAGTATACATATACAATCTTTATTATTACAGTATATAATCTAGTGCTTTTATTGCCTTTCTTTCACTAAAGTGATGCAAAGGAAAAAATTTGCATTTTTTTGTGGGAATTAATATCTCGGCATATAGTTCTTCGATACGTTAAATATCATTTAAATGTGTTATTTGTCAGTAACAAAACATATTTTTGTTTAAAAAAAAAGTTTACTTACATGCAATGCCAGATGGGTTTAGGTAGTTTAGCTACCAGTACAGCGAGTACTTATTGGAGTACAAAGCAAATTGCTTGTAGGAAGAGATTATTTTCCCTTTAACTGTACAACCTGCCCTGAATGCAGAGAGTCAGGATTGCCCTATACTTAAAGTGGAACTAAACCCTTTTATAATTTACAGCCAAGCAAACTGTCATCTTAGCCTCTGTTTGATCTGCAGTTGCAGTTGTGAACAACAGTTTTGACACCAGCCTTTTGATAGCGTAACAGTTCCACTAAATTGGATGGGTGGTGGCCCTGATGAGATGTGGCAGCAGCGCTGTGGGTATGGGCTCTCCCCTTTGGGGAGAGGCCTAGTTAGAAACTAAGGGCTGTGACCCTTGAATGGCAATGTGAAATACAGCACACAGCACAATAATTGAAAGTATTGCAATTCTCCCTTCTTCCTCTGTGTTGAACTTTATTGGGGTTCTCTCTTATGGGACTGTTATCATCTTTATGGACTGTAAGTTAATATTTACCAGAGTAACTGCAATGCCCCCACTACTGTGAACAGTTTGAACTTACTTTTAGTAAAGAAATGAAAAATAACAACCAGCCTCTATATGGTGTGATGTAATAGACTGTGAATCAGAATGCACAGCCAATATCTTGGGCGTTGAGCATCCTTGATGACCAAGTGCAAGCCTGATCGGCCTAGGAATTGTTGATGGTTAGGGAAAGGTTTAACCATTACATCTTTCAATATGAGTATATGCTAATTTCCATCTACCTCATTGGTTAGTTTGTGGTTTGGTCTCCATTTCACTGTTCCCGTTGGTGATTGCGGTACCTGTCCCCTCCGGGAGCTGTGATGCACAAATGGGAGGTCACTCCCTTGCTGTTCCCTCTCCTCTACTTCGTGGAGGAGGTGGGGCCACCCGTGCATCGGTGCCATGCTTCTGCACCCATCTCGGGATCTCCGCCCTCCGGGCGTCCTCGCGTCTGGTGCGCAGTGCGTCAATTCGTTGGCTGGGGGAGCCTGCGCTTGCACAATCCCGCGTAGAAGCGGGCGCAGCGCGGGCTCGTACCGTAGCCACGTCACGCATGGCGTTAGGGGCGTGGCCTGGCGCTTCTGCTCGGGGATTTAAGTTGGGGGGTTGACCTGGCAAACACTTTTTCCTCTTCATTTCTTCTGGTTTTGTCCTCCCACACCTGAGAGGTCTCACATCAGGGTAAGCACGTTACAGATACCCACTATGCCTATCCTACTCTGCACTTGCACTTATACTTTAAGATTGATACATTCATACCCCACAAAACTTTGACCAACCAGCAAGATATCCTTGCCTGTACACTCTGCATTTTTTACCTCCTTCCTCACTCCTTCTTCCCCTCACCCTCTTTATATGTGTCCCTGTCTGTGCTCTTGTTTCACCCCAGTCCATAACGGGGATACAGCAAAGATATCTATACTATTATTACTACCATACTCCTATACCATGATGATAACCAAAAACAGATCCAATCATATACTTTATTGATGGCGTGGTTATTATGCTGTATATGGTTAACTAGGCGCATCAAGGGACACCTTTTTTCTTTCTTTTCCTTTCCTCCTCTTTTCTCTCCCTCTCTTTTCCCTCCCCTTTCTATCCTTTTCTTTTCACTTCCACCTTCTTCATCCATTCTCTTCACATTTCTTTTCTTTCTTGTCTTCCTTTTCTTCTGTTTGCATCCATGTCCATATTTCCTCTTACTCCATTACACAACATCAATGATTTACCTACTGACAGGTCACTATTGAGTTCATTACCCCTTAACTCATATATATATATATATATATATATATATATATATATATATATATACAGTCATGCTCGAAATTGTTGGCACCCCAGAAATTTTTCCAGAAAATCAAGTATTTCTCACAGAAAAGTATTGCAGTAACACATGTTTTGCTATACACATGTTTATTCCCTTTGTGTGTATTGGAACAAATCAAAAAAAGGGAGGAAAAAAAGCAAATTGGACATAATGTCACACAAAACTTCAAAAATGGGCTGCTCAAAATTCTTGGCACCCTTAACGTTAAATGAAAAAACCTCTAGTATTGGGATTTTGGAGGCAACACAAAAAAAGGGGGGAAAACTCAATTAAAAAATTATTTAAATATTTATTTATACAAAATGCATAAGAAAAAAGCACATACACAGAAAAATGACGTGATTGTACAAGAAAGCACATATACATAGATATAACGTAATTGTACAGTTGCTACATAAAATCTATGACATATTTCAAATAATCAAAAGGAATACAATAGCCTGGACTGACCACTCCAGCCGGAGACAGATCAAGAAAGGCTTATCCAACGTCTTTCCCTCTGCTGGCAGGCAGAGGATGCTCTTGTATGGAACTCTGCTGTATGGGACCTTCTTTTGGATGCCAATCAGGATTGATGCTTTTTCTGCCAGATAATATGTTGAAGTCCTTGGGGAGTTGTTTCTCTCATGGGAAAAAATGTCTTTCTCATTTGGTTGATACAATGTCCTTTATATATTTACCCTTTTTAGGACACCTACATTTGGACTTAATTGTCCATTGGTTTTGTCTTCACATATGAGTCAGTTTTGCCTGTTGAATCTGAATCCCAGATTTGCATCTCCCATCTGCAGGTACTACATTGTAACCCTTGGGGAATACTATTTTGTTCCCTAATAGACCTATATCCATACTTATGTATGTTTTTCTTTGTTTAAGGCACCTATTTTGGACTATTTTATTCATATGTCCTTACCCCTCATATGTCCTTACCCCAATTTTGGACATACTTTGATGGGAAGGGTCCTTGGGAGTTGAGGGCATTGGGGAATCCACAATATAGTGCAACTGGAACCTGGGATGCATGTGCGGGAGCGTCTTTGGAAAAATATGTATATTTCTTGTGTGAGTTTTTCTTCTTTTTTTCTTTATTTTATTATTTTTTCTTTGCATATAACAGTTGAAATAAAAGTGGAAACGTATTTCATTGTTTTTGTATTCAATAGAATTTTGATCTGTCATAAACGAATACATTTGAAATCCCTGATGAAGGACGTTTACAGTTTGAAACGCGTTGGATAAGCCTTTCTTGATCTGTCTTCGGCTGGAGAGGTCAATCCAGGCTATTGTATTCCTTTTGATTATTTGAAATATGTCATAGATTTTATGTAGCAACTGTACAATTACGTTATATCTATGTATATGTGCTTTTTTGTACAATCACGTCATTTTTCTGTGTATGTGCTTTTTTCTTATGCATTTTGTATAAATAAATATTTAAAGAATTTTTTAATTTAGTTTTCCCCCCTTTTTTTGTGTTGCCTCCAAAATCCCAATACTAGAGGTTTTTTCATTTAATATTTACTCGGGATGATGGCAACTACATGTTGGGTTGCATGAGGTGTCATATTTTTTGGCACCCTTAACGTAATATTTGGTTGCACACCCTTTGGAAAAAATAACTGAAATCAGTCGCTTCCTATAACCATCAATAAGCTTCTTACACCTCTCACCCGGAATTTTGGACCACTCTTCCTTTTCAAACTGCTTCAGGTCTCTCTTATTGGAAGGGCGCCTTTTCCCAACAGCAATTTTAAGATCTCTCCACAGGTGTTCAATGGGATTTAGATCTGGACTCATTGCTGGCCACTTTAGAGCTCTCCATTGCTTTGTTGCCATCCATTTCTGGGTGCTTTTTGACATATGTTTGGGGTCATTGTCCGGCTGGAAGACCCAAGATCTCGGACGCAAACCCAGCTTTCTGACACTGGGCTCTACAGTGCGACCCAAAATCCTTTATTAATCCTCAGATTTCATGATGCCTTGCACACATTCAAGGCACCCAGTGCCAGAGTCAGCAAAACAACCCCAAAACTTCAATGAACCTCCACCATATTTCTCAGTAGGTACTGTGTTCTTTTCTTTGTAGGCCTCATTCCGTTTTTGGTAAACAGTAGAATGATGTGCTTTACCAAAAAGCTCTATCTTGGTCTCATCTGTCCACAAGACGTTTTCCCAAAAGGATTTTGGCTTACTCAAGTACATTTTGGCAAACTGTAGTCTTGCTTTTATATGTCTCTGTGTCAGTAGTGGGGTCCTCCTGGGTATCCTGCCATAGTCTTTCATTTCATTTAAATGTCGACGGATAGTTCACGCTGACACTGATGTTCCCTGAGCCTGCAGGACAGCTTGAACTTCTTTGGAACTTGTTTGGGGCTGCTTATCCACCATCCGGACTATCCTGCGTTGCAACCTTTCATCAATTTTTTCTCTTCCGTCCACGCCCAGAGAGATTAGCTGGGTTGCAAACTTCTTTATAATGTTGCACACTGTGGACAAAGGCAAATCTAGATCTCTGGAGATGGACTTGTAACCTTGAGATTGTTGATATTTTTTCACAATTTTGGTTCTCAAGTCCTCAGACAGTTCTCTTTTTCTCTTTCTGTTGTCCATGCTTAGTGTGGCAGACACAGACACACAATGCAAAGACTAAGTGAACTTCTCTCCTTTTTATCTGTTTCAGGTGGGTTTTTTTTATATTGCCCACACCTGTTACTTGCCCCAGGTGAGTTTAAAGGAGCATCACATGCTTGAAACAATCTTATTTATCCACAATTTTTAAAGGGTGCCAAGAATTTTGAGCAGCCCATTTTTGAAGTTTTGTGTGACATTATGTCCAATTTGCTTTTTTTCCTCCCTTTTTTTGATTTGTTCCAATACACACAAAGGGAATAAACATGTGTATAGCAAAACATGTGTTACTGCAATACTTTTCTGTGAGAAATACTTGATTTTCAGGAAAAATTTCTGGGGTGCCAACAATTTCGAGCATGACTGTGTATATCTTTATTACAGTTGTTCTGATACATATGGCCAATGGGGCAATTCAGAACACACACTCTGTCACCCTTTCACCTCGCCATGGTCACTCACCCCCACTGGGCCCTCGACAATTGCTGCGGGTCATGCCCCTTCAGCTCCCGGTTGGAGCATCTCCGCTGTTGCCATGTGGGACAGGTCCCTTGGATCAACCAACCACAATGTAAGTATGGAGTGCCTCATAGAGGTCACATGCTTTTTTCCTCAACCCTAAAAATCATGTAATGTGATATTCTACTGTTATTTACAATTTTTTAGATATTTTGTATATGCATCAACTCCCGAGGAAGCGAGCGGAGCTCACGGAACGCGTCGAGTACAAAAGATGTATATGTATACCATGTATCTCCAAAGACTGTATTAAACACATTTATGATTTTAAACTCATATGCTTCATGATGTCCTTATGCTCATTCCTAGTCATGTTCTTGGAACTTTAATAAACTGTAATTTACTTCATTCACTTGTCTTGACCTCTATGATCAACTAATTTAAAGTCCCATGGGCAAATCCCTTTTTTTGTAATTCATACAATTCGGGATGGAGTTGTTTCATTTTAAGTGGTAGCAGCCAGACCGCCCTTTTATTTGTCATGGTTAGGGAAAGGAGTTGCCCTCCTAGTGGTGAGAGAGGACCTTCCTCATGGAACACGTGTCAGGTGACTCGGGTCCACAGGTCTTATGGGTCCCAGGTGTTCAGCTGGACTTCCAGAGCCTAAATCGTAACCACTTTGGAATAGCAGGGCCCTGAGGAAGTCTTCTGCAGAATTTGGTAGGTTGTTAGGGACTTGGATAAGGGGCTTGAAGTGTAAAGATCTCAAACCACCATCCATGCACATGTTTGGCAGACAGGCAGTGAGTGCTGTGCAGTACAGCAGTGGATAACCTTCTGTGCAGTACAGAAAGACCTTATATACAGTACTGTGGAATCTTCTGTGCAGTACAGGAGTGGTTATCAATGACAGCAAAACAGTACTCATAGCACAAGGTTCCCTTTGTAGTTATCAACTACATCAACACAATGTAAGTAAAAATGATCAAAACCAGCCCCTCTTCATGTGACATCGTCATGCTTTAAAGATCTGTGTACTGCTCTCAGGATAACAGAAGAGCCCAGGCTATACATGCTATATGGTCTACACACATACTTTAAAACTGTGCTATCTGAGCACCACCCTGTGAGAATTGTAATGCTGTTTTAATGAGAAAAAATGTTTCAGAAGTTTATAATATGCAGTTTTTACTTTTCTTTTTCTTATGTTCAACTACCTGTGTGGAGGAATGAGGAGAGGAGTATAAACAGAGTGTTCCTACAGGGAAACTACTTGATTAATACCCAGAAGTGCATACTGGCCTTTCTTAGAAATAAAAGATCATTTTTGGTAGGTAAATGTACCTGGGACAAGGTTGGCACAGAGGTGGAGCATGGAGGTGGAGTGAAGTGGATCGGCATGCTTTAAAATATACAAATTTCAATATAATAAACCCAAAAAGTGCTCATTACAAGAGTTCACTTAAAACAAGTCCATAATGTCCATTAATAAAACTCCTGAAACATATACACAGGTGTCCAACGTAATTCATCTTCCATCAAAGTGCACCAGTGCTTTTCGTGATCACCAAACCTCACCCAGCAGAATAACACTCACCAAATAAATTGCCTCTCATATTTCAGCAAAAACAGCTCGAAGGGCGACCCAATGGTAAAAATCCGGCTCAATAGAGTGCTCCACCTCCTCTGCTTCTCATCACATGGGGTAATAACCTATGCCACTTAAAGCGGTTGTATACCCTCATAGCATACTTGCACCTACAGGTAAGCCTACATTAAGGCTTACCTGTAGGTGTTTGCAACATCTCCTTAACCTACATGGTTAAGGAGATATTTGCAGAAAAGCGGGCACTGATGTCTACAGCGCATGCGCGCTGTAGACAACTGCGCAGGCGCACTGAGCGCGCAGGCTCTTGAATGGGAGCCTGCCGAAAATGTGTCGGGATCGTGTCATTCCGCGCGCATGCGCGGGAGTGACGTCATCGCCGCTCCGGCCAGTCACAGCGCCAGAGCGCGATACCCAGAAATCACTCCAGGTATCATGGCAACGGCGGTGGAGAGGAACGAGGGTCGGTGCGGGTTCTTCGATCTAAGGTAAGTAATTGATAATGAGCTAGTATGCTAGCCATACTAGCTCATTATGCCTTTGCCTTGCAGGTTTTTTTTTTTAGGGGTATACAACTGCTTTAAAAAGAAAAATACTCCAATAGTGAAGTATTACCAAACTCCTGAATTCATTCCATAAAAAAAATGCTTCCAGATCAATTCTTGGCATTATACATGTCATGTGGAACATACAAAGCATAACTGATAACATGTGAAACCGCTTGGAGCCACCTTACAGGTCCATCTAAATCTTACCACAACAATCAGCACCAGTATGGCATCCCTTCCGGTTATGTCACTTCCTGTTTCAGCCACATCACGCCCTGATGCGTTTCGTCATTTCCGATTATTCAAGGGTTTGGTTGCATATTTTGGATATGTTCAGCAATACGTTTCCTAAGTGGATGTTTAGTGGTGTTACATATTATTAAATCTTCAATTTAATATTGTTTCCCAGGATGTTCTAGATACAAACTTATCTCTTCTTCTATTTATTCTGCATGTGGTGCATGGTTCACCCACAAGAGAAAAACCCTTCTTTATCCAGGAAAGAACGTGTTTTTTTAGGAGGATTTAACACTCTCTTAACTACTTTGTCTCCAAAATTAGGGGCACTTTTGTACACAAAGGCGAATTGTGGAAGACGGAGTGTACCCAAAACCCTATCCATCAAAAGTATGGGCTAATGTTTGCAAAACATATCCTCTACTTCTCTGTATTGTGAATGAAAAACAAAATTAAAAGCCCATTGATGTTTATTATTAGATATAACACACTTTTCAAATTGTGTTTTCTCTCTCAGCCATGCTTCCCTCAGGATAGCTAGTGTATTTTGAATGGTCTTATCGATAATACCTGCAGAATACCCCTTTTCTATAAATCTTTTCTTTAAAACTTGTACTAAAAAGTCACTATCTTTGGTACAGTTTTTTCTTATCCTTAAAATTGGCCTTTGGGAATATTGCATAGTAGCCACTGCAGATTATGGCTGATATTGATTGACAAATAACTATTTCTGTCAGTGGCTTTTAAAAAAAACTTTAATAAACAACCCACTCTTTCCTTTACTCTCTGATCCAAAGGATTACCTAAAAATATTTTTTCAAGTTCAATGTTCTAATATATTTATGAGTGTCAATAAACACCTCAAATTTATTAATTGCCCTTTTGGGTGCAGATTTTAAACCCAATTTCAAAAGTTTTGTTATTTGTTATTGGTCAATTGCACACCAATAAAAAATACCAATTGTCACAGTTCCCTAATTCTTTTTTTGTTGTTGTTCGACTCTTTTTCCTGCCCTATATCCTCTGAGTTTCCTCCCTGCCAACCTCCTTTCTGATTGTGTTTGCCTTTGGGTGGAACCCCCTGAGGTCTCCCCAAGTACCCCGTGTTCCCTGAGGGCCTAAAAGTAGAAGTAGTGAAAGTAGGACAGTAATCATTAAACATCTCTCTACTACCACCCCAATAACTAGACAGAGATTCAAATCTATTGTACATGGGGGCATTATAATTAGCTCTATTATGTCCACTACCATAAAAGGGTCTTCTTCCACCCATTTGTGTGTAAGAGCTACCCCCCCCCCCCCCCCCAACCTGAATTATTTTGAGGGAACCTTTCTGAATATTGGTCTACTGCAGGTCAGTTCCCTGACTTGGCCAAATTGTCCCCTAGTTGTCTCTCTATAACAGATTCTCTTCTAAGACCTTTGATTGCATTGTTTCTAGCTGGTACACCAGCAGGATTACTGCTGCCAGTCTTTACAGATTCCATGGTGGAGTTTACAATTTCAGACCAAGATTGCTGATTAGTGACTCCATTTTGCCACCTCATAATTCTTAAAGTCTGTCAAATCCCTCCTAAACGTCTTATCTTTCTTAATTTGAATGTCATGATCAACTTTCTCTAATCTCATCTATAAATTCCGGCTGAACTCTGTACATTCCACAGAATCCTTAATGGGTTCTAACTTGGTTTGCAAATTTTTAATTTTAGCTTCCAATATTGCATTTTTTTCTCTTCATTTCAAAGTCAATTCCTGAAGTTCCTTACCCACCCTATTATAACATTAAGGGTCCTTTCACACGGGGATCCGTTGATCCCCGCTGAGCCGACGGATGACTGGGCGGTCCCCGCACACTGTGCAGGGACCGCCCTGTCAGAGCGCCGCTCTCCCCTATGGGGAATCGGATGACGACGGACCGTAGAGTCCGTTGTCATCCGATCCGCTCCGCCGACGGAAGGAAAAATAGGGTTTTCCTCCGTCACACTTTGGTGGAGCGGAGCGGATGTCAGCGGACATGTCTCCGCTGACATCCGTGCCTCCATAGGGGTACATGGAGGATCCGTTTTAAGTCCGCCTAAAAAACTGACAGGCGGACCTGAACGGACCTCCATGTGAAAGAGCCCTAAGAAACTCTTCCTTAGATTCCTGATCATTTAAAGCATCCTGAGGGGCCACATCCCATCTCAGCCTTCTTACAATTATTCCTTCCTTTGGATAACGTTCTAGAAAAATAATATCCCACCAGGTCTTAGCCGGTTTCTCTAAAGAATGACCCAGAGATCTCATGATCTTATTATAACTCTCCATATTTATGGCTGCTCTCCTGAGGTTGGTGAAAAGCCATATCCAAATTAAGACTTCTATTATTTAAGAAATGTACCACCTCCATAGTTGAGTTATTTACTTTTTGCATTTATTATATTGAATTTGTGCATTGAGGGGTGTTTATGTTGCAACAGTGATTTATTTGTTTTTATTTAAAAAAAGGTTATGTAGGGTTAGTTATTTCATTCATTTCATGTTCCTAATTTTGGTCAGAGCGGGGTTGGGGTTATATAAATTCGTTTACACATACTTTTAATTTTTTAAAAGTGAATAACTCTGCAGCTATGGAGGTGGTTGCCATGGCTTGGCGAGGCGTGGCTCTTTGGATTCTTTACATCCAATTTTAGCTGAACTTAAAGGGGTTGTAAAGGTTCGTTTTTTATTTTCTAAGCTAGTGCATTGTTGGTTCACTTACCTTTTCCTTCCATTTCCCTTCTAAATGTTTTTTTTCTTTTTCTGAATTTCTCACTTCCTGTTTCTTCTCAGTAAGCTTCACACCATCATCCGAGCGGTGTTTAGTCAGTCAGAACAGCTTACTGAACAGCTTACTGAGGAGGAACAGGAAGTGAGAGATTCAGACAAAGAAAACAAAGAAAAAAAACATTTAGAAGGGAAATCAAAGGAAAAGGTTAGTGAACCAACAATGCACTAGCTTAACCACTTAACGACCGCCCACCGCCGATTTACGTCGGCAGAATGGCACGGACAGGCAGAATCACGTAGATCTACGTGATCGCCTTTGTGCAGTTGGGGGGTCCATCCGGACCCCCCTTCACTGCAGTGAGCGGCCGTTAAGTGTTCGAGAGCGATCAGGCATGAGGGGGCGGCCGCTCGATTCCGCCCCCCCCTCGCGATCGCTCCCGGCCAATGAAAATGCTTCCTCCGCCATGTGATGTAAACAAGGCTGGAGGAAGTGATGTCATCTCCCTCGCCGCGGTCTTTTCGTTCCCGGCGCCGAGCAGAGAAGAAGCAGGTTAGTGCACCAACAGTCCACTGACACGTAGGTACACATAGGCACACAAATCACCCCCCAGTCACCCCCAGATCACCCCCCAGGTCACCCCAAAGCCCCCAATCACCGTGTCACTGATTGCAGTGATCATTTATTTTACTGATTACTGCATTTAGTGTCATCTGTGATTGTAAAAAGTTGCAGGTCAGTTAGGATTAGGCCCCTTTAGGTCCAGGGTAGCCCCCTAACCCCCCCCTAATAAAGGTTTAACCCCTTGATCACCCCCCAGGTAACCCTTTCACCCCCTAACTTCAGCGTCACTAAGCGATTGTTTTTCCGATCGCTGTATTCGTGTCGCTGGTGTTTTAGATAGGCAGTTATTTTTTTTTAGGTTCGCCGCAGGTTTTTATTAGTGTCAGGTACCCCCATATATTATTTTAACCCCCTGATTGCCCCTAGAGTTAACCCTTTCACCAGTGATCGCCGTATAAGCGTCACTGGTGTCACTGGTTAGCCAGTAAGTTATTTAGTTATTTAGGTTACCCGTCAGGTTTTTAGATAGTGTCAGGTACCCCCATATTTAACCTAATAAATGTTTTAACCCCCTGATTGCCCCTAGTTAACCCTTTCACCAGTGATCACCATATAAAGGTTACGGGTGACGCTGGTTTATTAGTTTGCTTTTTATAGCATCAGGGCACCCGCCGTATATAACCCAATAAAGGTTTAACCCCCCTGATCGCCCGGCGGGTGAGATCAATTAGGTTTTAGCGCCAGAGAGGGTCTGCGTCGCCCCAGGCAGTGTTAGGTTAGTGACAGTAACGCTAACACCCACGCGCAAAGCATACACCCCCCTTAGTGGTATAGTATCTGATCAGATCTGATCAGATCTATACTAGCATCCCCAGCGGTTTAGGGTTCCCAAAAACGCAGTGTTAGCGGGATCAGCCCAGATACCTGCTAGCGCCTGCGTTTAGCCCCTCCGCCCAGCCCAGCCCAGCCCAGCCCACCCAAGTGCAGTATCGATCGATCACTGTCACTTACCAAACACAACACACATAACTGCAGCGTTCGCAGTGCTTGGTTTTTGGGGCCCTGTACGCGGCTAGGCTCCCAAAAAGTCCCACACATGTGGTATCCCCGTACTCAGGAAAAGCAGCAGAATGTATTTTGGGGTGCAATTCCACATATAACCATGGCATGTGTGAGCAATATATCATTTAGTGACAACTTTTTGTACATTTTTTTTTTCTTTTTGTCATTATTCAATCATTTGGGACAAAAAAAAAAAATATTCAATGGGGTCAACATGCCTCTCAGCAAATAGCTTGGGGTGTCTACTTTCCAAAATGGGGTCATTTGGGGGGGTTTTGTGCCATCTTGGCATTTTATGGCCTTCAAAACTGTGATAGGTAGTGAGGAGTGAAATCAAAAATTTATGCCCTTAGAAACCTTGAAGGCGGTGCTTGGTTTTTGGGGTCCCGTACGCGGCTAGGCTCCCAAAAAGTCCCACACATGTGGTATCCCCGTACTCAGGAGAAGCAGCAGAATGTATTTTGGGGTGTAATTTCACATATGCCCATGGCATGTGTGAGCAATATATCATTTAGTGACAACTTTGTGCAAAAAAAAAAAAGTTTGTCATATTCCCGCAACTTGTGGCAAAATATAAAATATTCCATGGACTGAACATGCCTCTCAGTAAATAGCTTGGGGTGTCTACTTTCCAAAATGGGGTCATTTGGGGGGGTTTTGTGCTATTTTGGCATTTTATGGCCTTCGAAACTGTGATAGGTAGTGAGGAGTGAAATCAAAAATTTGCGCCCTTAGAAATCCTGAAGGCGGTGCTTGGTTTCCGGGGTCCCGTACGTGGCTAGGCTCCTAAAAAGTCCCACACATGTGGTATCCCCGTACTCAGGAGAAGCAGCAGAATGTATTTTGGGGTGCAATTCCACATATAACCATGGCATGTGTGAGCAATATATCATTTAGTGACAACTTTTTGTAATTTTATTTTATTTTATTTTTTTTTTGTCATTATTCAATCACTTGGGACAAAAAAAAAAATATTCAATGGGCTCAACATGCCTCTCAGCAATTTCCTTGGGGTGTCTACTTTCCAAAATGGGGTCATTTGGGGGGTTTTGTACTGCCCTGCCATTTTAGCACCTCAAGAAATGAGATAGGCAGTCATAAATTTAAAGCTGTGTAAATTTCAGAAAATGTACCCTAGTTTGTAAACGCTATAACTTTTGCGCAAACCAATAAATATACGCTTATTGACATTTTTTTTACTAAAGACATGTGGCTGAATACATTTTGGCCTAAATGTATGACTAAAATTGAGTTTATTCGATTTTTCTTATAACAAAAAGTAGAAAATATCATTTTTTTTTCAAAATTTTCGGTCTTTTTCTGTTTATATCGCAAAAAATAAAAATCGCAGAGGCAATCAAATACCATTAAAAGAAAGCTCTATTTGTGGGAAGAAAAGGACGCAAATTTCATTTGGGTACAACATTGCATGTCCGCACAATTTACAGTTAAAGCAGCGCAGTGCCGAATCCCAAAAACAGGCCTGGTCCTAATGGCCCGAAATGGTCCGGGGCTTAAGTGGTTAAAGGAACCTATTTAGAAAATAAAAAACAAACCTTTACAACCCCTTTAATAACAACTCTGAAACGATTCATTTGGAATATCAATTTTCTTGACTTAACCATTTTTAGAGAGGGGAATAATTTGTTTACTAAAGTTTTTTTTAAAGCCACTGACAGAAATAGTTACTTGCCAATCAATAGCACCCATCATCTGCAATTTTTTAAGGATAAGAAGAAACTGTACTAAAGATAGTGACTTTTTAGAACAATCACAAGCGTTAAGGAAAAGATTTATAGAAAAAGGGTATTCTGTGAATATTATCAATAAGACCATTCAAAATACACTAGCTATCCCGAGGGAAGATTGTAGGAGAGAGAAAACACAATGTGAACAGGTTGCTATATCTTATAATAATCATCAACTGGCTTTTACTTCTGGTTTTCATGTACACTACAGGGGGTCCCCAAATTACGAACGCCCGACTTACGAACCCCTCCTACTTACGAACCGGGCGCTGCGAGGACCCTCTGCCGTTCTTCGCGGTCCATCTGCTGTTCTGCGCAAGCGCGGCCAGACGGAGCCTCTGAAAATTACGGAAATGTCCATAATTGGCCATGCATGCGCAGAACGCCATTCAACGGAACATCGGAAATGTCTGTAATTGTCGTATGCGCGGCCGACTTACAAACATTTCCGATTTACAAACAGGAGGAAAGTCCCTAACGTGTTCGTAACCCGGGGACCCCCTGTACAGGGAAGTGGAGGATATTTTCCGCAAACATTGGCCTATACTTTTGATAGATAAGGTTTTGGGTAAACACCTTCCTTCACAACCTACTTTGTGCACAAAATGGCCCCTACTTTTGAGGACAAACTAGTTAAGAGAGTTTTAGATCCTCCTAAAAATCACTTACCTTCTTGGATAAAGCAGGACTTTTTCTCTTGTAGGCAGTGTAGACCATGCACCACATGCAGAGTAAATAGGAGAAGAAGAGATACATTTGTATCTAGAAGAACCAGGAAAAAAATAAGATTGATGATCTGATAACATGTAGCACCATTCGCGTGGTGTATGTTCTTGAATATCTGTGCAGTCAGCAATATGTTGACTGAACTACACGTCCACTTAGGAAATATATTGCTCAACATATCCAAAATATTTTACTTGGTTTTAAAACGCATAGTGTGTCAGCACACTTTGGGTATTTTACAATAGAGACCCCTCAAGTCTCCAGTTTAGGAGAATTGACAGGGTCTTTACCTTTTGGAGAGGATCAAATAGAGTGAGGGATCTTTCCAAGAGGGAAACCTATTGGATTTATACTGTACATTGGGTTCTCTGGATCCAGCAGGTCTGATTATAAAATTATACTGTATGTCAACTGCTTTATAAGTGATTATTGATTATCTCTCTTTTTATATTTTGTTTTCAACCTTTCATTTATTTATTTGAATAAATGTGATATTTGTTTTTATCTATTTCATATAAAAATATATATGAAGTTAGGTAGGAATTCTATGTGAGTTTTTAAGATTAGACATGTGGAATATATAGATATTTATATTTATTATTATGGACTTGGTTGGAGTGTTTTTTACATATATTATATATTTTGTAAAGATATATTATTGTGATCTTTATATATTTATTCATCTACTTATAGATGTATTTATCTATTTAATTATTCATGAATTTAGTTATTTCATTTTCTGCGGAGTTTATAGTGGTATTCAAACAACTGTGCCCATTCATATACATTTATGGTAATGAAGGAGCTTACTGGTATAGGTAGCTGCTATTTTCGGCGAACCATGCCCTTGAAACAGTCAGAAATTACAAAACGCCTTAGAGCATGGTGTGGCGGAACAAGTAAGTGGCATTACAGGGAGTGACACTATACTGGTGCCAATTGTTGCAGTGAGATTTAGGTGGATTTGTAGTGTGGTGTAAAGCAGTTTTACATGTTAGTGGTTATGCTCTTTATGTTCCATATGGCATGTGTAATGCCAAGAATTGATCTGGTGAGCTAATTTTATGGAGTAAATTCAGAAGTTTGGAAATACTTCACTATTTGAGTGTTTTTCTTTTATGTTGCATACGTTATTACTTACCCCATGTGATGAGGAGAAGAGGTGGTGTATCGCCACATTGAGCTGGATTTTTACCGGGTTGCCTATCGAGCTGTTTTTGACTGTCTGAAATATGAGAGGCAATTTAATTTGGTAAGTGTTATTCTGTTTGGTTAGGTTTGGTGATCACTTTCGTGGAAAAGGAATTACGTTGGATCCCTGTGTATATATTTCAGTTTGCACTTTGTTTTTAAATGAACACTATGGGGCTGATTTACTAAAGACAAATCCACTCTGCAGTGCACTACAAGTGCACTGCAAGTGCACTCGAAAGTGTACTGAAAGTGCACTTGGAAGTGCACTTGGAAGTGCAGTCGCTGTAGATCTGAGGGGAAGATCTGAAATGGGGGATCTGAAAAGCTCTGCTGATTTTATCATCCAATCATGTGCAAGCTAAAATGCTGTTTTTTATTTTCCTTACATGTCTCCCTCAGATTTACAGCGACTGCACTTCCAAGTCCACCTTCAGCGCACTTGTAGTGCAAAATGGATTTGCCTTTAGTAAATAACCCCCTTTGGACTTGTTTAAAGTGCACTTTTGTATAGGCACTTGATTTAGCCACAGCGCTGCAAGTAATGAGCACTTTTTTGTGTTTATTTTATTAAATTTGTGCATTGAGGGGTGTTTATGTAGCAGCAGTGATTTATTTTTTATTTATTTGAAAAAAGATAGGTATTTCATTAATTTACTGTTATATATGAATATATATATATATATATATATATATATATATATATATATATATTGTACAGGACGCCAAGGTTGGGTCCTGGACGGGTGCTATACAGCACCAGTATTTGGGTTGTGGTCCCTTTAAAGAGAGCTGTGAGAGTGTTCAGGGGGTCACCCAAAGTGGGTGAGGGATTCCCAGCAAAAGAGTTAATCCAGAAAGGACTGGCTCGCAGTCCTCTCTGTCTTGATAGAGTCATTTGGGGCACGGAATTTCGGAGGCTCTAAAGTAATATTCGGGTGGGAAAGAGCCTCTGCTCCTGACCACTGGGAGTCAGCACACAGGGGGTTAAGACCTCTAGAGAACAGCTCATAAAACAGGAAGTGGTGCTAGAGGTGTGATGAGGTGTGATGAGTGTATGGGGATTGCACCTGTGGAGATGAGCTGTGTGTCTGCTGGGAGCTGTTAAGGATACAGCAAGGACTCTTAAAGTTCTGGGGCGAAGACCCAGCTACAAAAAAAAACTGTATGTGCTTTTTCTTTCATTTATTTTGTGCTGAAGACAAGCAGGCTTTATTTTATGCTGAAGCTAAGCGGACTTTGTTTTATAGTTTTTCCTGTGTGCCGAGTGAAGCCTTATTTTTGGTTTGTTTGCAAATAAAAGCCTTTTTTCAAACGGTTTATGCACTTAGTCCCGTGGAGCTATAATCCCCAAACTTTACAATATATATATATATATATATATATATATATATAATGAATCATTTTACACACACTTTTAATTTTAAAAAAGTTGGTTGCTGTGGCTTGGTCTGGCATGGCGTGGCGTGGCTTTTTGGATTCTTTACATCAGTTTTAAGCTGAACTTAATAGCAACTCTAATAATATTCATTTGGAATATCGATTCAGTCAAGAGGTGGTCAATTTTCATGACTAAACCATTTATGGAGAGGGAAAAAGTTTGTTTACTAAAGAATTCACCTAATCAGTAAATAGAGTCCACCTGTGTGTAACTTAATCTCAGTATAAATGCAGCTGTTCTGTGAAGCCCTCAGAGTTGTTAGAGAACCTTAGTAAACAAAAGCATCTTTAAGGCCAAGGAACACACCAGGCAGGTCAGGGATAAAGTTGTGGAAAAGTTTAAAGCAGTGTTAGGTTATAAAAAAATATCCCAAGCTTTGAACATCTCACGGAGCACTGTTCAATCCATCATCCGAAAATGAAAAGCGTATGGCACAACTGCAAACCAGGCAAGACATGGTCATCCACTTAAACTGACAGGCCAGGCAAGCAGAGCATTAATCAGAGAAGCAGCCAAGAGGCCCATGGTAACTCTGGAGGAGCTGCAGAGATACACAGCTCAGGTGGGAGAATCTGTCCACAGGACAACTATTAGTTGTGCACTCCACAAATCAGGCCTTTATGGAAGAGTGGTAAAAAGAAAGCCATTGTTGAAAGAAAGACATAAGAAGCCATGTGGGGGACACAGAAAGCACGTGGAAGAAGGTGCTCTCGTCAGATGACACCAAAATTTAACTTTTTGGCCCAAAAAATGCTTTGTGTGTTGGAAAACTAACACTGTACATCACCCTGAACACACCATCCGCACTGTGAAACATGGTGGTGGCATCATCATGTTGTGGGCATGCTTTTCTTTAACAGGAACATGAAAGCTGGTCAGAGTTGATGGGAAGATGGATGGAGCCAAATACAGGGCAATCTTAGAAGAAAACCTGTCTGGGGCAGAGGTTCACCTTCCAGCAGGACAACAACCTTAAACATATAGCCAGAGCTGCAATGAAATGGTTTGGATCAAAGCATATTCATGTGTCAAAATGGCCCAGTCAAAGTCCAGACCTAGATTCAATTGAGAATCTGTGGCAATACTTGAAAACTGCTGTTCAGAGACGCTCTTCGGCCAATCTGACAGAGCTTGAGCTATTTTGCAAAGAAGAATGGGCAAAAATGTCACTCTCTAGATGTGCAAAGCTGGTAGAGACATCCCCAAAAAGACTTGCAGCTGTAATTGCAGAAAAATATGGTTCTACAAAGTATTGACTCAGGGGGGCTGAATAAAATTACATGCTACACTTTTCAGATATTTATTTGTAAAAAAATAATTGAAAACCATTTTCATTTCACTTCACAATTATGTGCCACTTTGTGTTGGTCTATCACATAAAATCCCAATAACATACATTAACGTCTTTGGTTGTAACATGACAAAATTTGGAACATTTCAAGGGGCATGAATACTTTTTCAAGGCACTGTATCAATTTTTTTATATAAGCTCAGCTGCTACAATTTTCCTAGGGCAGGTGGTAGCATGGAGTGATAATACATTCAATGTAGGCCTAAAGCTGGACATACATTGTGCAAGTTTTGTCCAGTTCACGAATAACCTGCTGTAATTTGCATTGAGGGTGGCCCTGTTGGCCCTCTCACATCTGATGCCCCTGGATTAAGAATTCACAGAAGCCAGGCCTAAAATTGTCATCCTTGTTGGCCCCTTCCTGCCCGATAGCCTTCAATTGAAAGATTGAACTAGGTGAAAAATTGTTAGCTGAAGTGCCGGTTCACACTGGGGCAACACGACTTCCAACGCGACTTTACAAGGCAACTTCGAGGCAACTTCAAGTCAACTTTGAGGCAACTTCAAGTCGCCTCCAGGACAGGTGACTTTGCCATTGGCCAATCAAACAATAATCAGCTCTGTGGGAGGGAGGGGTTTGCCTGAGGAAACTATTTTCTCTTCCTGTAAAGTTGCTTCAGTTAAGACACTGATCCGACTTTGGAGGCGACTTCCATTGAAATCAATGGGTACAAGTCGCCTAGAAGTCGCCTTGAAGTAGCACAGGAACCTTTTCTGAAGTCGGAGCGACTTCAGTAGTGTGCATTAAGGCGGCACTCATTCACTACAATGTAATTTCTCACGTCGCACGACTTGGGGCGACTTGGGGCGACACAAGTCGGATCCCAAGTGGCGATAGTGTGAACCGGCACGAACAATTCAATCCAATCAGCACCCAATTAGTTGCAGCTGCCGTTCAGATGTTTTGGTAGCCTCCAGCAGATAAAACTGTAACATCATAAATTAATTTGACCTACCAGGAGTAGAAGAAGTACACAAAAAATGGTAGAGAAACAGAAAGCTGCAGCCATCGCCAGTCTCTGATGCCATATGCTAAACCTGCCAAAAGGAGTTGTCCAACAGTATAGGAATATCCTGCAAGGGTGCCAGTGATTGTGCGGACTTTAGTTGGAACCCATTCCACAACTGAAATGATAAAGCACCATGTAAACAATACGAACAGCTGGAAGATCATAGTCTGCACAGTTTATTTCCTATTTCACAGAAAATATATAATTCCGCTGTTTTAGTTTATTAAAAGTATGTCTAAATCCATAAACAAAAATGTAATATATTGCAGCTTATTAGTTCAGAAACACAGTTCCTGTCCTAGAGTGACAGTGCTCGCTTACTAAACAAAAACTATAAAAAAGTAACGTTGTCACTCAAGGCTGCTCTCCTGATTGGTATTAAAACATCTTCCAATCTCCATTACATAGAAAGAAGGTATTTTGTGGTTCACAGAAAATAGCTGGGAAAGATGATAACATTGTTTCAGATGGCAGTTCAGTGCACAGGAATTTTCCACGGAGACTGGAATTCTGACAACAACAACAGGTATTGTCTGGTAAATATAGAAAATGTTCTAATCCAAAAATGAATGCAGTCACCACATCTATGGACTGGTAAACTGCAATATTAAAAAAAAAAAATCTTGGGTTTAAAGCTGATCTAGATGTTTCCTGTCACTTTAAATACAGGTAGATCGTTTGAACCAAGTCGGTTCAAGTGAACAATTTCCTTCACTAAGTGCTGCAGTGTCTCTAATCACTGTATGTATTGCATGTACTGTAGCTTCAGCTGCATACAGTACACATTTCCAAGTTACGACTGTGAGACAGTCTCTCCGTTTTAACAATGCAGTGTCAGTCTGAGCGTTGCTCAGCTATTCGGAGGCAGCTTTGTATTCTCTGCATAAATACAAAGCTTCCTCTGATTGGCGGAGTCGGAGAGCGTGACATCATCAACGGTCAACCAGAGAAAGCTTTGTATTCGTTCACAGAATACAAAGCTGCCTATAAATGGCTGAGCACCATTTAGACCAACTCTATATTTTTCCAGGAAGTCTATGTCTCAAATCTGGAACCCAGCACTGTGTACTGTATAGCTGAAACTACACCGGCCAATATTCAGGTCGTGTGTACCCAGCTTTACACAACCGGATTTATTACACTTCTGTTCTCACCAAAGGCTCCATCTGTGGCAGCTCTCTCACCACTATCTGGTGTTAATAGTGTCTCCACTCTCTCATTTAACTTATACTGAGATGCAATTCCCACCTCATCTTTATGGCCCTAACTGCTTTCACTGCATGGGGGTTGGCCTGATTTTTGCTGCATTTTTATTCCTGTTTGTGACCCCATTATGGATTTTTTTCTTTACTGCCTGTTTCTTTGACATCCATACAAGAAATAGGGACTATAGATGTCAGCTAGATTGAAGGAGCAGACAACAACAAAAGCATTGTCAGGAGTCCTGACCTTTCCTCACTATTAAAATGTGTTTTTGTCTGTTTTTGTGTTTGTCTATGGTCGAGCTTTAAAAAATTCTGAACCAAAAAAACATACCCCAAAACATTGTAGTTTGATCACATAAATACCCCATAATTGTTATCTGAGAATAAATACAATATATAACATACAGTAGGTTTGTACGAAGGATAAAGGTTTTGTAGGTAGGTGACTTGAGACTGCATAAAATGTAAAAGAATACATAACTATCGTATTTTAAGATGTAAATATGTTTTTGTAGAGACATGTCTTACTGGAAGTGTTGTAAGTATGTGAGAAAGCATCTAGTAGTCACAGGCGTGCGCACAGTGTGTGCCAGGTGTGCCTGGGCACACCCTAATCACACTGTGCTGCGCAGATTTCCCCTGCTGTTTGGCTGCAAGGAAAAGGGACTGGGGAATCTCTGTCCTCAGTCCCTTTCTTTTTCTCCAAAGTGAGACATCATGGGTCTGTTTAGACTCCTGATATTTCACCAAAGCCCCCCAATAGGGCTCAGAAAAAAATTGTAAATAATTTTTTTTTTTTAAAGTAATAAAAAAATAAACTACTGACACCAACCTCTGCAATACTGACACTGTCCATTACCCTGCTGCCCTATACATATTTACACACATGCATATATGTTTGAGCTTTGGGGTGCACACCCTAATGCAATAGGCTGCGCACACCTATGCTAGTAGTCAAAGAGTAACGAAGTCTACTACATGCAATACAAAATATATTCATTAACCACAAGCTTGTACAACAGTTCCTAAAGTTCTGTTGACTTCATGTTTACAACCTTTGTACTTGTTAAGAGAGTGCTTAAAATCTGTCACAATTTGTTTCTTGGCTAACACCAAATAAAATAATATAATGAATTATAGAATCACATCAGGCACCTGGTTTAAAATTTGGGCCTGCCGTTACCTCACCGCGTCCGTCTAGGGGTCTTCCTTGAAGAGTTGTTAATAAATGTCTGCACCAAACACTCAAGCCCTGTACACACGATAGGTTTTACCGATGAAAACAGTCCGATGGAGTTTTCTCATCAGACAAACCGATCGTGTATGGGCCCCATCGGTCTTTTTTCCATCGGTGTTTAAAAATAGAACATGTTTTAAATGTATCCGATGGTTAAAAAACCGATAGCAAATTACTATAGTCTGTGGGGAACTGCATCGGATAAAAAACCCACGCATGCTCAGAATCAAGTCAACGCATGCTCAGAAGCATTGAACTTCATTTTTCTCGGCTCATCGGAGTGTTTTACGTCACCGCATTTGGAACGGTCGGTTTTTTGACTGATGGTATGTAGGCAAGACCGATGAAAGTCAGCTTCATCAGTTTTCCGATGGAAAAATCCATCGGTTAAAAAACCATAGGAAATCTGATCGTGTGTACAGGGCTTTAGTCTCTTTTTCTCAAGGGTTTATTTCAAGAACTTCAGACAGAGTACCTTAGGTTTTGCGGATCGCGGGTACTTTCCTTTATCCAGAGGACCAATAACTTCCACACTGTATGTAGCATCCACCGGATAGGCTTCTCTCACTGACCTAGCAGCCGGTGCGAGCTCGTTCAAAAAGTCTCTGCCACAGACTTGTGTAACCACACATTTGGTAAAATTCCAAAACACAACACACAGCGCCAGGATCTTTCAGCCAGGCTGGCAGTACTGTGTGATAGATTTTTGATCCGGATGCGTACTCCAATTGAGTCCTCAATTGCTCGGTCCCTTCCCGCAGGCAAGGCGACACAGGACCATCTCTAGATCAGTAGGCCCCAGCAACTTCTGGGCCTACTCTCAGTAACGGATCCTTGGGGGGTCCGCATGCCCCGAGGCATAAAACTGCTAACACATCCCTGAGGCCAGGAGGGCCGCCAGGTCAGGATCGGAAGACCCCGCCAAATTGGTGTCTGCCCATTAAGTACCCTCTCCCAGAATGCACAGCAGGGTGGCCAAACCAACTGAGCTGCTTCTGGGCAAGAGGTACCCAATACATCCAGGCAGCTGCAGTTCCAACCTTGACCTGTGGTGACAACGACACCCAGAGGAAGGTGGAAAATGTGCAACTCAGCTGAACTGAAACAGAGACCCATAATTTGGTACAATAATTCGGAGTTGAACTATAACTCAGACAACTCAATTTACACTAGCGCCTACCCAATAGGTGCAGGGCGCTACACCTATTTAGGAAAAATTTTAAAAAAATGTTTTAAAAGACCTAATTTCTTATTTGAAACTGCAGTCATGTGACGGGTCACATCCGGTTTGTTCTTCTTCTGGTCTCTAGTGAGTGTGCTTGCAGTGCTTGTCAGTTCTCAGTGTGGAACACTTTGTCTGCCAAAATTTGTAGCTGCTGACCAGAGCTTCACTTTTACATACGTTTTGCTTTTATTGCTTATGATCCCGAAGATATAGGGGCTGATTCCTATATGCATCTCAGTATTAAACCCACAAGCAAACATTTATTTGTTTTATTATATTGCAGCTTATCGGTTCTTAGATGTGATGGCTTCATTCATTTTCTTTTTTAGATGTTCTTTCTTCAATTTTTATCTGGAAATGCAGCCAGTAAGTCTGCTGTTTTTCAAAAGAACAAACTCTCTTGCAATTACATGGATGGGACAAACCATTTATCACTGACAGGGGTGCTTAAAATGTTCAGTTTTATTTATTCATGTGAAACCTTTGTCCCAACAGAAAAAAGCTGTTTGCTTTAACTGCTTACAAAGTATTATATGGAGTTCGGCTTCAATGTGTTAGTGTATTTAAATCTGCTAGTACATCTGACACTCCTCTCCCTCCAGACTTACAACGCTGTTGCCCAAAGGTACCCCCTGTGTTCCTCTATTCACAGTGTAGGCACTCTAAAACAGGAGGTGTGTTACTAGCCAGATCACCAAATGAAATAAGAGGGGAAAAAGTAAAAAAAAAAAAAAGAAGAAAAATAATGCAGCCACCACATCAAACGATTGGTAAGCTGCAATATATAACATTTTGGGTTTTGGGTTTAATAGCACTTTCATTCGTAGTTTTGACTGTCTGTAACATTATTAAACATTTTGCAGGGCCAAAATATAGATGAGACCCACAGCTGCATGAGAAATGTATAAGCCATTGGCAGTGATTATCTGCTGATTGCATATATCTAAAATGATCTAATATTGCAGTAAAGTAGAAAAATATCTGTACAATTATATCCCATTTGCCATGTCAAATTTGACACTGTTTTTACATCATGTATTGGATGCTGTAACAAGTTCCTCCCCCCCCCCCCCCAAACTCGCTCCTCCATGTCTTTATGGACCTTGCTTTGTGCACTGGTCCAAATCATTTAGTGGAGGGGGGATTATGGAGTGGGGTTGTTTTTCAGGGGTTGGGCTTGGCCCCTTAGTTCCAGTGAAGGGAACTCTTAAGGCATCAGCATGCCAAGACATTTTGGACAATTTTATGCTCCCAACTTTGTGGGAACAGTTTGGGGATGGCTCCTTCCTGTTTCAACATGACTGTGCACCAGTGCACAAAATAAGGTCCATAAAGACATGAATAAGCGAGTTTGGGGTGGAGGAACTTGACTGGCCTGCACAGAGTCCTGACCTCAACCGGATAGATTACCTTTGGGATGAATTAGAGTGGAGACTGCGAGCCAGGCCTTCTCGTTCAACATCAGTGCCTGACCTCACAAATGCGCTTCTGGAAGAATGATCAAACATTCCCATAGACACACTCCTAAACCTTGTGGACAGCCTTCCCAGAAGAGTTGAAGCTGTTATAGCTGCAAAGGGGGGGCCAACTCAATATTGAACCCTACAGACTATAGCCCCGTACACACGGTCGGACTTCCATCGGACTTTTCTGTGTTTTTTTGTCAGAACAGAGTTGGTCGGGAACACCCATAGCATACACACGCTCAGACTTTTCTGCAAACTTTCTCAAAACTTTTTGCAACATCACGTGGTTTTTCTGCTCTTTTCTGCTTTTTACCGCCACCCTTTGGTCAACTTCTGCTATTGTTGGTTGATTTTAACATTATTTGTTTTGTCCATCGAACAAAAGTCCAATGTTTTTCTGTACACACGGTCGGACTTTGCTCCATCGGACTTTTGTTGGGCAAAAGTTTGTCCGTTTGCAGACCCAACTTTTGTCCGATGAAAACAAGAAAAAAGCAAAAAAAGTTTGTCCGATGGAGCGTACACACGGTCGGATTGTTGGGCCAACTTGCTCAAAATGAAGTTTGCTGGCCAAAAGTCCGACTGTGTGTACGGGGCTTAAGACTGGGATGCCATTAAAGTTCATGTGCATGTAAAGACAGGCGTCCTAATACCTTTGACAATATAGTGTATATTTATATTATACATAGCCTTTCTACATACTTAAGGCAGTAGTGTTCAGTCCAATGCCAGACAGAGCCATCCCACTAAGAAACCGGAACACACAATAGGAGAGGTAGTTTGGAGAAAAGGCGGTGCAGATCCCACTGATGGCCATTTGTAGGTATGACCAAATTAACAATGCCCTTCGACCATACCTAGGAAAAATGAAGAAGCAGTGATTTTACGGTCATGGCATGCATATAATGAGATCTATGATTATTAGAGTAAGATAGATTTTAAAAGGTGTCACCCACCTGTCTGATAGGCCTCCCAGGATGATGGCTCCCACAAGCACACCTGCCATGTACAAGGACTGAGCCAGCTGTCTTCTGTGTTTTTTGCTGCACACCAAATCCCACTATAAAAGTAAATATAGATAACTGAAACTCTGCATAGTGCAAATGCAGTACCTAACTGAGTTGTCCATAAAGACATCTATCTTTCTGGAGCTGTGTATGCTACAAGCTCTCTAAACGAAAACATGCCAGGCCACTTTCACCTTACTGCACCCTTATGCCCCATACACACGATCATTTTTAATGTCATTTTTAAAACTGACGTTTTTCTCGTCATTTTTTTTCTTGTTTCCTCTCAAGCCTGTCTTGCGTACACACCATCATTTTAAAAAATGTTCAAGAAAAGCGCAGTGACGTACACCACGTACGACGGCACTATAAAGGGGAAGTTCCGTTCGAATGGCGCCACCCTTCATGTTAGTAAAGTTTGTTGAGAGACGATTCGCTCTTTTCAGTCTAGTGCTTTTTAGTCCGTTACAGCATGACGAATGTGCTATCTCCATTACGAACGCTAGTTTTACCAGAACGAGCGCTCCCGTCTCATACTTGATTCTGAGCATGCGCATTTTTTTTCACGTCGTTAAAGCATACACACTATCGTTTTTCACGTCGTTAAAAAAAACGACATGAAAAACGACGTGAAAAAAGAGAGCATGTTCGAAATTTTTAATGCCCGTTTTTCACGTCGTTAAAAATGCTCTGGAGCATACACACGATCATTTTTAATGGCCATTTTTTTTAATGGCATTTTTAACGGCATGAAAAATGATCGTGTGTATGGGGCATAAGGGCCCGTTTTTAACGGCACCCTTTGTATCTAGAAAATGTGCATGCATTCACACCCACCAAAACCCATGGTAACACAGTATCATGGGTTTTGGTGAAGCTTGGTTTTAAAAATCATGTCGGAACCTTTTTTGCACATTTCTCACGCACAGGGCAGCCGATTGAAATAAACAGGCTGCCTTAAAACACATTAAATATCTACATATATACACATACATGCATAAAGACTTTTGCAAGTTAGTTCAAAGCAGTTCATGCACAAGCAAAGTGGACTTGACATCACATATATTTTTTAATGTTATGTGGATGTAAACTAATGTGTAAAGCCGGCCATAGACATTTAAATCTTGTCCGAAAATTGCTCTGTCTACGGCCGGCTTAAGTATTGCATATCCTGGTATTTGTAAGCTCTACTGATCTCCTCAAGTGTTAATGTTTACATGCACCACTTTCAGCAGTGGCTGCACATTATGGCTCTGCACTGACTTCCTTATAAAGACAACAGTAGCCGGGTAGCCAGTGCTCTGGACCATGTTCACAGCAGGTTCCAATCACCAATTATTCACTTATTAATTAGATTCACCGCCCTCTTTTTTGTCGCATGTTCTTGATAAGATTGGTATATATACTAGAAGTGTTTTCTGTGATAACCAGCTATGATTAAACACTAAGTGTAGTGTGAAACGCGCCAACTGTCCTGGTTGCTGTGGCTTGTAGTGCTTGTTCCTGTTTTTACCAATAAAGGCTATGTTTTTGGAGTGCGGCTGCCCAAACAATTTCTTTCCTCATTAGCCTGGTAGCCTGTCAGAGGCAAATGTGACAGTGTGACAATGCAGGTGCAGATTGGGGAGGCACTTGTCACTCCATAACGGATACTATATAATCAAATACTTGAGCAAGGAACCTCACGTTAGAGTCATTAGGTATTGTTTTCATAGAAACTGTTGATTTAAAAAAAACATTAAAAACAAATTTTGAAATGCTATAAATTTAGAGATCGGATATATATCCACTTAAATGATTAACGACTGAGATTTTATGAAAATTGATACTGCTGCTCTACATTGTGACATTAATTATTTATACAGAAGACACATTGCCATTGTTCTTTACTGTTAGAGTGCTAAGGATGTGGAATTCCCTTCCACAATTGGCTATGTCAGTGGAAAGTGTCAAAAATGTTAAAAAAATCTCTTAGATGGGCATCTTAGCGAATATACAGGGATATGGTAAGTGCTAAAGACATAAATATATACAATGCCTTGTGTTAAAAAAGGAAGAAAAACTCGCCCTATCCAACTCTTCTTATCCCAGCGCTATGGAGTAGCAAATATCTTCAACACAGGTAATGGTATAGTCACAAACTATATGTAGCGGGGTGTCATATGTAGGGGGAGCATCTGAGTGGTAACTAGGCTCAGATGCACTAATTGTTAGGTTTCATGGACCATTTCTGTCCCTGGGAGATAGTACTGATGTGCAGTTCCCTGGGGCCTATAGGTGGCGCTGTTGCCATAGGCCCAGGTTGAACCGTGGTACAGGGTTGTGCCTTTTCTTGTCCCCTCTCGGCAGCAGTACGACGGGGCGGCGAATCTGCTGTGCCTGTCGGGAGAGGATATAAAAGGGGGCAGCCATCTTCCAGAGGGGTCGTCGTCATTGGTTCCGTGCCCAGGCACCTTAGGCCTGGGTGTGGGTGTCGCCTCCGGGTGCCCTAGGCCCGGAGGCCTGGGCGAACGTGTTGTCTCCGGGTGCCCTAGGCCCGGAGACGGAGCTGCTGTTTCCATCCCAGACACCTTCAGTCTGGGGTGAGGTACTTTGGAACCCAGCAACCTTTGGCTGGGGTCCGCTAAGGATCGAGGCTCCCAGGGATCTTCCTTGCGAGGGGACCCGTATCCAGGATCGAGGAGGCCAGGGAGGTGACCCTTTCTGAAGACCCAGCGCAGAGTCGTGGTGACAGAGGGGGCCTCTGGTAACTCTCCGGAGGGATGTTCTTATCCTAAAAAGGGGCCAAGTTACCCAAAGAAGGAAGTGCGGGTTCTTTAGGTCATAGTGGCAGTGACTCTACGCACACCAGGTCAGTGGCAGTGACTTGCAACTATTCACCAGGTCAGTGGCAGTGACCAACCTCATGGTCCATGGCAGGGACCATGCGCCAAGCCTGTTCGTGCAAAGCCAGAACAGGAGAAACACTAAATTAAGTTTGTGCCTGGACCTCCTCCCACCTTATCTGACCCATGTTTGTCTCAACCTGTCGCTCTCAAAGAGACTATTTATTGCCCTTAAGAATAAATAAGAAGTTGGTGTTGACAGTTGCTTACTGGGGAGAACTAAGGACTTGTTGCTGGCTACCCCAGAAACGAGGTCAGCTCTGGAGGTTTTTCAAACAATGGCTGCAGGCAGGCCCGAGAAACTAACACCGCTCAACCTCCCCATCCAGGAGGGTACGGGCTTGTAGTGCGGTGTGCCTCAGTCTTTTCCTGCGAAGGAGCCAACTATAAGAAAAGCAGGTAAAGGCTGGGGTGGGTGGGCTACATATATATAGGAGATTAATCAATCAGCGGCCACTTAAAAATAGGTCATACATGTAAACAAAAGATGGATAATTCAAACTGTTAACCAGTAGGAAATATACATCAAAGCGGCGCTCCCGTCGGTTAACAAAAACTGGCTGGCTGGTATATGAACATTACCACAAAGTTACGAATGTACGAATCCATTTGAAGCACAATAACACTCTGCTCTGCTCTCTGCTTCTCCCTCACCGTGCTGAACTCCCTCTCAAAATGGTGTACAGGGGCGGAGGCTATAGCCGCATGTAAAAAAATAAAGTAAAATACGAGATTTAGAATCCTTTCGAAGCACAATAACACTCTGCTCTGCTCTCTGCTTCTCCCTCACTGTGCTGAACTCCCTCTCAAAATGGTGTACAGGGGCGGAGGCTATAGCCGCATGTAAAAAACAAAAGTAAAATACGAGATTTAGAATCGTTACAAATAACCGCTATGTATTTAGAAAAGTACAAATCCATTCGAAGCACATTAGGCATAATAGGCAACGTGGTTGTGAGAGAGACACAGAAAATTACGAATCAACAAACCCAAAAAAAGTTACCAAAGTAGGAGTTGTGTCCAGAATCAACGAAAAACAATGTACTCTACCGAAAGTACGAATTATAAATCAACGAAAAATAAGGCTTACATTAATACGAATCATTTCGATTCAACGAAAAATGTCGCTTGCGAAAATACGAATTAGTCCGAACATGAAAAATCCCGTCTAGCAAAATTACAAGCGATTACAAATCAACAGGACCGAAAAGAAACGAACCGAAACTAAACGAATTTTTCCATTGTGCACAAGTCTAATAGACAGGTAGATGGTGGTGAGAGAAAAGTCTCTAGTGGACACAGATGGCGTTTTAAAGCTGGTTAATGATGAGTGCACCTTTCACCAATAATCCTCCACCGCGTGCTCAACACACCCCTCCGGTGTTTAAACTCACCAGAATGATAAGGGTATCAAGCCTCAATCAGTATCCTGCCATATGCTCAAACAGAGTATCTTTATGGAAACCTCCGACATCCAGGCACATGGGAAAAGAGACTCCACATAGTCTTTTGGATGTGGGTTGCTTGGAGATTCCTTAGTATGTAGGTGCAGTCCCCCTTTAACATTAAACTTACCCTTATCATTCTGGTGAGTTTAAACCCCGAAGGGGTGTGTTGAGCACGCGGTGGAGGATTATTGGTGAAAGGTGCACTCATCATTAACCAGCTTTAAAACGCCATCTGTGTCCACTAGAGACTTTTCTCTCAACATCATCTACCTGTCTATCTGTTATAACCATTATTCTGTGTATGTGGTGATGTTCATATACCAGCTAGCTAGTTTTTGTTAACTGACTGGAGCGCCGCTTTGATGTATATTTGCTACTGGTTAACAGCTTGAATTATGCATCTTTTGTTTATATATATGTAGCGCACTCAACCCCCTTTACCTGCCTTTGCCTCTATGCAGGGAGAGAGGGCACACCACGCCACAAGCCTGTACCCTCCTGTTTGAGGAGGTTGAGCGGTTTTGTTGACGGGTCTCCGCAGCCAGAACCAGAATCCTCCAGAGAATGGTTCTCTCCCCTGTAATTAATAGAGATAAGTCCTTGTTCCCCCCAGTGACTTGAATGTCCACACCAGCTGCAACTCCAACGTAGAGTTTATTTCTCGCAAATAACAGTCTCTGATAAGTAAAGGTTGGAGCAAGAAGACAGGACAGCATATGATGTGGGAGAGGTCCAGGCACAAACGTAATCACTTCACTGCTCGGCTTCTCAAGCAGACTCAGCCCAGATTGATAGTCTCTCTAGTTAGGGACTAGCAGTTAAATGGTACTCCAACTTAACCGCACAGTCTCTGCCACAGACCCGGTGAACTTGGTCTCTGCCACAGACCTGGTGAACTTGGTCTCTGCCACAGACCTGGTTGAATAACCGCTGCATCCTGGACAACGGAGGCATGGTTGCACGATCTCCCATACCTGGCAAGACTATGGCAGCCGGGTGTCGAGGCACTTTCACTGCCTCTGGACCAGACATAGTGGCCCGCAATGTCACTTGCCCCATCCCGGCAACAGGTGCAGGTACCTCAAGTGGTGGAAGTGCAGACAACGGGACAGATTCCTCCTCCGGCTCCTGGGCCTCCTCCCGGGGTGTATCATCCCCAGTGACCATGGGTGGGTCCCTTTTCCTACGGAACGAGGACAGGGGTATCTTATCCCAACCCTTCCGCTCGAACAGTTCATCTATGTCCGCATCATCCCCTGGATCAGAGACTGACTCCAGGTCGGAGGTATCACACTCCTCCGCCGGCAGGTAACTTCTAGTGGACGAGGAATCACCGCCTCTAACAAGTTCAAGTGCTCTGGGGTCCCTGACCCAAGCATCCCCGACACTTCGGACCTTAGCCAAGATCCCTTTCCCCGGCTTACCTCGGCTTGTAGCTGATGCAGGATGTCCGGAATTCTTTCCTGTGGAAACATCCGATCCGGGCAAGCGCTGGGGTGTGACTCCACCACGGCCGCAGGGAGCTTTAACATAGCCAACATTCCTCTTGGGCGGTGGGAGCGAGGACTCAGTAACAACCGAGGTAGCATCCTCCGTCTCCGGTTCCTCAATCACCGGAACATTCTCAACTGCGACTTCCTCCGAAGTCCCAACAGTGCGCGTAGGGGTGACTGTGGAAGCTCTGGTTCCTTCTTCTAAAGTGGTGGCGCCCGTAAGGCAGTTCAAACGGAAGGCCCGAGGTTTTTTAGTAGGCTGTTCTACCTCAAACACGAATTCTTTGCACTGCTCGCATCTTCCAAAAGGCCTAAGATGCACCACCAGTCCCTGGCATCTGGGACAAACCACTCCAAGGGCCTCCGCCTCTCTGCAGACATAGAGAGCGAAGCGACCCCGAGGCTTCAGTCGGATCCCCGTGTCGGTCACAGAAGCAGCAAACGAGGTCACATTCATGGTAGAAGTAGCCGGAATCCATGAGGCATTAGACGCCATGTTACCCGCTTGCCGATTCATTGCGCACTGACCTTTTTGCACCAAAGTCACCACGTGTAACTCATCACACGGCGAGGCTCCTCCCATCCTCTGCAATGTTTGCGGGCTTTCTTACTTTAGACACGCCCACAAACTACGCAGCCTGGGCTCTCCTCGTGGCGCAGTCACTTTTCTTTCAAATATGGCCGACCTCCACGGAACTTCACAGGGGAAATAAAGTCCAAACTCTGGGGGGGTTTCTTCTCCTTTCCGGCCACAGAAATCCCAGACTCGAGCCCCCACGTGTAGCGCACTCAACCCCCTTTACCTGCCTTTGGCTCCTCGCAGGGAAAGAGGGCACACCATGCCACAAGCCCGTACCCTCCTGTATGAGGAGGTTGAGCGGTGTTGTTGACGGGTCTCCACAGCCAGAACCAGAATCCTCCAGAGAATGGTTCTCACCCCTGTAATTAATAGAGATAAGTCCTTGTTCCCCCCAGTGACTTGAATGTCCACACCAGCTGCAACTCCAACGTAGAGTTTATTTCTTGCAAATAACAGTCTCTGATAAGAAAAGGTTGGAGCAAGAAGACAGGACAGCATAAGATGTGGGAGAGGTCCAGGCACAAACGTAATCACTTCACTGCTCGGCTTCTCAAGCAGACTCAGCCCAGATTGATAGTCTCCCTAGTAAGGGACTAGCAGCCAAATGGTACTCTAACTTAACCGCACAGTCTCTGCCACAGACTCGGTGAACTTGGTCTCTGCCACAGACCTGGTGAACTTGTTCTCTGCCACAGACCTGGTGAACTTGGTGTTTCAAAGCTTGACCTCTTTGTAAGGAGAAGACATCCCTCCAGAGAGTTACCGGGCCCCTTCCTTCCCTGTGACTTCTCACCGGTCCCTTGGAACAGTTCCTCCCCGGCCTCCTCGTCTAAGATATGGGTCCCCTCGCAAGGCGGCACCCTGGGATTCCTCGATCCTTGATGGGCCCCAGCCGAAGGTGCTGTGCCCAAGGCCTTTGCTGCAGTCCCAGGGCTAAAGGTGCCTGGAACTGATTCACCGACCTCTGCCCCTGGGCCAAAGGTGCCCAGGGCGGACAGGAACACACTACCTGGGGTAGGACCCCCGACCACGACCGAACAGCCAGAACCCCCAACAGGCAGCGTCTGCCCCTTTTATATCCTCTCCCAGCATGCACAGCAGGCCTGCCACACCCACTGTACGGCTGCTGAGAGGGGACACACAAGGCACAGCACTGTATCAGCGGTTCAACCCTGGCCTACCATGGCAGCGCCACCTGCAGGCCACAGGGAACTATACACCGATACTCTCCCTGCGGACAAAAATGGTTGATAGAATCCTGACAATTGGGGTATTTGAGCATAACTACCACTCAAACACTTCCCCTAAATTTAGGACCCCGCTACATATACAATGCCTTGAAAAAGTATTCATACCCCTTGACATTTTCCACATTTTGTCATGTTACAAACACAAATGTAAATGTATGTTATTGGGATTTTATGTGATAGACCAACACAAAGTGGCACATAATTGTGAAGTGGAAGGAAAATGATAAATGGTTTTCAAATATTTTTACAAATAAATATGTGAAAAGTGTGGCTTGCATTTATATTCAGCCCCCTCTACTCTGATACCCCTAACTAAAATCTAGTGGAACCAATTGCCTTCAGAAGTCGCCTAATTAGTAAATAGAGTCCACCTGTGTGTAATTTAATCTCGGTATAAATACAGCTGTTCTGTGAAGCCCTCAGAGGTTTGTTAGAGAACCTTAGTGAACAAAAAGCATCTTGAAGGCCAAGGAACACCCCAGACAGGTCAGGGATAAAGTTGTGGAGAAGTTTAGAGCAGGGTTAGGTTATAAAAAAAATATTCCAAGCTTTGAACATCTCACAGAGCACTGTTCAATCCATGCCAGAGAATGGCACAACTGCAAACCAACCAAGACATGGCCATCCAATTAAACTGACAGGCCAAGCATTAATCAGAGAAGAAGCCAAGAGGCCCATGGTAACTCTGGAGGAGCTGCAGAGATCCACGTCTCAGGTGGAAGAATATGTCCACAGGACAAGTATTAGTCATGCATTCCACAAATCTGGCCTTTATGGAGGAGTGGCAAGAAGAAAGCCATTGTTGAAAGAAAGCCATAAGAAGCCCCGTTTGCAGTTTGCAGGAAGCCATGTGGTGGGCACAGTAAACATGTGGAAGAAGGTGCTCTGGTCAGATGACACCAAAATTGAACTTTTTGGCCTAAAAAATGCTTTGTGTGGTGGAAAACTAACACTGCACATCACCCTGAACACACCATCCCCACCGTGAAACATGGTGGTGGCAGCATCATGTTGTGAGGATGCTGTTCTAGACCAGGGACAGGAAAGATGGTCAGAGTTGATGGGAAGATGGATGGAGCCAAATACAGGGCAATCTTAGAAGAAAACCTGTTAGAATCTGCAAAAGACTTGAGACTGGGGAGGAGGTTCACCTTCCAGCAGGACAACGACCCTAAACATACAGCCAGAGCTACAATGGAATGGTTTGGATCAAAGCATATTTAATGTGTTAGAATGGCCCAGTCATAGTCCAGTCCTAAATCCAATTGAGAATCTGTGACAAGACTTGAAAATTGCTGTTCACAGACGCTCTCCATCCAATCTGACAGAGCTTGAGCTATTTTGCAAGAAAAATGGGCAAAAATTTCACTCTCTAGATGTGCAAAGCTGATAGAGACATCCCCAAAAAGACTTTCAGCTGTAATTGCAGAGAAAAGTGGTTCTACAAAGCATTGACTCAGGGGGGCTGAATACAAATGCATGCCACACTTTTCACATATTTATTTGTAAAAATAAATAAATTGAAAAACATTTATAATTTTCCTTCCAATTCACAATTATTTGCCACTTTGTGTTGGTCTATCACATAAAATCCCAATAACATACAATTATGTTTTTGGTTGCAACATGACAAAATGTGGAAAATGTCAAGGGGTATGAATACTTTTTCAAGGCACTCTACACACTTCTACATCCACACAGGTTGAACTGGATGGACTGGTGTCTTCATTCAACCTCATCAATATGTACCTACAATATGTAAGATTTATACAGTTACTGAAATGTCCAGCTTTTGTAATAAAATAAAAATAGAGTCTGCTATTGCCAACCTCTCCTTTTCAAAATGCTAGTTACCCTGGCTGTTATGCTGTCTTTACCTGCAATAAGTATACAAACAAGGAATAGTTTCATATCCTGACTTTCCTGATCCAAAATCTTGTTCTAGGTCAGCCAGTGAGAAATATTGAAGCCTGTTAACTTTGCTGTAAAAGTTAGGAAACTTTTACAGAATAAGGTTGTGTTTGTTTTCTGTAAGGGTTTAGTCTCATTCTGCTGCACATACTGCATAGAGCAGGAGTGTCCAAACTTTTTTCAAAGAGGGCCAGATTTGATGAAGTGAACATGCTTGAGGGCCGGCCATTTTGCCTGACATTCTTTAAACCATTAAAATTTGTTCTAAGTGTGTTTGTTCGAGCACTAATACACTGGCCAACAAGAATTCTCTTGCCTGTGTGGTGAAGAGATGAGCTTGGGCGTGTTATTTGGATATACGGTATTTATCGGCTTAAAACACGCAGCTTAACTTTAAAAAGAAAGTTTCAGGTCGAAAATTTACATTTTAAATAAAGAACTGTGAAGCAAAATAAGGGTCAGTGCCCATGAATGCAGCCTAATCAGTGCCCATCTGCAGCACCCAACGTATTGCCATGAATGCAGCACCCACCGTATTGCCATGAATGCAGCACCCAATCCATTGCCATGAATGCAGCACCCACCTTATTGCCATGAATACAGCACCCACTCCACTGCCATGAATGCAGCACCCCCTCCATTGCCATGAATGCAGCACCCACTCCATTGCCATTAATGCAGCACCAACTCCATTGCCATTAATGCAGCACCCACATTACCATTAATGCAGCACCCACATTGCCAAAAATGCAGCACCCACATTGACATGAATGCAGCACCCAAATTGACATTAATGCAGCACCCACATTGACATGAATGCTGACTCACCATTGCCATCAGTGCAGCCTGATTCATGTCCATCTGCAGCCTTGAGGAGACAGAGAGGGGGCCGGACGAGCGCCGACAGGCATACAGGAGAAACTCCTGTTTTCTCGGCTGCCTCTTTAATTGAAAGTCCCGCCTCCTACGATGCACAGAACAGTTGTCCAATGTCAGCGCAGGAGACGGGACTTCCTTTTACACAGGACGCCGTGTAAACAGGAAAAACTCCTGTATCCTGTACGGCACTCAACCCATCCCCTCCAAGACAGCCAGCATTTATATATTTTGTGGCCCCCGGCAGTCGGGGATTCTTTGGGGGCCACAAAAGATATATATGTCAAAATTACTAGGCGGGCCGTCCGAAACCGGAACGCGGGCCGCGATTGGCCTGCGGGCCGGACTTTGGACATGCCTGGCATAAAGGATAACCGTCTGTAAGACTTCGCTGGGCACAGAAAAGACTAAGCACAGAAAGGGATCTGCAATGCCAGCAGATTAACAATAACAGTTTTTTTTGGACAATGTAGGATAGACTTCTGAGCAGTGGAAAATATAATACACTGTGATGAGTCAAATTTCACCCTTTTTGGTAAAGCGTTAGTTCACCTTTACCAAACAACTGCTAGGTAAAATGGGTCTGTAGATAAAAACAAGCTGTGCAACTTTGATCATAGTTTAGGGTGACCAGACATCCCCGGTTTCCAGGGACAGTCCCCGGATTGAGGACACTGTCCCAGGACCAAGTCTGTCCCCGGTTTTGTCCCCGGATTGGATTTGAACAGGGGCTGGGGCAATCTCAAAGACAATCAGTGCAGAATAAAAAATAAAAAAAATCTGAATTAACCCCCGCTCCACCGCACCTACTAGCTTAGGGGGGTGTATTTTTTCAATTATCTGTGCCCCTTTCTGATGATCATGTGCTGGTCAGAGCAAAGGGACCATGTAACGGGAGGGCCCGTGGAACCCAGAGTCTCTTAGAAAGTATGAGATACCCTTGCTTCAGCTCCCAATGCACCTCTTATGTCTAAATCACCCTATGTCCATTAGGGGCATAGGGGGACTGAGAGAGTATATCTTGGACTACTTTAAAATGAGACAGTAATATTCATTAACCATATCTCTGAAGAAATATGAAGATGTTATCCACTGTGTGCTGTGAGGTCTATGCACAGGAAGTAACTCCTAATATGGGCATTCCAGGATATAAGTAAAATAACTATTTACTGTTTGTTGATTCTGAACTCAACATGTTAATTGAAAGATGCTAATGTCATCACCTCCAACCACCTGTCTGCCTGTTGTAATGTTAATGAATCCAGACTAACTTCTAAAGATCTTTTCATGGTGGCTTGGGCTAATTTACCCTGTATTGTATGAAAGGATTCCTGTGATAATGTGTATTGAAGTTCAGGAGACAGCCAGGCTACTAAAAGGAATTAGTTAATTGGCTCATGGTAATTAGGTCTGGTCACATGTGTCTTTTCAGTGTAATGAGCAGAATGATTCACCTCCTCTTTTAACTGTGTATAAAACTTGTGGTTGTTTCAATAAAGATTGTCATTCCTGCTTGAAACCTTAAGACAGAGCTTTTGTCTCGTTATTGAGGGAGAATTCTTCTTATGGGTCTTGTTCGCCTGACTGGAGTGTCGGTAGCTGCCTTGGTGTTCGGGAATGGAATATCCTAAACTACGTTAACCCCTTTCATACACGGGGTGTCGTTACATTGGTGGCAAGCAGCGGGATGATTCCCATAGCCTAGAAGGACAGCTACAAGAGGACACGAGCCAATGGAGGCACAGTATGAACGGCTAAAGCTCTCTTCCCTCAAGGACTTACTGGAGAACCGGGGCAGACCGGCCAACAACCGTAATAAGAGGGACAGTATCGCAGAACTAGTCGAAATGGATAGAGCCGAAAGACCCAACATAACCGAAAGGCCCTGCGTAACAGACAGGACACCCGAAGAGGCAAGTTTTGATCGGGCTGTTAAAATAAGACTGACACATTATGGTCCTAACCCTACAGCGGAGATCATAGGCCAAGTTAAAGTGGCTGTGGAGGCAAATTTGCTACAGCAAAGAGATGCTGCGGTAGCAGAAGTCACAGCAGCACCAACTGAAAGGAGAAAGGTACATTTTGCTGCTTTTAAAAATTTCATCGAAACAGAAGGGGAGATTGATGGGTACCTTGCCGACTTTGAACAGCAATGTGCCCTACACCGGGTAACCACAGAAGAATGGGTTACCATTTTGTCCTTGGAAATTGTCCAGCCGGGCCAGTGAAGCGTTCAGGGCCATCCCAGACGAGGATATTATGAACTATGGACTGGTAAAAGAAGCACTTTTGGCCAGGTATGCCGTCACACCGGAGGCATACCGGAGGCGGTTCCCTACATACCGGAGGCATACCGGAGGCCTACACCGCACGGCATCCCACTGGGTCGCTGGATGCCAAGCAGTATCTGGGGAAGAGGTGATGCAGGTGTTCCTGCTGGAGCACTTCTTTGACAAGCTGTCCCTGGAAGTCAGAGAGGGGGACTGAAAACCTTTCACCTTGCCTGAAGCAGCTCGCCTGGCGGATGAATACACAGACGCCCACAAACTGGATAACCCTGTGGTCAAGACAACAGCTCGGGTGGATTATCGATCAGCGGCACCCCCTCCAGCTATCGCCTACCAACCACAGTCATACCGTCCTACAGCACCACCTCCAGCGGCCACTTATTCTCAGCAGCCCAGGTTCAAGTCCCAGGACTACTCACACCCCATCAGGTGTTTCGGGTGTAAACAGCTAGGGCACAAAAAGCCAGACTGTCCGTTGAATCCAGCCAGGCAGTCCCAGTCGTGGAGACAGCCAGCAGGGGGGAACCCCCGCACATCCATGCCTGGGTCCCACTGCGTTGAGGAGGAAGAACATTGGGGCGTCCTGCACGAGGCTGATCCAGTACAAGCAGCTAACCAGGACAACAGGCAGCAACACAGGCAGGCTGTCCGGGTTAATGGAAAGGTAGCCAATGGTCTATGGGATACTGGCGCCACCATGACCATACTACAGAAGAACCTCATCCCAGAGAGCCAACACACCGGAGACACTGTAGCCGTGAGGGTAGCGGGAGGCACCGTCTGCTGGCTACCCAGTGCCCCGTGTTCACCTGGATTGGGGGGTTGGTTAGTGACACGTGAATGTGGGGGTGATAAAGGATTTGCCAGCAGATGTACTACTGGGGAATGATTTGGCCCCCCTCCTTTCTGCTTACGCCCCGATGGGCCCTGCTGAAGCCAACCCAGTGACTACCTGTGCCCAGACCCGTGCTGCTGGAACCAGCCCGCTTGCTGCTGAGACCCGGGTAAGACTATCTTCCCTGACATGTACCTTTGATCAGGCACAATATCACAGTCAAAAATTGGAATGCGACAAGTTGGCCAGTGAGAAATCGGAGATACAACGACACTACGTCATGTATTATGAGACGTCCCATGGCTTGAACATTGAAATGCACAAACAGGCTGAAATTGCCAAAAGGTTAAATGGGATTTGCGCCCAGATTTTGCCTTACCTCTCCCAAGAGCATCAGCAACAATTCCTGGGAGCCATTGAGAGAGCAAAGCAAGTGACTGCTTCAGAACTAAATTCCATTATGCTGGGCAGTCGGCCCAGATCCCCAACAGCATGACAGAGTTAGCCCAGTCACCCTGTCTTCTCTCCAGCGGCTGAAAGGACTCCAGGGAGAAGGGCCAGTCCAGGCCTCTCCCCAGTGGCAGATATGTTCTCTGAGAGAGGCAGAGGTTTGCTGGGTGAGTAATGCTCTGTTTGGAGCAATTTATTTGGGGTACCATGTGGATACAGGCGTTAGAGGAATGGAACTATGGACTAACTTCGGAGTCAACCCGTCTGGGGTCTCCTCCTGTGTTAGTCTTCTGATGAAAGGGGAAAGATGTAACGGGGGGGCCCGTGGAACCCAGAATCTCTTAGAAAGTATGAGATACCCTTGCTTCAGCTCCCCATGCACCTCTTATGTCTAAATCACCCTATGTCAATTAGGGGCATAGGGTGACTGAGAGAGTATATCTTGGACTACTTTAAAATGGGACAGTAATATTAATTAACCATATCTCTCAAGAAACATGAAGATGTTATCCACTGTGTGCTGTGAGGTATATGCACAGGAAGTAACTCCTAATTAGGGATGAGCTTCGAGTTCGAGTCGAACTCATGTTCGACTCGAACATTGCCTGTTCGCCCGTTCGCCGAACAACGAACAATTTGGGGTGTTCGCGGCAAATTCGAAAAGTCTATGGGAGAAATCTAAAGTGCTAATTATAAAGGCTTATATGCAAGTTATTGTCCTAAAAAGTGTTTGGGGACCTGGGTCCTGCCCCAAGGGACATGTATCAATGCAAAAAAAAGTTTTAAAAATGGCAGTTTTTTTAGGAGCAGTGATTTTAATAATGCTTAAAGTGAAACAATAAAAGTGAAATATTCCTTTAAATTTCGTACCTGGGGGGTGTGTATGATATGCATGTAAAGTCACGCATGTTTCCCGTGCTTAGAACTGTCCCTGCACAAAGTGTCAGTTTTGAAGGAAAAAAAAAGTCATTTAAAACTCGCGGCTATAATGAATTGTCGGCTTTTATCAATACATAGAAAAGTCATTGATAAAAAAAAAAAAAAAAGCGTGAGGGTTCCCCCAAATTCAATTACCAGGCCCTTCAGGTCTGGAATGGATATTAAGGGGAACCCCGCCGCAAATGTAAAAAAAAATGGTGTGGGGTTCCCCCTAAATATCCATACCAGGCCCTTGAGATCTGGCATGGATTTTAAGGGGAACTCCACCCCAAATTAAAAACAAAATGCCGTGGAGTCCCCCCAAAAATCCATACCAGACCCTTATCCGAGCACGCAACCTGGCCGGCCGCAGGGGAAGAGGGGGGGGACGAGAGAGCGGCCCCCCCTCCCTCCTGAACCGTACCAGGCCACATGCCCTCAACATGGGGAGGATGTCCCCATGTGGATGGGGACAAGGGCCTCATCCCCACAACCCTTGCACGGTGGTTGTGGGGGTCTGCGGGCGGGGGGGCTTATCGGAATCTGGAAGACCCCTTTAACAAAGGGGACCCCCAGATCCCGCCCCCCCCTATGTGAATTGGTAAGGGGTACATTGTACCCCTACCATTTCACGAAGAAAGTGTCAAAAAATGTAAATAAAAACACACAAACACCTTGGAAAAGTCGACCCCGCCTACGTCATTGGCCTGAGCGGGGAACTTCCTTCACTGTGTAATTTAAATTTACACAGTGAAGGAAGTTTCCCGCTCAGGCCAATGACATAGGCGGGGTCTGACATACCGAGGGGGCGGACCTGATGGGGAACTTCGTTCGCTGTGTAATACATGTATAGACCCGCCCCGTCTCGCGTTCCGCATCTGGTCCGCTGAGCGGACCTGATGGGGAACTTTAGAAGGGTCGGGTCTATACATTTAAAACACAGCGGAGGAAGTTCCCCATCAGGTCCGCACAGACACAACCAATGACAGACAGCGCTGGACATCGGGATCGCCGCGGGACACTGGATTTCATCACTGGAATGTTTTTTTTTTTATTTATTTTTTATTTTTTAATAAAGGACATTTCCAAGGTGTTTGTGTGTTTTTATTTACATTTTTTGACACTTTCTTCATGAAATGGTAGGGGTACAATGTACCCCTTACCAATTCACATAGGGGGGGCGGGATCTGGGGGTCCCCTTTGTTAAAGGGGTCTTCCAGATTCCGATAAGCCCCCCGCCCGCAGACACCCACAACCACCGGGCAAGGGTTGTGGAGATGAGGCCCTTGTCCCCATCAACATGGGGACATCCTCCCCATGTTGAGGGCATGTGGCCTGGTACGGTTCAGGAGGGAGGGGGGGCCGCTCTCTCGTCCCCCCCTCTTCCCCTGCGGCCGGCCAGGTTGCGTGCTCGGATAAGGGTCTGGTATGGATTTTTGGGGGGACTCCACGCCATTTTTTTTTAAATTTGGGGTGGAGTTCCCCTTAAAATCCATGCCAGATCTCAAGGGCCTGGTATGGATATTTAGGGGGAACCCCACGCCATTTTTTTTTAAATTTGCGGCGGGGTTCCCCTTAATATCCATTCCAGACCTGAAGGGCCTGGTAATTGAATTTGGGAGAACCCCCACGCTTTTTTTTTTTTTATCAATGACTTTTCTATGTGTTGATAAAAGCCGACAATTCATTAATAGCCGCGAGTGAGTTTTAAATGACTTTTTTTCCTTCAAAAATGACACTTTGTGCAGGGACAGTTCTAAGCACGGGAAACATGTGCCACTTTACATGCATATCATACACACCCCCCAGGTACGAAATTTAAAGGAATATTTCACTTTTATTTTTTCATTTTAAGCATTATTAAAATCACCGCTCCCGTAAAAACGTCTATTTTTTAAACCTTTTTTTGCTTTGATACATGTCCCCTGGGGCAGGACCCAGGTCCCCAAACACTTTTAATGACAATAACTTGCATATTAGCGTTTATAATTAGCACTTTAGATTTCGAACGTTCGAGTCCATTGTATTTAATAGGGTTCTAAAGTTCACACGAACATTCTGTCTGTTCGCAGGTTCTGGTGCGAACCGAACAGGGGGGTGTTCGGCTCATCCCTGCTCCTAATATGGGCATTCCAGGATATAAGTAAAATAACTATTTACTGTTTGTTGATTCTGAACTCAACATGTTAATTGAAAGATGCTAATGTCATCACCTTCAACCACCTGTCTGCCTGTTGTAATGTTAATGAATCCAGACTAACTTCTAAAGATCTTTTCATAGGGGCTTGGGCTAATTTACCCTGTAATGTACGAAAGGATTCCTGTGATAATGTGTATTGAAGTTCAGGAGACAGCCAGGCTACTAAAAGGAATTAGTTAATTGGCTCATGGTAATTAGGTCTGGTCACAGGTGTCTTTTCAGAGTAATGAGCAGCATGATGCACCTCCTCTTTTAACTGTGTATAAAACTTGTGGTTGTTTCAATAAAGATTGTCATTCCTGCTTGAAACCTCAAGACAGAGCTTTTGTCTCGTTATTGAGGGAGAATTCTTCTTATGGGTCTTGTTCGCCTGACTGGAGTGTCGGTAGCTGCCTTGGTGTTCGGGAATGGAATATCCTAAACGACATTAACCCCTTTCATACACGGGGTGTCATTACAGACCATTTCTTCAGGTTCGGGCTCATGCCCATTCAGCTCCACTTGCATGTTTTTCTGCCTTGGCTCAAGTCCGGGCCAGCCATCTGCCTGTTTATCTTCTTGCCTTACCTTCTGGAGTGATCTTCCTACGCTCCCCACCCAGTAGTAGCCGGGGCCCAGAGTGAGACTTGAGAGGCTGTGAGACAGGCAGTGATGGGCAGAGAGAGGCTGCTAAGCTCAGCTGACGGTGTCCAGCAGCAGGAACAGAGGGGAATAGGATCCGATTATGGGGCTGCCAGTGCCTTCAAGGCTTCAACACAGTTGTGCTTTGAGAATGTCTGTGAATAGACTACATTGCACTTTGTCTGTCTCTCTGGCATAATGGATGGTATCATAACTCACAGGCAGCAGGCACTCTATCATGGCTCTGGCTGGCTCTGTCACAGCATGTCACATAACATGGCTGTTGGGTGCTGATTTTGTTAACCTTTTGGTCATAAGTTAACAAAATCAGCACCTAGCAGCCATGTTATGTAACACACTGGTGGTTATTTATGAAAGGCAAATCTACTTTGCACTACAAGTGCACTGCAAGTGCACTTGTAAGTGCACTTGGAAGTTTAGTCGCTGTAGCTCTAAGGGGGACATGCAAGGAAAATAAAAACAGCATTTTAGCTTGCACATGATTGGATGATAAAATCAGCAGCGCTTCCCCTCAGATCTACAGTGACTGCACTTCCAAGCGCACTTTCAGGTGCACTTGCAGTGCACTTGTAGTGAAAAGTGGATTTGCCTTTCGTAAATAACCCCCAATGTGACAGAGCCAGCCAGAGCCATGATAGAGTGCCTGCTGCCTGTGAGTTATTATAATGCTGATGATGTTAACCAGTTGCTGATCGCTTGATAGCAGATTTACTGCTACAGGACAGACGTGCTGCGCAGGATCACGTATATACGTGATCCTGCATTTCTGGGTATGGGAGCCAATCAACGGCTCCAGCGGACTCAATGTCCACCGGTACCCGCTGATCGTTATGTACATAGGCAGAACGGTGGTTTGCCTATGTAAACAAGGCAGATCGCCGTTTTGTCAGTACGGAAGACATTGATCCTGTGTTCCTGGGATCCATGCCTTCCCTTAATAAAAGCACCTCCCTCACAGTAAGATAACACTTGTTAGGCACATATTTAACCCTTTGATTGCCCTAGGTGTTATCCCCTTTCCAGCCAGTGTGATTAGTACAGTGACAGTGCATATTTTTAGCACTAATCACTGTATTAGTGTCACTGGTTCCCACAAAGTGTCACTTAGTTTCCGATTTGTCCACCACAATATCGCAGTCCCTCTATGAGTCGCTGATTGCCGCCATTACTAGTTAAAAAACATATGACCCCGGATTTTATTTTAAAAATATGGTCACCTTATCATAGTTCAATAATGTTTTTGCTATAGATGTAGGCCATTTATATACTTCCCGAAGCCTGGTCAAAAACTCCCAGAGATTGCATCATCCAGTCCTGACTGGTTGCAAGGATGTTACTAAGGCACTCCCTGTTGTTACTGCTCACCCCCACCATCACAAGAGCAAGCTCCTAAACATATGCTCCTCCATCCAGAATGGAGACATCATAAGACAGGAAGTGTGTGACATCATCATCAGTTCAAAATTAAGGGGAAAATGCCTAAAAAAGAAAGCTAATGCAGCCATCACTTATAGGAATTGTTAGGCTACAATATAGTAAACTTTTGTTTTTGGGTTTAATACCCTTTTAACAAAAGTTAAAATTTTTCTTTAACCACTTCAGCTCCGGAAGATTTTACCCCGTTCCTGCACTTTTTACAATTTGGCAATTTAACTGACAATTGCGCGGTCATGCAATGCTGTACCCAAACGAAATTGCATCCTTTTTTCCCACAAATAGAGCTTTATTTTGGTGGTGTTTGATCACCTCTGTGGTTTAATATTTTTTTTGCACTATAAACGAAAAAAGAGTGACAATTTAAAAAAAAAACTATATTACTCTTTCGTCCATGGACCGACACAGCTTCTCTATTGACAAAGTGGGTATTATCCGTTAATTAGGAGTGACTAGGCAGAAAAACTTGTAAAAAGTGTTGCATCACACCTTCTACAGTACCGCCCAGGGGGCGGACCCTCTGGGTATACCCTCTCAGTCTGCACATCGCAGATCAGTTTTTTTCTGTCTAGCAAGGAGTAGGACATGGCTCCCTTCGGGCCCATTGGTCCGGGGAAAAAAGATATATATATATATTTATTTTATTTTTTTGCTACATTTGTTGTTTCCTGCGATCTTCGATCAACTGCCGACTGGGTGACAGGCTGGATCCTCGATCCTTGTAGTCTCCCCAGTTTCGGCCATCGAGCGTGTGCCGACCCTAGCTACGCGCTGGGTTTTCCACGACATGCCCGTCGCTCCACGGGTGGCCGGTGAGCCTACGCTCCAGGGCCTGCATCGGACTGCTCAGCTTCGGCTGCCCTTACGGCCGAGTCGCAGCAGCCTGGCCGGTGAGCTTACGCTCCAAGGCTTGCATCGGACCGCTCAGCTTCGGCTGACCTTACGGCCGAGTCGCAGCAGCCTGTCCGGTGAGCGTCATGCTCCAGGGCATACATATGATCGTCCCTTCTGGGTCCAATCACAGCATGCCTGGCCAACAGTCACCTTCCGTGCGCGGACGATGATCTGTTTGGAATGTCTTCCAGCAGAATACATGCAGGATAGGTAAGTAAAACTCCCCTGCCTCGGCTGGGTGATTTAGCTGGACATTCCTGGAGAGATCAAGTGAGTGGTTGTGGCCCCTTTCTTCCCTCTCTCCCTGCCTTTCCCTCCTCCCTGGGCTTCTAGCTAAAGGTTGCTGGGTGCTGGGGGTCACCTAGGGGGTCCCACTGGAGCGGGGCTGGCTGTAACTAACATTTAAAAGAAATGTCATTTTTGCTTACCTGTGTTTCTGTGTCTCCATGCTGTCGGCGGCCATTTTGAGGTGGTCCATGCCAAGTTTGGCCTCTTGTAACTGCCTGGCGGCCATCTTCCTGTGGTTCGGCCACACCCACTGGCCCCTATCAGGTGATCGGCGGCCATGTTGGTCCACCCTGTATGCAGATATTGCCGTTCGGCGGCCATCTTTTTGTGGGCTATGGCTGCCTGACCTCTATCTTCTGTCGGCGGCCATTTTCTTAGAGCCCACATTATCTTCCATACAGACGTTTTTGGCAACCATTTTGCGAGAGCCTCCGGCCTCTAGGGTGCATTACACTGGCGTGAAAATTCACACAGGAAGTGCTGATAAAAGAAGCAGACTGACACAGCAGCAAGGGGACAGCATCACAGGCGCAGCATAGCAGTACCTATCCAGGGTGGTGAGTCCTCTGGGTAACCCAGCATCTCTGCAGCGCAGGAGGGTGGCCTATTGATATCTTGCCTGGAGCCCTGTGGGTGTCAGCGTGTGGTCAGCATGGCATCTGAGCCAGATGTCTTCTCCCCTGAAACACCAGATTTAGCAGCTGGTGTCCCTGAGGTGTCTATGGACGCTATGTCGGCAATCCTAGAGGCGTTTGCTGCCAGGGTGGAAGCAGCACACGGGAATACAGGGGGTAATAAACGCCCCCGTCCCCTGCAATCTTCTGGGGATATTTCTGATGCAGAACTAGGTCCAGCTACGGCTCATGGCCCAGATTCTGATGCATCAGAGACTGCAGACCGTGACCGATCGGACAGTGAGGAGGACTCCAAGTCCAGGTCAGTACGCGAGACGGCTTTGGTATCTGACCTTATTACTGCAGTGCGGGATACGCTAAAGTTGGAAAATACTGCAGAAGCAGCAGAGACTCTGGTCCACTTGGGTTTCATAGACCTGCCCACACTTCTAAGGTGTTCCCTTGTGTGTCTTTTGATAAACTCTTATACAAGGAATGGGAGAACCCAGTGAGGATCTTTACAGCCCCAAAGAGGTTTGCGGTACGGTACCCCTTTGAGGAGAGTTTTCTGAAGAAATGGACCTCTCCCCCTATAGTGGACCCTCCGGTGTCCAGACTTAATAGAGCCACCACAATTCCTGTAGAAGGGGCTCCTGTTTTCAAGGACCCTGTGGATAAGAAGGCTGAAGCACTCGCTTGCTACCTATACTCAGTGGTAGGCTCGGCAGTACGCCCGGCATTGGCGGGGGCCCTAGTGTCTCACACACTTACTGAATGGGCAAGATTGCTACTCCAGGGGTTAAGGAGCGAGATGCTCCTCCTGATGAGATAACATTGGCCGACCTGTTGGTCCAGGGCCTTAGGTTTGTCTGCGAGTCAGACATGAATACTATTCCCCTGCTGTCTAAAACTTCGGTTTATGCAGTAGCAATACGCCGCCTGATCTGGCTAAAAGGCTGGTCTGCGGACCAGACTTCCAAGAAAGCCCTGTTGGATCTGCCTTTTTAAGGGCGACAGACTTTTTGGGGCTTCTCTGGATGACATCATCAAGGATGCCACAGGAAGTAAAAGCACTTTGCTTCCCCAAATTAGCAAGGGTAAGGGGCCACGCCAAGGGCAAGGGCCCTCCTTTACTGCACACAAGTGGTTTTTTCGTCCCCCTAGGGCGACAGGGAGAAGACCCCAGGCCGATAAAGCGCCTGCCCAAGGACAAAAGCGTCCTTGGTCCCGCAGACCCAACAAGCCTGCGGACAAATCTGCGTCCACATGAAGGTCCGCCCCCACCCAGCTCTCGGGTGGGGGGGCGTCTTCGCGAATTCGCGACTCAGTGGACTGCTCTAGTCTCCGACAGGTGGGTTTGCGAAGTAATCTCCTCAGGCTACAAGATAGAATTTCTCTCTTGTCCACCAGACAGATTCATCACCTCCAATCTCCAGCTACTACCGACCCGTCGGGAGGCCCTGTATGGGGCGGTCCAGGGTCTACTGGAACGCGGGGTAGTTATTCCAGTTCCAGAACAGGAACGGGGTCAGGGTTTTTACTCAAATCTGTTCATTGTGCCAAAGAAGGAGGGGGTTCGTCCAATCTTGGATCTCAGAGCCCTCAATTGCTTTGTGAAGGTACAAAGATTTCGGATGGAGTCGGTTCGATCCGTAGTCACGGCTCTCCATCCGGGGGACTTTCTGGCCTCCTTGGACATCAAGGACGCATACCTGCATGTCCCCATATACTCCAGACACCAGAGGTTTCTGCGATTTGCTATCGGGAAGAACCACTACCAGTTTGTGGCCCTCCCGTTTGGCCTTGCCTCAGCACCCAGGACGTTCACCAAGGTGCTCGCTCCGATTCTGGCACTTCTAAGACAGCGGGGTATCGCTATCACAGGTTACTTGGACGACCTTCTGCTGAAGGCCCCTTCAAGCTCAGAATTAGAGGTAAGCGTGTCCATTACCTGTCAGACTCTTCGAGACTGTGGTTGGATACTAAACACGCAAAAGTCAGTATTGGTGCCCACTCAACGCCTAGTGTACCTGGGGTTGATTCTGGATTCCTCAGAGGCAAAGGTATTCCTCCCTGTGGAGAAGTTGCAGACCCTCCGGGCTGCAGTACGGCAGCTGACTTCCAGGAATTGGTCGTCACTCCGTTTTTGCATGCGAGTGTTGGGCCTCATGGTAGCCTCCTTCGAGGCGGTCCCATATGCTCAATACCACACTCGAGTGTTACAGAAGGAAGTTCTGTCCAGATGGAACAGATGCCCTTCATCTCTGGATTATCAAATCCGAGTGAGCCACCTAGTCAGGAGATCCCTGGTATGGTGGCTGACAGCACCGGCTCTAATGGCCGGGAAGTCATTTCTTCCGGTTTACTGGATAGTGATCACGACGGACGCCAGCCTTACAGGTTGGGGGGGAGTCTGGGGTGTCCAGTCGGCGCAAGGTCGCTGGACCCCAGAGGAAGCCCTCCTGCCGATCAATGTCCTGGAGATCCGGGCGATCAAGCTGTGCCTCTTCAAATGGTCTCAGACTGCAAGGGCATCCAGTCAGACAACGCCACAGCAGTGGCATATGTCAATCATCAAGGAGGAACAAGAAGCTCAGCTGCAGCATCGGAGATCGCTCGCATCCTGAAGTGGGCAGAGAGGAGCGTACCGGCACTGTCGGCCGTGTACATTCCGGGTGTGGAAAACTGGCAGGCGGACTACCTGAGCCGCCAGATGCTGGACCAGGGAGAATGGTCCTTACACCCGGAGGTGTTCCAACTCCTCTGCCAAAGATGGGGCACACCAGACGTAGATCTTCTGGCTTCCCGACTCAATCGGAAGGTATTGAGGTTTGTGGCCCGGTCAAGAGACCCATGGGCAGACGCAACGGACGCGTTGGTAGCATCGTGGGGTCAGTATCGGCTAATCTATGCCTTCCCTCCCTTAAGGCTTCTTCCTCTACTGCTCCGCAGAGTGGAGGCAGAGGGAATTCCAATGATCCTAATCGCTCCAGATTGGCCTCAGCGTCCTTGGTACGCCGATCTAGTACGTCTGGTAGCAGACGTCCCCTGGCGCCTACCACTACGGAAGGACCTTCTATCGCAAGGTCCCATATTCCATCCTGCTTTACAGTCATTGGCTTTAACGGCATGGCTGTTGAGAACCAGGTACTGAGAGATCGGGGCCTGTCAGACTCGGTAATCTCTACTATGAGAAGTGCTCGGAAACCGTCCTCTAGGAAGGTCTATCACCGCACTTGGAGGGCCTACATCTCCATATGTGAGGAAATGAAATGGCATCCGCGTACCTATTTGGTTTCCAGAATCCTGCTGTTTTTACAGCATGGGGTAGACCAAAGGCTTGCCCTAAGTACGATTAAGGGACAGATATCTGCCCTGGCTGTCTTTTTTTTCAGCGACCCCTGGCGACTCACTCTCTCGTGAGTACATTTGTGCAGGGGGTCCGACATGTGGCCCCTCCGGTCCGTCCCCCGTTACCTCCGTGGGACTTGAACCTGGTCCTCTCGGTGCTTCAGAAGGCACCGTTTGAGAATATTAGAGATATTCCCCTGTTGACACTTTCTCAGAAAGTGGTCTTTTTGGTGGCTGTTACGTCAGTTAGACGAGTCTCTGAGCTGGCAGCCTTGTCCTGCAAGGCTCCCTATTTGATTTTCCACAAGGATAAGGTGGTGCTGCGGCCGCAGCCTTCCTTTCTTCCGAAAGTCGTTTCGGCTTTTCATCTCAACGAAGACATTGTACTTCCATCCTTGTGTCCTCAGCCGTCGAATCCTAAGGAGTCGGCGTTGCATTCCTTGGACGTTGTCCGAGCTTTGAGAGTATACATATCTGCTACTTCCCTGTTCCGGAAGTCAGACTCACTGTTTGTTTCGGTGGCTGGTCCCAAGAAGGGCCAAGCAGTCTCATCGGCCACCATCTCTAGGTGGATCCGACAGATAGTAATCCAGGCTTACGCCTTAAAGGGTCAGGCGCCCCCCTTTCCTGTCACGGCGCATTCGACCAGGGCAATAGGTGCCTCTGGGGCTTTCTGACATCAAGCGTCTGTTTCCCAACTATGTAAAGCGGCGACTTGGTCGTCCGCTCACACTTTCACAAAATTCTACAAAATTGATGTAGGTGCATCTTCGGATGCCTCTTTCGGCCGCAAGGTTTTGCAGGCGGCTGTTTAGAGTTGCAACTCCTCCGTTGGAGGAGTGCTGTTTTGTGTTTTGGGGTGAAGTTTGTTTTTATGCTGTTACCACCCCTCGTTTTTTCTCTGACACTGCTTTGGGACGTCCCACTTTGTCAATAGAGAAGCTGTGTCGGTCCATGGACGAAAGAGTAAATAGGATTTTTTACTCACCGTAAAATCCTTTTCTCTGAGTCCATGGACCGACACAGCACCCACCCCTCCTTTTAAGTTTGTACTGCTTTTTGACGAACTGATCTGCGATGTGCAGACTGAGAGGGTATACCCAGAGGGTCCGCCCCCTGGGCGGTACTGTAGAAGGTGTGATGCAACACTTTTTACAAGTTTTTCTGCCTAGTCACTCCTAATTAACGGATAATACCCACTTTGTCAATAGAGAAGCTGTGTCGGTCCATGGACTCAGAGAAAAGGATTTTACGGTGAGTAAAAAATCCTATTTTTTTACATTTTGCTATAATAAATATCCTCATTTTTTTTTTTTTTTATAATTTCTTCATCAGTTTAGGCCAATATACATTCTTCTACATATTTTTGGTAAAAAAATTGCAATAAGCTTATATTGATTGGTTTGCGCAAAAGTTATAGCGTCTACAAACTATGGGAAAGATTTCTGGCATTTTTATGACATTTTTATTATTATTATTTTATTTTTCTAGTAATGGCGGTGATTTAGCAGTACTGTGACATTGTGACGGACAGATCGGACACTTTTAACACATTTTTGGGACCATTGACACTATAAATATGCACTGATTACTGTGTAAATGTCACTGGTAGGGAAGGGGTTAACACTAGGGGGCGATCAAAGGGGTTAAATGTGTGTTCCCTAGATGTGTTTTAACTGTATGGGGATAGGACTAACTGGGGGAGGAAACATATCGTTGTTCCTACTTAGTAGGAACAAATGATATGTTTCCTCTCCCCTGACAGAACAGGGATTTGTGTGTTTACACACACAAATCCCTGTGCTGGCTCTTGTGCACGTGATCCCGTGTAGCCGGCGGCGATCGCGCCCGCTGGCCACGCGCATCAGGTCCTCCGCCAGGCAGTGCCATTTTGCCGCAACATAAGTACGTGAGGCGGTCGGGAACCGGCTAAAAAATACCTTGTAATCCTGTCATGATGGCCCCTATTTAGTTGCTTCTTTATATGGTATCTCACCTGCACCCGATAAAGGCTACAAGTAGGCATGCAAGCAGGCATTATGCATTGTTCATTATTGTTACTATCAATAAGCTGGTGCAGATAAATGACGTAGAGAGGCTGCTGAAGCAAGTGCATCTCTGTAACAAGATTTATTATTGTTACAATTTATAACTAAAATATTCTTACGAAATGTTATGGGTGGCCATCTTTTATGTTTTATTGGTTCTGTTGCATGTTCTGCATTAGCCAAGAAAGTTAAGGACCTTTGAAAGGCCTTGTTCCCAATGCCAGAAAAAAAATGCCCACGTGCCAAATGCTAAGCAAATTGTCAAGCAAATCTGATAAAGGGGCTATACATGTCTCTGAAATGTTTCATAATTGTGATGTGATCTTTTGATGTTTGAATAAAGCTCTGGACTTTGTTAAGGTGTACTGGTAAGATAATCTTTTTAAAAAATAATGCAATGCCTATAGCTAAAACAGCCTAGCTACTATGGCCATTTACATTAAGGTGTGCAGTGGGAATTTTTTTAAATAATCAAACATGTCCCAAATCTTTTAGTTTCCAGACCTAAACTCCATAAAACATTTATAGGAAATTTAAGGCAAAGATGGTAAAGTAGATGTTCACCACCTTCAATGAACTAGAGACTTTTTTTCATACAGAACAATGCAAAATCCTACTACACATAACTCTGGACTTATATGTCAGCATTCCAGGAAGGATTACAGCTGTTCTGAAGGAAAAGGTTGACCCTACTTCTTAATAGGTTCTCTATACTAAGACAGGGTTAGGCTTTTCCATAATTCTGTCCACTCCCTTTTTTTTGTATTCAGATATATATAGATATATATATATAGATATATCTATATACCGGTATATTGTATATTACTTTTAATTGTTTATATACTAAAATCAGAGAGTGATTTTTGACATGTGACAATATGTATGTGTTGTAAAGATGAATAGGCTTTTATACAATAAGTTTAAATTAGGCATTTTCTGCAGACTAGGCTGTTTAAGATTAGTCTACTATTAATCGCTCTGCATACAGAGAGAAAAAGATAAAACACTACCACTGCTGATAAAATGTAGGTCAAATGTTGAAGAAACCTGAGAGCAGTTGTGACTTTATTACTACGTTTGTCAGTGTATGCAATTATTGTTTAAGTGTATAATTTGTGCAGGATTCCCCGTCTTTGAGTCAAGCTCCTGCAATACAAGTAAATAATAGAAAATCTGCTCCACCACTGAATTGCTGGAGAATATTTCATAATTTGCACTGCTGGGAGCATATTCTTTTCTCCCGGCATAAATAGTGGATCATTTACCACAAAGGAGCAATGATCAGTTTTCTATTTTAAATATGAATGTACTGTATATATCAGTACACAGAATTTATATTTGTTAGTGCTGGTTTCAGATTTGCAGTTTGCTATTTTGTTTGTAGGCTGGCAAAGCAGCCAAACAGGCCAAACGGGACCATAACTCCTGCACCCTAATTAGCCTCCAGCTATCTAGTGGGACCCAATAAGAATCCTGCTTTTAATACTGCGGGGGATTATGGAATGAGAATCCTTGCTTGTGTTTGTGGCCAACTAAAGAAGCAATATGCTTCAACATTAAGAGTTATCATTTGAGGAATTAAAATAATCCCCGAATGGTGTTAAGACCAGAGGTCACCCCTGTAGCGGGACTGTGGAACTTCTTTTTGGACCACCTAGAAGTAAAGTGAGCTTTTGGACCACTTATCCAGTTACCAGATGAATCAAGCTCATGTGCAAAACATGTTGCCCCTTGACCAAATTACCCAATTTTCTGCAAAATAAGAGATTGCCTTGCTCATATGTGTTTAAATCCCTGGCAGTAACAAAAGAACAAATCTTCTGGACAGCAGCACTCCAATAAAAGCCTTTATTTTGTAAAATCTTCCAAAAATCCAAATAACACACGGCAAAGTCACAAAACTCTGGTCAAAGCTGACGCGTTTCACACTGTCTTAGTGTTTAAATCCCTCCCGGGACACTCTCTACATGGAGTTCGAGGTTTTTGTAGCTCTCCTCCCAAAGTCCAAAAACATAGTGATAGGTTAATTGGCTTCCTCTGAAACTGCCCCTTCTGTGTATGTTATTGTTGCAGGGGTATTTAATTGTGAGCTGCTTTGAGGAACAAGGGTTAATGTCAAAGGATCTATGTTGTCTGTACATCACTGTGTAATAATTCAGTGCTTTAAAAATTCTGGAAATAATTTGAGCATTTAACATCTCAATCTTTTAGACATGGTCATAGACATGTCTGTCCACAATTTTCCACAAATGTGAAAAGAAAGCTCATGCCTACTAATGTGTCTCCGCCATACAGGCACTGCAAAGCTTCGAAGATTTTTGTAGTTGGGGCATCTGAAGATTAGTTCACCTAAAGCTATATTTGAGTTTTGATTAAAAACGTAGTCTTGGTCTAATAATCAGTCTCCTTTATCTGTCAGTGATTTTTCCCAAAAGATTTCTGCATCAGACTTTCTAACCCTTCTCTACTGTAGCCATTCGGACACTGTGTAACTTTATGACAAGAGGGCAAAGATGGTAAACCGTAATGGAGAGACATTTACGAGTTACCAAAGAACCAGTGGGATAATAATGCCTACCTCTGTTCTCTGTTAACTGAAATATCAATTTAGTTTGTACAGATGTTTTGAGTGCCTTTCAGTTGAGCAGTATACATTATAACTGTGCAAAATTTTAGAACTATATTGTCTATACACTTACTTCAGTGATTATGGTTGAGCTGAACTCATCCTGATCATATTCCCAACCATTTGTGCAGGATCTTGTTTCTGCATCTGTAGTATTATGCCATGTGGTGTTGGAATCTGCCATTCTCCACTGTACTTCAACAAACTCCAGACATGTTTTAGGCCTCCCCTGATCATCCAGTGGTATGAAGACCCCCACCCATCCCTCGCTTTCAGTACTGCTGTTAACAACCCCAGTGTCATTTATTTTGCATTTGTGGCTTGGAATTGCAGCACTGAAGTTCTGGAGAAGGTTATGGCTGGCCATCAACAATATGGGAATGCATAGTAATGTAACTTGTGTGATCTGGAACCGTCCCATGCCTCCAGCTTTTTCCAAAAGATCTGCAAATGCCATGGCTGATAACTCAACTTTGACCTCCCTAATCACTTTCACCACCCAAATATGGAAAAAATAGTCTTTATTTTAACTGTAGATAACGTTGTTTTTCCTCTTGAGATTGGAGTTCAACAATAACTTTTCCACTGCACAGCACAGAGGACAGAACAATGCTGGAGAAAATTCACTGTTCTATATTCTGTTTTCTGAGGAACTCATGCCAGCATTTCCACAGGCATGCTTAAACAGGATTATAATGAAATCCTCTCTTCTCGCTCAGAATTATGTTCTTTATTCTTTGAGTATTGGAAACCCTTATAAAAACTCTTTGATAAGCACTGTAGTTTCGTAGATAATCTTTGAATTTTCTTTAGATTTTCATCTCTCTGTAATGGGCGTTCATAATTTTGTTTTCCGCACCAATTTAGGCAAAATATCGCGTTCAGTGCTTGAGTTAATGTTTTGTCTTGGAAAGTAATTTCCTTTGTTAACCTGTTCAGCGTCAAGGCGGTGACTTTCCTTGGTTATAAAATATCTTTCTTCTTGAAGAAAAAGTGATTAAAGATTGTGGTCAGTTTCTTGAAAACATCAAAACAAATTAGTTCATCTAAATCACAAAACAAAGAATATTATTAATCCAACAGTGTTTAAAGGGAACTTCATGTGAATGGTTTTAACTTAAGTGACTATAACATATAAAAATCTACTGTATATATATGACTTACATCATTTCCCAGAAACCCCCACTGTGTTTTACTCCAACCCTTCACTACCTGTGCTGATTGTGATGGATGATTTCTCAATTGATTTAAATAGGGAAATCTCTTCACATATAAAAAAAAATATAACAAAAACCTTGCAAAATACTGGGACACATAATAGAGGCTACAACTGCTGACCTTCCCTCTGAAAATGCTAGATGCCTGGCTGTCATACTGTGTAATTGATCTGAAATAAAAATGCACAGCAGAAATTCTGGCCTTTCTTGTTCTAAGTCAGTAAAGCCCTGTACACACATTTGTTTTTCCCGATGGTAAAAAGTACGCTGGGAAAACCGAGGGGAAAGCCGAGAACCTGCTCGGTAGCTTTTTCCCCCTACACACGGCCGGGTTTCCCAGCAGGAAAACTGCCATGAGAGCTTTGGCCAGGAATCCCGGCCGTGTGTATGCTCCATCGGCACTGCCTCGCAGTGTTTCCCATAGGAAAGCAGTAGTAAATATGGCGGAATAAAAACGCAGAGAATCCCGACAGGAAAATAGAGAGCAGGTTCTCTATTTTCCCGCCAGGATTCCTGGCTGTTTTCCTGTCGGGAAAACTGCGAGGAAGCATACACAAGTCCGGTTTTCCCGGCCAAAAGCTCTCTTGGCAATTTTCCTGGCAGGAAAACCGGTCGTGTGTACGAGGCTTAAGGCTGGGTTCACACTTGCGGTTTCCCCGCATCCAATTCGCATGACAATAGACTGTGACTGACTCTCAATGGTGCTGGTTCACACATCTCCGGGACTGGCACGTAACACACTGGAAAAGGGTCCTGTGCGTCTTTGGCTCAGTTTCAGGTCCAAATTCAGGCAAAAATTCGGACCTGATTCACCCCAGAAATGGAGAACAGGGATGCACCAGACCCCCCTACTGTGAGCCGCGGCCACAGCTAATGTTAACCCGGTCTAAATCAGATGGTATTGAAGCTTAAACATTGAAATCTTAGCTTATCTTGGATTTGAGTTTTATATAGCACATCCTTGTTAAAGTGAAATTCCAGCCAATACAAGTAGTGTCATTAATATTGAGTACATGCATACATGAAATCTTACTCCAACATCTAATTGTAAAGCATATAGAACGATGTTCTTACAGTAACACTCCTTATTTATGGCAGGTATAAAGTACCTGAGGTTCCATGTAAGATGGAAGCGGACTGCTGATTTTGGTAAAGATTTCCTGTTTATTTATGGCAGGTATAAAGTACCTGAGGTTCCATGTAAGATGGAAGCGGGCTGCTGATTTTGGTAAAGATTTCCTGTTGCATACCTCCTTAAGAGCCACCAGAGTCTGCCCTGAGCGGCTGTCTTCTGGTGCTGTGAGAGTTAACAGCAGCCTCTGCTACTGAGAAAAGTTGCACCACTCACCTCTTTCTGCCCTCACAGCCATACATTTTACTCTAATACTTCTCTTCAACAATGCATCGCAATCTGTGAATGGGCAGTGGGCATTCAGCTGCCCTTTAAAGAATGCAATGCATTGTAGGGAAATAGTATGTTTTGTGAAAACAGGGATGAAGGGGGCTGGCAGACGGTGCAAAGTTGCTCAATAGCAGTGGCTGAAGTTAACTTTCACGGCTCTAGAAAACAGGCACTCAGGCAGGTGTAGCGGGGTCTCTAAATTTAGGTGGGACACTCAGGTGTGTAAGTATGGGAATAGTGGACCATTTGTGTTCGTGGAGGATTGGATGATGTAATAATCTCCTTGGCCTCTGGGTGGCGGGGTACCTGGAGGCTCAAGGTAGATTGGCCATCACAGTGCTACCCTTTTTGTCCCTTTCCGGAGATGGTACGGCGAGAGCGGGGAATCTGTCGTGGTGTCGATGGAAGGAGATAAAAGGGGGAGACGCCCTAACCACGAGGTCTTCAGGAGGATCTTCTTCACGCGCCCAGGCACCTTAGGCCTAGGTGCGGGCGGTTCCGGATTCCGGCCCAGGCGCCCTAGGCCTGACCGGAATGGAGTTGGAGTCCATCCCAGGCACCTTCAGCCTGGGGTGAGGTACTAAACTAGGAGGCCTGGGGTCCAGTGACTTCGACTGGGTCCCGCGAGGGTGGAGAAGTCCGAGGGTCCCTGAGGTGGATGGGGCCCATGTCTGAGGTGAGGAGGCCGGGGAGGTTACCCATTTGGAGAGTCTGGAGCAGCATCAACCCAGTGACGGATGGGCCTCTGGTAACTCCCTTGGAGGGACATCTTCCCCTGACAGGGGCCGCAGCGCAGCGAAGGTACTCCTATCTACGTTCTCTTGAGTTGCTGGTAGAGACTCTTAAGTTCTAAATCCTTTCTAGCTAATGCTATAGTAACCGCTGGCAAGATCGCAGTGGTTTAGCTGATAACCAGGATAGTGCCTCGACCTGCTCATTCCCCGTATCAAAATGTTATCAAGTCGCAACCAGTTGGCTACTGAAGCACTGTTTATTGTGAGATATACAATAAAACAAGAGTTGGACTGTGATCGGTGTGTGGAACTCTGGTTAATGGGAGCAGAGGGAAGTGTTGACATAGCGGGACTTGATTCTAGACAAAAGCACATAGGCCCGAAGAAATATCTGGTACTGGCCTTCACCTCACCCACAGCTATGGGGAGGACATGGGCCGTAGCGCATCTCACCCTGTCGTGTGACATACCCCTAGACAAAGGAGATGGGGTGAGGCCGCTACACAGGTATCTGGTGGCTGTGAAAGGGGCACACAATCCTAAGATTTTTACCAGCAGCAGCCGCATGCATGTAATAGGATATATGACATTATACATAACTAATGTGTTTGATGCTCTATCAAAAAATAAATAAATAAACAAACTTCAACTTTAAAGAATCTTGTACTGAGAAAAATATGTAGGCTGCCTCGCTGGTATATTGGGTATATAATCTTTTATGTTACTTACTTGTCACAATTATCCACATTAGGAGTTCTGACTTTCTGACTATTCTGGGTCTGTGACTGAAAACAAGGAAAAATTGCCACTAATTTGTGGCAGTGTTGAATTGCGAGTCTTGTTAACTGCACATTTTCACGGGCAAGTTGTACACTTGCCGGGCACTTGAAGCACAAGTTCTAGTTGACACTTTTCCAATTTGTTGCAAATTAGTGTGGCAAGTCTTTAGCAAGAGCAAAGTTGCAGAGACACCGGGGTTAATTAACTAAAGGCAAATAGACTGTGCACTTTGCAAAGTGCAGTTGCACTCTGCAAGTGTAGTTGCTCCAGAGCTTAGTAAATAAGGTGAAGCTTCACTTTACAAAGAACACCCAATCACATGCAAGGAAAATAAAAAAACAACATTTTTTCTTGCACATGATTGGATCAAGGAAGTCAGCAGAGCTCTCCCTCATTTACTAGTGTAGCGCACCAACCCCAGACTTTACCTGCTTTTCTCTTTTTGGCTCCTCCGCAGGAAAGACTGAGGCACACCGCACCACAAGCCTGTACCCTCCTGGATGGGGAGGTTGAGCGGTGTTAGATTTCTCGGGCCTGCCTGCAGTAGGTGTTAGACTGTCCACACCAACTGAGAGTCCAACTCAATATTTATTTATGAGAACAATAAATAGTCTCTGTGAGAGCAGACAGGTTGGGACAAGAACAGTTCAGAAAAGGTGGGAAGAGGTCCAGGCACAAACTTAGCATTGATTAGGGGAGCACTGTTCTGATTAGCACGAACAGCTTGGTACACAGTCACTGCCACTGACTTGATGAATAGTTGTAGTCACTGCCACTGACTTGGTGAATAGTTGTAGTTACTGCCACTGACCTGGTGTGCGTAGAGTCACTGCCACTATGACCTACAGAACATGCACCTTTCCTTCCTTGAATAGTTAGACCTCTGTAGGGAGAAAACATCCCTCCGGAGAGTTACCAGAGGCCCCTTCTGTCACCACGACTCTGCGCTGGGTCTTCAGAAAGTGTCACCTCCTTGGCCTCCTCGATCCTGGATACGGGTCCCCTCGCGAGGCGGATCCCTGGGAGCCCTCGATCCCTCGTGTAACCCGGTTGCTGGGTCCCTGGCCTTCTCAAAAGTACTTCACCCCCAGACCTAAGGTGTCTGGGGATGGAACAGCAGTTCAGTCTCTGAGCCTAGGAGCACCCGGAGACCATCCTTACACACACCCAGGCCAAGGGCACCTGGGTGTCACGAACAGCAGCCCCCAGGCTGAAGGTGCCTGGGGCTCGGACCTCGACCGGAAGATGTCTGCCCCTTTTATACCCTCTTCCAGCAGGCACGGCAGGTTCCCCGCCCCGCCGTACTACTGCCGCGAGGGAACACAAAAAGGCACAGCCCTCCAATGCTGGTTCAACCCCGGCCTATGGCGACAGCGCCACCTATAGGCCTCAGGGAACTGGACACCACTGATATCCTCCATGAGCCCAAATGGTCCACAAACCCTAACAATTAGCATACCTGAGCCCTTTTACCACTCCCCTAAATGTAACCACCCGCTACACTAGGCTTTGGAGCAACTGTGTGCAACTGCACTTTCAAATGTGCACAGTTGAGTTGCCTTTAGTAAATCAACCCTAAAGAGTCTACAGCAAGAGCTCTGCAAGTCACAGTGACCCCTGTGGTGGGAGACTATTGTACAACATAACTGAACGGGACTTGCTGCAGACTTGCAGAATGTTTGCAAATAAAGTTGATCTGAAGTCATGCAATTTGGACTTGCTGCAATTGTGCAACAAACTTGTGAAGCCTGGCAAGTCTAGTAATAGCTTAGCAATTCATTTTCAAATGCAGTTCAATTGCTTGCTATGTGGGTAATGGCAGCTATTTTTTTCATAACAGATCTATTTTAATTTTTTTGGGGCTCTGTTGGATATGAAAGCAAGCTACCTACAGCCTCATTAATCAAGATCACCCTACATATTTATATTCAGAAGTGCCCTTCCTGCATTCCCGCTTGTCACTGCCAAGATCTGTGAATATAAAATGTCTGCTGAAGTTTAACATTTTTTTTCATTAATTTATGGCTACACAGCTCTTAAAAAGATCACTGCATCAGTCACATGCAGGCGCTATAGTAGGTCTTCTTAAGGGGATGTGTATGGCTTCCTATGACTACAAGACCTTTGTATGATTGGAGCTGGTTGAAGAACTCAGGTCCCCCAAAACGAATCTATCAGGAATAATTAGATACCTTGTTCAGTGGCATGGGATTAGATTGAGGATCCTGTAGCAAGATATCTAAAACGTATTTTCTACCTCTGACAGTTGCTGTCATTGTGTTTGCCTCTTCTTTCTTGGATTTTCTTTTATTGTACTGTATGTCATAGGCATTGTACCTGAATGAGGGAGAATGCTCCAACTCATGGAGCAGATCTAAAGTTGGACACAAAGTTGATTTACCAGTAACTATATAGTCCAAGGACATTTTTAAGCAATCCTTTTTAATTTATATTCAATCAAGGAGGGCCTTACCTTATACAGCTGTTGTCAGATCATAATGAGATTGTACTGTAGTTTGCACAAGCAGTTTAAGAGACTGTTATTCATAGAATCTGAGCCAGGAACTCCAGTAGGCAGACCTAACTTCTGGAGGTCACAAGACATATTGGAGGTTATTTACTAAAGGCAAATCCACTTTGCACTACAAGTGCACTGCAAGTGCACTTGGAAGAGCAGTCGCTGTAGATCTGAGGGGGACATGCAAGGAAAATAAAAAAACAGTATTTTAGCTTGCACACGATTGGATGATAAAATCAGCAGAGCTCCTCCTCATTTCAGAGCTTCCCCTCAGATCTACAGCGATCTACAGCGACTGCACTTACAAATGCACTTGCAGTGCACTTGTAGTGCTGAGTGGACTTGCCTTTAGTAAATAACCCCCATTGTAAGTCAAGGGGGTTAGTCCGTCCATCCGCTATATATATGTAGCGGGTATGTACTTTCCCGGGTGTAATTCCCTGCAGCCCAGTGGGTGGCGCTGTCGCCCTGGGCTGGGGTTGAATCATTGCTGTGTGCCGTCCTCCTTTTTGTCCTCCCTCGGCAGCGGTATGGTGGGGCGGGGAACCCGCCGTGCTTGCTGGGAGAGGGTATAAAGGGGGCCGGCCATCTTTGTCACGGGGTTGACGTCCCAGGCACCTTCAGCTTGCGGACGGTGGGTCGTGTCGCTCCTCTGGGTGGCTTAGGCCTAGAGGACAGCGGAGGTCGAGTTCCATTCCAGGCACCTTTAGCCTGGGGTGAGGTACTTGGATAGAGGTCCGGAGCTCAGTGCCCAACACTGAGTTCCGCGAGGGAAGGAGATCCTAGGGTGCCCAGGGATTGGGTACCCGAATCCGGTAGGCGCAATGGACCGGGGGGGAGTTCCTCATTTGAAGACCCGGTGCAGCATATTGCCGGGGACAAGTGAGTCTCTCGTCGGAGACGGCCTGGAAGGAAATCTACCCTTGTGCGGAGACCAGGACACACTTCTAGGAAGGGAAGTGGCAGCTTGCATTGTGTCTGGGCCTGTTCGCATCCACACCTCCTTTTCTGTTCTGTTCTATCAAGGGAGTTCAACTGTTTGTGTTCAGACAAGGAGAATAAAGGAGTGTTGAACTTTAATGGTGTGGAGCTCATTTTCTGACAGACATGGTTCGCGGTGACTCTTGGAGGGAGGATCCAGGTGCACAACACTGACCCGAAGGTAATACAGAACTGTTGCTTATACCGCACTAACATCTGTGGTGGAAGCTAGGCGTAGTGTCCCCGCTCCCTCCCCTCTAAGATACCCCTAGACAAGAGAAAGACGAGACCAAGAGGGGAGTGTGAGGAGCAGCCGCTACACGTGGGGGCTCGGGTCCGGCATAGTGTTTGTGCACCACAGTATCGAACGTGTCTGTTGGAAGAGCTAAGCGAACAGGCAGGCCTTCATTGGCCGAAGTGCATCCCTGCTCGAAGTCGTGGACATGACCCAAAGAAGGGAAAGGCCCGCGCAGAAGAGTGGAAAGAGGGGGAAGTTCAGCCATGTGAAGTACTACACGTGGGGGCTTCTATTGCACTGCGCCACCAGGCACACCCCCACCGCTTAGTTCGTGGGCGTGACTCAGAAACAGAAAAGAAGAAAAGCCCGCGAACTGGAGCAAAGGGGAGGAGTCCAATACGTGTGAAGGACTACACGTGAGACATTGGCGCAAAAACTTTGCAGTGTGCGATGGATCAGCAACAGGTCGCCATGTTCGGACACACCTCGTGGATTCCAGTTCATCCTTCCACCACGACTTTGACCGCTGCTGCTCCAGTAACGGATACGGGGATCCGACTAAAGCCAAGGGGTCGATTCGCCCTGTACTCGTGCATGGACGTTGAGGCCCTGGGTGTGATTTGTCCCGGGTGTTCGGGACTGGTGTGCCAGTTGAAGCTGTTCGGACGCTGTGAGGCCTGTGAGGAGTTCCTGTTCGAAGTGGATCCGGCGGTGGAGCGGCCGAGAACCATTTACCCCGGCCGGGCTTCAGGCAACGCCACTCAAAGAGGAGGAATCACTGCTGTGAGAGTCACCCCTGCGCACACTGCAACGACCGCGGAGGAGGTCGTAAAACCCCAACGGGAGAAATCTGAGGATGCTGACTCGGTCACCACTGTCTCGCAGCCTCCACCACCGAAGAGGAAGACCGGCATGGTAGCCCCGACCAGCGGTTGTGGTGGACCATCTCGCCCACTTATGCCCGGCCCGGATGAATCCGTCGACCAGAGTTCCGGACGTCCCGCTTCAAGTAAAGGCCGAGGTAAGCCAGGCGGGGAGACTTGGTGTGTGGGCGGAGGTGTCGGGAAGTCATGGCCTAGCGAATCCGCGGGAGGTGGTGGCTCCGTTTCTACAACCGGCTACATACCCGCGAAGGAGTGTGACACCTCCGACCTGGAGTTGCTCTCGGACATGGGAGACGACGTGGCAATAGACGATTTGTTTGCTGAGAAGGGCTGGGACAAAGTACCGCTTGCTTCATCTCGGAGGATCAGAGATCCCCCCATGTCTACAGGGGAAAGCACACCCCGGGTGGAGGCATCAGCGCCTGAAGAGAGGTCCCGTCCCCAGTCTGCTGCTACATCCCTGGTGCTATCTGTACTGAAGGCCGGGGAAAAGAGACTGTTGCTGCGGGCCCCTATGCCCCGATCAGATGTCATCAAGGTCCCTCGCCACCCGGACTTGATAGTGTTGCCTGGCGAAGGGGACAAAGCTACCATGCCTCCTCTGGCAAGATTACAATGCCTATTTGGGCAGAAGTTTGCTGCGGAGTACGGATGGGAGTATCCATACTTATCGAAGGACTTACTCTATGAGGTGGAAGTGTGTCGGGAGCGCTGGAACAATGACTTCGTGTGGACCCACCTTCAGGTTCTCCACGCCCGCAGGTACCTGGCATGCTCTCCGAAGGCCTCCCAGCGATTCAAAGACTGCAAGGCAGAATGGATGTTAGGACGGCACATCCATGCAGATAAAGTGTTGATCCAAAGAAAGGAAGGAGAAGATGTGGAGTATCATCTGGAGACCATGGATCAGCACTTGAAACCACTTGTTCTGCCGCATCCCCGTTTTTACTTGTAGGAGAAAAGAGACTCCGTTCTTATCATGCTGCTGAACTTTCTGGGGCCCATTGCTTTTGTGCCCACAGGAATGAAGGACTGTTCCTGTTTGTTCTTCACTTTTCCAGCAAAGAGAATACTGACTCTGGGGTAGATAGGGCCGAAAGAAAAGAGGAAAGTTCCACAGGTGCAGTTACCGCGATGCTGTCACCAGGTGGCAGTGTTGCGCAACGTTTAAACACTTATCACACACTCACTTGGAGAAAAGGGATTTCTTCTCGGAGAAGTCTCTTTTCCACTACACGAACACAGGTGTCAGGGTTATGTGTGTTAATCTTTTCTTTTCCCTCTGCAGGAGAACATCCCATCAAGTTTACTGAGGATGGGGTGGGTCTTAGTCAGGATGGGTGGGAAAGGTAAAATGTGAATATGTGATTCAAAGTTATGGATCAATACTGTTGTTTCTCTTCTGTCTTTATTCCCTTTCTTTACAGGGCTCAGACACAATGTTTTAACAGGATAGTTTACAAAGTTTTTATATATTTTTTGTGTATCTAATTGCTGTTTAGGGCATGGTTTACTCCAGACACTGGGGACCAGTGTCAAAGGACCGAGGGGAGAGTGTAGCGGGTATGTACTTTCCCGGGTGTAATTTTGAATTTGGCAGAGACATCAGTGATGTGTAATTCCCTGCAGCTCAGTGGGTGGCGCTGTCACCCTGGGCTGGGGTTGAATCATTGCTGTGTGCCGTCCTCCTTTTTGTCCTCCCTCGGTAGCGGTATGGTGGGGCGGGGAACCCGCCGTGCTTGCTGGGAGAGGGTATAAAAGGGGCCGGCCATCTTTGTCACGGGGTTGACGTCCCAGGCACCTTCAGCTTGTGGACGGTGGGTCGTGTCGCTCCTCTGGGTGGCTTAGGCCTAGAGGTTAGCGGAGGTCGAGTTCCATCCCAGGCACCTTTAGCCTGGGGTGAGGTACTTGGATGGAGGTCCGGAGCTCAGTGCCCAACACTGAGTTCCGCGAGGGAAGGAGATCCTAGGGTGCCCAGGGATTGGGTACCCGAATCCGGTAGGCGCAATGGACCGGGGGGAGCTCCTCATTTGAAGACCCGGTGCAGCATATTGCCGGTGACAAGTGAGTCTCTCGTTGGAGACGGCCTGGAAGGAAATCTACCCTCGTGCGGAGACCAGGACACACTTCTAGGAAGGGAAGTGGCAGCTTACATTGTGTCTGGGCCTGCTCGCATCCACACCTCCTTTTCTGTTCTGTTCTATCAAGGGAGTTCAACTGTTTGTGTTCAGACAAGGAGAATAAAGGAGTGTTGAACTTTAATGGTGTGGAGCTCATTTTCTGACAGACATGGTTCGCGGTGACTCTTGGAGGGAGGATCCAGGTGCACAACACTGACCCAAAGGTAATACAGAACCTTATACCGCACTAAATTCTGTGGTGGAAGCTAGGCGTAGTGTCCCCGCTCCCTCCCCTCTAAGATACCCCTAGACAAGAGAAAGACGAGACCAAGAGGGGAGTGTGAGGAGCAGCCGCTACATATATATGTAGCGGGGTCTCCTTTAAGGCCCCGGAACTACGTTACCCAGAACCCCGTTCGGCACCCAGAGTGCAGTTAGCCACCGCAGAGACTCATGGGAGGGATTATTTAGGGAGGAGGCGAGGCGGAGCTCGGCCTCTTTGGACACCGCGCTGCAAGCAAGAGTTTCTTCCTGTGCAGATCTGCTGCAGTGCAGGGCCTGAAGCCTGGGCCTTGCGCAACTTCCAGAGAGCCTTTCACCCCACTGCGGAGCCTGGGTGGCACCTGACCTGTCGAGTGAGGACATCAGTTGGATCGGGGACCCGATCGTTGCAGACGCTGTGTGCGGATACACAGCAGGTGGAAGTCCCGGACTGGGATCGCGTCCGGAGTGGTGAGTGGGCACTTGCCCAAACCAATAGACTGTGCCATGTTCAGGCCTATAGACTACATAGGCCCACAGTTCGTTTATCTGCTGTTCCCCGGGGGGACCGGTAGCAGGACAGAGTTGAAGCGTCCCCCCAGTATAGTGTTCCAAGTTATTGGCTGTTGTGGATTACAAATACTTTTCATCAAGTGCACCACCGAAAGCTGGCATGCGAAGAGATCCCTAAAATTAGGTGACTGAGATTTATTCCATGTCAGGCCTGACCGGGGTGGGGAGTTAAGATATTGTTTAGTGCGCCATAGGGTGCGCATACCATAATAGCTACGCGTGGTGGAGTACCGCGCAGCGCCATTATAGTGTGCTGAATTTATTGCTGCAGGGCTCTGCAAGCCAGTTGCATGTGTTATGTTCTTCCTATGCTATTTACTATAAGAGTAAGAGTAAAGCTGTTATATCTGATCTCTCGCCTCAGTGTGTTGTCTTACTGTTTAGAGATTATTTCATGCAATACAATTGAATGTGGTACAAATATAACCCTAGACTAACTGTGCCAGAGTGGGTCGAGTAAGATTGCCGGGGGTTGGCGGTGCTGTATACAGGGCCCGAAATCAAACCAGCGGCTCTCTTAACAGGGGGTAGCGCTACATATATATATATATATATATATATATATATATATATATATATATATATATATATACTGCATATATATAAATTTATGAAAAATCTGTTTTGGATGAACTGACCAACTAATTAAATTGCCCGGCACATACAGGCAGTACCAGAACAAGGTCATATAGCACCCCAGGCAAAGATGCCGAACTGCGTCATTACCAAGGGAAGTAAAAAATGGGTAGAATGGAGATAGGAAAATTATATAAGGAGGAAACGGTTCAGAGTTCAGAGTTGCTGTGATCTGGAAGGGTTGATAATTTGCAGAGAGGTACAGTGCCCAGAGAGGGAGATTAAATGGGAGGTGCTGTGACTAGAGGAGAGAAGGTAAGATGGTATGGGGGGATATTTAAGGAGGCAGGGAGTCACTGTGACTAGGAGAGGGGGTGGACTGTAAGGAAGGAGGGATGGAGGGAAGTGTTGTCACTAGTGGACCTCACTAATGTTGCCATTAACTTCCAGAGGAGGCATATTCTGTTCACCAGACTTCTGACACTAAGAGCTTTTCCTCCAGATCTGGTGCTGCTGATTTTCACAGAGGATGCCTGTGTAGTGCCCCCCCAATATTTGGGGGCACTATGTGGAAATTTAGGGGTAGTCTGAGCCGGTAGTTGGGCTCAGACCAATCAATGATTCAATATTGCTCTGCTCTGGGTGTGATACTGCCTGGCAGTAGTGTTCTCCGTTGTCTGTAGGTGGCACTGTCTCCGCTGACATAGGTTAAACTACGGGGGTATCATAACACCTTGAGTGTCCCCTCTCGGCAGCTGTGCAGGGGGCGTGGTCAACCCACTGTGCATGCTGGGAGAGGGTACATAAGGGGCATTAGGCGTGAGGTGATTCCAGGGGGACCCCAAGGCGCGCAGGGGGGACCTCTGGTTCAGTGAGTGTGCCTCGTGGCCCGCATGGCACGAGGTGCACGAGTGTGTTTAGGCCTCGGGCACCTTCAGCCCGAGGCCCTGTTGCTGCATCGTGGGCCCAGCTCCACTGGCAAGGGCCTACGCTTCAGGGAAGGATCCCAGGCTGCCCGCTTGTAGGGGGCCCATCTTGAGGAAAGGAGTCCAGGGGAGGATCAGTCCCAGGAGATTAGCGACGGTACTGCTGTCTCGGGAAGAGGCCTGGAAACTCGCCTAAAGAGGGATTCATCGTCTCTGATATCTGTGCTCCATCCCGGCTGTTAGGACCGCTCTCATAGGGACTATCCGGGTGAGCAATACCCACTCAGGCTTGAGTGGCAACGAATATAGATACTGAACCTTAAGTCTTGTGTGCCTGAACCTTCCCCTACTTCTTTCAACTTCCTACTCTCTCTCTCTTCAAGTTGATTCAAAGAAAAAGAATAAAGCCTTGTTGATTAGGTTTTACTCCTGTGTGGACATTGGCCTTATTACAAGAGATCTTTTTGCCTGGACAACGGAGCTCAGGGAGGTAATTGCTGCAGACCCAAAACAAAACCAGCCGGTCTCTTAAATGGGGGTAAGTGCTACACGTGGGGGCTCGTCCGGGATGCTCAGCAACTTGCAGCCTCCGATCCTCTGCACAGCCGTAGTAGGTGTCAATGGATTAATGACTCTGGTTGCTGTGGAGTGTGAGCTGGACACCCTGGATGAGGATCCCTCTCACGAGATTATACAGGCAGGCTCTGGCGACAGTCGGCCCTGGCTCCTTGGGCCTAGACACACTGGAAGCCGGCCTCAATTCAGGCTTCCTTCTTGAAAGATGGCCGTGTCCCAAGAGACAGAATGTAACTCCTCCCTTCCTTTAAATAACCTCTCCCAGCAGGCTGTGCGGTGATGCAGTGCACCCTGGTAGCTGCATTGTGGGTAGTTTAGTCTGATTCACAATGCATTGTTTTAATATCATTGAAGCGAATAAGTTACTGCAATATAGCAAATCGAACACCGGAGGGAGCTATGTTCCTTCTCAATTGTCAAACTGTAGTCTATATCTACATTGCAAAGTGGAACTTTGCTACACCAGCAAAGCCAAAAACGTTTCCTGCAGTAATCCTTGATGCTGTTCTGCCTGGACCAGCGGCAGAGCCCGCTATTGTCCCACCTGCCAAGATATCCCTCCCTGCACTATGGGTGGATTGCTGAATAGGGCTTCAGCGTATTTGCAGCTGTTTTATTTTTGGAGTCAGGGACATTGGGGTTGATTTACTAAAGGCAAATCCACTTTGCACTACAAGTGCACTCGGAGGTGCAGTCGCTGTAGATCTGAGGGGAGGATCTGAAATGAGGGGAAGCTCTGCTGATTTCTATCATCTAATCATGTAAAACCAAAAATGCTGTTTTTTAATTTTCCTTGCATGTTCCCCTCAGATCTACAGCGACTGCACTTCCAAGTGCACTTGTAGTGCAAAGTGGATTTACCTTTAGTAAATCAACTCCAGTGTGCTGAAATCTGCCTGAACTGTGATGTACTGACATGATTGCAAAGTTGTCAGCACAACTCTATCAGTGAGCTTGCAAGCATTTCACTTTAGCAACTAAGGGGTTGATTTACTAAAGGCAAATACACTGTGCAGTTGCACTCTGAATGTGCAATTGCACCGGAGCTTAGAGTACAGAGCTCTGCTGACTTCCATCATCCAATCATGCTGTTTTTTTTATTTTCCTTGCACTTGATTGGCTATTCTTTACAAAAAAATGCTTTACCTCTTTTACTATGACCTGGAGCAACTGCATTTGCAGAGTGCAATTGCACTTTGCAAAGTGCACTATGTATTTGCCTTTAGTAAATCAACCCCTAAATGTCTTTGGGCACATAGAACTCCTCCTCTCGCAATTCAGCAGCACAGTGAAGGGATTGATATTGCAGCAGGCAGCCTGCTGCAGGACGGGGGTAGGCTCTGCTGCTTGTCCAGGCTGATCAGCGACACTGATTTAAATTGCAGGAGAGGGTGATGGATTTGCTGGCATCCTGTGTAGGCATAGCTGTCCCCCCGGACATGGGAACACTAGGGCACCTTCCCAACCCTGGCCATGCATACAGGAGTATATAGAAAAGTAATATAAATTATAAAAAAGGAGGATTATGATGAATATTTTGAAGTTTGCTGCTCCTTCCTTCATAGCTACTGGATATTGCCCTAAGCAGTTATCTTTTATTCCAAAACCATATACAAAGCAATCTTGTATCAAAGACTACTGCATGCAATATCACTTCCCTTAGCGCACATGTATAAAAAAATTTACATATAAAAAATAGATGCTGCTAATAAAGTCCAAAAAATAACCACAAAAATGCCTTGTCCACCAAAGGAGAGGAAAGTAAATAGCAGCGTTTAAAAAGGTATTAAAAGATTGATCATAGAATATCTATGCACCTGGTGAGTTGTAGTTATCTTTTATTGCTGTATGAGTTGAAAACAGTCATGAAGAGTTCTGGTCCATCTTTTCTCTTTCTGCCATTCAAAGCCCATTCAGAGATACTACTATTCTGTGAATGGGGGGAGAGCCATTGAATGATGGAATCTTCACCGCCAAATCACAGAGTGTGTTTTTTTGTGGTAAAAAAAAGTACTACATGATGCAAGCAGCGTTACTCTTTTTACAGCTGTTAGTCGCTCAGGGCAATTTCCAGTAGCTATGAAGGGAGTGTATCCCATGTCCAGCGTGAAGAGTTTAGAAGAGGTTAGAACCCCTGTCTGACTCTAATTGCTATTGGTGCTCCTGTTATGGAGAATTTTTGCTTCACATCCCACTGAGTCAGCAGAATAGGAACTAGCAAACTCTCTTCATCGGAGTAAAAAACGAAATTGTTTAATGCTTATCTTTCCAGACAGTTCTACATTAAATGGAATGCTTTGCCAAAGGACATATAGGGGTTGGTTTACTAAAGGGAAAAATACTTTGCAAAGGTAAGGCTTCACTTGCAAAGAATACCCAATCACGTGCAAGGAAAATAAAAACACAGCATTTCTGCTTGCACATGATTAATGGAAGTCAGCATGGCTTCTGCTCATTTACTAAGCTCTGGAGCAAGTGCAACTGCAGAGTGCAAATGCACTTTGTAAAGCGCACAGTCTATTTGCCTTTAGTAAATCAACCCCATAGTCCAATAACGAGTATAAATTTTACTTGTGTGCACAGGTGTGATATAAAAAGTTTTTTTCTCTTTTGTCTGGGACCAGAAATAATCTGTGTGTCAATACTGTATTTATTGGCGTATAACACTCACTTTTTTACCCTGAAATTAGAGGGTAAACTGTACCTGCGTGTTATACGCAGGGGGCTGTGGAAAGTTTTTTTCCTGAAACTTCCCTCTTAAAGTTAGGGGGCATGTTATACGCCTGTGCGTGTTATACGCCGATAAATATGGTATATTATAAAACCGAGGACTCCCAAAACTGATTCTTGTATCCTGTGGAATCTGACCTGCCATTTGTGCACAACTTTCCTAAAGCATGCTGAGTTTAGCCATGACTTTTAAGACACCTTAGCTACTCTACAGACCAGATTTAAATAGGGAACATTTACTGTGTATGCAGTACACAGTGCTTCATGGCTTACAATTAGACTTTGCAGAGTAGGATACGTAAATCTGTATACTGCAGTCTGCAGGTACTCAGCTTACATCCCAAATACAAGTGATATGAGTGAGTTTGACAACCACATTAGACAATTAAAAATTATGTCATACAATGAAATGTCAATATAATGCTTATTATAACTGACTCATTTATTTCCTTAATAAACTATACTCATTGAAGAGTGACTCTGGAGCTAACAGTAAAATCTTACCTTCAGCATATGCAGTTAGTCAAGAGTACCATCAAGCAGGTGACAAGAGGACTTTTGGTTGAAGCTATTTAGATGAAACAAGTATAGCAGTAAGAATTGAGGATCTGCTTAGGAACTTTGGAAGTTCAGCCTAGTGCCCCTTTCTGATGGAGAATGCCAGTAAGAACATGTGGCTGCTGTTGCTCAGGGCACAACTAGTACAGGTATTTGAGCTCGAGGTTCAGGATTATATAGAGAGTCAGAGTCCGGCAGAGTTAAAGTATCACTACAATCAGTGGGGGATTAATGAGGGGAAGAGGAAAATGTGGGGAATGCACTGAAACATGGGCAAAGTGCAAGGGGTATAAAGGGTGACAAGTGACTGTTATAAAAATGTTGTGTATGTTATATATGATAAAGCAGAATACCTTGAAATTCAGAGAATAACATAAGTGCACACATTATATTTTGCATTACAGATGAGCACACTGACATATAGTTCAACAGCCTGTTTATTCTTTGCATCTTACTGTTAATGCAAATCCAAGCTTTAGCTACAGACAATTGAACTATTTGGCTATTGAAAGATGCAGTGAAGTGCATTGTTAAAGTATTCTCTCTTCATTTTCTATAATTAGGGCAAGAACATGAATTATGAAATAATGTAAGAGGATTAGAAATCTGTGCTTTGTTTGCTTTTCCATTTTGAAAAAAAAAAAATTGCAAAGATAGTGCCAGTCTCCAACTATGGTCCAAAAATGTACAGTATGTGTGTAGCGGCCTCACCCCTCTCCCTTTCTTTATCGGTCATATGGCTGTTGTCTAGGGGTACCTGGGAGAGAGAGATGATACACACCATGGCCCATGTCCTCCGTAACTAAGAGGTGAAGGCCAGAAGATTGGGCTTTTGTGTAGGTGTCCTAGAGTCAAGTCCAGTCCTTCGTCCCTGACTCCTTTGCTTTAGTAACCCAAGTTCCACACAGTGAATAGGTACAACTCAGTTTTATTCTTCTTGCCAAGCAATAAAACAATCTTTCTCCTTTGGAAAATGGGGACAGATCGAGGCACAATCCTTTCCCTTCTTGCTGCTGCCCACTGTGCTGTCACCAGTGGTGAATAGTCACTGCCACTGACTAGGTAATATAGAATGTGAATTACCTTCGCTCACTTTGCCCCTGTCAGAGGAAGAAATCCGTCCAAGGGAGAAATGGAGGCCTCTCCGTCACCAGCGATGCCGCGCCGGGCTCTTCGGAGAAGTTACTGCGCACCAGTCCTCAGGAATTTAGACACGGGCACCCAAGGAGTTAGGGTCCCCTCGGATTCCTCCACCCTCGCGGAACTCAGTCGAAGGTACTGAGCCCCAGGCATCCGCCATAGTACCTCACCCCAGGCTAAAGGTGCCTGAGATGGACTCCATCTCCGCTCCGGCTAGGCCAAGGGCGCCTAGGCCTGGAACACCGAAACGCCAGCACCCAAGCTGAAGGTACCTGGGTGCGGCCGCGTCCTCCAACTCTCTGCCCCCAAGGTCAGGGCGTCCACCCCTCTTATGACCTCTCCCTTTGTGTCACAGCGGGTTCCCCGCCCCGCTGTACCAGCTCCAAGGGAGGACAAAAAGGCACAGTTTGCGGTGTGAGTTCAGCTCCGGCCCAAGGCAACAACGCCACCTGTAGACCCCAAGGAACCCCACACCACCAGAGTCCTCACATAAATTCAAACACCCGCTACATGTGTAATTATTTTTATTCAGACATACAGCAGATTCAACCATTGTGGTGAAGAGTATTTAAAATAGATGCAGGGGAAGGGGGCACAATTAAAGACGTGATGGTCCACAAAGGTCCGAGGCGTTCAGATACCCAAAGGACTAGCCAGCAATTTCTGTGGCAGCCTGGGGTGTCCACCGAAAAAGAAAAGACGGAGGCGGGGGTGGTGCTGGAAAATAAAATGCATTTAATTCTATGGTTAATAAGATTTAATGTCAAGCGAAAGGTGTCCCCCAAAAAAAAAACCTTTCTGTGTATAATCCAAAAAAGGCCCCACTTTTTCCACCACCCAATTGTTCACATTATTTAACTTATTGCTGTTTGCATAACACATACAGTACATGCAGTGGCAACAGGGTGGGTTTTAGCACCCACATGCTGCACATATGCCTCACTGGTAGGGATGAGCTTCGAGTTTGAGTCGGCTGTTCGCTCGTTCGCCGAATTTCAAACATTATGGGCCGTTCGCAACAAATTTGAGCGGCCCGTCACGGCCCATAATGCACTGCGTCATCGCAGTGCATTGCTTGCTGATTATTGGCCAAGCATGCACTATGACCTGCATGCTTTGGCCAATCATAGCGCTGTCAGCACAGAGAGCCACAATTGGGCTAAGGCAGGGTGCCTTTGACCAATCAGGCTCAGGGGATTAAGTACACGCCCCACACTATATAAGCCAGCCTGCACGTCCGCCTTCTGTAGTGTGTTGCGGTGTTAAGAGAGATAGAGAGAAAGAGAGAGTGTCATTTAATTTCAGTTAGATAGACTGAGCAGGCAGGCGATTCAGTTAGCTAGATTCAGCAGGCAGTTGATTCAGAATATTTAGTATATATATGCATTCCAGGCTTTGTATATATATATATATATACTGTATACAGTTTAGCTAGATCTCACTTCAGAGCGTTCCTGGTGTACTGTTCCTAATATACTACAGGCAGGCAGTTGATTCAGTTAGCTGCAGTTTTTTCAGTACTATATCCTGTGCACAGTGTTCAGCTAGATCTCACTGCAGACCATTCCTGTTGTTCTCTTCCTAATATACTACAGGCAGGCAGTTGATTCAGTTAGCTGCAGTTTATTCAGTACTATATCCCGTGCACAGTGTTCAGCTAAATCTCACTGCAGACCATTCCTGTTGTTCTCTTCCTAATATACTACAGGCAGGCAGTTGATTCAGTTAGCTGCAGTTTATTCAGTACTATATCCTGTGCACAGTGTGCAGCTAGATCTCACTGCAGACCATTCCTGTTGTTCTCTTCCTAATATACTACAGGCAGGCAGTTGATTCAGTTAGCTGCAGTATATTCAGTACTGTATCCTGTGCACAGTGTGCAGCTAGATCTCACTGCAGAGCGTTCCTAATGTTCTCTTCCTAATATACTACAGGCAGGCAGTTGATTCAGGTAGCTGCAGTATATTCAGTCAGTATACTGTATCCTGTGCACAATATGCAGCTAGATCTCACTGCAGAGCGTTCCTGTTCTCTTCCTAATATACTACAGGCAGGCAATTGATTCAATTAGCTGCAGTATATTCAGTATATATATACATCCCAGCTTTGTGCAGCTACATCTCACTGCAGGCCATTCCTGGTGTACCTATTCAAATACAGTATGTCTGGAAGGCCAACAAGGAGAGGCAGACACTCACAGGCCACTAAAAGAGGATAAGCAGGCTCTGTGTCTAGAGCCAACAGTACTGGTCGTAAAACACAGTGCATCCTCAGCACGTGGCCGTGGGTCGCGCTTGTACTTTTTTCCGGCAGCTGGCCGTGTTGAGCCACAACATGCAGAAAAGTTGGTAGAGTGGATGACCAAGCCGTCCTCATCCTCCTCATCCGCTGTCACTCAGGCTCAGAGTACCTTGGCTGCCAATGCAGGTGCCAAAGTGGCCTATTCCATCGGCTCAAGGTCATCAGTTACTCCTTCCCTAGCCCCACCATCATGCCCTGAGGAGTCCCCCGAACTGTTCGACCACAGTGTAGGGTACATGCTGCAGGAGGATGCGCACCGTTTTGAAGGCTCTGATGATGGCACCCAGGTTGAGGATGAAGGCAGCCCAGGGAGAGGGGGTGCCCAAGAAGGACAAGAAACTGGCAGTCATGTTCCCCCAGCTGCAGCATACTGCCAGGTTTGCTCCAGTGACGAGGAGGGAGGGGATGATGAGGTCACTGACTCTACGTGGGTGCCTGATAGGAGAGAGGAGGAGGAGGAGGCACATCTCCAATGAGGCAGGATGCCCTCCAGGTGCCAGCTTAAGGGCAGCCAACCGACTGCATCACACCGCAGAGTTCCGCATGTGCAGGGCGCTGCTGACTCTGCGCGTTTTTCCAAATGTTCTTTGGCGTGGGACTTTTTTGAGACGTGTGCAACAGATCGCACTGTTGCCATTTGCAACATATGTCTGAAGCGTATCAAGCTTGGCCAAAACAGTAGCTGCTTGGGCACCACATGCTTGACCAGACATATGTCGAAGTTCAATGCAGTCCAACCCCACTATACCTTCAGTTCTCTCAGAAACCTGCACTGAGAGGAATGAAGGTGTAGAATTAGGTGTGGCAAATACTTGCGGGCAATCTGCTATCGCTACACCAATGTCCGATTGTAGCAGGCAAATTTCCCTACCACAGTTGCTAAACCGGCGAAAGAAATTTGCTCCCGGCCATCTACATGCCCAGCGGTTGAATGCTAGCTTGGCTAAATTGCTAGCACTCCAACTGCTGCCTTTTCAGCTGGTAGACTCTTTCCCTTTCGTGAATTTGTGGAATGTGCAGTATTTCAGTGGCAGGTTCCCAAACGCCACTTTTTTTCACGGGAGGCGAGTCCGGCTCTTTACCGGCATGTGGAAGGCAATGTCTTGGCCTCGCTGGACAGGGCGGTCAGCGGTAAGGTGCATATTACCGCTGACTCATGGTCCAGCAGGCATGGACAGGGACATTACCTATCTTTCACAGCGCACTGGGTGACTCTGCTGGCAGCTGGGAAGCATGCAGGACAGGGTGCAGTCTTGTTGGAGCTTGTTCTGCCACCAACGCCTCCAAAATGCAACTAGTGGTGATTCTGACACACCTCTCTCCTCCACCCCCTCCTCTTCTTCTTCCTCCATGGCCTCTTCCTCTGCTGATTTGTCCTCGGAACCAGCAGTGCTCCGTAGACGTTCAAGGGGCTATGCAAGCACTCAGGAAAAAAGATGCCAAGTGGTGCTTGAGCTGGTGTGCTTAGGGGACAGGAGCCACACTGGGGCAGAGATTCTGTCAGCTCTGCAGGGTTCGTGGTTGATGCCACACCAGCTTCAGCCAGGAATGGTGGTTTGCGACAATGGCACCAACCTCCTCTCCGCTCTCCGACAGGGACACCTGACCAATGTGCCCTGTTTGACTCACATCCTTAATTTGGTGGTGCAGCAGTTCTTGTGCAGGTGCCCGGGCTTACAGGATCTCCTGAGGCAGGCCAGGAAAGTCTGTGTGCATTTCCGCTGGTCATATAATGCCAGTGCTCGGCTGGCTGACCTCCAAAAGGAATACAACCTGCCCAAGAACCGCCTAATCTGTGACATGCCCACCAGATGGAACTCAACGTTGGCCATGCTGCAGCGGCTGCACATGCAGCAGAGGGCCATCAATGAGTACCTGTGCGACTATGGCACCAGGACAGGGTCAGGGGAGCTTGGCTTTTTTTCACCACGCCAGTGGCTCATTATCAAGAATGCATGCACTGTCATGTCCCCATTTGAGAAGGCCGCGAGGATGGTGAGCAGTGACAGTGCAGGCATCAGTAATACTGTCCCCCTTGTGTACCTGTTGGAGCACACGCTGTGTGGAATAATGGACAGGGCACTTAAGCCAGAACAGAGGGAGGAAGAGGAGGACTTCCTTACCTCTCAAGGCCCCCTTTATCCAGACAGTGTTCCTGCGGGTCCGCCGATCACACAGGAGGAGGAGGAGGATTGTGTCAGCATGGAGGTGGAGCCTAGCACTCAGCATCAGCAGCATTCCCCAGAAACCCATGGACTTGTACGTGGCTGGGAGGAGGTGGCTGCAGATCATGTCGTCCTTAGTGACCCAGAGGACTCCGCACCGAATGCCTCAGCAAACCTACGCTGCATGGCCTCCCTGATCCTGCAAAGCCTGCGAAAGAACCCTTGGATTCGTGTGATCAAGGAGAGGGATCATTACTGGCTGGCAACCCTTCTTGATCCACGTTACAAGGGTAAGGTTGCGGAACTTATCCTGCCGTTGCAGAGGGAGCAGAGGATGAAACATCTTTGGGAGGCCTTACAGAAAGGTTTGTGCAACGCGTTTCCAGAGCCTGGGAGGTTACAATTTCCTGGTCCTGGACAACGTGTTGCTGAGGCTTCGGTCAGTCACAGAAAGAGCAGTGGAGAAGGTGGCCATCTGACCGATGCGTTCAGACAATTTTTTAGTCCGCAGCCCCAAGGTCCGATCGGTTCCAGCAACCATCGCCAGCGTCTGATTTACATGGTGCAAGAATACCTAGGAGCAAGATCAGACTTGGACACATTTCCAACCGAAAATCCACTGGATTACTGGGTCTTGAGGATGGATCACTGGCCAGAGCTTTCACAGTATGCAATTGAGCTACTGGCCTGTCCTGCATCCAGCGCTCTTTCGGAACGCACATTCAGTGCTGCTGGTGGCTTTGTAACCGATCACAGAGTGCACCTGTCCACCGACTTGGTTGATCGTCTCACCTTCATAAAAATGAATTAGTCTTGGATCACCAGCTACCAAGCACCTGATGAGGTTATACTGAGTGACTATCCTATTTCTCCTCAATGTTCATGTTGATATTTTTGGTTCTGGGCACCAGCACCAGTGCCTAAAGCCCAATTTTTCTGCCCCTGTTTAAAAGGGACGTGTATAATTAAAAAAAATCTGTAATATTTTGCAGCAGGGCTCATTCCTGCGCTCAAATAGAGTATCTGTGAGGGGTTGCAGTGTTGTGGCACCAGCACCAGTGCCTAAAGCCCAATTTTTCTGCCCCTGTTTAACAGGGGCGTGTATAATTTAAATTTTTGCTGTAATATTTTGCAGCAGGGCTCATTCCTGCGCTCAAATAGAGTATCTGTGAGGGGTTGCAGTGTTGTGGCACCAGCACCAGCACCAGTGCTTTAGGCCCAATTTTTGTGCCCCTGTTTAACAGGGGCATGTAATTACAATTTTTGATCTAATATTTCACAGCAGGGCCCGTTCCTGCGCCCACCAAGAGTAACTGTGAGGGCTTACAGTGTTGTGGCACCACCACCACCAAAGGCCCAATTTTTTCTGCCTCTGTTCAACAGGGACATGTAAATACAATTCTTGATATAATAGTTCACAGCAGGGCCTGTTCCAGCGCCCACCAAGAGTAACTGTGAGGGCTTACAGTGTTCTGATACCACCAACACCTAATGCCCAATTTTATGCAGAGTATATAGGGCAGGCCGTATAGTATACTGTATATATACAGGCGGTCCCCTACTTTCAAACATCCGACTTACAAACGACTCCTACTTACAAAGGGAGGGAGACAACAGGAAGTGAGAGGAAATCTACACCTGGGAAGGAAAATTCTCTCCTGCAAGAGTTACCAATCCTTGTTTCCCTAAAAACCCCAAATTTTTAAAATCCAATTGTCATTGGGCCAGAAAGTGAGGTGCAATCTTCTGAACAGGGGCACAGAAAGCAAAACAAATGTTACAGGGGTGATGATAACCCTTCCCTAGGATATCCAAAAAGCTTAAAAATAGATTTTTTGGCTGGAGCTACACTTACAAAATGTACCTGTTCCAAATTACAAACAGATTCAACCTTTTGAACAAACCTACAGTCCCTGTCTTGTTTGGAACGCTTATTTACTGCTGTTCAGAGTATATAGGGCCTGGGGGCCCCACGCCTTTTCTTTTTTTAATTTGGGTGCGGGGTTCCCCTTAATATCCATACAAGACCCAAAGGGTCTGGTAATGGATTGGGGGGGAGGGGGGTACCCATGTTGTTTTTTTCAATGATTTTCATCCATATTGCCGGGACCCTACATTACCTTACAGCAGCAAGCAGGTTTAAATGACTTTTATTCCTTTAGAATGTCATTTTGTGCAGGGACTATTCTAAACACGCGAAACACGCGCCACTTCACAGGCATACTATTGACACCCCCCAGGTACAATATTTAAAGGAATATTTCACTTTTATTTTTTCACTTTAAAATCACTGCTCTCAAAAAAACTTCAGTTTTTAAAATCCCTTGGGGCAGGACCCGGGTCCCCAAACCCTTTTTAGGACAATAACTTGCATATTAGCCTTTAAAAATCGCACTTTTGATTTCTCACATTCGAGTCCCATAGACTTTAACGGTGTTCGAAAGTTTGCGCGAACTTTCGGTCCGTTCGCATGTTCTGGATGCGAACTGAACCAGGGGGTGTTCGGCTCATCCCTACTCACTGGGCAGCCAATATTTCTGTGCCATCAATAGAGCTATCAAATACAGTTCATAGTCTGGACTAACAATCAGTAGCCAGCGGAACCAGCTCCTCATCATGTGACCATTTTGACAGCCAAGGGACGTTGGGGTGGGCAGGAAGGCATTTTAATATACAATTTTCAGTAAATGATATCAAGCAATCATATTTCACATTTCTTTAGATGCTTGAAGTGATTGTAGCCATATTATTGCATTTGCAACAAACACAGCTGAGCACTGTCTGTGATATTTTATTATTTGCACTAACATTTGAATTTTCAGGACAAGCTTTCGGGGTGTACCCCCTTTTTCTTCTGAGAATTTGAATGTTAGTGCAAAAAAAAAAGTATCACAGACAGTTCTCAATTGTTTTTGTTACATTTCTATACAGAGATCACTATGAGCCCGTTATCATACCCTGGTCTCAAAGGAGCTTAGGATATAAGCCGTACTCTGTCTTTACCAATGTCATACACACATTAAAGCCAGTTTTTGGCCAGAACCAGTAAATTTTGGATTGTAGAGCAAAACATACATGAAAGAAGCTCACAGAACTCACAAACTTATTCTGTGCCTCTAATAGGAATGAAACCACTGATCATAGAGCTATGGTATCAATATATATATTATATACACAAACGCGCCATATGGTGGACCCAGCACCAGATGTATTTTTTCATGTGAAGCACATTCATTGCAATAGGGGTTATTTACTAAAGGCAAATCCATCTTGCACTACAAGTGCACTGCAAGTGTACTTGGAAGTGCACTCCAAGGGAACTTGGAAGTGCAGTCGCTGTAGATCTGAGGGGAACATGCAAGGAACATAAAAAAACAGCATTTATGCTTGCACATGATTGGATGATAAAATCAGCAGAGTGATGTCTACAGTGATGTATATCTACATATCTACAGTGACGTACAGCAACTGCACTTGTAGTGCAGAGTGGATTTGCCTTTAGTAAATCAACCCCATTGTGTTAAGTGAAACACTTGCAGATATATTTATTACAGGTATAGCGGGGTCCTAAATTTAGGGGAAGTGTTTGAGTGGTAATTATGCTGAAACACCCTGATTGTCAGGATCTTGTCAACCATTTTTGTCTACAGGAAGAGTATCAGTGTACAGTTCCCTGCGGCCTACAGGTGGCGCTGCCATAGTAGGCCGGGGTTGAATCATTGATACAGTGCTGTGCCTTGTGTGTCCCCTCTCAGCAGCCACACAGTGGGCGTGGTTGGCCTGATGTGCATGCTGGGAGAGGGTATAAAAGGGGCAGACGCTGCCTGTAGAGGGGTTCGGGATTAGTTCATTGTCGGGGGTCCTACTCCCAGGGAGTGTGGAGTTCCTGTCCGCCCTGGGCACCTTTGGCCCAGGGGCGGGAGTCGGTGAATCAGTCCCAGTCACCTTTAGCCCTGGGGCTGCAACTAAAGGCCTTGGGCCCAGCACCTTCGGCTGGGGTCCGCCTAGGATCGAGGAATCTCAGGGTGCCGCCTTGCGAGGGGACCCGTATCTTAGATGAGGAGGCTGGGGGAGGACCGTTCCGAGGGACTGGTGAGAAGTCACAGTGAAGAAAGGGGCCCGGTAACTCTCTGGAGGGATGTCTTCTCCTTACAAAGAGGCCAAGCTTTGAAAACCAAGTTCACCAGGTCTGTGGCAGAGACCAAGTTCACCAGGTCTGTGGCAGAGACCACAAGGTTAGTTCAAGTACCATTCTTTCTGCTAGTCCCTATCTAGGGAGACTTTTCCAAATGGGCTAAGTCGGCTTTAGAAGCCGAGCAGTGAAGTGTATTACGTTTGTGCCTGGACCTCTCCCACACCTTATGCTGTCCTGTTCTCCCTCCAACCTCCCAAGCAGCACAGTGGTGTAGTGGTTAGCACTTTCACCTAGCAGCAATAGGGTCCCACCCACAACACCATCTGCCTGGAGTTTGCATGTTCTCCCTGTGCCTGCACGGGCTTCCTCCAGGCACTCCAGTTTCCTCCCACACTCCAAAGACATGCTGGTAGGTTAATCAGATCCTGTCTATATGTAGCACTACCCCCGTAGGAGCTGCTGTTTGTTTGATTTGGGTCTACGTCCTGCCTATCAACCCCTGGAAGTGGCTCAAACCTTCCCTTAGCACAACTGATATGAATAAGGAGTGTGAGACCTATTGAGTATTAGGAGACACAATCCTGCATACATCACACAATAACCTGTAAATGTTATTACCTTTGCTGGTCACTAGTCCTTCTAAGTGACAGAGATACTTCACACAAGTTATATGCTTAATCAAAGGTACCTTTACTCAGTATAAAAGGGAAGGGTAAACAATCACATTAATACACACAGTTGACTCTGCATGCGCATTGCAGAGTCAATAAACCAATAAGGATAGGTATCACTGAGATTAGTTAATAACAGGAAATACCATCAGCTATATATATGTACATGTATCTATATGTGTCTCTGCACGGCTAACTGGTTGCTCGCGAGCTCCCCCTTTGTTGCAATACCTTGCACGTGTTCATTCCCTATAATAGGTAAGCAAGGCCTATCTGCGTCCCACTCAAAGTTCCTTTCTCCAATGAAGTCTTCGCTAGCCACCGTCGGTGCACAAGTTAAATTGTAATCCACAGGGTTTCAACAAGATGCTGTAATTATCCGCAATATACCTGAGTACTCGTGTGCCTGCCACCCACTAATGACGGATGCACCAATCTCTGATCACATAGTCTCCAGTGAGATACACTAGGCCGCAAGCTGTGGCGTGATAGGTGAAGTGTGGCTGGCACTGACTAAATCACTTTCCTCTAAGGTAGTAGTCAATTCTGGGCAGGTGCCCTTCACACCAAACAGGCCCGACTTTCAGATAGTCTCCTCTGGCTTGTCCCGGTCACTCGATCTCCACGCTTCTGCTTCAGCTGCAGTCTCCGGACTCCGTCACTAACAGCATATGGTGATGGACGACTCCGGTCTCTGCTGGGCAATCACAGGACGCTGTGGACGATCCTCTGCTGGAAATCACTCAGGCACTCCCGTAATTTAGGCCCAGGCTTCTGGCCTAATCCTTAGGAAGCAGGCCTCCGTGCCAACTTCCTGCTTGATTGAGAGCTGGATCCAGAGAGAGAGACGCTGGCCCCTCCCCTGGTTTAAGTAGTCTGCCCAGAATGCTTTGCGGTGTTGCAATGCACCCTGGGTAATGTAGTCTGTCTTTTACTAAAAGCAACAAAGTCTTTTCTCCTAGCTGATATCTGTCCCAAAGTGCATTAGTTGCATTGTAACACTTATACCACCGGAGGGAGCCGGATTCCTTCTTACATATGGACATCCTGCTACATATAAAATTGGCCCTAGTGCTTGTAAGCACACCAGGACCACACTATATCAAGATAACACTCAACTCAACCTTTTCTATCAGAGACTGTGCTTTAAAGAGAAAATAAACTCTATGTTGGAGTTACGGCTGGTGTGGACCTCAGAGTTATTGGGGTAAATAAGGACTGTCTTTATTGACTATAGAGGTAAGAACCATTCTCTGGAGAATCTGGCTGCGGAGACCCATCACAACACCGCAGAACCTCTTCACACAAGAGGGTACGGGCATGTTGCATGGTGTGCCCCTCTCTTCCTGCGAGAAGCCGAAGAAGGCAGGTAAAGGGGGGGTCTGTGTGCTACACAGGCATTTACACAGCACTGACAGTTTACACAACACTTTACATCAGTCTCTGCCCTCAAAGACCTTACAATCCCTATCTCACATGCATACATACAAACACAAACTAGAACCAATTAAAGGGATTGTAAAGGTTTGTTTTTTATTTTCTAAATAGGTTCCTTTAAGCTAGTGCATTGTTGGTTCACTTACCTTTTCCTTATGTAGCGGGGTCTTCTTTAAGACTCTAGGACTGCATTTCCCAGAACCCCGTTTGGCACCCAGGGTGCAATGCTGCTACCGCAGAGACTTGTGGGTGGAGAGATAAAAGGAGGAGGGCGAGGCTAAGCTCTGCCTCTTTGGACACCGCGCGGCTATCAACCGGTCTTCCTGTGCGGATCTGCTGGAGTATCAGGCCTGAAGCCTGGGGCCTGGTACCACTTCCAAAGAGCCTTCCACCTTGATGCGAGCCTGGGTGGCATCTGACTTTCTTCAAGTTGCTGACATTCGTCGGATCAGAGACCCGATCGTTCAGACGCTGTGTGCGGAGACACGTTTGGTGGAAGTCCCGGACTGGGATCGCGTCCGGAGTGGTGAGTGAGCACCTGCTCAATCCAATAGGCTGTACTGTTGCTAGGCCTAGAGAATGCCTTGGCCCACCGGCCTTTATTTGCTATTTCACTGAAAACTAGTAGCGGAACTGAGTGAGTGGTCTCCAGTGAACTGTTCTTTTTGATTGCCTACTCTGTGGATTACAAGTGTTGTTTCCTGTATGTGCACCACCGTTCAAGTTGCATGCGAAGAAAGTGTTATTCTAAGGACTACGTTAAATCTGTGTCAGGCCTGACCGGGGGGAGAATATTGTTTTGTGCGCCACAGGGCGCATAGATACTAATAGCTGCACGTGGTGTATGACCGCGCTGTGTTATTAGTGTATACTATATCAGAAGCTGCAGGGCTCTGTAAGCAAGTTATGTGTTATGTTTTAACCTATGCCTTTTAACCAAAAGTAAAACAGTTATACTTTACTACTTGCTATCAGTGTGTTATCATTGCACATAGTGCTTGCCTCTTAATATAGTTGAGGTGTGTGTGTACAATCAGGTATAGATTGTGATAGCTAACATCCCCTAGACTAGCTGTGCCATAGGTGGGTTGAGTAGATTGCCGGGGGTTGGTGGAGCTGTACTCAGGGCCCAAAAATCAAACCAGCGGCTCTCTTAGCTGGGGGTAGCGCTACACGTGGGGGCTCCGAGTCTGGGATCCTGATACAGCAGGGGAACACGCCAAAAGTACCGGCATGGACCCGTTAGAAGTTAAAGCATTGTGCGAAGCAGCTAAGGCAGAACCAGATCAGTCGGTGGTCATCAGCCTCCCAGGAGAGGAATGGTCAACAGAGACGGTAGAGAAACTTGTGGTGTCACTGTCCCCAGATCATACACCGTGGGTGATGGACATGAAGTCAGACCCAAACATCTTGTATCAGTATGCACTGATAGAATTGTGGGACGGAATGTCGGAGACCTTTAAGTACAAATGTGTGCGGACGCCAGACAATAGAACTTATAAGTTGGCGCACGCAATGACCGTTAAGAAGGAGCCATCCCCAACGGGATCACCGCAAGGGGCACCCTGTGTCTCACCTGAAAAGAAAGAGATGGCGACGCATCCGGCGGCACCGGTCACTACCATAGCACCAGAATTAATAAATGCCCTAGGGGATCTGCTAACAAAGTGCCAGAGAACGAACAGGGTACATGTAGAGGCTAGCTACCGGAGGCTTAAGACATTCTCTGGGAAGCTTCCTGTCCCTGTAGGGGAAAAAGATTTTGATACCTGGGTTGAGCAGGCATTACTAGCAATAGAGGCATGGGAGGTGCCTGAAGCGCAGAGGAGACAGCGCGTGATAGAAAGTTTGAAAGGCGTGGCTGCAGAAGCGGTGAAAAGCTTCCGGTTTGGCAATGCTGATTGCACGGCTCAGGACTGTTTAGCCATGTTACAAGAGGAGTTCGGTCAGCTAGAGAAGGTGACAGAGCTAGTGTACCAATTCGAACATACTTTCCAACAGCCGAATGAGAAGCTTTCGGAGTATGTGAGAAGACTGAACAAGATGCTTTGCAAAATCGTGTTAAAAAAAGAGATGTTGCCCCAAGACACAGATGCGGCAAGAATGAAGCAGGTGTTAAAGGGGGTGTTGCGCTCGGATCCTGTCTGGCTTCACCTGAAAACCTCAGGAGGGGGGACGTCACTAACTTACTCTGATCTGATAAAAATCATCAGAGATGAGGAGTCACTACAGATTAGGGATGAGCTTCGTGTTCGAGTCGAACATACGTTCGACTCGAACATCGGCTGTTCGATCGTTCGACGAAGATCGAACGATTTGGGCCGTTCGCGCCAAATTCGAGTGACGCGAACGGCCCACAATGCACTACGCCATCGCAGTGTCATCCAGGCGCTGTGATTGGCCAAGCATGCACTGTGACCCCGCATGCTTGGCCAATCACAGCGCCGGCAGCGAGGAGAGCAATGATTGGCCACAGGCAGGATGCCTGTGGCCAATTATTGCTGAGGGTGTTTAGTACACGCCCCACACTATAAAAGGCCGCCAGCACGGCGGCCTAGTGTAGTGTGTTCCGGAGCAGGGAAAGAGAAGCATAGGCAGGGACAGTGACATTTATTTTTTTCTTGCTTAACCTGGATTCCTTTAGTTTAGGGAAAGAGAAGGATAGGTAGGGAGAGTGTCAGTGTGTTTTACTGTGCGAATCCTTGTTTCTAGGGACAGGGAAGGACAGTGAGGGAATTCTCCTTGTGCTATAGTGTGCTTTAAAAAAACATTTTTTCTAGGGACAGAAAACTATAGGTAGGGAGAGTGTCAGTGTGTTTTACTGTGCGAATCCTTGTTTCTAGGGACAGGGAAGGACAGTGAGGGAATTCTCCTTGTGCTATAGTGTGCTTTAAAAAAACATTTTTTCTAGGGACAGAAAACTATAGGTAGGGAGAGTGTCAGTGTGTTTTACTGTGCGAATCCTTGTTTCTAGGGACAGGGAAGGACAGTGAGGGAATTCTCCTTGTGCTATAGTGTGCTTTAAAAAAACATTTTTTCTAGGGACAGAAAACTATAGGAAGGAAGAGTGTCAGTTTCTTTCACTGTGATAATCCTTGTTTCTAGGGACAAAGAAGGAAAGTGAGTGAAATTCTCCTTGTGCTATAGTGTGCTTTAAAAAAACATTTTTTCTAGGGACAGAAAACTATAGGTAGGGAGAGTGTCAGTGTCTTTTACTGTGCGAATCCTTGTTTCTAGGGACAGGGAAGGACAGTGAGGGAATTCTCCTTGTGCTATAGTGTGCTTTAAAAAAACATTTTTTCTAGGGACAGAAAACTATAGGTAGGGAGAGTGTCAGTGTCTTTTACTGTGCGAATCCTTGTTTCTAGGGACAGGGAAGGACAGTGAGGGAATTCTCCTTGTGCTATAGTGTGCTTTAAAAAAACATTTTTTCTAGGGACAGAAAACTATAGGTAGGAAGAGTGTCAGTTTCTTTCACTGTGATAATCCTTGTTTCTAGGGACAAAGAAGGAAAGTGAGGGAAATTCTCCTTGTGCTATAGTGTGCTTTAAAAAAACATTTTTTCTAGGGACAGAAAACTATAGGTAGGGAGAGTGTCAGTGTGTTTTACTGTGCGAATCCTTGTTTCTAGGGACAGGGAAGGACAGTGAGGGAATTCTCCTTGTGCTATAGTGTGCTTTAAAAAAACATTTTTTCTAGGGACAGAAAACTATAGGAAGGAAGAGTGTCAGTTTCTTTCACTGTGATAATCCTTGTTTCTAGGGACAAAGAAGGAAAGTGAGGGAAATTCTCCTTGTGCTATAGTGTGCTTTAAAAAAACATTTTTTCTAGGGACAGAAAACTATAGGTAGGAAGAGTGTCAGTTTCTTTCACTGTGATAATCCTTGTTTCTAGGGACAAAGAAGGAAAGTGAGGGAAATTCTCCTTGTGCTATAGTGTGCTTTAAAAAAAAAAAAATTTCTAGGGACAGAAAACTATAGGTAGGGAGAGTGTCAGTGTGTTTTACTGTGCGAATCCTTGTTTCTAGGGACAGGGAAGGACAGTGAGGGAATTCTCCTTGTGCTATAGTGTGCTTTAAAAAAACATTTTTTCTAGGGACAGAAAACTATAGGAAGGAAGAGTGTCAGTTTCTTTCACTGTGATAATCCTTGTTTCTAGGGACAAAGAAGGAAAGTGAGTGAAATTCTCCTTGTGCTATAGTGTGCTTTAAAAAAACATTTTTTCTAGGGACAGAAAACTATAGGTAGGGAGAGTGTCAGTGTGTTTTACTGTGCGAATCCTTGTTTCTAGGGACAGGGAAGGACAGTGAGGGAATTCTCCTTGTGCTATAGTGTGCTTTAAAAAAACATTTTTTCTAGGGACAGAAAACTATAGGTAGGGAGAGTGTCAGTGTGTTTTACTGTGCGAATCCTTGTTTCTAGGGACAGGGAAGGACAGTGAGGGAATTCTCCTTGTGCTATAGTGTGCTTTAAAAAAACATTTTTTCTAGGGACAGAAAACTATAGGAAGGAAGAGTGTCAGTTTCTTTCACTGTGATAATCCTTGTTTCTAGGGACAAAGAAGGAAAGTGAGTGAAATTCTCCTTGTGCTATAGTGTGCTTTAAAAAAACATTTTTTCTAGGGACAGAAAACTATAGGTAGGGAGAGTGTCAGTGTCTTTTACTGTGCGAATCCTTGTTTCTAGGGACAGGGAAGGACAGTGAGGGAATTCTCCTTGTGCTATAGTGTGCTTTAAAAAAACATTTTTTCTAGGGACAGAAAACTATAGGTAGGGAGAGTGTCAGTGTCTTTTACTGTGCGAATCCTTGTTTCTAGGGACAGGGAAGGACAGTGAGGGAATTCTCCTTGTGCTATAGTGTGCTTTAAAAAAACATTTTTTCTAGGGACAGAAAACTATAGGTAGGAAGAGTGTCAGTTTCTTTCACTGTGATAATCCTTGTTTCTAGGGACAAAGAAGGAAAGTGAGGGAAATTCTCCTTGTGCTATAGTGTGCTTTAAAAAAACATTTTTTCTAGGGACAGAAAACTATAGGTAGGGAGAGTGTCAGTGTGTTTTACTGTGCGAATCCTTGTTTCTAGGGACAGGGAAGGACAGTGAGGGAATTCTCCTTGTGCTATAGTGTGCTTTAAAAAAACATTTTTTCTAGGGACAGAAAACTATAGGAAGGAAGAGTGTCAGTTTCTTTCACTGTGATAATCCTTGTTTCTAGGGACAAAGAAGGAAAGTGAGGGAAATTCTCCTTGTGCTATAGTGTGCTTTAAAAAAACATTTTTTCTAGGGACAGAAAACTATAGGTAGGAAGAGTGTCAGTTTCTTTCACTGTGATAATCCTTGTTTCTAGGGACAAAGAAGGAAAGTGAGGGAAATTCTCCTTGTGCTATAGTGTGCTTTAAAAAAAAAAATTTTTCTAGGGACAGAAAACTATAGGTAGGGAGAGTGTCAGTGTGTTTTACTGTGCGAATCCTTGTTTCTAGGGACAGGGAAGGACAGTGAGGGAATTCTCCTTGTGCTATAGTGTGCTTTAAAAAAACATTTTTTCTAGGGACAGAAAACTATAGGAAGGAAGAGTGTCAGTTTCTTTCACTGTGATAATCCTTGTTTCTAGGGACAAAGAAGGAAAGTGAGTGAAATTCTCCTTGTGCTATAGTGTGCTTTAAAAAAACATTTTTTCTAGGGACAGAAAACTATAGGTAGGGAGAGTGTCAGTGTGTTTTACTGTGCGAATCCTTGTTTCTAGGGACAGGGAAGGACAGTGAGGGAATTCTCCTTGTGCTATAGTGTGCTTTAAAAAAACATTTTTTCTAGGGACAGAAAACTATAGGTAGGGAGAGTGTCAGTGTGTTTTACTGTGCGAATCCTTGTTTCTAGGGACAGGGAAGGACAGTGAGGGAATTCTCCTTGTGCTATAGTGTGCTTTAAAAAAACATTTTTTCTAGGGACAGAAAACTATAGGTAGGAAGAGTGTCAGTTTCTTTCACTGTGATAATCCTTGTTTCTAGGGACAAAGAAGGAAAGTGAGGGAAATTCTCCTTGTGCTATAGTGTGCTTTAAAAAAAACATTTTTTCTAGGGACAGAAAACTATAGGTAGGGAGAGTGTCAGTGTGTTTTACTGTGCGAATCCTTGTTTCTAGGGACAGGGAAGGACAGTGAGGGAATTCTCCTTGTGCTATAGTGTGCTTTAAAAAAACATTTTTTCTAGGGACAGAAAACTATAGGAAGGAAGAGTGTCAGTTTCTTTCACTGTGATAATCCTTGTTTCTAGGGACAAAGAAGGAAAGTGAGTGAAATTCTCCTTGTGCTATAGTGTGCTTTAAAAAAACATTTTTTCTAGGGACAGAAAACTATAGGTAGGGAGAGTGTCAGTGTGTTTTACTGTGCGAATCCTTGTTTCTAGGGACAGGGAAGGACAGTGAGGGAATTCTCCTTGTGCTATAGTGTGCTTTAAAAAAACATTTTTTCTAGGGACAGAAAACTATAGGTAGGGAGAGTGTCAGTGTGTTTTACTGTGCGAATCCTTGTTTCTAGGGACAGGGAAGGACAGTGAGGGAATTCTCCTTGTGCTATAGTGTGCTTTAAAAAAACATTTTTTCTAGGGACAGAAAACTATAGGTAGGAAGAGTGTCAGTTTCTTTCACTGTGATAATCCTTGTTTCTAGGGACAAAGAAGGAAAGTGAGGGAAATTCTCCTTGTGCTATAGTGTGCTTTAAAAAAAACATTTTTTCTAGGGACAGAAAACTATAGGTAGGGAGAGTGTCAGTGTGTTTTACTGTGCGAATCCTTGTTTCTAGGGACAGGGAAGGACAGTGAGGGAATTCTCCTTGTGCTATAGTGTGCTTTAAAAAAACATTTTTTCTAGGGACAGAAAACTATAGGAAGGAAGAGTGTCAGTTTCTTTCACTGTGATAATCCTTGTTTCTAGGGACAAAGAAGGAAAGTGAGGGAAATTCTCCTTGTGCTATAGTGTGCTTTAAAAAAACATTTTTTCTAGGGACAGAAAACTATAGGTAGGAAGAGTGTCAGTTTCTTTCACTGTGATAATCCTTGTTTCTAGGGACAAAGAAGGAAAGTGAGGGAAATTCTCCTTGTGCTATAGTGTGCTTTAAAAAAACATTTTTTCTAGGGACAGAAAACTATAGGTAGGGAGAGTGTCAGTGTGTTTTACTGTGCGAATCCTTGTTTCTAGGGACAGGGAAGGACAGTGAGGGAATTCTCCGTGTGCTATAGTGTGCTTTAAAAAAACATTTTTTCTAGGGACAGAAAACTATAGGAAGGAAGAGTGTCAGTTTCTTTCACTGTGATAATCCTTGTTTCTAGGGACAAAGAAGGAAAGTGAGTGAAATTCTCCTTGTGCTATAGTGTGCTTTAAAAAAACATTTTTTCTAGGGACAGAAAACTATAGGTAGGGAGAGTGTCAGTGTCTTTTACTGTGCGAATCCTTGTTTCTAGGGACAGGGAAGGACAGTGAGGGAATTCTCCTTGTGCTATAGTGTGCTTTAAAAAAACATTTTTTCTAGGGACAGAAAACTATAGGTAGGGAGAGTGTCAGTGTGTTTTACTGTGTGAATCCTTGTTTCTAGGGACAGGGAAGGACAGTGAGGGAATTCTCCTTGTGCTATAGTGTGCTTTAAAAAAACATTTTTTCTAGGGACAGAAAACTATAGGTAGGGAGAGTGTCAGTGTGTTTTACTGTGCGAATCCTTGTTTCTAGGGACAGGGAAGGACAGTGAGGGAATTCTCCTTGTGCTATAGTGTGCTTTAAAAAAACATTTTTTCTAGGGACAGAAAACTATAGGTAGGAAGAGTGTCAGTTTCTTTCACTGTGATAATCCTTGTTTCTAGGGACAAAGAAGGAAAGTGAGGGAAATTCTCCTTGTGCTATAGTGTGCTTTAAAAAAACATTTTTTCTAGGGACAGAAAACTATAGGTAGGGAGAGCGTCAGTGTGTTTTACTGTGCGAATCCTTGTTTCTAGGGACAGGGAAGGACAGTGAGGGAATTCTCCTTGTGCTATAGTGTGCTTTAAAAAAACATTTTTTCTAGGGACAGAAAACTATAGGTAGGGAGAGTGTCAGTGTGTTTTACTGTGCGAATCCTTGTTTCTAGGGACAGGGAAGGACAGTGAGGGAATTCTCCTTGTGCTATAGTGTGCTTTAAAAAAACATTTTTTCTAGGGACAGAAAACTATAGGTAGGAAGAGTGTCAGTTTCTTTCACTGTGATAATCCTTGTTTCTAGGGACAAAGAAGGAAAGTGAGGGAAATTCTCCTTGTGCTATAGTGTGCTTTAAAAAAACATTTTTTCTAGGGACAGAAAACTATAGGTAGGGAGAGTGTCAGTGTCTTTTACTGTGCAAATCCTTGTTTCTAGGGACAGGGAAGGACAGTGAGGGAATTCTCCTTGTGCTATAGTGTGCTTTAAAAAAACATTTTTTCTAGGGACAGAAAACTATAGGTAGGGAGAGTGTCAGTGTCTTTTACTGTGCGAATCCTTGTTTCTAGGGACAGGGAAGGACAGTGAGGGAATTCTCCTTGTGCTATAGTGTGCTTTAAAAAAACATATTTTCTAGGGACAGAAAACTATAGGTAGGGAGAGTGTCAGTGTCTTTTACTGTGCGAATCCTTGTTTCTAGGGACAGGGAAGGACAGTGAGGGAATTCTCCTTGTGCTATAGTGTGCTTTAAAAAAACATTTTTTCTAGGGACAGAAAACTATAGGTAGGGAGAGTGTCAGTGTCTTTTACTGTACGAATCCTTGTTTCTAGGGACAGGGAAGGACAGTGAGGGAATTCTCCTTGTGCTATAGTGTGCTTTAAAAAAACATTTTTTCTAGGGACAGAAAACTATAGGTAGGGAGAGTGTCAGTGTCTTTTACTGTGCGAATCCTTGTTTCTAGGGACAGGGAAGGACAGTGAGGGAATTCTCCTTGTGCTATAGTGTGCTTTAAAAAAACATTTTTTCTAGGGACAGAAAACTATAGGTAGGGAGAGTGTCAGTGTCTTTTACTGTGAAAATCCTTGTTTCTAGGGACAGGGAAGGACAGTGAGGGAATTCTCCTTGTGCTATAGTGTGCTTTAAAAAAACATTTTTTCTAGGGACAGAAAACTATAGGTAGGGAGAGTGTCAGTGTCTTTTACTGTGCGAATCCTTGTTTCTAGGGACAGGGAAGGACAGTGAGGGAATTCTCCTTGTGCTATAGTGTGCTTTAAAAAAACATTTTTTCTAGGGACAGAAAACTATAGGTAGGGAGAGTGTCAGTGTCTTTTACTGTGCGAATCCTTGTTTCTAGGGACAGGGAAGGACAGTGAGGGAATTCTCCTTGTGCTATAGTGTGCTTTAAAAAAACATTTTTTCTAGGGACAGAAAACTATAGGTAGGAAGAGTGTCAGTTTCTTTCACTGTGATAATCCTTGTTTCTAGGGACAAAGAAGGAAAGTGAGGGAAATTCTCCTTGTGCTATAGTGTGCTTTAAAAAAAAAATTTTTCTAGGGACAGAAAACTATAGGTAGGGAGAGTGTCAGTGTGTTTTACTGTGCGAATCCTTGTTTCTAGGGACAGGGAAGGACAGTGAGGGAATTCTCCTTGTGCTATAGTGTGCTTTAAAAAAACATTTTTTCTAGGGACAGAAAACTATAGGAAGTGTGAGGGGGTTAGCTCGGCAGCGGGTGTGTGTGACCCCCGGGATGGGCTCCCCACACAAAACAGGCCCAGCAAACGGAGGTTGTGGTTTTCAAAATCAAAAAGGTGCGGTTTATTTTCTATTTACAGTGACAAAACACAGCAAAGCAAAAGAAACATAACCAAAATAAATCCTGGTCAAGTTGACCTCTGACTAAACATACAGGTTTCCTAACTAACAACTGGGATCAGCCTAGTGCTGTCCTAGTCCCTAAGTCCCTGGTTTTAAATGTCCAAGCAAATAGCCACACAGGCTTTTTCTCACCGCACAGGGGTTCACTCTCCCTAGACAGTCCACACAGGTCTGGTTCCAGGCATGAGCTAACATCTAATGAAGCTGGGAGTTCTTATAGAGGCCTAAATGAGCTGACAAGCTTCAGCTGGTCTCATCAACTCCCTGTCTGCACGACGCCCAGCCCTCTCCCTAGAGGTATGAGTCATCCATGAGCCCACTAGCCTTATACAACTCTCCACCTAGTTGTATAAGTCGGCGTAAAGCCTGAATCTGGGCGAAATATATCTACCCCCCTGGATGCAACCAGGTGACTTTACCTTCCTGCTGTCACATACCCCCCCCTCTTGTTTTAACCTCGGGGTTGGAACACCAGCAATCAGGCATTCATGTACTCGAGACAAAGCATCCACATTCCCCATTTGAACGCCAGGGCGATGCTTTACTGTGAAGTTGAATTCCTGGAGGGCCAGGAACCACCTATTCACTCTTCTATTTGTTTCCTTGTTTTGAGCCATCCACTTTAACGGAGCGTGATCCGTAACCATGTCAAAGTGCCTACCTAGCAGGTAGTACCGAAGGGAATCTAGAGCCCACTTCACCGCTAAACACTCCTTTTCAACGGTGGCGTAATTTACCTCATGGGACTTCAACTTCCTGCTGAGGTAAATGACTGGGTGCTCTTCCCCGTTCCAGACCTGGGACAATACTGCTCCTAACCCCACATCTGACGCATCACTTTGTACGACAAAGTCTTTAGAGAAGTCGGGTGAGTACAACACTGGCTGGCTACATAAGGCTTGTTTCAAGAATTGGAATGCTGCCTCAGCCTCGGGGGTCCATTTAATCATGACCGACCCTTTCCCCTTCGTCAGGTTGGTTAGGGGCACAGCCTTAGAAGCAAAGTGGGGAATGAATCGCCGATAATACCCAGCGATTCCCAGAAAGGCTCGTACCTGCTTCTTGCTGTTGGGACGTGGCCAACTCTGGATGGCCTCGACTTTGTTGAGTTGGGGTTTTATTACCCCCCTCCCAATGGTGTACCCAAGATATTTGGCCTCCTCCTGCCCAATGGTAAACTTCTTGGGGTTAGCCGTAAACCCCGCTTCCCGAACAGAGTCCAGGACTGCTTGCACTTTTGGCAGATGTGAGGCCCAATCTGTGCTATGGACAATTACGTCATCCAGGTAAGCCGCAGCATACTTCCGATGGGGCCTCAGCATCTGGTCCATTTTCCGCTGGAATGTGGCCGGCGCATTCTGTAACCCGAACGGCATTCTTTTATATTGGAACGCCCCGTCTGGGGTTACAAATGCGGTTTTCTCTTTGGCCGACTTGGCCAGGGGGATTTGCCAATACCCTTTTGTGAGGTCAAGAGTCGTCATGTATCGGGCTGTTCTCGCCAAACTTGGGGTAGAGCTCCCACCCTCTCACTCTCTCCACCCTCACCCCTTGGAATCCTCTTATCCGCCCCTGGGGATGGTCTGGTCTTAGGGTGGAAAGTCCGAGTGTCTCTGGAAGAGGCCGTCAGGTTCTCTGTAGCCAAGTATTTCTCCACATGATCCACAAGACCATCGGCCGTCTCTGGGTCTCCATGGCTTACCCACTTTTGGATGGCAGTAGGAAGAGCTCTCAAAAACCGATCCATTACAACACGTTCCACAATCTTTGGTGCGGACAAAGTCTCTGGCTGTAGCCACTTTCTGCTCAGGTGAATGAGATCATACATTTGAGACCTGGGGGGTTTTCCAAGCTGGAAAGTCCAGTTATGCACACGCTGAGCCCGGACAGCCTGGGTGACACCCAGCCTTGCCAATATTTCAGCTTTTAGCATCACATAGTCTTTTGCTTGGTCAGGCTCTAGGTCATAGTAAGCCTTCTGCGATTCACCAGTTAACAGAGGAGCCACCAGTCCAGCCCACTGCTCCTCAGGCCACTTTTCTCTTTCAGCAGTCCTTTCAAATGTGGTCAAAAATACCTCTGGATCATCCTCTCCAGTCATTTTTGTCAATAAACGACTCACCCCAAAGGACGCGGTATTAGTGGGACGGCTTTCCTCACTGGTCTGCGGACGTTGCTGCATTACTGCTTCCATTTGTTGTAGTCTCTGCTCTTGCTTCTGTAACAGGTCTATGAAGCGGGCCTCAGATTGCTGCTGGGCTTGTTGATGAGCTTGCTGCTGGGCTGCAAGGCTCCTTTGCAAACCTGCATTTGTCTGCTGTTGATTGGCATTTGCTAGAGCCAGCTGTTTCAGTATCTCCTCCATGCTGGCTTAAAAAAACTGCCCGCATTCTCCACCAACTGTGAGGGGGTTAGCTCGGCAGCGGGTGTGTGTGACCCCCGGGATGGGCTCCCCACACAAAACAGGCCCAGCAAACGGAGGTTGTGGTTTTCAAAATCAAAAAGGTGCGGTTTATTTTCTATTTACAGTGACAAAACACAGCAAAGCAAAAGAAACATAACCAAAATAAATCCTGGTCAAGTTGACCTCTGACTAAACATACAGGTTTCCTAACTAACAACTGGGATCAGCCTAGTGCTGTCCTAGTCCCTAAGTCCCTGGTTTTAAATGTCCAAGCAAATAGCCACACAGGCTTTTTCTCACCGCACAGGGGTTCACTCTCCCTAGACAGTCCACACAGGTCTGGTTCCAGGCATGAGCTAACATCTAATGAAGCTGGGAGTTCTTATAGAGGCCTAAATGAGCTGACAAGCTTCAGCTGGTCTCATCAACTCCCTGTCTGCACGACGCCCAGCCCTCTCCCTAGAGGTATGAGTCATCCATGAGCCCACTAGCCTTATACAACTCTCCACCTAGTTGTATAAGTCGGCGTAAAGCCTGAATCTGGGCGAAATATATCTACCCCCCTGGATGCAACCAGGTGACTTTACCTTCCTGCTGTCACAGAAGGAAGAGTGTCAGTTTCTTTCACTGTGATAATCCTTGTTTCTAGGGACAAAGAAGGAAAGTGAGGGAAATTCTCCTTGTGCTATAGTGTGCTTTAAAAAAACATTTTTTCTAGGGACAGAAAACTATAGGTAGGAAGAGTGTCAGTTTCTTTCACTGTGATAATCCTTGTTTCTAGGGACAAAGAAGGAAAGTGAGGGAAATTCTCCTTGTGCTATAGTGTGCTTTAAAAAAACATTTTTTCTAGGGACAGAAAACTATAGGTAGGGAGAGTGTCAGTGTGTTTTACTGTGTGAATCCTTGTTTCTAGGGACAGGGAAGGACAGTGAGGGAATTCTCCTTGTGCTATAGTGTGCTTTAAAAAAACATTTTTTCTAGGGACAGAAAACTATAGGTAGGGAGAGTGTCAGTGTGTTTTACTGTGCGAATCCTTGTTTCTAGGGACAGGGAAGGACAGTGAGGGAATTCTCCTTGTGCTATAGTGTGCTTTAAAAAAACATTTTTTCTAGGGACAGAAAACTATAGGTAGGAAGAGTGTCAGTTTCTTTCACTGTGATAATCCTTGTTTCTAGGGACAAAGAAGGAAAGTGAGGGAAATTCTCCTTGTGCTATAGTGTGCTTTAAAAAAACATTTTTTCTAGGGACAGAAAACTATAGGTAGGGAGAGTGTCAGTCTTTTACTGTGCGAATCCTTGTTTCTAGGGACAGGGAAGGACAGTGAGGGAATTCTCCTTGTGCTATAGTGTGCTTTAAAAAAACATTTTTTCTAGGGACAGAAAACTATAGGTAGGGAGAGTGTCAGTGTCTTTTACTGTGCGAATCCTTGTTTCTAGGGACAGGGAAGGACAGTGAGGGAATTCTCCTTGTGCTATAGTGTGCTTTAAAAAAACATTTTTTCTAGGGACAGAAAACTATAGGAAGGAAGAGTGTCAGTTTCTTTCACTGTGATAATCCTTGTTTCTAGGGACAAAGAAGGAAAGTGAGTGAAATTCTCCTTGTGCTATAGTGTGCTTTAAAAAAACATTTTTTCTAGGGACAGAAAACTATAGGTAGGGAGAGTGTCAGTGTCTTTTACTGTGCGAATCCTTGTTTCTAGGGACAGGGAAGGACAGTGAGGGAATTCTCCTTGTGCTATAGTGTGCTTTAAAAAAACATTTTTTCTAGGGACAGAAAACTATAGGTAGGGAGAGTGTCAGTGTGTTTTACTGTGCGAATCCTTGTTTCTAGGGACAGGGAAGGACAGTGAGGGAATTCTCCTTGTGCTATAGTGTGCTTTAAAAAAACATTTTTTCTAGGGACAGAAAACTATAGGTAGGAAGAGTGTCAGTTTCTTTCACTGTGATAATCCTTGTTTCTAGGGACAAAGAAGGAAAGTGAGGGAAATTCTCCTTGTGCTATAGTGTGCTTTAAAAAAACATTTTTTCTAGGGACAGAAAACTATAGGTAGGGAGAGTGTCAGTGTGTTTTACTGTGCGAATCCTTGTTTCTAGGGACATGGAAGGACAGTGAGGGAATTCTCCTTGTGCTATAGTGTGCTTTAAAAAAACATTTTTTCTAGGGACAGAAAACTATAGGAAGGAAGAGTGTCAGTTTCTTTCACTGTGATAATCCTTGTTTCTAGGGACAAAGAAGGAAAGTGAGGGAAATTCTCCTTGTGCTATAGTGTGCTTTAAAAAAACATTTTTTCTAGGGACAGAAAACTATAGGTAGGAAGAGTGTCAGTTTCTTTCACTGTGATAATCCTTGTTTCTAGGGACAAAGAAGGAAAGTGAGGGAAATTCTCCTTGTGCTATAGTGTGCTTTAAAAAAACATTTTTTCTAGGGACAGAAAACTATAGGTAGGGAGAGTGTCAGTGTGTTTTACTGTGCGAATCCTTGTTTCTAGGGACAGGGAAGGACAGTGAGGGAATTCTCCTTGTGCTATAGTGTGCTTTAAAAAAACATTTTTTCTAGGGACAGAAAACTATAGGTAGGGAGAGTGTCAGTGTGTTTTACTGTGCGAATCCTTGTTTCTAGGGACAGGGAAGGACAGTGAGGGAATTCTCCTTGTGCTATAGTGTGCTTTAAAAAAACATTTTTTCTAGGGACAGAAAACTATAGGTAGGAAGAGTGTCAGTTTCTTTCACTGTGATAATCCTTGTTTCTAGGGACAAAGAAGGAAAGTGAGGGGAATTCTCCTTGTGCTATAGTGTGCTTTAAAAAAACATTTTTTCTAGGGACAGAAAACTATAGGTAGGGAGAGTGTCAGTGTCTTTTACTGTACGAATCCTTGTTTCTAGGGACAGGGAAGGACAGTGAGGGAATTCTCCTTGTGCTATAGTGTGCTTTAAAAAATCATTTTTTCTAGGGACAGAAAACTATAGGTAGGGAGAGTGTCAGTGTGTTTTACTGTGTGAATCCTTGTTTCTAGGGACAGGGAAGGACAGTGAGGGAATTCTCCTTGTGCTATAGTGTGCTTTAAAAAAACATTTTTTCTAGGGACAGAAAACTATAGGTAGGGAGAGTGTCAGTGTCTTTTACTGTGCAAATCCTTGTTTCTAGGGACAGGGAAGGACAGTGAGGGAATTCTCCTTGTGCTATAGTGTGCTTTAAAAAAACATTTTTTCTAGGGACAGAAAACTATAGGTAGGGAGAGTGTCAGTGTCTTTTACTGTGCGAATCCTTGTTTCTAGGGACAGGGAAGGACAGTGAGGGAATTCTCCTTGTGCTATAGTGTGCTTTAAAAAAACATTTTTTCTAGGGACAGAAAACTATAGGTAGGGAGAGTGTCAGTGTCTTTTACTGTGCGAATCCTTGTTTCTAGGGACAGGGAAGGACAGTGAGGGAATTCTCCTTGTGCTATAGTGTGCTTTAAAAAAACATTTTTTCTAGGGACAGAAAACTATAGGTAGGGAGAGTGTCAGTGTCTTTTACTGTGCGAATCCTTGTTTCTAGGGACAGGGAAGGACAGTGAGGGAATTCTCCTTGTGCTATAGTGTGCTTTAAAAAAACATTTTTTCTAGGGACAGAAAACTATAGGTAGGAAGAGTGTCAGTTTCTTTCACTGTGATAATCCTTGTTTCTAGGGACAAAGAAGGAAAGTGAGGGAAATTCTCCTTGTGCTATAGTGTGCTTTAAAAAAACATTTTTTCTAGGGACAGAAAACTATAGGTAGGGAGAGTGTCAGTGTGTTTTACTGTGCGAATCCTTGTTTCTAGGGACAGGGAAGGACAGTGAGGGAATTCTCCTTGTGCTATAGTGTGCTTTAAAAAAACATTTTTTCTAGGGACAGAAAACTATAGGAAGGAAGAGTGTCAGTTTCTTTCACTGTGATAATCCTTGTTTCTAGGGACAAAGAAGGAAAGTGAGGGAAATTCTCCTTGTGCTATAGTGTGCTTTAAAAAAACATTTTTTCTAGGGACAGAAAACTATAGGTAGGAAGAGTGTCAGTTTCTTTCACTGTGATAATCCTTGTTTCTAGGGACAAAGAAGGAAAGTGAGGGAAATTCTCCTTGTGCTATAGTGTGCTTTAAAAAAACATTTTTTCTAGGGACAGAAAACTATAGGTAGGGAGAGTGTCAGTGTGTTTTACTGTGCGAATCCTTGTTTCTAGGGACAGGGAAGGACAGTGAGGGAATTCTCCTTGTGCTATAGTGTGCTTTAAAAAAACATTTTTTCTAGGGACAGAAAACTATAGGTAGGGAGAGTGTCAGTGTGTTTTACTGTGCGAATCCTTGTTTCTAGGGACAGGGAAGGACAGTGAGGGAATTCTCCTTGTGCTATAGTGTGCTTTAAAAAAAACATTTTTTCTAGGGACAGAAAACTATAGGTAGGAAGAGTGTCAGTTTCTTTCACTGTGATAATCCTTGTTTCTAGGGACAAAGAAGGAAAGTGAGGGAAATTCTCCTTGTGCTATAGTGTGCTTTAAAAAAACATTTTTTCTAGGGACAGAAAACTATAGGTAGGGAGAGTGTCAGTCTTTTACTGTGCGAATCCTTGTTTCTAGGGACAGGGAAGGACAGTGAGGGAATTCTCTTTGTGCTATAGTGTGCTTTAAAAAAACATTTTTTCTAGGGACAGAAAACTATAGGTAGGGAGAGTGTCAGTGTCTTTTACTGTGCGAATCCTTGTTTCTAGGGACAGGGAAGGACAGTGAGGGAATTCTCCTTGTGCTATAGTGTGCTTTAAAAAAACATTTTTTCTAGGGACAGAAAACTATAGGTAGGGAGAGTGTCAGTGTCTTTTACTGTGCGAATCCTTGTTTCTAGGGACAGGGAAGGACAGTGAGGGAATTCTCCTTGTGCTATAGTGTGCTTTAAAAAAACATTTTTTCTAGGGACAGAAAACTATAGGTAGGGAGAGTGTCAGTGTCTTTTACTGTGCGAATCCTTGTTTCTAGGGACAGGGAAGGACAGTGAGGGAATTCTCCTTGTGCTATAGTGTGCTTTAAAAAAACATTTTTTCTAGGGACAGAAAACTATAGGTAGGGAGAGTGTCAGTGTCTTTTACTGTGCGAATCCTTGTTTCTAGGGACAGGGAAGGACAGTGAGGGAATTCTCCTTGTGCTATAGTGTGCTTTAAAAAAACATTTTTTCTAGGGACAGAAAACTATAGGTAGGGAGAGTGTCAGTGTGTTTTACTGTGCGAATCCTTGTTTCTAGGGACAGGGAAGGACAGTGAGGGAATTCTCCTTGTGCTATAGTGTGCTTTAAAAAAACATTTTTTCTAGGGACAGAAAACTATAGGTAGGAAGAGTGTCAGTTTCTTTCACTGCGATAATCCTTGTTTCTAGGGACAAAGAAGGAAAGTGAGGGAAATTCTCCTTGTGCTATAGTGTGCTTTAAAAAAACATTTTTTCTAGGGACAGAAAACTATAGGTAGGGAGAGTGTCAGTGTGTTTTACTGTGCGAATCCTTGTTTCTAGGGACAGGGAATGACAGTGAGGGAATTCTCCTTGTGCTATAGTGTGCTTTAAAAAAACATTTTTTCTAGGGACAGAAAACTATAGGAAGGAAGAGTGTCAGTTTCTTTCACTGTGATAATCCTTGTTTCTAGGGACAAAGAAGGAAAGTGAGGGAAATTCTCCTTGTGCTATAGTGTGCTTTAAAAAAACATTTTTTCTAGGGACAGAAAACTATAGGTAGGAAGAGTGTCAGTTTCTTTCACTTTGATAATCCTTGTTTCTAGGGACAAAGAAGGAAAGTGAGGGAAATTCTCCTTGTGCTATAGTGTGCTTTAAAAAACATTTTTTCTAGGGACAGAAAACTATAGGTAGGGAGAGTGTCAGTGTGTTTTACTGTGCGAATCCTTGTTTCTAGGGACAGGGAAGGACAGTGAGGGAATTCTCCTTGTGCTATAGTGTGCTTTAAAAAAACATTTTTTCTAGGGACAGAAAACTATAGGTAGGGAGAGTGTCAGTGTGTTTTACTGTGCGAATCCTTGTTTCTAGGGACAGGGAAGGACAGTGAGGGAATTCTCCTTGTGCTATAGTGTGCTTTAAAAAAACATTTTTTCTAGGGACAGAAAACTATAGGTAGGAAGAGTGTCAGTTTCTTTCACTGTGATAATCCTTGTTTCTAGGGACAAAGAAGGAAAGTGAGGGAAATTCTCCTTGTGCTATAGTGTGCTTTAAAAAAACATTTTTTCTAGGGACAGAAAACTATAGGTAGGGAGAGTGTCAGTGTCTTTTACTGTGCGAATCCTTGTTTCTAGGGACAGGGAAGGACAGTGAGGGAATTCTCCTTGTGCTATAGTGTGCTTTAAAAAAACATTTTTTCTAGGGACAGAAAACTATAGGTAGGGAGAGTGTCAGTGTCTTTTACTGTGCGAATCCTTGTTTCTAGGGACAGGGAAGGACAGTGAGGGAATTCTCCTTGTGCTATAGTGTGCTTTAAAAAAACATTTTTTCTAGGGACAGAAAACTATAGGTAGGGAGAGTGTCAGTGTCTTTTACTGTGCGAATCCTTGTTTCTAGGGACAGGGAAGGACAGTGAGGGAATTCTCCTTGTGCTATAGTGTGCTTTAAAAAAACATTTTTTCTAGGGACAGAAAACTATAGGTAGGGAGAGTGTCAGTGTCTTTTACTGTACGAATCCTTGTATCTAGGGACAGGGAAGGACAGTGAGGGAATTCTCCTTGTGCTATAGTGTGCTTTAAAAAAACATTTTTTCTAGGGACAGAAAACTATAGGTAGGGAGAGTGTCAGTATGTTTTACTGTGTGAATCCTTGTTTCTAGGGACAGGGAAGGACAGTGAGGGAATTCTCCTTGTGCTATAGTGTGCTTTAAAAAAACATTTTTTCTAGGGACAGAAAACTATAGGTAGGGAGAGTGTCAGTGTCTTTTACTGTGCAAATCCTTGTTTCTAGGGACAGGGAAGGACAGTGAGGGAATTCTCCTTGTGCTATAGTGTGCTTTAAAAAAATATTTTTTCTAGGGACAGAAAACTATAGATAGGGAGAGTGTCAGTGTATTTTACTGTGCGAATCCTTGTTTCTAGGGACAGGGAAGGACAGTGAGGGAATTCTCCTTGTGCTATAGTGTGCTTTAAAAAAACATTTTTTCTAGTGACAGAAAACTATAGGTAGGGAGAGTGTCAGTGTCTTTTACTGTGCGAATCCTTGTTTCTAGGGACAGGGAAGGACAGTGAGGGAATTCTCCTTGTGCTATAGTGTGCTTTAAAAAAACATTTTTTCTAGGGACAGAAAACTATAGGTAGGGAGAGTGTCAGTGTCTTTTACTGTGCGAATCCTTGTTTCTAGGGACAGGGAAGGACAGTGAGGGAATTCTCCTTGTGCTATAGTGTGCTTTAAAAAAACATTTTTTCTAGGGACAGAAAACTATAGGTAGGAAGAGTGTCAGTTTCTTTCACTGTGATAATCCTTGTTTCTAGGGACAAAGAAGGAAAGTGAGGGAAATTCTCCTTGTGCTATAGTGTGCTTTAAAAAAACATTTTTTCTAGGGACAGAAAACTATAGGTAGGGAGAGTGTCAGTGTGTTTTACTGTGCGAATCCTTGTTTCTAGGGACAGGGAAGGACAGTGAGGGAATTCTCCTTGTGCTATAGTGTGCTTTAAAAAAACATTTTTTCTAGGGACAGAAAACTATAGGAAGGAAGAGTGTCAGTTTCTTTCACTGTGATAATCCTTGTTTCTAGGGACAAAGAAGGAAAGTGAGGGAAATTCTCCTTGTGCTATAGTGTGCTTTAAAAAAACATTTTTTCTAGGGACAGAAAACTATAGGTAGGAAGAGTGTCAGTTTCTTTCACTGTGATAATCCTTGTTTCTAGGGACAAAGAAGGAAAGTGAGGGAAATTCTCCTTGTGCTATAGTGTGCTTTAAAAAAACATTTTTTCTAGGGACAGAAAACTATAGGTAGGGAGAGTGTCAGTGTGTTTTACTGTGCGAATCCTTGTTTCTAGGGACAGGGAAGGACAGTGAGGGAATTCTCCTTGTGCTATAGTGTGCTTTAAAAAAACATTTTTTCTAGGGACAGAAAACTATAGGTAGGGAGAGTGTCAGTGTGTTTTACTGTGCGAATCCTTGTTTCTAGGGACAGGGAAGGACAGTGAGGGAATTCTCCTTGTGCTATAGTGTGCTTTAAAAAAACATTTTTTCTAGGGACAGAAAACTATAGGTAGGAAGAGTGTCAGTTTCTTTCACTGTGATAATCCTTGTTTCTAGGGACAAAGAAGGAAAGTGAGGGAAATTCTCCTTGTGCTATAGTGTGCTTTAAAAAAACATTTTTTCTAGGGACAGAAAACTATAGGTAGGGAGAGTGTCAGTCTTTTACTGTGCGAATCCTTGTTTCTAGGGACAGGGAAGGACAGTGAGGGAATTCTCCTTGTGCTATAGTGTGCTTTAAAAAAACATTTTTTCTAGGGACAGAAAACTATAGGTAGGGAGAGTGTCAGTGTCTTTTACTGTGCGAATCCTTGTTTCTAGGGACAGGGAAGGACAGTGAGGGAATTCTCCTTGTGCTATAGTGTGCTTTAAAAAAACATTTTTTCTAGGGACAGAAAACTATAGGTAGGGAGAGTGTCAGTGTCTTTTACTGTGCGAATCCTTGTTTCTAGGGACAGGGAAGGACAGTGAGGGAATTCTCCTTGTGCTATAGTGTGCTTTAAAAAAACATTTTTTCTAGGGACAGAAAACTATAGGTAGGGAGAGTGTCAGTGTCTTTTACTGTGCGAATCCTTGTTTCTAGGGACAGGGAAGGACAGTGAGGGAATTCTCCTTGTGCTATAGTGTGCTTTAAAAAAACATTTTTTCTAGGGACAGAAAACTATAGGTAGGGAGAGTGTCAGTGTCTTTTACTGTGCGAATCCTTGTTTCTAGGGACAGGGAAGGACAGTGAGGGAATTCTCCTTGTGCTATAGTGTGCTTTAAAAAAACATTTTTTCTAGGGACAGAAAACTATAGGTAGGGAGAGTGTCAGTGTCTTTTACTGTGCGAATCCTTGTTTCTAGGGACAGGGAAGGACAGTGAGGGAATTCTCCTTGTGCTATAGTGTGCTTTAAAAAAACATTTTTTCTAGGGACAGAAAACTATAGGTAGGGAGAGTGTCAGTGTCTTTTACTGTGCGAATCCTTGTTTCTAGGGACAGGGAAGGACAGTGAGGGAATTCTCCTTGTGCTATAGTGTGCTTTAAAAAAACATTTTTTCTAGGGACAGAAAACTATAGGTAGGGAGAGTGTCAGTGTCTTTTACTGTGCGAATCCTTGTTTCTAGGGACAGGGAAGGACAGTGAGGGAATTCTCCTTGTGCTATAGTGTGCTAAAGCATTCCTCATCAACCATCTTTGAAATCCTTGTTTTTTTGGACAGTCAGGGAAATTGTCGTTGTGCTATTCTGTGCAAAAGCAATCATCCTCAACCATATTTAGAAATCCTTAAGTAAAGGGACAGAGAAGGACACCTGAAGGTAGCCCTTATTGCTTTTTTCCCATCTCCCTGCAGGCCATCTATTAGAATGTCTGGAAGGCAAACAAGGAGAGGCAGACAGTCAGGAGGCAATAAAAGAGGGCAAGCAGGCTCTGTGTCTGGGGGCAACAGTGCTGGTCGTGGACGCGGTGCATTGTCATCAGCACATGGCCATGGGACACGCTTGTCCTTCTTTTCGGCAGCTGGACATGTTGAGCCACATCATGCCGAAGACTTGGTAGAGTGGATGACCAAGCCCTCCTCCTCCTCCTCATCCTCTCTCACCCAGGCTCAGGGTACTGGAAAAGCAGCTGCTAAAGCGTCCTCTTCCCTGGTATCAATGTCAGACTCATCATCAGTCACTCCTTCCCTAGACCCACCATGTCCTCATCCTGAGGAGTCCCCCGAACTGTTTGAGCACAGTGTTGGGTACATGCTCCAGGAGGATGCCCAGCGTTTCGAAGGGTCTGATGATGAAACCCAGCTAGAGGAAGGCAGTAGCGTGAGAGCAGACAGAGGGGATGCTCAAGAAGGACACCAATCTGGCAGTCATGTTCCAGCAGCTGCAGCATACTGCCAGATTGGCTCCAGTGATGAGGAGGGAGGTGATGATGAGGTCACTGACTCCACGTGGGTGCCTAATAGGAGAGAGGAGGAGGAGGAGGATGAGGAGGAGGCACATCTCCAACGAGGCAGGATGCCCTTTGGTGGCCAGCGTAAGGGCAGTACACCGACGGAATCACACCGCAGAGCTCCGCCTGTGCAGGGCGCTGCCTCTGCCCGTCATTCAAAAAGTTCTTTGGTGTGGGCCTTTTTTGAGGCTAGTGCATCAGATCGCACAGCTGCTGTTTACAACATATGTCTCAAGCGTATATCGCGTGGCCAAAACATCAGCCGCTTGGGTACCACATGCCTGACCAGACATATGTTGACCTGCCATGCAGCTCGTTGGCAAGCCTACCTCAAAGACCCACACCAAAGAACAAAGCGGACCTCTCCTTGCACCGCATCAGCTGGGATCTCCAACCCCACTATAACTTCAGTCCTCTCTGAAACATGCACTGAGAGGAATGAAGGTGTAGAATTAGGTGTGTCACAGCCAAGTACTTGCGGCCACTCTGCTAGCAGTACACCGACGTCCGATTCTAGCAGGCAAATTTCCCTGCCCCAGCTGCTGGACCGTCGAAAGAAGTTCACTCCCAGCCATTCACATGCCCAGCGGTTGAATGCTAGCTTGGCTAAATTGCTAGCGCTTCAACTGCTGCCTTTTCAGTTGGTAGACTCGGCCCCCTTCCGTGAGTTTGTGCAATGTGCGGTTCCTCAGTGGCAGGTTCCCAAACGCCACTTTTTCTCACGGAAGGCTATTCCGGCTCTCTACCGGCATGTGGAAGGCAATGTCTTGGCCTCGCTGGACAGGGCGGTCAGCGGTAAGGTGCATATTACCGCTGACTCATGGTCCAGCAGGCATGGACAGGGACGTTACCTTTCTTTCACGGCCCATTGGGTCACTCTTTTGGCAGCTGGGAAGGATGCAGGACAAGGTGCAGTAGTGTTGGAGGTTGTTCCACCGCCACGCCTCCAAAATGCTACTACTGGTTGTGACACACCTCTCTCCTCCACCCCCTCCTCTTCTTCCTCCATGGCCTCTTCCTGTGGTTTGTCCTCGGAACCAGCGGTGCTCCGTAGGCGTTCAAGGGGCTACGCAAGTACGCAGGCAAAAAGATGCCATGCCGTGCTTGCGCTGGTGTGTTTGGGGGACAGAAGCCACACTGGGGCAGAGGTCCTGTCTGCTCTGCAGGGTCAGGCCGAGAGGTGGTTGACGCCACGCCAGCTTAAGCCAGGAATGGTGGTTTGCGACAATGGCACCAACCTCCTCTCCGCCCTCCGACAGGGACAACTGACCCATGTGCCCTGTGTGGCTCACGTCCTTAACCTGGTGGTGCAGCGGTTCTTGGGCAGGTACCCGGGCTTACAGGATGTCCTGAGGCAGGCCAGGAAAGTCTGTGTGCATTTCCGCAGATCTTATAATGCCAGTGCTCGCCTGGCTGAGCTGCAAAAGGAGTTGAACCTGCCCAAGAACCGCCTTATATGTGACATGCCCACCAGGTGGAACTCAACGTTGGCCATGCTGCAGCGGCTGCACACGCAGCAGAGGGCCATCAATGAGTACCTGTGCGACTACGGCACCAGGACAGGGTCAGGGGAGCTTGGTTTTTTTCTCCACGCCAGTGGGGCATGATCAGGGATGCATGCACTGTCCTGGCACCATTTGAGGAGGCCACGAGGATGGTGAGCAGTGACAGTGCATGCATCATTGACACTGTACCTCTTGTCCACCTGTTGGAGCACACGCTGCGTGGAATAATGGACAGGGCACTTGAGGCAGAACAGAGGCAGGAAGAGGAGGACTTCCTTGCCTCTCAAGGCCCCCTTTACCCAGACAGTGTTCCTTCTGTCCCACCCATCGCACAGGAAGAGGAGGAGGAGGAGGAGGAGGAGGAGGAGGATTGTGTCAGCATGGAGGTGGAGGCTGGCACTCAGCATCATCAGCAGCAGTCTTTTAGGGATGATTTACAGTCCCAAGAAACCAGTGGACTTGTACGTGGCTGGGAGGAGGTGGCTGCGGATCATGTCGTCCTTAGTGACCCAGAGGACTCCGGAGCGAATGCCTCAGCAAACCTACGCTGCATGGCCTCCCTGATCCTGCAAAGTCTGCGGAAGGATCCTCGTATTCTTCGGATCAAGGAGAGGGACCATTACTGGCTGGCCACTCTCCTTGATCCACGGTACAAGGGTAAGGTTGCGGACCTTATGTTACCGTCGCAGAGGGAGCAGAGGATGAGACAACTCCGGGAGGCCTTGCAGAAAGGTCTGTGCAACGCGTTCCCAGAGACTGGGAGGTTACAAACTCCTGGTCCTGGACAACGAGTTGCTGAGGCTTCGGCCAGTCAAAGAAGGAGCGGTGGGGAAGGTGGCCGTCTGACCGATGCGTTCAGACAATTCTTTAGTCCGCAGCCCCAAAGTATGATCGGTTCCAGCAACCATCGCCAGCGTCTGATAAACATGGTGCAGGAATATCTAGGGGCAAGGTCAGACTTGGACACCTTCCCCACCGAAAATCCTCTGGCTTACTGGGTCTTGAGGATGGATCACTGGCCAGAGCTTGCACAGTATGCAATTGAGCTACTGGCCTGTCCTGCATCCAGCGTTCTTTCGGAACGCACATTCAGTGCTGCTGGAGGATTTGTCACGGATCACAGGGTGCGCCTGTCCACCGACTCGGTTGATCGACTGACTTTCATCAAGATGAACCAGTCTTGGATCACCACCAGCTACCACACACCTGATGCTGATATAACAGACTAATTGATTTTAACATGTCACATCCCTTCAAGACTGATGCTGATGCTGAGTGCCTGTGCTGTTATGTTGACTGGCTATCCTCCTCCTCCGAGTCCTCAATGATACGATTGATGATGATAGCTTGGAAGATCAGTTTTGTTTATGGGTGCCGCCACCAGTGGCTAAGGCCCAATTTTTCAGCCCCTGTTTTACAGGGGCGTGTAATTACAGTTTTTTTAGCAATAATTTGCCATAGGGCTCATTGCTGTGCTCCAAGTACAGTATCTGTGAGGGGTTGGAGTGTTGTGGCACCAGTGCCTAAGGCCCAATTTTTCAGCCCCTGTTTAACAGGGGCGTGTCATTAAAATTTTTGAAGCAATACTTTGCAACAGGGCTCATTGCTGTGCTCCAAGTACAGTATCTGTGAGGGGTTGTAGTGTTGTGCCACCAGTGCCTAAGGCCCAATTTTTCAGCCCCTGTTCAACAGGGGCATGCAATTACAATTCTTGATCTAATAATTCACAGCAGGGCCCATTGCTGCACCCACCAAGAGTAACTCTGAGGGCTTACAGTGTTGTGGCAACGCCACCACCACCACCACCACGAAAGGCCCAATTTTTCAGCCCCTGTTCAAAAGGGGCATGTAATTACAATTCTTGATCTAATAATTCACAGCAGGGCCCATTCCTGCACCCACCAAGAGTAACTCTGAGGGCTTACAGTGTTGTGGCAACACCACCACCACCACCACCACCACCACGAAAGGCCCAATTTTTCAGCCCCTGTTCAACAGGGGCATGCAATTACAATTCTTGATCTAATAATTCACAGCAGGGCCCATTCCTGCACCCACCAAGAGTAACTCTGAGGGCTTACAGTGTTGTGGCAACACCACCACCACCACCACCACCACGAAAGGCCCAATTTTTCAGCCCCTGTTCAACAGGGGCATGCAATTACAATTCTTGATCTAATAATTCACAGCAGGGCCCATTGCTGCACCCACCAAGAGTAACTCTGAGGGCTTACAGTGTTGTGGCAACACCACCACCACCACCACCACCACGAAAGGCCCAATTTTTCAGCCCCTGTTCAACAGGGGCATGCAATTACAATTCTTGATCTAATAATTCACAGCAGGGCCCATTCCTGCACCCACCAAGAGTAACTCTGAGGGCTTACAGTGTTGTGGCAACACCACCACCACCACCACCACCACGAAAGGCCCAATTTTTCAGCCCCTGTTCAACAGGGGCATGCAATTACAATTCTTGATCTAATAATTCACAGCAGGGCCCATTGCTGCACCCACCAAGAGTAACTGTCAGGGCTTACAGTGTTGTGTCACCAGCACCACCATCAAAGGCCCAATTTTTACTACCACTGTTCAACAATTATATGTAATTAAAATTCCTGATATAATAGTTGACAGCAGGGCGTTCCAGCACCAACCAAGAGTAACTGTGAGTGCTTACAGTGTTGTGCCAACACCAACAACTAAGGGGCCTATTTCTGCAGAGTATATACGGCAGGTCCCTACTTTCAAACATCCAACTTACAAACGACTCCTACTTGCAAACGCAAGAAGACAACAGGAAGTGAGAGGAAATCTACCACTAGGAAGGAAAATTCTCTCCTGTAAGAATAAATATGGGAGAAAGGTGTCTCCTCTGTACTGATGCTTTATCAGCAATCCTTGTTTCAAGAAAAACACCACATTTCAAAAACAGTTGTCATTGGGACGGAAAGTGAGGTGAAATGTTCTGAACAGGGGCACAGACAGCAAAACAAATGTTACAGGGGTGATAACCCTTACCTATGTTTTCCAAAAAGTTTAAAAATAGATTTTTGGGCTGGAGCTACACTTCAACAATGTACCTGTTCAAAATTACAAACAGATTCTACATAAGAACAAACCTACAGTCTCTGTCTTGTATGCACCGCCTGTATACGGCTGTTCAGAGTATATAGGGCCTTTTTTATTTTATGTGCGGGGTTCCCCTTAATATCCATACAAGACCCAAAGGGGCTGGTAATGGGCTGGGGTAGGGGGGGGGGGGGGGTCATGGGGTAGCTATGCCATTTTTCTTAAAGATTTTCATCCATATTACCGGGACCAGACATTACATTAAAGCCGCAAGCAGTTTTAAATGGCTTTTTTTTCCTTTAGAAGTGTCATTTTGTGCAGGGACAGTTCTAAACACGGGAAACACGTGGCACTTCACAGGCATACTTTAGACACCCCCCAGGTACGATATTTAAAGGAATATTTGACTTTTTTTTTTCACTTTATGCATCATTAAAATGACTGCTCCCGAAAAACGACCGTTTTTAAAACTTCTTTTTGCATTGATACATGTCCCCTGGTGCACAACCCGGGTTCCCAAACCCTTTTTAGGACAATAACATGCATAATAGTTGTTATAATTAGCACTTTAGAATTCGAACGTTCGCATCCATTGTATTTAATAGGGTTCTAATGTTCGTACGAACTTTCGGTCCGTTCGCGGGTTCTGGTGCGAACCGAACCCGGGGGTGTTCGGCTCATCACTACTACAGATGGATCAACCAGTGATCAAGGCACATACCTCTTCTGCACCAGTGATAGTCAACTCAATGATGACCAAAGAAAGAGATCCAGAAATAGACGCTTTGAAATCACAGATGTCTCAGGTGTTAGAGATGCTGACCTCTCTGATGGCAAAAGACTCAAGGGTTCCAGAAAAAGAGGGACCAAAGAAGGAGTTGTTCTCGGATGCTTCAGTGCCCACCCCCCTACAAGATTGGGGGGATGTGATCTGTTTTAACTGTGGAGGAATTGGCCATATTGCAGCTGTATGTTCCAGTCCCAAGAAAAAGAAAACAGATAACCGCAAGCCGGCGGGAAACTCCAGAGGGCCCCGGTGAAGGAGTCAACCGGGTGCCCCTCATCTTCAGTGTGCTCCAAACTGAAAGAGAAGCCCAGGAAAAGAGAGGACGAAACTCCTCAGAAGAAACACAGTATCCCACAGCGGGAATGCACCCCAGAAAAAGAGCATAGTGTCTCTCAGCGGGTCTGTACACCCGTTAAGGGAAAGAAAATCAATGCATACCAAGCCCAAGAAAGACTCAAATCCAATGGGAAATTGAAGAAAGGAAGTCCGAAGGGAGTATGCAAAGATCAAAAGGCAACCCCTTTGAAGCCGTATCCAGAGAAGCTGGTGGGCCCATCCCCCATAGTGCCCATTCAAGTGGAGGGAGTCTACACAAGAGCCATCTTGGATACTGGGGCACAAGTGACCCTGTTATACCGGGATTTTTATGACAAACACTTGGGCCACCTACCCATCAAGAAGATAGAAGAACTAGAAATATGGGAAATCGGGACCCAGAGCTTCCCTTATGATGGCTACCTGCCCATAAAACTGACCTTCGACCCATCAGTGGCTGGGAAGGCTGAAGTGTTCGACACTCTGGCAGTTGTGTGGTCCCGGTTGCCTGGAGCCAACAAGAGTTCCTTAATAATAGGGACGAACACGGACCTGGTCCGGAGACTCTGACCCCTCTTGCACGAAGGAAGGACCCAGCAGCCACCAAGATCCACCCCATCTTGAAGACAGCTTATCAGCGGTTAGTCTTGGAGCAGAAGGCTCCGGAAGAGAGAGTGGGGAAGGTCTGGAGACTTGAAAGGAAGGGGGTAGTGTTGCAGCCCGGTGAAGTAACCTGTCTCAGAGCCACTGTGAAGCTTACTTGGGAGCAACCTGGACCCTTTGTTATGTTGGAGCCCGACCCAAGGGAGGAACACTCGGGCTTAGAAGTAATCCCAGAAGTGGTCCCACTGAGGGCTCTGAAGAAGGCCCACTATAAGGTCCCTGTGAGTGTCAGGAACACTACGGATGGTCCCATGGAGATCCCTGCCAGGATATTACTGGGCCAGGTGAGCCCTGCTGCCCCGGTTGCCTTGTCAGAAGTGGAGAAGACAGGAGAAGAAGGGAACGTTTGGGAGAAGCTCTCCATGGAAAACCCGAATCTACCCAGGGCTTGGAAAGGGAGAGCCAAGGCCCAGCTGGCCAGGTGGAAGAAGATCTTCTCCCAAGATGAGTTCGATGTGGGGTGTGCAAGGAGTGCCACCCACCATATTCGTCTCCAAGAAGACAAGCCCTTCCCGGAGAGGATCAGGCGAGTCCCACTAGCAGACCTGGAAGATCTGAGGGAACAACTCGGGGAACTCAAGTGGACCGGTGTGATCCGGGAGTCTATAAGTCCCTATGCCTCCCCGATAGTAGTGGTCAGAAAGAAGAATGGATCGTTGAGGTTGTGCATCGACTACAGGACCCTCAACAGGAGAACCATCCCTGACCAGTACACCACTCCGAGGATAGAGGATGCCCTGCAGAGCTTGTCTGGAGCCAAGTGGTTCAGCATTATGGACCTCAAGAGTGAATACTATCAGATCGCTATGCATCCGGAGGACAAGGAGAAGACAGCCTTCATAACCCCAGTGGGATTCTTTGAATTCGACGAATGCCCCAGGGACTGTCAGGAGCCCCAGCCACCTTCCAACGTCTCATGGAAAAGACTGTAGGAGACATGAACCTTATCGAGGTCCTTGTGTATTTAGACAATGTCATTATCTTTGGGAGGACCTTGGAAGAACATGAAGAGAGGCTGGAGAAAGTCTTGAGAAGACTCAGTGAGGAGGGACTCAAGCTTTCGCTCGAGAAGTGTCGGTTCTACCAATCTTCAGTTAACTATCTGGGACACATCGTGTCTGAAGAAGGGGTGGCCACCGACCCCGAGAAGTTGGAAGCAGTTACTTCCTGGCCACAGCCTACCATGGACACCGAACTCAGATCCTTCTTGGGGTTCTGTTCCTATTATAGGAGGTTCGTGGAGGGGTTTGCCCGAATTGCCAAGCCACTGAATGAACTACTCAAGACAGAGGGGGAAGAGGATGACTCAGGGCCCAGGAAGCCGGGAGAGTCAGTCAAAGACCAGTGGACCCAGAAGTGTGAAGAGGCCTTCCACATGTTGAAGAAAGGCTTAACCACTGCCCCGTCTTGGCTTACGCAGACCCAAAGAGACCTTATGAACTCCACGTAGATGCCAGTCATAAGGGCCTGAGAGGAGTGCTCTACCATGAGCATGAAGGACAGCTGCGACCCGTTGCTTACGTAAGCCGGAGCCTGACCCCCTCTGAAAGGAACTACCCCACTCATAAGTTAGAGTTCCTGGCCCTCAAGTGGGCGGTGGTTGATAAACTCAAGGACTACCTGTATGGGGCCGAGTTCACTGTGAAGACCGACAACAACCCCCTTACTTATCTCTTCACCACAGCAAAGCTGGATGCCACAGGACATAGGTGGTTGGCTGCACTGTCTGTGTTCAATTACAGCCTGAAGTACAGGCCGGGGGCTGGGAATCGAGACGCAGATGCCCTGTCTAGAAGATCTCATGCCCCCACTAGTGATACAGAAGACTGGACCCAAGTGGCACCTGACGGGGTGCGGGCTCTTTGTCAAGGGGCTGAACTTCAAGCCAGAGGAGGCTCAAGGGCAGAAGAGATAGGAGTTACCAGGGTAGGAGTTCCCAAGCAATACTGTGGAGTAACCCAGTTGGAAGAAGATAATCTGCCAAAACTGTCAAAGAAGGAGTTGAGATGTGACCAATTGGAAAACCCCATAGGGAGATTGGTCTTGGAGGCCCTGGAGAATCAGGATCCGAGTAGACTCCTGCGCCATCCTTCAAAGGAAGCTCGCCTGTTAAGGAAGGAGTGGGACAGGTTACAGGTGCATCAGGGGGTGGTCTACCGAAGGGGCCCCTCCGATGACTTGGAAGATAAGTGGCAATTGTTTCTTCCCGAGAAACACAGAGAGACTGTCCTGGTCACCCTGCATGACAATCATGGACACTTAGGGGCTGAAAGAACCTTCCAACTTGTTAGGAGCCGGTTCTATTGGCCCTGCATGAGGGCTGAAGTAGAGGAGTACTGCCATTCATGTGCACGCTGCATCCAGAGAAAGACTTTAGCGAGAAGAAACAGCATTGGAGCAAACACATAGCGGCTATAGTGCACGCTTACAATAGCACCACAAGTGATGCCACAGGCTACTCCCCCTACCGCCTCATGTTTGGAAGAAAAGCAAGGTTACCTGTGGACCTGGCCTTTGGAACCTCCATAGATCATTCCTCGGCCACCAGTCACAAGGGATGTGTGGACAGGCTCAGACAGCTTGAAGAGGGCCTATGAACAGGCCCAAGCGGTTTCAGACCAAAGGGGGGCCCGCAATAAGAGAAACTTTGACCTGAAGGTTTGGATCCAGGACCTGCAACCTGGAGACCGAGTTCTGCTACAGAACCTGGGGGTCCCTGGAAAACACAAGCTTGCAGACAGATGGAGACCTGAACCCTATGTAATTTGTAAGAAGCTGCCGGGCCTACCTGTCTATAAGTTAAAGCCCGAAGGGAAGGTGGGCCCACTGAGGACCTGGCATCGAAACCACCTACCCCCACTTGCCAAAGCAGTTTGGATACCTCCTGTGAGGGACTCCCCAGACCCAGTCTCCATTCTGGATACTTCCAGGCCAAACACTCGGTCTCAGTCCTCTCGAAATGAAGATGTAGAGACTTTTGAACTAAGTGAAGATGAGAGACAGGAACTTGATTGGTTATAGCCTTCTCCGACTCCAGGAACTTCTGCTATAGATCTTCCCCCTACTGAAGACACTATAGACAGAACACTGAATGCAGAAGCTACTGAGTTCATTCCATCCAGTCCTTTGTCAGATTACTGGGAAGATGCCTGTGACACATACTCAGAGGAGGACCCAAGAGACTCTATGTACCTCCCGGCCCCTGAACCAAGTGTTTCAGAACCAGCGGAATCTCTCAAGTCTGCTCCAGAAGGAGAGCCTGTAGTGTCTCAGCCAGAAGTTCCAAGAGAGCAAAGAGCCAGAAGAGTTATAAGGCCTCCTAAGAAGTTTACTTACCCACAAATGGGAAAAAATTCAGAAGAAACTGTGGTCACTGCAAGGAGGAGTGCAGAGCATCCAGTTCCCTCCACTGTTCATTTGGTGGAGGGCAACCCTAACTCATCCTCTGGCACAGTTAGGCAGGCCACTCATGAAAATGTGACCTGTGGGCAAGGGAATTCAACCCCTCAGTTTTGTTGGGAGTTCCCTCTGCCGACATCTTACACAACGTTGTCTAGGATTGCACGTAGTGTATGTTAAGAGTTATCTTTGGGGACCAAAGAGTTTAAGTGGGGGGAGTGTGTAGCGGGGTCTCCTTTAAGACTCTAGGACTGCATTTCCCAGAACCCCGTTTGGCACCAAGGTTGCAATGCTGCTACCACAGAGACTTGTGGGTGGAGAGATAAAAGTAGGGGGGCGAGGCTAAGCTCGGCCTCTTTGGACACCGCGCGGCTATCAACCGGTCTTCCTGTGCGGATCTGCTGGAGTATCAGGCCTGAAGCCTGGGGCCTGATACCACTTCCAAAGAGCCTTCCACCTTGATGCGAGCCTGGGTGGCATCTGACTTTCTTCAAGTTGCTGACATTCGTCGGATCAGAGACCCGATCGTTCAGACGCTGTGTGCGGAGACACGTTTGGTGGAAGTCCCGGACTGGGATCGCGTTCGGAGTAGTGAGCGAGCACCTGCTCAATCCAATAGGCTGTACTGTTGCTAGGCCTAGAGACTGCCTTGGCCCACCGGCCTTTATTTGCTATTTCACTGGAGACTAGTAGCGGAACTGAGTGAGTGGTCTCCAGTGAACTGTTCTTATTGATTGCCTACTCTGTGGATTACAAGTGTTGTTTCCTGTATGTGCACCACCGTTCAAGTTGCATGCGAAGAAAGTGTTATTCTAAGGACTAAGTTAAATCTGTGTCAGGCCTGACCGGGGGAGAATATTGTTTGGTGCGCCACAGGGCGCATAGATACTAATAGCTGCACATGGTGTATGACCGCGCTGTGTTATTAGTGTATACTATATCAGAAGCTGCAGGGCTCTGTAAGCAAGTTATGTGTTATGTTTTAACCTATGCCTTTTAACCAAAAGTAAAACAGTTATACTTTACTACTTGCTATCAGTGTGTTATCATTGCACATAGTGCTTGCCTCTTAATATAGTTGAGGTGTGTGTGTACAATCAGGTATAGATTGTGATAGATAACATCCCCTAGACTAGCTGTGCCATAGGTGGGTTGAGTAGATTGCCGGGGGTTGGTGGAGCTGTACTCAGGGCCCAAAAATCAAACCAGCGGCTCTCTTAGCTGGGGGTAGCGCTACACTTATGCCGTGTACACACGATCGATTTTTTCGACGGTGAAAACGAGGGACAGCTTGTTCCCCTACACACGGCCGTTTTAAATGACATTATTTATTCTTGGTCGAAAAAAACGACTGTGTGTAGGCTCCCCGACAGTGTTTCCCTATGGAAAAACTGCAGCGGAAAAAAAGTAGGATTTTTAAAACAGCTTACCTGTAAAATCCTTTTCTTGGAGTACATCACGGGACACAGAGCGGCATAGTCATTACTATGTGGGTTATATAGAATTACCTTCAGGTGCTGGCACTGGCAACTTCCAAAACAGGAAGTACCCTCCCCTATATAAGCCCCTCCCATCCGGGAGCACCTCAGTTTTGTAGCAAAGCAATACGTGTCCCCAAAAGAGGGGTGGGAGCTCTGTGTCCCGTGATGTACTCCAAGAAAAGGATTTTACAGGTAAGCTGTTTTAAAAATCCTACTTTCTTGTTCATACATCACGGGACACAGAGCGGCATAGTCATTACTATGTGGGACGTCCCAAAGCAATGCCAAATGAGGGGGGGGATACACCATACATAAGCTGGGCGCCATCAGGCATGAGGATCTTTTGCGGCCTGCAACACACTGCGCCCAAAGGCGACATCCTCCTGACTTCTAACGTCCACCTGGTAGAACCTAGTAAACGTGTGTACTGAAGACCATGTTGCGGCCTAACACATTTGAGCCAGGGAGGCCTGGTGATGCACTGCCCATGAAGTTCCAACTGCTCTCGTGGAGTGCGCCCTAACTTTGAACGGAGGCGGTCTACTTCTCAAGCCATAGGCTTGTATTATGACCTGTCGAATCCACTTGGCTAAAGTAGATTTTGATGCTGCCTGACCCTTTCTGGGGCCTTCCGGCAGAACAAACAAAGAATCCGTTCTACGAATCTGAGCAGTGGCTTTTAGATAAGCTTTAACTGCTCTTACTACATTCAAAGAATGCAATAACTTTTCCTCTACCGAGCTCGGTTTGGGGAAAAAGAAGGAAGAACCACATCCTGGTTCAAGTGAAACCTCGATACCACCTTAGGAAGAAAGGCTGGGTGAGGACGTAATACTACTCTGTCCTCATGAATAACCAGACATGGCTCTTTACAGGACATGGCGGCTAATTCCGACACTCTTCTAGCCGAGCATATGGCTACTAAAAATATCAATTTTCTGGTGAGTAGAACCAAGGAAATGTGCCGCAAAGGTTCAAATGGCTGCTTCTGCAGAACCGACAGAACCAAATTTAGATCCCATGGACATATGGGAGCTTTAATCGGTGGAATAATACGAGTCACCCCTTGCATAAAGGATTTGACAAGTGAATGCATAGCCAGGGGCCTTTGAAATAGTATTGATAAGGCCGAAACCTGACCCCTGATAGTACTTAAGGCAAACTTCCTGTCTACAGCCCACTGTAGGAAGTCCAGAATTCTGCCTATAACGTACTTACGTGGATGCCACTTTCTGGCCTCGCACCAAGTGATGTACGCCTTCCAAACTCTATAGTAGATCTGCCTGGATACAGGCTTCCTGGCATTGATTATAGTTGATACCACAGAGTTAGAGAGACCTCTCTTCTTTAGGATGTGGGATTCAATAGCCAGGCCGTTAAACTTAGAGCTAGTAAGGAAGGGTGGTATATCGGCCCTTGCGAAAGCAGGTCCGGACGACGTGGAAGGGTCCAAGGACTCCCCACAGACATTTTGATGATCACCGCGTACCAGGCCCTTCGGGGCCACGCTGGAGCCACCAAGATCACCGGCTTCTTTTCCAACCTGACTCTGCGAAGGAGTCGAGGCAACAATTGTAGCGGAGGGAATGCATATATCAGTCTGAACTGATTCCAAGGGAACACCAGAGCATCCGAGCCGCAAGCGAGGGGATCCCTTGTCCGGGAGACAAATCTGTCCACCTTTGCGTTGAATCTGGATGCTAGCAGATCTACATCCGGTGTTCCCCACCGCTGACATATTGCTCGGAAGACCTCGGGATGAAGGGACCATTCCCCTGGGCATAACTGTTGGCGACTTAGAAAGTCCGCCTTCCAATTCTCCACCCCTGGAATGAAGACAGCTGACATACATGGGACATGCTTTTCTGCCCATTCCAGGATGTGACTTACTTCCCTCTGGGCTGCACAACTCCTGGTGCCTCCCTGATGATTGATATATGCCACTGCTGTGGCATTGTCTGATTGAATTCTGACAGCGGACCCTTGGAGTCTGGATGCCCAGGCTACTAGGGCATACCGGGCTGCTCGTATCTGTAAGAGATTGATGGGCAGGGTTTTTACTACATTTGACCATCTGCCCTGGAGAGACCATTGCTCCAGTACTGCCCCCCAGCCTATAAGGCTGGCATCTGTAGTGACCACCTTCCAGGATATCGGACTGAAGGGTTTTCCCTTTTGGAGATTCTGGGGGATCAACCACCAGCAGAGACTCTTCCGAACGGAAGGGGACAAAGCCATCGGGAAGTCTAGAGCCTGAATTTTTCTGTTCCAGGCTGACAATATGGCCCTCTGTAAATTCCTTGAGTGGAATTGGGCGTATGGCACAGCTTCGAATGAAGCTACCATCTTTCCTAGCAGCCTCATGCACAGGCGTATGGACGGCTGTCTTTTTGCACAAAGTAGGCGGACCAAGTCCCTCAAAGAGGATACTTTTTCTTGAGGTAGGAAAATCCTCCTCTGGTCTGAATCCAGCCGTAGCCCTAGATATACCAGGTTTTTCACTGGCTGTAGGGCTGACTTGTCCAGGTTGATGACCCAACCGTGAGATTCTAGATACTTGATTGTATCGACAATTACCACTTCTAGCTTGGCAACTGAGTGGTCCATCAACAACAGGTCGTCTAGGTATGCCATTATCGTTACACCTCGTGTTCTTAGATCGGCCAACAGTGGGGCCAGAATTTTTGTGAACACTCGTGGTGCTGTGGCCAGACCGAATGGTAAGGCTCTGAACTGAAAATGGCACCCTTCTACTGCAAAGCGTAGACATTTTTGATGACCTGGAAAGATGGGAACGTGCAAGTAAGCATCTTTGATGTCGATCGAGGCTAACCATTCCTCCCCCTGTAGGGCAGTGGTGACCGATCGGATCGACTCCATCTGGAAGGACCGGACCTTTAGAAATTTGTTTAGACTCTTTAGGTCCAATATGGGTCTTATGTCCCCGTTTGGTTTCGGGACTGTGAAAAGGTTTGAGTAGAAACTCAACCCCCACTCTTCCATAGGAACCTCCATAATTACTCCTTGGAGCAATAGTTGTTCTAACGCCACTAGGAGACTCCTTCTTTTCAGAGGGTCTTTTGGCATGCCTGACCACATAAAATGGGAAGGAGGAGACTCTTTTAACTCCAACTTGTATCCCCGAGTTACTGCGGAGAGCACCCATCTGTCTTTGATCGTCTCCCGCCAGGTCTCTGTGAACAACTGAAGTCTTCCCCCCACCCGTTTGAGTGGGGGCAGCCCTTCATAGGCTTGACTTGGAGGCTGGTTTAGTACCTCTTCGGATCCAGGGTTTTTTATTACCCTGTGACTGTCCCTGATTTTTACCTCCTGAGTTTGACCGAGGAGGCCGTCGGAACTGCTTAGTAGCAGACGTCCCAGGGATAGGAGAGGTAGTCCTCTTAAAAGATGGACCCCTAGACCTCTTTTTAATTGGTAAGAGAGTACTTTTACCACTGGAAATCTTCTGGATATATTTATCCAGGTCTTCGCCAAAAAGGCGTTCTCCATGAAATGGGAAGCTAACTAAGAGCTTCTTACAGGGAGCCTCAGCAGACCAGTTCTTGAGCCACAGAAGCCTACGCATATGTACCAAAGACAGCGTGAGGCGGGAGGCCTGATGGATAGAGTCCTTGATGGCGTCAACCGCAAAGCATAATGCTCTAGGCAGATCAGCCAGAGCCTGGGCCTGCTGGTCTGGCAAATCCCTCAGGACCATTTTCATTTGATCCTTTAAAGCTTGGCAGACCCCAATAGCTGCCACTGCTGGCTGTGTAACAGCCCCTGCTGTGGAAAAAGCAGATTTTAATAAAGATTCCAATTTTTTATCTACTGGATCTTTGAACATTTGAACATTATCTACCGGACATGTCAGTGATTTGTTCACAGAAGAAATGGCTGCGTCCACCGTAGGAACATTCCATCTCTGGGTGAATTTTTCCTCCATGGGATAGATCACCTGAAATTTCTTAGGTGGAACAAATAGTTTATCAGGATGTTCCCAGTCCTGGTATATAAGTCCTTCCAATAATGGATGAATTGGAAAGGAGCAATTAATCTGGGGAGCTTTTAGCGACCCCAACGAGGAGACAGCAGTAGTTGATGGTTCAACAAGAGGCATTTTAAATGCAGATCGAACCATGTCAGTTATGGTCTGGACCCACAATCTTTCAGTCTGTGATGCTGAAAATGGTTCATCTACTGTCGATTCCTCAAAAACAGAGTTAACCTCCTCCTGATCCCCTTCAGGTAGGTCAGTCCCTTCCTGGGACTGTTGCTCTGCCAACAGGCACTCTAATGGAGGGGATGGAGATCTGACGCGCTTTCTTTCCTGTAGAGAAGAAGCGATCAATGCTGCCAATCTCTGCTCCAATCCCTCCAGAGTTGAGGCAAAAACTTCCTCTGTTATATATGCAGGAGCAGGTGGACTGAGGACAGCCGCAGTACCTGGCACTCCCGGGGGTTCCTTATGGGTATTAACCTCTGATTTCTCAGGGGAGGAAGGTGCAGATGACTGCTCCAGATCCTCAGAGCCCGATGGAGACCCCCTACACTTCCTGAGAGGTATATCTCTGAGTTTTTTAGGCGGCATATTCCTTAGTTCAAAGCTGAGGTATTCCAGCCGCAATACACCCCTTTACTGAAATAGTCTAATGCAATTTGCTGCTATGTACATCAGTGGGTGTCTACTAATGCGTCTTTCTGGGGATGCCTGTATCAACCGCCCGCTGTAAGCCCCTATACCATGCTACCAGCTCCTTTTCATGCTCTGTGTCCATAGCAAGCAGCGTGGACTGAGTCCTTTTATCTTGCTGGGACGCCCGCACATGCGCCGAAGCGCTGGGCGCACAGAGTGCGTCATCCGCCAGGCTCCGCCCCCTTTTTTGAAGCTAAATCTATAAAAAGAAAGCGTGTGTGCGCGCGCGCATGCACGTGTGCGCTCTTGGCGCCATGTAGGGAGAGGAGCCAGGGTCCCTGTTTCACCAGGACTCGGGGATGGAAGGAAACTACTTGGCAGCATGACAGAGGAATGCAGCTTCCCTGATAGAGAGCTCACTCATCTGCCTGGACTTTCACCATGGAAGCAATAGTCCCAAGAAAAAAAGACGTTCCACAGCGGCCTCTAGTGGACAAACACAGGTACCGCACTTTTGTCTTTTTTTTTTTTTTTTAAAAACCTCCTTTATGAAAAACATTTCTAGGTTTACAGTTTTTAAAACTTCCTTTATGAAAAGACATTTCTAGGATTTCTTAGGCATATACAGCTATTAGCGGGAATACCTTTAGGTAACAGGCAGAAAGACATATTAGGCTTGGGGGTCCCCTCAATAGAACCAAGTTCCTGAGGGGCCCCCACTTACCTTTTCCCCGCCGCAGGACTTTGTTTGGTCCACAGAAGCCCAAACTTCACCTCTCACGGCAGGCATTGTACTAGACCTTCAGGGACCGGGTTCCCAAGGATTCCACTCCCCTGGACCTGTATAGCACCCTGCACAGATAGCCTCTTGGTTTTGGGTATGACCAGAGCTCTGGATCCCAGGGTCCAGCCCTCCTAAGAGAGGCATTACAGGCAAAACCCTGCTCTTCTCTGCAAGGCCCGGGTACCGACCGTTTAGCTATGAAGCTTTTTTGGTCGGATCCGGAATAGCTTGCTAAGGCCCAGAGAACCTGTACACAAGCCCAGATGAATACATGTTAACCTTGGCCAACACCTTAGACACTGGCAAAAAACTGAGGTGCTCCCGGATGGGAGGGGCTTATATAGGGGAGGGTACTTCCTGTTTTGGAAGTTGCCAGTGCCAGCACCTGAAGGTAATTCTATATAACCCACATAGTAATGACTATGCCGCTCTGTGTCCCGTGATGTATGAACAAGAAATGACGGGAATCATGACGAGAAAAATTAGAGCATGTTCTAATTTTTCTCGTCGTGATTAATGCCGTTTTTCCCGTCTGGAAAAATGACAAAAAGCCCACACACGGTCGTTTTTCTTGTCCAAAAGAAAAAATGACATTTTCCCGACGGGAAAAATGATCGTGTGTACGCGGCATTAGATTTCCCTTCTAATTTTTGTTTTTCTTTGTTTTCTTTGTCTGAATTTCTCACTTCCTGTTCCTCCTCAGTAAGCTGTTCAGTAAGCTGTTCTGGCTGACTCAACACCACTCGGATGATGGTGTGAAGTTTAGTGAGGAGAAACAGGAAGTGAGAAATTCAGACAAAGAAAAAAAACAAACAAGGTAAATCAAAGGAAAAGGTAAGTGAACCAACAATGCACTAGCTTAAAGGAACCTATTTAGAAAATAAAAAACAAACCTTTACAAGCCCTTTAACTTGCCAGCATGTCTTTTGTGTGTGGGAGGAAATGTAGGTACCAGGTAAGCCACAAAAGCACAGGGAGAGCAGATAGTGTCCTGGATGGGATTCAAACTAAGGACCACACTGTTGCATGGCAGAGGTGCTAACCACTAAGCCGCTGCACTATCCACAGATATTTATTACTTTTCACAGAAACCATAGTACTCCCCCAGAAAGTACCTTCAGCTGCATACTAGACCCTGTGCAGTTCATGGCTGTGTTCAAAAATGTCTGACAAGATCAGTCCCCTCCTTTAGCCTCTTACCTAGTGACTTGTTAAAAAATGACAATGTTTCAGTCTAATCATCTGGGGAGAGGAGACTGAGGAAATGCTCCATCAGCAGGCTGATGAAATCACAATAGCTTGGGAAAAGTAGTTTGATTAGCATTCAAGTACTGATTTAAAAATAATAATATATGAAAATAATATACTGTTGCTGACATGTAAGAACGTTATTGACCTAGATTTGTAAGGTCCACTTTAAGGCTGGCAGGAGAGAATATAAAGAGAGCAGATTATTTGCTATTTATTTATAATGAATGGGGGCAGAATGACTGAATTTCCGAATCCCAGGTCCTGGGCAATGTAGTCAAAACAGTTCTTAGTGGTTTAGGGCAAAGACAAGTCTGTGTTACACCTTTCATTCCTCTATCTATCAGTAGGGATGAGCCGAACACCCCCTTTGGGTCTTGTATGGATATTAAGGGGAACCCCGCACCCAAAATAAAAAAAGGCCCTATATACTCTGAACAGCAGTATACAGGCAGTGCAAACAAGACAGGGACTGTAGGTTTGCTCTTAAGTAGAATCTGTTTGTAATTTTGAACAGGTACATTGTTTAAGTGTAGCTCCAGCCAAAAAATCTATTTTTAAGCTTTTTGGAAAACATAGGGAAGGGTTATCACCCCTGTAACATTTGTGTTGTTGTCTGTGCGCCTGTTCAGAAGATTTCACCTCACTTTCCGTCCCACTGACAAATGTTTTTGGAAAAGTGGGTTTTTTATTGAAACAAGGATTGGTGATAAAGCATCAGTAGAGAGGAGACATCTTTTTCCCATATTAACTCTTACAGGAGAGAATTTCCCTTCCTAGGTGTAGATTTCCTCTCACTTCCTTTAGTCTCCTTCCGTTTGCAAGTAGGAGTCGTTTGTAAGTTGGATGTTTGAAAGTAGGGCCCTGCCGTATATACTCTGCTGAAATTTGCCCCTTAGATGTTGGTGTTGCCACAACACTGTCAGCCCTCACAGTCACTCTTGGTGGGCGCTGGAATGCCCTGCTGTGAACTATTTTATCAGGAATTGTAATTACATGCCATTGTTGAACAGTAGTAGGAAAAATTGGGCCTTCGGTGGTGGTGCTGGTGCTACAACACTGTCAGCCCTCACAGTTACTCTTGGTGGGCACATGAATGGGCCCTACTGTTAATTATTAGATCAAGAATTGTAATTGCATGCCCCTGTTGAAGAGGGGCAGAAAAATTGGGCCTTTGGTGGTGGTGGTGGTGGTGGTGTTGCCACAACACTGTAAGCCCTCACAGTTACTCTTGGTGGGCGCAGGAATGGGTCCTGCTGTGAATTATTAGATCAAGAATTGTAATTGCATGCCCCTGTTGAAGAGGGGCAGAAAAATTGGGCCTTTGGTGGTGGTGGTGGTGTTGCCACAACACTGTAAGCCCTCACAGTTACTCTTGGTGGGCGCAGGAATGGACCCTGCTGTGAATTATTAGATCACAAATTGTAATTACATGCCCCTGTTGAACAGGGGCAGAAAAATTGGGCCTTAGGCACTGGTGCCACAACACTGCAATCCCTCACAGATACTGTACTTGGAGCACAGCAATGAGCCCTGTTGCAAAGTATTGCATCAAAAATTGTAATTACACGCCCCTGTTAAACAGGGGCTGAAAAATTGGGCCTTAGGCACTGGTGCCACAACACTGCAACCCCTCACAGATACTGTACTTGGAGCACAGCAATGAGCCCTGTTGCAAAGTATTGCATCAAAAATTTTAATTACACGCCCCTGTTAAACAGGGGCTGAAAAATTGGGCCTTAGGCACTGGTGCCACAACACTGCAACCCCTCACAGATACTGTACTTGGAGCACAGCAATGAGCCCTGTTGCAAAGTATTGCATCAAAAATTGTAATTACACGCCCCTGTTAAACAGGGGCTGAAAAATTGGGCCTTAGGCACTGGTGCTGGTGCCACGACACTGCAACCTCTCCCAGATACTCTAGTTGGAGTGCAGGAATGAGCCCTGCTGCAAAGCATTGCATAAAAAATTGTAATTACATGCCCCTGTTAAACAGGGGCTGAAAAATTGGGCCTTAGCCACTGGTGGCGGCACCCAGAAACAAAAATGTTCTTCCAAGCTATCATCAGGAATCGGATCATTGAGGAGGAGGAGGAGGATAGTCAGTCAGCATAACAGGAAATTCACTCAGCATCAGCATAGGCAGTCTTGAAGGGATGTGACAATAAATTATTCTGTTATATCAGCTTCAGGTGCTTGGTAGCTGGTGGTGATCCAAGACTGGTTCATCTTTATGAAGGTCAGTCGATTAACCGAGTCCGTGGACAGGCGCACCCTGTGATCCGTTACAAAGCCTCCAGCAGCACTGAATGTGCGTTCCGAAAGAACGCTGGATGCAGGACAGGCCAGTAGCTCAATTGCATACTGTGTAAGCTCTGGCCAGTAATCCATCCTCAAGACCCAGTAAGCCAGAGGATTTTCGGTGGGAAAGGTGTCCAAGTCTGACCTTGCCCCTAGGTATTCCTGCACCATGTATATCAGACGCTGGCGATGGTTGCTGGAAGTGATCATACCTTGGGGCTGCGGACTAAAAAATTGTCTGAACGCATCGGTCAGACGGCCACCTTCCCCACCACTCCTTCTTTGACTGACCGAACCCTCAGCAACTCGTTGTCCAGGACTAGGAGTTTGTAACCTCCCAGTCTCTGGGAACGCGTTGCACAGACCTTTCTGCAAGGCCTCCCGGAGATGTCTCATCCTCTGCTCCCTCTGCGACGGTAAGATAAGGTCCGCAACCTTACCCTTGTACCGTGGATCAAGGAGAGTGGCCAGCCAGTAATGGTCCCTCTCCTTGATCCGAAGAATACAAGGATCCTTCCGCAGACTTTGAAGGATCAGGGAGGCCATGCAGCGTAGGTTAGCTGAGGCATTCGGTGCGGAGTCCTCTGGGTCACTAAGGACGACATGATCTGCAGCCACCTCCTCCCAGCCACGTACAAGTCCACGGGTTTCTTGGGACTGTAAATCATCCCTAAAAGACTGCTGCTGTTGATGCTGAGTGCCAGGCTCCACCTCCATGCTGACACAATCCTCCTCCTCCTCGTCATCTTCCTGTGCGATGGGTGGGACAGAAGGAACACTGTCTGGGTAAAGGGGGCCTTGAGAGGCAAGGAAGTTCTCTTCTTCCTGCCTCTGTTCTGCCTCAAGTGCCCTGTCCATTATTCCACGCAGCGTATGCTCCAACAGGTGGACAAGAGGTACAGTGTCACTGATGCATGCACTGTCACTGCTCACCATCCTCGTGGCCAACTCAAATGGTGCCAGGACAGTGCATGCATCCCTGATCATGCCCCACTGGCGTGGTGAAAAAAACCTGAGCTCCCCTGACCCTGTCCTGGTGCCGTAGTCGCACATGTACTCATTGATGGCCCTCTGCTGCGTGTGCAGCCGCTGCAGCATGGCCAACGTTGAGTTCCACCTGGTGGGCATGTCACATATAAGGCGGTTCTTGGGCAGGTTCAACTCCTTTTGCAGCTCAGCCAGCCGTTGGGCACATGGGTCAGTTGTCCCTGTCGGACAGCGGAGAGGAGGTTGGTGCCATTGTTGCATCCATTCCTGGCTTAAGCTGGCATGGCGTCAACCACCTCTTGGCCTGCCCCTGCAGAGCTGACAGAACCTCTGCCCCAGTGTGGCTCCTGTCCCCCAAACACACCAGCGCAAGCACGGCATGGCATATTTTTGCCTGCGTACTTACGTAGCCCCTTGAATGCCTACGGAGCACCGCTGGTTCCAAGGACAAAGCACAGGAAGATACAAAAAGGTGTAGCGCTGGATGAGCAAAACTGTGTATGGCTATACAGTGAAAAAAAATATAAGAAAAAGTATCAAAAACATGAGTGAATACTACAAATAAACAATTTAAAGTTCATGTGTGTCAGTGAAAAATATATGAAATCTTCTCCTCTATTTAAAGATGATAAGAGTTCTACAGAGTGCAGGTATCCGATGAAAATCATAGGCAAAATGCTCCAACACTTAGTAAAGATCCCGCCACCAAGGTGAAGAATGAAGGCTTACTAGACAGCCTGCGACCACCCTTCTCAGGGGGGTCAAAACAGGCTCAGTAGAGTGATGTTTTACTCCATGGAAGGCAGGATGATTCTGCAGGAACGCTTCATCCACAATGGGAGAGTCTCCAGAGACGTTCAACGCACATGAACTTTAAATTGTTTATTTGTAGTATTCACTCATGTTTTTGATACTTTTTCTTATATTTTTTTTCACTGTATAGCCATACACAGTTTTGCTCATCCAGCGCTACACCTTTTTGTATATTTATATTCGTTGTACCTTATATCAGGGTTTTTTTTGGTGTTTAGCAGCAGGTTTTCCTTTAGGGATTTATTCATTTATTGCACTTTAATAATTTGCACCTAGCGCAATATTTTCTTTTATAACCAAAGCACAGGAAGAGGCCATGGAGGAAGAAGAAGAGCAGGGGGTGGAGGAGAGAGGTGTGTCACAACCAGTAGTAGCATTTTGGAGGCGTGGCGACGGAACAACCTCCAACACTACTGCACCTTGTCCTGCATCCTTCCCAGCTGCCAAAAGAGTGACCCAATGGGCCGTGAAAGAAAGGTATCATCCCTGTCCATGCCTGCTGGACCATGAGTCAGCGGTAATATGCACCTTACCGCTTACCGCCCTGTCCAGCGAGGCATGGACATTGCCTTCCACATGCCGGTAGAGAGCCGGAATCGCCTTCCGTGAGAAAAAGTGGCGTTTGGGAACCTGCCACTGAGGAACCGCACATTGCACAAACTCACAGAAGGAGGTCGAGTCTACCAACTGAAAAGGCAGCAGTTGAAGTGCTAGCAATTTAGCCAAGCTAGCATTCAACCGCTGGGCATGTGGATGGCTGGGAGTGAACTTCTTTCGATGGTCCAGCAGCTGGGGCAGGGAAATTTGCCTGCTACAATCGGACGTCGGTGTACTGCTAGCAGAGTGCCCGCAAGTACTTGGCTGTGACACACCTAATTCTACACCTTCATTCCTCTCAGTGCAGGTTTCAGAGAGGACTGAAGGTATAGTGGGGTTGGAGATCCCAGCTGATGAGGAGCAAGGAGAGGTCCGCTTTGTTCTTTGGTGTGGGTCTTTAAGGTACGCTTGCCAACGAGCTGCATGGCAGGTCAACATATGTCTGGTCAAGCATGTGGTGCCCAAGCGGCTGATGCTTTGGCCACGCGAGATACGCTTGAGACATATGTTGCAAATAGCAGCAGTGCGATCTGATGCACTCGACTCAAAAAAGGCCCACACCAAAGAACTTTTGGAATAACGAGCAGAGGCAGCGCCCTGCACAGGCAGAGCTCTGTGGTGTGATTCAGTCGGTGTGCTGCCCTTACGCTGGCCCCCGGAGGGCATCCTGCCTCATTGGAGATGTGCCTCCTCCTCATCCTCCTCCTCCTCCTCTCTCCTATCAGGCACCCACGTGGAGTCAGTGACCTCATCATCCCCTCCCTCCTCATCACTGGAGCCAATCTGGCAGTATGCTGCAGCTGCTGGAACATGACTACCAGATTGCTGTCCTACCAGATTGCTGTCCTTCTTGAGCATCTTGAGCATCCCCTCTCTCTGCGCTCATGCTACTGCTTTCCTCTAGCTGGGTATCATCATCAGACCCTTCAAAATGCTGGGCATCCTTCTGGAGCATGTACCCAACACTGTGCTCAAACAGTTTGGGGGACTCCTCAGGAGGACATGGTGGGTCTAGGGAAGGAGTGACTGATGATGACATTGATACGAGGGAAGAGGACGCTTTGGCAGCTGCTTTGCCAGTACCCTGAGCCTGGGTGAGAGAGGATGAGGAGGGCTTGGTCATCCACTCTACCAAGTCTTCGGCATGATGCGGCTCAACACGTCCAGCTGCTGAAAATAAGGACAAGCGTGTCCCATGGCCACGTGCTGATGACGATGCACCGCGTCCACGACCAGCACTGTTGTCTCTAGACACAGAGCCTGCTTGCCCTCTTTTATTGGCTCCTGACTGTCTGCCTCTTCTCGTTGGCCTTCCAGACATAGTAATGGACTGCAGAGAGATGGGAAAACCAGGAATTGGAGTAGTGTATATTGTGCTGGAGGCACACAACACCCACTAACTCCTGTAGATGCCTTTATTAGAGAACACCAGCAATAAAAGGTAGATACAGGTGTATACTGTGCTGTGCTGGAGGGACACAACACCCACTAACTCCTGCAGATGCCTTTATTAGAGAACACCAGCAATAAAGGGTAGATACAGGTGTATACTGTGCTGTGCTGGAGGGACACAACACCCACTAACTCCTGCAGATGCCTTTATTAGAGAACACCAGCAATAAAGGGTAGATACAGGTGTATACTGTGCTGTGCTGGAGGGACACAACACCCACTAACTCCTGCAGATGCCTTTATTAGAGAACACCAGCAATAAAGGGTCGATACAGGTGTATACTGTGCTGTGCTGGAGGGACACAACACCCACTAACTCCTGCAGATGCCTTTATTACAGAACATCAGCAATAAAGGGTAGATACAGGTGTATACTGTGATGTGCTGGAGGGACACAACACCCACTAACTCCTGCAGATGCCTTTATTAGAGAACACCAGCAATAAAGGGTAGATACAGGTGTATACTGTGCTGGGGCACACAACACCCACTAACTCCTGCAGATGCCTGTATTATAGAACAGCAAAAAAGTGTAGATAAAGGTGTATACTGTGCTGGGGCACACACCACCCACTAACTCCTGCAAATGCCTGTATTATAGAACAGCAAAAAGTGTAGATACAGGTGTATACTGTGCTGGGGCACACAACACCCACTAACTCCTGCAGATGCCTGAGAAAAGAACACACTGTCCCTGCCTATCTAGCTTAGAGAACAGTAATAAAGGGAAGATACAGGTGTATACTGTGCTGGGGCACACAACACCCACTAACTCCTGCAGATGCCTGAGAAAAGAACACACTGTCCCTGCCTCTCTAGCTTAGAGAACAGTAATAAAGGGTAGATACAGGTGTATACTGTGCTGGGGCACACAACACCCACTAACTCCTGCAGATGCCTGAGAAAAGAACACACTGTCCCTGCCTCTCTAGCTTAGAGAACAGTAATAAAGGGTAGATACAGGTGTATACTGTGCTGGGGCACACAACACCCACTGACTCCTGCAGATGCCTGAGAAAAGAACACACTGTCCCTGCCTGCCTATCTAGCTTAGAGAACAGTAATAAAGGGTAGATACAGGTGTATACTGTGCTGGGGCACACAACACCCACTAACTCCTGCAGATGCCTGAGAAAAGAACACGCTGTCCCTGCCTATCTAGCTTAGAGAACAGCAATAAAGGGTAGATACAGGTGTATACTGTGCTGGAGGCACACAACACCCATTAACTCCTGCAGATGCCTGAGAAAAGAACACACTGTCCCTGCCTATCTAGCTTAGAGAACAGCAATAAAGGGTAGATACAGGTGTATACTGCGCTGGAGGCACACAACACCCACTAACTCCTACAGATGCCTGAGAAAAGAACACACTGTCCCTGCCTGCCTATCTAGCTTAGAGAACAGCAATAAAGGGTAGATACAGGTGTATACTGCGCTGGAGGCACACAACACCCACTAACTCCTGCAGATGCCTGAGAAAAGAACACACTGTCCCTGCCTGCCTATCTAGCTTAGAGAACAGAAATAAAGGGTAGATACAGGTGTATACTGCGCTGGAGGCACACAACACCCACTAACTGCTGCAGATGCCTGAGAAAAGAACGCACTGTCCCTGCCTGTCTATCTAGCTTAGAGAACAGCAATAAAGGGTAGATACAGGTGTATACTGCGCTGGAGGCACACAAAACCCACTAACTACTGCAGATGCCTGAGAAAAGAACACACTGAAGAACACACTGTCCCTGCCTATGTAGCTCTTTCCCTGCACGCCGGAACACACTACACAAGGCGGCCGCGCTGGCGGCCTTTTATAGTGTGGGCGTGTACTAAACCCACCTGAGCTATGATTGGTCACAGGCATCCTGCCTGTGGCCAATTATGGCTCTCCTCGCTGCCGGCGCTGTGATTGGCCAAGCATGCGAGGTCACAGTGCATACTTGGCCAATCACAGCGCCGGCAATGCAGTGCGATGGCGCAGTGCATTGTGGGTCGTTCGCGTCACACGAATTTGGTGCGAACGGCCCACAAAGTTCTGGTTTTGCCGAGCAGGCGATGTTCAAATCGAACATGCGTTTGTCTCGAACACCGAGCTCATCCCTATCTATCAGTACTGCAAGGAGAACTCGAGTTATTGTGCCATTTTAGCCTTTGGTCATTGGAGAACCATATCACAGCTTATGGTATACTGGACCAAAAAAGCTGAAAAATAGATGCTACTACTTTTACATACGGGATCATTTGCTAGTTCAAAAGAGTCTTTGATAGAGATCAGTGCTTTATGTCTCGACAGTGGGGATTCTTAGAAAGCCTTCGACTAACACGCCTCTTTAATACAAGGTCCCATGGTACAAACATGGAGAGCTCTTTAAATTTGGTGTTTCAGGCCTTGCGCTGTTATGAGGACTCACAGAACATACAGCTATCATTGAAGAGCAGTGGGTGATGACTCTCAGCACGTAGTGGGCCAGGAATCTGTATGTGCAGCTGTCCAGGAGCCCCCAACCTGTACCTGGAAGGTAAAATTACAAAGTGACTACACTCCTGTGCATTGACTAGTCGAAGTATATTTACAAAATGTTACTTTATATTTGCATATTTGTAGAAGCAGTTTCCATAAATTGCCTCCTACTATGCTTGTGAAGGTTCTCATTATCCAGATCATACCTAGGTACCTAATAGTTGTTAGCCACATTCATCTAAACTTGCATTAGTAATATTGAAGAAGGTTCAGAAATCCAAAGGATTTCCAAAATCTAAAATCTCTCTCCAAACTTTCTTGGTTTTAGTACTGTGCAGTGGCGGCTGGTGCTCAAATTTTTTGGGGGGGCGCAAACAAACTGAAAAAAACAAAAACATCAATTGCCGCCACTGTGCCCATTAAACGCAGCCACTGTCCCCAAACGCCACTAGTTTCCCCCCATATGCAGCCAGTTTGTCCCCACAATACAGCCAGTTTGTCCCCCAATAATACAGCCAGTTTGTCCCCCAATAATATAGCCAGTTTGTCCCCATTATACAGCCAGTTTCCCCCCATTATACAGCCAGTTTCCCCCCAATATACAGCCAGTTTCCCCCCAATATACAGCCAGTTTCCCCCCAATATGCAGCCAGTTTCCCCCCCAATGCAGCCAGTTTGTCCCCCATATACAGCCAGTTTGTCCCCCATATACAGCCAGTTTGTCCCCCATAATACAGCCAGTTGCCCCCCAATATACAGCCAGTTTGTCCCCCAATATACAGCCAGTTTGTCTCCCATAATACAGCCAGTTTGTCCCCAATATGCAGCCAGTTTGTCCCCCATAATACAGCCAGTTTGTCCCCAATATACAGCCAGTTGCCCCCCAATATACAGCCAGTTGCCCCCCAATATACAGCCAGTTGCCCCCCAATATACAGCCAGTTTGTCCCCCAATATACAGCCAGTTTGTCCCCCATAATACAGCCAGTTTGTCCCCAATATGCAGCCAGTTTGTCCTCATAATACAGCCAGTTTGTCCCCCATAATACAGCCAGTTTGTCCCCCATAATACAGCCAGTTTGTCCCCCATAATACAGCCAGTTTGTCCCCCAATATACAGCCAGTAATACAGCCAGTTTGTCCCCAATATGCAGCCAGTTTGTCCCCCAATATACAGTCAGTTGCCCCCCAATATACAGCCAGTTTGTCCCCCAATATTACAGCCAGTTTGTCCCCCATAATACAGCCAGTTTGTCCCCAATATGCAGCCAGTTTGTCCCCCATAATACAGCCAGTTTGTCCCCAATATACAGCCAGTTGCCCCCCAATATACAGCCAGTTGCCCCCCAATATACAGCCAGTTGCCCCCCAATATACAGCCAGTTTGTCCCCCAATATACAGCCAGTTTGTCCCCCATAATACAGCCAGTTTGTCCCCAATATGCAGCCAGTTTGTCCTCATAATACAGCCAGTTTGTCCCCCATAATACAGCCAGTTTGTCCCCCATAATACAGCCAGTTTGTCCCCCATAATACAGCCAGTTTGTCCCCCAATATACAGCCAGTAATACAGCCAGTTTGTCCCCAATATGCAGCCAGTTTGTCCCCCAATATACAGTCAGTTGCCCCCCAATATACAGCCAGTTTGTCCCCCAATATTACAGCCAGTTTGTCCCCAATATGCAGCCAGTTTGTTCCCCAAATACAGCCAGTTTGTCCTCATAATACAGCCAGTTTGTCCCCCATAATACAGCCAGTTTGTCCCCAATATGCAGCAAGTTTGTTCCCCAAATACAGCCAGTTTGTCCTCATAATACAGCCAGTTTGATCCCCCCCAGCCCTGCACTTACCTTCCTCGAGTCAGCGCCGTCCTTCTTCCGTCCTCGATGTCTTCTCCCGCCCTCGATGTCGCTTCAGCCAATCAGGTTACCGGTAACCAGACCCGGTGAACCTGATTGGCCAGGGAACGCACCCCTTTGCGTCCTCTCATTAGATATTTAGAAGCCGATTACAGCCCTCAGGCTGTAGTCGGGAAGCCTATCAGAGCCTGCTGGCTCTGATAGGCACTTCTAAAGACCAACCAGACGCTGTGATTCAGATGGCCGGCGCTCAAGGGGCCGGCCATCTGAATAGTGGGCGGCAGCAATACATAGGTTCATGCAATGCATGAACCTATGTATTGTTGTGAGTGACGGCCGGGCGCAGAAGCGAGCGGCGGCGGCGCTTCTGCGCCCACTATGGACGCACCGCCACTCATTGTGTAAAGAAAAGAACATTTAAAAAAAAAAACTCTTAAAGGGCCCGTTTTTTTTGGGTTTTTTTTGGGTGACCACAGGAGGGGGGGGGGGGGTGGCGCCCGGGCACCCCCTATGGACGGGCCGCCACTGGTACTGTGCTTATCAGGTGCAGAACTAAAGCCCTGAACACACAGGCAGAATGTCGGGTAGCATCGGCTGGTTCAATAGAAACAGGTAGACATTCCTTCTGTGTCAGTCCAACAGATGCCCGGCTTGCGTCAAAGGAGCATGACCGCAAAACGGTCTGCTGACTGGCTCAAAATCAGCGCTCTCAGAGCTCTTACGCTAAAAGCGCTGACTGGAGTGTTCTGTCGGGGGGTGCCGTCCCCCAGGTAGAACAAAATAGAACAGCAAGGCAGATCGCTGCACTAAAATTGGATTGTAATACAAGGGCTCTGACCTGAGCTGTCAGGTTTTTTTTGTTCAGCCCGCTGCATTGAACAAAATAATATAGCTGTGTGTACTAGGCTTAAGGGTACCTTTCTCTACTCCGTATCACTTTCACCAAGCCAAAGACAGGGTCACACTCTGTTGCTGACACTCATACCTGCAGACCATCCCACTCTAGATGGTATGGAAGGGGAAAGTTCAATGAATATCATATCCTCTTCAAGATTACATAACTTTTCTTACTATGCTAACCTGCAACATTTATCCAGTTTTTCAGCCTTACCCAAAATAGCATTTGTTATCTATGTAGCGACCTCACCCCTTCTCATTCTCGGCTTGTCTTTCTTTGTCTAGGGGTGTTAGTGCTGGGGGGAGGGATGAGATACACCACGGCCCATGTCCTCCATTGTGAAAAGGTGAAGGCCAGAAAGATCGGGCTTTGTGTAGGTGTCCTAGAGTCAAGTCCTGTACTTCGTCCCTGACTCCTTTGCTCCTAGTAACCAGAGTTCCACACAGTGAATAGGTCCAACACAGTTTTTTCTCTTCTCAGCGAATAAACTCACAGCACAGTTAAGTTGGATTCTTTTGCAACAACTTAGTCTTAACGGGAATAGGTTGAGGCACAATCCTTTCCCTTCTCTTGCCAACCACTGTGGTATCACCAGTGGGGAATAGTCACTGCCACGGACTATGTGAAATGGAACGTTAATTACCTTCACTAGCACGGCCCCTGTCAGGGGAAGGATATCCGTCCAAGGGAGATACCGGAGGCCTCTCTGTCACCAGCGATGCTGCGCCGGACTCTCCAGAGAAGTTCTGCACACCAGACCTCACAAACTCAGACACGAGCACCCAAGGAGTTAGGGCCCCCTCGGATTCCTCCACCCTCGTGGAACTCAGTCGAAGGTACTGAGCCCCAGGCATCCACCATAGTACCTCACCCCAGGCTAAAGGTGCCTGAGATTGACTCCATCTCCGCTCCGGCCAGGTCAAAGGCACCTGGGCCCAGAACCAGGGCCGTTTGAAGGAATTTGGGGGCCCCAAGCAAAATGGACTTGGAGGCCCCCCCCCCGCAAAGCCTACAGGAACCACAGCATAGCGATACAGTTTATCCTGGCAGGAGAGGACACACAAACACATCCTAGCAGGGCAGGGAGGGTTCATGCTGGGACTGGAAATCATGTGACCCCCCCCCCAAAAGTGAGGAACTACAGGTCCCAGCATGAACCCCTCAGAGCTGACTACTGCTCCAGTCCTGCCCAGTGCCCACATAAGGGTGGTCACTGGGCAGGACTGGAGCAGGAGTCAGCTCTGAGGGGTTCATGCTGGGACCTGTAGTTCTTCATTTTTGGGGGGGTCACATGATTTTAAGTCCCAGCATGAACCCTCCCTGCTCTGCTAGGATGTGTTTGTGTGTCCTGAGGGGTTCATCTGGGACCTGTAGTTCTTCACTTTTTGGGGGGGGGGTCACATGATTTCAAGTCCCACAATAAACCCTCCCTGCCCTGCTAGGATGTGTTTGTGTGTCCTATCCTGGCAGGGCAGGGAGGGTTCATGCTGGGACTGGAAATCATGTGACCCCCCCCAAAAGTGAAGAACTACAGGTCCCAGCATGAACCCCTCAGAGCTGACTACTGCTCCAGTCCTGCCCAGTGCAGTGCCCACCCCTTATGATGTGTTACTCAGTGCTGTGCTGACAATAGTGAGTGTGCAATGCTTACTTGCCTGCTTTCTACAGCTGGCTAAAATCTGTCTCACTCTGTCACGTCTTTCTGTGTTCTTCAGACTTCAGCACAGCAGCATGCCGCTGCCTGAGTGGCTGGACAGTGTGCCTCGAGGACAGAGCGGGAGGAGGAGGAGGAGGAGGGTGGACTCGGAGGCGGAGCTAGCTAGAAGATCTTTCCTCCCCTACCTGTGATAGGCACAACTCTGCCTCTCTCCTGCTCTGCTAGTGACGTCACTGGTTGCTACAAGCCAAGCGGGCTTCACGTAGCAACCAGCAGAGACAGTGCTAGCTAGCTAGGCTAGGGGAGTCCACAGCCACTATCAGATCTATCCTACATTTGATTTAGATCGACCCAGGGCGGCATTGGAAATCCAGGACAGTGACAGGCAGCAGGCAGGCATCCTAGGCTGGGGCCCCAGGCAATTGCTTGTTTTGCCTGTCCTGTTCCGACGGCCCTGCCCGGAACACCGGGACGCCAGCACCCAAGCTGAAGGTGCCTGGGTGCGGCCACGTCCTCTGACTCTGCACTCTGAACCCCGTGGTAAGGGCGTCCGCCCCTTTTATCTCCTCTCCCTTTGCGTCACAGCGGGTTCCCCGCCCTGCTGTACCAGCTCCAGGGGAGGACAAAAAGGCACAGTCCTGCGGTGTGAGTTCACCTCCGGCCCCCGGCAACCACGCCACCTATAGGCCCAGGGAACCTCACACCACCAGAGTCCTCCAAGAACCATACAAGGGCCTCAGATCCCCTAGCAATCAGTGCATCTGGGTTACACTACCACCCAGATGCTTCCCCTAAATTCAAATACCCGCTACATCTAGTTTGCACCACCCTTTATCTCTTAGGCCCTGTAAACACGATCGGTTTTACAGATGAAAAGAGTCCGATAGACTTTTTTCATCGGACAAAAGGACAGATGGGTCCTTTTTTCATCGGACCCATCTGTCTTTTTTCCATCGGTTTTAAAAAATAGAACATGTTTTAAATTTTTCGGATGGATCAAAAACTGATAGCAAATTCCGATCGTCTATGGGCAAGTCCATCGGATAAAAAACCCACGCATGCTCAGAAGCATTAAACTTAATTTTTCTCGGCTCATCGGAGTGTTTTACGTCACCGTGTTTGGAACGGTCGGTTTTTTGACTGATGGTATGTAGGCAAGACTGATGGGAGTCAGCTTCATCGGATTTCCGATGGACAAAACCATCGGATCAGAATCCATAGGATATCCGATCGTGTGTACGAGGCTTTACTGTCAAGGTCCCATCATAGCTCAACTAATAGCTTTTCAGCAAACATGTTCATGTTCAATTTCTGTATGAATTAGCCAGTAATTAAAAAGAATATGGGAGCCATGAAGGAGAATATTGAAGCTTAAAGAGGTTGTAAACCTCCATTTTCAAGTTGTACCTATACGTAAGTCTATAATAAGGCTTACCTATAGGTACTGTAAATATCTCCTAAACATGCGCCGTTAAGTAGATATTTACTTTGTACTGTGTCGATGATGTCATCGGCAAATGCGCTGTGAACAAAGGGACCTCCGTTTTGTTTCTTCGCTAGTGAGTGCCGTGACAGAGCTGGAGTCCGTGACCCCAGGAGGAAGAGGGGTGAACATGGATGCCGCCTCCAGTGGGGACAGCGCTGGCTTTGTTTGCAGGTAAGTGTCACATAATGTGCTAGTATGCGATGCATACTAGCACATTATGCTTTTACTTTGCAGGGAACAAAAAAGGAAGTAAAACCCATTAGAGTTTACTTACTCTTTAACCACTTAAGGACCGAAAGATTTTCCCCCTTAATGACCAGGCCATTTTTTGCGATACGGCACTGCGTTGCTTTAACTGACAATTGTGCGGTTGTGCAACGCTGTACCCAAACAAAATTGATGTCCTTTTTTTCCCAAAAATATAGCTTTCTTTTGGTGGTATTTGATCACCTCCGCAGTTTTTATTTTTTTGAGCTGTATATTGAGCTGTATATTGATTGGTTTGCACAAAAGTTATAGCGTCTACAAAATAAGGGATAGATTTATGGCATTTTTATTATTATTATTTTTTTTTACTAGTATAGCGGCGATCAGTGATTTTTAGCGGGACTGCAACATTGGGGCGGACAGATCGGACACCTAACTGACATTTTTGACACTTTTTTTGGAATCAGTGAAATTATTACAGTAATCAGTGCTAAAAATATGCACTGTTATTGTACTAATGATACTGGCAGGGAAGAAGTTAACATCAGGAGCGATCAAGGGGTTAATTGTGTTCCCTGGGTGTGTTTACTAACTGTATGCGGGACTGTGTGACTGGGGAAACACACAGATCCATCTTCCTGCATAGCAGAAAGACAGGATCTGTGTGATCACCCCTGTCAGAATGGAGATTTGCCTTGTTTTGCCGTTCTGTCACTGCGGGGAAAACGTTCGCGGGTGACCGGCGGACATTGAGTCTGCCCCATCCACTGATTGGCTCCTCCGCTGGCCAGTGGGTGCACGCGCGCAAAAATTTGCCATGCACAAGCCGAAGTACAATGACGCTGATTCATGGGATCGTGCCACTTTTCCGCAGTACAACTGCGGCGGCTGGTCCTTAACCACTTCTCTACTGTGCACGAAAACCCCCTTCCTGCCCAAGCCATTTTTCAGCTTTCAGCACTGTCACACTTTGAATGACAATTGCGCGGTTGTGCGACGTGGCTCCCAAACGAAATTTGTGTCCTTTTTTTCCCACAAATAGAGCTTTCTTTTGGTGGTATTTGATCACCTCTGCGGTTTTTATTTTTTCGCTATAAACAAAAGAAGAGCGTCCAGTTTGGAAAAAAAACACTATTTTTTACTTTTTGCTATAATAAATACCCATTTTTTTTTTTAAATAAAATTTTCCTCAGTTTAGGCCGATACGTATTCTTCTACATATTTTTGGTAAAAAAAAACAATCACAATAAGCGCGTATTGATTGGTTTGCGCAAAAGTTATAGCGTGTACAAAATAGGGGATAGATTTATAGCATTTTTATTTTTTTATTAGTAATGGCGGCGATCTGTGATTTTTTAATGTGACTGCGATATTGCGGCGGACACATCGGACACTTTTGACACATTTTTGGGACCATTCACGTTTATACAGCGATCCCTGCTATAAAAATGCATTGATTACTGTATAAATGTGATTGGCAGGGAAGGGGTTAACCACTAGGGGGCGGGAAGGGGTTAAATATGTTCCCTCAATGTGTTCTTACTGTGGGGGGAGGTGACTGACTGGGGGAGGTGACCGATGGTTGTCCCTATGTACAAGGGACACACCATCGGTCCCCTCTCCCTCACAGGACGTGGATCTCTGTGTTTACACACAGAGATCCACTTTCCTGCTCGTTTCTCGGGCAATCGCGGGTGCCCGGCGGCAATCGCGGCCGCCGGGCACGCGCACCGGGGCCTTGTGAACACGGCGGGCACGCGTGCGCGCCGCTGGCGGCGAGCGCGCCTCCTAGCTCGTTTTAAAGGGAGGACGTCATATGACGTCCTCCCAGAACGAGAGTATCCTCCGCCCGCCGTCAATTGACAGTGGGTGGGGGACAAGTGGTTAAGCAGTTAAAGTGGATGTAAAACCGATTCATTAAATTTGAGCTGGGCACATATATCTGCAGTGTTTTGTTATCTCTCTTCAAAGCACTATGTCCCATAGTTGTCTCCCGCTCCATTCTTCTGTTATCAGACTGATAACTCCTGACAAGTTCTCCGTCACATATGATAAAAGCAGCCTGAGTTTTGTGTTGGGGAGGATGCTATAAATAGATTAGCAGAGTGCTGAACGATTTAAGGGACAGAGCTGAAAGTCTCTACCTATGAGGAGATGGGTGTGTGCCTTTCCTCCAATCAGCTGTCTTGGCTTTATGCCCAGGCTTCACTGCAGTGCTAACAAGGAAGAGAAAATCACCTAACACGATGTGCACTTTCTAAACAGTATATAAAGATGAAGACAGCAGATATACAGTATCTCACAAAAGTATCTCACATTTTTGAAAATATTTTATTATACGGTATATTTCCATGTGACAACACTGAAGAAATGACACTTTGCTACAATGTAAGGCAGTGAGTGTACAGCTTGTATAACAGTGTAAATTTGCTGTCCCCTCAAAATAACTCAACACACAGCTATTAATGTCTAAACCGCTGGTAACAAAAGTGAATACACTCCTAAGTGAAAATGTCCAAATTGGGCCCAAAGTGTCAATATTTTGTGTGGCCACCACTATTTTCCAACACTGCCTTAACCCTCTTGGGCATGGAGTTCACCAGAGCTTCACAGGTTACCACTGGAGTCCTCTTCTACTCCTCCATGACGACATCACGGAGCTGGTGGATGTTAGAGACCTTGCGTTGCTCCACCTTCTGTTTGAGGATGCCCCACAGATGCTCAATAGGGTTTAGGTCTGAAGACATGCTTGGCTAGTCCATCACCTTTACCCTCAGCTTCTTTAGCAGGGCAGTGGTCATCTTGGAGGTGTATTTGGGGCCGTTATCATGTTCCAATACTGCCCTGCAGCCCAGTCTCTGAAGGGAGGGGGTCATGCTCTGCTTTAGTATGTCACAGTACATGTTGGCATTCATGGTTCCCTCAATGAACTGTAGCTTCCCAGTGCCGGCAGCACTCATGCAGCCCCAGACCATGACACTCCCACCACCATGCTTGACTGTAGGCAAGACACACTTGTCTTTGTACTCCTCACCTGGTTGCCGCCACACATGCTTGACACCATCTAAACCAAATACATTTATCTTGGTCTCATCAGACCTCAGGACATGGTTCCAGTAATCCATGTCCTTAGTCTGCTTGTCTTCAGCCAACTGTTTGTGGGCTTTCTTGTGCATCATCTTTAGAAGAGGCTTCCTTCTGGGACGACAGCCATGCAGACCAATTTGATACAGCGTGCGGCATATGGTCTGAGCAGTGACAGGCTGACCCCCCATCCCTTCAACCTCTGCAGCAATGCTGGCAGCACTCATATGTCTATATCCCAAAGACAACCTCTGGATTTGACGCTGAGCACGTGCACTCAACTTCTTTGGTCGACCATGGCGAGGCCTTTTCTGAATGTAATCTGTCCTGTTAAACCACTGTATGGTCTTGGCAACCGTGCTGCAGCTCAGTTTCAGGGTGTTGGCAATCTTCTTATAGCCTAGGCTATCTTTATGTAAAGCAACAATTATTTTTTTTTCAGTTCCTCAGAGAGTTCTTTGCCATGAGGGGCCATGTTGAACTTCCGGTGACCAGTATGAGAGAGTGAAAGCGATAACAATAAATTTAACACACCTGCTCCCCATTCACACCTGAGACCTTGTATTACTAACGAGTCACAAGACACCGGGGAGTGGAAATGGCTAATTGGACCCAATTTGGACATTTTCACTTAGAGGTGTACTCACTTTTGTTGCCAGCGGTTTAGACATTAATGGCTGTTCGTTGAGTTATTTTGAAGGGACAGCAAATTTACACTGTTATACAAGCTGTACACTCACTACTTTACATTGTAGCAAAGTGTCATTTCTTCAGTGTTGTCACATGAAAAGGTATAATAAAACATTTACAAAAATGTGAGGAGTGTACTCACTTTTGTGAGATACTGTACATGTTAAACTTATGTAGGGAGATTTGTTTCATCCCTGTGTATCATCTGAGGCTGTTCACTTCACTGGGTATATGTGAGGGTTTACATCTACTTTAAAGTGGTTGTAAACCTCAGTCATGGAATTTGAGCAAAGCACATACTGTATATCTGAAGGGTTTACTTATCTCTCTCTAAATCTCTAATGCCCTGTACACACGATCGGATTTCCGATGGAATAAAATCCGATGGAATTTTCCGTCGGAATTCCGATGAAGCTGACTTCCATCAGTCTTGCATACACACCATCAGACAAAATTCCGACCGTCCAAAACGCAGTGACGTAAAACACTCAGACGAGCCGAGAAAAATTAAGTTCATTGCTTCTGAGCATGCGTCGACTTGATTCTGAGCATGTGTGGGTTTTTTCTCCATTGGAATTTCCTATCATTTTTTTTTTCCATCGGAAAAATTTAAAACATGTTCAAAGTCCGATGGGGCCCACACACAATCGTTTTTTCCATCTGACTTTTTTCATCGGGAAAAAACGATCGTATGTACAGGGCATAAGTGTTGTTTCTTTCTGGTGCTTCGTTCCTCTGTTATCGGCATGAGTCACTTTTGAGAAGTTTGGCCGACACATGAAATAACTTTGTGTCGGGAAGGGAGATCAGCACAGAGCTTGTCTATTTAGAACACAGTTCTTCTGCTGAGTGCAGGGGGATGTGTGTCTTTCCTCCAATCAGCTCTCACACACTGTAACTGCAGCCTCTCCGCCCTCTCCTCTGTGCTCTTGACAAATGAAGAAAGAGTTTAACGCTTTTCTGCCCTTTGAAAGGGGTGTAGGGAAAAGATGACTGCAAATAAACAAGTAAAACCTATGTAGGAGGATTTGTTTCATCTCTGTGTATCATCTGAGGCTATTCAGGTATAAAGGTGAAACTGCTTTGAACTGCAGCAACCTTGTGAAAGCTTATGTAATGAGCCTGCACATATTGCCTTGATATCTCCTGCCACCTGACCCTAAGACCCCTTTCACACTGGGGCGGCGAATCCTTTAGCGGTAAAGCGCCGCTAGTTTTAGCGGCGCTTTACCACAGTTATAGCGGAGCTTTTTGGGGCAGGAAAAGGGTTAATAGCGCCCATTTTGCGGCACTGCCGAATTCGCTTTGCAGGCACTTCGGGAAACGTTGCCCATTCATTTCATAGGGCAGGGGCGGTGGAGAAGCGCCGCTCTTGCACCATCCCAAAGATGCTGCTTGCAGGACTTTTTTTCCTGTCCTGCAAGCGCACTGCCCCAGTGTGAAAGCACTCTGGCTTTCACACTGGGGTGGCTTGTGAGGCACTTTACAGGCGCTATTCTTAGTGCTAAAATGCCTGAAAAGCACCCCAGTGTGAAAGGGGTCTTAGGGACACACAAGTTCTATTACCTTTGATGCAATAATAAAATTCAAAGTAGGTCAGACAGGACATACAAAGTTTAGTAGAGTTCAACAAAGAGATCTATGATTTATTTGGTGTCTGTAGTCCATTCTCCTCCAGAGGCTTAAGTCCTGTAAAGCCTCTGCCAAGCATCATTCTTGCTCATCAGCCATGATTAAGCACTTTTCACTCTGGAACGTGATAGTACACTTTGACACTTGCATTCTTTGTTATACATGAAAAGGCAGAGATTGTTTTTAAAGGTACACTGCAGTCAATATTGAAAGTTAGGCTTAAAATGATGCAGTCTGCTGCATTCCCCCCCCCTTTTTTCTTAACCTTAAATAAGGACATGTGTGTTCCAGTGGGTTTTTGGTGCGTTAAGGTGCGTTTCAGTGCTTTTTGATGCGTTTTACAGCATTCCAGTACAGTCCAGTGCAGAAAAAATGCAGCATGTTCTACTTTTTTTTCTGGAGCTGGAACGCACTGGAACTGCAAGCACTGGTGTGAACTATGCCATTGAAAACCATATAACCTACTTTCCATGCGTTTTTGATGCAGAAGCAAAAACGCACTGGACTGCATGTGGTGTGAACTGGTCTCTAATCCAGATATTGCTGTACAGCAGAGGCGGCTCTCTAATTAGGCAAATTAGGCGGTCGCCTAAGGCCTCGCACTCACAGGGCCACCTAATTTGCCTGTGATCAATTCTAATGTCGGCGTCATCGGATCTCTCTATTACCCCTCGCTCTTTCTCACCTCCCCCTCTTGCATTGGCTGAATATGTCTGATGGGTGAGGAGGGTGCCCTGGAAGTGGTGCTGATCACCTGTGTGCTAGATCCGTGCATTTTCTGCAGCCATTTTTCTTGCTTGAATTATTTTTTCCCATTATGGGCATGAGTGGGGCCTCATGTCTAAGTTTTGCCTAAGGCCTCACAAAGCCTAGAGCCGCCTCTGCTGTACAGTTCCACAAACCAATCCACTCCCTTTTGTTGGCAGTTTGGTGAGGACTCACTTGATGGTGATGTAACAGGAAAAACACTCACCGTAGGTTTCTAAACCACTTCACCTGAACCTGTTGACGCTTTACAGCTAGAGCAACATTTACACTTTGCTATGAGCCTGCTTATTTGATGATAGCGTTGTCATAATTTAAAATAACAAATTGCAATATCATAATAATACATATATTGTTTTTTGGGGTCAAACTAAGCTTTCTTTTGCCAACCTTGTCTTGAAAAATGTATTCTATTTTCTATGCAGTCTATAAACAACAAGACTAATGCAACACTGAAAAAAATTCCAAACAAAACAAATGAAAATAAAAATATTGTAAAAGTTAATATAAATGGAAAAAAATGGAAAACAAAAAACAGAAAAAAAAACCAGCTACGGTGAAAAGGCCGGGCAGGATTTGATTAGATTTGATTATGATTAACTAAGGGTCAATATGGGGTTATATGGGAATACATTCTTTGTATTAAGGTCCTCAAGTGGTTAATACCTCTTAAATACTGACCACTTGATATAAAAATGTCAGCAATAAGAAGTTTCTCACAGTAACCAATCCAGTTTGTCTTCCCTGGAAGTTTGAATGCAGTTAGCGAAAGAGTCAGAAATGGTGTTAGTTAAATTTCTAGTGCCCCTCTGAGGTATATTCTGCATTCTGGTTCATATGAATTAACCACTCAATGCCTGCCTACAGTAAATTTAGTGTGGGCAGGCGGCATCAGCGGGCTAAGTGATGTACTGGAACATCACTCAGCATATGCACACTAGCGCACCCCCTGGGGGGCAGAATTGAGATTCCATGACAACAACAGGTGGACACAGCAGATCATGGTGTTTGATACCTGGTCACCCATATAGGCAAGCTGTCATGAATGAAAGCCATTTATGACAGTTAAAACTATTGCTTATAACAGTGATCATTACTGTTATAAGCAATAACCGTGTAAAAAAATAAATCCCTGATCACCCCCCCCCCCTCAGAGTAGTATTGCGCCACTATGTTGACATGGTAGAAAAGGAGAGCTGTGGGACTTTGAGTGAGGCTACCGCCATGTCAGATATTAAACAGAAACATAAAATTTACAGTACATAATTTATTGTTACATTGAAAAAAATATTGTATCAAATAAATAGGTAGTCGCATGACTTACACTAAATATGCTGCTATATAGCATGCAATACAAATAGGAATTCAACATAATGACTCTACATAATAAAGTAGATGGTGTGACAGCAGGAAGGTAAAGTCACCTGGTTGCATCCAGGGGGGTAGATATATTTCGCCCAGATTCAGGCTTTACGCTGACTTATACAACTAGGTGGAGAGTTGTATAAGCCCAGCTAAGGCTAGTGGGCTCATGGATGACTCATACCTCTAGGGAGAGGGCTGGGCGTCGTGCAGACAGGGAGTTGATGAGACCAGCTGAAGCTTGTCAGCTCATTTAGGCCTCTATAAGAACTCCCAGCTTCATTAGATGTTAGCTCATGCCTGGAACCAGACCTGTGTGGACTGTCTAGGGAGAGTGAACCCCTGTGCGGTGAGACAAAGCCTGTGTGGCTATTTGCTTGGACATTTAAAACCAGGGACTTAGGGACTAGGACAGCACTAGGCTGATCCCAGTTGTTAGTTAGGAAACCTGTATGTTTAGTCAGAGGTCAAATTGACCAGGATTTATTTTGTTTATGTTTCTTTTGCTTTGCTGTGTTTTGTCACTGTAAATAGAAAATAAACCGCACCTTTTTGATTTTGAAAACCACAACCTCCGTCTGCTGGGCCTGTTTTTGTGTGGGGAGCCCATCCCGGGGGTCACACACACCCGCTGCCGAGCCAACCCCCTCACAGTTGGTGGAGAACCAGTGGCAGTTTTTTTAAGCCAGCATGGAGGAGATACTGAAACAGCTGGCTCTAGCAAATGCCAATCAACAGCAGACAAATGCAGGTTTGCAAAGGAGCCTTGCAGCCCAGCAGCAAGCTCATCAACAGAGCCTTGCAGCCCAGCAGCAAGCTCACCAACAGAGTCTGGAAGCTCAGCAGCAATCTGAGGCCCGCTTCATAGACCTGTTACAGAAGCAAGAGCAGAGACTACAACAAATGGAAGCAGTAATGCAGCAACGTCCGCAGACCAGTGAGGAAAGCCGTCCCACTAATACCGCGTCCTTTGGGGTGAGTCGTTTATTGACAAAAATGACTGGAGAGGATGATCCAGAGGTATTTTTGACCACATTTGAAAGGACTGCTGAAAGAGAAAAGTGGCCTGAGGAGCAGTGGGCTGGACTGGTGGCTCCTCTGTTAACTGGTGAATCGCAGAAGGCTTACTATGACCTAGAGCCTGACCAAGCAAAAGACTATGTGATGCTAAAAGCTGAGATATTGGCAAGGCTGGGTGTCACCCAGGCTGTCCGGGCTCAGCGTGTGCATAACTGGACTTTCCAGCTTGGAAAACCCCCCAGGTCTCAAATGTATGATCTCATTCACCTGAGCAGAAAGTGGCTACAGCCAGAGACTTTGTCCGCACCAAAGATTGTGGAACGTGTTGTAATGGATCGGTTTTTGAGAGCTCTTCCTACTGCCATCCAAAAGTGGGTAAGCCATGGAGACCCAGAGACGGCCGATGGTCTTGTGGATCGTGTGGAGAAATACTTGGCTACAGAGAACCTGACGGCCTCTTCCAGAGACACTCGGACTTTCCACCCTAAGACCAGACCATCCCCAGGGGCGGATAAGAGGATTCCAAGGGGTAAGGGTGGAGAGAGTGAGAGGGTGGGAGCTCTACCCCAAGTTTGGCGAGAACAGCCTGGGAAATCAGCGGCTCAAGAGGCGGCAAGAAGGATCGTTTGCTACCGCTGCCGGCAAGCGGGACATATTGCAGCCAATTGCCCGGTTGTGGAGGAACCCATGCAGTGTGACTTTCTGACGGGCAGACGTCAGTCGCTGTGTGCGACAGTCGCATGCACTGCCATTCGAGGAACTGAGAAACATTTATGCAAAATGTGTGTTAATGGTAGAAATGTTGTGGTATTGCTGGATTCAGGTAGCCTTGTGACCCTGATAAAGGCTGAGTTAGTTAAAACAGAGGTCGCTGGGAATAGCAAGGTAGCTGTTATTTGTGTGCATGGGGACACCCGAGAGTATCCAGTGACTACAGTGTGTTTCGAGACCCCCAAAGGTACCCTCTCTCATCCAGTGGGCTTAGTATCTCAGTTACCGCATGACGCCATTGTGGGAAGGGATTTTCCGAAGTTCTGGGAACTGTGGGATGATCCTGAGCCCCCCACTGGTGCCCCTATGTACCAGGAATGTGATAGCCAGAACTCCCCTGAGAGTGGTGAGGACTCTCCGGAATTTCCCTTATCAGTATTGGCAGGGGAGACTCAAGAAACTGGAGAGGAGCCCACCTCCTCAGACGAAAACCTACCGTCTGTGGAGTTTTCTGATCTTGAGGTTCACAGGGAAAACTTTGCCACAGAACAGTTGAAAGACCCCGCCCTAATAAAGGCACGGGAAAACGTAGTGAAAATAGATGGCGAGTTAGTGAACCCAGATAATACCTGCACTTACCCATACTTCAGCGTAGAGAAGGACCTACTGTATCGGGTGGCAAAAAGGGCAGAAGAAACCGTTGAGCAGCTTGTGGTGCCCAAACCTTACAGGAAGTTGGTGTTGGAGTTGGCCCATGGGCACATTCTTGGAGGTCATCTGGGGACAGAGAAAACCCGAGAGAGGGTATTACAGAGATTCTATTGGCCGGGGGTGATGAAGGACATAGAAAATTATTGTTCCTCCTGCCCTGTGTGTCAGAGGTCGGCCCCGATGCCACATTTCCGTAGCCCGCTGGTCCCTCTACCCATCATTGAGGTCCCGTTTGAGAGGATCGCCATGGATTTGGTAGGTCCTATAATCAAGTCCGCTAGGGGGCACCAGTACATATTAGTTATAATGGACTATGCCACCCGTTATCCAGAAGCGATCCCTCTCCGAAATACCTCGGCCAAAACCATAGCCAAAGAGCTATCTCTTGTGTTTAGCCGGGTGGGTATTTGTAAAGAACTGCTTACGGACCAAGGTACACCCTTTATGTCCCGGGTTATGAAGGAGCTGTGTAAATTGTTCAAAGTGACGCAATTACGTACATCTGTGTATCACCCCCAGACCGATGGGCTGGTTGAAAGATTCAACAAAACCCTAAAACAAATGTTGAAGAAAGTGGTGGATAGAGATGGAAAGGATTGGGACTGTCTACTTCCTTATCTGATGTTTGCTATTAGGGAGGTGCCCCAATCCTCTACGGGATTCTCCCCCTTTGAGTTACTGTATGGGAGACACCCAAGAGGGCTGTTGGATATTGCCAAGGAAACTTGGGAAAGTGAGAGTTCTCCCCACAGGAGTGTGATTGAGCATGTCGCCCTGATGCAAGACTGAATTGCACAGGTAATGCCCATCGTGAAGGAACATTTGGCCCAAGCGCAGTTAGCACAGCAGAGAGTGTACAACCGTGGAGCCAAGACCCGTACCTTTTCCCCGGGGGATAGGATACTGGTACTTGTCCCTACGGTTGAAAGTAAATTCCTTGCCAAATGGCAAGGCCCCTACGAGATAATGGAAAAAGTGAGCGAAGTGAATTACAAGGTCAGACAACCAGGAAGGCGAAAGCCCGAACAGATCTATCACGTTAATCTGTTGAAAGCCTGGAGGGATAGAGAGTCCCTAGTCGCAGACACTTGGTCACCAGCTCAAACTGGTTGCGTCATTCCTGAGGTTGGAATAGCAGCCACCTTGTCACAACCCCAACAACAGGAGGTTAAGGAGTTTGTGCTTCGCAACAAGGAGGTATTCTCTGAGCTGCCGGGACAAACATTTGGGGTAGAGCATGACATCATTACCCCGCCCGGTGAAAGGGTGAAGTTAAAACCCTATCGGATCCCAGAGGCCCGACGGGAGGCAATACAGGAGGAAGTACAGAAAATGCTGAACTTAGGGGTGATAGAGGAGTCCCAAAGTGATTGGTCTAGTCCCATTGTGTTGGTGCCTAAACCGGATGGGAGCTGGCGATTTTGTAACGATTTTCGTCAGTTGAACAAAGTTACAAAATTTGACACCTACCCCATGCCACGTATAGATGAGTTGATTGACCGGCTGGGAACAGCCCGATACATGACGACTCTTGACCTCACAAAAGGGTATTGGCAAATCCCCCTGGCCAAATTGGCCAAAGAGAAAACCGCATTTGTAACCCCAGACGGGGCGTTCCAATATAAAAGAATGCCGTTCGGGTTACAGAATGCGCCGGCCACATTCCAGCGGAAAATGGACCAGATGCTGAGGCCCCATCGGAAGTATGCTGCGGCTTACCTGGATGACGTAATTGTCCATAGCACAGATTGGGCCTCACATCTGCCAAAAGTGCAAGCAGTCCTGGACTCTGTTCGGGAAGCGGGGTTTACGGCTAACCCCAAGAAGTGTACCATTGGGCAGGAGGAGGCCAAATATCTTGGGTACACCATTGGGAGGGGGAGTAATAAAACCCCAACTCAACAAAGTCGAGGCCATCCAGAGTTGGCCACGTCCCAACAGCAAGAAGCAGGTACGAGCCTTTCTGGGAATCGCTGGGTATTATCGGCGATTCATTCCCCACTTTGCTTCTAAGGCTGTGCCCCTAACCAACCTAACGAAGGGGAAAGGGTCGGTCATGATTAAATGGACCCCCGAGGCTGAGGCAGCATTCCAATTCTTGAAACAAGCCTTATGTAGCCAGCCAGTGTTGTACTCACCCGACTTCTCTAAAGACTTTGTCGTACAAAGTGATGCGTCAGATGTGGGGTTAGGAGCAGTATTGTCCCAGGTCTGGAACGGGGAAGAGCACCCAGTCATTTACCTCAGCAGGAAATTGAAGTCCCATGAGGTAAATTACGCCACCGTTGAAAAGGAGTGTTTAGCGGTGAAGTGGGCTCTAGATTCCCTTCGGTACTACCTGCTAGGTAGGCACTTTGACATGGTTACGGATCACGCTCCGTTAAAGTGGATGGCTCAAAACAAGGAAACAAATAGAAGAGTGAATAGGTGGTTCCTGGCCCTCCAGGAATTCAACTTCACAGTAAAGCATCGCCCTGGCGTTCAAATGGGGAATGTGGATGCTTTGTCTCGAGTACATGAATGCCTGATTGCTGGTGTTCCAACCCCGAGGTTAAAACAAGAGGGGGGGGTATGTGACAGCAGGAAGGTAAAGTCACCTGGTTGCATCCAGGGGGGTAGATATATTTCGCCCAGATTCAGGCTTTACGCTGACTTATACAACTAGGTGGAGAGTTGTATAAGCCCAGCTAAGGCTAGTGGGCTCATGGATGACTCATACCTCTAGGGAGAGGGCTGGGCGTCGTGCAGACAGGGAGTTGATGAGACCAGCTGAAGCTTGTCAGCTCATTTAGGCCTCTATAAGAACTCCCAGCTTCATTAGATGTTAGCTCATGCCTGGAACCAGACCTGTGTGGACTGTCTAGGGAGAGTGAACCCCTGTGCGGTGAGACAAAGCCTGTGTGGCTATTTGCTTGGACATTTAAAACCAGGGACTTAGGGACTAGGACAGCACTAGGCTGATCCCAGTTGTTAGTTAGGAAACCTGTATGTTTAGTCAGAGGTCAAATTGACCAGGATTTATTTTGTTTATGTTTCTTTTGCTTTGCTGTGTTTTGTCACTGTAAATAGAAAATAAACCGCACCTTTTTGATTTTGAAAACCACAACCTCCGTCTGCTGGGCCTGTTTTTGTGTGGGGAGCCCATCCCGGGGGTCACACACACCCGCTGCCGAGCCAACCCCCTCACAATGGGTTAAAAAACATTGTAGGGACAGATAGCTTGGGGCATCTAGGGGCACTCAACGCGTTTCCTGGCATTACAGCCATTCATCAGGAGTCTTGTAACATATTATACTGCAAAGGAAAGGGACACGGATTAATAATGATACTCTTAGAATAAGGGAGGACAGAGAGAATGTGTCCCAACAAAGTGGGGACAATCTGGGATACTCACTACACAGCCCCAAGGCCAGGCCCGGTGTCCGCCAGGGAAGATGGGGGTGATAGGCATGATGTCTCCCCCGGGGTTGAGACGGGGGAACCCTCCAAGGACGAAGAACAGCGCCCAGAGCATAACACGGTGGTCACAGCCTGATCCAATAGACTATGTGTGCACAAAAAGTGCATAGTGTTCCTGGAAAAAATGTGTATCAAAAAAGGGAAGATTAATTGGATGTGTAAAAGTGTAAAGTGTGTGAAATCATGGCAGATATCTATGTGTTCCCACAAGGGGACTACATGAGGGGGTGTATGTGAAATAAAACCAATTAAAGGGGAAAAAAGAAAACATACCAAAAAAGGATTGCTGAGCTCCCAACGAAGGTAACCTATGTGTGGATTCAGTGTGTGCTGTCCTTGTGATTGAGTCAAGCAAATGAACCATTGGCTGCTTCAAGGCTGTTATATACTCCCATTCCAAGGGAGGGGCCCCGTCAACGTCATGCCTGATTGGCCATAGTGCACAAGAGAGGTGGGGAGGGGATTCCCAGCTGCATGTGGAGGAGCCATCAACAGTGGGTCCCCACCCACTTAGTGCATGGCTAAGGATGGAAAAAAAGACGTTTAAACAACGTCAATGACACCGCTGATGCGGCATCGAAGCATGACGCCGTCTCAACCCCAGGGGAGACATCATGCCTGTCACCCCCATCTTCCCTGGTGGACACCGGGCCTGGCCTTGGGGCTGTGTAGTGAGTATCCCAGATTGTCCCTACTTTGTTGGGACACATTCTCTCTGTCTTCCCTTATTCTAAGAGTATTATTATTAATCCGTGTCCCTTTCCTTTGCAGTATAATATGTTACAAGACTCCTGATGAATGGCTGTAATGCCAGGAAACGCGTTGAGTGCCCCTAGATGCCCCAAGCTATCTGTCCCTACAATGTTTTTTAACCCATCTACTTTATTATGTACAGTCATTATGTTGAATTCCTATTTGTATTGCATGCTATATAGCAGCATATTTAGTGTAAGTCTTGCGACTACCTATTTATTTGATACAATATTTTTTACAATGTAACAATAAATTATGTACTGTAAATTTTATGTTTCTGTTTAATATCTGACATGGCGGTAGCCTCACTCAAAGTCCCACAGCTCTCCTTTTCTACAAATTAATTTAGGGATGGAGGTCGCCATGTTGTGCTATAGTGTGTGTCAGGTCACATCCAATTCACTATGTTGACATGGTGACACTGAACTACTTTGATGAAAGTATAAAAATAAAAAAAAGTTTACAAAAACTGAATATAATGAATTTTTTACATACTGATCACCCTGGTGACAGTTCCGTATTTGCTGGCGTATAAGGCGGCTGGGCACATAAGACGACCCCCTAATATTCAGTTTAAAACAGTGATTTTGTTCTCTACTCACCGTATAAGATGACCCCCTTGTGCGGTAATACCGTTCAAAAACGAAGCCCGCCAGGTGCTCTGTAAAGCTCTATGTAATTCAGTACATGCGCCGCTCCGCCAATCCCGGCCGGCGATGCACATAATGTACATAATGTAGCCTGCTCAGATTGGCAGAGGTTGTTACTCCAATCCGAGCAGGCTTAGCAGGCTCTAGTCATCAACAGCGTGCATCGCCCGGCGGGTAGTGATGAGCCGAACACCCCCGGGTTCGGTTCGCACCACAACCCGCGAACGGACCGAAAGTTCGTACGAACATTAGAACCCTATTAAATACAATGGATGCGAACGTTCGAATTCTAAAGTGCTAATTATAACGACTATTATGCATGTTATTGTCCTAAAAAGGGTTTGGGAACCCGGGTTCTGCACCAGGGGACATGTATCAATGCAAAAATAAGTTTTAAAAACGGTCGTTTTTCGGGAGCAGTCATTTTAATGATGCATAAAGTGAAAAAAAAAAGTCAAATATTCCTTTAAATATCGTACCTGGGGGGTGTCTAAAGTATGCCTGTGAAGTGCCACGTGTTTCCCGTGTTTAGAACTGTCTCTGCACAAAATGACACTTCTAAAGGAAAAAAAAGCCATTTAAAACTGCTTGCGGCTTTAATGTAATGTCTGGCCCCGGTAATATGGATGAAAATCTTTAAGAAAAATGGCATAGCTACCCCATGACCCCCCCCCCCCCCCCACCCCAGCCCATTACCAGCCCCTTTGGGTCTTGTATGGATATTAAGGGGAACCCCGCACATAAAATAAAAAAGGCCCTATATACTCTGAACAGCCGTATACAGGCGGTGCATACAAGACAGGGACTGTAGGTTTGTTCTTATGTAGAATCTGTTTGTAATTTTGAACAGGTACATTGTTTAAGTGTAGCTCCAGCCCAAAAATCTATTTTTAAACTTTTTGGAAAACATAGGTAAGGGTTATCACCCCTGTAACATTTGTTTTGCTGTCTGTGCCCCTGTTCAGAACATTTCACCTCACTTTCCGTCCCAATGACAACTGTTTTTGAAATGTGGTGTTTTTCTTGAAACAAGGATTGGTGATAAAGCATCAGTACAGAGGAGACACCTTTCTCCCATATTAATTCTTACAGGAGAGAATTTTCCTTCCAAGGGGTAGATTTCCTCTCACTTCCCGTTGTCTTCTTGCGTTTGCAAGTAGGAGTCGTTTGTAAGTTGGATGTTTGAAAGTAGGGACCTGCCGTATATACTCTGCAGAAATAGGCCCCTTAGTTGTTGGTGTTGGCACAACACTGTAAGCACTCACAGTTACTCTTGGTTGGTGCTGGAACGCCCTGCTGTCAACTATTATATCAGGAATTTTAATTACATATAATTGTTGAACAGTGGTAGTAAAAATTGGGCCTTTGATGGTGGTGCTGGTGTCACAACACTGTAAGCCCTGACAGTTACTCTTGGTGGGTGCAGCAATGGGCCCTGCTGTGAATTATTAGATCAAGAATTGTAATTGCATGCCCCTGTTGAACAGGGGCTGAAAAATTGGGCCTTTCGTGGTGGTGGTGGTGGTGGTGGTGTTGCCACAACACTGTAAGCCCTCAGAGTTACTCTTGGTGGGTGCAGGAATGGGCCCTGCTGTGAATTATTAGATCAAGAATTGTAATTACATGCCCCTTTTGAACAGGGGCTGAAAAATTGGGCCTTTCGTGGTGGTGGTGGCGTTGCCACAACACTGTAAGCCCTCAGAGTTACTCTTGGTGGGTGCAGCAATGGGCCCTGCTGTGAATTATTAGATCAAGAATTGTAATTACATGCCCCTGTTGAACAGGGGCTGAAAAATTGGGCCTTAGGCACTGGTGGCACAACACTACAACCCCTCACAGATACTGTACTTGGAGCACAGCAATGAGCCCTGTTGCAAAGTATTGCTTCAAAAATTGTAATGACACGCCCCTGTTAAACAGGGGCTGAAAAATTGGGCCTTAGGCACTGGTGGCACAACACTCCAACCCCTCACAGATACTGTACTTGGAGCACAGCAATGAGCCCTGTTGCAAAGTATTGCTTCAAAAATTGTAATGACACGCCCCTGTTAAACAGGGGCTGAAAAATTGGGCCTTAGGCACTGGTGCCACAACACTCCAACCCCTCACAGATACTGTACTTGGAGCACAGCAATGAGCCCTATGGCAAATTATTGCTTCAAAAATTGTAATTACTTGCCCCTGTTAAACAGGGGCTGAAAAATTGGGCCTTAGCCACTGGTGGCGGCACCCATAAACAAAAATGATCTTCCAAGCTATCATCATCAATCGTATCATTGAGGACTCGGAGGAGGAGGATAGCCAGTCAACATAACAGCACAGGCACTCAGCATCAGCATCAGTCTTGAAGGGATGTGACATGTTAAAATCAATTAGTCTGTTATATCAGCATCAGGTGTGTGGTAGCTGGTGGTGATCCAAGACTGGTTCATCTTGATGAAAGTCAGTCGATCAACCGAGTCGGTGGACAGGCGCACCCTGTGATCCGTGACAAATCCTCCAGCAGCACTGAATGTGCGTTCCGAAAGAACGCTGGATGCAGGAAAGGCCAGTAGCTCAATTGCATACTGTGCAAGCTCTGGCCAGTGATCCATCCTCAAGACCCAGTAAGCCAGAGGATTTTCGGTGGGGAAGGTGTCCAAGTCTGACCTTGCCCCTAGATATTCCTGCACCATCTTTATCAGACGCTGGCGATGGTTGCTGGAACCGATCATACTTTGGGGCTGCGGACTAAAGAATTGTCTGAACGCATCGGTCAGACGGCCACCTTCCCCACCGCTCCTTCTTTGACTGGCCGAAGCCTCAGCAACTCGTTGTCCAGGACCAGGAGTTTGTAACCTCCCAGTCTCTGGGAACGCGTTGCACAGACCTTTCTGCAAGGCCTCCCGGAGTTGTCTCATCCTCTGCTCCCTCTGCGACGGTAACATAAGGTCCGCAACCTTACCCTTGTACCGTGGATCAAGGAGAGTGGCCAGCCAGTAATGGTCCCTCTCCTTGATCCGAAGAATACGAGGATCCTTCCGCAGACTTTGCAGGATCAGGGAGGCCATGCAGCGTAGGTTTGCTGAGGCATTCGCTCCGGAGTCCTCTGGGTCACTAAGGACGACATGATCCGCAGCCACCTCCTCCCAGCCACGTACAAGTCCACTGGTTTCTTGGGACTGTAAATCATCCCTAAAAGACTGCTGCTGATGATGCTGAGTGCCAGCCTCCACCTCCATGCTGACACAATCCTCCTCCTCCTCCTCCTCCTCCTCCTCTTCCTGTGCGATGGGTGGGACAGAAGGAACACTGTCTGGGTAAAGGGGGCCTTGAGAGGCAAGGAAGTCCTCCTCTTCCTGCCTCTGTTCTGCCTCAAGTGCCCTGTCCATTATTCCACGCAGCGTGTGCTCCAACAGGTGGACAAGAGGTACAGTGTCACTGATGCATGCACTGTCACTGCTCACCATCCTCGTGGCCTCCTCAAATGGTGCCAGGACAGTGCATGCATCCCTAATCATGCCCCACTGGCGTGGAGAAAAAAAACCAAGCTCCCCTGACCCTGTCCTGGTGCCGTAGTCGCACAGGTACTCATTGATGGCCCTCTGCTGCGTGTGCAGCCGCTGCAGCATGGCCAACGTTGAGTTCCACCTGGTGGGCATGTCACATATAAGGCGGTTCTTGGGCAGGTTCAACTCCTTTTGCAGCTCAGCCAGGTGAGCACTGGCATTATAAGATCTGCGGAAATGCACACAGACTTTCCTGGCCTGCCTCAGGACATCCTGTAAGCCCGGGTACCTGCCCAAGAACCGCTGCACCACCAGGTTAAGGACGTGAGCCACACAGGGCACATGGGTCAGTTGTCCCTGTCGGAGGGCGGAGAGGAGGTTGGTGCCATTGTCGCAAACCACCATTCCTGGCTTAAGCTGGCGTGGCGTCAACCACCTCTCGGCCTGGCCCTGCAGAGCAGACAGGACCTCTGCCCCAGTGTGGCTTCTGTCCCCCAAACACACCAGCGCAAGCACGGCATGGCATCTTTTTGCCTGCGTACTTGCGTAGCCCCTTGAACGGCTACGGAGCACCGCTGGTTCAGAGGACAAAGCACAGGAAGAGGCCATGGAGGAAGAAGAAGAGGAGGGGGTGGAGGAGAGAGGTGTGTCACAACCAGTAGTAGCATTTTGGAGGCGTGGCGGTGGAACAACCTCCAACACTACTGCACCTTGTCCTGCATCCTTCCCAGCTGCCAAAAGAGTGACCCAATGGGCCGTGAAAGAAAGGTAACGTCCCTGTCCATGCCTGCTGGACCATGAGTCAGCGGTAATATGCACCTTACCGCTGACCGCCCTGTCCAGCGAGGCCAAGACATTGCCTTCCACATGCCGGTAGAGAGCCGGAATAGCCTTCCGTGAGAAAAAGTGGCGTTTGGGAACCTGCCACTGAGGAACCGCACATTGCACAAACTCACGGAAGGGGGCCGAGTCTACCAACTGAAAAGGCAGCAGTTGAAGCGCTAGCAATTTAGCCAAGCTAGCATTCAACCGCTGGGCATGTGGATGGCTGGGAGTGAACTTCTTTCAACGGTCCAGCAGCTGGGGCAGGGAAATTTGCCTGCTAGAATCGGACGTCGGTGTACTGCTAGCAGAGTGGCCGCAAGTACTTGGCTGTGACACACCTAATTCTACACCTTCATTCCTCTCAGTGCATGTTTCAGAGAGGACTGAAGTTATAGTGGGGTTGGAGATCCCAGCTGATGCGGTGCAAGGAGAGGTCCGCTTTGTTCTTTGGTGTGGGTCTTTGAGGTAGGCTTGCCAACAAGCTGCATGGCAGGTCAACATATGTCTGGTCAGGCATGTGGTACCCAAGCGGCTGATGTTTTGGCCACGCGATATACGCTTGAGATATATGTTGCAAACAGCAGCTGTGCGATCTGATGCACTAGCCTCAAAAAAGGCCCACACCAAAGAACTTTTTGAATGACGGGCAGAGGCAGCGCCCTGCACAGGCGGAGCTCTGCGGTGTGGATTCCGTCGGTGTACTGCCCTTACGCTGGCCACCAAAGGGCATCCTGCCTCGTTGGAGATGTGCCTCCTCCTCATCCTCCTCCTCCTCCTCTCTCCTATTAGGCACCCACGTGGAGTCAGTGACCTCATCATCCCCTCCCTCCTCATCACTGGAGCCAATCTGGCAGTATGCTGCAGCTGCTGGAACATGACTGCCAGATTGGTGTCCTTCTTGAGCATCCCCTCTGTCTGCTCTCACGCTACTGCCTTCCTGTAGCTGGGTTTCATCATCAGACCCTTCGAAACGCTGGGCATCCTCCTGGAGCATGTACCCAACACTGTGCTCAAACAGTTTGGGGGACTCCTCAGGAGGAGGACATGGTGGGTCTAGGGAAGGAGTGACTGATGATGAGTCTGACATTGATACCAGGGAAGAGGACGCTTTGGCAGCTGCTTTGCCAGTACCCTGAGCCTGGGTGAGAGAGGATGAGGAGGAGGAGGAGGGCTTGGTCATCCACTCTACCAAGTCTTCGGCATGATGTGGCTCAACATGTCCAGCTGCCGAAAAGAAGGACAAGCGTGTCCCATGGCCATGTGCTGATGACAATGCACCGCGTCCACGACCAGCACTGTTGCCCCCAGACACAGACCCTGCTTGCCCTCTTTTATTGCCTCCTGACTGTCTGCCTCTCCTTGTTTGCCTTCCAGACATTCTAATGGATGGCCTGCAGGGAGATGGGAAAAAAGAAATAAGGGCTACCTTCAGGTGTCCTTCTCTGTCCCTTTACTTAAGGATTTCTAAATATGGTTGAGGATGATTGCTTTCGCACAGAATAGCACAACGACAATTTCCCTGACTGTCCAAAAAACAAGGATTTCAAAGATGGTTGATGAGGAATGCTTTAGCACAGTATAGCACAAGGAGAATTTCCCTCACTGTCCTTCCCTGTCCCTAGAAACAAGGATTAGCACAGTGAAAGAAACTGACACTCTCCCTACCTATAGTTTTCTGTCCCTAGAAAAAATGTTTTTTTAAAGATGGTTGATGATCAATGCTTTAGCACAGTATAGCACAAGGAGAATTTCCCTCACTGTCCTTCCCTGTCCCTAGAAACAAGGATTATCACAGTGAAAGAAACTGACACTCTCCCTACCTATAGTTTTCTTTCCCTAGAAAAAATGTTTTTTTAAAGATGGTTGATGATCAATGCTTTAGCACAGTATAGCACAAGGAGAATTTCCCTCACTGTCCTTCCCTGCCCCAGACCATTTGGTAGCTAGAGGACCAGAGGTGAATTCAGAATTTTGCACTGCGCTGCTTTAACTGTAAATTGTGCGGACATGCAATGTTGTACCCAAACGAAATCTGCGTCCTTTTCTTCCCACAAATAGAGCTTTCTTTTAATGGTATTTGATTGCCTCTGCGATTTTTATTTTTTGCGATATAAACGGAAAAAGACCGAAAATTTTGAAAAAAAATGATATTTTCTACTTTTTGTTATAAGAAAAATCGAATAAACTCAATTGTAGTCATACATTTAGGCCAAAATGTATTCAGCCACATGTCTTTAGTAAAAAAAATGACAATAAGCGTATATTTATTGGTTTGCGCAAAAGTTATAGCGTCTACAAACTAGGGTACATTTTCTGGAATTTACACAGCTTTTAATTTATGACTGCCTATCTCATTTCTTGAGGTGCTAAAATGGCAGGGCAGTACAAAACCCCCCAAAATGACCCCATTTTGGAAAGTAGACACCCCAAGGAAATTGCTGAGAGGCATGTTGAGCCCATTGAATATTTTTATTTTTTGTCCCAAGTGATTGAATAATGACAAAAAAAAAAAAAAAATTACAAAAAGTTGTCACTAAATGATATATTGCTCACACATGCCATGGTTATATGTGGAATTGCACCCCAAAATACATTCTGCTGCTTCTCCTGAGTACGGGGATACCACATGTGTGGGACTTTTTAGGAGCCTAGCCACGCACGGGACCCCGGAAACCAAGCACCGCCTTCAGGATTTCTAAGGGCGCAAATTTTTGATTTCACTCCTCACTACCTATCACAGTTTCGAAGGCCATAAAATGCCAAAATAGCACAAAACCCCCCAAATGACCCCATTTTGGAAAGTAGACACCCCAAGCTATTTACTGAGAGGCATTATTAGTCCATGGAATATTTTATATTTTGCCACAAGTTGCGGGAATATGACAAACTTTGTTTTTTTTGCACAAAGTTGTCACTAAATGATATATTGCTCACACATGCCATGGGCATATGTGAAATTACACCCCAAAATACATTCTGCTGCTTCTCCTGAGTACAGGGATCCCACATGTGTGGGACTTTTTGGGAGCCTAGTCGCATACAGGACCCCAAAAACCAAGCACCGCCTTCAGGATTTCTAAGGGCATAAATTTTTGATTTCACTCCTCACTACCTATCACTACCTATCACAGTTTTGAAGGCCATAAAATGCCAAGATGGCACAAAACCCCCCAAATGACCCCATTTTGGAAAGTAGACACCCCAAGCTATTTGCTGAGAGGCATGTTGAGCCCATTGAATATTTTTTTTTTTTGTCCCAAATGATTGAATAATGATAAAAAGAAAAAAAAAGAAAAAATGTACAAAAAATTGTCACTAAATGATATATTGCTCACACATGCCATGGTTATATGTGGAATTGCACCCCAAAATACATTCTGCTGCTTCTCCTGAGTACGGGGATACCACATGTGTGGGAATTTTTGGGAGCCTAGCCGGGTACGGGGCCCCAAAAACCAATCACCGCCTTCAGGATTTCTAAGGGCGTAAATTTTTGATTTCACTCCTCACTACCTATCACAGTTTCGAAGGCCATAAAATGCCAAAATAGCACAAAACCCCCCCAAATTACCCCATTTTGGAAAGTAGACACCCCAAGCTATTTACTGAGAGGCATGTTCAGTCCATGGAATATTTTATATTTTGCCACAAGTTGCGGGAATATGACAAACTTTGTTTTTTTTGCACAAAGATGTCACTAAATGATATATTGCTCACACATGCCATTGGCATATGTGAAATTACACCCCAAAATACATTCTGCTGCTTCTCCTGAGTACGGGGATACCACATGTGTGGGACTTTTTGGGAGCCTAGCCGCGTACGGGACCCCAAAACTCAAGCACCGCCTTCAAGGTTTCTAAGGGCATAAATTTTTGATTTCACTCCTCACTACCTATCACAGTTTTGAAGGCCATAAAATGCCAAGATAGCACAAAACCCCCCAAAATGACCCCATTTTGGAAAGTAGACACCCCAAGAAAATTGCTGAGAGGCATGTTGAGCCCATTGAATATTTTTTTTTTTTGTCCCAAGTGATTGAATAATGACAAGAAAAAAATAAATAAAAAATGTACAAAAAGTTGTCACTAAATGATATACTGCTCAAACATGCCATGGTTATATGCGGAGTTGCACCCCAAAATACATTTGGCTGCTTCTCCTGAGTACGGGGATACCACATGTGTGGGACTTTTTGAGAGCCTAGCCGCGTACTGGCCCCCGAAAACCAAGCACCGCCTTCAGGATTTCTAAGGGCACAAATTTTTGATTTCACTCCTCACTACCTATCACAGTTTTGAAGGCCATAAAATGCCAAGATAGCCCAAAACCCCCACAAATGACCCCATTTTGGAAAGTAGACACCCCAAGCTATTTGCCGAGAGGCATGGTGAGTATTTTACAGCTCTCATTTGTTTTTGAAAATGAAGAAAGACATATTTTTTTTTTTTTTCTTTTTTCAATTTTTAAAACATTGTGACAAAAAGCGAGATCTGCAAAATACTCAACATACCTCTCAGCAAATAGCTTGGGGTGTCTACTTTCCAAAATGGGGTCATGTGGGGGGGTTTTGTGCCATCTGGGCATTCCATGGCCTCCGAAACTGTGATAGGCAGTGAGGAGTGAAATCAAAAATTTACACCCATAGAAATCCTGAAGGCGGTGCTTGGTTTTCGGGGTCCTGTACGCGGCTAGGCTCCCAAAATGTCTCACACATGTGGTATCCCCGTACTCAGGAGAAGCAACAGAATGTATTTTGGGGTGCAATTCCACATATAACCATGGCATGTTTGAGCAATATATAATTTAGTGACAACTTTTTGTACTTTTTTTTTTTTCTTTTCTTTTTGTCATTATTCAATCACTTGGGACAAAAAAAAAAAATATTCAATGGGCTCAACATGCCTCTCAGCAAATAGCTTGAGGTGTCTACTTTCCAAAATGGGGTCATTTGGGGGGGTTTTGAACTGTCCTGGCATTTTATGCACAACATTAGGAAGCTTATGTCACACATCATCCACTCTTCTAACCACTTGAAGACAAAGCCCTTTCTGACACTTTTTGTTTACATGAAAACATTTTTTTTTTTGCAAGAAAATTATGTTGAACCCCCAAACATTATATATTTTTTTAAAGCAAAGGCCCTACAGATTAAAATAGTGGGTGTTGCATTTTTTTTTCCACACAGTATTTGCGCAGCGATTTTTCAAACGCATTTTTTGGGGGAAAAACACACTTTTTTTATTTTTAATGCACTAAAAAACACTATATTGCCCAAATGTTTGATGAAATAAAAAAGATGATCTTAGGCCGAGTACATGGATACCAAACACGACATGCTTTAAAATTGCGCACAAACGCGCAGCGGCGAGAAACTACATTCATTTTTAAAAGCATTTAAAAGCCTTTACAGGTTACCATGTTAGATTTACAGAGGAGGTCTACTGCTAAAATTACTGCCCTTGATCTGACCTTCGCGGTGATACCTCACATGCATGATGCAATTGCTGTTTACATATGACGCTAGACCGACGCTTGCGTTCGCCTTTGCGCAAGAGCAGGGGGGACAGCGGTGCTTTTTTTTTTTTTTTTTTTTTTTATTATTTATTTTGCTTTTTTATTGTATTTTTAAACTGTTCCTTCCATATTTTTTTTTTTTATCATTTTTATTGTTATCTCAGGGAATGTAAATATCCCCTATGATAGCAATAAGTAGTGACAGGTACTCTTTTTTTGAAAAAAAAATGGGGGTTAGACCCTAGATCTTTCCTCTGCCCTCAAAGCATCTGACCACACCAAGATCGGTGTGATAAAATGCTTTCCCAATTTCCCAATGGCGCTGTTTATATCCGGGGGGGGGATTCCCTCCCACTGCTTGTAAAAGCAGTCTAGAGGCTAATTATCTGCTAGAATTGCTTTTACATGAAAGCCGGCCACTGGCTGAAAAGAATGATACCAAGATGATACCTAAACCTGGAGGCATCATTCTGGTATAAACATTCAAAGTCCAGCAACATACCAGTACGTTGCTGGTCCTTGTTGGACATGTATTGTAATCTTTTTTTTCATGCAGCCTGTTGGCTGAACGAAAAAAAGAGATTGATCGGTGGGTATGCCCACCATTAGAATACCTCCCTTCATCCACCCACTTCTAATGATGGGCATATATGCCGAAGCATGGGGGCATCCTCCCGCAAAAAAGTTATGCCGCGTACACACGGTCGAACTTTTCCACGGGCAAGCCTCCGTCGGAATTTCGACCGTATATACGCGGCATTAGGAGCAAAATCGCTCCTCCGCCCCTGCTGCCCCCATGCTTCGGCATATATGCTCTTTTTTTAACTGTGGTGGTGAAATCACCTCCTACAGCGTTGGAGTCACGGCTTTATGTATCGTGGGAGCAAACGCTGTTGCTGTCAAGATAAATAAATCCGCGATGCAACTGAATGGCGTACCTGCTAAGCAAATGATGGTTAACATTAAAACAAAGTAACATTACAGTACAACAGTAAGACCTTACCATACCATACCTGCAAAGCAAATACCAAAACAAAATCTAGTAAAAAATAGAACATTTTTTTAACGCAACCTGTGGCTAAAATATATATATGCCGAAGCATGGGGGCATCCTCCCGCAAAAAAGTTATGCCGCATACACACGGTCTGACTTTTCCACGGGCAAGCCTTCGTCGGAATTTCGACCGTATGTACGCGGCATAAAAGGTTATGCCGCGTACACACGGTCAAACTTTTCCACGGGCAAGCCTCCGTCGGAATTTCGACCGTATATACGCGGCATTAGGAGCAAAATCGCTCCTCCGCCCCTGCTGCCCCCATGCTTCGGCATATATGCTCTTTTTTTAACTGTGGTGGTGAAATCACCTCCTACAGCGTTGGAGTCACGGCTTTATGTATCGTGGGAGCAAACGCTGTTGCTGTCAAGATAAATAAATCCGCGATGCAACTGAATGGCGTACCTGCTAAGCAAATGATGGTTAACATTAAAACAAAGTAACATTACAGTACAACAGTAAGACCTTACCATACCATACCTGCAAAGCAAATACCAAAACAAAACCTAGTAAAAAATAAAACATTTTTTTAACGCAACCTGTGCCTAAAATATATATATGCCGAAGCATGGGGGCATCCTCCCGCAAAAAAGTTATGCCGCGTACACACGGTCGGACTTTTCCACGGGCAAGCCTCCGTCGGAATTTCGACCGTATATACGCGGCATTAGGAGCAAAATCGCTCCTCCGCCCCTGCTGCCCCCATGCTTCGGCATATATGCTCTTTTTTTTTAACTGTGGTGGTGAAATCACCTCCTACAGCACTGGAGTCACGGCTTTATGTATCGTGGGAGCAAACGCTGTTGCTGTCAAGATAAATAATTCCGCGCTGCAGTTGAATGGCGCACCTGAAAACAAAAAATTACATACCTGAAAAGCAAGCATGATAAAACATTGCAGAATGAAATACAGTAAAAAAGAGCATAACAATAGAGAGAAAATAGAGAGAGAGAGAGAACAATAAAACGACAACTATTTTTGGTTTTTTTCTTTTATATTTTTTTTGTGTTTTGTTTTTTACGTTTTTTTTTTCTTTTTTACACTTTTTTTTTAAACTTTAACAACTGTAATGGTTCGGGTCTCTCAAAATGTAATGGCATCTTGGGAGACCCTGTGTAAGTGTGTCCTAGTCTGTGAAATGCTGTACCCTACGCTAAAACTTCACTTTTGAGTGGTAGCGTTCAAAACATTCACCAAGGCAAAGACCAGGTTTGTCAGGACAGAGTGGACAATAATAACGGGTGTCACGCCTAAATCCGCGCTTGCTACAGACACGACATCTTTTTTGGGGGGCTCGTTGGGTAGGGGTACTCGGGAGGAGATGCGTATAATGCCTCTCATGCAGCCGGCTTACTGCATTTGGTTGGGGATGGTGAGGTGCAGAACCGCCTGGATACAGGAGGTCTGTGACTATCTCATTCTGGAATTTTAGAAGAGATAACGTCCCGCCTGAAGCTCTGTATAGCACATGAGCGTTCAGCAAAGCCAATTGGAATAAGGATAGAGACACTTTTTTGTACCAGCGTCTCGCCTTACGGTCAATTAGATACGGCGCCATCAACTGGTCGTTGAGGTCCACCCCTCCCATATTTTTGTTATATTCGTGGACACAGAGGGGTTTCTCCACAACACCAGTCGCCGTAGGAATTTGGACTGTCGTGTCTGCATGAAGGGAGGTAAGAAGGAAAACATTCTTATTGTCCCTCCACTTCATAGCGAGCAAGTTATTACACTTTACGCAGGCTCTCTCCCCCAGCCTAAGACGGGCATCTACAAGCCGCTGGGGAAAGCCCCGGCGATTAGGTCGCACGGTGCCACATGCTCCAATCTGATGATCAAACAAGTGACTAAACAGTGGCACGCTTGTGTAATAATTGTCCACATACAAGTGGTACCCCTTTCCGAATAAGGGTGACACCAAGTTCCACACTATCTTGCCAGCGCTCCCTATGTAATCCGGGCAGTTGACCGGCTCAACCTGACTATCTTTTCCCTCATAAACCATAAAGCTCCATACATAGCCTGTTGCCCTGTCACAGCACTTATAGAGCTTGACCCCGTATCTGGCACGCTTGCTGGGAAGGTACTGCTTGAAAGCCAAGCGGACAGAAAATTTAATCAGGGACTCATCAACGCAGACAGCTTGATCGGGAATAAACAAGGCTGCAAAACGTTCGTTGAAGTGGTTTATGAGGGGCCGAATTTTATAGAGCCGGTCGTATTCAGGGTCCCCACGTGGACGACAAAGTTCATTGTCGTTGAAGTGCATGAACCGCAAAATCTGCTCGTATCGTTTCCTGGGCATGGAGGCAGAGAACACGGGCATGTGGTCAATTGGGTGCGTGAATTTATGTGTGCCCATGTTGAGGGAAAGGCCCAGAAAGGTCTTAAATTCGGAAACCGTAATTGGTTTCCAATCTTTGGCAATGGAAGGCAACTGGGGATTAGCGGCGATGAATTGACCAGCATATAAATTACTCTGGTCCACAATAGATCTATAGAGATCTTCCGTGAAAAACAGCGAATAATAATCGATTGGCATAAAATCAGCTGTTTCCACCTGAATACCGGGTTGGGCAGTGAATGGGGGAAGTACAGGTTCTGCAGAAGTGGTGGGGACCCAATCAGGATAGGCAAATTCTGCAGGAAGAGCACTATGGGTACGACGGGCCTGCCTTTGTCTTCTTGGTGGCAGCGGGACACTACTTGTGCTTGCCACCTCGCCAGCTTGAACTGCACTTATGGGACTCGCCACGTCACCACGTGATACTGCAGTGCTGGATGTACGCCCAGGCTGTACTAGGCCGCTGGTGCTTGCCAATTCACCAGAAGGAATAGCGGCGCTAGTACTCCTCTGCTCAATGATACGAGAGCCCTGCGGTTCTTGCTCCTCAACAACCTCAGAAGATCGGGATCGGGTACGCCTGACCTTAGCAGGGACCTCAACTTCGTCGTCGGAGCTATCTGACGAGGGGCCGCTGACGTCACTGTCTTCTACGGGAAGATATTCTGAGCCTGAATCTGACAGATACGTGACCTCCTCTTCACTATCTGTCATGCTCAGAATCTCGTAGGCCTCTTTACTAGTGTACCTTCGTCTTGCCATTTTGGGCTCTAAATTTAGGGAAACACTAGTAAGATTCACAGGAAAAAAAGCACCCGACTGTCGTCAGCAAATATATCAAACGCTACAAAAAAAAACTGTTAGCGGTCGCAGGGATCAGGACTGTCTCTGCGAACGCTGCAGTTATGTGTGTTGTGTTTGGTAAGTGACAGTGATCGATCGATACTGCACTTGGGTGGGCTGGGCTGGGCTGGGCGGAGGGGCTAAACGCAGGTGCTAGCAGGTATCTGGGCTGATCCCGCTAACACTGCATTTTTGGGAACCCTAAACCGCTGGGGACGCTAGTATAGATCTGATCAGATACTATACCACTAAGGGAGGTGTATGCTTTGCGCGTGGGTGTTAGCGTTACTGGCACTAACCTAACGCTGCCTGGGGCGACGCAGACCCTCTCTGGCGCTAAAACCTAATTGATCTCACCCGCCGGGCGATCAGGGGGTTAAACCTTTATTGGGTGATATATGGCGGGTGCCCTGATGCTATAAAAAGCAAACTAACCAACCAGTGTCACCCGTAACCTTTATATGGTGATCACTGGTGAAAGGGTTAACTAGGGGCAATCAGGGGGTTAAAACCTTTATTAGGTTAAATATGGGGGTACCCGACGCTATATAAAAACCTGACGGGTTACCTAAATAACTAAATAATTAACTGGGTAACCAGTGTCACCAGTGACGCTTATACGGTGATCACTGGTGAAAGGGTTAACTCTAGGGGCAATCAGGGGGTTAAAATAATATATGGGGGTACCTGACGTTCTAAAAACCTGCGGTGAAACTAAAAATAAATAACTGGCTATCTAGGGCACCACCGGCACTAAATACAGCGATCGAAAATACGATCGCTTAGTGACGCTGGCGTTAGGGGGTGAAAGGGTTACCTGGGGGGCGATCAAGGGGTTAAACCTTTATTAGGGGGGGTTAGGGGGCTACCCTGGACCTAAAGGGGCCTAATCCTAACTGCCCTGCAACTTTTTACTATCACAGATGACACTAAAAGCAGTGATCAGTAAAATAAATGATCACTGCAATCAGTGACACTGTGATTGGGGGCTGGGGGGTGACCTGGGGGGTGATCTGGGGGTGACTGGGGGGTGAAATGTGTGCCTATGTGTACCTACGTGTCAGTGGACTGTTGGTGCACTAACCTGCTTCCTCTCTCCTCGGCGCCGGAATCGAAAAGACCGCCGCGAGGGAGATGACATCACTTCCTCCTGCCTGTGTTTACATCACATGGCAGAGGAAGCATTTTCATTGGCCGGGAGCGATCGCGAGGGGGTGGCCGAAATCGAATGGTCACCACCTCATCTCTGAACGCTCCCCAGCGATAAACGGCCGCTCACTGTATAGAAGGGGGGTCCGATCGGACCCCCCAACTGTACAAAGGCGATCACGTACACTCTACGTGATTGTGCCTGTCGGTGCCATTCTGCCGACGTATATATACAGTGAGCGGTCGTTAAGTGGTTAAAGATGGTTGATGATCAATGCTTTAGCACAGTATAGCACAAGGAGAATTTCCCTCACTGTCCTTCCCTGTCCCTAGAAACAAGCAGGGCCGGCCCTACCATGGGACCCGATGGTACCTCGGTCCCAGGCGGCACTTATAGGGGGGCGGCAAATTGCCGCCCGTCAGCCAGCCGCAGGGCCGCCATCAGGGGGGTACAGGCAGGCAGTAGTACTCCTGTAAGGGGCCCCAGCGTGCCGCGTGCCCGCTATAGTGAAGGAACTAGAAGCTGTGACAAGGGAGAGAGGCGAGCTGCGGGACGTCAGTATATCTCCCCCCCCCGCTCGCCCCCTCCTTTCTCCCGAGTGTCAGCAGTGGAGAGAGAGCGGCTCTCACCTGGTTTGCTGCTTAGTTCTTTGCCTGGTCTGTTTCCATCCCGATTGGCTGCGCTGTGGCCAATCAAAAGAGACTAGGGTCCCGAGTGGAGCATCATGGAACATGCAGTCCCAGAAGCTTGACTGCCCCATTGTTGTGCACAGCCAGCAGACTTCAGCCCCCAGCATGCACTCTGCTGGGAGAGAGAGTTTGGAACCTAGGAAGAAACTGAGGGAGTAATTGCTACAGGACACAGGGAAAAGAGAGGGATGTGCTGGGGGAAGCCAGAGAGGCACCCACACTGTACCATTGGCCCCTTTCACACTGAGGCGGGGAGGTATAGCAGCGTTATTTTTAGCGCCGCTATACCTTAATTTTTACCGCGGTATTCGGCCGCTAGCAGGGTGATTTTAACCCCCGCTAGCGGCCGAAAAAGGGTTAATACCGCCCCCAATGCGCCTCTGCAGAGGCGCATTGCGGGCGGTATTACCGCGGTTTCCCATTGCTTTCAATGGGAAACCGCGGTAAAGGAGCGGTGAACACACCGCTCCTTCACCGCTGTAAAGATGCGGCTAGCAGGACTTTTGGAGCGGTCCTGCTAGCGCACCGCTTCAATGTGAAAGCCTTCGGGCTTTCACATTGAGACTGCAGGGCACGATTTTTTCAGGCGGTATAGCAGCGCTATTTTTAGCGCTAAACCGCCTAAAAAACGTGTCAGTGTGAAAGTGGCCTTACAATCAGAGAGGGAGCCACGCTGTGCCCGTGACAATCTGCAATGTGTAACATCGGGGCAAGTGACAATCTGCATCTGGTGGCAGGTGACTCGGTAAGTGACACACTCGGGGCTCCCACTGATTCGGCATTATGGTGAGTTGAACTATTTTATTTTATATAACAATGTAATAATAGAAATAATGCACTTCAATAATTTTTGTTGTGATTCGGCACTGCATCGATTTAACTGACAATTGCGCGGTCGTGCGACGTTGTACCTAAACAAAATTGATGTCCTTTTTCCCCCACAAATAGAGCTTTCTTTTGGTGGTATTTGATCACTTCTGCGGTTTTTATTTTTTGTGCTATAAACAAAAATAGCGACAATTTTGAAAAAACATTTTTTTTTACTTTTTGCTATAATAAACATCCAAAAAAATAAAAATAAACATTTCTTCATCAGTTTAGGTCGATATGTATTCTTCTACATATGTTTGTTAGAAAAAACGCAATGTGTATATTTATTAGTTTGCGCAAAAGTTATAGCGTCTACAAAATAGAGAATAGATTTATGGCATTTTTAGTATTATTATTTTTTTTTTACTAGTAATGGCGGTGATCTGCGATTTTTAGCGAGACTGTGGACAGATCGGACACTTTTGACACTTTTTTGGGACCAGTGACATTTATATAGCGGTCTGTGCTATAAAAATGCACTGATTACTGTGTAAATGTCACTGGCAGGAAAGGGGTTAAATGTGTTCCCTGGGAGGGGTTTCTAACTGGGGGGATGGGACTGACTGGAGGAGGAGAGAGATCTCTGTTCCTAATCACTAGGAAGAGCAGATCTGTCTCTCCTCCCCTGTCAGAATGGGGATCTGTCTGTTTACATTGACAGATCCCCGTTCTGGCTCTCTGGAGCGATCGCGGCCACCAGCCACGCACAGGTCCTTTTATACTCATATATACATGTATAAAGCCATGACAGGTCCTCTTTATACTCCTACATACATGTATAGAGCCATGACAGGTCCACTTTAGTTATCATGATATAAAATAATTAATGTGGGGTATTTGGTGGGCGTGATTTTTTTTTTGGGGGGGGGGGGCAGCATTTTATTCTTGGCACCAGGCAGCACGATGTCTTGGGCCGGCACTGGAAACAAGGATTATCACAGTGAAAGAAACTGACACTCTCCCTACCTATAGTTTTCTGTCCCTAGAAAAAATGTTTTTTTAAAGATGGTTGATGATCAATGCTTTAGCACAGTATAGCACAAGGAGAATTTCCCTCACTGTCCTTCCCTGTCCCTAGAAACAAGGATTATCACAGTGAAAGAAACTGACACTCTCCCTACCTATAGTTTTCTGTCCCTAGAAAAAATGTTTTTTTAAAGATGGTTGATGATCAATGCTTTAGCACAGTATAGCACAAGGAGAATTTCCCTCACTGTCCTTCCCTGTCCCTAGAAACAAGGATTATCACAGTGAAAGAAACTGACACTCTCCCTACCTATAGTTTTCTGTCCCTAGAAAAAATGTTTTTTTAAAGATGGTTGATGATCAATGCTTTAGCACAGTATAGCACAAGGAGAATTTCCCTCACTGTCCTTCCCTGTCCCTAGAAACAAGGATTAGCACAGTGAAAGAAACTGACACTCTCCCTACCTATAGTTTTCTGTCCCTAGAAAAAATGTTTTTTAAAGATGGTTGATGATCAATGCTTTAGCACAGTATAGCACAAGGAGAATTTCCCTCACTGTCCTTCCCTGTCCCTAGAAACAAGGATTATCACAGTGAAAGAAACTGACACTCTCCCTACCTATAGTTTTCTGTCCCTAGAAAAAATGTTTTTTTAAAGATGGTTGATGATCAATGCTTTAGCACAGTATAGCACAAGGAGAATTTCCCTCACTGTCCTTCCCTGTCCCTAGAAACAAGGATTAACACAGTGAAAGAAACTGACACTCTCCCTACCTATAGTTTTCTGTCCCTAGAAAAAATGTTTTTTTAAAGATGGTTGATGATCAATGCTTTAGCACAGTATAGCACAAGGAGAATTTCCCTCACTGTCCTTCCCTGTCCCTAGAAACAAGGATTATCACAGTGAAAGAAACTGACACTCTCCCTACCTATAGTTTTCTGTCCCTAGAAAAAATGTTTTTTTAAAGATGGTTGATGATCAATGCTTTAGCACAGTATAGCACAAGGAGAATTTCCCTCACTGTCCTTCCCTGTCCCTAGAAACAAGGATTATCACAGTGAAAGAAACTGACACTCTCCCTACCTATAGTTTTCTGTCCCTAGAAAAAACGTTTTTTTAAAGATGGTTGATGATCAATGCTTTAGCACAGTATAGCACAAGGAGAATTTCCCTCACTGTCCTTCCCTGTCCCTAGAAACAAGGATTATCACAGTGAAAGAAACTGACACTCTCCCTACCTATAGTTTTCTGTCCCTAGAAAAATTTTTTTTTAAAGATGGTTGATGATCAATGCTTTAGCACACTATAGCACAAGGAGAATTTCCCTCACTGTCCTTCCCTGTCCCTAGAAACAAGGATTAGCACAGTAAAACACACTGACACTCTCCCTACCTATAGTTTTCTGTCCCTAGAAAAAATGTTTTTTTAAAGATGGTTGATGATCAATGCTTTAGCACAGTATAGCACAAGGAGAATTTCCCTCACTGTCCTTCCCTGTCCCTAGAAACAAGGATTAGCACAGTAAAACACACTGACACTCTCCCTACCTATAGTTTTCTGTCCCTAGAAAAAATGTTTTTTTAAAGATGGTTGATGATCAATGCTTTAGCACACTATAGCACAAGGAGAATTTCCCTCACTGTCCTTCCCTGTCCCTAGAAACAAGGATTATCACAGTAAAACACACTGACACTCTCCCTACCTATAGTTTTCTGTCCCTAGAAAAAATGATTTTTTAAAGATGGTTGATGATCAATGCTTTAGCACACTATAGCACAAGGAGAATTTCCCTCACTGTCCTTCCCTGTCCCTAGAAACAAGGATTCGCACAGTAAAACACACTGACACTCTCCCTACCTATCCTTCTCTTTCCCTAAACTAAAGGAATCCAGGTTAAGCAAGAAAAAAAAATGTCACTGTCCCTGCCTATGCTTCTCTTTCCCTGCTCCGGAACACACTACACTAGGCCGCCGTGCTGGTGGCCTTTTATAGTGTGGGGCGTGTACTAAACACCCTCAGCAAGAATTGGCCACAGGCATCCTGCCTGTGGCCAATCATTGCTCTCCTCGCTGCCGGCGCTGTGATTGGCCAAGCATGCGGGGTCACAGTGCATGCTTGGCCAATCACAGCGCCTGGATGACACTGCAATGGCGTAGTGCATTGTGGGCCGTTCGCGTCACTCGAATTAGGCGCGAACGGCCCAAATCTTTCGATCTTCGTCGAACGATCGAACAGCCGATGTTCGAGTCGAACGTATGTTCGACTCGAACACCGAGCTCATCCCTACCGGCGGGATTGGCTGAGCGGCGCATGTACTGAATTACATAGAGCTTTACAGAGCACATGGCGGGCTAATATCCATTGGGCAGCTGCTTCACCCGGCGTAGAAGATGACCCCCGGTTTTTGGCTGTGTAATTCCGGTGTAAAAGGTCATCTTATACGCCGGAAAATATGGTATGTAATAAAAAATTGTGAAAAAGAAAACAAATTGTTTTTAAATTCTTAATTTTCCAAACAATTGTAACAAAAATGTTACATTTTAAAAAAACTTGCCATGCCTCTTATTAAATACCTTAGATTGTCTACCTTCCAAAAAGGGGTAATTTGTACTATCCTGGCATCTTAGGGCCTTAAGAAATGAGATATGCCCTCAGTACATCAGGATTGATCAATTTTCAAACATACTATACCATAAAGAAGTTTGCAGACTCTAAACTTTCACACAGACTAAATAGTATAGACAGATTTGTGTTATTTTCATCAAAGAAATGTAGCAGACTACATTTTAGAAGAAAGATTATTTTTTTGCAAAATTGTATAACAGTAACAAAGAAAAATGTTTTGTTTTGTTTTTTTTATTATTATCTGTATTGTTTTGTTTATATTGCAAAAAAGAAAACTGTGGTGATTAAATGCCACCAAAAGAAAGTCCTGTTTGTGTGAAAAAATTATACAAATGTAAGTTGTGTACAGTTTTGCAGGACCAAGCAATTACCAGTTAAAATGCCCTCGTCATGAAGGTGGTAAAACATTTTGGATGTCAAGTGGTTAAAGGACCTCAAATTAAGGTTAAAGCGGTGGTGCAGGAAAAAAAAAAGTCAGCAGCTACTAACAGTGTAGCTGCTGACTTTTAATAAGGACACTTACCTGTCCTACTCTCCCGCGATGTCGGTCCTGCTGCGGCGATCGATCGCTGCTGGCAGGCTCCCGGCTCCTCCTTTCTGAGTAGGGGAAACAGGCTGTGAAGCCGTAAGGCTTCACTGCCTGTTTCCTACTGCGCATGCGCCACTCGCACGGCACTTTGTGAATGGGCGGCTTGCCTCCTGGGATACACACAGTTCCCAGAAGGCAGCGCAGCCCATTCACAAGAAGAGGAAGCGGAAGGAGAGCCACCGCGGACGGAGAAGAGGAACATTAGTGGCAGATTAGGGGACTTCCGCATAGCAACAGGCATTTAGGGTGAGTATATATATTTTTTTTTTTCTATTAATTTTTTTTTTTTTTTTAGAATTTTTAGTGTGAAGATTTGTTCAGGGTGGACCTCCACTTTAAGTGAGTGAACTTTCTGTTGTTAGCGTATTTGCAATTTCTGTTTAACATTAACAGTAGCATACTGGTTGATTTGACAAGCCCCCCAGAATTGCTCTTTAATTCCTTTGGTTTTAATATTTTTCATATAAAACATTTTTATTTAATTTTTTTAAACAAATTACTTGCATAAAGTCAATTTATTTTGTTTATTTGTCTAGTTCTAAATTGTCAATACATCTAACAAACAATAATTATGATAACATCAAACTTCTTGTAACTGATTGTGTCAAGGTTTTTGTCCTTTTCTTTTAATCTGGATAATTTAATAAACTGACATTTTCCACATACAATGCCCCCGACATCTACACACATTTCTTCTGTGTAAGAACATAAATAAAGTGCAGTTACAGCAAATGCTAGGGAAAGGAATAAAGCTGGCAAGAATGGTATGATATCTGAGGATATGAATTAGTGGCAGAGAAAGGTAGTAAGGTATGGGGATGGCAATTGATTAAAAAAATTAAGAAAATGGGTATTTAAAGCGGAAGTAAACCCATCAATGTAACAGTTTAAAAAAACTGTTACATTCCCGGCATGCCGGAAATGCTAACTGTCCCATTGGTTGTGCTCTCAAGCAAACTGTCAAACCATCCAATGGCTGGTGTCATAACAGATCACATGTGCAGCACCGTGGCAGTTGAAGTTTAAACAGAGGTCAAGATGTCAGCTTCCTTAGCTGAAAACAATAGAGGGGTTTACTTCCACTTTAAGAAATTTAGTAGGAAATATTTGCAATGACAGAATTGAACCTAAAAGGTTGGAAGACAATCAATTTATTTGATGTTGTTAATTTTAAAGGGAAAGGTACAGTCCTTGAGAGAAGAGTGGAAAATAACTAAGTGGGAGGTGCAGGTCACTAACATAGTAAAGACAAAGTGTGGGTCAGTAGATGGAAGAAAGAAAGATGGTAGAGAAGGTAGAGCAATATTTTTTAGGCTTTGTATGCAAGAAAGGAAGTGATGATTTTTTTTTTCTTTCCAGATGGCAGTCAATGTAAATACTGGAAAAGAGCAGCAAATTAGCCTAACAACTGTATACAGCATGGACTAAAGAGGAACTAATTTGATTTGTGGAAGATTAAATAGAAGCTAATTTGATTAGTGAGCTCCAGTTAGTGGGATGTTACCATAGAAAAGTCAGGAAAGCATGAATTTATGTTTTGGTAGTGTTAGCAGTTAGGAAAGGATGGATGCAAGAGATATTCTTTAGGAGTCAATGACTGGTTTGTACAGAAGTTTGAAAATGTGATGACATAGAACAAATTATAATGCTTCTTTACTTTGTAGGCATGCAAAAAAAGGAGTGTTGTAGAATGTGGGAGAGGACTCATATGGGTGTTGGAGTTTGTCCCCAATAACAAGATGGTTCAGATTTGATCCTTGTATAGATTTTGAGCTGGGTAGTGTTGTGTCCTATAATCTGGGAGGCAGAGTAGTTAAATAGTGCTTTATTAACATGTTCAGGCATCCATAAACTACATACAGTTCATAACATAAACAGAAATTGAAACTAAGTTGAACATAGAATGTACAGAGTATAAAGCCTTGTACACACGATCGGATTTCCTATGGATTTTAAACCGATGGTTTTGTCCATCGGAAATCCGATGAAGCTGACTTCCATCAGTCTTGCCTACACACCATCAGTCAAAAAAACAATCGTCCCAAACGCTGTGACGTAAAACACTCCGACGAGCCCAGAAAAATTAAGTTCTATGCTTGTGAACATGTGTCGACTTGATTCTGAGCATACGTGGGTTTTTTATCCGATGGAGTTCTCCACAGACGATAGTAATTTGCTATCGTTGTTTTTTTTTCCATCGGATAAATTTAAAACATGTTCTATTTTTTAACACCGATGAAAAAAAGACCGATGGGGCCCATACACGATCAGTTTGTCCGATGAAAAAAGTCCATCGGACTGTTTTCATCGGTAAAACCGATCGTGTGTACAGGGCTTAAGATGTCTTCTACATGTAACAACTGTAAATAGTGACATCTACAGGTCAGAGGTATGAACACCACACATCCCCCATATACAGTAATATAAGAAAGCCTTTTTACGTAATATAAAAACAACGACAACAATAAAGATATATTTTTTTCACAAAATAGTACTATGCATTTTAATTACATGACATAATCCTTGGTCCACATGGGAGGCCATCTGATTCTTGGGATACTGTATGTCTAAGTGGTTTGGGTTTCTGGTCTCCAACTTGGTTGTTGTCAGTAGGGATAGGAAAATGTCATTTATCAAATAAAACATCTTAAATGTCCTGCCTAACAGGTGCAAGACAACTTGCATTCTATATGCATCCATCATACAATTCATAAGTTTAACCACTTCCCCCTTCCTGCCCAGACCAATTTTTAGCTTTCAGCGCTGTTGCATTTTGAATGACAATTGCACTGTCATGCAACACTGTACCTAAATGAAATTTTTATTATTTTAGTCCCACAAAAAGACCACATTTTTTTCTTTGTTTCTGTTACAAATCTTTGTAAATAAATATGTTTTCTCCTTCAATAGGCAGGTCAGGTCGGCAACAGACCAGGGAAATCGGCACACTATCGAAATCCAGAGAGTGGTCAGGCAGGCAGAGGTCATATATGTGCTGGCGGTGAAGTACAAAATCAGCAGGCTAGAGAGTGGTCAAGAATTCAGGCAGAAGTCCATACACAGTAATAAGAATCACATAGCTATCAATACACCCAGGCAGCTAGTCCACACAAACGGGCAGTGATTAACAGGAAGTGCTGCTATTTATGGGCTGCTTGATTGTACATTGTCCGCAGCTGGCAGCAGATGGGGCTAGTGAGTCCAAGGCAATGCATCAAGCTGGGAGAACATTGCAACAACTACAAAGCTCCCCGTGGCACAACAGGTAAGGCTGCAGCTGTGGAACCAGGAGCAACCTGGTTCAATGACACCCAGGTACAGGACATCTTTACTGTCTTTCAAATAGGCTGGACATTTTTGTGCCAAAGGCTGTAAAAAGCAGTCTAAATATTCACCCATTCTGGCAAATAACGAATCTACCCCACTGAAAAAATTACCTGCAAGGAGGCTTAAAAGGGTTCTTATAAACTTTGGGCAATCAATAGATTCCGGAACTCTAGGTGCACCTGGTACCAAATACCTAGCCTCCCTTTTATTCACAATTCCCTCATCTTGAGCCCTTTTTACCAATCGTTTGAGTTTGGCCCTATATTTGTCTGTTGGATTTCCTTTTAACTTTTCATAAGTTTCTACATCACCTACCAATCAGTTTAATTCAGCTAAATAGTCTGATTTATTAAGGATCATCAAGCCCGCCCCCCCCCCCCCCGCCCCCCTTGTCTGCCCATCTAATGACAATCTGCTTATTTTTTCCCAATTACTCTAAAGCCTCATACACACGATCCGATTTCCATTGGACAAAGCCTTGGAATTTTGTTCGAAGGGCATTGGCCGTGAACTTGTTCTGCATACAGACGGCAGAACTTTTTCAGCCAACATACACAAAACTACGTGGTTTTTCTGCTCTTTGTAGGCACCCTTTGGGCAACTCCTGCTAATGTTGTCTTATGGTTAGCATTGGTTCGAAGCATGCGTGTTTGTACTTTGGATTTTCTTCCGACGGACTTGTGTACACACGATCGGATAATCCGGATAAGACACATTTGTTGTCGGACAGTTTTAAAGCATGCTATAAAACATTTGATGTCCGAAAATCCGACAACAGTTGTCCGATGGAGCATACAAACGGTCGAATTATCCGACAAAACCCTGCAATTACACATTTGTTGTCGGAAAATCCGATCGTGTGTACAGGCCTTAAGCCCTTTTCAATCTCTCTCTTCTGTCTACTAGGGTTAATTTTAAGTTTTTGTAGATCATGTTCTACAAAAGCTTTAAAAACTTCACAAAATTGCTTGTTAGTATTTTTAGGATTAAAAATGTTATTATTCCTCAAATTGGTCTGTTGGTAGTTTGAATTTTCTTGTTCTAATGGAGAACTCATTTTATTAAAATGTTTCTTTATATTAATCTTCCTCATGAATTTTTGTAAATCAATAAAAACATCACATTTTTAAGGTTCCTATCTGGAGCATATTTAAGGCCTAGTTCCAATACCTTTAATTCTTCTACTGTAAAAATTACATCACTTAGATTGAAAATCCCTTGCATTTAAGTGTCTTGTTTCTTTTTCCCTTTCACTGCTCTACAACCTCTTGTCCTTCTCTTCTTATTTCTTCTCCATATGGTTGGGGTGGTAACATGGGGTACCAAGGTCTCCATTCCCCTTCTCTCCTCTCCTGGGGATATTGACCTCTCTCTCTGAAAAGGGACCATCCCCTCCCCCTTCCCGGGGGACCTCCATATCCCCTTCTCTGAAAATCCCCCCTGTGGTTATTTTGTCCAGGGTGGGCTCCTTGTCCCCTTCTTGGGGTACCCCCCTGGACTGATTGGGAGTCCAAGAAGGACCTCCTCAACCTATTCTATCATCATAACCTCCTTGGTGATGAGACCCTCTCTGGGAAGAGTGATAGTCATCTTGATATAGCGGTTCAAATCTATTTGAGGTGGGTACTCTATACCAATTAGGATCACCCTGGGGCCTCCCACTGTTCCTGTCATTAGAATTGGGTTTATTCTGGATGTTTGTTCACTAGTCCCATAATGGGAATTGGATTGGGTAGGGATGGGGCAAATCGATTCTCTTTCCTCAGTAAAGGCTCTCGAGGCCCTTTCTTCCTCCTCAGTTTCTTCCTGCCATTTATATAACTTATTGGTCTTATAATCCTTGGTATCTCTGGTATATTTTTTCATTTTTTTTCCTTTGTTTCTCTTTAACCACCTTTCCCACAAAATCCTGAAGGTATTTAATTTTTTCTTTATACTAAGCTGTTTCTTCCAAAGGAGCTATTTTGGCTTTGACAGCATTAATATTAGCTTTCAATAATTTAAGTTTCTTCTCTTTTCTCGATATTAAGAGTTCCAATCAACTTTTTACAGTTAAATTGAAAAGGAGAACCACTCTGCCTCCAATTCTTTACTTGCCAAGCCAGCATTGAAGGCTACATCCCACCTTAGTATCCTAGGGGTGATGCCATCTTTAACATATTACTAACTAACGCATGATACTCAAGAAGTTTAGAAGACAGTTTGTTTTCTAAAGCACTGTGTATCATTAACAATTGCCTTGTTTGTAACCTCTTGCCGTCCGCCAGCAGTACATTTACTTTTGGTGGGCGGCAGCCCCAGGCACCACGACATACCTATACCAAGCGGTGTGCTTTCTGGTTCATAAGCAGGCATGTGCATGCCCCCTGCAGGCCTGTGCTGTGATTGGATGCAGCACATATTTGTCAGCAGGTTACAGCCAATTATTCGACTGTGGCCAATCACAACCCATAGATCTGTGTGTTGGTTTTCTCCCTTCTTTGAGTTACTGTTCAGAATTGAAAGCAAAGAGAGACCCAGTCAGATGATCTGTAAGCAAAAGCAGCACACCTGAATACACTTGTTAGTTACCCTTTGATTGCCCTCCTGATCACTCCTGTCACCCATGCAGTGTCATTAGCACAGTGTACAGTATTATCACTGATCACTGTATTAGTGTCACTAGCGACATTAGTGTCAGTCAGTTAGTGTCCCTCCCAGCCAATGTCAGTTAGTGCCAGATAACCACCATTACTAGTATAGTGTATGTATGTATCAGTATTTTGATCATGATCAGAACTGTCCTAGTGTCTCCAATAGTATGTTGTCCCAAATGTTATCAGAATCAGCCCTGGTCACTGGCAGCGTTTCTGTAGTGTAGCAGAATACATTTTGGCCTAAATCTATAAAGAAATACATTTTTGTTGAATATGTTTTTTTAACAGAAAGTAGTTTGTTTTCAATATTTTTGTTCTTTTTTAATTTGTATAATACCAAATAAAAAACCCACTGGTGATTACATACCACCAAAAGAAAGCTCTTTTTGTGTGAAAGAAAAATTATATAAATTTCATTTGAATAACGTGTTGCACGACCATGCAATTGCCAGTTAAAGTGTTTGTAAACCCATAAAAAAAACCTGCAAAACAAAGGCATTATGAGCTAGTATGCATCACATGCTCATTATAAAATACTTACGGTACTTTAGATCAAAGCTGGTGCAGCGGTCCCTGTACACCGATGTGACCGGCGACATGTCTCTGGAATATTACTTCTGGGTTTGCGGGCTCCGGCGCTGTGATTGGTCAGAGCAGTGATGAAGTCACTCCCACCCATGCTGGCGGGAGTCACCGGTCAAAGCACATCAGCTGAATAAACGGCACGAATGGGCCAATTCTTCAGTGCGCATGTGCCGATGACGTTGGCAAATGCTGATGCAGTGGATATCTCCTAAACCGTGCAGGTTTAGGAGATATGCATGGTACCTACAGGTAAGCCTTATTATAGGCTTACCTGTAGTGAAAAGTGGTGTGTAAGGGTTTACAACTACTTTAAGATAGCACAGTGCTGAATAGCTAGAAATGGCCTGGTCATGAAGGGGGTAAAACCTTCCAGAGGTCAAGTGGTTAAAAAAAATAATTATTTGTAACCAATTGTAATGGGACAGTAGGCAGAACATATTTTAACATTAACTTATATAAAAGATATAACTCAGGACACAGTTCTTTATTGTGGATTAAATTGGCCGTGGCCCTTTATTATAGGTATTCAAATTTTATTACAGCACAAATTTAATACTGATCTTTAAAAATTATACCAACAGCATATTTAGATATTACAAGCTAAAGCTATTAAACATTACAACTTCAAAGTCCCACTTCACAAGAAATGGTCAAAACCTCATAACTTGAGTGGTGACATTGGGAAGGAGGGCAGGATGTGCTTTCTTCCTCAATCCCTGCCAACTGCTTCTATTTATGATGCATTTTCTTCTTTTTATAGGTACTGACTCGTGCCAGAACCGTTGAAAATCACCTTTAACCAATCACAGGTAAGTGTCACTGACATCTAAATGAATTGTATACATATTTTTTATTATTTAAATCTAATTTGTCTGCCATTGTCCCATATGTGGATGTTGGGGACATTTTGCCCCACCATCCACTTTCATGGGACAGGAGGCAGAACATATTTTAACATTAACTTATATAAAATATATAACTCAGGACACAGTTCTTTATTGTGGATTCAATTGGCTGTGGCCCTTTATTATAGGTATTCAAATTTTATTAACAGCAAAAATGTAATACTGATCTTCAAAAATTATACCAACAGCATATTTAGCTTAGCTATTACAAGCTCAAGCTATTAAAAATTACAACTTTAAAGTCCCAAACATAATGCTCATGCACAAGGAGCATGGCACCCCACCCGGCCCACAGCCAACTCCACACAGGATTGCAAACTAAGGTTGAAGATGTCCAAAGCAATATCAGACAAGTGAACTTGGTCATGTCGGTAAAAACCTCCAACACCTCCTTCCAAATCCACATGTCTAAAAGATAAACCAATCAACTGAGGCATAAACTTAGCCATCACACGTTTAATTATCTTACAAATTTTGTCACAATGCTTAAACACTGGGCTAAGCAAAAGCAATCGAGGCAAGATCTCGGAAAAACTAGGACACAATACAGAAGGATCGCATAAAGGCAAGTTAAATCTTTTTTAATAAGTGAAATTATGTCCAAAGTTTTTTGGAGACCGATATCGTTGCCAGCTAAATGAAAAACTATAACATTCGGAACAGGCTACTGTACATACAACATAGACAAAGATTTATGGAGATCAGTCCACTTCTTGCCCGGTAGTCCATACCAATAGATACTAAATTGAGATAAAGGCAAACCCAAAGAAGGACCACAACATCTATATTTGGCTCTTTTGTGTGCCCAAAACACATATTAATGTCCAACGATCCAGACTATGCATGAAGAGTCTGAAAATGAAATGGAAACATTAGGGCGTACCTAACATTTATAACAGTTGGAATTTCATCCACCAATACCCTTGATGACTGATTCAGAAAGAGCTAAATTAGCCACCTCAGTAGCAGCTCCAATCCAGAAGGAGTGAAAGGATATGGGAAGGTGGACAATCTTCAAAAATGACAAACATTTATTCAAAACAGAATTAAATTGATATATGGTTAACAGACAACTATTAGCATGAGCAAGAAATAGATTGTTAGATAAATGGATAAGGATACAGCAGAGATAGAATGATCCAAGTATTTGTGGATGGTGATCAAACGTCCATGTCCGAAATGATCAGTTTTAATTCTGCGCAGGAGGGTACAAAGTACTTCTGATTGGAGCACCACATCAGAAAACATTAGACCAAAACACCCATGTTTATTGATTGGAAGCAGCTCAGAGATCCTAAATGCAGTAAGAAAGTCTAAATAATAAAGGTTCATAAGGCAAAAAGCATAGAGTCGTAGTAAACAAACACAACTTCCGTAACATATCTACAGAGATTGGAAGTCTGTTATCATGAACAAACTGTGCTTTTCGATAACCTTTCAAGGCACACTGCACAAAACAGAAACTAACGCATGAAGGTGCCCCACGCAAACATAAGAAATATTACACTTCTGACAGAGCTTTCAAGATATGGGAATAAGAGTATTCACGGCTAATTAAACAATTTAAAAAGCACAAGACTTTCCCCCAAAATAATTATTCGGAACTTCTCGATATTGCAAAAAGGAACACCAATAATTCCATGCAGCACTATATCCAGCCCACGTGGAAGGAGCTAAGGCGTTCTGAACAGAAAGTGTTACAATTTTCATATCAAAGTCCATAAACGGGGAGGACACGACAGGCCAATCTGAACTGCATCCGGAACCAATATTCAAAATGTGTCCATCTGTAGATGAGACAATGAGTCAGCGATCAGACTGCTAACTCCAACACCAAAGGAACCCTGAATAATCAACAAATTATCTAAAATTCTGTGAATATGTAATGACAATCCAAAGAGTTTGCTTTACTAATAAATAAATATTTTTACATACTGTCACCAGACCAAATGCAGTGTCACTATAGTGACATTGTACTGCTGTGGCGGTGGTTGTATACTATAGCTGGCTGCTCTGATATCACTGTATTTCAGTGCAGTCAGTCGTTGTCTCTGAACACTGCCATAGCAGTGCAATGTCACCAGACCAGTACTGGTCAGTGTCCCTAATCACCGCCGCAACCGGCAGTGTCTCTAATCACTGTTATCCACCTACAGTGTCCCTAATCACTGCCACACCAATCACAGTGTCCCTGATCACCACCACATGGGTCACATTGTCCCTATTCTCCACCACAGTAGTAACAGTATCCCTGATCACCACCATACCTGTCATTTTGTCCCTAATCACCATCACACTAGTCACATTGTCCCTGATCACTGCCACACCAGTCCCAGTGTCCCTGATCGCCACTATACCAGTCAGAGTGTCATCATAAAGACTTGTTCACATGTGAAATGTTATCTGTGTTCCAATTGCCTTGATAGGCAGTGAGGAGGCATTGTATTGGCTCTTTACCATCTCCTTTAACCCATTGGACCCCGCACAAGCACCCCCACTCACTTTAATGGGTTGCAATTGGTGGGTGTACACAGAAGGAGGGTAAAACTGTGACTCAACCACAAGTTTTTACCCCCCCCATTCCAACCTCATGTGTGAACGAGCCCTATTAGTGCAGCCAGTCAGTGCCTCCAATCACCACCACACCAGTCACAGTGCCTCCAGTTTTCCTGGTCATCACCACACCAGTTTCACCAGACCAGTGTATGTCAGCAACAGTGTTCCTTATCGCCGCCACATCAGTCGCAGTGCTCCCACACTAGTGTAAGCCAGTAACAGTGTCCCTGCATGTCACCACACCAGTTCCAGTGTCACCAGGCCAGTGTAAGTCAGCAACAGTGTTCCTGATTGCTGCTACACAAGTCCCACTGTCACCATAAGAGTGCAGACAGCAACAGTGTTCCTAGTCACCTACACACCAGTTTAGTTTTGCCAATGTCTGATGCCTGTATTGCAAATTCCCTTGCAGAGTACAACTGCACTTGGAAAGTGAACAGTCTACTTGCATTGAGTAAATTAACCTGAAATGTTAGCAATGGTATTTTTCATATTTCTCTTTTATTATCACTATTCTTCAAAATCAAAGTGGTAGTAAACAGCTGGGCGTTTTTTTTTTTTTTAACCTGAAAAGGTATTGTCATAATGTGCTAGTATAAATGGCATACTAGTACATTATGTTAAATGTAGCGTTACCCCCAAACTAAGGGAGCCGCTGGTTTGCTTTTGGGCCTTTACACAGCACAGCCAACCCCCGGCAATCTACTCAGCCCTTCTCTGGCCCTTCTCTAGTCTAGGGGTGGTGTTTCTATATAGCTCTATAACAGTTTACACACAATCCCACAATACCTTTCTTCTAGTGATAAGATATATATATATATATATATATATATATATATATATATATATATATACATATATATAGGGACTCCAAGACCAGATTTGAGAAAATTTTAAAGGTTTACTTGTAGATAAAAGGGGTTAACAATTAATATTACATATAACACATGCATGCAGAGCCCTGCAGTAATACTAACAGTAGTTAATGATAATGCGCAATTAGTTCTAACACACACCAACATATAGCTTGGGTCCCCGTTAGCAATATGGCGCCCAACAGTACTATCAACTCCCAGTCAGTCCTGACTTAATTAAAGCTCAGTCTCTAGAGAAGGAATCTTCGCATGCCAGATGATCGGTGGTGCACATACAGGGACAATATTTGTAATCCAACAAGGTCTAAGATAATGGAACAACTCCCCAGAGACTATGTGACTCAGTCCTCCAACTAGTCTCCTGACAGGAGAAGGGAAATATCACCCGATGGGCCAAGGCAGTCTATAGGCCTAATAAAGTACTTAATTATGGTTGTGAGCAGGTGCTCTCTCACCCCTCTGGACTCGATCCCAGTCCGGGACTCCCACCGCTGTGTTCACACACACAGGATCCGCCACCGCCTGATCTCCGGTCCACTGACGTCCCTCAAGCAGGTAGATGTCTGTCGCCGCACAGGCTCCGCAGCGAGGTGGAAGGCTCTCTGGAAGTGCACAAGGCCCAGGCCTCGGGCCTTGCACTCTCAGCAGGTCCGCACAGGAAGTCCTCTTGCCAGCCGCGTGGTGTCCAAAGAGGCCGGGCTAAGCCTCGCCCTCCCCTTTTATACCCCACCCATGAGTCTCTGCGGCAGCCCAATGCACCCTGGGTGCCAAACGGGGCTCTGGGTAACGTAGTCCATGGGGCCTCAACGGAGACCCCGCTACATAAACTTAATTGAAAACAAAGCATTCAAGGGTCGGACTGTCACTGCTGCAGGCGCTTCCATCATCAACCGGTCTTCCTTCCGGGTCTGTGGACTACGGCTGTGTGACTGGCCCGGAGCCGTCACTCCTACATATCCTGCCACTTATGGCACAGGCCTCTACGGAATGGCTCGGCTGTAAATTCCAAAAGCCAGTATAAAGGAATAGTAGTGGTAAAAAAAGCACTTGTGGGTTTATCTATTTTTTTTGTATAATTGTCCTTTAAGGGGGCGTGACAGGAGGTGTTTCCTATGCATTCGTACTTTTGCTAATAGGTGTCCCTCATTCCCATCTCAGAAAGTTGGGAGGTATGCTTAACTGATGAGGGGGATGGTTAAGCATTACAGACACTTGTTGGCACGCTTGCAGTATAGTCCTAGGCCCAGGAAAATGGCAACATGGATGTTTACTTTGAATCTTATATGTCACTCAGGCTATGATATCACATTAAACTTTAGCGATGTTTACAACTTATTTTTGCTCTTGAAATAAAAGATGACTAGTAAATTGCTTTAAAAAAGGCCTGGATTCTTTCCTAAATGTACAGAATATAACTGGGTACTGACATTTATAGGTAAAGTTGATCCAGGGAAAATCCGATTGCCACTCGGGGGATCAGGAAGGAATTTTTTCCCCTGCTGTAACAAATTGGAGAATGCTTTGCTGGGGTTTTTTGCCTTCCTCCGGATCAACTGTAGGATTGTGTATATGGGATTGCATTATTATTACCGTATTTATTTATTTTTTTGCTTGAACTAGATGGACTTGTGTCTTTTTTCAACCTGACTAACTATGTAACTATGTAACTACGCAAGGTTTTTGTTTGAAATTATAAAGTTTATTGTTGCGATAATTCATTTGAAGTTTCAGCTTCTTGTACAATCCTTGTAATTACCGTATTTATTGGCATATAACACATACTTTTTTCCCCTTAAAATCAGGGGGAAATCATGGGTGCGTGTTATACACCGATCCCCCACTGATTGTGAGGAAACGAGCGAGCGGAGCCGAGATACTCAAAGCCGAAGTACACTCGGCTTTACTCGGCTCCTCTTGCAGTCACGCCCACCTCCACTGATTGCGAGAGGAGTGAGCGCCGTTGACATACAGAAAACCGAGTGTACTTCGGCTAGTCTTAGGTCCTCTCGCAGTTCCGCCCCTGACTGTGAGCAGAGCCGAGTCTAGCCGAAGTACACTCGGCTTTCTGTATGTCAGCGGCGCTCGCTCCTCTCGCAATCAGTGGAGATGGGCGGGACTGTGAGCAGAGCCGAGTCTAGCCGAAGTACACTCGCCTTTCTGTATATCGGCTCTGCTCGCTGCTCTCCGCTCACAGTCAGCGGAAATCTGCGCCAATTTTAAATCAGGGCAATTCTGCGAAGAGACTGGCAAGGCTGGAAAGGCACTGGGCAATGCTGAAAAAGCACTGGGCAAGGCTGCAAAGGCACTGGGCAAGGCTGCAGATGGATACTGGGCAAGGCTGCAATGATGGACAAGGCTGCAGATGGACACTGATAAGGCTGCATTGATGGGCATTTAAATGTAAGTTTTTTTCCTTAAACTTCCCTCCTAAAAGTTTTTTTTCCTTAAAATTCCCTCCTAAACTTGGGGTGCGTGCTGGCGCATTTTATATGCTGATAGATACGGTACTTTCTTCGTATGTCACCACTGTCATTGTACTAATATACTTTCTATGGCTGTACCTTTTGCACATGCTGTATTGTAATACATGCATTTTTTGAAATAAAGGAAATATAAAAAAAAATTGTATCTTCATTCTGGTTTATTGCCGTTGGTTGTTCTGAATCCCCATACTCCAAAATCCCTACAATGTTTACAGAAAAGAGTTGCAAACTATCTTTGTAGAAAGACAAAAATACGGTTTAAAGTGTTTGTTAACCCCCCAAAAAAAAATACAGATCCCGGTCTCTTAAAGCTGACTAAACAGCACAGTGCTTGTGCTGTGTAATCTGCCTCTCTCTAAACTTCCTGTATCCCCCTCTCTGTACTGACAACAATAAGCAGGGCTGCTGAGCCCTGATCACCGTGGTCAGTTTGCATCCCTCCGTCATTCAGAGCCCTGCTCTGCTCTCCTCTCTCCCCCCTCATCCCCTCCTTCCATCCTGTCAGCTCTGTTTCTGTGTCTCTGCCCTCCCCCCCATCCCCGCTGCTATTAGTACAAATAAAAGTTTCTAAAATGTCACTGCCAGTCCCTCTAATATAGTTAAGCATAGCACACTGTATAAGTATTTTTATAAAAACGAGCGTTGTAAATACAGTTTTAGCGAGATCTTCAGGCTGGTCACGTGACTCTCGGCCAGCTTCCAGGACTACTGCAGGAGGGGCTGAGCGGCCATGTGATCTCCTCGGCGGACATCAGAGGGGGAGATCTCAGCCCCTCCTGCAGAAGCCATAAATCGGATGTATACAGCGGCCACGAGTCTTGTGACCGGCCTGAAGATGGTCCTAAATAGGTATTTACAACGCTATTTTTTGCATTGTTTAAGCGTCGCTTTTTGGACACTATTGGGACACTTTTAACCCCCGCTAGCGGCCAAAAAAGGGTTAAAAGTGCTTTGCGGGTGCTTCGGCAGCGCTGGCCATTGATTTCAATGGGAGGGGCGTTTTATGAGTGGTGTATTCACCGCTCCCGCAATGCCTCAAAGATGCTGTTTGCAAGACTTTTTTCCCCATCCTGCAAGCACACCGCTCCAGTGTGAAAGCACTTAGGCTTTCAAACTGGAGATAGCAGAAAACAAACTCCTGCGCATGAGTGGATTACCAGACAGTCTGTATGTCACAATGGTACATGTCACTGGCCTTGCTGCCCTCAAGGATAGGGGTGTCCTAACGATAAACGTCAAAAAGAAAAAGAGGGCGCACCAGCCTAGTGCATTATCCTTAGATGGATTTTATTGAAAATATTTAAAAGAAAACTACTTGCAAACATACGTGAATGGCTCACAATGTATGAAGTTTCCACAAATAGCAGAAATGCGTCCGGACCGAACCCACTCTAAAGGGTCACAGAGGAATTGACAGGGGCCACTGCCGGCTAACGCGTTTCGAAGGTTAACCTTCTTCCTCAGAGCCCAGCAGTGTTTCATCTCTCATCTGTCCATATATATATACATATGCTCCATTAGTCGGATGAGCAGGGACCTCCCAGAGGATCTTGGGAAGCCCTCCCACCTCCGTGGGCAGTCCGAGACCAATAGTAAGGCCCACTTGGGAGGGTAATAACAAAGCACTTGTCAAAAGAGGGATGGGACATCAAGTGTAAATGGAGCTTGTACAGAGTGAGCGTCTAATCAAGAAATTCCAGGAAAAAGACTATGACCCCACCCTCATAGATACAGCGTTTAAGAAGTATGCCGACCTATACGACAATCCACCTGAGTATGCCACACAGTCAGCTTAAATTATGACACCTCTCAAGCTCACTTCTCCACCCAATACACGAACAAGGCTTTCGAAATACAAAGTATCTTGAAGAAAAATTGGGGTATACTAAAGCACGACCGTGTGCTGAGTGTATACCTCCCTGACAAACCAAATATAGTATTCAGAAAGCCTTGTGAACTTAGAAGTTTGGTTGCCCCAAGCAGGGTCAAGAAGCCTATTAGCAAATCTATCAATGCTTGGTCAACCATCTTTGATCAGAAGGGAAGCTATAAATGCAGTGTCAGAAACTGTGGCACTTGTATTTTTATGTGGCACAGAAAAGAGTCAGTTGTTGGTAAAGATGCCAGGATTCATCAGTTGAAACACTTCATTAACTGTGGAACAGAATTCATTGTGTACAGCATCATCTGCCCATGCGGACGGCTATATGTAGGCCGGACATCTCGCCCTATGAGAGTGCGGATCGGCGAACATAAGTGTGATATCATCAACACTAGAGTCAAATATCCGGTCCCTCTGCATTTCCAGGAAGCTCACCAGGGTGATTCATCAAGCATGAGGGTCTTCGGAATAGAGTCCATTGGAGGGGACCTCGATAGGGGTAGGAGACACTAGAGGCTTTGCAAATGCAAAGCCTCCTGGATCTTCACTCTTGGGAGTCTAACCCCTGGGGGGCTCAACGAAGACTCCGAAATTCACAAAAAAAATTTTTTGTGAATTTCGGGGTCTTCGTTGAGCCCCCCAGGGGTTAGACTCCCAAGGGTGAAGATTCAACTAACTTCTCTGTTGCCCTCAAGTGAATGATTACGGGTTGCTGCTTCCTTGCTCCTTGCCCCCCCCCCCCTGTCGCCCCCCTCCCTCTTCCTTCCCTTCACTTTTACCCCTCTGGCAAGACCACTATAACACATGTCTTATGTGTGATCTCCCATTCCCAGTCCCCAACTTCCCACCATTCCCTCCCCCTTTTTATACATTTTTTTATACATATTTTTCTAGTTTTAATAATATAATTCTACTACATAATTCAATGACTATTTTAGTGTATTTCACTAGTGATGATATGATCATTAACATCCTTTTTGCAAATGACTTTTTTTACCATTTTATACCATTTTTACCATCTGATTGATTTTATAGATGAATCATTAATTAATATTTAACATCATACAGTTTTTATTTATTATTTTTTGATTCTCGTTCTATATTCATTTAAGTCTTTTACATTGTGGTGTGTTTTTTAAAGCCTATACAGTCATAGCCGATATTGTTGACACCCCAGAAATTTTTCCAGAAAATCAAGTATTTCTCACAGAAAAGTATTGCAGTAACACATGTTTTGCTATACACAAGTTTATTCCCTTTGTGTATTGGAACAAAACAAAAAAAGGTAGGAAAAAAAGCAAATTGACATAATGTCACACAAAACACAAAAAATTGGCTGGTCAAAATTCTTGGCACCCTTAACTTAATATTTGGTTGCACACCCTTTGGAAAAAATAACTGAAATCAGTCGCTTCCTATAACCATCAATAAGCTTCTTACACCTCTCACCCGGAATTTTGGACCACTCTGCCTTTGCAAACTGCTCCAGGTCTCTTTTATTGGAAGGGCGCCTTTTCCCAACAGCAATTTTAAGATCTCTCCACAGGTGTTTGATGGGTTTTAGATCTGGACTCATTGCTGGCCACTTTAGAACTCTCCAACGCTTTGTTGCCATCCATTTCTGGGTGCTTTTTGACGTATGTTTGGGGTCATTGTCCTGCTGGAAGACCCAAGATCTCGGACGCAAACCCAGCTTTTTGACACTGGGCTCTACAGTGTGACCCAAAATCCTTTGGTAATCCTCAGATTTCATGAGCCTTGCACACATTCAAGGCACCCAGTGCCAGAGGCAGCAAAACAACCCCAAAACATCACTGAACCTCCACCATATTTCACTGTAGGTACTGTGTTCTTTTCTTTGTAGGCCTCATTCCGTTTTCGGTAAACAGTAGAATGATGTGCTTTACCAAAAAGCTCTATCTTGGTCTCATCTGTCCACAAGACATTTTCCCAGAAGGATTTTGGCTTACTCAAGTACATTTTGGTAACCTGTAGTCTTGCTTTTTTTATGTCTCTGTGTCAGCAGTGGGGTCCTCCTGGGTCTCCTGCCATAGCGTTTCATTTCATTTAAATGTCGACCGATAGTTTGCACTGACACTGATTCTCCCTGAGCCTGCAGGACAACTTGAATTTCTTTGGAACTTGTTTGGGGCTGCTTATCCACCATCCGGACTATCCTGCGTTGCAACCTTTCATCAATTTTTCTCTTCCATCCACGCCCAGAGAAATTAGCTACAGTGCCATGGGTTGCAAACTTCTTGATAATGTTGCGCACTGTGGACAAAGGCAAATCTAGATCTCTGGAGATGAACTTGTAACCTTGAAATTGTTGATATATTTCTACAATTTTGGTTCTCAAGTCCTCAGGCAGTTCTCTTCTCCTCTTACTGTTGTCCATGCTTAGTGTGGCACACACAGATACACAATGCAAAGACTAAGTGAACTTCTCTCCTTTTTATCTGCTTTCAGGTGTGATTTTTATATTGCCCACACCTGTTACTTGCCCCAGGTGAGTTTAAAGGAGCATCACATGCTTGAAACAATCTTATTTATCCACAATTTTTAAAGGGTGCCAAGAATTTTTCTTCATCCAAACACAGCAAGTCCCCCTCTTTCAGAAGGCACATGTACAGTCATGCCAACGAACATCTAAATGATTCAGAGAAGGATTGGGAGAAAGTGCTGTGGTAAGATGATACCAAAATTGAGCTCTTTGGCATTAACTTTGCGAACTAAGATGGGCACAAAGTTGGAGGGGCTTTTAAACTAGGTATGGGGGGGGGATAAAAGAAAGCAATAGCCGGCAGTGAGCAAAAGACAGAGGGTAATAGTGGACCCAGAAGTGATAATATAGCTGTAACTTCTAATCCTCGGGTGAATGCAAGGACAATTCGAAAACAAAGCCAGAGGAAAACTTATGCCCCGTACACACGATCGTTTTTAATGTCATTTTTTAAACCAACGTTTTTCTCCTCGTTTTTTTTCATGTTTCCTCTCAAGCCTGCCTTGCGTACACACCATCATTAAAAAAAAAGATCAAGCAAAGCGCAGTGACGTTCAACACGTACGACGGCACTATAAAGGGGAAGTTCCGTTCGAATGGCTCCACCCTTCATGTTAGTAAAGTTTGTTGAGCGACGATTCGCGCTTTTCAGTCCGTTACTGTGTAATGAATGTGCTATCTCCATTACGAACGCTAGTTTTACCAGAACGAGCGCTCCCGTCTCATACTTGATTCTGAGCATGCGCGTTTTTTTCACGTCGTTAAAGCATACACACTATCGTTTTTCACGTCGTTAAAAAAAACGACATGAAAAACGACGTGAAAAAAGAGAGCATGTCCGGAATTTTTAATGGCCATTTTTCACGTCGTTAAAAATGCTCTGGAGCCTACACACGATCATTTTTAATGGCCATTTTTTAAAATGGCATTTTTAACGGCATGAAAAACGATCGTGTGTACGGGGCATAAGGGGAAGTTAATATGCACCCGTACAATGCTGAGAGGTAAATGTATAAACTTTAAAGCGCCTTTGGATATAGATAAGTACTTATAGTGACAATATCAGCTGCAAAATAAACTTGCTAAGTGGCAGTACAGCAAAAAAGCAATAAACAATGAAAGAAGAAAATTGTGCTAGAAATAATCTAAGTACTGGACAAAACAATATCATCAAACAGATATATATATATATATATATATATATATATATATATATATATATATATCATTTGAAATAGATCATCAACAGTCCCATATGGTGCTTGTGCTCAATAGATGTATCCTATGGAGTAGTGTTTAGACTGGGTGCCCCACATAGATGTACACTCACCCCTGGGTGTTGACCACCTATCGCTAGTATGGTCTTGTAAGCTTGTGGGGATACCCCGAAATCAAATCCTTAGGATGGCATCTGGGAGTTGAGATGTGCCTCATAGGGATGAATGGGGATGATAAAAACCGGAAGAGAGTCTTATTGCGCAATGCCGTATAAAATATTTATTTGTTCCACAAATGTAAAAAAGTTTGCACTTACATTGCTGAGTGCCTGATAATCCTGGCACCCGGCATGTATTCAGGGTATCCCCACAAGCTTACAAGACCATACTAGTGATAGGTGGTCAACACCCAGGGGTGAGTGTACATCTATGTAGGGGACCCAGTCTGAGCACTATTTCATAGGATACATCCATTGAGCACGAGCACCATACGGGACTGTTTATGATCTATTTCCAATGATATATATATCTGTTTGATGATATTGTTTTGTCCAGTAATTATATTAGATTGTTTCTAGCGCAATTTTCTTCTTTCAATGCTGAGAGGTGTATACACAAATGCTAGGAGCCTAGCTTACAAAATGGAGCTGCTGTTACATGAGGAGGACTTAGACTGTGTGGGAATAACTGAAACTTGGTTTGACAGCTCACACAATTGGCTGACAAATATACAGGGATATTCCTTGTATCGGAAAGACAGGGAAGGTAGAAGAGGGGTGTTTCTATATGTAAAAAATGATGCAAGGGTGATAGATAGGAGCAATATTGTGAATGAGACGAGGGGAGGGGGGTGGAATCAGTATGGTTAGAACTTCAAAGAGAAGAAGTAAGTGGAAAATCAATAGTGGAGGTATGTTATAGGCCAACCAACCTGAAGGAGGAGGAGGAGCGGGACCTACTATCACAGTTAAAAATGGCAGCATGGTACGGAAATGTCATCATAATGGGGGACTTCAATTATCCTGATAATAACTGGGCAGAGGGGACAGCTCACTCATTAAAGGCCCGTCATTTCATGAATGTCTTACAGGAGAACTTCATGTCCCAATTGGTGGATTCCCCAACTAGAAAAAATGCCCTGCTAGATTTATTAATTATGAATGATCCTCGTCTGATCTCAGATGTGGAAATACGGGACAACTTTGGATCTAGCGATCATAGGATGAACACATTTAACGTAAAATATAGAAAAAGGAGGCACGAGGGAAGCACAAGTACACTAAATTTCAAAACAAGACAATTTTTCTGAACTGCGGTCATTACTGTCATTACTACATGACATCAATTGGGACCAAATCCAAAACGCGGTGACGTAAAACACTACGACGAGCCGCGAAAAATTAAGTTCAATGCTTCTGAGCATGCGTCGACTTGATTCTGAGCATGCGTGGATTTTTCTCCGATGGAATTCCATACAGACGATCGGAATTTCCCATCGGAAAAATTTAAAACATGTTCTATTTTTTTACTCCGATGGAAAAAAGTCAGATGGGGCCCACACACGATCGGAATTTCCAATGAAAAAAGTCCATCGGACTTTTTTCATCGGAAAATCCAATCGTGTGTACAGGGCATTACAGTAAAAAGGCAAAATCAGGTCTTGTATGCAACTTAAACATTTCTTAGATGACCTGTCCCACAGAGAAGGCTTCACCAAGTCCACTACAATACTGGAATCACTTTGCTCCCGCATGTCCCCCCACAACCATGTCATATCGACACTCTATGCCTCACTGTTCGGAGAGCGCTCTGCACACCTACACTAAAGTTATACCTACTGGGAATCCGCTTTGGGAACAGAGATAGATGAGGAAGGCTGGGACAGTATCAATCTCTATATTCACAAGGGGTCCTTGAATGTTTCAGTACAGGAAATGACTATAAACTGAAAACACGCTGGTGTAGAACAACGTTCCACCATATCTGGTGGAGCTGCCCATCACTACAGCCATTTTGGCATAAGGTGCAAGATGTGACCACAAAGGTGTCCTCTCTCCTGCTAGAGTTCTCCCCAGCACAATATCTATTACACCTGTCTCTATTACACTCAATCTCTAAAAATTGCTACTACAAATTGGTTGCGATGCAGATGGTCAAGGATGTGTGTACCAGTTCATTGGAGGTCTACATCCCCACCCTCAAGGACTGAATCAGCCGTGTGGCGGAGATGGAGGAGCTGATCTACATTACTTTAGACAAGATTTCCAAATTCACCCACACATGGGAACGATGGACAACCTTTAAAAGCTCTCAAATATACAAGGAGCTTACACAAGACTCAACGCGACTTATCATAGGGCTATATAAACTTTGACCCTGAGGGTCACCTCTGTGTAACACTGATAGTGTGGCACACCTTACTGTTTGGACTGCTAGACAATGGAGAGGGCAGCTGGTGATGTCCTCCCCCCTCTCTCTTACGTACTCATGTCCTTCCCCTCACCCCACCCCCTTCCTACCAACCCCTCCCCCTTTTTTTTTCTTCCTTTCCCCCTGCATGCCCAGCTAGTATGACAAGGGCCCACCAGGGCTGTGTGTGAACTCCCCCACCCCACAGAAGAGTGTATTACTGTTTAGAACTGGTTCATTTGGTCTTCCATCTTCTTTTCCTTTTTTCTTTTTTGCTCACCTTCTGGGTTTCCCCAGTCTGAGCTCCACTGTTATTATATGCGCTTGTGACTTTGTAAACTGCATGTAACCCCTTTTTTCCTTTTGTATTACCGTGAAAATTCAATAAACTGTTTATGCAAAAAAAAGGCAAAATCTGAGCACATTGTCCACATAAAAGACAAGGATGGAGGATGGTTACGGATGACACAGAGAAGGCAACTATACTAAATGTCTTTTTTCTCCTCAGTTTTTACGAAGGAAAAGGAGGGGTATATCGACTGTGACAGTACTGTTAGTAACACATCACAGGGCATAACCTTGTGGCTAACAGAGGCCAGAGTGAAGGAAAGACTAGATAAACATAATACAAATAAATCACCAGGACCAGATGGTTTACACCTGAGAGTCCTCAGAGAACTCAGTCAGGATATAGCCAGACCATTGTTCCTGATCTTTTTGGACAGCATACTGACAGGATTTGTACCAGCTGATTGGAGAAAAGCCAATGTGGTACCAATATTCAAAAAAGGACAGAGACAAATCCCTGGAAACTACAGGCCAGTCAGCCAAACATCAATCGTTGGTAAATTATTGGTGGGGATGATAAGAGACTATATCCAAAAATTTACAGAGGAAAGAAATATCATAAGTAGTTATCAGCATGGGTTTACGAAAGGTCGTTCTTGCCAGATAAATCTGTTAACATTCTATGAGGAAGTGAGCTGCCATCTAGACAGGGGAAGACCTGTGGATTTAGTGTACCTGTATTTTGCAAAGGCATTCGATACAGTCCCCCATAAGTGCTTAATCTACAAGCTGAAATCCGCAGACGTGGACCATAAGGTTTGTTCTTGGGTAAAAAATTGGTTACAGGGGCGTGTCCAAAGGGTAATGATAAATAACATATACTCCGACTGGTTTGGTGTGGTAAGTGGGGTACCCCAAGGTTCTGTCTTGGGACCAATTCTATTCAATTTATTCATAAATGATTTAGAGGATGGGATAAATAGCTCAATCTCAGTTTTTGCTGACAACACAAAAATAAGCAGGGCTAAAACTTCACATCAGGATGTATACATTTTACAGAAAGACCTGAACAAAATAATGGAGTGGGCAAATACATGGCAAATTAGGTTTAATGTGGAAAAATGTAAAGTAATGCACTTGGGGGCAAAAACATAAATGCAAACTACTCACTAGGGGAAGAACCGCTGGGGGAATCAAGAAAGATCTGGAGGTCCTAGTAGATGACAGATTGAGCAAAAGCATGCAATGTCAAGCTGCAGCTACCAAAGCCGGCAGAATATTAGCATGCAGAAAAAAAGGGATATACTCCAGAGATAAAACTATAATCCTGCCACTTTATAAAACTCTGGTTAGACCACATCTGGAGTATTCTGTCCAGTTCTGGTCACCAGTCCTCAGAAGGGATGTGCTGGAACTGGAGAGAGTCGAAAGAAGGGCAACAAAACTAATACGTGGACTGGGGACCTCGATTACAAGGAATGACTGCAAACACTAAATCTTTTCTCGCTGGAGAAACAACGCTTGAGAGGAGATATGATAGCGATTTACAAATAAATCAATGGCGATCCCAGTATAGGAAAAAAACGATTCAGTCTCAAGGAGTGTAAGAGGACACGGGACACACTATGAGATTGGAGGAGAAGCGGTTTAACCTTAAACTGCGCAGGGGGTTTTTCACTGTCAGGGCAATAAGGATGTGGAACTCTCTTCCACAATTGGTGGTGGCTGCGGGGAGTATGGATATTTTTAAGAGACTCTTGGATGTGCATCCTAAAGAACACAACATAAAGGGATATGGGAAATAAATATAGACACTGACACATGTGCACCCACACAGGTTTAACTGGATGGACTATTGTTTTTATTCAACCTTACCAACTATGTAACTCGACTTTGCTTGGAGGAAGAAAAATGCTGACTATGACCATAAAAACACCATGACCACTATGACCAAAATCCCTCTTGAGATGTGTGCAAACCTGGTAACCAACTACAAGAAATGTCTTACCTCTGTGCTTACTAACAAGGGTTTCTCCATCAAGTACTAAGTCATGTTTTGCTTCGGGATCAAATACTTATTTTACTCACTGAACTGCAACTCAATTTATAGCATTTGTTTTGTGTGTTTTTTCTGGATTTTTCATTGATATTCTGTCTCTATAATTTAAAATACACCTATGATTAAAATTGTAGACAGTTAATTTATTTTCTTTGTAAGTGGGCAAACTTACAAAATCTGCAGGAACCAATAATTTTTTTCCAAACTGTATGTAGTGCCCCCCCCAATATTTGGGGGCGCTATGTGAAAATTGAAGGGCAGTCTGAGCCAGTAGTTGGGCTCAGACCAATTATGTTTCAATTGTTGTTCTGCTCTGGGTGTGAAACTGCCCGGCAGTTTTGTTCTCTTTTGCCTGCAGGTGGCACTGTCACCGCCGGCACGGCTGACAAGGGCCTACGCTTCAGAGAAGGATCCCAGGATGCCCGTTTGTAGGGGGCCGATCTTTAGGAAAGGAGTTTCAGGGGAAGAACAGTCCCGGCGGAGACTAGCGACAGTACTGCTGTCTTGGGGAGAGGCCTGGAGACATGCCTAGAGGGGTATTCATCATCTCTGACATCCGTGCTCCATCCCGGCTGCTAGGACCGCTCTCATAGGGACTATCCGGGTGAGAAATACCCACTCAGGCTTGAGTGACGACGAGTGTAGATACTGGATTTAAGTGTTGCATGTCTGAACCTTCCCCTACGTCTCAACTTTTCTGCTCTTGCTTTCTTTAAGTTAACTCAAAGTGGAAAATGAATAAAGCCTTGCTGATTAGGTTTTACTCATGTGTGGACATTGGCCTTATTCCTGGAAGATATTGGTGTACCTAGACAACGGAGCGTAAGATCCACTCGTGGGAGGTAATTGCTGCAGACCCAAAGTAACAAAACCAGTAGATTCCCATTTAATAACAAAATGTGAATCCTGAGTAGCTGGTGTAAGGTAGCTACACGTGGGGGCTCGAGTACGGAATTTGTGGCTACCTCTTGTACGAGTGGAGTGAAACTTATGTGATTGGAAAGTCGACCATTGGACTGTGTTACAAACTTTGAGTGAAGAAAAAGGGGTTAAGGAGCACAGAACTGTTTTTCCAACTGTGTAGTTCGTATGCGTGTCCAGAAAAAGAAAAGCCCGTGAGCTACGTGCAGAAAGAGAAAAAGGGGAGGAGTTCCCGCCACCCACGAGCTGCACGTGGGTGAATTGGCGCCAAGAGACAGAGAGAGTTGGATCGAGTGAGAGTGAGCAACATGTCTGCCTTTCCAGGTACTTCAGCCCTGTCGGGACCCCGGATGTTCCCGATGCCTATTGCTCCATTCACCGCCCCACTATCAGATACAGGGATCCGGCTCAAGCCCCGGGGCCGCTTCGCCTTGTACACCTGCAGAGATGCGGAGGCCCTGGGCATGCTCTGTCCCAAATGCCACGGACTGGCCGTGCAACTGCGCCCCTTCGGGAGATGTTCGGCTTGTGGAGAGTTCCTCTTCGAGGTGGAGCAGCCCACTGAATCACCCCGGGCCTACCGGGTGAATTACATCACAGGCCTCGTAACTTCGGAGGAAGACGCCTACACTCCTACAGCCGAGCCCACGCCCATCGCCTCCCATACTGCCAGTGCCTCGGGGAAGGATACCCCTGAGCCTACTGAACCTTTTGGCGGACACCACAGCAGAGGCTGCCTCTGCCACAATGGAAGTTCATGTCCCGCCAGCAAAGCGAAAAGTGGGATATGTTAAGGCCTCCCACGGCCGCGGTCGAAGCCTGCCCCAGCGCCTACCAGAACCGGACATCGAGAGCAGAAGGAAGCCCGAGAAGTCCACGGCAGGTGACAGTAAGGAGGCTGGGAGAAATGTGTCCACATCCACCCAAAATTACTTGCCTGCTGAGGAGTCCTCAGACCTGGACTCTTCGTCCGATGTGGGGGATGATGCCGAAATAGATGACATTTTCATTAAAAAGGGATGGGACAATATAAAGACTGTTGCCCCGGCCCGCAGCCTTAGCGTGGGATCGCCTATGAGTTCGGGGAGCACTACACCCCGTGTGGAGGTCCTGGCCATAGAGGAGAAAGCTGTATCTGCCCCAAGTGGAAAACCCCTACTAGGGCCTGATACGGCTACAGTCTGGAGATCGCCAGATGCTATTGTGGACGCTGGAAGCGGGAACTGCAAAATTCTGCCCCATCTTGCTCGCTTGCAGCGGATTATTAACAAGAGAGTGGCTAGTGATTATGGCTGGGAGTACCCCTACGTACCCAAAGAACTGTTGTTTGAGATAGAGGCCTATCGAGCAAGGTGGAACGCGGAGGCCATATGGGACCTTGGAGTGCCCAAGTCATGGAGGTACTTTGCTTGCTCAGTCGCCATGACTGACCGCTTCAAGGGTTGTCATAAGGAGTGAAGCTATGGTCGGCATATTCACGCTGATCGTGTGGTGATCTGTTGTCCAGGAAAAGAGGATGCTGTTTATTTTATAGAGACCCTGGACAAACAATGGAAGTCCATTATTCTTAGAGATCCTCACTATTATCTTTGAGACACTTTGAGACAGGGACTTGTGCTTGTTTTTTTTATTATCCTGTCTTTGCATGGACAAACCATGCCCTGGATTCAAGTGACTTTGCCCCGCTGAAAAGGGGATGTCTACTTTTAAAGAGGAAGAAAAGTGGAGAGCTTGTTGTTTTTTTTTTCTCTCTCTCTCCCTCCTGCTCCGAACAAGGGACAGTTCCTCTAAATAGAACTTTGGGGTAGATTAGTCAGTAGGTCATGGTAAAGAGACGCCGTGGTCAAGATGTGAAATGTTCAAGTGTGCTGCGTTACAGTCCCATGCGCAGCTATTGTGGAGTGTTGAAGTTATGCCAGCGCTAGGTGGCAGTGGTCTGCAGAAAAAAAAAACTGCACTAATGAGAAAAGCATTTAGGTTTATATTTTTTATATTTTTCCTTTATGCTATTTTATTCTAGGCTTAGCGTAATAGGGCTTTATGGAAGGGAATTGCTTCCTTTTGGGGGGGCAGTTTACTTCTAAATTGTATAGAATATTAGGGATAGGATGTTTATATTTTATTTGTATGTTGTGATTTCTTGCAGGTATGAGAATGACTATCAACACCACCGGAGAATGGGGTGGTATAGATAGCTAGTGATGGGTGGAATATATATTATATTTTCCTTTTGAAGACATGTCATTATCTGGATGTAATAATATCTTTGTGCTTCTTTCCTTTTCTTCTCCCTTCCCAAAAGTGTTGGTTCAGGCAGCTGTTTAATTTTTTTTTTAGTTATAGAGAAATCAACGGCCTTCAGGACTGAAGGGTTTTGATTTCCCTAGCCACTGGGGACAGTGTTTTTTCTAGAGAGGGGTGTGTGTAGCGCCCCCCCCAATATTTAGGGGCGCTATATGGAAATTTAAGGGCAGTCTGAGCCAGTAGTTGGGCTCAGACCAATTATGTTTGAATTGTTGTTCTGCTCTGGGTGTGATACTGCCCGTCAGTTTTGTTCTCCTTTGCCTGCAGGTGGCAATGTCACCGCTGGCACGGGCTGGACTACGGGGGTATCACAGCACCTTGGGTGTCCTCTCTTGGCAGCCTTGCAGTGGGCATGGTCTACTTGCTGTGCATGCTGGGAGATTGTACAAAAGGGGCAGACGCCTTTTGGCGTGAGGCGATTCCAGGGGGACCCCAAGGCGTTCAGGGGGACCTCTGGTCCAGTGAGTGTGCCTCGTGGCCTGCATGGCACGGGGTGCGCTAGTGTGCTTAGGCCTTGGGCACCTTCAGCCCGAGGCCCTGTTGCTGCATTGTAGGCCCAGCTCTGCTGACAAGGGTCTACGCTTCAGAGAAGGATCCAAGGCTGCCCGTTTGTAGGGGGCCCATCTTTAGGAAAGGAGTTCCGGGGGAAGAACAATCCCTGCAGGGACTAGCGACGGTACTGCTGTTTCGGGGAGAGGCCTGGAGACCTGCCTAGAGGGGGATTCATCATCTCTGACATCCGTGCTCCATCCCGGCTGCTAGGACCGCTCTCATAGGGACTATCCAGGTGAGCAATACCCACTCAGGCTTGAGTGGCGACGAGTGTAGATACTGGATTTAAGTGTTGCATGCCTGAACCTTCCCCTACGTCTTTCAACTTTTCTGCTCTTGCTTTCTTCAAGTTAACTCAAAGTGGAAAAAGAATAAAGCCTTGCTGATTCGGTTTTACTCATGTGTGGACATTGGCCTTATTCCTGGAAGATATTGGTGTACCTAGACAACGGAGCTGAAGATCCACTCGTGGGAGGTAATTGCTGCAGACCCAAAGTAACGAAACCAGTAGATTCCCATTTAAGTAGCAGGTGTAAGGTAGCTACATGTACATTTCCAATAAACTGTTTTCTAGAAAGAATATTTAACAAGTATAGTGCACCTGATAAACCTCTTAACTCTTTGATATTCGGTGGACATCCTGTTGAAAACTAGATGAGATAGGAACACAAATTTGAGTTATATCTGACTGCAGGAGGTACTTGTAAATACACAAGGGATGAGACAGTATCTATTTTGCTGTATACCCGTGCCAAAGGCTTGGAGTTGTTATTGAATATATGTATCAAAGGATCCCCAAGCACCCACCATAGGCAAAATGTTGGCAGAAATGAGAATGTACTGCAATTCTAAAAAACAAAACTGTGTTTGAAATATTTCAGTTTACAGCACACACAATGTGAGACAATGGAGGTAACAACAAATATCTGACTGAGCTAAAGCTAAAAAGCCAAAGACTGTAAGCTTAAAAGCACCAAAGATCTTCTGCTTAGAGATAAAATTGAGATCAGCATTCCCAATCCCGCTTTGAAAGAAAAGCTGCTAGCTATTCCTGAACTAACATTAGACAAAGAGTTCTGTCAGTGTATAGAATCAAAAACTTAAGCACAAATTAAATCTATGGATGCCGGTGTGCCTTAGACAATAATGCAGGTTGTGTTTCAGTGTAAAAAAGTACATAATCTACAGAAGTGGAATATATTGTGCAGTACAGCCCTTAATCCTATGGCCAAAGCGTTATAAAAGCAGACCAAGGATCAGATGTATTTTCATGCTTAGTGCATGCATATTAAGTACTGCATAACAGGCATATTATACCTTTCAGAGAGATTGACAGTAGGGTTTCGTTTTTTTTTTCATGTTAATTTTTATTTTTTTAACAGGAGGGTTGATTTACTAAAGGCTTATAGATTGTACACTTTGCAAGGGAATTTCCCCCTAGCTTAGTGAATGTGGTAAAAATTAGCCACCCATGTGCAAGGAAAATAAAAGAAAAACATATTTTTGCTTGCACATAATTAAATGATGTAAGTCAGCAGAACTTAACCTCAGAGGATTGTACAGCCTTGCAAACAACCACCCTGACTCCACGCACACCATAATCATTTGATCAATCATGATAATAGAGAAAGCCAGGAAACTGAAGTGTGGAAAATTAGCCCATGGTCCCTTTCTTAGGTTTAAAACAGAATATGATAACCTTTAATATTTTAGATACCAGACCTTTAACATTAAACACATAGACCAATACCACTGTTAAAACTTTAAGCAAACCCCTTGCGCAGTCTTTTAGGGCTCATGCACCAAGCAACGGTGCCAACCACTAGGTACCACCATAAACCGTGTTCACCTACACCTGTGGTGCGACATGACCCCAATAAAGTTAGAGCTGCGACAAAGACAGGCCATAGATTATGTAAACTTCTTTCCTTCCACGGTCCACCATAGGTGTGAGGAAAGAAAATACAAAATTTTCCCATTAACACAGTCAGTATTGATGGGGGAATCTCACCTGCAGTGCTATTGTGTTCTGCCAAGGGAGCCTTCCCTGGCAGCAGAATACAATGGTTAGAGTTACAGACTATAACTGGTGGCACTAATCATTCAGAAAAAAAAAACAGCCTGGTTGTACACAAGCTGATCAATAGACAGCAACCCAGGTGCCCATAAATGGATTGAAATTCTGGCAGTCCCTTCTGAACTTGCCAAATATCGATCTATATATGGCCAGTTAAAGGGAGGGGGCAGGGGAGATGACAGTTTGATTGAATATTCAGACTGTTGTACCAGACCACAGATATTAAAAACTATGAAGGTAAACATTTCAACCCCATTGGTTGCTTAATTTACATTCAAATTTCAACTTCTAAGCATTTTTAACTGCCCAGGATCTGTGACTTCTTATCAGTGACTAGGATGTGAGGTGGAGGAGAAGGAGCCACATGATCTGAGAAGATAAACAGAGAAATAGGGATAAGCTTTATGTTCGAGTCGAACATTGGTTGTTCGCTCGTTCGTCAAAAAAAAAACATTATGGGGTGTTCGCGCCAAATTTGAGCGCCGCGTCACGCCCCATAATGCACTGCGAGATCGCAGTGCATTGCTGTATGATGATTGGCCAAAGCATGCACTATGACCCGCATGCTTTGGCCAATCCCAGCGCCGTCAGCAAAGAGAGCCGTAATTGGCCAAAGGCAGGGTGCCTTTGGCCAATTATGGCTCAGGGGGACAAAGTCCATGCCCCACACTATATAAGGCCGCCTACACATCGGCCCTGTGTAATGTGTTGCTGGCGTGGACCGAGATAGCGTGTCATTTAGATTGAGCAGGCAGGCAGGTTAATCACTGCAGTGCATTTAATATATATATATACAGTCTTGTACTGTATATATATATATATATATATATATATATATATATATATATATCCACTGCATCCACTGTAGCTAGATCTGACTGCAGGCCGTTCCTGGTGTACTTTTTCTAATATACTTAAGGCAGGAAGGTTAATCAGTTAATCAGTTAGCTGCAGTGCATTTAATATATATATACAGTCAGTCTCGTATATATATATATATATATATATATATATCCACTGCATCCAGTGTAGCTAGATCTAAATGCAGGCCATTCCTGGTGTACTTTTTCTAATATACTTCAGGCAGGAAGGTTAATCAGTTAATCAGTTAGCTGCAGTGCATTTAATATATATATACAGTCAGTCTCGTATATATATATATATATATCCACTGCATCCAGTGTAGCTAGATCTGACTGCAGGCCGTTCCTGGTGTACTTTTTCTAATATACTTCAGGCAGGCAGGTTAATCAGTTAGCTGCAGTGCATTTAATATACATATATACAGTCAGTCTCGTATATATATATATATATATATATATATATATATACTGTATATATATATATCCACTGCTTCCAGTGTAGCTAGATCTGTGTCAGGTCACCTGTGGCCAGGTGACAGATGCACACCCTAGGGGGTCAGGAGTGCACCACAAGGTAGTGAACCCTATGACTGACTGCTGCGGATATGATACTGAGTGGTTGTGGAAAGCGGGACCAGAGGAGCACAACCGGGATCCACAGGAAGCTAGAGCCGAGATACCCCAGGGCGCGGAGTCTAAGACCCAGCAGGTCTTCTCCAGAGCCTCTAGTGGTGAGGATGTTACGCTGCAGCTAGGTCCAGGTCGCGACCCCTAGAGTCTCCTAGCTCACGCCTCGTAGGGTAAGGAGGAAAGAGGGGAAGCAGCAGCACAGGATACCAGAATAGTGAGGGGAAAGGCCAAGGTCAGGGCAACAAGCAGACAAGAATAAACGAAGGACAAGCCGAAGGTCAAGGTCACAAGCAGACATGGATAGTCGGGAACAAGCCAATATCGGTAACACAGGGACAGACGTAGCACACGGCAGGCAGGAACCCAAACACACAATGCTTAACAAACACGTTGATCAGCAAAGCAGGCTTGCAGTGCACAGGTTAATATAGTGTTCTGTGATAGGGCCTGGGGTGGAGTCAGGCTGGGAGGAGATTATAAAGGAAGCCAGGTGAAAGGGTCTGGCCTCTAAGATGAACACATGAGGAGGAAAGGTAAGCTGACAGACAAACATTACTGCATATCCATGACAATCTGACTGCAGGCCGTTCCTGGTGTACTTTTTCTAATATACTTCAGGCAGGCAGGTGATTCAGTGAGCTGCAGTGCATTTAATATATTTATACAGTCTCGTACATATATAAATATCCACTGCATCCAGTCCAGCCAAGCCTATATCTGACTGCAGGCCATTCCTGGTGTACTTTTTCAAATATACTTTCAGGCAGGCAGGCGATTCAGTGAGCTGCAGTCCCTTTAATATATATATATATATATATATATGTATATATAGTCTTGTACATATATATATCCACTGCATCCAGTCCAGCCAAGCCTATATCTGACTACAGGCCGTTCCTGGTGTACTTTTTCAAATATACTTCAGGCGGTGTTTTGCAAATTAAAATTTACAGCATGTCCGGAAGGCCACCAAGGAGAGGCAGACGCTCGCAGGCCACTAAAAGAGGGCAAGCAGGCTCTGTGTCTACAGTCAACAGTGCTGGTCGTGGACTCGGTGCATCCTCAGCACGTGGTCGTGGGGCACACTTGTCCTTTTTGTCTGCAGCTGGTTGTGTTATTGAGCCACAACATGCAGAAGAGTTGGTGGAATGGATAACAAAGCCGTTCTCATCCTCCTCATCCTTTGTCCCCCTGGTTCAGAGAAGTTTGCCTGCCAATGCAGCTGCCAAAGCGGCCTATTCCACTGGCTCCATGTCAACAGTCAGTCCTTCCCTAGCCCCACCCCACGGAAGAGTCCCCCGAACTGTTTGACCACAGTGTCGGCTACATGCTGCAGGAGGATGCGCAGCGTTTTGAAGGCTCCGATGATGGTACCCAGGTTGAGGAAGGGAGTAACGTGAGCCTAGAGAGAGGGGGTGCCCAAGAAGGACAAGAAACTGGCAGTCATGTTCCCCCAGCTGAAGCATACTGACAAGTTTGCTCCAGTGACGAGGAGGGAGGGGATGATGAGGTCACTGACTCTACTTGGGTGCCTGATAGAAGAGAGGAGGAGGAGGAGGAGGCACATCTCCAACGAGGCAGGATGCCCTCCAGGGAGCAGCTTAAGGGCAGCCACCCTATTGTATCACACCGCAGAGCTAAGCATGTGCAGGGCGCTGCTGACTCCCCGCGTATTTTGAAAAGTTCTTTGGTGTGGGCCTTTTTTGATACGTGTGCAGCAGATCGCACCGTTGCTGTTTGCAACATATGTTTGAAGCGTATCAACCGTGGCCAAAACAGCAGCCGCAACCACATGCTTGACCAGACATATGTCGACCTCCCATGCAGTCCGTTGGCAACAGCACTTAAAAGACCCACATCAAAGAACAAGGCGGACCTCTCCTTGCTCCTCATCAGCTGGGATCTCCAACCCCACTATACCTCCAGTCCTCTCAGAAACCTGCACCGAGAGGAATGAAGGTGTAGAATTAGGTGTCCCAAGTACCTACCAGCACCTAAGGCCCAATTTTCTGCAGAGTATATAGGGCAGGCCGTATAGTATATACAGGCGGTCCCCTACTTTTAAACATCCGACTTACAAACTACTCCTACTTACAAACGGAGGGAGACAACAGGAAGTGAGAGGAAATCTACCCCTAGGAAGGGAAATTCTCTCCTGTAAGAGCTAATATGGGAAAAAGGTGTCTCCACTGATGCTTTATCACCAATCCTTGTTTCCCTAAAAACCCCAAATTTTCTAAATCAAATTGTCATTGGGACAGAATGTGAGGTGAAATCTTCTGAATAGGGGCACAGTCAGCAAAACGAATTTTACAGGGGTGATAACCCTTCCCCATGTTATCCAAGAAGCTTAAAAATTGTTTTTTTTGGCTGAAGTTACACTTAAAAAATTTACCTGTTTCAAATTACAAACAGATTCAACTTAAGAACAAACTTACAGTCCCCTATCTTGTTTGTAACCCGGGGACTGCCTGTATACTGCAGTTCAGAGTATATAGGGCCTGGGGGCCCCACGCCTTTTCTTTTTTTTAATTTGGGTGCGGGGTTCCCCTTAATATCCATACAAGACCCAAAGGGCCTGGTAATGGGCTGGGGGGGTACCCATGCAGTTTTTCTCAATAATTTTCATCTATATTGCCGGGACCCGACATTACATTACAGTCGCAAGCAGTTTTAAATTACTTTTATTCCTTTAGAAATGTCATTTTGTGCAGATACTGTTCTAAACACGGGAAAAACGTGCCACTTTACATGCATACTTAAGACACCCACAGGTACGATATTTAAAGGAATATTTAACTTTTATTGTTTCACTTTAAGCATTATTAAAATCACTGCTCCCGAAAAAACGGCAGTTTTAAAAAAAAAAAATTGCATTGATACATGTCCCCTGGGTTCAGGACCCAGGTCCCCAAACACTTTTTATGACAATAACTTGCATATTAGCCTTTAAAATTAGCACTTTTGATTTTTCACGTTCGGGTCCCATAGACTTTAACGGTGTTCAAGTGTTCGCACAAACTTTCGGTCCGTTCCCATGTTCTGCCGCGAACTGAACCGGGGGGTGTTCGGCTCATCCCTACAGAGAAAGCCAACAGAAAGATTTAGTACCTTTTATTGTACAAATACAATTGAAGCTGTTAATCATTGACAGGAATACAGGAAGGAACAGGAGTTGGTTGATTGTAGGGGGGTGAACAAGTCACATGGGGACACTTGTTTAGTCCCATGTCCTAAGCATTTACTAAGCTAATGGAATATTCCCTTGCAAAGTGAAAAACCTATTTGCCATTAGTAAATCAACAGCTTTTGCCTTCAATTTGCTTACTTTGACAGTGTCATCTTTGTTAAGGTATCCTCCAGGGCCAGCATTAGACATGTGCAATTTGTTTCGGTCCGAAGACAAGTTCGGACAAATTTTTGGTTATTTGGAGATTCAGATGTATCCGAACCGTTGAATAAAATAGTAACGAATAGTAACAGATTTAGTCGAAATCCGTAAAAATTTGTTTCGCTTATTCATTTTCTAACGAATTCCAACTTTTCAGAACAATTAGAATTCGGATCGGACAAAAAACAATCGACCGATTCGAATTCTGTGTGAAGAAATAGCTGGTTGTTAAGCAGCGGGCCGGGAAGCCAGCTGCCCGCGTCCTTAACAACCACGAGTCATCAACAAACATGAGTCAACATCTGTGATGATGTCACTGGTGGGTCGCGACCCACCAGTGACGTCATCACGCCCGATGCCACGTTCCAGCCCTCACCATCGTGAATCAGCCTGATTCAAGCCCTGTTTTCATCTCTCAGGCTGCAGAGATTCTGCCGGCCAGGATACTTCTCCTTCAGGCAAAGACAGCCAGGTGAACACCACTGCATAGGGACGGACGCCACGCCAGCGTGGATGGACATGTGCCTTACCTCCCTAACTTCTATGTAAGTGTATAATGCATCTGTATTATATTAAAATGTTACAATTCTAACCTAGAGGTGCCTGTCTCTCTTTTCTTTGCATATCTGGAGTCTGCTTTCAACTTCCCCTACAAAGGCTTGCCCTGGATTCTGGACTGTTATATTATATACAGCCCCTCTATGCTCTTATACTGAGTACTCCGCTTAAAGGACTTACCTGATGGACTCATGTATTAATATACATTCTATTTGGCAGCGCCACAATCCTAACTTTTATCATCTGTCAGCGGGCTTCCCGACTGACTGATGAATGTAAAGATAAAGAATGCCGGCAATTGAAAAATGTTACGTAGGTCCCCCCCCCACTCCATACCAAGCCCTTCAGGTCTGGTATGGATTTTAAGAGGAACCCCACACCAAAATGTAAAAAAAAAGCGGCGTGGTGTCCCCCCCAAAATCCATACCAGACCCTTATCCGAGCATACAGCCCGCCAGGTCAGGAAAGGGAGGGTGAGTGAGCACCCCCCACCCCAACCATACCAGGCCACATGCCCTCAACATGCACCTCGTCCCCTGATTGTTGCCACATCAGTTGTCCTAATGATGTAAGACCAGTGAACCCAGCAACGGAGTTCCTTAATTCCACCACACTAGTCACCATGTCATCAGACCAATGTAAGTCAGCAAAGGTGTTCCTGATTGCCTCCACACCAGCCACAGTGTCACCAGACCAGTGCAGACAGCAACAGTGTTCCTAATTGTCCCTAATTGCTGCCACACCAATCCCAAAGTCATCTGCAGACCAGTGCAGCCTGATTCCACACTGGTTAAGCATCATCAGATCAGAGTAAGCCAGCAACAGCATTCCTGATCACTAGCCACACCAGTCCCAGTGTCACCAGACCAGTTTAAGCCAGCAACAGTGTTCCTGATCAATGCTATTGCAGTCCCACTGCACCAGAGCAATGTAAGCCAGCAACCACATTCCTGATTGCCACCTCACCAGTACAGCATCACCAGAACAGTGTAATCAAGTAGCAGCGCTCTTGATCACTGTCGCACCAGTTCCAGTGTCACTAGATCTGTGTAAGCCAGAAACAGTGTTCCTGATCACTACCACATCTGTACAGTGTCACCAAAGCCAGTGCAGCCAGCAACAGTGTTTCTGATCCCCACCACACCAGTGCAGTGTCATCTCTTCCTGCCATCTGTATTGACCCTGGTCTGTTTATTGATTACTTCTCTGGCTGCCACCTGAACAGACCCATTTGCATGTTCCACTGACTACATTCCTGCAAGACCCCAATTCCCAGCCATCCCCTGTGGACAACTGCACTATTGGAATCGTGGGAACTTTTTTGTTCATCCTTTCTTGGCTTGTAAACATAGCATTCCTGGGTGAAGAAACATGCCAGTAGGCTAGGCTTGCTTGCTAGGCTTGCTGGATATACCTAAAAAATACATGTATGCCAAACGTATACCCACTTGCATAATATGATGCAATTATGGTGTGGCATGGCATGTATGCAAGTGAGTATATGTTGGGCATACATGTATTTGTTAGGTATATCCAGCAATTAAACATGTGTAATAATTAGTTATCATATAAGGGGTTAAACTGTGATTAATCCAGTGTGAGTATATATACCTTTCTCAAAATGGCATCTAACTAGCTTCCTGAGGACGCCCTTCTGAAGACAAAATGCGTATAGGCAGGTCTAAGGACATCAATGTCACAGCCCAAAACATAATTTCTAGGCGATGGAGTGCATGCTGGTTTTGGGTTTGGAACAGCAGCAGCTTGGTTCTCATTAGTGTCTCGTTGGTTATACTGGGTGGCGGATAGGCACCCCATCATGTGAGTAGGTAATTCTTATTTTTTTATTTTTTTTGTGATTTAACCCCTAGGTGTCGACTGTAAGCAAATATGCGGCCTCTCGGCACCCTGGCCCTGGTGCCAAGGGGCTGCATATTTGCGTGCATTAGCGCCGATAGAGCTGTGCCGAAAGCGCGCTCCCAGCATCTCATGAAAATCTCCATATTGCTTCTTACGATCAAGAGATTTCCGATCATGTGACCGTCATGACAGCCAATCACGGCGGTCAAATTGTCACAAGCCCCACCTCCTGGAATGCTCAACCCCTTAAAGGGCTGAAAGGAGGCGGCGCAAAGGGGTTAATAAACTGGTTGCACCATGATTTCTGCTTTGGATTCTTCTGTTCCCATGTTTAATCTGGGGTACAGAGCCTGAGGTCAAGAGTTTCAAAAGTGATGCAAAGTTCTGGTCCTGATACAAAGTGGTGGCATCCTATGTTCAAATAAGCATGTATTGCCCCAATTATAGTTTAGAGTAATTATTCTCTGGTGAGTTTTTTACTTACACAGGGCACGTGGGACCACAACACTGTTGGTTTGGCACTTTGCAGACTTTTGGAGCACAAGATAATGCTGATGGACATGAATACCGAAGCACTGTAATTTTTTTTTTGATATTTGCTATAACTGAATTTGCATGTTTTTATATATATATATATATATATGTAGATGTCAATTTTTTATTGATTTTGGTCATGGCTTGGGGTCTAGTAAGCGCTACTGAATGATAAAATTCCAGTATGAATCCATAAGATTCATGTGGCGACCATTCAGCTGGCCATAAAATCGTTTCGAACCGTGTGTGGGCAGGCTGAATGTACCAAGTTGATTGATCAAACAGCCTGGGTACAACCAGCCTGCCGGATTCACTTGCGATTCTCGCTAACAGCTGCTATAGCCACTAGAATAATCACTGCCTTCTCCCAGCAAGGGGGAGCTTCCCCCCTGCCGGCCCGCGCCCTAACTCCCCCCCCCACCCGCTGGAAGCAGACAATTGCTCAGCAGGAGGGATTCCCCTCCCAGTACTGTCTGTGCTGATGAACCAATGGTTGCAGGAGAGAAATTTGCACCGTCTATTGCCAGCTTAAGTCAACCTCTCCAGATCAGCAGTTAACTGGTAATGAACAATGTATTAGCAACAGAGGAAAATTGCAAAGGCATTCAAAATTCTCGAACTATATGTTGACTGCAACATGGCAAGACATAATATATAATCATATGTCATTGGTAAAGCGGAACTCCAGTCATCAAACAATTAAGGTATATGTCATTGGTAAAGCAGAACTCCAGTCATCAAACAATTAAGGTACCAATAGTAACACCCACTTGCAATATCAGGATTGTCATTACATCACCACTGCAGCCTGCAGAACCTCAAGGGGTGTATAAGTCAAGTCAAGTCAAGCTTTAATGTCATTCTACTACACGTAAAGACATACAGTAGAACGAAATGTCATATCTCACAGGGCCACGGTGCTACATACAAACTAAACATAATTATAAATAAATATACAAAGAATAAAAACACAGTAAAAAAAAAAACACATTAAGAGTAGACTGGAAATGGTGTTGGATTCTTTATGTTGTTCAGCCAAGAAATTCCATTACAGGCATTGGTGTGCACAGAATTTGGCAGCATTGGTAGCAGAGCATAAAGTATCAGTGGCAGAGGGGAAACAAGTATGGAAGTCACCAGCTAGAAGCCCAAGAGAGTAAAATAATAGAAGCTGGAGTTTCACTTTAACAAGTGGGCTATACAAATTCACAAGATCTAATATTGTAGCATTTTTTCCAAACGCAGCTATAAACATTTTAAATATTGTAATATTTAACAGGAAATGGTAATCTGGATGCAGCAGACATTTTTGTAATGCAATTTCTCCTTTTGGCCACAAGATGGAGACAAAGAGATGCTGACTTGTCCTTACAGAAAACTCAAACAAAAAGCTCACTGGAAAAAAAGGGAGTGTCAGGAAGTGCTGAGGAGGCTGAGGAGAATGAGGAGAGGGAACTACTGAGGTAAAAGGGAGAGGAAGTGCTGACAGGAGATTGTCGGACAGAGAGAGAGACTCTGGAAGCACAGAGAGGGAGATACCAAGGCTCAAACAGTCCTTTGCTGGGACACACTGACACTTAACAGCGAGGAGAGCTGTCTGAGGTAAAAAAGCATCTGAGGAGAGCTGTCTGAGGCAAAAAAGCATCTGAGGAGAGCTGTCTGAGGTACCAGCATCAGAGAGAGAGAGAGACATATAAAAGAGCGAGGAGGCTGAGGTGTTTTTCAGAGGAAGAGAGAGAAAGAGTTTTAGGAGCCCATAGTGGAAAAGAAAAGGCTCTGACATGACAGTGCAGAGGCAGTGAGGAGAGAACAACTGTGCCCAAGATTGCCAGCCAGAGAAAGAGAGATCCTGAGTTGGCAGAAATCCACAGCCATTTGGGGAATCTCCTCAGTCTGCAGCAAGTTATCGGGGCCAGTGTGGAGAGCGGACGAGGTGCTATTGGAAGCTACTACAATGTGGGGAATAAATTCTGGGACTAGATCGTGGAGAGACAAAGCCACTCCCAGGATGCTGTGTTTGCTGTGCTGCCTGCCAGATTCACCCTAAGCAACCTAAGCGAGTTGACGCCTTATCGAAGAGGCAACTAAATCAGTGTTACCAGGACTGGTAAGCGGGCCTTGCGGCCAATACTTGCTACCACTGCTAGTATCTCTAATACTGCCTGCGGGCCAACGAGCTCCAACAAAACTTAGGACTAAGGACTGCCCAAAGTTGTAACTACCTTGATGCTCTATCTGCTGGCCTTTTTAAAGGGGTACTATTCGTTTGAGTGCACTCAAAACCTAGTGCGGATTTATAAATACCCTTGTTGCATTTAAAGTTTATATGCATTGTTTATTGCTAACCTGCCTGCTGAGTGTGTTCAATTTGGTTTAACTGTTACTTACGCTATAATAGTCAATCAATAGATTAAGCGTATTTATCACTAAACAGGTGTGTGTGTGTGTGTGTGTGTGTGTGTATTTTTTGCCATATTCCACAGCCAGGTGAAAGGTATTTCTCACTTGTGCTGTAAATTGTGCTTGCACTAATTTTATTAAACCAGGTGTGCCGGGGGGGGGGGGGGCTGAGGTTGTTCTTGGAGTCGAGGTGCAGAACAGAGAACCCAAAATATAACCAGTGGCTCCTTCGGGGGTGGCGCTACACGGAATTTCATTTATATTCGATAAATCATCAATTAAGTTCCTAACACTCACCACCATTTACCTCTTCACAACCTCTGGATTCTTTTGATCCTTAGAATGCTCAAAAGTGTACTTTTACTTTTATAAGAACGCGTTCACACTAGGTACGTTGATCTGCATCGATCAATGCAAATCAACGCACACAGAACTAATAGAATTTTTTTCTGATGCCAACAGATATATTACTTTCACAAGTAATAGTTCTCATGACAAAGAAAGAGTGTAAAACAAAATCGAATTTTGAAAATGAAACCAAGCAAAATAATGGGAATAATATACGCCTCCTCTATACAAAGATGCAGATAGCCCATTAGATGCTTTGGATGACTTTTGCACAATGTGTGGGGACCAAATGATCATGCAAGTGTGTGCAGTGTCCCTGGTTGCCAATTTGTTGCTGAGACAGTGTTCAACAAATATTGTATGGTGCAATCCTTCCATGCCCTATTTAACACATTTCACTGGAAGTTGTATTTTTTGCATTTAAATATAACTTTATTAATATGTAGTGCACAGGCAGAATTGGTCTAGTCTGGCTGTTTGATCCCAGGTTCTATTCCCTGATAGGCACATAGCAGCCAGGCACGCAGTATTTCCCCATCACTCAAGTCAGACAACAGACTGTGCGTGACTTTTTTTTTGGGGCGGGTATGAATTTTATTAGGGTGACGGTGAGCCTAGGGATGCTCCAATAACTGTAGAACTTGTAAATGAAGACATTAGCTCTGCACTAATACTTTAGAGTGAAAGCACCCCCTTTCAAGTGTAGAAGAACAATACAAAACAGGGACGGCTGCACTGTGAGGAAACCAACAGCTTTATTGAAACAATAGCATCTTAACCACTTTAAAGGCCGTCCTGTAGCAGTTTAGCAGTTTTACTGCTACAGGGTGGCGCCTTATTGCCAGATCACGTATATATACGTGATCTGGCTCTTCCAGGTAGGTGGTGGGCATGCATGCTGCCGGCGACCTTCTTTCTCTATGATCACACACATCAGGAGCCGATCCAAAAGAGAGGCAGAATGGTGGTCTGCCTATGTAAACAAGGCAGATCCTCATTCTGTCAGTGTGGAAGGCATGGATCATGTGTTCCTGCAAAGCAGGGACAAGGATCCATGTCTTCCTGTAGTAAAAGCACCTCCCACACTATAGAAGAAAACAGGCTAGGCACACATTTAACCTTTGATCGCCCCTAATGTTAACCCCTTCCCAGCCAGTGTCATTAGTACAGTGACAGTACATATTTTGTAGCATTGATTATTACTGTATTAGTGTCACTGGTCCCCAAAAAGTGTCAAAACTGTCAGTTCGTGTCCAAATGTCCACCGCAATATCGCAGTCCCACTATAAGTCGCTGATCGCCGCCATTACTAGTAAAAAGACAAAAATAAAAATAAATATCCCATAGTTTGAAGACGCTATAACTCTTCTGCAAACTAATCAATAGGGATGAGCCGAACACCCCCCGGTTCGGTTCACACCAGAACCTGCGAACGGACCGAAAGTTTGCGCGAATATTCGAACCCCGTTAAAGTTTATGGGACTCGAACGTCAGAAATCAAAAGTGTGAATTTTGAAGGCTAATATGGAAGTTATTGTCCTAAAAAGGGTTTGGGGACCCGGGTCCTGCCCCAGGGTACATGTATCAATGCAAAAAAAAATAAAAAATGCTTTTTTTTCGCGAGCAGTGATTTTAATGATGCTTAAAGTGAAATAATCAAAAGGAAATGATCCTTTAAATATCGTGCCTGGGGGGTGTCTTCAGCATGCCTGTAAAGTGGCATGTGTTTCCCGTATTTAGAACTGTCCCTGGACAAAATTACATTTCTAAAGGAATAAAAGTAATTTAAAACTGCTTGCGGCTTTAATGTCGTGTCTGGTCTGGGCAATATGGATGAAAATCATTTAGAAAAACGGCATGGGTATCCCCCCAGCCCCCCTCATCCTAGCCCATTACCAGCCCCTTTGGGTCTTGTATAGGTATTAAGGGGAACCTTGCACCCAAATTAAAAAAAGGAAAGACGTGGGGCCCCCAGGCCCTAAATACTTTGAACAGCAGTATACAGGCGGTGCAAACAAGACAGGGACTGTAGGTTTGTTACTAAGTAGAATCTGTTTGTAATTTTGAACTGGTACATTTTTAAAGTGTAGCTCCAGCCAAAAAATCTATTTTAAGCTTTTTGGAAAATATAGGGAAGGGTTATCACCCCTGTAGCATTTGTTTTGCTGTCTGTGCACCTGTTCAGAAGATTTCACCTCACTTTCTGTCCCAATGACAATTGGATTTTGAAAATTTGGGGCTTTTAGTGAAACAAGGAACTCTTACAGGAGAGAATTTCCCTTCCTAGAGGTAGATTTCCTCTCACTTCCTGTAGTCTCCTTCCGTTTGCAAGTAGGAGTCGTTTGTAAGTTGGATGTTTGAAAGTAGGGGCCTGCCCTATATACTCTGCAGAAATTTGGGCCTTAGGTGTTGGTGTTGCCACAACACTGTAAGCCCTCACAGTTACTCTTGGTGGGCGCAGGAACGGGCCCTGCTGTGAAATATTAGATCAAGAATTGTAATTACATGCCCCTGTTAAACAGAAGCAGAAAAATTGGGCCTTAGGCTCTGGTGCTGGTGCCACAAAACTGCAACCCCTCACAGATACTCTAGTTGGAGCGCAGGAATGAGCCCTGCTGCAAAGTATTGCATCACAAATTCTAATTACACGCCCCTGTTAAACAGGGGCAGAAAAATTGGGCCTTAGGCACTGGTGCTGGTGCCACAAAACTGCAACCCCTCACAGATACACTAGTTGGAGCACAGGAATGAGCCCTAGATACTGTAGTTGGAGCGCAGGAATGAGCCCTGCTGCAAAGTATTGCATCAAAAATTGTAATTACACAGCTGAAAAATTGGGCCTTAGGCACTGGTGCTGGTGCCACAACACTGCAACCCCTCCCAGATAATGTAGTTGGAGCGCAGGAATGAGCCCTACTGCAAAGTATTGCATCAAAAATTTTAATTACACACCCCTGTTAAACAGGGGCTGAAAAATTGGGCCTTAGGCACTGGTTGCGGTGCCACAACACTGCAACTCCTCACAGAAACTCTAGTTGGAGCGCAGGAATGAGCCCTGCTGCAAAATATTACAGCAAAAATTGAAATTACACACCCCTGTTTAAACAGGGGCTGAAAAATTGGGCCTTAGGCACTGGTTATGGTGCCACAACACTGCAACCCCTCACAGATACTGTATTTGGAGCGCAGGAATGAGCCCTGCTGCAAAGTACTGCATTAAAAATGGTAATTACACGCCCCTGTTAAACAGGGGCTGAAAAATTGGGCCTTAGCCACTGGTGGCAGTGCCTAGAACCAAAAATGTTCTTACAAGCTATCAGCATGAACATTGAGGAGGAAGAGGATAGTCACTCAGCATAACAGGATAGTCACTCAGCATCAGCATAGGCAGTCTTGAAGGGATCTCACATTCAAAATAATTATTTGATTACATTAGCATCAGGTGCTTGGTAGCTGGTGATCCAATACTGATTCATTTTTATGAAGGTCAGACGATCGGCCGATTCGGTGGACAGGCACACCCTGTGATCGGTTACAAAGCCTCCAGCAGCACTGAATGTGCGTTATGATGGAACGCTGGATGCAGGACAGGCCAGTAGCTCAATTGCATACTGTGCAAGCCTGGCCAGTGATCCATCCTCAAGACCCAGTAACCCAGAGGATTTTCGGTGGGAAAGGTGTCCAAGTCTGATCTTGCCCCTAGGTATTCCTGCACCATGTGAATCAGACGCTGGCTATGGTTGCTGGAACCGCTCATACCTTGGGGCTGCACGCATCGGTCAGACGGCCACCTTCTTCACCGCTCCTTCTGTGACTGACCGAAACCTCAGCAACACGTTGTCCAGGACCAGGAATTTGTAACCTCCCAGGCTCTGGAAACGCGTTGCACAAACCTTTCTGCAAGGCCTCCCGAAGTTGTTTCATCCTCTGCGATGGCAAGATAAGGTCCTCAACCTTACCCTTGTAACGTGGATCAAGGAGGGTTGCCAGCCAGTAAAGATCCCTGTTCTTGATACCACAAATACGAGGATCCTTTCCCAGGCTTTGCAGGATCAGGGAGGCCATGCAGCGTAGGTTTGCTGAGGGATTCGGTCCGGAGTCCTCTGGGTCACTAAGGACGACATGATCCGCAGCCAGCTCCTCCCAGCCACGTACAAGTCCATGGGTTTCTTGGGACTGTAAATGATTCCTTGAAGACTGCTGCTGATGCTGAGTGCAAGTCTCCACCTCCATGCTAACACAATCCTCCTCCTCCTCCTCCTCGTTCTCTTCCTGTGTGATCGGCGGGCCAGCAAGAACACTCTCTGGATAAAGGGGTCCTTGAGAGGTAAGGAAGTCCTTCTCTTCCTCCCTCTGTTCTGCCTCAAGTGCCCTGTCCATTATTCCATGCAGCGTGGACAAGAGGGACAGTGTCACTGATGCATGCACTGTCACTGCTCACCATCCTTGTGGCCTCCTCAAATGGTGACAGGACAGTGCATGCATCCCTAATCATGATCCACTGGCGTGGAAAAAAATCCCAAGCTCCCCTGACCCTGTCCTGGTGCCATATTGGCACAGATACTCATTGATGGCCCTCTGCTGCGTGTGCAGCCGCTGCAGCATGGCCAATGTTGAGTTCCACCTGGTGGGCATGTCACAGATTAGGCGGTTCTTGGGCAGGTTAAATTCCTTTTGCAGGTCAGTTAGCCGAGCGCTGGCATTATATGACTGGCAGAAATGCACACTGGCCTGCCTCAGGACATACTGTAAGCCCGGGTACCTGCCCAAGAACCGCTGCACCACCAAGTTAAGGACGTGAGCCAAACAGGGTACATGGGTCAGCTGTCCCTGTCGGAGGGCGGAGAGGAGGTTGGTGCCATTGTCGTAAACCACCATTCCTGGCTTAAGCTGGCGTGGCCTCAACCACCTCTGAGCCTGCCCCTGCAGAGCTGACAGAATCTCTTACCCAGTGTGGCTCCTGTCCCCCAAGCACACCAGCTCAGACATCTTTTTGCCTGCGTACTTGCATAGCCCCTTGAATGCCTACGGAGCACCGCTGGTTCCGAGGACAAATCAGCGGAGGAAGAAGCCATGGAGGAAGAAGAAGAGGAGGGAATGGAGGAGAGAGGTGTGTCAGAATCACCACTAGTAGCATTTTGGAGGTGTGATGGCGGAACAACCTCCAACACCACTGCACCTTGTACTGCATCCTTCCCAGCTGCCAGCAGAGTCACCCAATGCGCCGTGAAAGATAGGTAATGTCCCTGTCCATGTCTCTGGACCATGAGTCAGTGGTAATATGCACCTTACCACCCTGTCCAGCGAGGCCAAGACATTGCCTTCCACATGCCGGTAGAGAGCCGGAATCACCTTCCGTGAAAAAAAGTGGCGCCCTTCCTTTGGCCAATTACAGCTCTCTGTACTGATGGCGCTGTGATTCGCCAAGCATGCAGGTCATAGTGCATGCTTGGCCAATCATCTGCCAGCAATGCACTGCGATGCCTCAGTGAATTATGGGCCGTGACGCGCCAAATTTGAATTGGCCCATAATGTTCGAAAATCGACGAACGGTCGAACAGCCAATGTTCGAGTCGAACATGAGTTTGACTCGAACACTAAGCTCATCCCTACTAATCAATATATGCGCATTGGGATTTTTTTTAACAAAAATATGTAACAAAATACATAGTGACCTAAATTTATGAAGAAATTACGTTTTTACAATTTTTTATTGAATAGGCTTCATAGCAGAAAGTAAAAAATAGTGTTTTTTCAAAATTGTCTTTGTTTCAAAAAATGTTTGTTTATAGCGCAAAAAAAAGCTCTATTTGTGGGAAAAAAACATAAATGTTATTTGGGTACAGCATTGTATGACTACGCAATTGTCAGTTAAAGTAACGCAGTGTCGTATTGGAAAAAAATGCCCTGGTCATGAAGGGGGTAAATACTCAGGAGGTCAAGTAGTTAAAACAGCACTAAGTCCCCACGGGTCTATCGCCATCCTATCTTTTTAAGGAATGGCCAGTGCCGGCCCAAGACATTGTGCTGCCTGGTACCAAGAATGAAATGCTGCCCCCCCCCAAAAGAAAAATCACGCCCACCAAAATGCCCCCATATTCATTATTTTATATCATGATAACCAAAATGGACCTGTCATGGCTCTATACATGTATATAGGAGTATAAAAGGACCTGTGCGTGGCCGTTGGCCGAGATGTCAGCTGGCCACCCGCGATCGCTCCATAGAGCCAGAACGGGGATCTGTCAATGTAAACAGACAGATCCCCATTCTGACAGGGGAGGAGAGACAGATCTGCTGTTCCTAGTGATTAGGAACAGAGATCTCTCTCCTCCTCCAGTCAGTCCCCATCCCCCCAGTTAGAAACACCTCCCAGGGAACACATTTAACCCCTTTCCTGACAGTGACATTTACACAGTAATCAGTGCATTTTTATAGCACAGATCGCTGTATAAATGTCACTGGTCCCAAAAAAGTGTCAAGTGTCCAATCTGTCCACCGCAATGTCACAGTTTCGCTAAAAATCGCAGATCACCGCCATTACTAGTAAAAAAATATATAATAATAATAAAAATGCCATAAATCTATCCTCTATTTGGTAGACGCAATAACTTTTGTGCAAACTAATCAATATACACTTATTGCGTTTTTTTTTTTACCAAACATATGTAGAAGAATACATATCGACCTAAACTGATGAAGAATTTTTTTTTTTTTTTGGATGTTTATTATAGCAAAAGTTAAAATAAAAAACAATTTTCAAAGTTGTCGCTATTTTTGTTTATAGCACAAAAAATAAAAACCGCAGAAGTTATCAAATACCACCAAAAGAAAGCTCTATTTGTTTAGGTACAACGTCACACGACCGCGCAATTGTCAGTTAAATCGATGCCGTGCCGAATCGCAAAAAATGATTGAAGTGCATTATTTCTATTGTTATATAAAATAAAATAGTTCAACTCACCATAATGCCGAATAAGTAGGAGCCCCGAGTGTGTCACTTGCCGCGTCACCTGCCACCAGATGCAGATTGTCACTTGTTGCGAATTGTCACTTGCCACAATGCCATCTGCCACAAATTGCGGCTGGTCACTTGCCACGATGCCACACATTGCAGAATGTCACTTGCCACAACATCACCTGCCACACGTAGCGGATTGTCCCTTGCCATGACGTCACCTGCCACACGTCTGACAGAGAGGAGGAGGGGGTCTGACAGAGAGGAGGAGGGGGGTCTGACAGAGAGGAGGAGGGGGGTCTGACAGAGAGGAGGAGGGGGGTCTGACAGAGAGGAGGAGGGGGGCGGCTGATAGAGAGGAAGAGGGGGGCGGCTGATAGAGAGGAAGAGGGGGGCGGCTGATAGAGAGGAAAGGGGGCTGATAGAGAGGAGGGGGGGCAGCTGACAGAGCAGATGAGAGAGACGGACCTCAGGAGGGGGGGCGAGGAGGGGGGTGGCTGATAGAGAGGAGGGGGGCCGCGGGTGGCTGACAGGGCAGATGAGAGAGACGGACCTCAGGAGGGGGCGGCTGATAGAGAGGAGGGGGGGTGGCTGATAGAGAGGAAGGGGGGCTGATAGAGAGGAAGGGGGGGCGGCTGACAGAGCAGATGAGAGAGACGGACCTCAGAAGAGGGGGTGGCTGATAGAGAGGAGGGGGGGCCATGGGCAGCTGACAGGGAGATGAGAGAGACAGACCTAAGGAGGGGGGGCGGCTGATAGAGAGGAGGGGGGCAGTGGGCGGCTGACAGGGAGATGAGAGAGACAGACCTCAAAAGGGGGGGCGGCTGATAGAGAGAGGGGGGCCGCGGGCAGCTGACAGGGAGATGAGAGAGACAGACCTCAGGAGGGGGGGTGGCTGATAGAGAGGAGGGGGGGCCATGGGCAGCTGACAGGGAGATGAGAGAGACAGACCTAAGGAGGGGGGGCGGCTGATAGAGAGGAGGGGGGGCAGTGGGCGGCTGACAGGGAGATGAGAGAGACAGACCTCAAAAGGGGGGGCGGCTGATAGAGAGAGGGGGGGCCGCGGGCAGCTGACAGGGAGATGAGAGACAGACCTCAGGAGGGGGGGCGGCTGATAGAGAGAGGGGGGGCCGTGGGCAGCTGACAGGGAGATGAGAGAAACAGACCTAAGGAGGGGGGGCAGCTGATAGAGAGGGGGGGCCGCGGGCAGCTGACAGGGAGATGAGAGACAGACCTAAGGAGGGGGGGGCGGCTGATAGAGAGAGGGGGGGCCGCGGGCAGCTGACAGGGAGATGAGAGACAGACCTAAGGAGGGGGGGGGCGGCTGATAGAGAGAGGGGGGGGGCCGCGGGCAGCTGACAGGGAGATGAGAGAGACAGACCTCAGGAGGGGGGGCGGCTGATAGAGAGAGGGGTGGCCGCGGGCAGCTGACAGGGAGATGAGAGAGACAGACCTAAGGAGGGGGGGGCGGCTGATAGAGAGAGGGGGGCCGCGGGCAGCTGACAGGGAGATGAGAGAGACAGACCTAAGGAGGGGGGGGGCGGCTAATAGAGAGAGGGGGGCCGCGGGCAGCTGACAGGGAGATGAGAGAGACAGACCTAAGGAGGGGGGGGCGGCTGATAGAGAGAGGGGGGGCCGCGGGCAGCTGACAGGGAGATGAGAGAGACAGACCTAAGGAGGGGGGGGGCGGCTGATAGAGAGAGGGGGGGCCGCGGGCAGCTGACAGGGAGATGAGAGAGACAGACCTAAGGAGGGGGGGGCGGCTGATAGAGAGAGGGGGGGCCGCGGGCAGCTGACAGGGAGATGAGAGAGACAGACCTAAGGAGGGGGGGGGGGCGGCTGATAGAGAGAGGGGGGGCCGCGGGCAGCTGACAGGGAGATGAGAGAGACAGACCTAAGGAGGGGGGGCGGCTGATAGAGAGAGGGGGGGCCGCGGGCAGCTGACAGGGAGATGAGAGAGACAGACCTCAGGAGGGGGGGGCGGCTGATAGAGAGAGGGGGGGCCGCGGGCAGCTGACAGGGAGATGAGAGAGACAGACCTAAGGAGGGGGGGGGGGCGGCTGATAGAGAGAGGGGGGGCCGCGGGCAGCTGACAGGGAGATGAGAGAGACAGACCTAAGGAGGGGGGGGGGGCGGCTGATAGAGAGAGGGGGGGCCGCGGGCAGCTGACAGGGAGATGAGAGAGACAGACCTAAGGAGGGGGGGGGCGGCTGATAGAGAGAGGGGGGGCCGCGGGCAGCTGACAGGGAGATGAGAGAGACAGACCTCAGGTCTCCTGTGACACACAGCGCTAGTTAGGACTCCAGGAGCATGCAGGGCTGGCGCGATTACCCACAGTCCAGCTCCTCCGCTCCTCCAGGCGAATCACAAGCCTCATGTCTGCTGTCCGTCCCTCCCACATAACCTGCTCGGCCAATCACAGGACACCCGCCGCTGCCCCTTGCTGAGCTTGGCTCAAAACGCAGAGAGATTTTTAGGCAGCAGTTTGAACACTGATTTGCCGCTCCCCTGAAAGTGCCGCCTGGGACCGTGGTACCATCGGGTCCCATGGTAGGGCCGGCCCTGGGAATGGCCATACCCACAGATGCAAGCCAAGCACTTATTTCGCAATGGCAAGTTTCTAAAGCTACAAGAGCTTGCTGCACTGTCTAACACTAAGTCCTTCCCCTCCTGGTCTTATGTGCAATTAAAACACTTTCTAGATGTGCCAGCGAAAATAGTCAAATTCACGAGCCCGCCCACAGTGTTCGAATCCCTATGTTCGAGATCTTCACCCCAGAGTCATGTCATTTCAGCCTTGTATGCGTCCATGTTTGGAGATTCGTACTCCTCTTTACAAACAGACCATACGTTTTGGGAAACAGCCTTAGACAGAGAGATAGGAGACGCTAGTTGGGACCAGATCCATTTATACATACACAAAGGCTCTCTTAATGTCAATACGCAAGAGAACGGGTACAAACTCAAAACTAGATGGTACAAGACCCCTCAAGTGCTCCATAAGATTTTCCCGACGGTACCTGATTACTGTTGGCGATGTGAATCAGAGATAGGCACCTTTCTCCATGTCTGGTGGTCCTGCCCTCGAATCCAGCCATACTGGCGTAAGATACATGAAGTGACTACAGCAATCTCTTCGCTCCCACTGGAGTTTACACCCGGACAATATCTACTACACCTATCCACAATCCCTAAAAGACAATACTTCAAATCAATAGCTATGCTTTTAATAAATGCTGCTAGGCTCTGTATACCGGTACATTGGAGGTCCACGCGGCCGCCTTCGCTAACAATGGAGGAACTGATTCTCAACAATGGAGGAACTGATTCTCACCTCACAAGACAAAATCTCGAGCTTCTCAGCTATCTGGGAAGCGTGGATCGAGTACAAAAACTCCCATTCATATCAGGTATTGATGCAACTAGACGTATAAGCTATTGCCATAATACAAATTTATCGTAGATGGTTCCCCCCTGGGGATCCGGGAGACTCAGTGATTGTAGCGTATGGACGGTTGACGGAGAGGGTAGAAGGTGGGTTTCCGCCCCCTCTCCGCATTTCCTCCCCCCCTTTTTTATCCTTTTCTTTTCCCTTTTGTTTTTTGTTTTTTCTTCTCCTCCCCCCCCCCCTCTCTCCTCTATTCTTTTCTTTCCTTTAAATTTTCTGAGTTAGGTAGCAGGTTGGACACAGAGATCGGGGCGGACAAGATTGTCTGAGCCTGAGCCCTGGGTCCATGCCCTTAGATAAGAACAATTGGACACGGTTGAGTGATTTTGTCAATGCCCTGGCAGGTGGTTCCGAGAATCTCTTGAAAGAGTAGTTAATCAATTCAAGAATAGTCGCATGATACTCTAGAGGGCATAAAGCCTAGGATATTGCCACTTTATTCAATGTCAATGAGCTTCCGAGCATTTACTATGCTTGTTCTAGATGTTTTCTGTACTCTTAACCTGTTATTTACTGCTTGGAATACTGCACATTTTTTTGTGCTGAAAATGCCCCCCCTCGGCTTATACTCGAGTCACCTTTTTGCGCCTGATCTCCTGGACTTTGGGGCCCCGGTACCAGCCGACCGTAGGTCCCCTGGACCCCAAACCTGGCACACATTTAGTCCCACTCTTCCTCTACAAGTGTGCAAAGTTTGTTGTCTGGTGGACCTACGGCCGGGGAGCACCGATTTTTCAAAGCCGGGCACCCCTTCTATAGACTCCCATGTTAAACGTCAGTCTAGGCATGGGCACAGTGAGGCATGGGCACAGTGAGGCATGGGCACAGTGAGGCATGGGCACGGTGAGGCATGCACATGGACACAGTAACACAAAGTGAGGCACAGTGAGGCATGCAGATGGACACCCTAGGCTTATACTCGAGTTAATACGTTTTCCCAGTTTTTTGTGGTAAAATTAGGAGCCTCGGCTTATAATCGGGTCGGCTTATACCCGAGTATATACGGTAAGCTTCCTTTTAAAACATCCTTTCATATTGTAAGTGCTGCCTGCCTGCTGGCCATCTCTTTCCACAAATTCCTGGATTCCCTGCATGCTTTGCAGCTTCTTCTCTGCTGTTTACTTTCAAATTCTAAGAACTACATATCCCATGGAACCTTGCTGTCTGTACTGACTCCTCCTCCTGAAATTCCTCCTCTCATTAGCTCTGTAGGTGATAAGAGGAGGAGATAACGGGCTCTCTGAAATGTGTGACACAGCAGTTCCTACTCACAGGGTATAGATAATATGTGTCACAGCATTCAAGGAATTAAACTATATGGGCTTTTCCACAGAAGTTATATTTACAAACTTTAAGATTGTTCAGACTAAGTGGAGCAGATTACTGCTAATTAAATTCAAAGTATAAATGAACCTGTAATATGATAGATGGAATGGTCCGTGTGGGCCCCGGGATGTGATGCTATGAGTGGTAGTGGTGGAGTGGGGGATGTATTTTAGTGGATGATCCGCACCTATTAATTTCTCTCCTTTTTTCTTTTTTGTTGTTTTTTGTTTTGTAGACTGGCTATATTTTTCCCCTTAAGGGATTGGCCGTTTTCTTTTCCTTATTTCCTTTTGTTTTTATTTTTATTTTTATTTTTATTATTATTTAATACATTTTTATTCTTCTTGAATTGCGTTAGATCTTGAGGTTTCCACTGTTCTCTAAATGCCATACTTTATGTTAATTACTGGTCATCTATCAGGGTAGATGGTCCAATCGCAGGTCATTTCAATGCGGGTGAGATGTAACAATGTCATCTACACGTTTCTTTGCTGCAATGACAGTTTTTGGTACTTTATGTTTTTGTATATGTATACGCTGGAAGAATGTTGTTGATACCTCATTGAATCTCTTGCTGCATATGTATTTCTAATGTATGTATATCTGTCTAGTTTTTCAATAAACTCGTTTTTGATTCAAAAAATAAATGAACCTGTAGTTAGTGATCAGCATGTGCAGCAGAAATAACTCACACAGACAAGTGCAATAGAAAACCTGTACAGTTTTCAAGTAAAGCAATGATAGTTCACAACAACCCAGAGGGATTGCTGCCCATCAGGGTACACTGACGAATGCCAATGATGTGAAGATGACAGGTATCAGCATCTGTTAAGAGAGGGTAATGCAGCCTGGCTGTCCAGTGCCCCAAACAGAAAGATGTCCAAGAGTTGAGACCCTACGCTTGTACTGTCCCTGAAAGGCAGGGTACTTGTCCCTACCAGGGATGAGCCGAACACCCCCCTGTTCGGTTCGCACCAGAACCTGCGAACAGACAAAATGTTCGTGTAAACTTTAGAACCCTATTAAATACAATGGACTCGAACGTTCGAAATCTAAAGTGTTAATTATAAAGGCCAATATGCAAGTTATTGTCCTAAAAAGTGTTTGGGGACCCGGGTCCTGCCCCAGGGGACATGTATCAATGCAAAAAGAAGTTTTAAAAACGGCCGTTTTTTCGGGAGCAGTGATTTTAATAATGCTTAAAATGAAAAAATAAAAGTGAAATATTCCTTTAAATTTCGTACCTGGGGGGTGTGTATGATATGCATGTAAAGTGGCGCATGTTTCCCGTGCTTAGAACTGTCCCTGCAAAAAATGTCATTTTTGAAAGAAAAAAATGCATTTAAAACTGACTCGCGGCTTTTAATGAATTGTCGGCTCCCGGCAATACATACAAAAGTCATTGATAAAAAAAAAAAAAAAAGCGTGGGGGTTCCCCAGAATTCAATTACCAGGCCCTTCAGGTCTGGAATGGATATTAAGGGGAACCCCGCCGCAAATTTAAAAAAAAATTGACGTGGGGTTCCCCCAAATATCCATTCCAGGCCCTTCAGATCTGGCATGGATTTTAAGGGGAACTCCACCCCAAATTTAAAAAAAAATGGCGTGGAGTCCCCCTAAAAATCCATACCAGACCCCTTATCCGAGCACGCAACCTGGCCGGCCGCAAGTGAAAAGGGGGGGACGAGAGAGCGGCCCCCCCTCCCTCCTGAACCGTACCAAGCCACATGCCCTCAACATGGGGAGGATGTCCCCATGTTGATGGGGACAAGGGCCTCATCCCCACAACCCTTGCCCGGTGGTTGTGGGGGTCTGCGGGCGGGGGGCTTATCGGAATCTGGAAGACCCCTTTAACAAAGGGGACCCTCAGATCCCGCCCCCCCCCTATGTGAATTGGTAAGGGGTACATTGTACCCCTACCATTTCACGAAGAAAGCGTAAAAAAATGTTTAAAAAAACACACAAACACCTTGAAAAAGTCCTTTATTTAAAAAAAAAACAAAAAAAAAAAACATTCCAGCGGTGAAATCCAGTGTCCCGCGGCGATCCCGATGTCCAGCGCTGTCCTTCATTGGTTGTGCCTGAGCGGACCTGATGGGGAACTCCCTCTCAGTATTTTAAATGTATAGACCCGCCCCTTCTAAAGTTCCCCATCAGGTCCGCTCAGCGGACCAGATGCGGAACATGAGAAGGGGCGGGTCTATACATGTATTACCAAAGTGAGAGCAGTTCCCCATCAGGTCCGCCCCCTCGGTATGTCGGACACGCCTACGTCATTGGCTTGAGCGGGGAACTTCCTTCACTATGTAAATTTAAATTACACAGTGAAGGAAGTTCCCCGCTCAAGCCAATGACGTAGGCGGGTCCGACATACCGAGGGGGCGGACCTGATGGGGAACTGCTCTCACTTTGGTAATACATGTATAGACCCGCCCCTTCTCAACTTTAGAAGGGGTGGGTCTATACATTTAAAATACTGAGAGGGAGTTCCCCATCAGGTCCGCTCAGGCACAACCAATGAAGGACAGCGCTGGACATCGGGATCGCCGCGGGACACTGGATTTCACCGCTGGAATGTTTTTTTTGTTTTTTTTAAATAAAGGACTTTTTCAAGGTGTTTGTGTGTTTTTTTAAACATTTTTTTACGCTTTCTTCGTGAAATGGTAGGGGTACAATGTACCCCTTACCAATTCACATAGGGGGGCCGGGATCTGGGGGTCCCCTTTGTTAAAGGGGTCTTCCAGATTCCGATAAGCCCCCCGCCCGCAGACCCCCACAACCACCGGGCAAGGGTTGTGGGGATGAGGCCCTTGTCCCCATCAACATGGGGACATCCTCCCCATGTTGAGGGCATGTGGCTTGGTACGGTTCAGGAGGGAGGGGGGCCGCTCTCTCGTCCCCCCCTTTTCCCCTGCAGCCGGCCAGGTTGCGTGCTCGGATAAGGGGTCTGGTATGGATTTTTAGGGGGACTCCACGCCATTTTTTTTTTTAAATTTGGGGTGGAGTTCCCCTTAAAATCCATGCCAGATCTGAAGGGCCTGGAATGGATATTGGAGGAACCCCACGTCAATTTTTTTTTTAATTTGCGGCGGGGTTCCCCTTAATATCCATTCCAGACCTGAAGGGCCTGGTAATTGAATTCTGGGGAACCCCCACGCTTTTTTTTTTTTTTTATCAATGACTTTTGTATGTATTGCCGGGAGCCGACAATTCATTAATAGCCGCGAGTCAGTTTTAAATGCATTTTTTTCTTTCAAAAATGACATTTTTTGCAGGGACAGTTCTAAGCACGGGAAACATGTGCCACTTTACATGCATATCATACACACCCCCCAGGTATGAAATTTAAAGGAATATTTCACTTTTATTGTTTCACTTTAAGCATTATTAAAATCACTGCTCCCGAAAAAACGATTTTTCGAATTTGCCGCGAACACCCCAATTTGTTCGCTGTTCGGCGAACGGGCGAACAGGCAATGTTCGAGTCGAACATGAGTTAGACTCGAACTCGAAGCTCATCCCTAGTCCCTACTCTACCAACTCACCAAAAGAATGCCAAGCATGGGAGCTAATACATTAAGTAGGCTCTGTCTGACCCAAGATGATGGCTGGAGTCATATGGGGAATCAGCATCCATATAGGTAACCCGGGAAACCATAGAGGAACTGTGTCCTCTTTTGACTTCCTCTTCCCGGGGTTTTTGGCTCTGGATTGGATAGATTGATAGCAGTGCAACCATTGGCTCCCGCTGCTGTCAATCAAATCCAATGATGCGGGCGCCGGGGGGCAAGGCCGAGTCATACATTCGGCGGCTATAAACGCCGAATGATGGACTCGAGAGCTCGCCCACAATTTAACCCCCCCTGGGAGAGCTCTTCTCCTAGGGGGTTATCTGATGAGAGGAGGAGCCGCGAGAGCCGCCAAGGGACCCCAGAAGTCGTGTTCGGGGGCACTCTGCAAAACGAACTGCACAGTGGAGGTAAGTATAAAAATGTCCGTTATTTTATTTTTTTAAACCTGAAGCTTTACAATCGCTTTAAGGCAAATAGATCGTACACACTGCAAAGTGCATTTGCACTCTGCAAGAGCAGTTGCTCCAGAGCTTGATAAATGAAGTAAAGCTTCACTTTGCAAAGAATATCCAATCACATGCAAGGATTTTTATTTATTTTTTTAAATTTAGATGTTTATTATTTTTCAAAGATAAGGAGTAATACAAAAACATTGCCAATTAGGCATACCCTGGTGTTAAATTTGCGTACATAAGGCCCCTTTCACACTGGGGCGTTTTTCATGCGGTTTAGCGCTAATAATAGTGCTGTTATACCGCATGAAAAAATCCTGCCCTGTGCCTTCAATGTGAAAGCCCGAAGGCTTTCACACTGAAGCAGTGCGCTAGCAGGACCGCTCCAAAAGTCCTGCTAGCCGCTTCTTTACAGCGGTAAAGGAGCGGTGTGTTCACCGCTCCTTTACCGCGGTCTCCCATTGAAATCAATGGGACAGCGCGGTAATACCGCCCGCAAACCGCGGCAATAGCCGCGGTATTAACCCTTTTTCGGCCACTAGCGGGGGTTAAATTAACCCCCCTAGCGACCGCATACCGCGGTCAGAACGACAGTATAGCAGCGCTGAAAATCGCGCTGCTATACCGCCACCGCTCCTGCCCGCCCCAGTGTGAAAGGGGTCTAAGAGACAAGTGAGAGCAAAGATTAATGGATAGTAACGAGTGGCTTCTATTTCGTTATCAAAGGATGAAGATTTATGAGTACAGGCATACCCCACTTTTAAGTACACAATGGGTTTTATTTACTAAAGCTGGAAAGACCAAAATCAGGCTAATTTCTGCATAGAAACCAATGAGCTTCTAACCCCAGCTTGTTCAATTAAGCCTGGTAATAATACCTGGAAGCTCATTGGTTTTTATGCAGAAGTGAGACAGATTTTGCGCTTTCCAGCTTTAGTAAATAAAACCCATTGTGTACTTAAAAGTGGGGTATGCCTGTAGTCAAACAGTATAGAACAATCATACAAATAGGCATAAAATATCAGTATAATGAACACTTAGAGAACTATGTTAAGAGAGTAACAGGATTTTTTTTTTTTTAAAACAGCATTTTTGCTTGCACATGATTGGATGATGGAAGTCAGCATAGCTTCTCCTCATTTACTAAGCTCTGGAGAAAATGTTCTTTCAGAGTACAACTGCACTTTGCAAAGTGCACAGTCTATTTGACTTTAGTATATCAACCCCAATAACTTTGACAGGGCTAGAAGAGTGCTGGTGTGGGGTTGTTAAGAGATAATCCACCCTGGTTGTCAAATGCACTAGATGTGCCACTGTGTGTGGAGTTACCTTTCTATAAATTTGTCCCTTAGCTGCGGAATTGTGGAGTTTTATATGTGTTCCTTTTTGGCAGATTATAGCGGAATACAGTATATATATTGGAAACACCAATATATCACTGATAAATAATCCCTATAAATAGCTGTGCATATTACACACACTGCTGTATATAAAGCTCTCCTATGCAGAGAGCACACCGCTTTGTACACAACACGTGTTTAGGTGGATTTAGCAGCGGGTGTGAACTTGCATGAAAACTTATTAAAATTCCTCACAGAGGGAAGCGGAAAAATCAGAGAATGCAGACACAGAGACCTGCAGTGGAGGAAAAAAAAAACGTTCACAGGCAGACAGCTAAGAAAAAGCGAACAGACTGTAGCCAGTCAAAGTCAAAAACAAAAGGGATGGAAACTGAACACAAGCTGCTAGACAACTTAAAATGAAAAAAGCTACAGAATTGGGCAAATATGTGTAGCGACCTCACCCCTTCTCTTTCTTCTAGGGGTATCACACACGATAGGGTGAGATGCGCTACGGCCCATGTCCTCCCCATAGCTGTGGGTGAGGTGAAGGCCAGTACTAGATATTTCCTCGGGCCTGTGTGCTTCTGTAAAGGATTAAGTCCTGCTGTGCCAACACTTCCCTTTGCTCCCATTAACCAGAGTTCCACACACCGATCACAGTCCAACTCTTGTTTTATTGCATTTCTCACAATAAACAGTGCTTCAGTAGCCAACTGGTTGAGACTTGATAACATTTTGATACAGGGGATGAGCAGGTCAAGGCACTATCCTAATTATCAGCTAAACCACTGCGATCTCGCCAGCGGTTACTATAGCCATAGCTTGAAAGGACTTAGAACTTGAGAGTCTCTACCAGCGACTCAAGAGAATGTAGATAGGAGTACCTTCGATGCGTTGCGGCCCCTATCAGGGGAAGATGTCCCTCCAAGGGAGTTACCAGAGGCCCATCCGTCACTGGGTTGATGCTGCTCCAGACTCTCCGAATGGGTAACCTCCCCGGCCTCCTCACCTCAGACATGGGCCCCATCCACTTCAGGGACCCTCGGACTTCTCCACCCTCGCGGGACCCAGTCGAAGTCACTGGGCCCCAGGCCTCCTGGTTTAGTACCTCACCCCAGGCTGAAGGTGCCTGGGATGGACTCCAACTCCATTCCGGTCAGGCCTAGGGCACCTGAACCGGAATCCGGAACCGCCCACACCCAGGCCTAAGGTGCCTGGGCGTGTGATGAAGAACCTCCAGCAGAGCAAGACCTCGTGACCAGGGCGTCTCCCCCTTTTATCCCCTCCAATCACGCCACGGCAGGTTCCCCGCCCTTGCCGTACCATCTCCGAGAAGGGACAAAAAGGACAGCACTATGGCAGTGAATCTACCCTGAGCCTGCGAGCACTCACCACCCACCGGCCAAGGAGATTATTACACCACCCAATCCTCCACGAATACAAATGGTCATTACTCCCATACCTACACACCTGAACTTCCACCCAGGTGTACCCCACCTAAATTTAAATACCCCGCTACATATGGAAGACAGAACAAACAGGTGGTACCGATAAAGTGATCTTGTCTAAAGTATAAAATAATTCAAATACAGTTTTTATCCTCACCTCTCCAGCAGCCCGTGTCCCCTCTACTTCAGCGCTGCAGCCTCCATCAGTATATTCTGACACTTCCACAAGTGTCTGATGCCTGTGTCCCCTGCCTCACACAGTGGTTACATCTTCTGATCCCTATGTCACTGCTGTGTCCTGTAGGGATCAATGGATAGAACCACAGTGCACTGCAGGGAACGCAGATATCTGACACTCCGAGTTTAAAATTGCCAAAGACTGGAAAAGGCTGCAGCACTGGTACGTAAGGGAGGTGAGTGTACTGTATCTTCTTTGCAGGCAAATTCTATTTGGATTTTCCCCCTAATAGGATTGTCTTAACCTCCCTGGCGGTATGATTCTGTCTGGAATTATGTCCCAAAAGCGGTAGAATTATTTTGCATGGAAATTTGGTGTTACCGTATATACTCGAGTATAAGCCGAGTTTTTCAGCACATTTTTTTGTGCTGAAAATGCCCCCCTCGGCTTATACTCGAGACTGATCTCTTGGACTTTAGGGACCCAGTACCGGCTGGCCGTAGGTCCCCTGGACCCCGAACTTGGCATACGTATAACCCCACTCTTTCTCTACAAGTGTGCAAAGTTTGTTGTCCAGGGGACCTACGGCCGGGGAGCACCGATTTTTCAAAGCCGGGAACCCCTTCCATAGACTCCAATGTTAAACAGTAATTTCTCTGGTAACTTTGGGGACCCGGTAAGATGGCACACATATAGCCCCAGTTCTCCTCTACAAGTGTGCAAAGTTTTCTGTCTGGGGGACCTATGGCCGGGGAGGACTGATTTTTCAAAGCCGGGCACCCCTTCCATATACTCCCATGTTAAACGTAAGTCTAGTCATGGACACAGTGAGGCATGGACACAGTGAGGCATGGACACAGTGAGGCATGGGCACAGTGAGGCATGGACACAGTGAGGCATGGACACAGTGAGGCATGGACACAGTGAGGCATGGACACCGTGAGCATGGGCACAGTGAGGCATTGGCACAGTGAGGCATGCACATGGACACAGTGAGGCACAGTGAGGCATGCAGATGGACACCCTAGGCTTATACTCGAGTCAATAAGTTTTCCCAGTTTTTTGTGGTAAAATTAGGTGCCTCGGTTTATATTGTAGGCCTGCAATTCTTAGTAATTACTTACCTAAACCTGACCAAACAAGAGTCTAGTAGATATCCCGGGTATGATAAAGTTTGAAACACAAAATCATAAATTATATAATAAATAACTATACATAATTATAACAAATATTAATGTAATTATAATAAAAATTATGTAATAATGTAATCAAATCAAAAACACTGAAATTTGCTCAGTTGCAGAATTGTCGCTGTCATTAGATTTAGTCTTTGATGACGAATTTCCCCACAAATCGCTATCGCTCAATTCTGCGAGTGATTCTAATTTATTATCGCTGTTTTCTAGCCGGTCTAAAACCACTTTTGACATAAAAGGGACACTTTTTGGTTGCTATGGACAATCTCCAGTTTCCAGGCAGAAAGAACAGTTTTTATAATATAAAACTGCATGCAGGACACTGGACAGATCACTAGGGACAAAGGGGGTGTGTAATTATCTGTATCTATACTGTGTGTTTCACTTTTTGAATTTGGCACCGAACTCCGTCCCCGTGCGCCGCAACGTCGCAGGGAACGGAGCTCGGCACTCGGCAGTGGAAATCAAGCGAGGAGATAGCTCGCACACACTGCGGGAGGATATCGCAGGATCCAGGGAACAAAGTAAGTAACTTCCCTGTATCCTGCAATGCAATCCCGAGTCTGGCTCTGGGTTACCGCTCTTAGCATGAAAAACTCACCCCGAGCCAGACTCGGGATTACCGCCAGGGAGGTTAAAGTGATTGTAAGGCTAGATTTGTTTTTATTTAAAAAAGTGCCCCCATAGAATGCTGCTTGCTATAGGGACACTCCCCTGGGAGTGCTCTGAAACTGGGCTATGTGTGTTCATAGACACACACAGAGCGGCGTGACCTGGCCCACCCTGCTTTCTTCCCACAGGTTTTCACTAACAGCAGCAGGAGCCAACGGCTCCAGTTTCTCTCACTAAGGAATGCAGAAGGCAGGCAGAGAGGACAGTGGGGCTGCCGGTCGTGACAGCACTGGATAGAGAGTGTTGTCAGGTAAGTGGTTGGGGGCACACACATTGGAAGGTTTTTTACCTTAAGGCTGGGTTCACAGCCCGCATCCAATTCGTATGACAGGAGAGTGTGACCAGTTCTCAATAGAGCAGATTCACACATCTCTGAATTGGACAGGGGTCCTGTGCGTCTTTGGCTCCCTTTCAGGCCCAAATTCAGGCAAAACTTTGGGCCTGATTCGTCCCTGAAACAGAGAACAAGGACGCACCGGAACCCTGCTGTATTAATTGTGAACCCAGCCTAATGCAGAGAATGCATTAAGGTAAAAACCCTTTTCCTTTAGAACTACTTTAAAGTGTACCTTACTTCATTTTAAACTTTTGAAAGTAAAAGTCCTTCCTCACTTCAAATTACACAAAGTGCCTAGAGCCCATTCACACAGGGGCGTCTTTGGATCCGACTCCAAATCGCCCCAGGTCGCCCCTAGTCGCCTCAGGTCGCGCTGGCTGAAGAAATCAATGTAAGTTAATGGAGCCGTCCTTATGTACACTACTGCAGTCGCTCCGACTTCAAAAAAGGTCCCTGTACTACTTCAATCCGACTCCTAGGCGACCTGTAACCATTCATTTCAATGGGAGTCGCCTCTCACTGTCTTAATAGGAGCAACTCTGCAGGAAGAAAACATACATTTCTCCTGCAAAACTCTCCCTCCCCCTCCCTCCCACAGAGCTGATTCTTGTTTGATTGGCCACTGGAATGTCTCCTGTCCTGCAGGCAACTTGGAGTTGCCTTGTAAACAGCTCCAGGTCACGCTGTGATTCATTCTCAAGTCGTGTCTGAGTTGCCTCATAAAATCGTGCTGGAAGTCGTGTTGCCCCTGTGTGAATGGGCTAGTGCCTTTATAAGTCTGAAAGGATTTTTTTTTTTGATTAAGAGCATAGGTATGTCCCTGGTTGCCAGTTTGCTGAGTCATTGTGTATAACAGACACCTCCAAGTATGTCCTGGATGATGCAATCATTCCATAGATCATTTAACAAAAGTCACTAGAAGTTGTATTTTTTGCATTTAAAATATTACTTTATTAATATAAAGTTCAAACAATATTTAATTGAAAATCCAGATAATCTTGTATATTATTGTGCAGGTGCAGGGCTTGACTTCCTACTCTCCCCTTAAGCCATTGGTTTTGTGTTGCCTTTCTAATCATGCAGGATTTGCCTCAGCATTTTGATAATAAAAATAGTGGCATGATGATGTGGATGATTGGATACTGGTGATTAGTGGACTGACTAGGATATATATTCTACTTCTATGCCTATCTCCACTTTGGCTGTATGCCTATACGGGCTATTATTTTCATCTATTCACCCCATTGAGGCAATCTATCCCATTGGACTGATCTCACCTTCTTATATTTAATAATCGTATATCTAAGTTTCCTAAAAAAACATGTTTCATTGTAGAGGCTTAGTTTATCCTGTATCAAATATAACTACTATATACTTCCATATATCCAGAACTTTCAGTTTGTCCATCTCTGTCCTTGCGGTCACTAATATGTGTGGGGGTTCCTTGCTTGTGGTGCCCCTCTGCTCGCCCAGGGAAACCACAGGTACATGTTCGGCTATCCATATTCCCCAGTAGCAATTTGCATTACTCATGCATATAGGCATAACTGCCAACTGTCCTTGATTTGGAGGGATTGTCCTTGATTTGAAGCAATGTCCCTCTGTCCCTCTTTCCCCCTCATTTTGAAAGGATTTGGGACTTTATATGAAGTATGCGACCGAGTTGGCAGTGTGGACATAGAGTGGCTGGCAAATATAGAATACACATAATAACATTGTGTCATCTTATATAAACAATAGCATAACATAAACACATTGTATAAAATTGTAATTTAGTGTGTAGCGACCTCACCCCTCTCACCCCTTCTCATTCACGGCTCGTTTGTCTAATCTAGTGGTTAGTACTGGGGGGAGGGATGAGATACACCACGGCCCATATCCTCCAATGTGTAGAGGTAAAGGCCAGAACTATTGGGCTTTGTGTGTGTGTCCTAAGGTCAAACCTTCACTGAATGACCCCCCCCCCCCCCTTTGCTTCCATTAACCGAAGTTCCACACATTGAAAACGGTCCAACTCGTATTTATTCTTCTCTGATAAATAGTCATACAACACAGACAGGTTGGGACCCAACGAACAGTTCAATATTTGTGGGGAGTAGGTTGAGGCACAATCCTTTATTGTAGAGCCAACCACTGTGGTGTCACCAGTGGCGCATAGTCACTGCCACTGACTATATAGAACAGGAACATGGATTACCTTCGCTAACGTAGCCCCTATCAGGGGGAAGACATCCGTCCAAGACAGTTACCGAAGGCCTCTCCGTCACCAGCAATGCTGCACTGGACTCTCCGGAGAAGTTTCGCTCACCGGCCTCCTCGTCTCAGAAACGGGCACCCAAGGAATTAGGGCCCCCTCGGATTCCTCCACCCTTGCGGAACTCAGTCAAAGGTACTGAGCTCCAGGCTTCCACCATAGTGCCTCACCCCAGGCTAAAGGTGCCGGAGATGGACCTTCAGCTCTGGCCAGGTCAAGGGCACCTGGGCCCGGAACTCCGAAACGCCAGCACCCAGGCTGAGGGTGCCTGAGTGCGGCCACGTCCTCCGACTCCGAACTCTGAACCCCAAGGTCAGAGCGTCCGCCCCTTTTATCCCCTCTCCTCCCGCGTCACAGCGGGTTCCCCGCCCCGCTGTACAAGCACCAGGAAAGGACAAAAAGGCACAGTCTTACAGTGTGGGTTCAACCCCAGCCCAGGGCGACAATGCCACCCGCAGGCCACAGGGAACCTCACACCACCAGAGTCCTCCAAGACAGTAAATGGTCTCTAATTCCCCAGCAATCAGGGTGCATTGGGTCATACTACCACCCATGCACTCCCCCTATATTTTAGACCCCCGCTACAAGTGTATTAAATAAACATCACATAATAGCATAATAGCATAGATAGCATGTTAATTAATAAAAATGACACAATGATGGTATTAAAACCACCAGACTAAAAAATCCATGTACACATACATATAGTAAACCGGTAACATATTGGTCTAGGCCAGTACAGAATATTGTAAGAATAAGTTGGTATCACTCTTGATTTAATGATCATAAAGGCATCTATATAGCTCAACGCGTTTCATGGATACCTCCAATCTTCAGGAGCAGATGCAGTATCACTATCTATAAAAGATATGTAGAATAGTTTAGGGACTAGCCAGAGGACAAGCAGGAAAAAATGGAGATGAATCTTGGACTAAAGGTGGTAACCTTCAAGCGTCCATTGTTACTTACACAGGACCTGTGTGTGCGGGTGAAGGGCACCAAGGGCCAGGGCCATCCAGGGGTATAAACATATCATCAATCCCGGGAGCTGAGGCACCACCCTAAAAGGCAGCTAGATGGAACACCAGTGGGAGATGGATATCCCTAGGAATGCTCCAACATAGAGTAGAACTTGTAACGTGATATAAGCACATCACCCTGACCTGTAACAATAAAATTTATTGTTACAGGTCAGGGTGATGTGGTTATATATATATATTTCTGGGCAGGAATAACTGAGTCATTTAATTGGGTCAGGGTTACTAGAGGCCAAGGCTGGGTGACTCATCCTGACAGCCGTCTGGTGCCTGTCTGGAAGGTTGGAGAATCTTTTAGAACTAGTGGGCGGGGTTAGGAGTAGCTGCCTTGAATATTTATGGAGTCACAGCCTATCCCCAAAGGTGGGCTGGCAGGGGACTGAGACAACCCCACAAAATAAACATGGGCAATTCCAGCAGGAGAGTCAGGTGGAAGATGGAGATGGAGTTCTGAGGAGAGGCTGTTGTTGGCCCTTGAAGAAACCCCTGCCGGGGGAGGGGTGAAACCACGGGCTGGAGGCTTGGGATATCTGGCCTAAAAGGGTCCCACCACAGAAGCAGTTGGAGGAGAACCTTCAGGAGAGGCAGCGGGACAAAGCAAATACAGACAGTGTGTAGAGATCAGAACTGTGCAGGGACTGTACTACTTTGTGAAGGGTCTGAGAGTCCCTGCCTGTAATGGGCCTTTGCTGGACTAACAATAAAACTGTTAGTCCCCTGAAGAGTGAGCAGCAGGTGCTGTACATACGAATCAAAGTTTGTGCAGGAGGAAGGAAGAAGAGAATTTTTTGTAAATAGGGAGGAAGTTTGGCATCCTATAATTTCCTACCCCATACAAGTTAACAACCCCTAATAACATCAAAAACAAGCCAAGGACTGATTTCTGCGTTGGAGTGCATGAAGAAAATGTTGCATAGCCGGCTGTGCCCTACGGGGGTAGTGCTACATATACAGTCCTGCAAGTGACAGTTAACTAAAGAAGAAAGAAGGATGGGGAAATTTGGTCCCCAAAAGAGGGACAGGTGTGAGCTATGCAGACACAAAGGTATTGATTTACTACAGCAGGCAAATAGACTGTGCACTTTGCAAAGTCTATTGCTCCAGTTGCTCCAGAGCTTAGTAAATGAGCAAAAGCTCTGCTGGCTTCCTTCATCCAATCATGTGCATACAATTTTCCTTGCTCATGATTGGGTATTCTTTGTGGAGCGGGTATATACTTTCCCGGGTGTAATTTTGAACTTGGCAGAGACATCAGTGATGTGTAATTCCCTGCAGCCCAGTGGGTGGCGCTGTCGCCCTGGGCTGGGGTTGAATCATTGCTGTGTGCTGTGCCTCCTTTTTGTCCTCCCTCGGCAGCGGTATGGTGGGGCGGGGAACCCGCCGTGCTTGCTGGGAGAGGGTATAAAGGGGCCGGCCATCTTTGTCACGGGGTCGAGTCCCAGGCACCTTCGTGTCGGTCCTCTAGGCGGCCTAGGCCTAGAGGACAACCAGAGGTCGTGTTCCATCTCAGGCACCTTTAGCCTGGGGTGAGGTACTCGGATGGAGGTCTGGAGCTCAGTGCCCAACACTGAGTTCCACGTGGGAAGGAGATCCTAGGGAACCCCGGGAGTGGGTACCCGAATCCGGAAGGTGCAATGGACCGGGGGGAGCTCCTCGCTTGAAGACCTGGTGCAGCATATTGCCGGTGACAGGTGAGCCTCTCACCGGAGACCGCCTGGAAGGAAATTCCCCCTCGCTCGGAGACCGCAACCCACTTTCAGGGAAGAAAGTGGAGAACCAATTGTGTCTGGGCCTACTCGCATCCACACCTCCTTTCCTGTTCTGTTTCTACCAAGGGAGTTCAACTGATTGTGTCCATTCGCAGAAGAATAAAGGAGTGTTGGACTTTAATGGTGTGGGGCTCATTTCCTGACAGACATTGTTCAAGGTAACTCTTGGTGGAGGATCCAGGTGCACAGCACTGACCCGAAGGTAAAAGAAAAGAACTTTGCTTATACCGCACTGACATCTGTGGTAAAGGCCAGGCGTAGTGTTCCCCGCTCCCTCCCCTCTAAGGTACCCCTAGACAAGAGACAGACGAGCGTGTGAAAAAGAGGAGAGTGAGGAGGGCGCTACACTTGCAAAGTGAACCTTTACCTCATTTACTAAGCTCTGAAGCCACTGCACTTTGCAAATTGCACTACCTATTTGCCTTTAGTAAATCAACCCCAATGTTCCCTTATTACAGATCATTATTCTTTCACTGTTTTTTAAGGTTTCTGGGATTCGGAGTGGCTCATCTACATTCAGCATAAGGCACAGCATTTTCCACTGTATGATCAAAATGTTTTTCCCCAATGTGAACACATTTAGCCAAGAGAACTGTGATGTGAGAGTACAGGAGCAGTGAGGATGTGAGCGTGTGTATGGAGGGGCCAGCCCCTGTAAAGAGAATACCGATAATCTCTTTTCTATGTCACTAACATTTACTTTGGAAGGTATTTGACACAGTAAGGTCTGGAAATTAGACTCCCGCTTTGGTCTGTCTCCCTTTTCAAAGCACTGCCTTATAAATAGAAAATTATATAGATCTATACAAGCAAATGTGGGTCCAGCTGTGGGGTCTAGCAGTCTAAGTTCACCAGACTCCCACAGTCCTGTCCTTTTCTCATCACATATCACATTCTTAGCTGACATGGAGACTTGTCACTGCCAAACTGACCCAGAAGAAAGTCACATCACTGAGTGACAAAGGATGAGGAGGGCAAGGAGTAACTGTTATTAAAACGTCTGTAATGATTAAGCGACATTAAAATCGCATGGCAGGTAAGGGGTTATAGTGTGCTAGAACTGTGGTAAAGCAATACACGCTTCAAATGAGTTCAATGAATATATCAGGTTTTACAAGCTTGCTGCATCTCCTCCCAGAGGCTGTAATGAGAATAGTTTCTTTTTTATTTCAGAAACCTAATTATGTGTGGACTCTGATAAACAAGGATGTTTGCTTTTAGGAATAAATGAATGACGCTTACACCAGTGTCCCTGGTATGGAGTCACTGTTTGCCCTGAGATGAAGGGAAGAGTGTGAAGATGGAAGTACGGTGATACCTCATTTTCCTGTGAAGATGAATCCCCACATAACCCCTTTCCCAGCTCCATGCAGGGCCGCAGGAAAGGACTGTTGACTGTAGCGTGTCAACGTAAATATACATTTATGTGTAAAACACAGGATTTATATTCTGCAAATCTTAAACCGGAGACACAACTGGCCACTGGCGAAAATCACATTAGCAAGCCTTCACAACATGGTCGTTTGTTATCTTTAGTTGTGTCTCACACCTGGATTCACACCTATGCAGTTTTAGTGCTTTTTGCATTTTGCAGATTTGCCCTACAGTCCATTTACCATGGTTTCCTATGGAACACGTTCAGTAGTGCAAATCTGCAAAATGCAAAAAGCACTATGTAGCGGGGTCCTCAATTTAAGGGAAGTGTTTGAGTGGTAGTTTACTCAAACACCCTAATTTGTTAGGGTATTTACAACCATTTTATCCACAGGGAGAGTATCGGTGTACAGTTCCCTGTGGCCTACAGGTGGCGCTGCCATAGTAGGCTAGGGTTGAACCGCTGATACAGTGCTGTGCCTTGTGTGTCCCCTCTCAGCAGCCATACGGTGGGTGTGGGCTACCTGCTGGGCATGCTGGGAGAGGATATAAAAGGGGCAGACGCTGCCTGTTGCGGTTCGTCTTCGTTCGGTCGTCGGGAGTCCTACTCCCAGGGAGTGTGTTCCTGTCCACCCTGGGCACCTTAGGCCCAGGGCGGGTGTTCCTGTTCCATCCTGGGCACCTTTAGCCCAGGGTGAGGTACTATCATGCTGTTCCTGTGCGCTCTGGGTATGTAAGCCCAGGGGCCGCAGTGGAGCCCTGGGGCCCAGAACCTTCGGTTGGGGTCCACCAGGGATCGAGGCATCTCAGGGTGCCGCCTCACAAGGGGACCCGTATCTAGGATGAGGAGGCCGTGAAGGAACTCTCTGAAGACCCAGTGCAGTGTCATGGTGACGGTAGGGTCCCGGTAACTCTCCGGAGGGATGTCTTCTCCTAAAAAAGGGCCATAGCTAAAGAAGGGGATCAGTTTCATCAGGTCTGTGGCAGAGACCAACTTCACAGTCTGTGGCAGAGACTGTGCGCCTAGTTGAACTTGCTTGAAAATCTGAGCAAATATCTGTAACGTTTGTGCCTGGACCTCCTCCATACCTTGTGCTGTTCTGTTTCTTGCTCCAACCTTTTTCGTATCAGAGACTGTGTTATTGCTAAGAGAAAATAAACTCTGAGTTGTAGTTTCATCTGGTGTGGACATTCACTTTACTGGGAAGTCAAGGACTTGTCTCTACATTAACATAGAGGTGAGAATCAGGCTCTGGAGGTTTTCATGTTCTGACCGCGGAAGACGCAACAACAACACCGCTCAACCTCCTCGCACAGGAGGGTACGGGCTGTTAGTGTGGTGTGCCTCGCTCTTCCTGCGAGGAGCCAAAGTTAATGCAGGTAAAGAAAGGGGTCTGTGAGCTACAACTGCATAGGTGTGAATCCAGCCTTATGCCGTGTACACACGACCTTGGATGGTTTTTCCAACGGAATTCCGCTCAAACTTGTCTTGCATACACACGGTCACACAAAAGTTCTCTGAACCTTCGACCGCCAAGAACGCGGTGACGTAAAACACTACGACGTGTCGGGACCCTTCGGGGTGAGACCCCGCTATATTAAGATACCTCTCAACTCAACGACAAGCCGAGAAAATTAAGTTCAATGCTTCCGAGCATGCGTCGAATTGTTTCCGAGCATGCATTGGAATTTTGCGCGTTGGAATTGCTACAGACGATCGGAATTTCCGATAGGAACCTTTTCCGTCAAAAAAATTGAGAACCTGCTCTCAATATTTTGTTGGCGGAAATTCCGACAGCAAAAGTCCGATGGAGCATACACACGGTCGGAATTTCCGACCAAAAGCTCACATCGAACCTTTCTTGTCGGAAATTCCGACCGTGTGTACGCGGCATTACTCCTGAAGGAGCCGCTGATGTATGAGTTCCCTGGTTCCTGGTGATAACGACCCATCAGGCAGTACCGCACCCTCAGATACACCAAGGCTGAAGGAAAGGATGTTTATTTGAGCAATACATCCAGCAGAGCAAGTAAAGGCAGCAATAATAACAACAATGGCAAACAAAGGCAAGTAACATAGGGTGACCAGACATCCCCGGTTTCAGGGGACAGTCCCCGGATTGAGGACACTGTCCCCGGACCAAGTCTGTCCCCGGTTTTGTCCCCAGATTGGATTTGAACAGGGGCTGGGGCAATTTCAAAGACAGTCAGTGCAGAATGAAAAAAAAATCAGAATTACACCCCCCCACGCTCCTACTAGCTATGGGGGGGTGTATTTTTTTTCTATTATCTGTGCCCCTTTCTGATGATCATGTGATAGTCGGAGCGGAGGGAGTATTTCTTCAGTTTCGGGTGCATGCCCATTCAGCTCCGCTCGCATGTTCTTCTGCCTTGGCTGAAGGCCCGGCCAGCCGTCTGCCTGCTTATCTCCTTGCCTTTCCTGGTGGCGTGATCTTCCCCTGCACCCCACCCAGTAGTAGCTGGGGCCCAGAGAGTGAGACTTGACAGGCTGTGAGGCGGCGATGGGCAGAGAGTCGACGATTGCCGCCATTACTAGTAAAAAAAATAATATGTCCCCGGATTTAATTTTAAAAATCTGGTCACCTTAAAGTAACAGTTACTCTGATAACAGAGTTTACAAATGAGCCAGTATGAAGTCTGAATACACAGGGAAACCTGGCTCAAGGGGTCTGTACCTCCTAGGCCTTGACTTATGGGACAACCCTAAGTATGGGATATACTGTATACACTCAGGGGCTAAGGCTGGCCATAGACGGATCGAATTTCAGTGGGGTCAGCAGGAACCAGACATGTTTCGATCCAACTATGAGCAGGCTGGTTGTACTGAAGTTGATCCAGCCTGTTTTTTTTCCAAGCAATCACTGTAGGTGGCTATAGCTTATTGATTCTAATGGCTGGGAAATATTCCAGTCAGAATACAATAGCACAGTGGGAGGGATTCGTGTTGATGGGGGAATCAAGCAATTTTCTTTCCTTCAACCGGTATAAGGTTCACACTTGTACAGCTGACACTCCTTTTGGAGCACCAAAGATTTGGTTCAAGTGATGATTTACAACTTTTTCACGTGTTTTTACCTTAAAGCAGAGGTCCGCCAATTTTTTTTTTTTAAAAGTCAGCAGCTACAAATACTGCAGCTGCTGACTTTTAAAATAAGGACACTTACCTGTCCAGCGCACCCGCGATGTCGGCACCCGAGGCCGACCCGTCCCTCAGTCACCTTGCGGCCTCACTTCCTGGTTCCCTAATGCGCATGAGCGACTCGCGCTGCGCAATGCCACTGGTCCCTGCTGTCTTCTGGGACCCGTGGGGGGGGTGCCGGATGTGGCGTAGACTTCGGCAGATACGGGGGTCTATGCCGGAAGTGGGTGCAAATACCTGTTCTATGCCCGGAGGTTCTATTTTTGTGTGGACCTCCGCTTTAATGTATATGTTACTTTGAGTCTTTGCAGCCCACAGGGCGATTTTACTATGATGATGTTAATAAAAGTTTTGAAGTGTTTTATCTTATATATTTTGTGTTCATACTTGGTGCCTTAAAGTACTGGTATTTTCTCAGCTTTCATAATGCTACTAATGAATTGGAATGTGGCACCACAATGTTTTGGTTGGGTGTAGGAACACGCAGTTATAAAAGGTGTTCTTTGAAGTGTGAATATCTCATCCCTTCCTCCTGGAGAAACAGTCAATGTAAAGATAAGATAGGTTAGAAGCAGGGTTGTCACCTGTCCTGGATTCACCTGGACAGTCTGGGTTTTGAATCATGTGTCCGGGTTTCAGTGCGCCTGAAACCCGGACACGATATTCAGACAGGAATGTGACTCGGAATAGGGCCTGACAGGAGGGTGAGGGGGCACTATGCAAGCCACATTACTATTCTATTTGAAGCGCCCAAAGGTGTCCCAGGTCTGTTACAATCCTATAGTGTATGCTAAAAAAAAAAAAATTGCTGTGCGCTGCTAAAGTGTTTAGGTTTGGCTTGAAGAAAAAAAGTGGAGACCCCCTAGTTAGAAGAGAATGAAGTGCAGAAAACTAACCTGAACTGGGGTGGAATTTATTCTCATTTCAAGTGACTTTTGTGTGAAGAAGCCTATTCACACCAAAGACCTTTTGAAACACTTTATGACCTTTTGGGAGGATGTTCTTGTGGGTGTTTTTTTGTAATACAATTTTAAAACCTGGAGCTGGAGATTTGTATAACCATGGTGAAGAATTCTAATCAGTCATAATACATTTTAGTACCTTTTCTTAATCATATACTTTGGACAGGGAAAGTGGGAATAATTTTATCTATTTGGCCCAGTCAGCTTCTAAGCCAATATATTGCATGTTTTCAATCTTTTTTCCAGTGTTGAGGGATCCTGACTGTGGAGATTAAATGTTTCAGCAGGAATTGTATACGTTTCTCCACTATGCAATTTGCATGACAATTTTTTTTAAACTACACATAAAAACACAGTTAACTGTATGTTTATGGCAAACCTACAACACCACCTACTGTCCATTAGTGATCACTGAAACCAATAAAGGATATCTAAAGCCCAAACTTTTTTGTAAGTTTTTGATAGAGTAGAGAAGTGTTCAAACCCCTGTCAAGTATTTAATTATGTAGCAAAGTCCCGGGCCCCTTTAGGCCTAATGGTGACCTCCAGAGTCAGGGACAGCTGACATCCTTCTGTTTAGAGTGGGTTACAAGGCATGGTGGGTGTAATGCAAGATGAAAAGGGTGGGCGCCAGACACTTTTTTGAATGCAAAGAGATTTATTGTCTCTTAAACAGAACTGTGGGAGAGAGGGTTAGGGCCAGGACACCCGTAGGTAGATGCAATGTTAATTGGCAGACTCCTAGACTTCTATAGGCAGACAGCCATACAGGTGAAGGCCTCCAGCCGGACACCACTTCTGTATAGGTAGGACACTGTCTCCTATGGCAACAATCTTGTAGAAGTTACTAACTGTAATTGTATCCAACTATTTGCCCCTGTTGACATGCTAGGTCCCTGCCTTGGCACTCACTAATCCGCGAGCATCACCTTTGCTGTCCCGCTGGGTCCCTGGCTTGGCACTTGCTGAAGTTTTCCCACTTCTTCACTGTCCCCAGCTGGTGAGAAGTCTGTTCTGGTACTGGCATCAGCTTACTCACTGTGGTCTCCGGTAACAAGTGGATGGTCCCATAGTGTCGACAGCTTCCCCTCTACCCCCGACCACAACTGTTTCCCCGGCCTGTGGAACCGTTACTTCTAGTTGGACTACAAGCCCGTAGTACAACCCTATGCTGCTCTCCTGCTTCTGGATAGGCCCTCAGACAGCCTAGCAAGCCAGATGTCCCCGGGATAGGCCTCAGGCTTACGGCATAGCAGCCCAGAGCAGCATGACACACGTCCACCCAGACAGCCATCCAGGTGGCACAGAACCCTGATCACCTGACTCCACCCAAATAAATAGGCTCTACCAGCAGGCCAAAGGGATCCAAGAAAATCCCTGCCCATTGGCCGAGATACCCTATTCATTCATAATTTGTCCTTGCTATGCCCCTGTCTTATCCAATGTCACCAGCTACCAGGCCACCTACTGACAAAAGAGAGATGTTCAGCAATTCTAGGATTAGGGGGAAATCTATTGATCTCCTAACAATTGGCCACGGCAACATTCTCCTGGCAACTAAATTTAATAGCAGCCCTGCCTAAACATCAGGGTGCTACATCCTTCCCATGCCTAGGAAAACGACATCTCGGAGTTTGCAGAAAAATAATTTGAGCTCTTAAGCCTGAGAGCGAATGTCGTAGCAAAAACTGGGATGGGTGGGGAAACAGGAAAGGAATAATAATAACAAAAACAATGCATGTGGCATACCACATGAAGTAGGTATGCACAACATATACATATACATGAGCAAGTGGCAGTTCACACAGGGCAAATAAATAGACATTATACACAATTTTACGTGTGGCGTACCACCCAAACAGCTAAGGGGAAAACACAAACAGCCTTATATCCTAACTATCTATCTAATATATACAGTGGTAAGGGACATGAACAGTTAGCATTATTATCCATGTCGGGTCACTGTCTATCCTTGTCCAAGGAAGATGCAATGGAACACCTGAAAGAGAAAATAGACAGCAAAGAAATGCATCCTATCCCTATGATAACACAGTGCAATATGTACATAAGTGAATTTTTAGTAAATGTTAATTATCCTCAGTCGCGAGCAGCATAGCAGTGTAAATGCACCCTATAATATGCCTAAACGACAATGATTTCTATATCTAAACATACATACAAGTGAAATTGGGCCTCACCCAAGGATGCCACCCCTTTCCATAGCTATATTACAAAAACGTTCTAATCATTCTCTATTAAATACAGTAAAACCTTGGTTTGAGAGTAACTTGGTTTAAAAGCATTTTGAAAGACAAGCAACATTTTAAAATAAATTTTGATTTGATATACAAGCATTGTCTTGATATACAAGTAGCATCATGTCACAACTTTGTATAAAAGAGAAGAGAGGCGCCTCTAAGTGTAGCCATATGGTTACATTTAATGAAGGTACAACATTTAGCAACTCACATGGTTGAGGTTTAAAACAGGCACATCTAAATAGGCAGGCATCCGGGGTAAAGCTGTCCACATAGACCGTCCTCCACACCGCCATCAATGTCATCCCTTCCACGCTGCGTTCCATGAGCGCTGATGTGCCTGTTTTAATCATCAACCATGTGAGTTGCTAAATGTTGTACCTTCATTAAAGGTAACCAGATTGCTACACTTATGCCCTGTACACACGACCGATTTTCCCGTCGGATAACAAAACCAATGGTCTTCCCGACGGAATTCCTGTCAAGCCTGCCTTGCATACACACAGTCACACAAAAGTCCGGTGAACTTTTGACTGCCAAGAACGCAGTGACGTAAAAGACTACAACGAGCCGAGAAAATTAAGTTCTATGCTTCTGAGCATGCGTCGATTTGTTTCCGAGCAGGCGCGTTTTTTTACCAGTCGCAAAAGCATACAGACGAACGGTTTTCCTGCTAGGATTATTTCCTGATGGGGAAAAAAGAGATCCTGCTCTCTTTTTGTTTCCGGCAGTTTTCCAGTCAGAAAAACTGCGAGGGAGCATACACACGGTCGGAATTCCTGGCCAAAAGCTCTCATCGCAGTTTTTCCAATGGGAAAACCGGTCGTGTGTACAGGGCAACAGAGTAACCCCTCTTCTCTTTTATATTCTGTAGCTACTGCTGGATTTGCTTCTAATCCCCTTGTAGAGGTTGTCATCACATTGCTTTAATATTTTTATATGGACCATCAACTGAAGGACTTATGAATAAATGGTTGTGGAACGAATCATTTGAGTTTCCATTATTTCTTATGAGGAAATTTTCTTTGATATACAAGTGTTTTGGATTACAAGCATGTTTCCGGAACGAATTATGCTTGCAATCCAAGGTTTTACTGTAAGTACATAATGTGAACAACCGTTCACTCAGGCTGGCACGACTCACGCCACCTGGTGGCCAGTAGATGAAGACCAATCCTGGTACACTTAATAGTCCATCATTCAATTTGTACAATGAGAACTTGCCCCTTTGCCACAGATTGTTCTACCTAACTAGCTAAACACCCCAGTGTCCTTAAAGCCTCCAAGTCCACCAGGTTTTCACTCGGGTTTGAACAACATTTCCCAGCAGTTTCCCTTCTCCTCAGGGACAACTCCGGGGACAAGAGGCATGGCTGCCATCAAGGCAACAAGCAGCCAGGCCATGGTGCAAGGGACTGCACTTCTGAACACAGGTCTCCTTGCAGTAGTATAGTAATCATAACTCCAGGCATCTCCTTCTAACCTCTCATTCTTCTGGAAGTTTCTCAAAAGTTCCAGCAAGTAGAAGGAGATACCAGACTCTGCCTGATGAGCAATTCCAGCCTCCCTGAGTCACTCATCCTGACCCAGATACAAAACACAAAGGCTTGGCTGCCAGCCAAGCCTAAATTTACCTATACTACAAAAAAAAATCTATTTACATTTCTAGCACACGAGAGGGTGCTACACTTAGTTATGCAAAAGTTTGTTTGGGCTAGCTTGGGCCAAACACACTAAAGTGAAAGAAAACTTTGACTTAAAGCGGAGTTCCACCCTTTTTTTATGTTTATTAAAAGTCAGCAGCTACAAAAAGTGTAGCTGCTGGCTTTTAATAAACATACACTTACCTGCTCCACTGTCCAGCGTCGCGCCGCCTGGAGCTCCGCTCCTCTCCCCCCTCCTCCGCCGGCGTGTCCATTCACAGTGTGGGCACCCGGCCATGACAGCTTTCGGCTTCACGGCCGGGCACTCACTGCGCATGCGCGAACGGCGCAGCGCTCTGTGAGTGGACAGGCGATCGCCTGGGACCTGTCACGTCCCAGGTGATCGCCTACAGGGAGGAGCCGCCACAAGGCGATATGACGTATCGCCTAGGCGGCTCCAGGGCGGAAGGAGGAAGTGGGACAGGAAGTCCCACTCCTACTGAAGCCCCCACTCCCCCCCCCCCCCAAAAAAAATTACATGCCAAATGTGGCATGTAAGGGGGTGAGGAGTGGAATAAAAAAAAGTAAAAAAATTGGGTGGAACTCCGCTTTAAGCTTTAACCGCCTGCGTCATTCGTCTATACGGCAGATGGGATCTTCTCTTGTTCTGGGCGGACGTCATATGATGTTGCCTAGTCTCACCGCAATCACGTGCCCGCGGGGGCAAGCAGTGTTTCTGGGACATGCCACGACCCTGATCTCAGTAAAGTGCCGATGACAGAGCTCTTTACCCATGTGATCAGCTGTGTCCAATCAGCTGATCACATATAAACAAGGAAGTACTGGTATTCGGCTCTCCTCTCCACACACCCTGTCAGTGTGAGACGAGGAGAGCCGAATAGCGGCATTTCCATACAGGGGAGACCTGTACAGATAATCAGGGCACTGATTATCAGTGCCCTGATTATCAGTGCAGACCCAACAGTGCCCAGCAGTGATGCCAGTCTGTGCCCATCAGTGACACCAATCTGTGCCCATCAGTGATGCAAGTCAGTGCTGCCTTTTAGTGCCAATCAGTGCATGCTCATCAGTGCTGCCCATCAGTGCCGCCCTCTGTGCCCATCAGTGCCACTTATCCATGCCACCTATCATTGTCCATAAGTGCCGTCTATCAGTGCCACCTATCAGGGCCCATCAGTCCTGCATATTATTTGCCCATCAGTGCCACCTCATCAGTGCCCGTCAGTGCAGCCTATCAGTGCCCATCAGTTAATTTACGGGCAGCCTGTAAATTTCCGCCTATTTTAGGGTTGCCCGTAAATGCCCGTTATGGGAAAAAATATGGCTGCAGGCCGACATGTCAACTTCGCATGCGCCGTTCCGAAGCTAGCCGGGCTTAGGAAAGCTGTACACACACGCTTATTTTCGGGCAGGTGGGCGCATGCGCAGTGATGTCTCGTGGTGACTCGTCTCGGCCTTTCCACATCACAGCCAGGTAAGACCGGACCCATCCACAGCCTCTGACCACCTCCTGTTACTCTCTTGTATCATGTCTGCACAGCCTATAACCACCTCCTATACCATGTCCGCACAGCCTATGACATCTCCTGTACCATGTCCGCACAGCCTATGACATCTCCTGTACCATGTCCGCACAGCCTACTACCACCTCCTGTACCATGTTCATACAGCAAATGACCACTTCCTATACCATGTCCGCACAGCCTATGACCACCTCCTGTACCATGTTCGCACATCCTCTGACATCTCCTGTACCAGGTCCGCACAACCTATGACCACCTCCTGTACCATGTCTGCACAGCCTATGACCACCTCCTGTACCATGTCCGCACAGCCTATGACTACCACCTATACCATGTCCACACAGCCTCTGACATCTCCTGTACCATATCCACACAGCCTCTGACATCTCCTGTACCATGTCCGCACAGCCTCTGACATCTCCTGTACCATGTCCGCACAGCCTATGACTACGGTACCTTCTATACCATGTCCACACAGCCTCTGACATCTCCTGTACCATGTCCGCACAGCCTCTGACATCTCCTGTACCATGTTCGCACAGCCTATGACTACGGTACCTTCTATACCATGTCCACACAGCCGCTGACAACTCCTGTACCATGTCCACACAGCCGCTGACATCTCCTGGACCATGTCCACACAGCCGCTGACATCTCCGGGACCATGTCCACACAGCCTCTGACATCTCCTGTACCATGTCCACACAGCCGCTGACATCTCCTGAACCATGTCCACACAGCCGCTGACATCTCCTGGACCATGTCCACAAAGCCTCTGACATCTCCTGGACCATGTCCACACAGCCGCTGACATCTCCTGGACCATGTTCACACAGCCTCTGACATCTTCTGTACCATGTCCACACAGCCTCTGACATCTCCTGGACCATGTTCACACAGCCTCTGACATCTTCTGTACCATGTCCACACAGCCTCTGACAACTCCTGTACCATGTCCACACAGCCGCTGACATCTCCTGTACCATGTCCACACAGCCGCTGACATCTCCTGGACCATGTCCACACAGCCTCTGACAACTCCTGTACCATGTCCACAAAGCCTCTGACAACTCCTGTACCATGTCCACACAGCCGCTGACATCTCCTGGACCATGTCCACAAAGCCTCTGACATCTCCTGTACCATGTCCACACAGCCGCTGACATCTCCTGAACCATGTCCACACAGCCTCTGACATCTCCTGTACCATGTCCGCACAGCCTCTGACAACTCCTGGACCATGTCCACACAGCCGCTGACATCTCCTGTACCATGTCCACACAGCCGCTGACATCTCCTGGACCATGTCCACAAAGCCTCTGACAACTCCTGTACCATGTCCACACAGCCGCTGACATCTCCTGGACCATGTCCACAAAGCCTCTGACATCTCCTGTACCATGTCCACACAGCCGCTGACATCTCCTGAACCATGTCCACACAGCCTCTGACAGCTCCTGTACCATGTCCGCACAGCCTTTGTGAAGTTATGCTGTTGGGCTGGTATAATGATGCTATGGGGCCGGTGTTAAATTATTTCCAGGGCTGGTTTTTATTTCCAGTCTGGCCCTACTACACACATATGCTTATAAATAATTGTAGTTTTCTTTTTATTCTTTCCATACCTTATTTTAGTATTCCTTCCCATTATTCTCATGGTGGCCATTTTTACTAAGGGCAGATAAATCCATTTCCCTTTAATTCCTGAAATTCAGCCTACAACTCTGGGTCTGGCTTCTGGAACATGACAGGAAGTTCACAGGATGCATCTGTGTGGCCAGGGTGACATCACCAGTGCCTTAGAGAAACCAAGAAATGAAAAAACAGTAAATGTCAGTACAACCCCTTTTCACACTGACAGTGCCCGCCGTTAGCGCTTTGGCACTGTTTTGCAGAGCTTTTCAGCCGCTATCGGGCGGTTTTAACCCCAAAAAAGGGTTAAATACTCCCATTTGCTGCGTTTTAAATCGCTTTTCAGGCGATTTGAAAGCGCTGCCAATTCATTCCAATGGGCAGGGCGTTTTGGGAGCACTAAATACAGCGCTCCCAACCCGCCCCAAAGATGCTGCTTGCAGGACTTTTCGGAATGTCCCGCAAGTGCACCGTCCCAGTGTGAAAAGACACACTGGAATGAATGGGAGGTGGTTTTCAGGCACTTAGCAGAGGCTATTTCCAGCGATAAAGCGTCTGAAAACCACCCCAGTGTGAAAGGGGTCTAAAAGTAACAAAAAATGTGTGTTTTACAAATGAACGTAACATAATTTATTATCAGTATGCAGAGCTGCTGATATTTAGTGAAAGGGTGGATAGGTCCACTTTAAGCAAGAATTTTTTAGAATTGATAGTGGCCTGAATGTTGTAGTTGAATATTGCAGATAAGCTGGTGTTTCCACAAATCTCTGCTGCGTATCACATCCTGAATAGGGATGAGCTTCGTGTTCGAGTCGAACATATGTTCGACTCGAACATCGGCTGTTCGATCGTTCGACGAAGATCAAACGATTTGGGCCGTTCGCGCCAAATTCGAGTGCCGCGAACGGCCCACAATGCACTACGCCATCGCAGTGTCATCCAGGCGCTGTGATTGGCCAAGCATGCACTGTGACCCCACATGCTTGGCCAATCACAGCGCCGGCAGCGAGGAGAGCAATGATTGGCCACAGGCAGGATGCACACGCAGCAGAGGGCCATGAATGAGTACCTGTGCGACTACGGCACCAGGACAGGGTCAGGGGAGCTCGGTTTTTTTTCACCACGCCAGTGGGGCATGATCAGGGATGCATGCACTGTCCTGGCACCATTTGAGGAGGCCACGAGGATGGTGAGCAGTGACAGTGCATGCATCAGTGACACTGTACCTCTTGTCCACCTGTTGGAGCACACGCTGCGTGGAATAATGGACAGGGCACTTGAGGCAGAACAGAGGCAGGAAGAGTAGGACTTCCTTGCCTCTCAAGGCCCCCTTTACCCAGACAGTGTTCCTTCTGTCCCACCCATCGCACAGGAAGAGGAGGAGGAGGAGGAGGAGGAGGATTGTGTCAGCATGGAGGTGGAGGCTGGCACTCAGCATCATCAGCAGCAGTCTTTTAGGGATGATTTACAGTCCCAAGAAACCAGTGGACTTGTACGTGGCTGGGAGGAGGTGGCTGCGGATCATGTCGTCCTTAGTGACCCAGAGGACTCCGGACTGAATGCCTCAGCTAACCTACGCTGCATGGCCTCCCTGATCCTGCAAAGTCTGCGGAAGGATCCTCGTATTCTTCGGATCAAGGAGAGGGACCATTACTGGCTGGCCACTCTCCTTGATCCACGGTACAAGGGTAAGGTTGCGGACCTTATCGTACCGTCGCAGAGGGAGCAGAGGATGAGACAACTCCGGGAGGCCTTGCAGAAAGGTCTGTGCAACGCGTTCCCAGAGACTGGGAGGTTACAAACTCCTGGTCCTGGACAACGAGTTGCTGAGGCTTCGGGCAGTCAAAGAAGGAGCGGTGGGGAAGGTGGCCGTCTGACCGATGCGTTCAGACAATTCTTTAGTCCGCAGCCCCAAAGTATGATCGGTTCCAGCAACCATCGCCAGCGTCTGATATACATGGTCCAGGAATACCTAGGGGCAAGGTCAGACTTGGACACCTTCCCCACCGAAAATCCTCTGGCTTACTGGGTCTTGAGGATGGATCACTGGCCAGAGCTTGCACAGTATGCAATTGAGCTACTGGCCTGTCCTGCATCCAGCGTTCTTTCAGAACGCACATTCAGTGCTGCTGGAGGATTTGTCACGGATCACAGGGTGCGCCTGTCCACCGACTCGGTTGATCGACTGACTTTCATCAAGATGAACCAGTCTTGGATCACCACCAGCTACCACACACCAGATGCTGATATAACAGACTAATTGATTTTAAAATGTCACATCCCTTCAAGACTGATGCTGAGTGCCTGTGCTGTTATGTTGACTGGCTATCCTCCTCCTCCTCCTCAATGATACGATTAATGATGATAGCTTGGAAGATCATTTTGGTTTATGGGTGACGCCACCAGTGGCTAAGGCCCAATTTTTCAGCCCCTGTTTAACAGGGGCGTGTAATTAAAATTTTTGATGCAATACTTTGCAACAGGCCTCATTGCTGTGCTCCAAGTACAGTATCTGTGAGGGGTTGCAGTGTTGTGCCACCAGTGCCTAAGGCCCAATTTTTCAGCCCCTGTTCAACAGGGGCATGCAATTATAATTATTGATCTAATAATTCACAGCAGGGCCCATTGCTGCGCCCACCAAGAGTAACTGCCAGGCCTTACAGTGTTGTGGCACCAGCACCACCATCACCACCACCACCACCACCAAAGGCCCAATTTTTCAGCCCCTGTTCAACAGGGGCATGCAATTATAATTATTGTTCGAATAATTCACAGCAGGGCCCATTGCTGCGCCCACCAAGAGTAACTGTCAGGCCTTACAGTGTTGTGGCACCAGCACCACCATCAAAGGCCCAATGTTTACTACCACTGATCAACAATTATATGTTATTACAATTCCTGATATAATAGTTGACAGCAGGGCGTTCCAGCACCCACCAAGAATAACTGTGAGTGCTTTCAGTGTTGTGCCAACACCAACACCTAAGGGGCCAATTTCTGCAGAGTATATACGGCAGGTCCCTACTTTCAAACATCCAACTTACAAACGACTACTACTTGCAAACGGAAGAAGACAACAGGAAGTGAGAGGAAATCTACCCCTTGGAAGGAAAATTCTCTCCTGTAAGAACTAATATGGGAGAAAGGTGTCTCCTCTCTACTGATGCTTTATCACCAATCCTTGTTTCAATAAAAACACCACATTTCAAAAACAGTTGTCATTGGGATGCAAAGTGAGGTGAAATGTTCTGAACAGGGGCACAGACAGCAAAAAAAATGTGACAGGGGTGATAACCGTTCCCTATGTTTTCCAAAAAGCTAAAAAAAAGGAATTTGGCATGGAGCTACACTTAAACAATGCAGCTGTTCAAAATTACAAACAGATTCTACATAAGAACAAACCTACAGTCCCTGTCTTGTATGCACCGCCTGTATACGGCTGTTCAGAGTATATAGGGCCTTTTTTATTTTGTGTGCGGGGTTCCCCTTAATATCCATACAAGACCCAAAGGGGCTGGTAATGGGCTGGGGTAGGGGGGGGGGGGGTTGATGGGGTAGCTTTGCCATTTTTCATAAAGATTTTCATCCATATTACCGGGAACAGACATTGCATTAAAGCCGCAAGCAGTTTTAAATGGCTTTTTTCCCTTTAGAAATGTTATTTTGTGCAGGGACAGTTCTAAACACGGGAAACACGTGGCACTTCACAGGCATACTTTAGACACCCCCCAGGTACAATATTTAAAGGAATATTTGACTTTTTTTTTTCACTTTATGCATCATTAAAATGACTGCTCCCGGAAAACGTCCGTTTTTAAAACTTCTTTTTGCATTGATACATGTCCCCTGGTGCAGAACCCGGGTTCACAAACTCTGTTTCGGACAATAACATGGATAATAGTCGTTATAATTAGCACTTTAGAATCCGAACGTTCGCATCCATTGTATTTAATAGGGTTCTAATGTTCGTGCGAACTTTCGGTCCGTTCGCGGGTTCTGGTGCGAACCGATCCCGGGGGTGTTCGGCTCATCACTAATCCTGAGTCCGATGTTATTAGAATGTGCCGACAGCAACTGTTCTATGGGAAAAAGAACGAGAGCTGGTGAATTGATTCGCTTGATGTATGATACTGTTTCATCCAGGAAAATAGACCTCAGTGCGGTCTGAAAAAAAATGAAGGCTATGGTAAACGTTCTAATTCTAGAAAGTGATCATTATATGTTATGCATGTTTTAAAAAATAGTAACAAGATGTTATGCAGCAAACAATCATAGTTCTGACTTATATTTACATATAACTACATGAATACGTAAAATCAGGAGATATCCACGCTGTAAGTGTAAACAGACAAGACTGAGTCAATAGACAGAACATAAAGCATACTGACAGACAGAGCATACTGAACTCGGGTGGAGGAGAAACTGGGAGTTACACAGCAATAAGTACAACTTACAGCACTACTGTGTATGTATATACAGTAAAACCTTGGTTTGATAGTAACTTGGTTTGAGAGCATTTTTCAAGACAAGCTAAATTTTTTAATAAAGTTTGACTTGATATACAAGCGATGTCTTGATATAAGAGTAGCGTCATGTCACAACTGAGTATAAAATAGAAGAGAGGCGCCTCTAAGTGTAGCAATACAGTTACATTTATTTAAGGTACAACATTTATGCCGCGTACAGACGATCGGTTTTTCTGATGAAAAAAGACCAATTGACTTTTTTCATCGGACAAACCGATTGTGTGGGCCCCATCGGTCTTTTTTCAATCGTTATAAAAAAATAGAACCTGTTTTAAATTTTACAGATGGAAAAAAAAACGATTGCAAATTCCGATCGTCTGTGTGGAACTCCATCGGACAAAAAACCCACGCATGCTCAGAATCAAGTCGACGCATGCTCAGAAGCATTGAACTTCATTTTTCTCGGCTTGTCGGAATGTTTTACGTCACGGCGTTTTGGACGGTCGGAATTTTGACTGATGGTGTGTAGGCAAGACTGATGAAAGTCAGCTTCATCGGATTTCCGATGGAAAAATCCATCGGATTTTATTCCATCGGAAATCCGATCGTGTGTACAGGGCATTAGAAACTCACATGGTTGATGATTAAAAGAGGCACATCTAAGTATGCAGGAATCCAGGGTAAAGTTGTCCACATAGACAATCCACGCACCACCATTGACATTGTCCCTTCCACGCTGCGCTCCACAAGCGGTTGAAGCAATGCTTTCAGATTGCTCTACTGCAGGGTAGTCTTCCCGGTCACGATTGCAGACTGACAGCAGTGAGAGCTGGCGGTGCAGAGGATGGTCTATGTGGATCGCTTTACCCCGGGTGCCTGCATACTTAGATGTGCCTGTTTTAATCATCAACCATGTGAGTTGCTAAATGTTGTACCTTCATTATTAAATGTAAACATATTGCTACACTTAGAGGCGCCTCTCTTCTCTTTTATACTCTGTAACTCCTGCTGGATTTTGCTTCTAATCCCCTTGGGGAGGCTTCCATTTGTGGATGGACATTTTATGGTTACACAACCTAATACATTGCTATAATCTTTTCATGTGGACTATAAACTGAAGGACTTATGAATAAATGGTTGTGGAACGAATCATTTGAGTTTCCATTATTTCTTATGGGAAAATTAGCTTTGATATAAGAGTGCTTTGGATTACAAGCATGCTTCCGGAACAAATTATTCTCGCAATCCAAGGTTTTACTGTATATAGATTTTATCTTTAGCCCTGGTTCACACTAGTGTGACTTTGAAATCACACTATTTCAGCACGATTTCAAAGCTGCCCGATCAGTGCGATTTGGATTTACGATTTCATTGTGGCTTGCGACTTCATTTAACAGAAGTCAATGCAAGTCGCAATTAAATTGCAAAAAAAGTAGTGCAGGAACCTTTTTCAAAGACACTGCGACCTGAATCGCAACGATTTGAATGTTTCTATCATCAGCAATGGGGTGCGCCTTGTCATGCCATTTGGAACAGTCAAAACGCATGACAAATCGCACTGGTGTGAACCAAGGCTTAGCCCTGGTTCACACTGATGCTACTTTGAAATCGTGCTACTTCACGATTTCAAAGTAGCAGGTCAGCGCAATTTCAGGTGTTACTTGGATGACATTTGTGCCACTTTAAGTCGCACCTGAAATCACGAAAAATAGTGCAGGAATTTTTTTTTTTAAATCAGTGCAGCCCCAATTTGAATGGTTCCATTGCCGACAATAGGGTGTGACTTGCAAACAGTTACTTGTTTGTAACTGTAAAATCGCATGACAAGTCGCACCAGTGTGAACAGGGGCATAAACTGATTTTGTATATCTTCCAGCCAGGAGTGTTCATTGGTCTCGTAACATAATTGTGTGCAGATCAGGAAGTGTGCGTCTTAAACAACCGCTGCACTACATGGTCAAAAACAAGTGCACGTCTCTCCAAATGGTTGAAGTGTTTCCAGTGAACGGTACTTTTAATACTACAACTAGGGCTGAAACAACTAATTAGTTGGTCAACCAGTTAGTGGGCCTGCATATAGAATGCATTATTTGTTTCTATATCAGAAAATACAGTGCAGCACACATACAGCCCAGTACACCCGTTCATACAGGTCAGTAAGTGCCTGAGAACTTGTGAATGTGTGAGGAGCAATGCCTCATGGGACATGTAGTCCTGCGCAGGAGAAGAAAGTGATCTAAAGGGATTCTAAAGGCAGAAGTGTTTTTACCTTGCTATAGCAGAGCTCCCAACTGTCCTTGATTTCAAGGGACTCTCCCTGATTTGGAACAAAGTTCCTCAGTCCCTCTTTCCTCATTTGTCCCTCATTTTGGTCTGATCCATATAGTTGTATATAAAATGCACTTTTTATCTTTCAAAAAGTGTTTCCCAGTGCTAAACCTTTCATCCAATTTCTAAATTGCAGCATTTTTTTCAAATTTCAAAAGTCAGTATAAAGGAATATTAGTGGTAAAAATAAAGTACTTGTGTGTTTACCTAATATTTTTTTTGTATAATTCTTCTTTAAAGGAGGAAGTAAACCCTGATTGGTTTTACTTCCTTTTTTGTTCCCTGCAAAGTAAAAGCATAATGTGCTAGTATGCATCGCATTTGTGACACTTACCTGCAAACGATGCCCACGCTGTCCCGGCTGGAGGCCGCATCCATCTTCGCCCCTCTTCCTTTCCGGGGCCAAGGACTCCGGCTCTGTGACTGGCCAGAGTCGCGTGACGTCACTCCTGGGCATGCTTTTCTCGACCATAACCCACACTTTTTTAGACGATTCATGGCACCAGTTTAAGATACGTACCAAAGACATTGCCCTGTAATACAGGGCAATGTCTGGTAATCCTATTCCCCCCTCCCGTTTGCTTCTGCGTAACATGTCATAAGCTATTCTTGAGTTTCCATCATTCCAAATAAAGGATATAAAGGCTTTACGTATTTGTTTGAAAAATATTTGTGGGAGTAATATGGGTACTGTGTATAATAGATATATTATTCTTGGTATTATATTCATTTTGATCACATTAACCCTTCTGAACCATGTCAGGGATTGGCCTCTCCATCTCCGAAGATCCTTCGTTATCTCTATTAATAATGAGCCATAATTGCGCTCATACAGGAGTTTTGTATTCGCCGAGATGTGCACTCCAAGATAATATAGTGACTCCTTTTCCCAAATAAACGGGAGGCTATTCTTCAGAGATGTGGCCATTGCCGGTGGAACGTTACTTGGTAACACTACAGACTTCTCCAAATTTATTTAAAAATTAGACAGTTCCCCATATTTCTGTACTTCCAACATCAGTGCCGATATTGACTCCTGGGGTTTAGAAAGATAGAACAATAAATCATCGGCATATGCCGAAACAGTTTTTACTCCTGGACCAATCTCATCCCCTACTATTCCCTTATTTTTCCTTACTTTACAGAGAAAGGGTTCTAAAACTATCACAAATAATATTGGGGAGAGGGGACAGCCTTGCCTGGTACCGTTCCGTATGTTAAAGTAGTTTGATAGAGTCCCATTAACCTTGACCCTACCTCTTGGGCCCGCGTATAATGCTAATATCCATCCCATCATTCGCTCCCCGAGACCTATCCTTTTCAATACTTCTATCATAAATTTCCAATTTACTCTATCAAATGCCTTTTCGGCGTCCATTGATAGTACTGCTCTTGGTCTTTTATCCGATCCATTTTGCATCCAGTGGAGCACATGAAGGGCTTGGATCATGTTGTCTTTAGTTTCACGCCCCCTCATGAAGCCCGTCTGGTCAATATGGACTAATTGGGTTATATGATCCTGTAATCTTATAGCTAGAATTTTTGCTAGTAACTTGGTGTCTGAGTTTAAAAGAGATATAGGTCTATAATTTGCGCAGAGTTGTGGATCCTTCCCTGGTTTTGGTATAACTGTCACATGTGCCAGCAAGGCTTCTCGGGGCAAAGGGTTACTATCTGTTATTTTATTAAAGTAATTACATAAAGGCGTTACCAAAATATTACTATACTTCTTATAATATGCATTTGTTAGGCCGTCTGGTCCTGGACTTTTCCCGTTTGGCATCTTTTCTATTACCTTACTTATTTCCTCCATGGTGATTGGTCCTTCTAATTTCTTTATAATCATCGGAGGGAGGGTTGGTAACTCTGCATCCTTGATATATTTCCTTATCTCTTCCACCCACTTCCCCTCTTCACACCCCAAAGAGGGTAGTTGTATGTCATATAAGTCTGTATAAAAATTATGAAACTCTGCTGCTATTGCTTTAATGTCTTCTACTTTTTTATTGTTTACTACTATACTATGGACATGGCTACTTTCTTGTTGCTTTTTTTATTTGTTTAGCTAATAATCTGCTACACTTGTTTCCTTGTTCATAAAATCGATGGGCGAAGAATCTATATTTATCCTTAGCTCTTCTGTCCAGGCATCCTGTAAGCTCTGTTCTTAATTTCTAGCTGCCTGGCTTCCCCTGAGTCAAGATTTGTTTTGTGCTTTATCTCAGGGCGTGTATTTTCTCCACCAGTTCTTCTATCCCCTTCCTATTTCCCCTTAACTCGAGTGCTATTAGTTCTCCTCTGATGACAGCCTTATGAGCCTCCCATACTATTTGGTCAGATGTTCCTCCAGCTATATTAATCTTAAAATATTCTTCTAACTTGTACCGTATGTTATTCGCTATCTGCCCGTCGTCTAGTAATTATTCATTTAGGCGCCATGTCCTCTCCTGGCAACCCGCAGACACCGGATGAAACACCAGCACAACTGGAGCATGATCAGAGATTGTTAAAGATTCTATACTAGCCGATTTCACACAGTCCAGATAATATTGATCTACCAAAATTGAATCTAATCGGGAGTATACTTTATGAGTCTTAGAGTAATAACTAAAATCTTTCTTCGCCTTATTTAGTACTCTCCAACTATCTACCAAATGGAGGGATCGGAGGAATTTTTTAATATGTTTAAGTGCTCTAAAGGATAATGGGGTTTTACTTGTTGTAGTATCTAGTTGGGGATCCAGCGTAATAATGAAACCTCCTCCCAGAATTAATATCCCTTCCCTAAATGTTTCCAGTAACCTTAAGGTTTTAATAAAAAAAACAGGCTGTACCAGTATTAGGAGCATATATAGAAGCAAACGTATAACACTGTCCCTGCAGCATGCCTTTGATAAAAAGGAACCGTCCCTCTGGGTCCATCTGCACTGATATTTGGTCCAGTGGACAAGTCCTTCCAAAGGCTATTGTTACCCCCTTTGCCCTTGTGATTGGGGACACTGTATGAAACCACTGATTATATGATGATAATGGTAATGGTAACCTGGGTACTGATCCTGACATGAAATGTGTCTCTTGCAGGAAGGCGACATCCACCGTCTGGTGTTGGAGTTCCTGCCATAATCCCCTCACATTATAGGTAACAATTTTTATTGGGGTAGTCATTACTTATATCTTGGATTGGTATAAAACTCTCTTAAACCTGTTACCGCATGTCTCCTTTTCTCCTCTCTCTATAGATCTAGAATACAACCTACTACAATACTACAAAACCTTCTACTATACAACATATAAACAACATATACCAACTAATTGAGGGGTGGATCCATGTGGGTGCTCCCTGCCCCCTCCCCGAAACCCCCCGCCTATCTGCTTCCATGCAGATTGACTAGTCCCTTTCATCAGGACCTACCTAATATGAAAAATAACCCCCCCAATGGGTACAGTTTAATATTCCCTACTCCCCGGGCATCATTTTTGTTTCACATCTAATTCTCCTTGTTCAGCTACGTGCATAATTCATTTCAACGTTCTCTCATTTGGGATAAGGGGAGGAGGAGGTACCCACCTTAGAGAAGGACAAGTAGAAAAAAGAGGAGGGGAAAGAGAGAAAAAAGAATGTGCACGGGAGTCGCAAGTCAAGGCACTCGCTAGTGAAGAAATGGCACGGGTGGCCGTTTCTTCACAGTGCACGCGCCGATGACATCATCGGCGCAAGAAACAAAGTAAATATCTCCTAAATGGCACACGGTTAGGAGATATTTACTGTACCAATAGGTAAGTTGGTAGGTATGCTATAGAAGCACTCTGAAGTCAGAAGAAGCCATTATCGTCAGCGGGGGACCCCAGCAGAGGAGGATCAGGGCTACTCTGTGCAAAACCATTATATAGAGCAGGTAGGTATAACATGTTGGTTATTAAAAATCAATAAAAAATCAAACATTTACAATCACTTTAAGGGCTCTTTGCAGGGAAGATCATTCATCATCTGAACTCAGAAGCTGGAGGCTGATAAGGTAATTGGAGGTAATATAAGGCATTACAATTAAATGTAAAGTAAAAATTTACCAGTATTTTGCATTATATTTAAAATGATTATATCCATGCAAACAATTCTCAGCCTTTATTACTACTTTAATGTGTATATATACAGTCAGGTCCATAAATATTGGGACACAATTCTGATCCCTTTGGCTCTATACACCACCACACTGGATTTAAAATTAAACAAACAAGATGTTCTTAAACTGCAGACTTTCAGCTTTAATTTGAGGGTATTTACATCCAAATCAGGTGAACGGTGTAGGAATTACACTAGTTTGTATATGTGCCTCCCACTTTTTAAGGGATCAAAAGTAATAGGACAGATTAACAATCATAAATCAAACTTTCACTTTTTAATACTTGGTTGCAAATCCTTTGCAGTTAACTACAGCCTGAAGTCTGGAATGCATAGACATCACCAGACGCTGGGTTTCATCCCTGGTGATGCTCTGCCAGGCCTCTACTGCAACTGTCTTCAGTTCCTGCTTGTTCTTGGGGCATTTTCCCTTCAGTTTTGTCTTTAGCAAGTGAAATGCATGCTCAATCGGATTCAGGTCAGGTGATTGACTTGGCCATTGCATAACATTCCACTTCTTTCCCTTAAACTATTTGGTTGCTTTCGCAGTATGCTTCGGGTCATTGTCCATCTGCACTGTGAAGCGCCGTCCAATGAGTTCTGAAGCATTTGGCTGAATATGAGCAGATAATATTGCCTGAAACTCTTCAGAATTCACCCTGCTGCTTTTGTCAGCAGTCACATCATCAATAAATACAAGAGAACCAGTTCCATTGGCAGCCATACATGCCCACGCCATGACACTACCACCACCATGCTTCACTGATGAGGTGGTACGCTTTGGATCATGAGCAGTTCCTTTCCTTCTCCATACTCTTCTCTTCCCATCACTCTGGTACAAGTTGATCTTGGTCTCATCTGTCCATAGGATGTTGTTCCAGAACTGTGAAGGCTTTTTTAGATGTTGTTTGGTAAACTCTAATCTGGCCTTCCTGTTTTTGAGGCTCATCAATGGTTTATATCTTGTGGTGAACCCTCTGTATTCACTCTGGTGAAGTCTTCTCTTGATTGTTGACTTTGACACATATACACCTACCTCCTGGAGAGTGTTCTTGATCTGGCCAACTGTTGTGAAGGGTGTTTTCTTCACCAGATAAAGAATTCATCCACCACAGTTGTTTTCTGTGGTCTTCTGGGTCTTTTGGTGTTGCTGAGCTCACCGGTGCATTCTTTCTTTTTAACTAGTTGGAGCGCGGGCCATAGACGAATGACGGCCTCAAGGTGGCTCTAGATATCCGGGAGGACGTCAATAGACGTCCTCAGCTCCTCCGGCCACTGGGGGGCGCGCGCGCCCGGCGCGTCACTGACATGCCGATGCGTGTGCCTGGCGGCCGCGATGTCCGCCAGGCACCCGCGATCGGCCGGTACACAGACAAGGACATGGATCTCTGTGTGTAAACACAGAGATCCACGTCCTGTCAGGGAGAGGAGACTGATGCTGTGTCCCTTGTACATAGGGACACAGATCGGTCACCTCCCCCAGTCAGTCCCCTCCCCCCACAGTAGTAATCACTCCCAGGGCACACATTTAACCCCTTCCTCGCCCCCTAGTATTAACCCCTTCACTGCCAGTGTCATTTTTACAGTAACAGTGCATTTTTATAGCACTGATCGCTGTAAAAATGACAATGGTCCCAAAATGGTGTCAAAAGTGTTCGATGTGTCCGCCATGTCGCAGTCACAATAAAAATCGCTGATCGCCGCCATTACTAGTAAAAAAAAAATATTAATAAAAATGCTATAAAACTATGCCCTATTTTGTACACGCTATAACTTTTGCGCAAACCAATCAATAAATGCTTATTGCGATTTTTTGGACCAAAAATATGTAGAAGAATACGTATCGATCTAAACTGAGAAAAAAACTGTAAAAAAAAAAAAAAATTGGGATATTTATTATAGCAAAAAGTAAAAAATATTGTGTTTTTTTCAAAATCGTCGCTCTTTTTTTGTTTATAGCGCAAAAAATAAAAACCGCAGAGATGATCAAATACCATCAAAAGAAAGCTCTATTTGTGGGAAAAAAAAGGACGCCAATTTTGTTTGGGAGCCACGTCGCACGACCGCGCAATTGTCATTCAAAACGTGACAGCACTGAAAGCTGAAAATTGGCCTGGGCAGGAAGGGGGTTTAAGTGCCCAGTAAGCAAGTGGTTAAGGATGTTACAAACAGTTGATTTGGCCACACCTAATGTTTTTGCTATCTCTCTGATGGGTTTGTTTTGTTTTTTCAGCCTAATGATGGCTTGCTTCACTGATAGTGACAGCTCTTTGGATCACATATTGAGAGTTGAAAGCAACAGACTCCAAATGCAAATAGCACACTTGAAATGAACTCTGGACCTTTTATCTGCTCCTTGTAAATGGGATAATGAGGGAATAACACACACCTGGCCATGAAACAGCTGAGCAGCCAATTGTCCCATTACTTTTGGTCCCTTAAAAAGTGGGAGGCACATATACAAACTGTTGTAATTCCTACACCGTTCACCTGATTTGGATGTAAATACCCTCAAATTAAAGCTGAAATTCTGCAGTTAAAGCACATCTTGTTCGTTTTATTTCAAATCCATTGTGGTGGTGTATAGAGCCAAAAAGATTAGAATTGTGTCGATGTCCCAATGTTTATGGACCTGACTGTATGCTTTCATAATATAAATTAAATCCTTATTGCAGTGATTATCTATTTTTTTGTACTATAAATGGCTAATTTTTGTTTTTTAACCTCATCATGACAGGTGATACAAAATGCATGCAGCTGCTACTAGTGACAGCAAGTGCAGGTAGCTGCCTATTGCAAGGAAGATTCTCATGCATAATATTATATTACAGTCCTGTCTGAAAAGCTGCAAGACATTGTTTTAGGTCTTTATAATTCTTTTTTTTATATATTTTTACTTTACATACAAAATGTAATCTCGGAGTCTGATGATATGTACCAGACTCAACCTCTAGTAGTATATATATATATATATCTTCCGCTTGGTATTCTCAGAGTGGATTAGAAATTTTGTTTCCTAACCATATAGCTGCATAGAGATATTCAAGAATAAATTGTTTTTTTAAACTTTACATATTAACTAAATTATACACCACACTTTTTTTGAGGTTTTTATCCAATTAATCAATTAAGTGAAACAATAATCGGCCAATTAATCGATTATGAAAATAATCATTAGTTGTAGCCCTAACACAAAGTGCAGAGACATCTTAAACAATTGTGCCACCTAGTGGTAACAGCTTGAGGAAGGCATTTTTCTACTCCAGCATGTATGTTCCTCTGTGCACAAAACCAGCATCATGAAAGCTTGATGTGATGGGTTTGGTGTGAAGGTACCCAAGGGGTCTGTACACAGCTCAGACCCCTTATGAAAACCTTTAGGCTGGGTTCACACATATGTGAATTGGATGCGGTATATGGCGCATCCACTACGCAGAACATTTAAAAATATGTTCTTTTCAATGGGTCTGCTTCACATGTGTGTTGCATTCGCACTCCGCATTGCAAAAAAAGCATGTGCATTTTCTAGGCATTGCGGTGCGAATTACAGGCACATAATCTTCAATGGGAATGCATCTGATTCGCAGATGTGTTCGGTTCTGAACACAAATTCTCTCCCCCTCCTCACTTCACCTCCCCCCTCTCCCTGGTCAGCTGATCCGCAGCTAAAACGCTGAGGAACCACTGAAGAACTGATTTTTATCTTCGCATGGAAACCGGGGGTGCAATTCGCACCGCACATGTGTGAACCCAGCCTTAGGCTTGGTACATACATATGCGAATTGGATGCGGGGAAACCCTTAGGCTGGGTTCATACATATGTGAATTGGATGTGGGTTTACCCACTTCCAATTCGCATGACAGGCAAGTGTGACCGGCTCTCAATGAAGCTGGTTCACACATGTCCGGTGCAGGTGCAGTCCAGATTAAAAGGGGTCCAGTGCGTCTTTGGGTCCGGTTCAGGTGTGAATTCAGGCTTAAATTTGGACCTGAATCACATCTAAACCGGTGTACAGGAACGCACCAGACTCCAGGCACAAAACTTGCTGCCTCATATGTGTGAACCCGGTTATATGATATAAAATAATGAATGTGGGGGCCTCTTGGTGGCCGTGATTATTTTTTTTTTGGGGGGGGGGGCAGCATTTCATTCTTGGTCCCAGGCAGCACAATGTCTTGGGCCGGCCCTGCCAACAGGTAACGCCATTCTTCTAAGGCTGTCTTAATGGCCAGTAATTCCCGATCTCCTGCATCATAGTTCTTCTCCACAGGGCTGAGTTTCCTGGAGAAGAAGGCAATGGGGTGTAACAGAGACTTTGTTCCGCGGCCCCTCAAGGACATAAGGGGATGCAGGATCTGGATGCTGCAGGATAGGTGCTGTAGAAAACAAAGTCTTTAGCCGATCAAACGTTACTTGGGCTGCAGGTGTCCACTGTCTCTCCTTATGATTTTGAAGTTCCATAGGTTACGAATATAGTACCAGTTTTAAAAGACAATCCATTAACCCAAGTTTGCTCAGGAAATCTTTATTCAGTTACTCATAGCTATTAGAATCATTTACTATTTGGACTTCTCCTTGAACACATAATTGTTAATTAATTGCTTTAACTTTTCACACTTCCTTATATCCTAATCAACACTATATTTGTAACCACATATGAATAATTTATAATAATAATTCTGAATTGTATAATGTACAGTACTTATTTGATTGTATTTAACTTACTGTACTTAATAAGTAGAAAAGAAAAGTGAAGAGTAAAGAAGAAGTAGTGGGGAGGGGTCCCCCGGGTTGATCCAGTAGTCACAGTCAGACATTTATGATCAGTATAACTTCAAATCATCTACCATGGCATTAAAACAGTCATTAAATGTTGTCGAGAAGAAATGTTCTATCCAAGGTTGCCATAAGGGGACCCGTCATGGCTCTATACATGTATAGGAGTAAAAAGAGGACCTGTCGTGGCTCTATACATGTATAAAGAGGACCTGTCATGGCTCTATACATGTATAAAGGATAATAAAGAGGACCTGTCATGGCTCTATACGTGCATATAGGTGTATAAAAGGACCTGTCAGGGCTCTATACATGTATATAGGAGTATAAAGGGACCTGTGCATGGCGGGCGGCCGCAATGTCTTTTGCGCAAACTAATCAATGTACGCTAATTATGGTTTTTTTGGTACCAAAAATATGTAGAAGAATACATATTGGCCTAAACTGATGAAGAAATTATTTTTTTATACATTTTTTGGATATTTATTATAGCAAAAAGTAAAAAATATTGTTTGTTTGTTTTTTTTAATTGTTGCTCGTTTGTTGTTTATAGTGCAATATATAAAAACCGCAGAGGTGATCAAATATCACCAAAAGAAAGCTCTATTTGTGGGAAAAAAAGGACACCAATTTTATTTGGGTACAGTGTCGCATTACCGCGCAATTGTCAGTTAAAGCGACACAGTGCCGTATCACAAAAAATGGCCTGGTTATTAAAGGGTTTGTAAAGGTTCGTGATTTTTCACCTTAATGCATCCTATGCATTAAGGTGAAAAAACACCTGGCAATGACTGCCCCCCAGCCCCCCTGTTTTACTTACCTGAGCCCGTTCACTTGCTGTGCGCGTCCCCCGGCGTCCTCTTCTCCACGGAGTCTGGCCGTTAATTGGCTAGATTGATAGCAGTGCAGCCATTGGCTTGCGCTGCTGTCATCACATCCAATGACCCGGGCCCTGGGGGGGGGCGGGAACGAGTCATACACGTTGTGTCTATGGACGCAGCGTGTATAACAGGGAGCGCGCCCGCAAGCTAACCCCCTTGGGAGAGTGCTTCCCAGAAGGGGGTTAGCTGATGCAGGGAGGAGCCAAGACAGCCGCCGAGGGACCAGAGAATCGGGGCCACTCTTTTCCAAACGCACTGCACAGTGGAGGTAAGTATAACATGTTTGTTATTTTAAAAAACAAAAAAAACAAAGCCATACAACCGCTTTAAGTGGGCAAATCTTTCCGGTTCTTAAGTGGTTAATCAGGGCTGGGCAAGGCAAGTCCCTCTCAGAGGCTCTCATGTCTCATACAACTTGTGATGTGTGTTTGTACTTACAGTTTTGCTTCGGACTCCACCACCAGATGCGGGTTGTCACCTGCCACACGTTGCGGATTGTCGGCTGCCACATGTTGCGCATGGTCACTTATGTCACCTGCCACACGTTGCGGGTTGCCACTTGCCACACGTTGCGGATTGTCACTTGCCACGTCACCTGCCACACGTTGCGGATTGTCATCTGCCACACGTTGCGGGTTGTCTCTTGCCACGTCACATGCCACAACATCACCTGCCACACGTTGCGCATTGTCAATTGCCACAACGTCACCTGCCACACGTTGCGGATTGTCACTTGCCACAACGTCACCTGCCACACATTGCGGATAGTCCCGTGCCACACATTGCGGATTGTCACTTGCCACGGCGTCACCTGCCACACGTTGCATATTGTCACTTGCCACAACGTCACCTGCCACACATTGCGGATAGTCCCGTGCCACACGTTGCGGATTGTCACTTGCCAAGCGACACCTGCCACACCTTGCGTATTGTCACTTGCCACATGTTGCGGATTGTCACGACGTCACCTGTCACACGTTGCAGATTTTCACTTGCCACAACGTCACCTGCCACACGTTGCGGATTGTCACTTGCCACGGCGTCACCTGCCACACGTTGCGGATAGTCCCGTGCCACACGTTGCGGATTGTCACTTGCCAAGCGTCACCTGCCACACGTTGTGGATAGTCCTGTGCCACACGTTGCGGATTGTCACTTGCCAAGCGTCATCTGCCACACGTTGCGTATTGTCACTTGCCACACGTTGCGGATTGTCATGACATCACCTGTCACACGTTGCGGGTTGTCACTTGCTGTGTCCCAGAGTGAAGGCAGGCAGCAGAGAGATGATATAATCTCTCTGCTGCCCATGGCTGCACAGTGAGGGTGAAACTGTGGTGATGCAGGGCGGCGGGGAGAGATGACATCATCACTCTGCTCCGCTGCCCGCTCACTTGCTGACTGCTCCCAACCCCCCCCCCCCCCGCTGCGAGTGCTCTGTCCGCCCCTGTCACCAACAGCAGCGGCGCCGGGCTCCTCACAGGGAGCGGTACCTGCAGTGCTCACTCGCTAACTGCCCCCTCCCCCCGCCTGTGAGTGTCCTCACAGGCAGCGGCGCCGGTACACCGGGCTCCTCACAGGGAGCGGCGCCTGCCCATGCCTGCTCACTCGCTGACCGCCCCCCCCCCCCGCCTGTGAGTGTCCTCAGCGGCGCCGGGCTCCTCACAGGCAGCGGAGCTGGCTGGCTGGCGTCAGTTTTCCGCCCCCCTAACAGTGCCGCCTGGTACCATGGTACCACCCGGTCCCATCATAGGGCCGGCCCTGCCTGTTGGAGGGAGCTACTCACCCCATCTTGATCTTTACTGATCACAAAAACCTAGAGTATCTCAGGTCTGCCAAATGACTGAGACCCCGGCAAGCCAGATGGGCACTATTCTTCTCCCGCTTCTCCTTTCATATAACCTATAGGCCAGGTACCAAGAATGTCAAGCCTGAAGCACTTTCTCGCATGTACCCAGAGGAAGGAGAAGAGCACTATCAAGCAGACACAATTTTACCTGCTCAGAGTTTTCTGCTGTTACAGACAGATCTGATCACCCAGCTCAAGCAAGCTTCTACAAGGGACACCCTACCATCTGGTGTTTGCCTCCAGGAACAAGGAGGACTATTCAGGTTCAACCAGAGAGTGTTTGTTCCCCCAAGTCTGCGCCCTAAGATCCTCAGCCTATGCCACGATCACACCTTGGCAGGACACTTTGGGGTAACCAAAACTACAGAACTTGTGCAACGTTCCTTTTGGTGGCCAAGTCTTAGAACTGACTGTAAAGACTATGTGAGTACCTGTGGGGTCTGCGTTCGAAACAAGAATGACAAGACCAAGTCCTGGGGTCTACTGAGACCATTGCTGATTCCCAAGAGACCCTGGCAAATGATTAATATGGATTTTATTGTTGAAATTCCCCCATCTACCATCTTTGTAGTCGTGGACAGACTCACGAAGATGGCACACTTCATTCCTATGTTGGGAACCCCTTCAGCAACAGAGACTGCCCATACTTTCATCAAAGAAGTGGTCAGGCTTCACGGGGTACCTAGCAGCATCACTTCCGATAGAGGAGTGCAGTTCACGTACAAATTCTGGAGAGATCTCTGTAGATCTCTGTAGGGTTCTGAAGATCGAAACTTGCTTCTCATCATCTTACCATCCCCAGACGAATGGCCAAACTGAGCGAACAAATCAGACCCTAGAGCAGTTTCTTCGGTGCTTCTCATCCTTTACACAAGATGACTGTGCCTCACTGTTACCTCTGGCAGAGTTTGCTTATCAGCCACAGGATAAGCCCCGTTCTTCGCAAATTACGGATATTTCCCAGCTTTCTTACCCGACACCTTACCTGATTCCTCGGTCCCTGCAGTCCAGGAAAGAGTAAGTGATCTCCAATCAAATTACAAAGTGTTACAAGATACAATTTCCAGGGCTCAACGGGATAACAAAAAATGTTTTGATAAGAATAGGAGAGGAGACCTGAAACTTCAAGTGGGTGACAAGGTATGGTTGTCCACTGCCAATCTAAGATTATCCTGTCCATCTAAAAAGTTGGGTCCCAGATATATTGGCCCATTTCCAGTCAAAAGGGAGATCAACCCAGTGGCCTACGAACTTGTGCTTACTGCAACTTATAAGATCCATCCGGTCTTTCACGTGTCCTTGCTAAAGGTCGCTAGACCAGACCCTTTCCCTGATCGCGAGTCGGGCCCACCAGCACCTACTTTGATCAATGGCAACGAAGAGCATGAAGTTGAGACAATTGTAGATTGCAGAAAACGAGGGGGCACCGTCCAGTATTTAATTAAGTGGAAAGGCTATGAACCCGAAGACAATTCCTGGGAAGCAGAATCCAATCTCCACGCCAAGAGACTAATACGGACTTTCTTCCAGGCTCACCCCGATAAGATGTTACGAATGGGCATCCGGAGGTTGCCCATTGGGGGGGGCAATGTAAGAGAAACCCAGAGAACAAGCACGCAGCGGTACGCAGACGTGCACTTTCCAAGAAATGCACAAGAAAGGACATGTTTTGGTGCATGCGCGTGCGCACGCACGTGCACGCGTTGGCGCCGGTCTGCCTATTTAAACCTGCCAGTGACATGCACACTTTGCTGAGTGGTCTTTCAGCTAGTGCCTGACTTACCTTATTTGTACCAGTTTCCTGTAAACCTGACCCGGCTTGCCTGAACCTTCCTCTTGACCTCCGCCTGCCTACTTGTGACCCCGGCTTGTGCTTGACTCCGCCTCTGCCTGATGTTCCTGTGCCTCATAGCCCGACTGTGTACCGAACCTGGCCTGTGTCCTGTCTTTGCCTCTGCCTCACGTCTCGGTAATTGCTCTGTCCGGCTGTTGATGATCCACTAGCTTACATCCCGGCTACGCTTCCAGCTGCTGATCCAGCGACACAAAGCTCCTGTTCTCAGTTCCGGCCCAGCGCTCTCCAGCTACCTGGTTCCTGCCAAGTCCCAGCCAGAGCCATCTGCTACATTGGCCCTCCTGCCACTCTGTGTCCTCAACTCCCTGTCACCACTATCAGGGGTGTTGGACAGGAGGTGCAAGAGAAGCCCCCTCTACAGCTCGATCTCCACTAGGTACGTGACAGTCAGAAAGGGCTTTGTCTTCAAGTGGTTAGAAGAGTGGATGATGTGTGACATAAGCTTCCTAATGTTGTGCATAAAATGCCAGGACAGTTCAAACCCCCCCCCCCCCAAATGACCCCATTTTGGAAAGTAGACACCCCAAGCTATTTGCTGAGAGGCATGTCGAGCCCATGGAATATTTTATATTTTGACACAAGTTGCGGGAAAAATAATAGTTTTTTTCTTTTTTTTTGCACAAAGTTGTCACTAAATGATATATTGCTCAAACATGCCATGGGCATATGTGGAATTACACCCCAAAATACATTCTTTTGCTTCTCCTGAGTACGGGGATACCACATGTGTGAGACTTTTTGGGAGCCTAGCCGCGTACGGGACCCCGAAAACCAAGCACCGCCTTAAAGATTTCTAAGGGCATTAATTTTTGATTTCACTCCTCACTACCTATCACAGTTTTGAAGGCCATAAAATGCCAAGATGGCACAAAACCCCCCCAAAATGTAGAGCGGTATTATTGCAGCAATTTATGCATGTGGCAAAACTTCATGTATTTAACATGGATGTTTTTTTACTTGTGCTTGTTTTCTACTTTTATAATAAGATTCTGAAACTTTATATTGCTGTTACTGTGTTTCTACCCAAATTACTGAACACTGTTTAAAGTCCCTGGGCTTGTTACCCCTTTTCCCGTTGTTCTAATATTTGTCCTGTGGACAGATTTTCCAGCCTGAGCTGTGGTTTTCTGCAGCTCCTCCAGAGTTACCATGGGCCTTTTGGCTGCTTCTCTGATTATTGCTGTCCTTGCCTGGCCTGTCAGCTTAGGTGGACAGCCATGTCTTGGTAGGCTTGCAGTTTTGCCATACTCTTTCTATTTTTGGATGCTGGATTGAACAGTGCTCCGTGAGATTGTGAAAGCTTGGGATATTTTTATATAACCTAACCCTGCTTTAAACCTCTCCACAACTTTATCCCTGACCTGTCTGGTGTGTTCATTGGCCTTCATGATGCTGTTTGTTCACTAAAGTTATCTAACAAACCTCTGAGGGCTTTGCAGAACAGCTGCGTTTATACTGAGATTAAATTACACCCAGGTGGACACTATTTACTAATTAGGTGACTTCTAAAGGCAAATGGTTCCACTAGACTTTAGTTAGGGGTATCAGAGTAAAGGGACTGAATACAAATGCACGCCACACTTTTCACATATTTGTAAAAAAAAAAAAAAAACATTTATAATTTTCCTTCCACTTCACAATTATGTGCAACTTTGTGTTTGTCTATCACATAAAATCCCAAAAATATATATTTACGCTTTTGGTTGTAACATGACAACATGTTTCAGTTCCCTTCTAAGCTGTTAATTTTCTGTGAAGCCCACGTGACTATAAAGTCACAATGTGGACGTATACACTTCTAGATAAATGAAAGCCCACTCCCTCCTTCCTCCTCCATTCCTACTAAACAGCTCTACACTAAGAGGGGCAGGATATTTAATTTTGATTGATAGAGGCATCACCTCCCTGTAATTCTAATCACATACAAACTGTAGACTTAGGCTGGAGGGGTGTGAAACAGGTTTTGATTGGCCGTACCTCCCCCTAGTTAGCCTACGCCATGTTTTTGCACAAAAATAATAAAGAGCTGAGTTCAAATACATATTTGTATGACATTTTAAAACAATTATTTATCACATAGTTATATAGTTAAATAGTAGGTGAGGTTGAAAAAAGACACAAGTCCATCAACTCCAACCTACTGTATGTGTGTGATTATATGTCAGTATTACATTGTATATCCTTGTATGTTGTGGTCGTTTAGGTGCTTATCTAATAGTTTTTTGAAACTATCGATGCTCCCCGCTGATACCACCGCCTGTGGAAGGGACTGCAGCTCTTACACTAAGGAACCCTTTACATAGTTTAAGGTTAAGCCTCTTTTCTTCTAATTTTAATGAGTGGCCACGTGTCTTGTTAAACTCCCTTCCGCAAAAAAGTTTTATCCCTATTGTGATGTCACCAGTATGGTATTTGTAAATTGAAATCATATCCCCTCTCAAGCGTCTCTTCTTCAGAGAGAATAAGTTCAGTGCTCGCAACCTTTCCTCATAACTAATGTCCTCCAGACCCTTTATTAGCTTTGTTGCCCTTCTTTGTACTCTCTCCATTTCCAGTACATCCTTCCTGAGGAATGATGCCCAGAACTGGACAGCATACTCTAGGTGCGGCTGGACCAGAGTCTTGTAGAGCGGGAGAATTATCGTTTTATCTCTGGAGTTAATCCCCCTTTTAATGCATGCCGATATTCTGTTTGCTTTGTTAGCAGCAGCTTGGCATTGCATGCCATTGCTGAGCCTATCATCTACTAGGACCCCCAGGTCCTTTTCCATCCTAGATTCCCCCAGAGGTTCTCCCCCCAGTGTATAGATTGCATTCATATTTTTGCCACCCAAATGCATTATTTAAAAATGTTCTACATTAACCTTATTTGCCATATAGTTGCCCACCCCATTAATTTGTTCAGATCTTTTTGCAAGGTTTCCACATCCTGCGGAGAAGTTATTGCCCTGCTTAACTTAGTTCAGTATCGTCCGCAAATACAAAGATTTAACTGTTTATCCGATCCTCCAGGTCGTTTATGAACAAATTAAATAATATTGGTCCTAGCACAGAACCCTGGGGGACCCCACTAGCCACCCCTGACCATTCTGAGTACTCCCCATTTATCACCACCCTCTGAACTCGCCCTTGTAGCCAGTTTTTAATCCATGTACTCACCCTATGGTCCATGCCAACGGACCTTACTTTGTACAGTAAACGTTTATGGGGGAACTGTGTCAAATGCTTTTGCAAAATCCAGATACTGTACACCACGTCTACTGCCTTCCTTTATCTAGATGGCAACTCCGCTCCTCATAGAAGGTTAATAGATTGGTTTGGCAAGAATGGTTCTTTATGAATCCATGCTAATTACTGCTAATGATACCATTCTCATTACTAAAATCTTGTATATTTTTTGCTCTCCTCCCCTATGTGTCTTTCGTGTTCTATCTTAGCCGCTCTAACTGCACCCTTACATTTCTTGTTGCATTCTTTATAAAGTCTAAATGCTGATGATGATCCCTCGACCTTGTATTTTTTGAAGGCCTTCTCCTTTGCTTTTATATGCGTTTTTACATTAAGCCATCCAAGACTATTGTTCGCCCTTAAATTTATTACCCAATGGGATGCATCGGCTAATGCCCTTATTTAATATGCTCTTAAAGCAAACCCATCTCTCCTCCGTGTTGTTTGTTCATAAGATTTTATCCCAATTTAAGCCTTCTACCAAGATTCGTAGTTTAGGGAAGTTGGCTCTTTTGAAATTAAGTGTCTTTGTATTCCCCTTATGTTTCCTATTTGTGTGATTTATAATTAAGCCAATTGACCTGGGATCTCTGTTTCCTAAATTACAACAAACAAATGTCACTGCCCTTATCTATGACTGGTCTTCACAGCAAGGAGCATGGGGTGGGCGAATCGCATATAAACAAAAACACAAAAAGACAGACAAAACCAAAGCTCAACTTACCAACCAATCAGCAACCAACCAAAATCACCTGTCTAACAGTGTGTTTAAAAACAGGGGTTTAGTTGCACGCATTTGCAAATACATGTGTAAGCTGCAGGCCTCGTCAAGGCTCCCTCTGTACTGCAGACCTAACTCTAAAATGTAAAGTCTTCTCAGTGGAAGCACATGCATGCTGATGGATAGATAAAGGGCAGATAACTGGAGGGGGCCCACCCCCCTTAAAGGGGCAGGAGCACACTAGGCACCCAGCACATAGAAGCAAAGGTGCCAGTGCGTTGCCTGACCACAATGACAAAAAATGCCAACATTACAACAAACATATGTCACTGCCCTTATCTATGACTGGTCTTCACAGTGTCATGGAAATCCCCTATTCAGCCGCCGCTGCCCTGCGTGCATGCAATGGCGCACCAATCAGAACTCTGACAGGCCTATTTAAAGAAGCCTAGTGGCGCTGACAGGTTGCTGGTTTGTCGTCAGCTTCCTGCCTTGTACCTGGTTTCCTGCATACACATCTGAACCCTTGTTGTGACCCGGATCGACCTGACTACGCTGCTTCTCTCCTGGACCTGACTTTTGGCTTGCCTCTCGGACCTCTTCTGCCTGCCCGCTGTGTTTGACCCTCGGCCTGTGACTCAGACTTTCTACCAATCTCCAATCCCTGATCTCCTGCTTGTGTTCCGGATTTGCTACTTGCCTCCAGCCCTGATTACCTGCTTAGTATTCCTGGACTGATCACTTGTCTACTGTGTTAGACCCTCGGCCTGCACCCTCAGTACCTGTTTCTACAGCCAGTACCTGGACTCAGTCTACCCGCTTGGCCCCTGTAGTGCCCTGGACTTGTGTCTCTGTTTGGATCTTGTGAGAGCCCTCATCAGCCTGGTGTTAGGCCCTCAGCCTGTTCCTGGTCAGTTCAGCTCAGCTCTACCCGATCCTCTACCAAGACTTCCTCACCTGCTGGTAGCCAGTGCCTCTTCACGCCATCCTCTCCCTGTTCCACCTCCAGGGGGCAGAGTGCGTCAAGTCGCAAGGGTGAACCACTCTCGGCATCTCGGCCTCGGTAAGTACACCCGTGACACACAGCAAGGAGCATGGGGTGGGCGAATCGTATATAAACAAAAACACAAAAAGACAGACAAAACCCAAGCTCAACTTACCAACCAATCAGCAACCAACCAAAATCACCTGTCTAACAGTGTGTTTAAAAACAGGGGTTTAGTTGCACGCATTTGCAAATACATGCGTAAACTGCAGGCCTTGTCAAGGCTCCCTGTGTACTGCAGACCTAACTCTAATTTTTTTTATTTTTTCCTAAATTACCCCGCATTTCCACATCCGTGATCAGGTCTGTATTGTTGGTAATCAGTAGATCCAGTAATGCTTTATATCTAGTGGGTGCGTCTACCATCTGACCCATGAAATTGTCCTGCAAGACATTTAGACATTTAGGAACTGGTGAGTCTTAGACGGATGTGTGGTTCCCTCTGCCCAGTCTATGTCTGGATAATTAAAATCCCCAATTATGATAATTATGATACATTAGCATCCTTGCTGCTAATCCAAATTGTGATAGGAGATCTGACTCCCCCCTTCTCCCTCAGGGTAGGGGGCCTATCGCATACTCCCAGTATTATTTTCCCCTTAGCTTCATCCCTTTGGTGCTCTACCCATAAGGATTCCACCTCCTCCCTAGCTCCCTTAGTGATGTCATCTCTCACATTCACTTGTACATTATTCTTGATATATAGGTATACCCCTCCCCCTTTTTTACCCTCTCTATCCCTGCGATAAAGGGTATACCCTTGAATGGCTGCCAGCCAATCATGAGAGCTGTTGAACCAGGTCTCTGAAATTCCCACAAAATCCAAATCCTCCTCGTACAACAGTATCTCTAGTTCACCCATCTTGTCTGCCAGGCTCCTGGCATTGGTGAACATGCCACGTAGTTTAGATACTATCCTCTTCATGGGTGTTCCGAGATTGCAATTAGGACTTGTTACTATACTTACCTTAGGTTTATGTGCTTTAGTCAACCTACCACTAATGGCCCCATCACTGCCCTCTGGAATATGTTCCACGCTGACTATCTCTACCTCTGGACCCTCCCCCCGTCGCCTTGTTTAAAAACCCCTCTAACCTTTTGGCCATCTTCACTCCCAGCCGATCTGCACACTCCTCATTTAGGTGCAGTCCATTCCTTCTATAGTACTGGTGACCGACAGAGAAGTCAGCCCAGTCCTCCAGGAACCCAAACCCATCCTTAATACACCAACTCCTCAGCCACTTGTTTACTTCCCTAATCTCCCTCTGCCTTTCTGGTGTGGCTCGAGGTACCTGTAGTATTCCTGAGAATACTACCTTGGAGGTCCTTTTTCTCAATTTAGCTCCCAAGTCCCTAAAATCGTTTTTTATGACACCACATCTGCCTCTGACTTTGTCATTGGTGCCAACGTGCACAATGACAGCCGGGTCTTCCCCAGCCCCTCCCAGTAATCTGTCCACCATCTGTTCACCAGATCCGTGATGTGCCGAACCCAAGCGCCTGGTAGACAACATACAGTTTGGCGCTTCAGGTCTTTGTTACAGATTGCCCTCTCTGTCCTTCTAAGAATTGAATCCCCTACCACCAGAATCTGTCTTTCCTTTCCCTTCTCTTCCCCCCCCCCACTCTCACTAGAGGAGTTCTCCCCTCGGCAGCTAGGAGAGTCCCTCAACTCCAGCATTGCTGGTCCCTGACTGGTTTCACCAATGTCACTCAATGGAGCGTACCTATTGGGATGCTCCAGGCCTGTATCGGCCTCCCTGGCACTTCCTTATCTACCCTTCCTGACTGTCACCCATCTACTCTTTTCTAGTGCCTTTGTCTCCACCCTCCTCTGTGCTGTTCCCGGCTCTCCTTTAATATGGAGGGTGTTCTCAGTGCTGACAGTTGCTTCCCCAGATTCAGAACATGGGCTTCCAGGGAAACAATGTGCTTACATTTTGCACAGCAGTATTCGTCCTCGATCTGATGATCAAGGAACGCATACATGCCGCAACATGTACACTGAGTCGCATCTCCACACCTTACTAATTTAAAGAAGATTGGGGATTATACCCTGTCCAATTAAAAAGTGACAGAAAAAGGTGTTAAAAAGCTGCAAGGAAAAGCCCCAAAAAGAACCTAAAAATGCAACACAGCAATCGCCAGCAGTCAAAGGCAAAACTTGTACACACTCTTCACTCAAGGTCCCCACTGTTTAGCTTCCAACCAGCAAGTCTGGTTGGATATTAGTATTAAATATTGGTTATGGCCATATTTGGTCAATTACATCTGCCACCAACCCCCATGCCTTTCTAACAAACCAGCAGCTGGGCCAGAGAGCTGTCATTCATGTTTAGTAATGTAACGGTACTGAATTGGCTCAGCAATTTTGTCTCGTTGGGTTGAAAAAGATCTACATCACTGGACAATGTGATTGACAGTGGACCTACATTGTGAGACTTTTTTTTAAATAAATTAAATACTTTTTCAACATGTGGTAGGTTTAGTTGCTTTTTTTGTGAATTAGTAGGGGTACTATGTACCCCTACTAATTCACGTGGGACGCAGGCCAGATATCAGGGGTCCTCCAGATTCTGATAAGCCGCCTGCACACAGATACTTGTGCTTAAAGAGGAAGTAAACCCTGATGGGTTTTACTTCCTCTTTTGCTCGCTGCAAAGCCTGCAAATGAAAAGCATAATGGGCTAGTATGCATCGCATACTAGCCCATTATGTGCCACTTACCTGCAAAAGAATCCAGCGATGTCCCCTGTGTAGGCAGCGTCCTTCTGTCCCCTCTTCCTTCCAGGCCGCGGACTCCGGCTCTGTGATTCGCCGGAGCCACGTGACGTCACTCCCGCGCATGTGCTCGGGAACCGCGATTAACGGCACAGGCTAGGGAAGAAACAGCACTTAGTTTTGTTTCTTCCTGCGCATGCACCGTTGAAATTTTAGGCGGACTACAAGTGAAATATCTCCTAAACGGCGCACGTTTAGGAGATATTTCCACTACCTATAGGTAAGCCTTATTCTAGGCTTACCTATAGGTAGAAGTCCAAAAAGTGGGTTTACAACCACTTTAAAGCTGGCTACACACTATACAATTTTTATACAACTTTCTTGTACAACTTTCCTTTAGATTTACCAAAACCATATAACGAGAGGTCAAACCTAAACACTTTCAAATTGTATGCAATCAGGCAGGCCCTTGAAATACATAGTTGAAGGTAAATCTAAAGCCTCATACACACAATCGGACTTCAAACAAAGTTTTCCATGGATTTTTGTTTTAAGAGCGTTGGCCGTGAACACTCATAGCATACACGACAGGACTTTTTCAGCCAACAAACATGAACGTAGTGACGTAATTGACGTACTACGTGTTTTTTCTGCTCTTTACCGCCACCCTTTGGTCAACTTCTGCTATTGTTGGTTGATTTTAACATTGGTTCTGAGCATGCGTATTTGTACTTCGGACTTAAGTCCGATGGATTTCTGTACACACGGCAGGACTTTGCACCGTAGGACTTTTGTTGCCGAAAAGTTTGTCCGTTTGCAGAGCGAACTTTTGTCCGATCGAAACCGAAAAAGTTTGTCTGACGGAGCGTACACATGGTCTGATTTTTTGGAAAACCTGCTAATTTTGAAGTTTGTTGTCAAAAAGTCAGATTGTGTGTATGGGCCTTTAAGGAAATTGAACAACAATAATTGTCCAATCTGCTATGTCCAATTTGAAAGCTTCACAAATATTATGAAGAATTCAATAGGAGGTGTTGGAAAACACAACCCACAGTTGAACACGACAGAGCTGGGAATTATGACAGGTAGAACTTGTTTTTTTTTTTTAGAGTAATAAAGGTATGTAGGAAACCATGGGCTGAACAGTTCACTATAACTAGAGCAGGGGTAGACAACCTTACAGAGGTTGAGATCTACCAGGACAACATAGAGAAAAGCAAAGATCCCCTGGGGGAGTCTACTACGTGGCACCTACCAAGCTCCCCCAAAAAAAAAAAGACAGCATCACAGTAGTGTCCTCGTCAGTGGTAGCTGATGCTCAAAATTTTTGGGGGGCGCAAACAAACGAAAAAAAACCACATCAATTGCAGCCTCACTGTGCCCATCAAACGCAACTACTGTGCCCATCAATTGTTGCCACTGTGCCATCAAACGCAGCCTCTGTGCCCATCAATTGTCATCACTGTGCCATCAAACGCAGACACTGTGCCCATCAATTGTCGCCACTGTGCCATCAAACGCAGCCACTGTGCCCATCAAACGCAGCCACTGTGCCCATCAAACGCAGCCACTGTGCCCATCAAACGCAGCCACTGTGCCCATCAATTTTTCGCCAGTTTGCCCCCTAAAATGCCGCCAGTTTGCCCCCTAAAATGCCGCCAGTTTGCCCCCTAAAATGCCGCCAGTTTGCCCCCTAAAATGCCGCCAGTTTGCCCCCTCAAATGCCGCCAGATTGCCCCCTCAAATGCCACCAGATTGCCCCCTCAAATACCGCCAGTTTGCCCCCCCCCCCGCCCGGCACTTACCTTTCTCGGGTCAGCCGTCCTCCTCCACGCTCCCTCGATGTCATCTTTGCTCGCCTGTCGCTTTAGCCAATCGGGTGACCGGTAACCAGACCCGGTGCACCTGATTGGCTGAGAGGCGGGTCAGTGTTAGGGAAGCGACACTGCCCCCTCGCCCCACACTGGTGTTCTGTACCCCCCCAATGAAGTGTCCTCTGCCCCCTCCACATCATCCCCCATTGTAGTGTCCTCTGCCCCTCTTCTCCCCACACTAGTGTTCTGTAACCCCCCAATGCAGTGTCCACTGCACTCTTCATATCACCCCCCCGTAGCGTCCTCTGCCCCCCACAGTAGTGTCCTGTACCCTTAATGCTGTGTACTCTGCCCCTTCACACCACCCCTCCCCCCACTGTAGTGTCCTATACCCCCAATGCTGTGTCCTTTGCCCCCTTCACTCCACCCCCCCCCCATTCCCCACTGTGGTGTTCTCTGCCTCCTTCCTCTCCCCAGTAGTGTCCTGTACAACCCAAAACAGTGTTATCTGATCCCCTAAACATCAAGAACCCACCCATAGTGTCCTCTGCCCCCCCCCCCACATTTTTTTTTTTTAAAAGCCCATGGCGTGTGAGACACACCCAAAAACCCCCCCATACGCACAACGTTGTGTAGGTAAAACTTGCCTGCCAGCGTGTGTTCATCGGGGCAGAGATCAGGAGATAACATAGTGCTGGGTGGAAGGCGGGAGCTGGCAGAGTTTATAATAGCAAGCTGGTGATTGGTTGCTAGGCCTGCCTGGAAGCAATTACTGAGCAGCTCCCGCCCCTCGCCCTCCATCCAACTCACGCCCCTGCTCTCTGCTTTGCAGCTAACAGGAGAGCAGCGGAGGCTGGGGGGAGGCAGAGCCGTGCTCACGATCCACCTATCAGCCCCCCCACCGTCGCGATTGACAGTTTGCTGACCCCCTAACTAGAGTATCACTTTTGAAACCCTCCAGGAAACCTATCACTTAAAATAGTTAATTTGGTGCAGCTTGGTCTGAACAAACTGTTCAAATTTATAGTAATCCTCGAGTTAGGCATTAAAACCTTGTTTGCCATTTATTGCTTTTTTTTTTTTTTTTTTAGTAATGTTAAAAAATAAATAAAAAAATAAAGAATGCCTTCATTTAACATATACAGTATCTCACAAAGGTGAGTACACCCCTCACATTTTTGTAAATACTTTATGATATCTTTTCATGTGACAACACTGAAGAAATGACACTTTGCTACAATGTAAAGCAGTGAGTGTACAGCTTGTAGAACAGTGTAAATGTGCTGTCCCCTCAAAATAACTCAACACACAGCCATTAATGTGATTGTAACCTATGTTTTTTTTTTTTTTTAAATAACAAACATATCATACTTACATCCACTGTGCAGTTTGTTTTGCTCAGTGTGGCCCCGATCATTGTCTTCTGGGGTCCCCCGGCGGCGCACAAGGCTCCTCCTTGCATCGGTAAACCCCCTGGGAGAAGCGCTCTCCCTAGGGGTTACCGTGCAGGCGCGCTCCCGAGACCAGCATTTGCGTCCATAGACACAGAATGCCGGACTCGGCTCCGCCCCCCGCGTCCTTGGATTTGATTGACAGCAATGGGAGCCAATGGCTGCACTGCTATCAATCTATCTTATCAAGAGCCGAGAACCCCAGGCAGAGAGGAAGAGTGCATCTCCGCCGAGGGATTGAAGGGCTCAGGTGAGTAAAACGGGGGGGGGGGGGGGGGCTGGGGGTGCCGGTCAGTGTCAGAAGTTTTTTCACCTTAATGCATAGGATGCATTAGGGTTAAAAAACACAAGGGTTTACAACCCCTTTAATGTGTAAACCGCTGGCAACAAAAATGAGTACACCCCTAAGTGAAAATGTCCAACTTGGGCCCAATTAGCCATTTTCCCTCCCAGTGTCATGTGGCTCGTCAGTGTTACTAGGTCTCGTGTGAATGGGGAGCATTGTTGTCCTATCTTCAGTGTTGTCACATAAAAAGATAGAATAAATTATTTACATAAATGTGAGGGGTGTACTCACTTTTGTGAGATACTGTACATCATTTTGTCAGACTTTTTACCAAAAAGATTAGAGTATTTATAGTAACACTAGTTTTTTTTTTAAATCACTGGTCAAGCTGAAAAATATATATATACGTCTTGATTTGGTTGAGACAAAATTGTCACTGAATCAATACAGAGAAACCTTGGTTTGAGAGTAACTTGCTTTGAGAGCGTTTTGACAAGCAATATTTTTAAATAAATGTTGACTTGATATACAAGCGATGTCTTGATATACAAGTAGCGTCATGTCACAAAAGAGTATAAAAAAGAATAGCGGCGCCTCTAAGGCCCCTTTCACACAGGACAGATCAGTAATGATCCGCCCCGTGAACCTCTGCTTGCTCAGCGGGGATTGCTCCGTTGATCCCCGCTGAGCCGGTGGATGACAGGGCTTTCCCCGCACACTGTGCAGGGACCGCCCTGTCAGATCTCCGCTCTCCCCTATGGGGGGATCGGATGAACACGGACCGTCTGTCCGTGTTCATCTTAGGGTTGTCACCTCATCCCTTTAAACCCGAACACCTATGAAACACACAGGTTCTAAGGCTAATTTAATGCAGATAAGGCACCAAGTGAGTTTAATTACCACCTTAATCAGCCACAGAACCTGTGTAATTAATATGTGTTCGGGTTTAAAGGGATGAGGTGGCAACTCTAGTTCATCCGCTCCGCAGACGGATAGAAAAATAGGAATTTTTCTATCCCGAAAAACGGAGCATTGCGGACACGGAGGAGATCGGGTGTCAGCGGATGTTTCATCCGCTGACACCCTCGATCTCATAGGGACCAATGTATGTCCCTTTTTCATCCGTAAACGGATGGATGAAAAAGCGGACATACGGTCCGTACGTGTGAAAGGGGCCTTAGTGTAGCAATATGGTTACATTTAATGAAGGTGCAACATTTAGCAACCTATTGCTACACTCTTTTATACTCTGTAGCTCCTGCTGGATTTTGCTTCTAATCCCCTTGTGGAGGCTTTCATTTGTAGATGGGAATTTTATGGTTACACAACCTATCACATTGCTATAATCTTTTTATATGGACTATAAACTGAAGGACGTATGAATAAGTGGTTGTGGAACGAATCATCTGAGTTTCCATTATTTCTTATGGGGAAATTCACTTTGATATACAAGGTTTTACTGTAGTTCTTTAGCAAATAAGTGTCCCATAAGGGGTTAAAGAGCTGCAAAAGCTTAGGGGGGTTAATAATTACTCTTGTCTATACTTTGCTCTTTGGCATTTTCTGAAGCTCACTGCTCCAATTGAATGGGGTCTTTTAAAAAAATGTCACACGTTACATGCGTGGAGCGTGTCTACATGGTAATCACACCGTGAAAACACATCAGTCTTTAGCGCAGCAAGTCATGCGATTGTTGCAGACAAATTGTCAGTGACAGTAATCTGGGCTCAGCTAGAAATCATTTTTGTGCCCAAGGCCCAGCGAAGTGAGCGGTTTCCCATGCAGACATGCGGCATGAAATGGGTTAAGTAGTAGAGGAGTGGTTTGCTCAGCAGACTTTCCCTAAGCTTGTGACTCATCAGAAGTTCATCCCAGGCAGATATGGACCCCCTTTCCTTCTTGTTACAGCCGCCTGTCTTCTACCCGGTGTGTACTGGCAATATAAAGGGAGGGAAGGTTGTTTCATGCAGGGTAATAGATAGTCACATATGGCTGCAGTACAGTGAGAAGTAGCCACATGGCAGGGTGTATATGTGGGAAGGCTTATCTACATTGCAAAAAGTTTAGTGACATGCTTCCAAAAGCTTCTATTCGCAGCTAGAGATACTAGTAAGGGAATGAAAGTTGTTTTCTGCAGGACTTAAAACATAAACTTTAGAAACGAAACTGTTGGAGCTTTTCAGGTTGATCGTGCATTTGCTGCAAGTTCTTCCTTTATGTTTTTGTTTTGCATAGTTTGTAACAGTATATTTAAAGAGACGCTAAACAATATCCTTGTTCTCCAAAAGTAATCTATACGCTTCCACTACTTAATAGCCCTGTAATCAATTTTTATTTTATTTATTTTTGTGTGAAATTAGTTCTTGTTGTGTTTTCCTGCCCTTCTTCCTTTTTTTTTTTTTTTTTTTTTTTTTTTTTTTTACCATCCTTTTTTGTGATCTCCTGAACCTCTCCTTTTCTTATGATTGCCTGGAATGAGCAGTGCACATTCGTTGTGGTTGTGTGCACTGCTCTTGTACACTACTAATCCCAGATTCTCCTGTCATCTCAGGAGTGAGTAATGCCTTCTACACACAGGCAGTTTTGTTTGTGGGGGTTTTTATTTACTGTATTTATTGGCGTATAACTCTCTTTTTTTTTTTTTTAACCCTGAAAATCGAGGGTAAACTGTGCCTGCGTATTATACGCAGGGGGCTGTGGAAAGTTTTTTTTGTTTTTTTTTTTCCCCTGAAACTTCCCCCTTTAAAGTTAGGGTGCATGTTATATGGTATTTTAAATACGGTATTTTTTTGTGGGGGGGGGGGGGTTGGTTTTTTTATTTTATTTATTTTAATTTTCAACCTGGTTGGCTGAACAAAACAAAAAAACGGAGGAGCTTGCTGTACTAACTATGCCGCTTTAGTACAGCGATCTCCCCACTGAGCTATTGTATTTTGGCAGGGGACCACCATTGGCTGCCAGCGCTGACCAGATACCGATCGGCTCATGCTCATTCGACAGAAGCTAGTCATAAAATCGGCTTCTGTCAGACGAGGTTTCTACTGTACTGGCTGATATTTGCCCCATGTGTACGGGGCTTAACCACTTCAATATCGGGCACTTTCACCCTCTTCCTGCCCAGGCCAATTTTCAGCTTTCAGCGCTGTCGCACTTGTACCCATATGATTTTTTTTTTTTTTTTTTTTGAGACAGAGATTTCTGTTGGTGGTATTTAAAGCGGAGTTGCACACAGAAATGGAACTTCTGCTGATCCGGTTCCCCCCTCCGGTGTCACATTTGGCATCTTTCAGGGGGGAGGGGGGAGTAGATACCTGTCGTCTTATACAGGTATTTGCTCCCACTTCTGGAGAAAGAGTGCCGCAGTATCTGTGGCACACTACGCCATGTCCGGCTCCTCCCCCGTCCCCACCGCTGTCTTCTGGGAGCCACACAGGTCCCAGAAGAGAGCAGGGACCATTCAGAAGGTGCAGTGTGACTCGCGCAGGCGCAGTAGGGAACCAGGCTGTGAAGCCACAAGGCTTCCCTTTTTGATTCCCTTACTGAAGATGCTGGCGCCTCCACCCGTGAGCCGAGGGACCGGTATTTTTTTATTTATTTTTTCTTCACTGATGTGAGCTGATGCGGTGGCACTGATAATCAGGACACTGATTATCGGTGTAAACCATGTGTTATGTTGTAAAGCACTGCGCAAACTGTTGGCGCGATATAAATCCTGTATATTATTATTATTATTATTATTATTATTATTATTATTATTATTACGGAGTGCCACCCTAAAAAAAAAAAAAAAAAATACTGCAAAAAAATAGAAAAAAATTAAAACCAGAAAAGGCGGTTGCTAAGCGGATGTTCCTAATCTGCCTTTTCTTTATCCTCGGCAGGTCTTCTTCCTCCGTCCTACTTGCCGTGTCTTCTGGTGAATGGGGTGCGCTGCCTTCTAGGAACTGTGTTTATCCCAGAGAGCAGCCGCCCATTCAGAAAACACTACGAGACTCGCACATGCGCAGTAAGAAACGGGAAGTGAAGCCGTAAGAAACGGGAAGTGAAGCCGTACGGCTTCACTGCCTCCTGTTTCCCTTAGTGAGGATGGCGGCGCCGGGAGCTGCCTTGGGGGGGGGAACATCGCGGGCGAGTAGGACAGGTAAGTGTCCTTATTAAAAGTCAGCAGCTACAGTGTTTGTAGCTGCTGACTTTTAAAAAATATTGCGGGTGGAATCCCGCTTTAACAGCCTTGCCGGTTATCGGCTCTCTTTTCCTCACACAGACAGACTGCATGAGGAAAGGACTACCAATAACCAGCCGATCTGTCTACATGTGATCAGCTGTCCAAAGGACACAGCAGTCACAGAGCATGCCCGATGAGAACACCAGGGAGCGCGCAGTGGGCTGGGGATCTTGGAAGACATCTATGGACACATTTCCAGAACCGGACGATGGCGCTGTAGCTTTCTTTCAGATATAGTGCAGTAGTGAACTTTTTAAGAGAGGGTGGAATATATTCCTATATACAATGGGATCATGGAGAACAAACATTGCCATCCTCTAAAGAGAAGTCTAAATTTGGAGGAGGCTGAAAGTTAGGCTACTTTCACACTGAAGCGCTGGATGCGCTGGTGGTATAGCGGCGCTATTTTTAGCACCCTATACCGTAGTTTTTGCCCCGATTTTAACCCCCCGCTAGCGGACGAAAAAGGGTTAAAAACGCCTGCAATAACGCCTCTTTGCAGCGTTTTGCGGGCGTTTTGTAGGCGCTACCCCATTGATTTCAATGGGCAGGGGCGCTATAGGAGCGATATTTTTACCGCTCCTATCGCGCCTCAAAGATGCGGCTTGCAGGAGTTTTTTTACCCTCCTGCAAGCGCAACGCTTTCACACTGGATACAATGGAGCGGCTTTTTCGGGGCGCATTGCAGGTGCTATTTTTAGCGCAAAAGCGCCTCAATGTGAAAGGGGTCTAATAGAAGGTACTTTTTTTGAGTAAAAAATACATACTTTTTATTTTTTATTAATTTTTTTTAAACCTGAGTTTGGTGTCAGTTATTAAACCCAAATCCAAAAATGTAATTAGCTTACTAATCATTAGATGTGGTGGCTGCGTTTAGTTTTCTTTTTTAGGCTATTTTTCCCCCTCTGTTTTTACCTGATGATCCGGCCAGTAACCCACCTCCTGTATTAAATTGGATGAAGGGGAATAGGGGGCACTGTCGGTCTGGGGGGAGGGGAGTGTTAGATGGAGTAGCAGATTTAGATACACTAACAAACTCTAGCTAATATTTTATAAGCAGTTACAGCAAACAGTTTTTTTTTTTTTTTTCCTTTTGGGATAAAGGTTTTACTTAAAAGCTGATCATTGTTAAGCACCCCTGTCAGTGGTAAATGCTTTGTTTCAACCCCCTAACTACGACATCTGCAAGACAGCTTGTTCTTTTGAAAAACAACAGACTTAGGGCTGGATTGCCAGGTGAAGATCACAGAAAGAAAGCTAATACAGCCATCTCATCTGTGAAAAGGTAAACTGCAATATAATAAGTTTGCTTTTAAATTTAATACCACTGTAAGCTATGTGCATTTCTTATTTTTTTAGCAATAACTCTGCAATGGTAGACTTTTCTGTCAAACGAAATCCTCCAGCACTGCAGTATCAGCATTCCAGCAGTCCCGGGTGCTTCTTTCTTTGCCTAGTCTTCCTTCTGGGGTCGCTCTGTTTGGCTGCTTTAATGGCTCGGTCACGATTATGTCATTCCCATTCACATGGGAGTCACCTCTTATGGCACGGAGTGGTGCCGTAAATGTACTCTGAGCTGTGCATGCGTGGCTCAGAGCACATTACTGCTGACAGGCTGTAAGTAGCATTTAAGACAGAAGAGACCACTAGGGTCCCGTCTGTTATACAAACCCTGCCTGTCAATGTTTTTTTTTTTTAATTGTGAGTTTAGTTCCATTTAACCAGTTCCTCTCTAAGCCCTGCTTCACACTGGTGCGTTTTGACATGCGATTTGACATGTAAAATCGCATGTCAACTCTGCGGCATTTGCCGGCAATGGCACCGTCCTAATCGGTGCAACGCCGCACCGATTTCAAAAAGTAGTTTCTGTACAACTTTTTGTGATTTCGGCCCCCGATTTACATTGACATCTGTGCAGAAACTGCACAGATGTCTCTGTAATCGCAGCCGAAATCGGGACTGACCAGCGGGAGTGAAATTGTGCGAGAATTCCCGCAGCCCAGTGTGAACCTGGGCTGAAGCAATTTTTTCATTTTTCGCACATATGTTAAAATCTGCATTTTTGGATAAAAAAAACTACTTTATTCCCCCAGAACATTCTACATTTATGAAAGCAGAGGCTCTGTAGAATATTTGTGCAACTGTTTATCAAATCTGTATATTTAAGAAAAAAATTATTTTATTGAGCACACTTGGAATTTAATCCCCATACATATTAAAAGATGAGGTAATGGAGAATAAATATAAACCAAATGTGTCAAGTCTCACAGTGGAACTTCACCTCTCTCTCTCTTTTTTTTTTTTTACTTCTGGGTAAGTATTTCTGACTAGGGTGACCACATTTCCAAACTGCCATTCAGGGACAATTTCGCCAAGGGGGGGGGGGGGGGGGGCGGGGGGTTGTTGAGTTGACTGTAGTTTCGGGGTTGATGGGATTTCGTAGGCGAGTGATTTGTCGGGTGAATGGCTGGTTTTAGCACTTATATCATCCCAATACCCTGCTTATATCATCACTTATACCATCCCAATACCATGCTTCAAATGTATTTCTATTATTACATTGTAATAATAGACCCCCCTTCCCTCAGTATGGACTCCCCTCTCTACTAAGTAGTATAAGCCCCCTCCCTCAGTATGGACCCCCCTTTACTAAGTATAGACCCCCTCCCTCAGTCTGGCCCCCTCTCCACTAAGTATAGACCCCCCCCACTATATACAGACCCCCTTCTCCATCAGTATAGACCCCTACCACGAAATACAGACCCCTTGTCCTTCAGTATAGGCCACCTTCAGTACTGACCCCCCTCCCTCATTATAGACCCCCCACAGTACTGACCCCCCCTTCCACTTGTGCTAGTAGAGAGGTGGGGGGCAGAAATGTGCTGGGGGGGCACTTTTTACCCTTTTCCTGATCACTATCCCTGTCCCCCTCCTCTGTCCATGTACATACATATAATATAAGCTGAACAGATTCAGATCAGCGCCAGGAATGCACAGCGGTGTCCCTCTTCCGTCTCCTGTGTAAATAGCCGAGGAGGGGGAGGCGGCTTTGGTCTGCTCTGAGGTATGGGGCAGGTGAGACATCCAGGGGCAGAGCCGTGGAGATTGTAACCCACCCAGACTGCAGTGCCGGTGGATTTGTGCCTTTGGGGCTGCCCCCGCTGACAGCCTCGCCCGCGGAGGAGGAGAAAGTTAACTAACTCCTCCTCTGCTTTGCATGCTGGGCAAAGTCGCGGCTGTGTGGTCACTGGTTGGTAGATGCCAGGCGGCTCTAGCAACCAGTGGTCAGAGTCTGTGGAGCTGGAGGCAGAGCGAGCGCCAGCGCTATGGCAGGGTTTGCTTGCTCTGTCAATTTCGTTCCGGGACACTGTATTGTCCCGGAATGAAGGTGCCCGGGACACGTGGGCACCCCATTTCTGACCTGCTTCCACTTCTGCTCGCCTAGACAAGCAGAGCGGAAGTTCATGTCGTTCTTTGCATTTGCAACCTCCTGGGAAACATCATGTGTCCCAGGAGACTGAGGGACCATTCAGAAAGCTCAGTGCGTCTCGCACATGTGCAGTGGGAAGCTGGCCATAAAACAACCAGGAAGTCAACGCTGGCTTCCCACAGACAAGATGGCGGGACCTGAAGACCTGCGAAGAACCGGCTTGGGTGAGCACAGCGCTGGATCCCAGGGATGGTAATGGTCTGTATAATAAAAGTCATCAGCTACAGAATTTATAGCTGCTGACTTGAGCTTCTCTTTAAAACTGTGTGCACCCAAAAAATTGAGGAAAAATTATGGTTTAAACAATGATCTATACGCAACGCTTTTAAATTCCTTTACAGCTCATCAGTATAGTATATAAAAAATTATGGCCCTGAAATTATTGCTGTCACTTCAACATTCACAAGAATATATAGCGGGTGGTGCAGTTGTGGTTTAGATACACGTGCGCACCATGTGTGAGATTTTTGTGTGCATATATATAATGTACAGGGCTTTTTTTCTCAGAGAATAGGTGCAGGTACTCCCCTCCTTTCGAGTCACCCCTTGTCTCCACCCCTACCCACCTTTGAGCACATCCCTTGGTACCACCCCCTAGCCACCTCCCAGTCCGTCCCTTTTAGAAAATACAGAACCAAGTATTTTTTTGGTGGCAAGTAATTTGTATGGAATGTGTTAATTATAACAAGAAAAGCAGTAAAATAGATATCTCCAGCAATTACAAACCCCAACACCAACAATAGATCCCTCAGCAACAATAGACCCCCTCCAGCAAAAATATATCTCCTAGCAGCCAACATCAATAGACCCCTCCATCAACAGTAGATCCATCACAGCAACAATAGACCCTTCCCTCAACAGTGAATCCTCCCAAACAGCAATAGACACCTCCCTCAACAATAGATCCCCCACCAGCAAAAACAGACCCTCCCAACTATTGACCTCTTCCAGCAGCTAGCATCAATAGATCCTCCAGTATATCCCAGCACCCTTTGCCATTACATATACTCAGTGCTAGAGGTGCCGGAACTGCGTTCCCCCGCGTTCCCACTGAAAAAAATTATATATATATTAGGGCTGTGGAAATTAACTATTAATTCCTTGATTAATCGATTAATTGTTTTGATCTATCAAAATTCTTTGGGCTTGCCGTGTCCATCTGAAGGGCTCCTTTGCTGTGCCTTCATATCTGCATGCCGGCGGGACCTTACTATCTGCCACACGCAAGGGCTGTTTATCACTTCCCTCTATCAACCTGGGATTCTACAGCCATCCACTGGGAGTTGTGATAGTTCCCTTCATGGGACATCTACATGCCAATGGACTGATGTTAGCCCCTTCTCATCTGGATTCAGCAGTGGTATCGTTGTACACATTTTTATACCAGTATCATACTTAGCTACATGTTTTTATGACTGCTTTTGCTACCGTTTGGTATTACTCGCACCATTTTTACAGTTTATGTAGCTACATCGATTTTATCTCCAGTGCAATATTTATTTTGCTACCTACTTGAAGACCTATAAAAGTTTTAATGCTATTCCCATCGAGCGCTGCCTTTGTGTGTTTTTTGTATCCGGCTATCCATTTTTCCAGTGGTTGGTAGCTGCACTGGGAATCGGCCTGCAAGGAGATCAGCTAAAAGTAGTTGGATCTATGTGCGTTATAATTAATCTAAATTAGTCGATTAATCGATTTAAAAAAAAAACGATTAATCGAACACATTTTAATCAGTAACAGCCCTAAAAAATATATATATATATATATATATATATATATATATATATATACCGTGTATATATAATTTTTATTTTATTTTTTTGACTTTTCAGTTAAAGTTTTTGATATCACAAGTGGACTTACAAGCCCCCTATATTGGTTGAACTGGATGGACTTGTGTCTTTTTTTTTAATTTTTTAACTAGATTAACTATGTGATCGCAGGTACTCTATATGGAGACATTGCACTCCCCTGCCCTCCACTGAAGCTAATCAAGCACATATTGTGCTTGATTAGCTGATTCTCTGGCTGTAGCTGTAGAGGGACACAGCTCGTGCTATACAACCACCCAGATCACTTTTACATGACGGCCGGGAGCTGGCTGAACAGAACAAGGCAAACACAGGCTCATGGCTGCTACTATGTAGTATACTCGAAGAGTTGAAGTAGTTACTTTGTTTTGGCTTTAGACAAAAATGTATTGCTGTGCTTGTCCTCCCAAAAGGGAGATTTGCCTTCTCTATTAGGTCACCATATTCTCTGAGACAGAAAGCGAAATCCAAATGTCATGGATATGCAGTAATGTTTGTCTGTCAGCTTACCTTCCTCTCCATGTGTTCACCTTAGAGGCCAGACACTCTCACCTGGCTGTTTAAATAATCTCTCCTCCTAGCATGGCCCCACCCCAGGCCCTATCGGAGAACTCTATATTAACCTGTGCAATGCAAGTCTGCCTGGCTGATCAACGTTGTTTGTTAAGCATTGTGTGTTTGGGTTCCTGCTTGCCATGTGCTACGTCTGTCTCTGTGTTATTGATCTTGGCTTGTTCTCGACTATCCATGTCTGCTTGTGACCTTGACCTTTTGGCTTGTCCTTTTTGTTTATCCTTGTCTGCTTGTCAGCCTGACCTTGGCTTGTCTCCTCACTATCTCTTGTATCCTGAGCTGCTGCTTCCCCTCTATCCCCTACGGAGCGTGAGCTAGGGGACTCTGGGGGCCGCGACCTGGATCCAGTTGCAGCTCAGTCCATCCTCGCCACTAGAGGCTCTGTTGAACACCTGCTGGATCTTAGACTCCGCACCCTGGGGAATCTTGGGCTCTAGCTCCCTGTGGGATCCCTGTTTGTGCTCCAGTGGACCTGCCTTCTTTAACCACCCAGTGTTCTATCCGCAGCAGTCAGCCATAGGGTTCACTACCTTAGCGGTGCACTCCTGACCCCAACGGTGTGCATCTGTCACCTGACACCAAACCTAAATTGTTACTAAACTCAACAGTAAAATCAGTCTGTATATGCAGTAAAGCATGCTTGTTATACTCACTGTGGAACCTAAGGGGTTAATCCTGTGCATTGTTAAAAAAAAAAAAAAAAGAAGCTGTTTGATCCTATCTTCTGATCCACCCCTTCTTCCACAGTCCTCAATCCATCTCCTGATAGTACAGAGCCTGGGGGCACTCTGCACATGCTCAGTTAGATGTGTATTGCTAGAGAGGTTTTTTTTTTTTTTGGGCAGGTGCATGTGATCAGCACAGGACCAATTGGCACTGTCCAGACAGGCAGGGGTCATGCAGTCTAATAGGACAGTCAGAGGGGAATGAAAAGTCCTCCTAAAAGCTGTAACCAGTGCTCGGCTGGACACTGATAGAAGTCACAAGACAGCTATATACTTCTATTGAGAAAAGGTTTTAGCAGTTTAGATTTACTAAAATAATGGAAAGCTTCCTATCAAATACTTACCGTAACTTTCCTTTCCTGATGGACTCCATGTTTAGCCCCGCTTCCACTCCTACCCTATAGGACCCTGCTCCCTTAAATCTTTGCTCCGAGCCAGCGGCTGTGTTCCATAACTAGCCTACTCCAGTTACTGGGAGGGAACTCCGGCTGCCATGGAGTCCATCAGGAAAGAAAAATTACGGTAAGTATTTGATAGGGAATTTTTTATTTTCCTGACAGACTCCATGGCAGCATATGTGTGGGAAATATCTTGCCGTACACACCCGGGTGGGCAAATAGCTGAACAAATAAAGACTTAATTGACACCCTCAACCAACAGTACTTTGTAAGCCAAAATTAACAGAAGATAATGCAGCTGGTTCAATACAGTAATGGGACATAAATGTGTTGTTTGAAGACCAAGAGGCTGCTCTGCAGATCACTTTGGGGGCAACGTGTCATGAGGCCGCCCATGATGTTGAGACTCTGGAGGTGCCAAGCCCTTCGCTTTATAAGCCCATTGGATAGACTGGACTAGCGGTGATGGTTTCGACCGAGGCACGCAGCCCCTTGTTCTTCCCATAAATGAAGACAAATAGATACTTGGACTGATGAAAAGAGCCGTGTCCTCCACATTGAGGGAATGCCCCTTCCGAGCTTTCGGCTGATCTAAAGGTGGAAAGCACAATTTCCTGATTCTCATGGAAGATTGAGGTTGGGCCTACCTGTTTAGATGCTGGGTCGGCATAACCCGGGCCACCGCCCACCAGGCGGATGACTTTAATGGAAGCCTCCCCCCAGGAAAGCAGACGCCAGTCTCGGCTCCTGAATGGGCGAACTTCTGGCCAATTCTTCCGAGACATTTCTGATGGTCTCGTCTACATTGTCCGTCCAGATCTCCATGGCTTTGGACAATGCGGCTATAGCTAGGGCTGGCTTGCAAGCCATACCTGCTGTTGGGTCGCTTAAGATCAGAGCCTATCCGCCTATCCAAGGCGTCTCTAAAAGAGGCTGTGTCTTTCAGAGGAAGGGTCATATGTTTTACCAGCCTCATCACGGCTGAATTCACCAGGGGTGCCGATTCCAGAGGTTTACCTTTTCCTCCCTGAAGGGATAAAGCTTTAAAATTTTGGGAAGCATGGAGTTTTTCTTCTCCTTTTGCAATTACTTCACCCAGCTCGCTAAGAAAGGGAAAGTTTAGGTGCTGCTTAAAGAACTTCCTCTGTTTTGAGAGGGGAGACCACTGGTTCTTCCCAATTTAAGGCTTCTCTTGGGTAGCAGGGCGAAGTCAAAAACCACACAGGGATCTTCCACCTCAGAGTCACTGCCTGAAAGGATGGCAGATGGGTGACTTGTCTGAGAGGACTCCCGTGTTTCCTGGGCTTGTGTCTCCCTTGCTGGTGAACGTAGAAGTTCTGCAGGAGGTTCGCGAACCATCTCTTTCAGGGAATCCTTCTTCACGACCCCCTTGACAAGGGACTCCAATTGTTGGTCTGTACCGCCTCTCTCGCTCACCGCCCTGGCGTAGTAGAGGTCACAGAGGGATCTGCCCATCGGTACTTGGGACCTACACCCCCAGCAGGCATTTTCAGCTGAATGGCTGGAGTGGGCCACAGGAGGGCGAGCCGTGTCTCTACTACGGTGCCTTGACCCAGAGGGTGAACCGTGGCGCCCAGATTTAAAAGATTCACTTCCCATGCGTGTGCACGGAGGGGAGAGATGGGGACACTGACCCCCTATTCCCCCCCCCCTGCAGGCCATACACAGGGGAGACCCTCCCCACCTGCTGCGAGATGGCTGGTTACAGGCAAGCGGCAACAAGTCCGTGGTCCTGGAGGACTCCATCAGGGGCTGAAAAAACAACACCTGGTCAGCACCACACACAGAATACATGCAGGGGAGAGGAAACATCACCCTACCTTTTTATAGCTGAGGCTTGGGGCAGTTGCTGCACAAGCCTGCAAGCATTCCCAAGGCTTGCAGGCTCTTTCCCCTGTTTAAAACTGGCACATGCGCGAACCAAGCCTCGCTTTCATGCTGCGACCGTGCATGCGCAAAAGCAAACTCTGGACAGAGCGGCTGCTGGAATGCAGAAGGCACCAGCCGCTGTCTCAGGGACACAAAGAAAGAATAAAACACACAAGAAAAAAACTGCTGCCAGAAAAAAAAGGAAAATGACACTACTCACTGCTCCTTGCCATGATCACACCAAGCCAAAGGTAGGATACTCATGCCGGACTTTGGGCCCGATAGCCTAGCTACTAGCAGGTGGCCCTATAGGGCCAATGCACCACTTGCCTGCCAATGGCCAGGCTTCAGCTCTTCCAGCGCCTCTTCCACTTGCCCACTCCATACCCTGCTAGTAGCTAGGGCTTATCATAGTATTGCGACTCTTCTCCCTATGGCCGCAGCTTTGCCGGTCTTGACCGTAGAAGGAGAAAAACTTCAGGTAGGAGGACGACCATCTTGGTCTTTCAGAGGAGGACAAAAAAGGAACATGACCGCTGGCTCGGAGCAAAGATTAATGGAAGTAGGGTCCTATAGGGTAAGAGTGGAGACCAAGCTAAACCCACACGTATGCTGCCATGGAGTCTGTCAGGAAAATTGCATTTCCATGTTCTGTGTACTGAGGTAGACCAGATATAGTGAATGCAGGGTCCAGGGTTTAGTAACACTTTAACATTAAAGTGTAAGTAAACCCCCCCCCCCCTATCGTTTTCAGCCAAGGAAGCTGCCATCTTTGCCTCTGTTTAATCTACACCTGCCATGATGCTGCACATGTGATCAGTTATGACACCAGCCATCTGATGGTTTGACAGTTTGTTTGAGAGCACAACCAATGGGAGTGTTACATTTCCGGCACGTGCCGGAACTGAAACCGTTTTACGGATGGGTTTACTTCTGCTTTAAGCTGCTTTTTACAGGCAGGAGAAAAAAAACACAACTCCTGCAGAAGCATTGTGTTTTTTTTGTTTTCTAAGCCCCATGTGCATTGAGACCGTTTAGACCCGGTTCACACAGGGGCGACTCGTCAGGCGACTCAGTCGCCTTACAAGTCGCGTCCCGCTCTGTTCAATGGAACCATTCTAATAGGAGCGACTCGAGACGCTCTGACTTAGAAAAAGGTTCCTGTACTACTTTGGGGGCGACTCGGGGCGACTTGCATTGACTTCTATACAGAAGTCATTTTGCAAATCGCCTCTCAAGTCGTCTTGAGATCGCCCCCAAAGTCGTGCCACCCCAGTGTGAACCGGCTCTGATGGTTATTACCAAAAAAGTGAGTGAAAATCTTTCAGTGGGGACATCTGGTCCAGTGAGCACTAAGACTAGGTTTACATTTGTGCATTGCAAGAATGTGCAAAAAAGTGCATCCCAATTGCAGGTGCACAGCAGTGCCAATAAATGTTAATGGCACCTCCTGTGTACCTTGCTAACACAGGCATTTTCATGCGCAACAAAATTCATGGTAACAGAAAGCATGGATAACAAAGTGTCATGTGTTTTGGTGTGGTGATAGAGAGTATGTGTGTGTGTATATGTATGTGATATATATATATATATTTGTTTTTATTTTTTTCGATGTGGTAGTAAGCTAATTACAGGTATAAAACTGGTGTGCCTGGTGATCTTTGACTTCTTCCATGTTGTTCAGGTAGAACTCTTTAAGGTTGCCTACCCCTGTCAAAATCCATTTTATATTTCCTCCAACTCTGCAACTGAAAGCCTGTACAGAGGTGTAGGATGAGAGCTAGAGGAAGTGTTTGCAAGAGCCTGACATTGCACCCACAATCCACTGATCACAGATGTGATGCTTTGCAAAGAAATAATAATAATAAATGCAAATTTTTTCCCTGCAAAACATATGCATTTTCTTTAAAGGTGAACTTGGCTTTTAATATTTTCTCAATAGAGAAATCTCAAAACCTAGATTTCCTACCCCTGCCGGATCAGGCCATTTAAAATAAATGCACCCATATATGACAACTGATATACCCTCCAACCATATATAACCCAATTTTGATGAAATACAATGAGACAATAACGTTGTAATATTTAATACAATATATGGTGGAGTATATAAAGTGTAACTGTTGGTACTAAAAAATGAAAGGACCTTAGGTCTGTGCAAAAAAATATTATATGACATGAAACTTAACAAAATAAACATAAGTTCATATAGAATATGAACTCAGTTGGTCAAGAAAAAAATAAACGACTCCTGATATGACAGTCAATTGGTCAAGAAGCAAGAACAAAAATAATGCTAGCACATTATTTCTAACCTGCTAATTCTTCAATTTTACAAAACATGAAAGTTCTGTAAAATCTCAACATGTAGTCTAGTGCATAGTGGAACAAGGGGCAATTGATTAAGTGAAATTTATAGTGGTAGTAATGAATTTTCATTTTAACCTACCGGTAAGCTTACCTGTAGGTTAAATGAATAGCTCTTAAACGTGCACCAGCAGGGAGCAGCAGCAGGTACCCATGCCAATCCCTCAGAGCTCAAAGCTGCTGTCGTGACTAACGCGTGCATGCGCAGAGTGATGTCATTGCGGCTTGGCCACTGAACCGGTCGCAGCCTGCGAACCCAGAAGGAAGAACGAGTGCAGATGGAAGCCTCTGCAGCAGTGACAGCTGGTAAGTATTTCATAATAATAGTATTTCATACTAGCATATTATGCCTTTTTATTTTGCAGGTCCTTTTTTTTTTTTTTTTTTGTAATCTTTACTACCGCTTTAAATGAATCGAACCACCAGAAGCACACTAGTGTAATGCAAGGATGTCTTGATCAAGACCTGGGGTAAAATATTACCAAGGGGGTGCGGGTGAGAAATGTCCAAAAATGGAACCACTTGATTGTGGGGGTATGCAATATCCTCAACCTATTTTTGTCCTTGGAATCTTGTTGGTGTTTAATTTTTGGTTCCATAGCAGGCACACATCAGTAGTGCAGTTTCCTGAGGTATTTGGAGCATTTGACAGCTTGGTTTTTATTGTTCACTTGTGCAGATTATCCCCTACGCATGCACGATATTTGGGGGTCTCCATCCTGGACGTATGATCCTCGTACAAGGAAACGCTGGGGCCAGTGCAACAAGGTATGTAATGCTCTACAATTGGAGGTTTGTCTATATCTTGATTTTTGTATCTTCTACTGATATCAGCTTCAGGTCATAAATGAAAGCGAGGATTGGATTCTTTAACCACTTCCCGCCTGCCATATAGCAATATGACGGGCGCAAAGTGGTTGTGTTATCCTGACCGGACGTCACATGACGTGATCGAGATAACAAGCTGGCACTTGCCCACGGGGGCGCGCAATGCGGCGATCGGTGGTGTGTGTCAGTCTGACACAGCGCAGCACTGATCTTGGTAAAGAGCCTCTAACAGAGGCTCTTTACCACGTCATCAGCTGTGTCCAATCACAGCTGATCACGATGTAAACAGGAAAAGCCATGTATTGGCTTTTCCTCACTCGCGTCTTACAGGCACGAGTAGAGGAGAGCTAATTGACTATCGGCCCAGCCCCTCCCCAAGGATGCCCACCCAGGACCACCAGGGATGCCCACCACTAATGACCACCAGGAAGTGCCCATCGGCGATGCCTGCCAGTGCCTCCATATCAGTGAGGCCCGTCAGTGCTGCCTCGTCAGTGCTGCCTCGTCAGTGCTGCCTCGTCAGTGCTGCCTCGTCAGTGGCCTCGTCAGTGCTGCCTCGTCAGTGCCGCCTCGTCAGTGCCGCCTCGTCAGTGCCGCCTCATCAGTGCCCATCAGCGAAAGAAAGAAAACATACTTTTCTATCGTACATCATGGGACACAGAGCCTTAAGTACTTAATGGGTTATAGGCCACCTTCAGGTGTTGACACTGTGTGACAGCAGGAAGGTAAAGTCACCTGGTTGCATCCAGGGGGGTAGGTATATTTCTCCCAGATTCAGGCTTTATGCCGACTTATACAACTAGGGAGAGAGTTGATGAAGCCCAGCTGAGGCTAGTGGGCTCATGGATGATTCATACCTCTAGGGAGAGTGCTGGGCGTCGTGCAGGCAGGGAGTTGATGAGACCAGCTGAAGCTTGTCAGCTCGTTTAAGGCCTCTATAAAAACTCCCAGCTTCATTAGGTGTTTGCTCATGCCTGGAACCAGACCTGTGTGGACTGTCTAGGGAGAGTGAACCCCTGTGCGGTGAGACAAAGCCTGTGTGGCTATTTGTTTGGACATTTACTAAACCAGGGACTTAGGGACTAGGACAGCACCAGGCTGATCCCAGTTGTTAGTTAGGGAAACCTGCATGTTTAGTCAGAGGTCAAGCTGACCAGGATTTATTTTGTTTGTTTCTTTTTGCTTTGCTGTGTTTTTGTCACTGTAAATAGAGAAATAAACCGCACCTTTTGATCTTGAAAACCACAACCTCCGTCTGCTGGGCCTGTTTTTGTGTGGGGAGCCCATCCAGGGGGTCACACACACCCGCTACCGAGCTAACCCCCTCACAACTGGTAAACACAATTAAAGGAAGTTTACTCCCTATATAACCCCTCCTTCCAGGAGCACATCAGTTTTTTCGCCAGAGTCTAAGGTGTTGGTAACAAGTGAAGAAGTGCTCTGAAGAGCTCCAGGAGGGATCCATGCTGGATTTAAATTCCTCCATAAAAAGAAGCCAGATCCATCCAAAGTGCCACTGAGGTTTTTGCTTGTAACGCCTCTTTGTAGGGCTGGACCTCAGGAACCCAGGCCTTAGGTCTCGTTACATTACCTAAAGCTTCCTGATGGGGTGCTTATACATGGCCCAAGGCAGTTGGAACCCCGTTTTAGGGCTCCAGTCCTTGAAGGTTTGCTAAATACAGCCCGTTGTGATGGGTCAAGTTTGAATTTCTGTTAATTCAGCAAAATCCTGTGGCTAGGATAAGGTAAGAGAAGAAACTTGGGTATTAAAAATATCTATGTATTTCTTCCATTAAAAGGAAAAAATGTTGTAATGCCTTTAAAATCTCCACTAGATGAAGTCTATGCACTTACCTTACTGTCGTCTTCACTATTAGCTCAGTCCGTGTCTGACTGCACAGCGTGTGGAGGGAGATTTTAGAAGGTAAAAAAGATGTTGCAAAAAAAATATTTTTCTCTCCCCTGATGGGACCAGAGGGTTAGGGGGACAGCAGCGCTGCACCCTCCTTACATTACACCGTGGGGGATGCGGAGGTCCCGCTATTTTACCGCTAAAGCTTTGTTACAGGCTAAAAAGCAGATAAATACAGTGGTGTCAGGCTCTCCTCTGCTGTTGAGGAAACAAACTGCCTGCACACAGGGAAACACGAGCTGTGGGACACGTATAGGTTTTAAAACTGGCATTCCTGATTCAGGAAGGACACTCTTTTTTTACAGCACTAGGCTGAACTTTATAGCGGCTTTCAGCGATTTAGTGCAATTTGTATAGCGCCTCTGTTTTTTGTACTAAGGACTATGCCTACCAAAAGAGACACCACAAAAACCAAAAAGGTAAAGGTTTCACCCCCAGGCATTGGGATCTCGAGCTGTATTTCCACGCTGTCATCCTCGCCTGAATTACCAATTATGGCAACTCAGGGTGAGCCATTGGAACAAATTCATGGTGCAGCTGCCTCTCACATCTCAGCACCTGTATACGTGACTAAAGATGCCCTTTCCTCCTCCCTCCAGGGTGTGGAAGAAAGATTAGCGGCTTTAATCACATCTTCCATTCAGAGAGATAGGAAGCGTACTAGGTCCCCTTCCCCCACTTCAGCTTTGCAAGGGGAGCAGTGGGCTCAGGATGAGGTGTTACCCTCAATCGATCGGGAAGAAAAGCAAACCGATGATTCCTCTACAGAGGAAACAACGGTAGATGAACATTTTTCAGCTTCTCAAACTGAGAAACTGCTGATACAATCTCTTACAGAAATGGTTCGTTCCACCTTCATGCTGCCTCTAACGGAGTCTCGTGAAAACTCAGCCTCTTCCTTAGGTTCTTTAAAACCTTCCCATCCTTTGCATGTGTTTCCAGCACAGTTTTTGCTGAATGGGATCACCTGGATAAGCATTTTCTCCCTCCTAAGAGGTTTTCAATTCGCTATCATCTGGAGGAGAAATTCTCAAAAAAATTAAAGTACCAGCAATTGACGCTGCGATTTCCAATGTGAATAATAACTTAACTTGTCCTGTAGACCATGCACAGATGCTTAAGGATTCAACAGATAAGAAGTTGGAATCCCTGCTAAAATCTGCCTTTTCCATAGCAGGTGCCGTCACTCGGCCCGCACAGGGCATAACAATCGTGGCGTACCTAGACGATCTATTACTTGTAGATCAATTGGTGACTCGTTTGGAACAAAGTGTACGCACTACAACCAACTATCTGAAAAGTTTGGGTTGGGTTCTCAACCTAGAGAAATCTTCCTTAATACCGCTAAAAAGGCTGGAGTACTTGGGCCTGATCATAGACAGCCCAGGAAAGGTTGTTCTTGCCTTAAGCAAATATCAACTCCATAAGAGAGCTGGTGCGGAGGGTCAGGTCAAATGGCGATCCCTCCATTCAACTCTGCATGAGGTTGCTAGGAACCATGGTGGCTTCATTCGAAGCAGTTCCCTATGCCCAGTTCCATTCAAGACTGTTGCAAAACAGTATGCTGTCTGCTTGGAACAAAACCATTCAAGCCTTAGACTTGCCAATGCGGCTGTCCCCAAGAGTGGCCTAAAGCCACACTTGGTGGTTATTAACCCAGAATCTGCTGAAAGGAAAAACCTTAAGACCAGTCATCTGGAAAGTGGTAACGATGGATGCCAGCCTTTCAGGCTGGGAAGCAGTACTAGAAAAGACAACTGTCCAAGGGCAGTGGTCAAGAACCGAAAGAACCTTACCCATCAATATCCTAGAGATTCGGGCAGTACGTCTGGCTCTAAAGGCCTGGACTTTCAGGTTACCAGATTGTCCTGTCAGGATTCAATCTGACAATGCCACAGCTGTGGCCTATGTCAATCACCAAGGGGGCACCAGAAGTCTCAACTCCAGAGAGAGGTGAACCATATTCTAACTTGGGCAGAAAGGCATGTTCCATGCCTTTCTGCAATCTTCATTCCGGGAGTAGACTTGGCAGGCGGACTACTTAAGTCGCCAGCAGTTATTCCCAGGGGAATGGTCTCTTCACCCGACATATTTTGGGCCGTTTGCCAAAGATGGGGGACTCCGGACGTGGATCTTCTAGCATGCAGGTTCAACACGAAAATGGTCAACTTTGTGGGCAGAACAAGGGATCCATTCGCATGCGGAACGGATTTATGCATTTCCCCCCCCCCATTCAGTTGCTGCCTCGACTTCTTCTTTGCAGGATCAAGCTGGGAAGAAAACCGATTAATTCTGGTGGCACCAGCATGGCCCAGAAGGTCATGGTACGCAGAAATCGTAAAGATGGCAGTGGAGGGCCCATGGTCTGTCCCACTATGGCCAGATCTGCTCTCTCAGGGACCGATATTCCATCCTTCCTTACAGTCTCTAAATTTAATGGCTTGGCTATTGAAACCCACATTCTAAAGAAATGCGGGCTTTCCAGGTCAGTTATCTCTACCCTGATTAATGCTAGGAAGCCAGCTTCCAGAACTATATATTATAGAGTCTGGAAGGCTTATATAGCGCATTCACCCCAGGCTTTACCTGCTTTTCTTTATTTGGCTCCACCGCAGGAAAGACTAAGGCACACCGCACTACATGCCTCGTACCCTCCTGGATTGGGAGGTTGAGTGGTGTTAGTTTTCTCGGGCCTGCCTGCGGCTGAATCCTCCCGAGCTGATCTCACCTCTGGCTTGGCCAGAGACAAGTCCTTATTCCTCCCCAGTAAAGCCACTGTCCACACCAACTGAAAGTCCAACTTTTGTATTTATTTCACATGGATAATAAATAGTCCCTTTTAAGAGCAGACAGGTTGAGACGAGACACAGGTCAGATAAGGTGGGAGAGAGGTCCAGGCACAAACTCAAATCTTGGTTCTCTTACTGTTCTGATATGCACAAACAGGTTTGGCGTGCGATCTTTATCACAGACCTAATGAATATGAAAGTCGCTGCCACTGACTTGTTGAAGATGGTCACTGCCACTGACCGGGTGAATAGGGCCTTGCCCTATTTGGTCACTGCCACTGACCTGGTGTGCGTAGAGTCACTGCCACTATGACCTACAGAACTTGCACTGCCTTCTTGGAGAACTTGGCCCATGTCAAAGAGAAAAACATCCCTCCGGAGAGTTACTAGAGGCCCTCACTGTCACCACGACTCTGCGCTGGGCCTTCAGAAAGGGTCACCTCCCTGGCCTCCTCGCTCCAAGATATGGGTCCCCTCGCAAGGCAGTACCCAGGGAGCTCTCCATCCTTAGCGGACCCCAGCCGAAGGTTGCTGGGCTCCGGGCCTCCTATTTAGTACCTCACCCCAGACTAAAGGTGTCTGGGATGGAACGGCAACTCCGCCTCCGGGCCTAGGGCACCCGGAGGCGACACCCACACCCAGGCCTAAGGTGCCTGGGCGTGACCACGAAACCCCTCTGGAAGATGGCCGCCCCTTTTTATACCCTCTCCCGATGGGCACAGCAGGTTCCCCGCCGCACTGCTGTCAAGAGGGGACAAGAAAAGGCACAACCCTTACCATGGTTCAACCCGGGCCTATGGCAACAGCGTCACCAATAGGCCCCAGGGAACTGCACATCAGTACTATCTCCCAAGGACAGAAATGGTCCATGAACCCTAACAATTTGTGTATCTGAGCCTGATTACCACTCAGATACTTCCCTTTAAATATAGCACCCCGCTACACTTATGTTTCCTGGTGTGAATCCAAGGGTTGGCACCCTCGGAAATACAGTATATCATAGGTAGGGCTGAGCTTGGTGTTCGAGTCGAACGCATGTTCGGCGAAACCAGAACTTTGTGGGCCGTTCGCGCCAAATTCGTGTAACGCGAACGGCCCACAATGCACTGCGCCATCGCACTGCATTGCCGGCGCTGTGATTGGCCAAGCATGCACTGTGACCCCGCATGCTTGGCCAATCACAGCGCCGGCAGCGAGGAGAGCCATAATTGGCCACAGGCAGGATGCCTGTGGCCAATTATAGCTCAGGGGGTTTAGTACACGCCCCACACTATATAAGCCCACCAGCGTGGCGGCCTTGTGTAGTGTGTTCCGGCGTGCAGGGAAAGAGCTAGATAGGCAGGGACAGTGTGTTCTACAGTGTGTTCTTTTCTCAGGCATCTGCAGGAGTTAGTGGGTGTTGTGTGCCTCCAGCACAGTATACACCTGTATCTACCCTTTATTGCTGTTCTCTAAGCTAGATAGGCAGGGACAGTGTGTTCTTTTCTCAGGCATCTGCAGGAGTTAGTGGGTGTTGTGTGCCCCAGCACAGTATACACCTGTATCTACACTTTATTGCTGTTCTCTAATACAGGCATCTGCAGGAGTTAGTGGGTGTTGTGTGCCCCAGCACAGTATACACCTGTATCTACCCTTTAATGCTGGTGTTCTCTAATAAAGGCATCTGCAGGAGTTAGTGGGTGTTGTGTGCCTCTAGCACAATATACACTACCCAATTGCTGGTTTTCCCATCTCCCTGCAGGCCATTACTATGTCTGGAAGGCCAACAAGGTGAGGCAGACAGTCACGAGCCAATAAAAAAGGGCAAGCAGGCTCTGTGTCTAGAGACAACAGTGCTGGTCGTGGACGCGGTCATCAGCACGTGGCCATGGGACACGCTTGTCCTTATCTTCGGCAGCTGAATGTGTTGAGCCGCATCATGCCGAAGACTTAGTAGAGTGGATGACCAAGCCCAAAAAAGGGTTGGCTGGCTGGATGAGAGGGTTGCCCAGTATGCGGACGACCTCCTCCTATTCCTCAACGATGCGGGTGCGTCACTCGAGGGGGCCCTACAGGTCCTCAACTCCTTTTCCTCTGTCGCGGGCCTCAGGGTAAACTGGACGAAGTCCCTGCTGTTCCCCGTTGGCCCTGCGGCCCACGGCCAGGGCTTCCGCTGACACTCCCCTGCAATGGGTTGAAAACTTCAAATACCTTGGGGTGGTGGTCTCTAGGCAGGCTTCTGACTATATCTCCCTTAACCTGTTCCCAGTGGTTTAGGAGGTCCGGCAATGGCTGAAGGCGTGGGAGTCCCTGCCTCTCTCTCAATTTTGGAACGTATCAATTTGCTTAAAATGAAAATATTACCCAAATTCACATACTTGTTTCGTCACTCCCCGCAGTGGATCCCTAAATCCTATTTCTCAAGTCGTCTTCCAGGACGGCACAATGAGAGATGACTGGCTCCACCTGACAGGAAACACAATCAATTCAAAGAGGTTAAAGCACCCGCCCCTCCCCGTGCTCCTCAGTTCTTGATTGTGTTTCCCCACAGCGAAACCGTTTATTTTTTTTTCCCACAGACTGAAGGCCTGGGGCTGGAAGTCCCCCCCCCGGGAGCTGAGCCGAATGTCTGGGAAGCCTCTGGGCCTAGCAGGACTCTATTTGTCCGTCCTGGGGGGTATCCCATTCCTTCTCAGGGAGGGCAGTTGAAGAGCCTCCCTGAGCATTGAAGCTCCCTAGGTGCGGGGCTGTACCCGGGACTTCAGGGGCCAGATATCCTCCTTCCTCCCTCCTACCTGTTTGGGTGTTAATCCTGGAGGGGGGGCTGGCAGGTTCCTCCGTCCGCTCGCGCGGTCTGTTTGCTTAGGGCGCCGCTCTATGCAGGTGCATAGCATTGCGGCGCCATTTTCCCGGCGTCTAGGACATTCGTCCTCTAGCGTCAAGGATGACGCCATCGCGTGCCGCGTCATTTCCGGTTCCGGTCTCCGGCAAAATGGCGGCGGCCGGCGTCTGCTACCGCATTCAAAAACGGAGGGACGCCAGGAAGGAGGCGCCCTTTTTTCTCCTCCAGTGGAACTGCGATCGGGAGCAGAGCATCTCACCTACATGGAGCATGAGGAGAGGCCGACTACGGCCGCGGCTACAGAGGAGACCACAGGGGGTGAGTCAACCCAGCCAGCAGGGGTCATGATGGGGGATGGTACCCCGACTCTTTCCCCTTGCCTGTCACAGGGTTCTTTTTGGTTGTTAATGTATTCCTGTGTACTCTTACATTGCAGGAGAGGACGTCACTGCCCAGGGGGTGGCCAGTCGTTCCTCTAGAACCCCTGCCCGCTCCAAAAGATGCGGTTACTGTAACGAGAAGTTACCCTCAACCCATTCCAAGCCCTTCTGCTTCAAATGTATCCAGAAGCTGGCTGGGAAGGAAACATCTCAGGTGATGAGAGACTTTCTCTCTGTCCAAACCCAGATGCTTGCCACCCTTAAGGATTTTCAAGCCTCCCTTAAAGCTAAGGAACCAGAGCCCCAGACAAGCAGGGAGGGCCCTTCCTCACAGGAGTTTTTCTCCTCAACCAGGAGAGGACACCCAGAATCCCTGAGATCCCTCCTGTCTCAGGACTCAGAGGCAGAGGAGGATTCGGAGATCCCTGATCAGGGACTATCCGATGAGGGCCTGATAGATAGTCAGGCTGAGGAGGAGGAAGAAGGCTCTAGGTCAGGAAGACACATCTTCTCAGCTGACGACATGGAAGGCCTCCTTGGTGCAATCTACACCTCTGAAGAAATTCAGGAGCCGACGGAACAGGTATCCGCACAGGATAGATTGTACCGAGGCTTGGTAAGGGCCCAACCCAGAACCATCCCGGTTCACCAGGCTCTCCATGATGTGATTCTTAGAGAGTGGAAGGAACCTGAGAGGAAGCTTCTGAAATATAAAACTTGGAAGCGTAGGTGCCCTTTTAAGGGGGAGGATGAGGAGAAACTCTTTAAGATTCCCAGATTGGACGCCTCTTTGGCACAGGTGTCAAAGCAATCCGACCTCTCCTTTGAGGACGCAGGTAATATCAAGGATCCTATGGATCGCCGTACTGAGACGACCTTGCGTAGAGCCTGGGAAGCCAATGCGGCAGCAATGAGCCCCGCGCTGGCTTCAGCTTGTATAGCTAGGAACGCGGATACATGGATAACCAAACTAATAGAACATGTTTCCCGTGTGTCCAAGTCCAGGGAAGTCCTAGACTCCCTACAGGTAATAGGTAGCGCAGTGGCATACCTAGCAGATGCTGCAGTTGAGACCGTGCGAACCACCGCAAAAACGGGTGCCCTCGTAAACTCGGCTCGCAGAGCCGTATGGGTCAAAACATGGGATGGGGATAACGCATCCAAGACCCGCTTATGTGGACTCCCATTTGAGGGCTCACTCCTTTTTGGTACAGGGCTGGACCAAGCCCTATCAAGATCTACCGAAAAGGGCGAAAAGTTCCCCACTAAACCTAAAAGGGACCAAAAAAGATTTTTTCGAGGCCCCCAGGGTAGAAATCGTTTCTCGAGCAAGAAGCCTGCCGGTAATAGGAAGTGGGGCGTTGGAAAGGATAAGCAAAAAGGAGGTATCCTCTTTTCCAACCAAAAGTCAAATGAAAAAGACTTTAAGTGACGTAAGGGTAGGGGGAAGACTTTCCCAATTCCTTTCCAGGTGGGAGAGTATTACCCAGAGCCCTCATATTCTCAACATTATAAAGGAGGGCTACAGGCTGGAGTTTCTTCATCCCCCCCCTCAAAGTTCCTAGTAACGCATCTCCCCAGGGACCCCCTCAAGGCAGCAGGTCTTCTGCAAAACATTTCAGAACTAGCAGAACAGGGAGTTGTAGTCCCGGTACCTGCGGGACAACGCGGACTGGGGGTCTACTCCCACATCTTCGTTGTCCCAAAACCGTCAGGCAAGTACCGGTTGATAATAAACCTGAGACCCCTGAATACCTCCTTGCGTCACAAGAAATTTCGCATGGAAAGCATATACACCCTCAGAAGACTCCTTCTGAAGGAGGTATACATGGTAACGATCGACTTAAAGGACGCCTACCTTCACGTCCCGATCTTTCCAGGACATCAAGCCTTCCTCAGATTCGCAATCGGGTCTCCTCAGGGGATTCAACACTGGCAGTTTGCTGCCCTCCCCTTTGGACTGGCTTCCAGCCCAAGGGTATTTACAAAAATCGTAGCAGAGGTGGTTGCCTTCCTACACCTAGAGGGTATAACGATAGTCCCTTATCTCGACGACCTTTTACTTTACAACCAGAGTCGAGATCTCCTCCTCGCAGACCTGGCCAAGGTTGTGAGTACCTTGGAATCCCTGGGTTGGATCATCAACCGAGAGAAGTCCTCGATGATCCCGGACCAAAGGAAGATTTACCTGGGTTTCCTGATAGACTCCTTACAAAGGAAGCTTTGTTTACCCCAGGAGAAGGTCCAGGGCCTCATAACAGCGGTCAGGTCTCTGTTGGAGGTAAGGGAGTCCTCTTTCAGAGGCATCATGAGGGTACTGGGTCTAATGACCTCTTGTATACCTGCGGTTCCGTGGGCTCAGCTCCACTCCAGACCCCTCCAACAATTCCTCTTATCCTCCTGGGACGGAACAAGAGGAACATTAGACCACAGAATCTCCATCCCAGAGGTAGTAAAGGACTCTCTGAGCTGGTGGCTTCTTCCTCAGAAGTTGCAGGTGGGTCATCTATGGACTCAGACAGACCCCCTCAGGATAACGACGGACGCAAGCTCCTGGGGTTGGGGGGCCCACTTAGGCGAACTCCGAGCCCAGGGTTCCTGGAATCAGGATCAGAGACACGCCTCCTCAAACTTCCGGGAATTATTGGCGGTCGGGGAGGCCCTAAAAGCGTTCGAGGAAAGGATCCGAGACCGGGAGGTCCAGATCCTCTCCGACAATGCGACCACGGTGGCCTTCATAAATCATCAGGGGGGAACCAGGTCTCCCTCCCTGCTGACCTTGTCTCTAGAGATTCTGGGCTGGGCAGAGCTTCGGATTGCCTCTATTACGGCAGTACACATAAAGGGAAGGTACAACATAGAGGCGGACTATCTAAGCCGTCATCGGATTCTCCAGGGGGAATGGGAGCTGAACCCAGAGGTGTTCAACCTGGTGTGCCAACATTTTGAAAGGCCAGAAATAGACCTCTTTGCCCGCAAGGAGAACAGGAGAGTAAGAAGATTATTTTCCCTGTCCCGAGAGTGGGGCTCAGGGGGGGTGGATGCACTGGCTCAGGTATGGAGTTTTCACCTGGCTTATGCTTTTCCCCCTCTGAGTCTCATTCCAAGAGTCCTACAAAAACTAGGTCTCTCAGAGACCAGACTCATTCTAATTGCTCCTTGGTGGCCCAAGAGAGCCTGGTTTCCCGCTCTACAGAACTGGTCCGTAGCACCTCCCCTCCATCTACCAGTTCGGGTGGACCTTCTTCGGCAGGGACCAGTCTTTCACCCAGATCCCAGCTTCTTCAAGCTGACGGCCTGGTGCTTGAGAGGCAGAACCTGCGGGAGAGGGGATGTTCCGAGAGAGTGATTAACACTCTCCTCTCAAGTAGAAAAGAAGTCACCAGACGTATCTACAGGAAGGTGTGGGGAGTCTTCTCTCACTGGTGTCTAGTGAGAAAGGTATCCCAGCAAGAAACCTCGGTCATCCTGGACTTTCTCCAGGATGGCGCCGACTTAGGTCTCGCTACCAAGACTCTAAGAGTACAGGTAGCAACCTTATCGTATTTTTTGGACAAAAAGTTATCACTGGACCCTCTAGTTAAAAGATTTCTAATGGCCAGGGATAGATTGTCCCCGGTGCGGATCTCTAGAGTCCCGCCCTGGGACCTTACATTAGTTTTGGAACAATTAACTAAGGCTCCGTTTGAGCCACTAGAAGATATTTCAGTAAAATTACTGACATTTAAGTTTGCTTTTCTTCTTGCAATTACTACAGCCAGAAGAATAGGCGACATGCAGGCTCTGACGATTAAAGAGCCTTTCTTTAGTTTATTCGAGGACAGAGTTATTCTTAGGCAGGACCCCCTGTACCTCCCTAAGGTAGTGTCAAAGTTTCATAGATCACAAGAAATTATTCTTCCTTCCTTTTGTTCAAATCCACAAAATGAAAGAGAGGCCTCCTTTCATTGTCTGGATGTCAGACGGTGTCTGCTAGCTTATCTGGATAGAGTGGGTGAATTTAGGAAATCCAGCCATTTACTAATTAATTTTTTTGGACAGAAAAAGGGCCAACAGGCATCTAGAGCATCCATATCTAGATGGATCAGACAGACAATCTCCATAGCTTATGACCAGGCTGGTAAGACAGCCCCGAAAGTTAAAGCTCATTCTACTCGCTCTTTGGCAACCTCCTGGGCAGAAAGAGCCGGAGCTTCGGTGGAACAGATCTGTAAAGCGGCGACTTGGTCAAGCCAGAATACATTCCTAAGGCATTACAGAGTGGAGTTGCTGTCACCTCAGGACCTGTCCTTTGGTAGAAAGGTCCTGCAAGCAGTCGTCCCACCCTAAGGTAGGCCTGAAGCTACTTGCTTCTCTCTCATTGTGCCGTCCTGGAAGACGACTTGAGAAAGTGACCAGTTACACTTACCGGTAACGGTGTTTCTGGGAAGTCTTCCAGGACGGCAGGCCTACTTCCCACCGCTTTGGTTGATACATTGGTTTGTATAGAGTTATTTGGGTGTGTGTTTTCTCTCTCGTGCACTGGTGTGGGTCTGTACTTTTTCATAACTGAGGAGCACAGGGAGGGGCGGGTGCTTTAACCTCTTTGAATTGATTGTGTTTCCTGTCAGGTGGAGCCAGTCATCTCTCATTGTGCCGTCCTGGAAGACTTCCCAGAAACACCGTTACCGGTAAGTGTAACTGGTCACTTTCATGCGTCTGCATCGCCTCTTCGCCTCTTTCATATGGGGGCCCCAATCCCCCAGATACAGCTGGACCACGCTGGTGCGCCCAACCTCCCAACCTTGGCATGTCCTGATCTGTACAAATATTATCTGGCCACCCAGCTAGTCACAGCGGCGTGGTGGCTCAACCCGGACATCTCCAACCCCGCTATCCAGGTCAAGGCAGAAGTGCTGGGTTCCCTAGAGGCGCTCAAATTTTTGCTTTTTCGCGGTCCCCGGGCCCCCTATCCACTGACACCCTCCATGCGCACCACGCTGCGTGCATGGGGGGCAGGTCTAAAATTAGAACGATACCCCCGACAGGCGATCTCCCCCAGTGCCTCCCTATGGCTGAACCCTACCCTGGAGCACCTCTACAAATTGCCCGAACCTCATGCCTGGAACAAATTTACCATCAAAACAGTGGCCCAAGTTATCTCTGGCCAATCCCTGGTCCCGCTTTCCAAATTGAACTCCGATTATAATGTTCCACAGTCCTACTTTTGGTAGGTTTGCTCCTGTTTTCTGCCCGCAAAGCTATAGCCCTCAGCTGGCACAAGTCTACTCCCCCACCTCTTTCCCTGTGGAAACGACTAATTAACCATAGCCTACCACTCTACAAAGACACATATGCCACATATGCCAACAGAGGCTGCCCGTTCAAATATGACAAGGTCTGGTCCAAATGGCTGGTGGATCCATCCACTGCCTCCAGGCCCCCCAATGATTCAGCGTGTTAAATCGCTCCCCGTTGTGTGCTAGGTACTCACTGATGCTCACATACGGTAATAATTGATACTGTACAGCTGTGGGCATCTCATGGCCCCAGGAGCCGCACTGCTATAATCTATTTCACAACCAATACTGCATTCTTTGTTTTATTAATCTGCTGTTGTGCTCCTTGCAAGGGTTGAATTGACACAATGTAAGACCAATGTATGTTTCTTTCTCGTACATCACGGGACACAGAGACTCTGTGCGCGCCGCAGCGCTTCTGCGCATGTGCGGGCGTCCCAGCATGTTAAAAAGCACAATTATGTGTTGTGAGCTGGCTATGGAGTGCAGAGACAGAGCTGGCAACATTTAAAAAAAGCATACAGCAAGCGGTTGATGCAGGCATCCCCATAGAAAGGCACATTAGTAGACACCAACTGTTTTATAGCAGCAATTGTGCTAGACTATTGTCAGTAAGTGGTGTATTTCGGCTGGAATACCTCAGCTTTGGGCTTAGGAATATGCCGTCTAAAAACTCCGGGACTAAAAATCCCAGGAAGCATAGGGGGTCTCCATCGGGCTCTGAGGATCTTGGGCATGCTTCGGCTGCACCAATCTCCCCTGAAGAATCAGAGGTTAGTGACCGTAGAGCACCCTCAGGAGTACCTGGTACTGTGGCTGTCCTCAGTTCACCTGCTCCTGTGTATGTAACAGAGGAGGTTTTTTCCTCAGCTCTGGGAGGGCTGGAAGAGAGATTGTCAACATTGATCGCTGCTTCCCTGTCACAGGGAAAAAGCGCTCGATCTCCGTCTCCTCCCTCAGAGTACCTGTTAGCAGAGCAACAGTCCCATACAGGGATCGACCTACCTGAAGGGGATCAGGATGAGGTTGATTCTGTTGTAGAGGAATCAACAGTGGAAGAGCCATTCTCAGCATCACATGCTGAAAGATTATGGGTTCAGTCCCTGACTAACATGGTCCGATCAGCATTTAAAATGCCCCTTGCGGAGCCATCATCCACTTCTGTCTCCTCGTTGGGGTCGCTAAAAGCTCCCCAGACTGTTTGTTCCTTTCCGATCCATCCTTTACTGGAAGGGCTCGTTTACCAGGATTGGGAGCATCCTGATAAAATATTTACTCCTCCCAAGAGATTTCAGGTGGTCTATCCCATGGAGGATAAGTTCATCAAAAAATGGAGGGTCCCTACAGTGGACGCAGCCATCTCTTGTGTGAATAAATCACTGACATGTCCAGTGGATAATGTCCAAATGTTTAAGGACCCAATAGATAAAAAATTAGAGTCCTTATTAAAATCTGCTTTTGCTACAGCAGGCTTGGTGACACAACCAGCAGTGGCAGCTATTGGGGTCTGCCAAGCAGTGAAGGATCAGTTGAAACAGGTCTTAAGAGACTTGCCAGATCAGCAGGCTCTTGCCCTAGCTGATCTACCTAGAGCCTTATGCTTTGCGGTTGACGCTATAAAGGATTCAATCCATCAGGCCTCCCGCCTTACGCTGTCTGTAGTACATATGCGCAGGCTTCTGTGGCTCAAAAACTGGTCTGCTGAAGCTCCCTGTAAAAAATTGCTGGTCAGCTTCCCATTTCATGGTGAACGCTTATTCGGGGAAGACCTGGACAAATATATCCAGAAAATTTCCAGCGGTAAAAGTACACTCTTGCCGGTTAAAAACAGAGTTAGAGGTCCCTCTTTTAAGAGGCCTGCTTCTCCAGTCCCTAGGACATCGGCTGTGAAACAGTTCCGACGGCCTCCTCGGTCAAATCCCGGGGGTAAAAATCAGGGACAATTGCAGGGTAACAAGAAACCCTGGATCAGGAGAGGTACAAAACCTCCCCCAAAGTCAAATGCATGAAGGGTTGCCCCCACTCAATCGGGTGGGGGGAAGACTTCAGTTGTTCGCAGAGACCTGGCGGGACACGATCAGAGACAGATGGGTGCTCTCCGCAGTAAGTCTGGGATACAAATTGGAGTTAAAAGACTCCCCTCCTTCCCATTTTATAAGGTCAAACGTGCCAAGGGATCCCCAGAAGAGAGGATCCCTCCTGTTGGCACTAGAACAATTATTGCTCCAAGCAGTAATTTTAGAGGTTCCCCTGGAAGAATGGGGGTTCGGGTTTTACTCAAACCTCTTTACAGTCCCGAAGCCAAACGGGGACGTGAGGCCCATATTAAATCTAAAAGGGCTAAACAAATTCCTACATATCAGGACTTTCCGGATGGAGTCGATCCGATCGGTGGCCACTGCCCTACAAGGGGAGGAATGGTTAGCCTCGATCGACATCAAAGATGCTTATTTGCACATTCCCATCTTTCCAGTCCACCAAAAATTTCTACGCTTTGCGGTAGAAGGGCGCCATTTTCAGTTCAGAGCCTCACCCTTCGGTCTGGCCACAGCACCACGAGTGTTCACAAAAATTCTGGCCCCATTATTGGCCAATCTAAGAACACGAGGTGTAACGATAATGGCATATGTAGACGACTTATTGCTGATAGACCACTCAGTGGAAAAACTAGAAGTGGTTGTTCACGAGACAATCGAGTATCTGGAATATCACGGTTGGATTATCAACCGAGACAAGTCAGCCCTAAAACCAGTCAAAAGTCTGGAATACTTGGGGCTAAGGCTGGATTCAGACCAGAGAAAATTTTTCTTGCCTCAAGAAAAGGTGTCGTCTTTGAGAGATTTGATCCACCTAGTGGGTACAAAAAGACAGCCATCCATACGCCTGTGCATGAGGCTGCTGGGGAAAAATGGTGGCATCATTCGAAGCAGTACCCTACGGTCAATTCCATTCAAGGAATTTGCAAAGGGCCATACTGTCAGCCTGGAACAAAAAAGTTCAGGCCCTAGACTTACCAATGTCCTTGTCCCCTTCCGTTCGCAAGAGCCTCCGTTGGTGGTTGGTTCCCCGGAATCTGGAAAAAGGGAAATCCTTCAGTCCGATTTCTTGGAAGGTGGTCACTACAGATGCCAGCCTTATAGGCTGGGGAGCAGTACTGGAGCAATGGTCTCTCCAGGGCAGATGGTCGGATGCAGAAAAGGCCCTGCCCATCAATCTCTTAGAGATACGAGCAGCCCGGTATGCCCTAGTAGCATGGACATCCAAACTCCAAGGGTCCCCTGTCAGAATTCAATCGGACAATGCCACGGCAGTGGCATATATCAATCATCAGGGTGGTACAAGGAGTCGTGCAGCCCAGAGGGAAGTAAATTGCATCCTGAAATGGGCAGAAAGATATGTCCCAGCCATATCTGCGGTATTCATTCCAGGAGTGGAGAATTGGAAGGCGGACTTTCTAAGTCGCCAACAATTATGCCCAGGGGAATGGTCCCTTCATCCCGAGGTTTTCCGGACAATATGTCAGCGGTGGGGAACACCGGATGTAGATCTGCTAGCATCCAGATTCAACGCAAAAGTGGACAGGTTTGTCTCTTGGACAAGGGATCCCATAGCTTGCGGCTCGGATGCCCTAGTGTTCCCTTGGGATCAGTTCAAGCTGATATATGCATTCCCACCGCCACAATTGTTACCTCGATTACTCCGCAGAATCAGGGTAGAAAAGAAACCAGTGATTCTGGTAGCTCCAGCGTAGCCCCGAAGAGCATGGTATGCGGAGATTGTAAAAATGTCTGTGGGGAGTCCTTGGACCCTCCCACATCGTCCGGACCTGCTTTCGCAAGGACCGATATACCACCCTTCCTTACCAGCCCTAGGTTTGACGGCCTGGCTATTGAAGCCCACATTCTAAAAAAGAGAGGTCTCTCTAATCCTGTGGTATCTACCATGATCAATGCCAGGAAGCCGGTATCCAGGCAGATCTACTATAGAATCTGGAAGGCGTACATCGCCTGGTGTGAAGCCAAGAAATGGCATCCACGTAAATTCGTAATAGGTAGGATTCTGGACTTCCTACAGTGGGCTGTAGATGGGAAGCTTGCCTTGAGTACTATCAAGGGTCAGATTTCGGCCTTGTCAATATTTTTTCAGAGGCCCTTGGCTTCGCATTCACTAGTCAAAGCCTTTATACAAGGAGTGATGCGTATTAGCCCTCCGGTTAATATTCCCATATGTCCATGGGACTTAAACCTGGTTCTGTCGGTTCTACAGAAACAACCATTTGAACCATTACAGCATATTTCCCTGGTTCTTCTCACCAGGAAATAGATTTTTCTAGTAGCCATTTGTTCGGCTAAAAGAGTGTCGGAATTAGCAGCTATGTCCTGTAGGGAGCCATATCTGGTTATCCATAAGGACAGAGTAGTGTTACGTCCTCATCCAGCCTTTCTTCCTAAGGTGGTATCGAGGTTTCATTTGAACCAAGATGTGGTTCTTCCTTCTTTTTTCCCCAAGCCTAGTTCGGTAGAGGAAAAGTTATTGCATTCTTTGGATGTAGTAAGAGCAGTTAAAGCTTATCTAAAAGCCACTGCTCAGATTCGCAGAACGGATACTTTGTTTATTCTGCCGGAAGGCCCCAGAAAGGGTCAGGCAGTGTCAAAATCTACTTTTAGCCAAGTGGATTCGACAGGTCATTATGCAAGCCTATGGCTTGAGAAGGAGACCGCCTCCGTTCAAAGTTAGGGTGCACTCCACGAGAGCAGTTGGAACTTCATGGGCAGTGCATCACCAGGCCTCCCTGGCTCAAATCTGTAAGGCCGCAACATGGTCTTCAGTACACACGTTTACTAGGTTCTACCAGGTGGACGTTAGAAGTCAGGAGGATGTCGCCTTTGGGCGCAGTGTGTTGCAGGCCGCAAAAGATCCTTATGTCTGATAGCGCTCAGCTTATGTATGGTGTACCCCCCCCTCATTGGGCATTGCTTTAGGACATCCTACATAGTAATGACTATGCCGCTCTGTGTCCCGTGATGTACGAGAAAGAAAATAGGATTTTTATAACAGCTTACCTGTAAAATCCTTTTCTTGGAGTACATCACGGGACACAGAGCTCCCACCCCTCTTTTGGGGACACTTATTGCTTTGCTACAAAACTGAGGTGCTCCCGGATGGGAGGGGCTTATATAGGGGAGGGTACTTCCGGTTTGGAAGTTGCCAGTGCCAGCACCTGAAGGTAAACTATATAACCCACATAGTAATGACTATGCCGCTCTGTGTCCCGTGATGTACTCCAAGAAAAGGATTTTACAGGTAAGCTGTTATAAAAATCCTATTTTTACTGTTTGTTCTTTTTGTATTTTTTAACCCCCCCCCCCCCCCCAAAAAAAAAAATTAAGAGAAAAAAAAGACCCCCACCTACTACCTGGGGTTTTATCAATTCCCCTTCCACCAAAACATCATATAAGAGCCCTCTAATGGCCATAGTGTCCATTTTGTTTTATTTGTTTAAATAAAGTGTTTATACAACGTGATTATGTCTTTATCCAACGTGATTGTATGTGACCTAATTCTCCCCCCAACTATTAAAAAAAAAAAAAAAAACTTCCCAAGACAAGTGATGACCATGTATGGTCTCTATCCTAGCTCTACTCTAAATTCTCATTTCACCCCTCCTGTGGTCCCCTTACTCCTTGACTAGGGATGAGCTTCGTGTTCGAGTCGAACATACGTTCGACTCGAACATCGGCTGTTCGATCGTTCGAAGATCGAACGATTTGGGCCGTTCACGCCAAATTCGAGTGATGCGAACGGCCCACAATACACTGCGCCATCGCAGTGCAATCCCGGCGCTGTGATTGGCCAATCACAGCGCCGGCAGCGAGGAGAGCCTGTGGCCAATTATAGCTCAGGGGGGGTTTAGTACACGCCCCACACTATAAAAGGCCGCCAGCGCGGCGGCCTTGTGTAGTGTGTTTGCGTGCAGGGAAAGAGATGCATAGGCAGGGACAGTGTGTTCTATGTTCTGTTTTATTTTCTCAGGCATCTGCAGGAGTTGGTGGCACAGTATACACCTGTATATCCGTCATTGCTGTTCTCAAATACAGGCATCTGCAGGAGTTAGTGGCACAGTATACACCTGTATATACCCGTCATAGGTGTTCTATAATACAGGCATCTGCAGGAGTTAGTGGCACAGTATACACCTGTATATCCGTCATTGCTGTTCTCAAATACAGGCATCTGCAGGAGTTAGTGGCACAGTATACACCTGTATATCCGTCATTGCTGTTTTCAAATACAGGCATCTGCAGGAGTTAGTGGCACAGTATACACCTGTATATCCGTCATTGCTGTTCTCAAATACAGTCATCTGCAGGAGTTAGTGGCACAGTATACACCTGTATATACCCATCATTGCTGTTCTCTAAAAAAGGCATCTGCTGGAGTTAGTGGGTGTTGTGTGCCTCCAGCACAATATACACTACCCAATTGCTGGTTTTCCCATCTCCCTGCAGGCCATTACTATGTCTGGAAGGCCAACAAGGAGAGGCAGACAGTCACGAGCCAATAAAAGAGGGCAAGCAGGCTCTGTGTCTAGAGACGACAGTGCTGGTCGTGGACGCGGTGCATCATCATCAGCACGTGGCCATGGTACAGGCTTGTCCTTATTTTCGGCAGCTGGACGTGTTGAGCCGCATCATGCCGAAGACTTGGTAGAGTGGAAGACCAAGCCCTCTTCATCCTCCTCCTCATCCTCTCTCACCCAGGCTCAGGGTACTGGCAAAGCGGCTGCCAAAGCTTCCTCAATGTCATCATCAGTCACTCCTTCCCTAGACCCACTGTGTCCTCCTGAGGAGTTCCCCGAACTGTTTGAGCACAGTGTTGGGTACATGCTCCAGGAGGATGCCCAGCGTTTCGAAGGGTCTGAAGATGATACCCAGCTAGAGGAAGGCAGTAGCGTGAGAGCAGAGAGAGGGGATGCTCAAGAAGGACACCAATCTGGCAGTCATGTTCCAGCAGCTGCAGCATACTGCCAGATTGGCTCCAGTGATGAGGAGGGAGGGGATGATGAGGTCACTGACTCCACGTGGGTGCCTGATAGGAGAGAGGAGGAGGAGGAGGATGAGGAGGAGGCACATCTCCAACGAGGCAGGATGCCCTCCGGGGGCCAGCGTAAGAGCAGCACACCGACTGAATCACACCGCACAGCTCCGCCTGTGCAGGGCGCTGCCTCTGCCCGTTTTTCCAAAAGTTCTTTGGTGTGGGCCTTTTTTGAGTCAAGTGCATTAGATCGCACCGCTGCTGTTTGCAACATATGTCTGAAGCGTATCTCGCGTGGCCAAAACATCAGCCGCTTGGGCACCACATGCTTGACCAGACATATGTTGACCTGCCATGCAGCTCGTTGGCAAGCCTACCTTAAAGACCCACACCAAAGAACAAAGCGGACCTCTCCTTGCTCCTCATCAGCTGGGATCTCCAACTCCACTGTACCTTCAGTTCTCTCTGAAACCTGCACTGAGAGGAATGAAGGTGTAGAATTAGGTGTGTCACAGCCAAATACTTGCGGGCACTCTGCTAGGAGTACACAGACGTCCGATTATAGCAGGCAAATTTCCCTGCCCCAGCTGCTGGACCGTCGAAAGAAGTTCACTCCCAGCCATCCACATGCCCAGCGGTTGAATGCTAGCTTGGCTAAATTGCTAGCACTTCAACTGCTGTCTTTTCTGTTGGTAGACTCGGCCCCCTTCCGAGAGTTTGTGCAATGTACGGTTCCTCAGTGGCAGGTTCCCAAACGCCACTTTTTCTCACGGAAAGCAATTCCGGCTCTCTACCGGCATGTGGAAGGCAATGTCCATGCCTCGCTGGACAGGGCGGTCAGCGGTAAGGTGCATATTACCGCTGACTCATGGTCCAGCAGGCATCGACAGTGACGTTGCCTTTCTTTCACGGCCCATTGGGTCACTCTTTTGGCAGCTGGGAAGGATGCAGGACAAGGTGCAGTAGTGTTGGAGGTTGTTTTCCGCCGCTACACCTCCAAAATGCTACTACTGGTTGTGACACACCTCTCTCCTCCACCCCCTCCTCTTCTTCTTCCTCAATGGCCTCTTCCTGTGCTTTGTCCTTGGAACCAGCGGTGCTCCGTAGGCGTTCAAGGGGCTACGCAAGTACGCAGGCAAAAAGATGCCATGCCGTGCTTGCGCTGGTGTGTTTGGGGGACAGAAGCCACACTGGGGCAGAGGTTCTGTCTGCTCTGCAGGGGCAGGCCGAGAGGTGGTTGACGCTACACCAGCTGAAGCCAGGAATGGTGGTTTGCGACAATGGCACCAACCTCCTCTCCGCCCTCCGACAGGGACAACTGACCCATGTGCCCTGTGTGGCTCACGTCCTTAACCTGGTGGTGCAGCGGTACTAGGGCAGGTACCCGGGCTTACAGGATGTCCTGAGGCAGGCCAGGAAAGTCTGTGTGCATTTTCACAGATCATATAATGCCAGTGCTCAGCTGGCTGAGCTGCAAAAGGAGTTGAACCTGCCCAAGAACCGCCTTATATGTGACATGCCCACCAGGTGGAACTCAACGTTGGCCATGCTGCAGCGGCTGCACATGCAGCAGAGGGCCATCAATGAGTACCTGTGCGACTACAACACCAGGGCAGGGTCAGGGGAGCTCGGTTTTTTTTCACCACGCAAGTGGGGCATGATCAGGGATGCATGCACTGTCCTGGCACCATTTAAGGAGGCCACGAGGATGGTGAGCAGTGACAGTGCATGCATCAGTGACACTGTACCTCTTGTCCACCTGTTGGAGCATACGCTGCGTGGAATAATGGACAGGGCACTGATGCTGAGTGACTGTCCTGTTATGTTGACTGACTATCCTCCTCCTCATTGATCCGATTCTTGATGATAGCTTGGAAGAACTTTTTTGTTTCTGGGTGCCGCCACCAGTGGCTAAGGCCCAATTTTTCAGCCCCTGTTTAACAGGGGCATGTAATTACAATTTTTGATGCAATGCTTTGCAGCAGGGCTCACTCCTGCACTCCAACTAGAGTATCTGGGAGAGGTTGCAGTGTCGTGGCACCAGTGCCTAAGGCCCAATTTTTCTGCCCCTGTTTAACAGGGGCGTGTAATAAAAATTTTTGATGCAATACTTTGCAACAGGGCTCATTGCTGTGCTCCATGTTCAGTATCTGTGAGGGGTGCAGTGTTGTGGCACCAGTGCCTAAGGCCCAATTTTTCAGCCCCTGTTCAACAGGGGCATGTAATTACAATTCTTGATCTAATAATTCACAGCAGGGCCCATTCCTGCGCCCACCAAGAGTAACTGTGAGGGCTTACAGTGTTGTGGCAACACCACCACCACCTAGTGTTGCCACCTCATCCCTTTAAACCCGAACATATATTAATTACACAGGTTTTGTGGCTGATTAAGGTGGTAATTAAACTCACTTGGTGCCTTATCTGCCTTTAATTAGCCTCAGAACCTGTGTAATTCATATGTGTTTCGGGTTTAAAGGGATGAGGTGGCAACTCTACTACCACCACCAAAGGCCCAATTTTTCAGCCCCTGTTCAACAGGGGCATGCAATTACAATTCTTGATCTAATAATTTACAGTAGGGCCCATTCATGCGCCCACCAAGAGTAACTGTGAGGGCTGACAGTGTTGTAGCACCAGCACCACTACAAAAGGCCCAATTTTTCCTAGCACTGTTCAACAATGGCATGTAATTACAATTCCTGATATAATAGTTCACAGCAGGGCGTTCCAGCGCCCACCAAGAGTAACTGTGAGGGCTCAGTGTTGTGGCAACACCAACATCTAAGGGGCAAATTTCAGCAGAGTATATACGGCAGGCCCCTTCTTTCAAACATCCAACTTACAAACGACTCCTACTTGCAAACGGAAGGAGACAACAGGAAGTGAGAGGAAATCTACCCCTATGAGGGGAAATTCTCTCCTGTAAGAGTTAATATGGGAAAAAGGTGTCTCCCCTCTACTGATGCTTTATCACAATCCTTGTTTCAATAAAAACCCCACTTTTCAAAAACATTTGTCATTGGGACGGAAAGTGAGGTGAAATGTTCTGAACAGGTGCACAGACAGCAAAATAAATGTTACAGGGGTGATAACCCTTCCCTATGTTTTCCAAAAAGCTTAAAAATTATTTTTGTTGTCTGGAGCTACACTTAAACAATGTACCTGTTCAAAATTACAAACAGATTCTACTTAAGAACAAACCTACAGTCCCTGTCTTGTTTGCACCGCCTGTATACTTTTTTTATTTTGGGTGCGGGGTTCCCCTTAATATCCATACAAGACCCAAAGGGGCTGGTAATGGGCTGGGGTGGGGGGGGGGGTCATGGGGGTAGCTATGCCATTTTTCTCAAAGATTTTCATCCATATTACCGGGACCAGAAATTTACATTAAAGCCGCAAGCAGTTTTAAATGGCTTTTTTTCCTTTACAAATGTCATTTTGTGCGGGGACAGTTCTAAACATGGGAAACACATGCCACTTCACAGGCATACTTTAGACAGCCCCCAGGTACGATATTTAAAGGAATATTTCACTTTTTTTTTTTCTTCACTTTATGCATCATTAAAATGACTGCTCCTGAAAAACGGCCGTTTTTAAAACTTAGTTTTGCATTGATACATGTCCCCTGGGGCAGAACCCGGGTTCCCAAACCCTTTTTAGCACAATAACATGCATATTAGTCGTTATAATTGGCACTTTAGATTTTGAATGTTCGCGTCCATTGTATTTAATAGGGTTCTAACATTCGTGCGAACTTTCGGACCGTTCGAAGGTTCTGGTGCGAACCGAACCGGGGGGTGTTCGGCTCATCCCTATCCTTGACCAAAGTCCACCTCTCCGTCCCTCCTCTCACCAATACAGCGTGACTCACTCCCTCTCCCCTTGTTAGGAGCAGGCATTGCGCTCCACAATGTCAGGGCAGCAGAAAGTTGGCGAGGGGGGAAAAAAAAAAAAACCTGGTCATTGTTCATAATTGCACTCTTTATTCTTCTATGGCTAAAACCATAAATAATTGTACTAGGGTCCTTCTGAAACGAATACACCCCATAATTTCCCACTCCATGTCGCCTCCCCATCAAACCATCTCGGATGTACATTGTATCCAGGCCGACCATATCTTCTCAAATTCCCCTTGTTGGCCCTTCACTACTTGAATCCACCTTTCGGCTTCCATTATTCGAGTAACCTCCTTTTTTCCAGTCCGTCAATGTTGGACAGGCGATCTGTTTCCAGAATCTAGGGATTAATAATTTAGCTGCATTCAATAAATGTGGTGTAATGCTCTTCCTGTAGGATTTAATAGAGCCGGACGTTCCATGGAATAGGAAGCATAGAGGTGTAAATTCCATAGGACTAGGGGTCAACTTCTCGATCCATGGTGCAATTGCTACCCAGAATACTTCAATCCTGGTGCATTCCCACCACAAATGGAGAAATGTAACCTTCTGCTCACAGCCTCTCCAACACCGGGCGTCCGCCACTGGATACATCTGAGTTAGTCTTACTGGTGTCCTGTACCACCTTGTCATAAATTTATAAGCCATTTCCTGAACATACGAACTTATGGATGTGGAATAGGTTGATTTTAATCATATTTTTTTTTTCAGCTGTCAGTACCTTATTTAATTCTCTTTCCCATTCCCTAATAAAATATGGGACTGTATTATTTTGGGTACTGAGGATCAGTCTATACATCTGAGACAATAGATGTCTAGCGTCCCTCAACCGTACACACTGGCCCTCAAACTCCGTAATTGAATTTAATGATCTAAGTAAGGGTTTAATTTTATTTAAAGAAAACTGTCATTTGGTAATATCTCCATCCTGCTGTGGGTATATTCCCTAAGGTTGCAGCCAGCTTCGCATAGGTTACTAGGATCCCACGTGGGGAAAATTTACCTCACGTGGTATCTCCGTCTCGTCCCCATGCGCCCAGAAATCCCCCTCCTTCCCCCGAGGAAACCAAGGAAATCCATCCAGTGGTGCCAGGGGAGATATCTGGGGGGAATATTCTCCTGTTTTATTCAACTTGTCCCATATTGACAGGGAGTTCCGAGTCAAGGGAGATGTCCATTTCGAGAGTCCCCTTGATCCAAGGGGCCCCCGCTAGGTTCTTCCCCGCCATTGATTTTTCTAATGGAACCCACATTTTACTAGAGGTAACCCCATTCCTCCCTCTGCCTTGCTTCTGCACAAGATGTCATAGGCCAGCCTTGGTCGTTTGTCATTCCACGCGAATGCTACGAAAGCCTTCCGTATTTGTTTAAAAAAGGCCTCTGGTATTTTAATCGGAACCGTGTGCAGTATATAAATTATTCTAGGTAATATACACATTTTAATGGCACTCACTCTTCCAAACCATGTTAAATATTGTCCTGTCCATTTCTTCAAGTTCCCCATTATCCCTGTCATTAAGGAGGCATAATTGAGGTCGTATAACAATTTTTGATCTGCAGTGATATGTACCCCCAGGTAGAACAAAGAGTCCTCATTCCGCACAAAGGGGTACGCACCCCGCAGCATCCTCGCCATCTCTCGAGGGACGTGGCTGGGTAAAAGTATAGATTTTTCTAAATTAATTTTAAAATTAGATAGTTACCCGTATTTATCCACTTCCCACATAAGAGATGGTAGGGATGTCTGTGGTGTCGAAAGATAGAATAATAAGCTGATACTTTGTTCCACAGCCCCAATACATGTCCCTGATATCTCTCCATTACTTCTGATCTTGCAAAGGAATGGCTCCAATATTATAGCAAATATTAATGGTGACAATGGGCACCCCTGCCTCGTTCCGTTTCGTATATTAAGGTATTCGGATAATGTACCATCTACTTTGATCCTTGCTCTTGGGTCTGCATATAGAGCCCTTACCCATCCCATCATGCGGTCACTTAGGCCCACCCCCTCAAAACTTCAATCGTAATGTCCCAATTCACCCTATCAAAAGCCTTTTCGGCATCCATTCATAGTACGATCTTTGGGGCTTTCTCTGGGCCGTGTTGCATCCAGTGAAAGAGGTGGAGTGCCCAGATGGTATTATCCCTCGTCTCACGTCCTTTCATAAAACCTGTCTGGTCTGGGTGCACTAAATACTCCATATGCTCTACATACACTACATTGTCTTGATGTGGTGAGAGCAGTGAAAATCTATTTAACGAAAACTGCTCAGATTCGTAAGACTAATGTCTTATCTATTCTGCCGGAGGGTCCTAAGAAAGGACAGGCAGAGTCCAAATCCACTGTCGCCAAGTGGATTCGGCAGGTGATAATTCAAACTTATGATTTAAGGGGTAAGATGCCCCCGTTTTTCAAGTTAAGGCGCATTCTACCAGGTCGGTTAGTGCTTCTTGGGCAGTGCGTCATCAGGCCTCCATGGCCAGGGGAGGGCTGGGTTAGGGGACAGGGTGGAAATTGCCTCCCAGGCTACCCTAACTTATGTTCAAAATGGCCGGCAGCCGCTGCCCGCTACTATTTTTTCTTTTTTATTCTGGTCTAGGAAGTCGGGCCGGGGGCATGGCCATGGCGGCTGACCACTAGCTGTTGCATTCTGGGAGTTGTAGTCCACGCTCAAGCTTCTGGTGGGTGGAAAACACAGCAGCGCAGAGGAAACTACAACTCCCTGGGACTGGATTCTTGGAAGCAGACAGAGGCAGGGCGTGCCAGGGAGTCTGGACGCAGGGCTGCAGGGCTGGGCACTGGCTGCAACTTGACCCCAGGATCAGGAGCGTTACCCCCCCCCCAGGAGACCATGGCGTGCAAGGAACTGCTGAGCTGAGATCGCTGAGGTGAGAGACCCTGACACCCCTAGCTGACCCCCAATCTCCCCCACCATACACCCCGTGTAACCTGCCCCAGTGATCAGGCTTCATTGATGGGCACTGGAGTTGGCTGCACTGATAAGCACTGCTGAGGCTGCATTGAAAAATCAGGTGGGCCATGGATGGTGAGCTGATTCGGCAGTTCAGTGGGCCACTTGACTGGACTTGCCCCTCAGGCCTTAGGCTACCAGCCCTCCCCTGTCCATGGCTCAGACCTGTAAGGCCGCAACTTGGTCTTCAGTGCATACATTCACAAACTTTTATCAGGTGGATGTAAGGAGGTATGAGGATATTGCCTTCGGGCGCAGTGTGCTGCAAGCAGCAGTATCCTCAAGTCTGAGTGTACCCTGCGGGTTGTTTCTGCCACCCCTCAAGTGGCATTGCTATGGGACGTCCCATTAAGTGATTACTTAAGGCTCTGTGTCCCATGATGTACGATAAAGAAAATAGGATTTTTATAACTGCTTACCTGTAAATACCTTTTCTTGGAGTACATCATGGGACACAGAGGACCCTCCCCTCTTTTCTGGGATTTAGGTATATTGCTTTGCTACAAAAACTGATGTGCTCCTGGAAGGAGGAGGTGTTATATAGGGAGTAAACTTCCTTTAATTTGGTTTACCAGTGTCAACACTTGAGGGTGGCCTATAACCCATTAAGTAATTACTTAAGGCTCTGTGTCCCATGATGTACTCCAAGAAAAGGATTTTACAGGTCAGCTGTTATAAAAATCCTATTATTTACAAAATTTTATAACCGAAACAAAGAAAACCTTTTATTATTTTTTTCAAAATTTTTGGTCTTTTTTTTTTTTTTTATTTAGTAAAAAATAAAAACCCCAAAGGTGATCAAATACCACCAAAAGAAAGCTCTATTTGTGGGAACAAAATAACAATTTTGTTTGGGTACAGTGTAGCATGACCGTGCAATTGTCATTTAAAAAAGCGACCGCTGAAAATTGGCTTGGGAAGGAAGGGGGGAAAGTGCCCTGTATTGAAGTGGTTAATCTGTTAGAAGTTCAAAAATTGTCTTTAAATTACTTTAACCAGAGACATTTGAACATTTTCAGTTTTTGAGGATGGCTCTTAGTATTTTGGAAGACTGTTCAAAATATAAATCGTCGGTTTGTCTGGAGATCCCTTCTTAATAACACAAAAGCAGCTGTCCTCCACGTACAGTGGTTACTCCAGATGTTACAACCGCAACACACAGAAAAGAAAGCTGGCAGAGAATTTGATTGTCTAGCCCTTAACAAACATAAAGCAGATCATAGAAGATTCTCCTCCCCTTTTTTTTTTTTTTTTTTTTTTTTTCATTCAACCACATTCGATGTGGATCGGGGAATTCATTCTCCCGCGACCAGGGTGGTTGTACAAATGTCAATCTAAAGATCGACTTCTGTTCAACTACCCTGCCCATACATGGATCGAAATTCGGTCGGTCTCTGCTGAACCAGACGAATTGTGATCTATGTATTGCCAGCTCAAGATTTTAAGGCAAGAGTAATTTTAACCACTTCAGCTCTCATACCTACTGTATATACACTGCAAATGAAGGGAAAAGTCTGGACAGTCGCACTCCAAAAAATTACGCTTTTATTGTAAAAACAGGATCTATGCATTGCCAGCACCTGTGGCTTCAGATCCGGTGAAGCGGTTCATTATTTGTCTTCTACCTTGAGCGGTAACTCCTTTTTCTCTACTGTATATACACCATATAGACCAGAGAAGACATTACATTTATGCTATGGGCCTGTTTATTCAGTAGTAACTTAAACGGTAACTCTAAAATATAGCAAATTATATATATATATATATATATATATAATATATGTGTGTGTGTGTGTGTGTGTATGTGTATATGTGTGTGTGTGTGTGTGTGTGTGTGTGTGTGTGTGTATATATATATATATATATATATATATATATATATATATATATATATAATATGTGTCTGTGTGTGTGTATATATACACATACACACAATTGCTACACCTTCAATATTGTAATTTATTTTTGAGACCTACTTCATAAGGGTTAATTATTCCTAAAGGGGTGCAGACACTGCAACTTTCCTCATTCGATCACTGCAAGTGTATCAGCTGATTAGATTGAACAAAGACACTCCCATTTCAGGAATCGGTATACCAAAGACATAGATGAACAAATAGCTTTTTATTAAGAACAGGACGTGGCTACAAAGTTTGTTAAATCCCCTGCAATGTACATGGATCACCCACAGGGGATTCTTCTTCTTCTTCTCCTCCTTCTTCTTTTTTTTTTTTTTTTTTACTCAAAGGTGGATTTACTCTTTAAAGTGGCATTCTAGCCAAATAAATAAAATAATTATATATTCATATTAACCATAATGGTAATACTGCATCTTGACATGTGGGGCAACTAGTGTAGTTCTCCACAAGGTCCTACACCGGTCCAGGGCCATGGTACATTTCTATGGCGCCCAGACCCTGAAGACCTCTTTGGGGGTATGCCCGCTGTTATGGGCGAAGCCTGAACCCTGGAAATGACCAGCAGCATGGACAAGGTAAGACGGGGTTTGCTTCTTACCAGTTCCTTGCTATACATGTCTTGCTGGATCATTACTTGGACCTGTAGTGTACTGTACACTACAATATTTCCTTTTACACTATGTAGACACAAGCAGTTATGAACAGTGGTGGCTGGTGCTCAAGGGGACATTTTTGGGGGAACGCGGGCAGGCCCCTACAGGTCCGCACTCACCCTACGGCGGAGCCCTCCAGCTGTCACGGCTCCCCTGGTGCCCGGCACGGTAGCTTCTGTCTTGACCCAGTCTTCATTCCGGATTCTGGGAACCTGATTCACAGTGCCCTGAGGACAATATGAAACTGGCCAAGGGGGGCCTTGGGATGTCGTCACATGTGTGTGAGAGGGTTACGAACCGGGTAGAGACCTGTTGGTCTGGCGCCCCGCACAGTGCACGGCCACACAGATGGCGCAGGCTGGGGGGGAGCCCCTGCACCCCTTCTGGACCACAGACTTCTTTTCTAAATCCTGACTTTGCTTAGTCAGATGTTGTGTTCGCTAATAGCTTAAGCTATCTTTAGAGGAGCTGTAATGGTTAATGAGTATTGCTAGTGCACAGAGAGACCCACCAGCCACAACAAGTACACAAGTAGGGGCCTCACTATGTCCTGCACAAGTGTGAAAAGTGTTAGCAGTGTGTTCCGCCAGTTTTAACACTTTACTGTTACTGATGCTTTAACTGTCTACCAAATTTTAAATGCAGAATAATAAAAATGGTCCCGTTATTTGCAGAGACTCAACATTCTGTTCAGAACAACTTTAGTATATATAAGATCATACCTTCTTTCAGCATTCCGACTTTTAAACACCTCATGTTGCATCTGCCGTGGCTTCTGTCTTGACCCGGTCTCCCTGTCCTGAGTGGCCGGAAAGCCAGAAGCCGATTCGCTGGTATTGCAGGCTGGGAAGGCTCGGGGCGCAGAGCCAAGGACAATATGAAACTGCCCAATTGGGGCCTTCGGGATGTGGTTTCATGCCTGTGAGGGGGTGACGGACCTGGTAGAGACCTGTTGGCCAGTGTCCCGCACAGTGCAAGGCCACACAGAAGGGCGGAGCACCCTTGTTGCAAATTTTAGGCACTGGGGAGCTGGAGCATATGGGCCACATAGTATTCCGTGGCAGGCTCTGAGTGCATTCAAAGTTCCTCTTAGGTAATAGCAGTACCCTTGTTCTGGAGGTCTTACAAGGACGCTGCTCCATTCCACCTGATTAGGACTTCCTCACAGACGTGCAACATGTGGCCTGTCTGATTTAAAGCAGAATTCTCTGCCTCTGTCTCTGATCTATTCCAAAGGCTATTATTTCTGGAAAGGACGGGCACCAACAGCCATGAACACTTTTTTGCCTCTCTCTCTCCTTCCAGTTTATGCTTTAGAACCTGAATTGACTGGCTCACTTACATTTGCAGAAGACAAGAGGGACTCTGACATCTTAGTGGTGTCTGCTAAAGATATTTCAACACCAGATTTTCATGAAGTTAATTCTTCAGCATAGCGCCATATGCTGGCTACTGTGAAAGCATAGATTGATGCAGTGCATCAATACACACAGTTCTGCACAGCCTCCACATATTTCATTGAGCACAAGCAAGAAGGCAATATACAGAAAGACCATCCCTGTTTTGGATCAAGCCAATTAGGCTTTAAATGATGAATAACTTAACTCTGAGAGGTTATTCACTCCTCCTGGCATGTTTGCTGCCTTGTACCTTATGGAAGCGGAATTCATAAAGACATGGATTGGTCCTACTGTGGGCCCAGGCATTTTTGCACTAAATAATTAATCGACTGTTCCTATTGAGACCATTCCTTCCTTTAAGGATTCAGTTGTTAGGCACTGAAGCCTCTTTTGAATTCCTCCTTTGCTCTGGCAGGTTCAACCCTGCAGCTGGCTATTGCCGCTCTGTCAGTTGTGAACTGGACTAGAACAGTGAACTTTCTCTTGTTATGGATTATCCTGTTCTTTCTGCAAGATTACAGCTCTTGCTTTAAGCTTTATTATTCTGCATTTATGCCATAGAAGAATTGCAAGGACATTCCTAAACCCGCACATGTCTCATCATAGGCCTCGTACACACGGCCGAGATTCTCGTCGGACAAAACATGTCGTTTTTTTCAACGAGATTCTTGGACAAGAAACTTGTCCCGGCCGAGTGTACACACGCTCGATTCAAAGAACCCGCTGTTCTTTGAATCGAGCGAACGCGGTGACGTCATCGACTACGACGAGCATGCGCTCGTCACATTCGATGCCGTCGCCGCCATCTTGGTATACCCTACCTATGCCTAGGAAGCTACCGCGCATGTGTCGAATTCATTTCGAACATGCGCGGGCTTCCGGGAGGACAGGTAAGTGTACACACACTCACTTTTCTCGTTGAGAAACATGCCGACGAGAATCTCGACGAGAAAATAGAGAGCAGGTTCTCTATTTTCTCGTCGAGGTTACTTGTCGGTTTTCTCGACGAGAAACCCGATGGCCGCGTACACACGACCGATTTACTCGGCAAGACATCTCTGCCAGCAAGTTTCTTGCTGGTTCTTGCCGAGAAAATCGGTCGTGTGTACGAGGCCATAGCCTTAAAACATTTCTCCTAATTACTGCATTAGGTAGGTTTTTGCCTGGTCTCCTGTAGACCTGGGACCATGTCTCTTACATGAGCATTTTTTTTTTATTTTTTTTTTTACATTTAATAGCAAATGCAACATAATTGGTTATTCTACTCAGGGTCACTAGAACTGTCCTCACTACATGGGTAGGTTAGCTCCACTATCTAGTCTAGAGCCTTTTTTACTCCTTATTGCCATAACACATATCTCCCTGGCATACAACCATCACTCTTCTCTATGCTCTGGTATATCCTTTCCTCCCTGTATCAGGGTGGTGGATTACCAAATTGCTCTTTTTTATGGGTTGAGAAGCCATTTCTGCTCTCGCCTTTTTCAAAAACTTCTTTCTTCTTCTTCTTTCTTCTTCTTTCTTTCTTTCTTTCTTTCTTTCTTTCTTTTTTCTTTTTTTTTCTCTCTTTTTTCTTTTTTTTTCTCTTTTTTTTCTCTTTTTTTTCTTTTTTCTTTCTTTTTTCTTTCTTTTTTCTTTCTTTTTTCTTCTTCTTTTTTCTTTCTTTTTTCTTTTTTCTTCTTCTTTTTTCTTTCTTTTTTCTTTCTTTTTTCTTTCTTTTTTCTTCTTCTTTTTTTTTCTTTTTTCTTCTTTTTTCTTTCTTTTTTCTTTCTTTTTTCTTCTTCTTTTTTCTTCTTCTTTTTTCTTCTTCTTTTTTCTTCTTCTTTTTTCTTCTTCTTTTTTCTTCTTCTTTTTTCTTCTTCTTCTTTCTTCTTCTTCTTCTTCTTCTTCTTTTTTCTTCTTCTTCTTTTTTCTTCTTCTTCTTTTTTCTTCTTCTTCTTTTTTCTTCTTCTTCTTTTTTCTTCTTTTTTTTCTTTCTTCTTTTTTTTCTTTCTTCTTCTTTTTTCTTTTTTCACCAAAAATCTTTACTTACAGTATGACTGTTCTGCAAACTGTTGCACAGAGGTCTATGAGCATCTTTTAATTCACTAATATCCACTGGTTATGCAATCCTTGGGGCAATCACATCGTTTCCTCCATACTGTGAAATGTATCATATGAAGTACTTCTCATCTGGTGTGATGATGGGGAACATCCTAAAAACGTATTCCTCACCCTGCGACTTCTTCTGTTTGGATTTGCCAAACACCTAGCTCTTAGTAACCTGGAAGGTATTGGTTTGGCCTTTTTATGTGTTCTTCCTAACATCCTGGCTCTTGAACTCTTTGCAAGAAGTTAGAGTTGCACTTCTTTGTGTCCTTCCTTCTGTATCCTTCTGAAGCCTTATTCGGGTGCTCTTGCCCACACAGATTATAACCGACACCTCTTCTTCTAACTTACCCCTGGCAGTTGTAGTTATGCCTTGGCTTCCCCTTTTTACCTTTGGACCCCCTCCCTTCCTTTTTTTTTTTTTTTTTTTTTTTTTTTCCCCCGCTGCATGGAGACAAATTATCCTGAAAGCCTATCCTTGTCTCCTCAGTGCATTTCCTCTCCCCTTTTGTGGGAATTTCATTTTCTCTCCCCATATTCTGCCTGGAAGGCACATCAAACAATTTTTCCTTTGCCTAATGGGTGGGGTAATGACTGTCATCTATTGCTGTCTGCCACATCTCTCCCTGGGAAGCAAACCCCCTTCTGTTTTCCCACATGGCAGTCCCTCTATGGGTTTCCTCCCACTTCTTCCATGGAAGGTACATTTTTCCTTTTTTTTTTTTTTTTTTCCTCGTTCTCTAAGGGAACAAGTCCCTATCTCCATACATGAGCCCATTCTCCCAGGGAGGTGGAGGTTCTTGGGCCTTTTTGGCATCAAGCATCTCTGTGTGGGATTTTTTTATTTCATTTATTTTTTTCGGGGCCACCACCTGATCCCTGTGCTTCACATTTCCTAAACCATGTCGATTGTCAATGTCAGGTGGCTGTTTTGGACTTGAGCTGATGCGTGCTTCGGCCACAAGGTGCTTCTGCTCTCAACTGTTTGTTCAGGTCTATTGAACCTTCTTGTTTTTTGTTTTTTTTTCCTGTACCCCTATTCTGCTATTTTCATTGTTCGTTTTTTTTTTTTTTTTCTTTTTGTATGCCCACCTCCTGAAATTATTGGCTGGGGACGTCCCATGGTCTAAGAATCAAGTCCTCTGTCCTGTACAATTAAGATAATTAGGCATTTTGATTGCCTGTAAATTTCATATCTTGGAGTACAGTACAGGACCCTTCCCTTTTTCCTCTGGGATCTCCTTTCTGTGCTAACAAACTGGAGCCTCATGGAGTGGGTGGATACACTGGGGGGCGGTCCCAGCAAAGCTTTTGCCAGTGTCCAATCATCTGAAGTTAGATAGATAGAGATACAGTTGCAAAAAAAAGTATGTGAACTCTTTTGGAATGATATGGATTTCTGCACAAATTGGTCATAAAATGTGATCTGATCTTCATCTAAGTCACAGCAATAGACAATCGCAGTCTGCTTAAACTAATAACACACACAGAATTAAATGTTACCATGTTTTTATTGAACACACCATGTAAACATTCACAGTGCAGGTGGACAAGGTATGTGAACCCTTGGATTTAGTAACTGGTTGAACATCCTTTGGCAGCAATAACTTCAACCAAACGTTTCCTATAGTTGCAGATCAGACGTGCACAATGGTCAGGAGCAATTCTTGACCATTCATCTTTACAGAACTGTTTCAGTTCAGCAATATTCTTGGGATGTCTGGTGTGAATCGCTTTCTTGAGGTCATGCCACTGCATCTAAGTCAGGTTGAGGTCAGGACTCTGACTGGGCCACTCCAGAAGGCGTATTTTCTTCTGTTTAAGCCATTCTGTTGTTGATTTACTTCTATGCTTTGAGTCGTTGTCCTGTTGCAACACCCATCTTCTGTTGAGCTTCAGCTGGTGGACAGATGGCCTTAAGTTCTCCTGCAAAATGTCTTGATAAACTTGTGAATTCATTTTTCCTTCGATGATGGCAAACCGTCCAGGCCCTGACGCAGCAAAGCAGCCCCAAACCATGATGCCCCCACCACCATACTTCACAGTTGGAATGAGGTTTTGATGTTGGTGTGCTGTGCCTCTTTTTCTCCACACATAGTGTTGTGTGTTTCTTCCAAACAACTCAACTTTGGTTTCATCTGTCCACAGAATATTTTGCCAGTACTGCTGTGGAACATCCAGGTGCTATTGTGCAAACTGTAAACGTGCAGCAATGTTTTTTTTGGACAGCAGTGGCTTCCTCTGTGGTATCCTCCCATGAAATCCATTCTTGTTTCGTGTTTTAGGTATCGTAGATTCGCTAACAGGGATGTTGGCATATTCCAGCGACTTTTGTAAGTCTTTAGCTGACACTCTAGGATTCTTCTTCACCTCATTGAGCAGTCTACGCTGTGCTCTTGCAGTCATCTTTACAGGACTCCCACTCCTAGGGAGAGTAGCAGCAGTGCTGAACTTTCTCGATTTATAGACAATTTGTCTTACCGTGGACCGACGAACAGCAAGGCTTTTGGAGATACTTTTATAACCCTTTCCAGCTTTATGCAAGTCAACAATTCTTAATCGTAGGTCTTCTGAGAGCTCTTTTGTGCGAGGCATCATTCACATCAGGCAATGCTTCTTGTGAAAAGCAAACCCAGAACTGGTGTGTGTTTTTTATAAGGCAGGGCAGCTGTAACCAACACCTCCAATCTCATCTCATTGATTGGACTCCAGTTGGCTGACACCTCACTCCAATTAGCTCTTGGAGATCTCATTAGTCTAGGGGTTCACATACCTTTTCCACCTGCACTGTGAATGTTTACATGGTGTGTTCAACAATAAAAACATGGTAACATTTAATTATTTGTGTGTTTTATTAGTTTAAGCAGACTGTGATTGTCTATTGTTGTGACTTAGATGAAGATTAGATCACATTTTATGAACAATTTGTGCAGAAATCCATATCCTTCCAAAAGGACTTGCATACTTTTTTTTTTTTTGCAACTGTATATGTGTGTGTGTGTGTGTGTGTGTGTGTGTGTGTGTGTATCTATATCTATATTTAATTTTTTATATAATATATACGTGTAGCGCTCTCACCTCTCCCCCTAACTGCCTTTTTTGTGTGTTTTCGGCTCCTCGCAGGGAGGGGAGAGGCACACCGCACCACAAGCCCGTACCCTCCTGAGTAAGGGGGTTGAGCGGTGTTAGTTTTCGGGCCTGCCTGCGGCTGGAGTTGAATCCTCCCGAGGATGATTCTCACCTCCACTTTAGGTAGATGCAAGTCCTTATGTTTCCCCCAGTAATGTAACTGTCCACACCATCTGAAAGTCCAACCTCTATATTTATTTTACACGAATAATAAATATGCCTCTTTGACAGCAGACAGGTTGGAGCAAGACACAGGACAGCTTAGGTGGGAGGAGGTCCAGGCACAAACTTGAATCAGGTTCTTTGACTGTTTAGGCTTCACAAACAGATTTGGCGCACAATCTCTGCCACAGACCGTGAGGTTGGTCTCTGCCACAGACCGGGTGAATAAGAAGTCACTGTCACTGACTTGGAGAACGGGTCACTGCCACTGACTTGGTGAATAGGGCACGGCCCTATTAGGCCACTGCCACTGACCTTGAACGTGAACTTCCTTCTAGAGAGTACCTGGCCCGTGTAAAGGAGAAGACATCCCTCCGGAGAGTTACCAGAGGTCCCCACCGTCACCACGACTCTGCGCTGGGTCTTCGGTACAGGTAACCCCCCCCCCCTGGCCTCCTCATCCCAGATCCGGGTCCCCTCGCAAGGCAGCACCCTGGGAGTCCTCGATCCCCAGCGGAACCCAACCAAAGGTGCTGGGCTCCGGGCCTCCAAATTAGTACCTCACCCCAGACTGAAGGTGTCTGGGATGGAACAGGAACCAGGCCTCCGGGCCTAGGGCACCCGTAGATGACACACTCACGCACCCAGGCCGAAGGTGCCTGAGCGCGGACGAACGACGACCCCCATGGAAGATGGCCGCCCCTTTTTATACCCTCTCCCGACAGGCACAGCAGGTTCCCCGCCCCGCCGTACTGCTGCCGAGAGGGGACAAGAAAAGGCACAACCTTGTACTGTGGTTCAACCCGGACCTATGGCGACAGCGCCACCTGTAGGCCCCAGGGAACTACACACCAATACTAGCTCCCATGGCACAGAAATGGTCCATTAACCCTAACAATAATGTGTCTGAGCCTAAATTGAACACCCCGCTACATATGTATAGATATATATGAGAGAGAGATCCTTGTACTGAACTCCAAGATATGGAATTAAGTGGTATGAAGAAAAAAAAACTTAACTGTTACTTGTGAGGTTGGTTTATAAAATATTACTTAGTATCTCTAAATTATTCGTCAGAATAATGTTTATGGACACTGTTTAAAAAAATTTGACAGCAGTGTCTACAGACACTGCTGTACTATTGTGCAAATCTTGCTGTCATTTTGATAGCTGGGAATTGCTATAGAGGGGGAGAAGGACAGGGCTTGCTACTCTTGCCCTGTGTACTCCGCTAAAGGTGTGTGGGGTTTTTTTTTTTTTTGTTAGTTTGTTTTTTTCGTTTTAGCATAAAGTAAGCAACTGGTTAAACTGTACAGTATGTCAGGACAAAAAAAAACATATCATACATCTCTGCAATACATTCACTTTCCCCATATTTTATCCCTGTAGAGTACAGAAAGACACTTCTTAATCTGCTGCAAATGTACTCGGCTCCTAATCCCTGTTGTGAGCTGGCAGCCTGGCAACACACAGCATTTTTTTTGGCCTAATTCGTGTCAGCCTTGCCCAGTTGTCTTTTTTGGTAAACAACTTAATCCTTCCCCCCATCCTATTCTCCATAACATAACCGCTAATTATTAACACTATTACTGTGCACTGTAAAGCTTTGCATTTCGGAGGGAGCAAAAAGGAGTTAATTTTTGCTTTAAGACCTGTGGGAGACCATTTTAATAAAATTCACCCGTGTACAGTATAAAGTTTATCTGTGTTCCCAAAATGAGAATTTGTACCACCAGTGCTTACATTCTACAATTGTAGAAGGGATGATGCAGGGTTCAGGATGCAGATTTGGTTTGAGTGTAACTATATTTAGGGCCCATTCACACCTATCCATTTAATGTTGGCAAACACACATTGTTTTAAATGGGGCTAGTTCAAATCTTTAAGTTGCTATGCGCGTGTGATTTTTTTTTTTTAATGCAGCAATTGCGAAAAAAGCGCAGTCACAGTCAGTGGCTAATAGTACAGCTGCTGCCTGGAAGCATCAGTTGAAGTGGTAATACTTCATTGACTCTTCTACCTATAATTTTTTTTATTTGTTTTTTTAAGGCATAAAATAGGATTTTTATAACAGCTTACCTGTAAAATCCTTTTCTTGGAGTACATCACGGGACACAGAGCGACATAGTCATTACTAATGGGTTATATAGATACCGTCAGGTGCTGGCACTGGCAACTTCCAAAACCGGAAGTACCCTCCCCTATATAAGCCCCTCCCATCCGGGAGCACCTCCCCCTCCCATCCGGGAGCACCTCAGTTTTGTAGCAAAGCAATAAGTGTCCCCAAAGAGGGGCGGGAGCTCTGTGTCCCGTGATGTACTCCAAGAAAAGGATTTTACAGGTAAGCTGTTATAAAAATCCTATTTTCTTTCTCGTACATCACGGGACACAGAGCGACATAGTCATTACTAATGGGATGTCCTAAAGCAATGCCAAATGAGGGGGGGGATACACCATATATAAGCTGAGCGCTATCAGACATGAGGATCTTTTGCGGCCTGCAACACACTGCGCCCAAAGGCGACATCCTCCTGACTTCTAACGTCCACCTGGTAGAACCTAGTAAACGTGTGAACTGAAGACCATGTTGCGGCCTTACAGATTTGAGCCAGGGAGGCCTGGTGATGCACTGCCCATGAAGTTCCAACTGCTCTCGTGGAGTGCGCCCTAACTTTGAACGGAGGCGGTCTCCTTCTCAAGCCATAGGCTTGTATTATGACCTGTCGAATCCACCTGGCTAAAGTAGATTTTGACGCTGCCTGACCCTTTCTGGGGCCTTCCGGCAGAATAAACAAAGTATCCGTTCTGCGAATCTGAGCAGTGGCTTTTAGATAAGCTTTAACTGCTCTTACTACATCCAAAGAATGCAATAACTTTTCCTCTGCCGAAGTAGGTTTGGGGAAAAAAGAAGGAAGAACCACATCTTGGTTCAAATGAAACCTCGATACCACCTTAGGAAGAAAGGCTGGCTGAGGACGTAATACTACTCTGTCCTTATGGATAACAAGATATGGCTCTTTACAGGACATAGCTGCTAATTCCGACACTCTTTTAGCCGAACAAATGGCTACTAGAAAAATCTATTTCCTGGTGAGAAGCACCAAGGAAATATGCTGTAATGGTTCAAATGGTTGTTTCTGTAAAACCGACAGAACCAAGTTTAGATCCCATGGACATATGGGAATATTAACCGGAGGACTAATACGCATCACTCCTTGTATAAAGGCTTTGACTAGTGAATGCGAAGCCAAGGGCCTTTGAAAAAATATTGACAAGGCCGAAATCTGACCCTTGATAGTACTCAAGGCAAGCTTCCTATCTACAGCCCATTGTAGGAAGTCCAGAATCCTACCTATTACGTATTTACGTGGATGCCATTTCTTGGCCTCACACCAGGCGATGTACGCCTTCCAGATTCTATAATAGATCTGCCTGGATACCGGCTTCCTGGCATTGATCATGGTAGATACCACAGCATTAGAGAGCCCTCTCTTTTTTAGAATGTGGGCTTCAATAGCCAGGCCGTCAAACCTAGGGCTGGTAAGGAAGGGTGGTATATCGGTCCTTGCGAAAGCAGGTCCGGACGATGTGGGAGGGTCCAAGGACTCCCCACAGACATTTTTACAATCTCCGCGTACCATGCTCTTCGGGGCCACGCTGGAGCCACCAGAATCACTGGTTTCTTTTCTACCCTGATTCTGCGGAGTAATCGAGGTAACAATTGTGGCGGTGGGAATGCATATATCAGCTTGAACTGATCCCAAGGGAACACTAGGGCATCCGAGCCGCAAGCTAGGGGATCCCTTGTCCAAGAGACAAACCTGTCCACTTTTGTGTTGAATCTGGATGCTAGCAGATCTACATCCGGTGTTCCCCACCGCTGACATATTGTCCGGAAAACCTCGGGATGAAGGGACCATTCCCCTGGGCATAATTGTTGGCGACTTAGAAAGTCCGCCTTCCAATTCTCCACTCCTGGAATGAATACCGCAGATATGGCTGGGACATATCTTTCTGCCCATTTCAGGATGCAATTTACTTCCCTTTGGGCTGCACGACTCCTGGTGCCCCCCTGACGATTGATATATGCCACTGCTGTGGCATTGTCTGATTGAATTCTGACAGGGGACCCTTGGAGTTTGGATGTCCATGCTACTAGGGCATACCGAGCTGCTCGTATCTCTAAGAGATTGATGGGCAGGGCCTTTTCCGCATCCGACCATCTGCCCTGGAGAGACCATTGCTCCAGTACTGCTCCCCAGCCTATAAGGCTGGCATCTGTAGTGACCACCTTCCAGGAAATCGGACTGAAGGATTTCCCTCTTTCCAGATTCTGGGGAACCAACCACCAGCGGAGGCTCTTGCGAACGGAAGGGGACAAGGACATTGGTAAGTCCAGAGCCTGAACTTTTTTGTTCCAGGCTGACAGTATGGCCCTTTGCAACTTCCTTGAATGGAATTGACCGTAGGGTACTGCTTCGAATGATGCCACCATTTTTCCCAGCAGCCTCATGCACAGGCGTATGGATGGCTGTCTTTTTGAACCCACTAAGTGGATCAAATCTCTCAAAGACGACCCCTTTTCTTGAGGCAAGAAAATTTTTCTCTGGTCTGAATCCAGCCTTAGCCCCAAGTATTCCAGACTTTTGACTGGTTTTAGGGCTGACTTGTCTCGGTTGATAATCCAACCGTGATATTCCAGATACTTGATTGTCTCGTGAACAACCACTTCTAGTTTTTCCACTGAGTGGTCTATCAGCAACAAGTCGTCTAGATATGCCATTATCGTTACACCTCGTGTTCTTAGATTGGCCAATAATGGGGCCAGAATTTTTGTGAACACTCTTGGTGCTGTGGCCAGACCGAAGGGTAAGGCTCTGAACTGAAAATGGCGCCCTTCTACCGCAAAGCGTAGAAATTTTTGGTGGGCTGGAACGATGGGAATGTGCAAATAAGCATCTTTGATGTCGATCGAGGCTAACCATTCCTCCCCTTGTAGGGCAGTGGCTACCGATCGGATCGACTCCATCCGGAAAGTCCTGATATGTAGGAATTTGTTTAGCCCTTTTAGATTTAATATGGGCCTCACGTCCCCGTTTGGCTTCGGGACTGTAAAGAGGTTTGAGTAAAACCCGAACCCCCATTCTTCCAGGGGAACCTCTATAATTACTGCTTGGAGCAATAATTGTTCTAGTGCCAACAGGAGGGATCCTCTCTTCTGGGGATCCCTTGGCACGTTTGACCTTATAAAGCGGGAAGGAGGGGAGTTTTTTAACTCCAATTTGTATCCCAGATTTACTGCGGAGAGCACCCATCTGTCTCGGATCGTGTCCCGCCAGGTCTCTGTGAACAACTGAAGTCTTCCCCCCACCCGATTGGGTGGGGGCAACCCTTCATGCATTTGACTTTGGGGGAGGTTTTGTACCTCTCCTGCTCCAGGGCTTCTTGTTACCCTGCAATTGTCCCTGATTTTTACCTCCGGGATTTGACCGAGGAGGCCGTCGGAACTGTTTCACAGCCGATGTCCTAGGGACTGGAGAAGCAGGCCTCTTAAAAGAGGGACCTCTAACTCTATTTTTAACCGGCAAAAGTGTACTTTTACCGCTGGAAATTCTCTGGATATATTTGTCCAGGTCTTCCCCGAATAAGCGTTCACCATGAAATGGGGAGCTGACCAGCAATTTTTTACAGGGAGCTTCAGCAGACCAGTTTTTGAGCCATAGAAGCCTGCGCATATGTACCACAGACAGCGTAAGGCGGGAGGCCTGATGGATTGAATCCTTTATAGCGTCCACCGCAAAGCATAAGGCTCTAGGTAGATCAGCTAGGGCAAGAGCCTGCTGATCTGGCAAGTCCCTTAAGACCTGTTTCAACTGATCCTTCACTGCTTGGCAGACCCCAATAGCTGCCACTGCTGGTTGTGTCACCAATCCTGCTGTAGAGAAAGCAGATTTTAATAAGGACTCCAATTTTTTATCTATTGGGTCCTTGAACATTTGGACATTATCCACCGGACATGTCAGTGATTTATTCACACAAGAGATGGCTGCGTCCACTGTAGGGACCCTCCATTTTCTGATGAACTTATCCTCCATGGGATAGACCACCGGAAATCTCTTGGGGGGAGTAAATATTTTGTCAGGATGCTCCCAATCCTGGTAAATGAGCCCTTCCAGTAAAGGATGGATCGGAAAGGAACAAACAGTCTGGGGAGCTTTTAGCGACCCCAACGAGGAGACAGAAGTGGATGATGGCTCCGCAAGTGGCATTTTAAATGCTGATCGGACCATATTAGTCAGGGACTGAACCCATAACCTTTCAGCATGTGATGCTGAGAACGGCTCTTCCACTGTTGATTCCTCTACAACCGAATCGACCTCATCCTGATCCCCTTCAGGTAGGTCGATCCCTGTATGGGACTGCTGCTCTGTTAACAGGCACTCTGAGGGAGGAGACGGAGATCGGGCGCTTTTCTCCTGTGACAGGGAAGCCGCGACCAATGCTGACAATCTCTCTTCCAGCCCTCCCAGAGCTGAGGAAAAAACCTCCTCTGTTACATACACAGGAGCAGGTGAACTGAGGACAGCCACAGTACCAGGTACTCCTGAGGGTGCTCTACGGTCACTAACCTCTGATTCTTCAGGGGAGACTGGTGCAGCCAAAGCATGCCCAAGATCCTCAGAGCCCGATGGAGACCCCCTATTCCTCCTGGAATTTCTAGTCCCGGAGTTTTTAGACGGCATATTCCTAAGCCACAAAGCTGAGGTATTCCAGCCGAAATACTCCAGTTACTGACAATAGTCTAGCATAAATGCTGCTATAAGAAACAGTTGGTGTCTACTAATGTGCCTTTCTAGGGGATGCCTGTATCAACCGCTTGCTGTATGCCTTCTTTAAATGTTGCCAGCTCTGTCTCTGTACTTCATAGCCAGCTCACCACACAAAATTGTGGTTTTTAACATGCTGGGACGCCCGCACATGCGCAGAAGCGCTGCGGCGCGCACAGAGCGTCATCCCCCAGGCTCCGCCCCCTTTCCCGGCTCACCTCTATATATAGAGGCGCGTGCACGCGCGCGGCCACGTGCGCCTTCGGCGCTAATTTCGAAAATGGAAACCAGGGACAAGAGCCAGGGCCCCTTTGCCGCAGGCCGGGGGATGGACGAGCATTGCAACATGGCAGAGGAAGCAGTTTCCCATAAGAGAACTCACCATCTGCCTGGACTTGCTCTGATGAGAAGAAACTAGTCCACATGACAAGAAACGTTCCACAGCAGCCTCTAGTGGACAAACACAGGTACCACAGTCTAATATATTATATATATATATATATATATATATATATATATATATATATATATATATATATATATATATATATATATATAAAAAAAAAAAATTTTCTTGACCACCATTAAAAATTATTACATTTTTTTTTTAGCAGTTACAGGCATGCACAGATATTAGCGGGAATACCATTAGGTAACAGACAGAAAGACAAATTAGGCTTGGGGGTCCCCCAATAGAACCAAGTTCCTGGGGGCCTCCACTTACCTGTTCCCCGCCGCAGGACTTTGTTTGGTCCACAAAAGCCCAAACTTCACCTATCACGGCAGGCATTGTAATCAAACCTTCAGGGACCGGGTTCCCAAGGATTCCACTCCCCTGGACCTGTATAGCACCCTGCACAGAAAACATCTTGGTCGTGGGTATGACCAGAGCTCTGGATCCCAGGGTCCAGCTCTCCTAAGAGAAGCATTACAGGCAAAACCTTGCTCTTCTTTGCAAGGCCCGGGTACCGACCGTTTAGCTATGAAGCTTTTTTGGTCGGATCCGGAATAGCTTACTGAGGCCCAAAAGAACCTGTACGCAAGCTCAGTGAAAAACACATGTTTCTTCTTGGCCAACACCTTAGACACTGGCAAAAAACTGAGGTGCTCCCGGATGGGAGGGGCTTATATAGGGGAGGGTACTTCCGGTTTTGGAAGTTGCCAGTGCCAGCACCTGATGGTATCTATATAACCCATTAGTAATGACTATGTCGCTCTGTGTCCCGTGATGTACGAGAAAGAAAATTGCTTTACTTTTAATAAATACGTTGATTAGATTTATTATAAGCTGACAAAAATATAAACTTTATTTTTTTTTCTCCTTTAAAAAAAAAAGAAATGTCACATTAATGACAACTGTGTAGAAACTAACCATGTGATCATCATGTTATAGCTGATATGATCACATGACCAGGAATCTTGCTGATTGGTACTCATTCATTGATGGGGGCGGGAGCTGTCGTTGACATCACAGTCTGACAGTTGGCAAATGCAGACAATCAGCTGCTACTAGGAAAGTAGATTAGAAGAACCTCTCACCATGGCAAGGTGCAATGAAAAAGTAATCTTTATATTACAGATACCAAAGAGGTTTAACTAACTCATATTTGTGTATTAAAAGAAATGTTGGTACTATTATTATGTATTCTTTACATAAACTTGCAGCATCATCTAGAATGTTATTTTTCTTTGCAGATTTCAGATTGATTTCCAGTGTGGTTGCAGCACACGTCCACGGTCTGATGTAGCTTTTCATTTCAACCCTCGCTTTTCTTCTTCAGATAATGCACACATAATCTGCAACACCATGCGCAAAGACCATTGGTTAGATGAATTAAAGTTTTCAGGAGCCCCACTAAAAAAAGGAGAGTCATTTGTGCTCCTCTTTCTCTTCCTTACAGACAAGGTCAAGGTAAGGAAAAAAAATAACCCCCTTTTTAAATTTTTCACTTTTTTTTTTTTTTTTTTTATATTGCAGTCATTTGCTTAAATCATTTAAGTTCATTTTTTTACTCATTAATTTACACACAGCACCCCAGAATTGGGGACATTTTTGCAGATTTATTAAATAAAAACTGAAATATCACATGGTCCTAAGTATTCAGACCCTTTGCTCAGTATTTTGTAGAAGCACCCTTTTGATCTAATACAGCCATAAGTCTTTTTGGGAAAGATGCTTCAAGTTTTTCACACCTGGATTTGGGGATCCTCTGCCATTCCTCCTTGCAGATCCTCTCCAGTTCTGTCAGGTTGGATGGTAAACGTTGGTGGACAGACATTTTTAGGTCTCTCCAGAGATGCTCAATTGGGTTTAAGTCAGGGCTCTGGCCGGGCCATTCAAGAACAGTCACGGAGTTGTTGTGAAGCCACTCCTTCGTTATTTTGGCTGTGTGCTTAGGGTCATTGTCTTGTTGAAAGGTAAACCTTCGGCCCAGTCTGAGGTCCTGAGCACTCTGGAGAAGGTTTTCGTCCACGATATCCCTGTACTTGGCCGCATTCATCTTTCCCTCAATTGCAACCAGTCGTCCTGTCCCTGCATCTGAAAAACACCCCCACAGCATGATGCTGCCACCACCATGCTTCACTGTTGGGACTGTATTGGACAGGTGATGAGTAGTGCCTGGTTTTCTCCGCACATACCACTTAGAATTAAGGCCAAAAAGTTCTATCTTGGTCTCATCAGACCAGAGAATCTTATTTCTCACCATCTTGCAGTCCTTCAGGTGTTTTTTTAGCAAACTCCATGCGGGCTTTCATGTGTCTTGCCCTGAGGAGAGGCTTCCGTCGGGCCACTCTGCCATAAAGCCCCGACTGGTGGAGGGCTGCAGTGATGGTTGACTTTCTACAACTTTCTCCCGACTGCATCTCTGGAGCTCAGCCACAGTGATCTTTGGGTTCTTATTTACCTCTCTCACCAAGGCTCTTCTCCCCCGACAGCTCAGTTTGGCCGGACGGCCAGCTCTAGGAAGTGTTCTGGTCGTGTCAAACGTCTTCCATTTAAGGATTATGGAGGCCACTGTGCTCTTGGGAACCTTAAGTGCAGCAGAAATATTTTTGTAACCATGACCAGATCTGTGCCTTGCCACAATTCTGTCTCTGAGCTCTTCAGGTAGTTCCTTTTGACCTCATGATTCTCATTTGCTCTGACATGCACTGTGAGCTGTAAGGTCTTATATAGACAGGTGTGTGGTTTTCCTAATCAAGTCCAATCAGTATAATCAAGCACAGCTGCACTCAAATGAAGGTGTAGAACCATCTCAAGGATGATCAGAAGAAATGGACAGCACCTGAGTTAAATATGAGTGTCACAGCAAAGGGTCTGAATACTTGGGACCATGTGATATTTCAGTTTTTCTTTTTTAATAAATCTGCAAAAATGTCAACAATTCAGTTTTTTTCTGTCACTATGGGGTGCTGTGTGTACATTAATGAGGGAAAAAAATGAACTTAAATGATTTTAGCAAATGGCTGCAATATAACAAAGAGTGAAAATTTTAAGGGGGTCTGAATACTTTCCGTACCCACTAATGTGTGTGTGTGTGTGTGTGTGTGTGTGTTTTGCTTGGTTTAAGTCTGTCTTATGCTGAAAATCTATTGGTGCTCAAAGTCCACACTAGCTACTTACTGTATTCACCACTGACCTAGTACCCTGTATAGTTACTGTATTCCAAAGTTGTCTCTCCAAGTTGTTGTGTACACCTTGGTTTTCATGAATTAAAGAAATCTACCCAACACATCTTGTATCTGGAACCCTCAAGGTAACTAGGTGTCTGATGCTTTCCTCTTTTATAATGGAACCTAGAGTGATTCTTTATTCTATATACCAGGTGAGCATTGGTGGACACCATTTTCTAGATTTTACCTATCGACTTCCTCTGAAAGATGTGGATGCTGTGGGAATTTATGGAGACGTCACCGTAAAAGAAATCTCCTTTCTCAGCAGTAATGTAAGTGATTAAAAGTCATCATGACATAATGCAAATTCAGTGCACTCAAACGCCTTATATCAAGAAGCTAAATAGAATAACGGCAGCAAGGGTTCATAAAGATGGGATTTTTTTTTACAGTAGACGTCTATGTTTGAAATCTGCTTTATTACAATTATGTAGATTTTAATTTTACTTTAATTGTGTGGATGACTGTTCTGAGGCCACGTGGCCTGGCTAGAGTCTGGGCTGAGGCTGCCATTCATCTCGCTTCCTTCATGCACATGGGTCTGCTTCATGTTGTGTGGCTTATGGATCTTTTCCTTTGACATTGCTGCAGCTTTGAGCTAAAGCTTGGAGCTCCCTGTCCCTGCCTGCACTCACAGCGGTCAAGTTGGACTTTACCTCTCTATCTAAACGGCACCTAAATGTTGTCTTTTTGGGTTACCTGAAGTCATACCTCCCGACTGTCCCTGATTCCGAGGGACTGCCCCTGATTTGGAACAAAATCCCTCTTTCCTCCTCATTTGTCCTTCATTTTGGTCTGATCTGTATAGTTGTATATAAAATGCTTTCAAAAAGTGTTTCCCAGTGCTAAACCCTTTCATCTAATTTCTAAATTGCTGCATTTGTGAATATCAAAAGCCAATATAAAGGAATAGTAGTGGTAAAAACAAAGCACTTGTGGGTTTAACTAATCATTTTGAATTTGAACTTGACCTTTTGAATCGTCAAGGGAATGTGGCTTACTGTTCATAATAATTACAGCAAAAGCTACTGCAGCCAATTAAAAGCTTGTTTAAAACTACATCCGGCAATCCCATTAAGATCTGTCAAGCTGCCATGAGCACTCTTTCAGTTGGCTTGCTTATCTGTTAGGCCCCATACAAACTATTTGATTTTGATTTGATTTACCAAAACCATGTAGTGCAAAGGCCTGCCTGATTGCATACAAATTGAAACACCTAAGGTTTGACCTCATATTATATGGTTTTAGTAATATCTGAAGACAAAAATCTGCAGAAAATCTAATAGTGTGTATGGGGTCTTATGCCCCGTACACACGATCGGAATATTGTACAACTTTTTTCACTTAATAGTCGCAAGTAGAAATTAAATAGGTTATTAAAGTCATGAAAATTCTCGTATGACCGAAAAAAATTAATCGGAAGTGATGTCATGTGTTATGTCGTATTTTCGGACGACAACTGTACTGACTAAACAAAAATCGTACGATTTGGTATCGTACGAGGAAAATTTTTCGTGCATGTCCGATAAAATAATATCGGATGAACTGTCATGATCGGCTCTGTACTAACGATCCGATTAGCGTACGATTCTTCCTCGGATGACATTTTTCGTACGATATTCGGATTGTGTGTATGGGGCTTAAGGCTGCCCAATAACCAACTGAAGATCTGCTCATGGCAGGCTGATAAACCACTTCCTTGCAATTAGCAGTAGTGTTAATGTTGTCAGTCTGCAACAAGAAGTGCTGTTGCTGGCAGAATCTTCAGGTAAGAAACTTTGTAACAGATGCACAAAGGAACAAACCTGTATACAGTAAGCCATGATGACAAACATACAAATAATGTGGGTTTACATACATTTAAAATGGAACTTTACCCATAACAATTTGATAAATAATAATGAAGAACAATAATGTGGAGCATACATTCCATATTAATAATTATGATACTAAAATTAGTGTGTGCTGTAAATTTCCTCCAGCATTGCTCCTGTTTCTTCTTGCTGAAGCCCAAAGCCCCTGAACAGCGGTAAATCATAAAGCAGAACTAAACCCATTAATTTTAACTGTTTCAAAACAGTTACAATGGTTACATTCCTGGAATGACGGGATTGCTAACTCACATTTGCTTGTTTCCTCAACCAAACTGTCAAACCATCAAATGGCTGGTGTCATAATTGATCACATGTGCAACCTATGGCAGTTGCAGATCAAACAGGTGCAGCTTCTTTGGCTATAAAGGATAGGAGGATTAATTCCGCTTTAAAGTGACACTATAGGTTTGTTTTAAAAAAAAAAAAAAAAAATTAAATAACAAACATGTCATACTTGTTTTGCACAGTGTGGCCCGGACGCCGTTTTCTGGGGTCCCCCAGCAGCTCTCTCGGCTCCTCCCCGCATCAGATAACCCCCTCCTGTGAAGCGCTCTCCCAAGGGGACTACCTTGCGGGCGCGCTCCCAAGTCCTGTATTTGGCATCCATAGCTGCCAAATGCAGGACTCGGCCCCCCCCCCCCCCCGGTGCCCGCGTCATTGGATTTGTTTGACAGCAGTGGGAGCCAATGGCTGCACTGCTCTCAATCTATCCAATGAAAAGCCGAGAACCCCGAGCAAAGATCCAGCGCGTTCTCGACGCAGGATTTTTAAGGGCTCAGGTAAGTAAAACAGGGGGGGCTGGGGGGCCGGTAATAGATGTTTTTTCACCTTAATGCATAGGATGCATTAAGGTGAAAAAACAGGAGGGTTTACAACCCCTTTTTAAGGCTGTCAGCAGCTCAGCCTCTACAAACGTGGCAGTGCCTAAAAATGGACAACAACTGATAATGTGTAAAGCAAGGTGAGACAGTGTATTACTGGATTTTAAACAGTATAGACACTTATTTTTAATGTTTCAATTAGCTATACCTGCAAAAGGGGCCATCACGAAGTGATCTAGCAGGACTTAATTTTCTGACTAATGTTCCTCCCCTTTTTTTTTTTTTTTTTTTTTTCCAGCCTCTCTCTCTCGTTCACTCTCCCCTTTCTTCTCTGTCCCCTCTTGCTCTTTCCTTTTTCTCATGCTTTGAACTATTTTCTATCCCCTAAATACTAATATTTGAAAATGTGTGTGTGTGTGTGTGTGTATATGTATATATATATATATATATATATATATATATATATATATAATATAATCTCTCCCAACTGTCCCTGATTTGGAGCAATGTCCCTCTGTCCCTCATTCCTCCTCATTTGTCCCTTATTTTGGTCTGATCTATAGAGTTGTATATAAAATGCACTTTTTATCTATCAAAAAGTGTTTTCCAGCCCTAAACTTTTCATCTGCTTTCTAAATTGCTGCATTTGTAAATTCCAAAAGTCAATATAAAGGAATAGTAGTGGTAAAAAAGCACTTGTGGGTTTAACCAATCTTGTTTTTTTTTTTGTACAATTCTCCTTTAAGGGGGTGTGGCAAGGGGTGTGTCCTATGCCTGCATACTTTTGCTGATAGGTGTCCCTCATTCTCATCTCAAAAAGTTGGGTGGTATGGTGTGTGTGTGTGTGTGTATATGTATATGTATATATATATATATATATATATATGTGTGTGTGTGTGTATATATATATATATATATATATATATATATATTATATTATAATATATATATATATATATATTATATTATAATATAATCATTTTTATTTATTTTTTGCAACAATTAACTCTTCTATTGTTATCCATTCTACAGCCCTTTCATGACGAGTTGACTCCATATCCTTTTTGCCCGGTAAATTACAAAACAATATTTAGTGAAAAAATAAAGTTGGAATCAATTGTAGTTTTGCAATTTTGCACAAGGTGGAGCCAGACTGCAGAAAATGTACCTTTTCTAGTGCTGTTAGTACTGTATGTCAAAAGAGCTGCACAAACTTATTATGGGAAAATATGTATAAGCTAATAGTGCAGTGTTTCAACAAAACCTAGCAGAATTTTACTGGTAGTTAGTCCAGTGTAAATGCATTATACTAAAATGTAACCATTTTATTTATATACATTATTCAGCAATAAATGTGTCATTACTTATTAATAGAAAGAAATACAGGTATAATTTTTAGAACAAGCAAGGGGTCATATTGTCTTGCAAAGTATATAGTTATATTCTATGCTACCTAAAATCTTATTAAAATTAATAAATAACATTTATAGTTGCTGTTACCTAATTTCTAATTTTAAAACAATTAATGGCCATCTTTTAAAACAAGGAATGTAACTTTCTCCAAACGTTAACTGGCAGTGAATCAGTGATTTGTTCATTCATTTAAAATACATGCACCAAGAAGATTAACCTGAATGTCAGATTCACTGTTTTATAACTGTACCTGTTAGTATTACTCAAGTAGTGCAAATGGTATTCTGTGATTTGTCACCCTTTAAAAAAAAAACACTAAAATTATGTTTCTGGGGGAAAAAAAATGTGCAGATAAAATTGACACTTCTGAGTCTACTGTTAATACATTGTGACAACAATTTTTATAACACTCTTTTCAGACTACATTCCCATGGGACCTCCTGCTTTTGCTTCTTTGCCAACCTTAACAGATTTTATTGTAGTTTGATTCCCATCTAAGCATATTTTCCCTTGCTTTCTGTCCTGGGGATCCATGGGCAGCCAAGGTTTTTGGTGCTGAGAGAGTGCTCACAGCACAGTGGATGAGCTGTCAAAAACAGCTCCTGGTCTCTAGTAATGGTTGGGAACTGGCAGAACCAGCTGCTGATCATGTGACAACCCATTACAGTGGTCACAAGGTAGGGCAGACCTTTCCACCGCCCACGTGTGAAAGCCCTGTTAAAAGGATGCTGGGGCTTGATAGGAAGGCATTGGGTTTGGTTGGTTCTCCACTAAAATAATAAAGGTGTTTGCCAAGTATTCAAAAGCTGGCTGAGACTAAATAAACGTTTTTTTTTTTTTGTTTGTTTTTTTCCAGCCCTTGAAATCTGGCAGTGCAGATCTGGTAAGAACATTGATTTAACAGTATATTTTTGAAAGTGTTAATAGATATTTAGTCTGATCTGCTAAATTTTAAAACGGCTATCATGTTTGCATAACCTGAGTTGTCAAATCAGTGCAGTTTTGGGGTGGTTGTCCAGCCAAAACTTTTGATCAAAGTTTTGGATACAATGAGGAAGGGTCAGATCTACTGTTACACACTATTAGATTTTATGCAGATTTTTGTCTTCAGATTTACCAAAAGCATGTTCTGCGAGGACCTGCCTAATTTGCATACAAATTGAAACTTTCAAGGTTTGACCTCATATTATATGGTTTTGGTAAATCTGAAGACAAAAATCTTCATTGGAGAGATTTCTGACAGACAGCAAGGAAAGCCTGCCAAAAGTTCTAGCCTTCTCTTATTCTACTAAATATTTGATTTTATTTTTATTATTGTCTGTGTTGCCATTGCAAATTTCCCCAGAGAGAAGGCAGGCCTCATTGACACAGGCATACCTATGCGTTCACTTCTGCAAAGGGCCGTCTTTGCCCAGGGGTTCCATGCATCTGTGTGTAGGCAGTCTCATTCATGACTATTGGGAGTGCACGGATATAGTCGCTGGTCCTATTATGACATCTGTGCATATCCCCAATGCAGAATTTAGGGACCCGAAAGGATGTATTAAATGGGACCAGCGGCTCTGTGTGTCCCACTAGACCTGAATGGGACTGCTGGCATGTGGATGCATGGAAAACCTGTGCATGTTGTGCGGGCAAAGACAGCCTTTTGCACGGATAAGCCCAAATGAATGAGGCCTAAAAACCAGACAGGGGTTCTAATCCTATCCCACTCAATCCAAAACCCAATAAAAAAAAAAGAAGCTTGGCCTGGACATACACTTTGCTTGGGATCTCGTGTCTACTTCAACCAATCACTGCAGTAAAACTGTGCTTATAGAATGCAATAACACCTTAAAAAAAAAAAAAAAAATTATAAAAAAAAAAAAATCTATATATTATTTATAATTGGGATCAGATTTAAAAAATTCAGGTGAAAGGTTGGTCTCTTCCTACAAGTCTGTCAGCCTTTAATTTACACTTTATTTATGGGTACAATATCAGTGATCTTTAGACCCATGTACACTTTTGTGCTTTGCTGCATGAAAGTACATTTTAAGTAGTAGTAGTAATTCAATTTGTTTGTGTCCAATTCACGCACATCCACTAAACATTTTTAAAAATAGGATATGTAATAATTTTTCACATTTATGCTGGGACCCCTCCCCTAAAAAGCGCTAACTGTAAGGAAAAAGTTCTATTTATACCTACCGTATATACTTGAGTATAAACCGACCCGAATATAAGCCGAGGCACCTAATTTTACCACCAAAAACTGGGAAAACGTATCCATCTGCATGCCTCACTGTGCCTCACTTTGCCTCACTGTGTCCATGTGCATGCCTCACTGTGTCTCACTGCCTCACTGTGTCTCACTGCCTCACTGTGTCTCACTGCCTCACTGTGTCTCACTGCCTCACTGTGTCTCACTGCCTCACTGTGTCTCACTGCCTCACTGTGACCATGCCTCACTGTGACCATGCTTCGACTTACGTTTAACATGGGAGTCTATGGAAGGGGTGCCCGGTTTGAAAAGTCGTTGCTCCCCGGTCGTAGGTCCTCTAGACAGCAAACTTTGCACACTTGTAGAAGAGAACTGGGGCGACATGTGTGCAAAGTTTCGGGTCCAGAGACCCTACGGCCGGCCGATACCGGGTCCCCAAATTTACCGGAGAAATTACCGTTTAACATGGGAGTCTATGGAAGGGGTGTCCGGGTTTTAAAAATCGGTGCTCCCCGGCTGTAGGTCCCCCCCGAACAACAAACTTTGCACACTTGTAGAGGAAGAGTGGAGCTATAGGTGTGCCAAGTTTGGAGTCCAGGGGACGTACGGCCGGCCGGTACCGGATCCCCAAATTCCAGGAGATCAGGCGCAAAAAGGTGACTAGAGTATAAGCCGAGGGGGGCATTTTCAGCATAAAAAAAGTGCTGAAAAACTCGGCTTATACTCGAGTATATACGGTATATTTTATATATATATTCCACTCATCACACCTAGAGGAGGGAGGGTGACATTGCACTCCTTTTTCAATGAGATTCTGGGAACCACGAGGAATCCAAATCTCATACAAAGTAGTTCTTGCATTGAGCTGAGGTGTCTTCTAAAGAGATTTGGGGTGCTGCTTAAGGCCGGGTTCACACTGGTATGACAAACGCTCCGACATTGGGAGCTCATGTCACATGATGTGTGAAAATCAATAATTCTCTATGAGAGCCGTCTTAACTGGTCCGACACAAGTCGGTTCACTTTGAAAATGCTCCCTGCACTACTTTTGCCTGACTTTAATCCTACTTCAGCCAATTGAATATCACTGAAGTCGGATCGCGGTATTAACTGATGCGACTTTGGCATGAGACTTGTGCGCTGAAGGTGAACTCCACGGCAAATAAAAAAAAATGGCATGGGTTCCCCCTCCAAGAGCATTCCAGGCCCTTCGGTCTGGCATGGATTTTAAAGGGAACCCCCCACGCCCCCCCCCCCCCCAAAATCCATACCAGACCCTTATCCGGGCATGCAGCCCGGCAGATCAGGATAGGGGGTGGGAACAAGCGAGTGTATCATACCAGGCCGCATTCCCTCAACATGGGGGGGGGGTGCTTTGGGGCAGGGCGCGCCTTGCACCTTGTCCCTTGTCCCCTGTCCCCATGCCCTGAAAACCTTCTTCGTTATTTTAAAGAAGTACAGCCAAAGCTCATTTGGCTGTACTTCTCCTATGGGTCACAGTTCGCTCTGCACTCCTGTGACCCTTTTTAACCACTTCAGCCCCGGAAGAATTTACCCCCTTCCTTACCAGAGCACTTTTTGCGATTCGGCACGGCGTCGTTTTAACTGACAATTGCGCGGTCGCGCGACTTGGCTCCCAAACAAAATTGACGTCCTTTTTTTCCCACAAATAGAGCTTTCTTTTGGTGGTATTTGATCACCTCTGCGGTTTTTATTTTTTGCGCTATAAACAAAAATAGAGTAACAATTTTGAAAACAATTCAATATTTTTTACTTTTTGCTATAATAAATATCCCCACAAAATCTATAAAAAAAAATAAGTGTTTTCACAGTTTAGGCCGATACGTATTCTTCTACATATTTTTGGTAAAAAAAATCGCAATAAGCGTATATTGATTGGTTTGCGCAAAAGTTATAGTGTCTACAAAATAGGGGATAGATTTATTGCATTTAAATTTTTTTACTAGTAATGGCGGCGATCTGCGATTTTTATTGTGACCGTGACATTGCGACGGACATATCAGACACTTTTGACACATTTTTAGGACCATTCACATTTATACAGCGATTAGTGCTATAAAACTGCACTCATTACTGTGTAAATGTGACTGGCAGGGAAGGGGTTAACACTAGGGGGCGATCAAGGGGTTAAATATGTTCTCTAGTGAGTGATTCTAACTGTAGGGGGAGAGGACTCACAGGGGGAGGAGACCGATCTGTGTTCCTCTGTACTGGGAACACACATCGGTCTCCTCACCTCTGACAGGACATGGATCTGTGTGTTTACACACACAGATCCGCGGTCCTGCCGTGATTGTGGGCAATCGCGGGTGCCCGGCATCGGGTCTCAAGCGATGGCGCGCGCGCCCCCGCCCCCTAGACGACCGGGAAGCCCAGGACGTCATATGACGTCCATTAGGGGTGTGGAATTTAATCGCTGCATCGGTGCATCGCGATTCGGGCGTCCCCGATGCGGCACCGATGCAGGGAAACCTATTAATCGATTACCGGCGATGTCTAGCCCCGCCCCCTCCTCCCGGGAGAGCTGTTGCCTTATTTTTTTTTTATTTCCTATGACGCGCTCATGTGACTGCCTGGCCCGCCTCTCTGCTTTCACGTCTCACGTCTCTCCTGGCGTCAGAGACGTGAAAGCAGAGAGGAGAGAGGGCAGTCACATGAGCGCAGCATGTACACAGCACTGTTCCCCCGCCGGTGTAGTGTCATATTTTGCTCCCTATCACAGAATGCTGCGGAAGTGACGTTGCGGGCAGAAATTTCGCACTGCGCATGCGCGAAGCGTTCCAAACACTTGCGCCGTGCGTTCCAAAGGATTTTCGGAAATACAGTTCAGCGAAACCATCAGATAATGTCACGGAAGTGACATTACAGACAACACAAACACTGGGCTATGCGTTCCAACAGAAATACTTCCCTTGTTACCTAGTATAATTTTTTAACAACCATGCTGAGCTACCTGTGGTGTTAGGTTCTGCATTGCTGGGACTTGTAGTGCCTATCCTGAGCTACGTGTGGTGTTAGCTCAGGATAGGCACTACAAGTCCCAGCAATGCAGAACCTAACACCACACGTAGCTCAGGATAGGCACTACAAGTCCCAGCAATGCAAAACCTAACACCACAGGGAAGTATTAGTGTTGGAACGCATAGCCCAGTGTTTGTGTTGTCTGTAATGTCACTTCCGTGACATTATCTGATGGTTTCGCTGAACTGTATTACCGAAAATCCTTTGGAACGCACGGCGCGAGTGTTTGGAACGCTTCGTCACTTCCGCAGCATTCTGTGATAGGGAGCAAAATATGACACTACACCGGATTCTGTTCCCTCTGTCTCTCGGCTAACGGAACTCCGCCCCCCCCCCAGCCCTGTACATTGCCGCTCCCTCCTACTCACGAATGCAAATTCTTCTAATACCGCCCCGCCTCTCCAGCGCCGCTCACGCCTACTGTTTTTTCACGAATGCTAATGAGCAGAGGGCTGGAGAGGCGGGGCGGTATTAGGAGCATTTGCATTCGTGAGGATACAGTAGGAGGGAGCGGCAATGTACAGGGCTGAGGGGGCAGAGTTCCGATAGTAGCCGAGAGACAGGGGGGAACAGAATCCGGCGGGGGGGACTATTCTCGAAACAACAGGTATTCTTTTTTTATACTTACCTGCTGATCTCCTGTAGCATGTCCGCAGTCTGACCATCTCATGTAGCATGTCCGCAGTCTGACCATCTCATGTAGCATGTCCGCAGTCTGACCATCTCATGTAGCATGTCCGCAGTCTGACCATCTCATGTAGCATGTCCGCAGTCTGACCATCTCATGTAGCATGTCCGCAGTGTGACCATCTCATGTAGCATGTCCGCAGTCACTGACCATCTCCTGTAGCATGTCCGCAGTCACTGACCATCTCCTGTAGCATGTCCGCAGTCACTGACCATCTCCTGTAGCATGTCCGCAGTCACTGACCATCTCCTGTAGCATGTCCGCAGTCACTGACCATCTCCTGTAGCATGTCCGCAGTCACTGACCATCTCCTGTAGCATGTCCGCAGTCACTGACCATCTCCTGTAGCATGTCCGCAGTCACTGACCATCTCCTGTAGCATGTCCGCAGTCACTGACCATCTCCTGTAGCATGTCCGCAGTCACTGACCATCTCATGTACTAGGTCTGCACTCTCTGACCATCTCATGTACTAGGTCTGCACTCTCTGACCATCTCCTGTACTATGTACAAGTTGTTGTCTGCTTTGTTTAGACTTTGCTACATGCAGGGAGTGTGTCTTTTTTTTAAAAGAACAGATATAATAAAAAAATATAAAGTTCTCCTGACTGCTTACATTTTTTTGGTGAAAACCATGCGCACTTGCGCTGTAATCGTGAAGCATCGTGATGCATCGCGGAATCGAATCGTTGACCTGATAATCGAATCGTGAGGCCAGTGAAGATGCGCACCTCTAACGTCCACCCAGGATGGGAGATCCCTCTTGTGGACGTCATATGACTATGGGTGGGATGTGAAGTGGTTAAGCAGACAGCGGGCTGAAGTACGCTGTCAGCTGACATCAGAGCCGGTCCATGCTTGGGCAAGATCACGACAATAAAGCTGGGATCGACCGGCACCCTGCTCAGCCTCTCAGCGAGCCTCAGAGGCTGAGCCGGCCGCTCCCACCCCTCCACAGCCTAGCGCTTCAGTGAGCGAGGGGGGCAGAGCAGAGAACGGTTACTGATAGTCACTAGCTCTCTGCTCAAGGAGCCCTGAGAACCAAGCGATTGGTGGTGTTGGGTTCTCAATGTTAAAGCCAGCGGGGTACAGATGCAGTTTCTGCAGTGTTTTTTTTTCTTTCTTTTTTTTTTTTTGCATATTTGCATACACGTTTTTGATGCATTTTTCACATGTTTTGTGATGCGTTTTGCATTTTTTTTATGCTTTTTGGCCAATTTGTTGTAGAGTGGATTAAAAAGCACAAATGGCAGCAAAATCACCGCAAAAATGCACTACATGCTTTTAAAACGCACCGTTTTGCTTTTTAAAAAGTCCCTGACTCTTTCCAAAAATGCAGCGGCTGAAAAAAGGAAAATGTTAAATGGAATGCAGTGCGTTTTTGCAAAAAAGCGATAAAAAATGCATCGGTGTGAACTAAGTCTAATGGGACATTTGGAGTGCGTTCACTTAATGCAATGCATGCTAAAAGAGAAATAATCAGCTTTGTATCCCTCCTGTCCGTTGGCTGAACAAAGCAAAAATTTGTTTTTGAAAAGTTGTTTTCCAGATACTGTATAAAATACCCAGCTGCAACAACTTTACAAAGGCTTCCAGAAAAATGGAGCCAGTGTAAGTTCATAAACCCGGACATAAACTAAGTATTTGATTTCTGCTATCTTACAGACTGGATTCATATATTATACATGTGACTACAGGCAGTTTTCAGAGTTCAGCTTGAAGTCAGAGCCTTGCAGTAAACCAGGCTGATAAACAAAGCATTACCTTACCCAAGAAAATGACATAGATGTGCACAAATACATACAGTAATGTCCTAAAGGCAATGAAGTGCGTGTGAGCTTGGAGAAATTGTGTACAATCTGTTATGAAGTCTTACTAGATTAAAAGTTTAAAGGGTTTTTCGGTTTTCAGTAGTCCTGCATTTCAGTGCCGGGGTTACTGAATACTACAATAAATGTCATTTTCCATTCTTAAACCTGAATAAGGGGACCTTCAGGCTTGGCAAATACCATACAGAACTAGTAAGTATGGGCCGTAGCTCATATCTCACCTCATTTTCCTGATGCACATTGACAATTAGAAAGCCCTTTGTTTATATTATGCAGTCTGTTACAGGGGCGGAGGGGCCCCCGGGCAATAGAAGATTGTGGGGCCCCCTGTGTCCCCACCCACACGCAAGCCACACCTACACAAAGCCCCACCTACATAAATCATGGGGCACACAGCAGGGCACATCAGGGGGTACACAGCAGGGAACAACACAGGGCATGGGGCACACAGTAGGGCACATCACAGGGCACAGAGGAAGGCACATCATAGGGCACATCAGGGGTTACACAGCAGGGCACTGAGAACATCACAGGGCATGGGGCACATCACAGGCCACACAGTAGGGCACATCACAGGGCACATCAGGGGGTACACAGCAGGGCAATGAGAACATCACAGGGCATGGGGCACATCACAGGACACACAGCAGGGCACATCAGGTGGTACACCACAGGGCATGGGGCACATCAGGGGGTACACAGCAGGGCACTGAGAACATCACAGGGCATGGGGCACATTACAGGACACACAGCAGGGCACATCAGGTGGTACACCACAGGGCATGTGGCACACAGGGCACATCACGGGCACACAGCAGGGTTTATTATGCTGTAGACAGCAGGGCGCATTATTGAGCACAGCGTGGTGCATCACAGGGGGCACAGGGAACATCAGGGGGTACACAGCAGGGCATGGGGCACACAGGCACATCATGGGGTACACAACGGGGCACATCACAGGGCACCTAAGGAGGTACACAGCAGGGCATGCAGCACATCACAGGGCATGTGGCACATAGTAGGGCACACAGTAGAGCACATCCCAGGGCACATAATTGGAAACAGGGCACATTTGGCCGTACACAGCAGGGCACATCACAGGGCATGGGGCACACAGTAGGGTACATCAGGGGGTACACAGCAGGGCACAGAGCACATCACAGGGTATGGAGCACACAGTAGGTCACATCACAGGGCACACAGTAGAGAACATCATGAGTCACAGGGCACATCACAGGGCATAGGGCACATCAGGAAGTAAACAGCACATCAGAGGGCATGGGGCACACAGTAGGGCACATCAGGAAGTAAACAGCACATCACAGGGCATGGGGCACACAGAGCACATCACAGGGCACACAGTAGGGCACATTGGAGTGCACATCACAGGGCATGGGGCACACAGTAGAGCACATCACAGGGCACACAGTAGGGCGTGGGGCACACAGCAGGGCAAAGGACACATCACAGGGCATGTGGCACACAGTAGGGCACATCAGGGAGTACACAGCACATCACAGGGCATGTGGCACACAGTAGGGCACATCAGGGAGTACACAGCACATCACAGGGCATGGGGCACACAGTAGAGCACATCACAGGGCACACTGTAGGTCACATCAGGTGGTACACAGCAGGGAATGGGGCAGATAACAGGGCAAAGGACACATCACTGGGCATGTGGCACACAGTAGGGCACATCACAGGGCATGGGTCACATCACAGGTTACGGGGTACGCAGTAGGGCAAATAGCAGGGCACAAACCAAAACACAGGGCACACAGCAGAGCACTGGGATCCTCCAGACACAGCACAGTGTCTCTCAGGGCAGCCATGGGGGGGAGAAAGCACAGGGGGACACTGTGGGTGGGGGGGATAGCACAGGGGGACACTGTGGGTGGAGGACACAGGGGGACACTGTGGGTGGCTGGAGGACACTGTGGGGGGGGGAGGACCAGGAGACTATCACAGAGCCTCCTGCAGTCCTGTTGGGGCCCGGGCCCCCTACACCTGTACTGTCTGCCGCGCCGCCCGCTCCCGCCCCCGCAATGGCGGCCATGGTACCTCAAGACTCCAGCAAAAACAGTGCTTCACCTGATGTGTGACTACCTCTCACAGCGCACTGCTCCCCGCCGGCCCCTCCTCTCTTCTTGTTTGTCCCAGGTGATGTCATGTACAAGCACCTGGGGTGGACAGGAGGGAAGGAGGAGCCGGCAAGGAGCAGCACGCTGTGAGAGGTATTATCACAGCCGCGTCCTGAATCCCTGCTAGATGCATCATGTATTGCGGATGCAGAGGCTCTCACGGGTCCCCTAGCGGCACGGGGCCCTCGGTCCGTGCCCGATGGGTCAGTCCGCCTCTGGTCTGTCATGATCCTTAGTACATAGAAGTACAGAAGGGACTACCAGACCAAACCTGGAATAAAGAATCCAAAATAATTGTAATTGTTGGTAAAAATGTCATATACAATGTTGTAAAAAACAGCTTGTTCCAGGAGCAACAACACTTTCCCTTTTTATCAAGGCTCAACACAGAAAAATAACTGGATGGCTCAGCAACTGCTTTTAAGGTGTTACTGCACAGGGAGAGTTAAATACTGGTTCTAATATACAGCCCTGGCCAAAAGTTTTGAGAATGACACAAATGTCAATTTTTACAAAGTCAGTTTTTATGATGGCAATTTGCATATACTCCAAAATGTTATGAAGAGTGATCAGATGAATTGCATTCATTGCAAAGTCCCTCTTTGCCATGAAAATTAACTTAATCCCACAAAAAAAAAACAATTTCCACTGCATTTCAGCCCTGCCACAAATGGACCAGCTGACATCATGTCAGTGATTCTCTCGTTAACACAGGTGTCAGTGTTGACGAGGACAAGGCTGGAAATCACTCTGTAATGCAGATTGAGTTAAAATAACAGCCTGGAAGCTTTAAACGGAGGGTGGTGCTTGAAATCTTTGTTCTTCCTCTGTTAATCATGGTTACCTGCAAGGAAACACATGCAGTCATTATTGCTTTGCACAAAAAGGGATTCACAGGCAAGGATATTGCTGCTACTAAAGCCCCATACACACTATTAGATTTTCTGCAGATTTTTGTCTTCAGATTTACCAAAACCATATATTTGAGGTCAAACCTTAAGAGTTTCAATTTGTATAAAATCAGGCAGGCCCTTGCACTACATTGTCTGCAGATTTTTGTCTTCCAAAACAATCTAATAGTGTGTATGGGGCCTATAATTGCACCTAAATCAACCATTTATCAGATCATCAAGAATTTCAAAGAGAGAGGTTCAATTGTTGTGAAGAAGGCTTCAGGGTGCCCAAGAAAATCCAGCAAGCACCAGGACCGTCTCCTACAGTTGATTCAGCTGCGGGATTGGGGAACCACCAGTGCAGAACTTGCTCAGGAATGGCAGCAGGAAGGTGTGAGTGCATGCTTAGTGTGCACACACACTGTGAGGTGAAGACTTTTGGGTGATGGTCTGGTGTTAAAAATGGCAGCAAAGAAGCCACTTCTCTCCAGGAGAAACATCAGGGACAGACTGATATTCTGCAAAAGGTACAGAGATTGGACTGCTGAGGACTGGGGTAAAGTAATTTTCTCTGAATCCCCTTCCTGATTGGGGCATCCAGAAAAAACCTTGTCTGGAGAAGAAAATGTGAGCGCTACCATCAGTTCTGTATCATGCCAACAGTAAAGCATCCTGAGACCATTCATGTGTGGGGTTGCTTCTCTGCCAAAGGAGTGGGCTCACTCACAATTTTGCCTAAGAACACAGGCATGAATAAATGGCACAAAAACATCCTCAGAGAGTAACTTCTCCCAACCATCCAAGAACCATTTGGTGACCAACAATCCATTTTCCAGCATGATTGAGCACCTTGCCATGAGGCAAAAGTGGCTTGGGCAACAAAACATTGAAATTTTGGGTCCATGGGCAGGAAACTCCCCAGACTTTCATCCCATTGAGAACTTGTGGTCAATCCTCAATAGGCGGGTGAACAAAAAACCCCACAAATTCTGACAAACTTCAAGCATTGATTATGCAAGAATGGGCTGCCATCAGTCAGGAAGTGGCCCAGAAATGGATTGACAGCATGCCAGGGCGAATTGCAGAGGTCTTGAAAAAGAAGAGTCAACACTGCATAGACTTAATGTAAGTGTCTATAAAAGCCTTTGACACTTGAAATGTTTGTAATTATACTTCAGTATTCCATAGTAACATCTGACAAAAAGATCTAAAAACACTAAAGCAGCAGACTTTGTGAAAGTTACAATTTGTGTCATTCTCAAAACTTTTGGTCAGGGCTGTATATCTGTGGTGTGGGGAGCACACAATAGCTTGGCAGTAAGGAGGTATTCCCCCCCATCAAAATTGACTGCGGTTTAAGTGGTTGTAAACCCACATAGAGAAAAAAACAGACCTGATAGACAAAGGCATAATGAACTAGTATGCATAGCTCATTATGCAATACTCACCTGAGATCAAAGCCCCGCTGCGGTGCCCGACACAGCACCGGCCGGCGACATCTCTCTCGGAGTTACTTCCGGAAATCGCAGGCTCCGGCGATGTGATTGGCCGGAGCTGCCTCACAGAGCTGCGCGCGGGAGCCGCCGATAACGACACACTCGCTGAAGCAACAGCACGTACGTGCCATTGCTTCAGTGCACATGTGCCGATGACATCGGCACATGCAGATACAGGGGATATCTCCTAAATTGTGTAGGTTTAGGAGATAACCGGGGTAGCTACAGGTAAGCCTTATTTTAGCTTACCTGTAGCAAAAAGTGGATTTTAAGGGTTTACAACCACTTTAAAGGAAAGAAAATGGCATAATCTATGGCCTGCTTTAAGACAGTGATTATTGCTAGCGGCTATAGCACCTGTTTGCGATAATCGCAAGCAAATCCAGCAGGCTGGTTGTACCTAAGTTGATCGATCCAACTTGGTACATAAAGCCTGCCCATTAATGGTTCGATTTGAAAAGTTGATGGGCAGGCTGATTGTACCAAGTTGGATCGATCAACTTGGGTACAACCAGCCTGCCAGATTCGCTTGCGATTATCGCAAGCATGTGCTATAGCCGCTAGCGATAATCTATGGCCTGCTTTAAGACAGCGATTATGTGATTTTCTTCTACAGCCGCTAACGATATTTGCACCGTGTATGGTCTGCCCAAGAGTGAGTCTGTCCCAAGCCTCCTATCTTTAACCCTTTAACCCTCAGGACAGGCAGGGTTCAAATCTAGTTACAATTGATGATAAAGATTTGCCTGCCCAATACAGACTGGGGAATTATGGTAAACACGGCTGCCAAGCCCCCTCACAAAGAGATTTTTCCCTGCTGGAGGGTCCATGCTATGTGAATGGCGACATGTAACAAATATAAATTGGGTGTTATCCCAATCTGGCTGCAAAAGATATTAAAGCGGAGTTCCAGGCAAAAATGTAACTCCTTTTAAAATCAAAACACCTACTTTTTTGGTATGTGTTCTTCAGGACTTCGTCCCATGGTGCCGCAGCGAGATACATCACTACCGCGGTTTGTTTTGTGCCCTCCCCCTTTCCTGTCACCTTCTGGGACCAGTCAGAAAGTGCAGCGCGACTCGCGCATGCGTAGTAGGAAACGGGCTGTTTTTCTCTTAGTAAGGATGCCTGCACCTGGAGCCGATGGATGGGTTGGCTTCGGGTGCTGACATCGCAGGCTCCCTGGACAGGTAAGTGTCCTTATATTAAAAGTCAGCAGCTACAGTATTTTTTTCACCCAGGCTGGAACTCTGCTTTAAGCAAGCCTATGCTGATAGAAATATTTAGGCTCCATTGCTGACTTTCAGTTGCTGTTTTTTTGGTTATGCAGCAGCATGACTATAGTGTTTGTTTTTTAGTCACAGACCTGGGTAAAGTATACAGCAAGTAAAGTCAGAACTCAATCTATTTGGATACCAACAGTTTAATAAATGTTATCATAAATGTTCTTTTTAATTTGGCTAACAAATGTTTTCTTTTTTTGCAGCAAAAAACACCACTGTCAAAGACTTTTCCCATGGGTCTCTCTGACTGTCATGCGATCACTGTCCGCGGTTTAGTGACAGTAAACCCAGATGAGTCAGTGTTTTTTTGTTACTTTTTAATATGGATGTAAACCCCATTCATGAAATGTGACCTAGGCACATATCTGTAGTGTTTACTTGTCTCTCCAGAGCCCTGAGTCCCGTGTCTTTCTGCTGCTCCATTCCTCTGCTATCAGCATGGTGACTTCTGACAAGTTCTCCGACACAGGAGATAAAATCGGCTGAAAATTTGTGTCAGGGAGGATAAGCAGAGAGCTGCTCTATTCACAGTACAGCTCTGCAAGCGTCTTCCTTCCTCTGCCTATGTGGAGGGGGGGGGGGGGGAGGGGTTCCTTTCCTCCAATCAGCTGTCACACGGTGTATGTCCAAACTCCCCTCCCACTGCTGAAACAGGAAGAACAATTTTTAACATGATGTGCACTTTCTAAAGAATGTAGAAAGCTGAAGACAGAAGATATACATGTAAAACGTATGTAGGGAGTTTTTTTAATCTGTGTCATCTGAGGCTGGTCACTTCACTGGGTATAGGAGAAGGTTTACATCCACTCTAAGCAATATTGTAGATCTGGAGCCTCGTTTTTTGTCAGGGCATCGGTATAGCAGCCAATCGGATTATTTCATTAACTTTTACTTCTGTACTAAGAAAATAAGACCATGAAATACAAGTACCGTATATACTTGAGTATAAGCTGACCCGAATATAAGCCGAGGCCCCTAATTTACCACAAAAAACTAGGAAAACTTATTGACTCGAGTATAAGACTAGGGTGAGAAATGCAGCAGCTACTGTAAGTGGAAAAAGAGGGTCAACAATGCCCATCTGCAGCTGCATACCTCACTGTGTCTATTGCATACCTCCTGTGTCCTGTGCATGCCTACCTGTGCAGATCTGCCTACCTCACTGTGCACCTCCCTGTGTCCATTGCAGCCTACCTGTGTCCTGTGCATGCCTCCGTGTGCCGATCTGCAGCCTCCGTGTGATGATCTGCATCCACCGATCAGCGTGTCATAAAAACATACGGCGGCCATTCCCGTATTCAAAAGCCGCGCCTCCTCCTCGTCTGTGATAGGCGGAACACTCAATTTCCCAGCAGTCAGTGTTCCGCCTATCACGGACATCCGCTCATCCTCCTAACACGGACGAGGATGAGAGGATGTTCGTGATAGGCTGAACACTGACTGCTGGGAAATTGAGTGTTCCGCCTATCACAGACGAGGAGGCGCAGCTTTTGAACACTGGAATGGCCACCGTCTGTCTGCATGATGTGCTGATCAGGTAGGCAGACGGCGGCGACTCTAGTATAAGCCGAGGGGGGCACTTTCAGTCTAAAAAAAAGGGCTGAAAATCTCGGCTTATACTCAAGTATATACGGTAATACTATGAGGATTATTTATAAGGCGCAGTGATGGCTGATCTATTACACAAATGCTAAAAAAAAAGCCAGTTTTGCCACTTTAGGTATTGCTGCTGTGGCAAAATCGCTGTTAGTGACAAGTTTCCACTTTACCCAGTTTAAAGTTTAACATTGCTTGTAGCCCTGTTTGGAATTTAGATTTTTTTTTTTTTTTTATGAATTGTCTGAAGCTCAAAGCACAAAGACAACAGGCCAGACTAGGAAATCTTTTTTTTTTTTTTTTAAAGTAAGAGTTTCATCTGGCAAAAGATCATAAATCGGTTGCATATTCACCAATGAGGATGTTTTTATTGGATGTGTATTCTATTTACAGGCTTACTCTTCTGTTGAAATCCAGTGACTCCATCCCTTTTAAATTGACTGCAAATTTCCAGGATCAGTCACTGAGTTATAATTCTTTCATCATCCAGTCATGGGGGCAGCCGCAGAATGTCCAGACTCCTTTCTTTTTGTTTTACCCAGAGAGATTTTTTGAGGTAAGTTTTGATGTGGAAGCTGATTGGTTTCTTTGTAGATCTGCAGCAGATTTTGCACTCAAGTTTTAGAAAATCCACCTCAAAGCATTTTGTTTTTGTAATAGATAAGAGAACATGGTATAAACCTGGGCCACCCTATTGCCACATTTGTTACTAGTGAATATCCAAACAAAATGTAAAAAATGTACAGACTTTAAAAGTACCATAAGAGGAAAAAACTGTTGTCTCCTTATGGTACGTTTAAAGTCCTGTACATTTTTTTTTTTTACATTTTGTTTGGATATTCACTTGGATAAGAGAACATCTGTTGGGTTGTTTCAAGAGATTTCGATTTTGTAGATAAAAAGAGCACCCCCCATGTTGAGGGCATGTGGCCTGGTATGGTTCCGGGGGGGGGCGCTTGTTTGTTTCCCTTTCCCCTTCCTTACATGCCAGGCCTCATATAAGGGTCTTGTATGGATTTTGGGGGGACCCCACTCTATTCCTTTCTAAATTTTTGCGTGGGGGTTCTTCTAAAAATCCATACCAGACATAAGGGTCTGGTATGGATTTGTAAGGGGGACCCCGCGCTTTTTTTTTCTTTCTTCATTTTGGCGTGGGGTTCCCCTTAAAATCCATACCAAACTCGATAGGGGCTGGTATGGATTGGGGGGCGACGCCCATGCTGTTTTGTTTTTATTGGATTGAATTAGTATTCAAAACTGATTAGATGTGCAATTCCATAGAAGGCAATGAGCCTGAAATTCGCATTTGAACCGCACCGCAGTGCTCAGTAAACACACAGGACTCTTTTTTTTCTAATTTGCAGCGAATTCGCACTGCCCCTGTACCACATATATGTATATACAGCAAGATCAACCTTGCGCTAAAAAAACAAAGAACAGACAACTGCACTTTTTGGAAATTCCTGAATACCGGAAAAAGAACAATATAAAATATATACAAAAAAGATTGCGCTGTTTGTTACTAGGGATGGGCCAAACGCCCCCACGGTTCGGTTCGCACCAGAATACATCAAGCGGGCAAAAAGTTCTAGCGAACATGCAAACCCTATTAAAGTCTATGGGACACAAAGATGAAAAATGTGCTCATTTTAAAGACTTATATGCAAGTTATTGTCATAAAAAGTGTATGGGGACCTGGGTACTGCCCTAGGGGACATGTATCAATGCAAAAAAAGTTTTTAAAATGATTGTTTTTTCAGGAGCAGTGATTTTAATAATGCTTAAAGTGAAACAATAAAAATGAAATATTCCTTTAAATAGTGTGCGTGGAGGGTCCCCTTAGTCTGCCTGTAAAGTGGCACATCTGTGCGATGTATAGAACATGCCGTAGTAATAATTACATTTCTAAAGGAAAAGATGTAATTTAAATTTGCTCGTGGCTGTAACGTATTGCCGACTCCCAGCAATATAGATGAAAAATCAATCAAAAAAACTGCGTCTCCCCCCCCCATCCATACCAGGCCCTTCGGGTCTTAAGGGGAACTCCAGGCCCTTATCCGAGCATGTAGCTTGGCAGGTCAGGATAGGGGGGGACGAGCGAAGGCCCCCCCTCATGATGAACCATATCAGGCCAAATGCCTTGAACATGGGGGGGGAGCTCTGCGCCCCCCCCACCCTAAAGCAACTTGTCCCCATGTTGGGGACAAGGCCTCTTCCTGACAACCCTGGCCGATGGTTGTTCGGGTCTGCGAGCGGGGGGCTTATTAGAGTCTGTACCCCTACCCATTCACCAAAAAAGTGTCAAAAAGTAAAAACCACAACAGACAGTTTTCGACAATTCCTTTATTAAAAAAGGACCCGAAAAAATCGAAAGACCAAAAAAAAACTCTGCCTCCATGGGATGCCTAACGGCGACTGCTGTCTTTTTTCGCTTTCACGGTTCTCATATAGACAAGGGTGGGGCCACCCGCTAATGTAACTGAATGACCCCTCCCCCCTCTGACGTGACATGACGTATCATCTCAGAAGCAGATGGGGTCACTCGGTCACGCCGCCCGATGGACTCAAATTTTTATTTTATTTTTTTAAATCTCCGCCTCCATGGGAGGCCTCCCGGCGACTGCTGTCTCTTGGCTTTGACAACTGTTATATAGGCAAGGGCAGAACGTTTTTTTCGGTCTTTCTATTTTTCAGGTACTTTTTTCCTTTTTTAATAAAGGAATTGTCAAAAATTGTCTCTTGTGGTTTTTACTTTTGGACACTTTTTTTTTTGGTGAATGGGTAAGGGTACAATGTACCCGATACCCACTCACATAAGGGGGGGGGGGATCTGCCATCCCCAGCCCACAGATCCAGGCAACCACCGGCCAGGGTTGTTGGGAAGAGGGCACCCCAAAGCCAAGCCCTCTCCCCACATTAAGGGCAAGCAGCCTGGTATGGCTCGGGGGGCGCTTGCACGTACCCCCATTTCCTTTCCTTTCCTGTTCTGCCAGGCTGCATGCTTGGATAAGGGTCTGGTATGGATTTTGGGGGGGGGGGGGTACGTCCAACTTACGTTCGACTCAAACATTGGGGCCATCCCTATCGGTTACCAGGAAATAGATCCTCATGGAAATGCACCCCAAGTTATAAATCCACAAGGTGGAATGTGACTCAAATATGAAGTTAACAACAAATATCTAATTATAATATTAACACAAATAATTAAATCAGTGTACAAATCACCAATTGACTCAAAATGTCACAGCGTCTATATTTTAAACATAAGGTGCAATGTAACTGAGATATAAAAAAATATCGTTATAATATCAATATAGTGAAAAATCAAAGTGTCATAAAATTGTCCTTTGTTTTACAAATAAAAATAGAAGAAGGTGCTCCCAGTGTTTTAAATCCAATTATAAGGTGCATCCGTGCTCCACCAATGCTCAATAAAAGCTTAGCCTCTTACCGGATCATCATGATCTCTATATTATAGGAGATCATGAACAGCATGAGATAGAGGGTCTCCGTCATCCACCTGATTTCCACACAGGAGCAGATGGTAGGCTCAACAATGGGCATCTCAGCCTTCACACATCCACGTCAGATCTCCCTGCAAGCCTCGGGTTAGCTATACTCTAATGTTGGACCGTGGTATACGTATAAGAAGAGGGAAGACTCCACATGCAGTATATCTAAAAAAATATATATATATTTAAAATAAAATGATTGCACATACAAAAATTGAATTAAAAGCAAGTGGTAGAGAGAGGTGCCCAACTGCAGATTCAACCGGCAGGTACGGAACGTAATGACGTCACAGCTCCTGTCTCCTCCCGACGCGTTTCCCCGTAGAAAGCAACATCTGGCAATAGAGAGATGTTTCCTTCTATGGTTGAACGCGTCGGGAGGAGACAGGAGCTGTAAGGTCATTACATTCCATACCTAGTGGTCGAATCTGGAGAATCTGCACATCTACAGTGCACCTGTATTGCAATGTGCTTTGATGCAAGAAGATGCCATACCATGTGTTTTTAGTTTACAGTGTCGGGAACGAGGGCGCAGTGCGTTTTGTAAATCGATAGGTTGCTGTAACGTAACACGTGTTTATTTAATGCACAGGTGCGAATCAGTCCTTAAGTAAATCAGCGTTGAGAGTTCTATAGAGGCAATGTCTGCAGACCTCTCCATTGCGGATTTCCACTCTGTAATCCAGTGTTTCGGTACTTTCTCACTCCTTGACCTGGGTTAGTGATTCAAAAAGTATTGAAACGAGGGATAGTCAGAAAGCTAGCATTTTCAGAAGATCAGCAATGGCATCCTCTGTGTTTAATCTTAGTACAATTTTCCTTTTTGTATCTGTATACTTAATTCTGGTCACTCCAAAAGAAAACAAATTTCTCTTTCCTGTTTTTATAGATATTACTCCTTCCTGAAGCTGGACTATTCAGGCTTGCCATTAATGGGACTCCTGTCAGTGACTTCTGTCCTCCTGTTTTTGATTTGAAATCCATTGATGAACTGCAGATAACAGGCAGTGCTGGGCTTTTTCTTGTGCAATGCTGACCAGTGGCACTACATCTTAAACACTATGAAGAGTACAGCTTTGTTACTGCAATAATGTACTTGATTAGTGATGCATTTTCACTTTATTCAGCCATACAAATTATCTGTAGAAATCGGCTGAGAAAAACCCCTTGAGTCTTATTCTTCTTTACATTGCTGTAGGGGTGCAACTTCTAAACATATCATAAATATGTGCCAAAGCAACAAATGATAAAATACTTTAAAGCGGTAGTAAACTGTAAAAAAACAAACTGGTGCACCTGCATGTTAATGTCATAAAGGGCTATAAATTTTTACCTTGTCTTCCTTCCGGATTCGTGGGCTTTGGCCGTTTTAAATGGCTGAGCCGCGATGATGTCACTCCTGGTCATGCACGCCAGAGTCACGATCTAGGTACAACACTCTCAGTGGATGACTCACTCGACAATAAGACTTGCCTGTAGGTACAAGTTAAAAAGTGTTTACTACTGCTTTATTAGTGGGCCTAGCATGAATCGCGAATAAAGATAATGCCCTTGTACTTCTTTTTTTTTAGAACAACAGCGCCATCTTTGTTCAGCCAACAAACAAAAGTGAGGACAAGTCTTGATTCTTATGCAGTAGCCTTAGAGCCATTGATTTCTACCACTGACTCCCTGTAGACACACAACTTTGGTGCCCAAAGCAATACCTCTGTGCCAATATGCTGCCTTTTACACATAGCATTTTCCTGTTTTACTGGCCTAAAGTTGGATTAGAATATTGTAACAGTTTGTAAGTAAGCTGGTATGATATGACTCTATTTCTACATCTCTTAGTAAAATCTGCTTCCACTAACTGTATACTGAATATCCGGCACTTTGGTGCCTTTTGGCACAGGCTTATCTGCGCTAATGGTAAATCTGGCTCTAAGCCTGTTTGTTCTGAGCTGTGGATAGAGAGATCAACCCTCTGCTGCTGCTAAATTGACAATATTAAAACCCTAGTGATCACAGAGGACATGGAAGGATTGCTTTCTCTTGAGTTGTCTATACATGGTTGGTTGGTTCTTTTCATTCAGCTTGTTGACTAAAAAGTCAGTCTGACTTGTCCTTTGACCAATTAAAACAATCCTAGTGTGACATAAATTCCCTTTTCCTGCTGCTGTAATCACCATGTCGGATGTCACAAGTCGGATGGTTAGGACAAGGATCCGAATTCATTGATATTCAATTGGCTGAAGTGGGACCAAAGTAGTGCAGGAACCTTTTTCAAAGTCGGACAAGTTAAGACTGCTCTCATAGGGAATCATTGATTTACAAACCTCATGCGTCACGAGCTCCCAAAGTTGGAACGTATGTTGTACCAGTGTGAACACGGCCTGAAGCTAACATTTTTGAACATGTCCCTTCCACAGATGTTGATTACACAATTAACTTCTGTTGAACAGGGGAGCCCACACACTAATCCCAAGTTGGCCTTTATCTGCTAGACTGGCCGAATTTTGACCAGTGTATGCCCAGCTGTACCAAGTACAGTACTCAAGACAAGGACTGCCTTTTTTAATTTGTGTTAACACAGTTGCTTCAAAGTCAGTAGCAAAACTGCAAGCCCTAATTGCTGAATCTTATTGCCTGTATGTTTACAGAAAAAATGTACCTTTTTTATTGGGGATTTAGTCCATGGTAACGTGGCAGCTCTGTCTCCTTCATCTCCTCCTTCCCCATAGCGGTGTCGGTGTGCATGCTTGTAAAGCCATTGGGTGGCCATTGAGTGACGTAGTACAGAGCAGGGATGTACATACTCATGCATTTTCTTAGGCTGATCAACCCCCCCACAGGCTGCACCTGCAACACAGCAGGGGGAGGGGGGTGTGGCATCTCCTAACCGTGATCCCAGGGACGCAAACTAGCACTGTCGGCATGCATCTGCTTCTGTGCTTGGCATGGTCAGTTTGTAAAAGTCTCCAGGGAACTAGCAGAATTACCAGATATTTACCCAGGACAGATCAAATAAATATTAAGAACTTAATAACTAAATCATCATTGTTGGGGTAACATACAGAACACTTTAATGATGGAACCATCACTTTTGGGCTAAAGATCAAATGTTGGGCTAGTACCTGCTAGAAAGCTGCTTAATGCTAGACCAGGGGCCCCTAGCGTAGTATCCAGATAATTTGCCCCAAGTACTTGGATCTGGTAACATGTGTGACAGGTGAGTTGGGTAGAAACTTGAAGACCAGCCGAAAATGCCTTGTAAAGGAAGGAATTGTATGGCAGAAGGGTCTCTTTTAACAAAAACTTCTACTTGCTGGCATTTTTTTCAAGTTCAAATTTCAGGATGACAATTTCTAATATGGCACTCCATTGGGTGAGATACTTGTGCTTTTGGTTTCTGGGTCCGCACACCTGCTATAACCAAAATAAAGTCTTCACAAACATGAAGAATTTAACAAGAGGTGCTGGAAAACACAAAGGTGGGCAGGATCACCAAAACTTCAGGTGGACACGGCCGATCTGGGAATTGCGGCAGGGAGAATTTGTTTTTAAGTAATCAAGACATGTAAGAAACCAAGGGCTGAATCACTCTTCCACCAAGTTTTGCCTTGAGTACCACTTTTGAATGGCCTAACACTTTTTAAAAGCCTAACTCCAGGAATACTTTGACTTTATTAGTTAATTTGGGCTAGGTTGGTAGGAACCAACTACGGTATTTATCCTGTCCAGGCGCCGGCATGTTTACTTTGGGAAGCCAATTGTGACCACTTGTGGCTTCACAGGTGGCTTCCCGCTGCTCTTCGTGTATGGCCCTGCAGCTTTCTGGGACCTGTGCCATGTTCCAGAATGCTGCAGAGGAAGGAGCCGAACGTCCATTTGCATTGGCGCAGCGATCTGGCCAGAAGTGGGAGCACGTACCTGTCAAAAAAAACAAAAAAAAACAAAGTGCCAAAACTTAGAGAATGGGGGTAAGAGGCAGACAAGCAGAACTTCCCCTTTTTAGGTGAAGTTCCACTTTAAAGTCCTAGTAGTCCCAGAGTTGGGCTTTAGAACTTTTTTTGCCATTCATTTGAAAACATTTCTTACATTTTATTGCATTTGTTTTGGTCTTTGTAGCAATGTTTAAAAAATAAAAATAAAGGCCTTTATTTAACGCATACATCATTTTGTCAGGTTTTTTTTTTTTATTATTAGAAATATAAATTTAGTCTGATTGCAGAAAAGTATTTATAGTAACTATTTAATTTTTTCAATGTATCTGGTCACACTGAAATTTTTTTTCTTTTTTTTCTTTTCATTTTTTAAATATGTGGAAAAGGAAATAATTTTGAGGGGAAAAAAAATCTCTCAAACTGTAAAGCCTCGTACACACGAACGAGTTTCTCGGCAAAAACCAGCAAGAAACTTGCTGGCAGAGATTTTTTGCCGAGAAATTTGTTCGTGTGTATGGTTTCTCGTCAAGAAAAGCGACAAGAATCTCGACGAGAAAATAGAGATCCTGCTCTCTATTTTCTCGTCGAGATTCTCGACGAGAAAAGTGAGTGTGTGTACACTTACCTGTCCTCCCGGAAGCCCGTGCATGTTCGAAATGAATTTGACGCATGCGCGGTAGCTTCCTAGGCATACGTAGGGTATACCAAGATGGCGGCGACGGCATCGAATGTGACGAGCGCATGCTCGTCGTAGTCGATGACGTCACCGCGTACGCTCCATTCAAAGAACCGCGGGTTCTTTGAATCGAGCGTCTGTACACTCGGCCGGGACAAGTTTCTTGTCCAAGAATCTCGTCGAAAAAAACGACATGTTTTTTTCGACGAGAATCTCCGCCGTGTGTACGAGGCCTAATACTGCTATGCCAATATATGCATTAGTCTGGTTGTGACAAAAGTGTCCTTAATGCGGCGTACACACGATCGTTTTTCATGCCATTAAAAATGCCATTTTTTAAAATGGCAATTAAAACCGATCGTGTGTATGCTCCAGAGCATTTTTAACGGTGTGAAAAACGGCCATTAAAAATTTCGAACATGCTCTATTTTTTTTACGACGTTTTTCATGTCGTTTTTTTTAACGACGTGAAAAACGATAGTGTGTATGCTTTTACGAGGGAAAAAAAACCGCACATGCTCAGAATCAAGTATGAGACGGGAGCGCTCGTTCTGGTAAAACTAGCGTTCGAAATGGAGATAGCACATTCGTCACGCTGTAACAGACTGAAAAGCACAAGGCTGAAAAGCGCGAATCGCCGCTTAACAAAGTTTACTAACATGAAGGGTGGCGCCATTCGAATGGAACTTCCCCTTTATAGTGCCGTCGTACGTGTTGTACGTCACTGCGCTTTGCTCAAGCGTTTTTTTTAATGATCGCGTGGATGCAAGACAGGCTTGAGAGGAAACATGAAAAAAAAACGACGAGAAAAACGTCGGTTAAAAAAAATGGCATGAAAAACGATCGTGTGTACGTGCTAGTTTACACTGGCCTCAAAACATGGCTTCGGACACGCTTTGTTAAAGCTCTCTAAACGCCAGTCAAAGCTCCTGTCACTAAATAAAATGGTTATCTTACAGTCCTGTTTACATCTTGCTTGTGTTTGGTGCTTCGATCAGGCTTCGGTGGAGCTTTGATGGTGCTTCGGTGAGGCGAGCTTTGCCATAGACTTCTATGGAGGCTTTGAAGACGCTTTGAAGCACCACTAAAGCTACGGGTATAATTTTTGAAGCGAAGCCAAAGCAAAAGCAAGGTGTAAACAGGACTATAAGCCAACCATTCTATTAAGTTTTAGGAGCTTTGACTAGCGTTCAGAGAGCTTTATCGAAGCCTTGTTTTGAAGCAAGTGTAAACCAGCTGTTAATGTGTGTTGAAGCCGAAGCAAGTGTAAATGAGCCCTAAGGGCTAGTTTACACTTGCTTCTAAACATGACTTCAGATACACTTTGTTAAAGCTCTCTGAACGCCAATCAAAGGCCATGTCACTAAATAAAATGGTTAGCTTACAGTCCTGTTTACAGCTTGCTTTTGCTTGGTGCTTTGATGAGGCTTTGGTGGGGCTTCAAGCGAGCTTTGCGATAGACTTCTATGGAGGCTTTGAAGACGCTTTGAAGCACCACTAAAAGCTACATGGGGAATCATTTTTGAAGGGAACCAAAAGCAAGGTGTAAACAGGACTGTAAGCTAACCATTTTATTTAGTGACAACAGCTTTGACTGGTGTTCAGAGAACTTTAACAAAGCTACATAGTTACATAGTCAGGTTGAAAAAAGACAAAGTCCACCCAGTTCAACCATAAAAAAAAAAAAAAAAAAAAATCATACAATCCCATATACCCAATTCTATACCCACAGTTGATCCAGAGGAAGGCAAAAAAAAAAACAGCAGAGCATGATCCAATTTGCTACAGCAGGGGAAAAAATTCCTTCCCGATTCCCGGAGAGGCAATCTGATTTACCCTGGATCAACTTTACCTATAAATAACCTATAAAGCGTGTCCAAAGCCATGTTTTGAAGCAAGTGTAAACTAGCCGTTAATGTGTGTTGAAGCCAAAGCAATTGTAAATGAGCCCCAAAGCTCCCAACTGTCTCTGATTTCGAGGGACTGTCCCTGATTTGGAGCAATCTCTTCCTCATTTGTTCCTCATTTTGGTCTGATCTATAGAGTTGTATATAAAATGCCCTTTTTATCTATCAAAAAGTGTTTTCCAGCCCTAAACCTTTCATCTGATTTCTAAATTGCTGCATTTGTAAATTCCAAAAGCCAATATAAAGGAATAGTAGTGGTAAAACAAGCACCAATCTTGTTTTGTTGTACAATTCTCCTTTTAAGGGGGTGTGGCAAGGGGGTGTGTCCTATGCCTGCATACATTTGCTGATAGGTGGCCCTCATTCCCATCTCAAAAATTTGGGAGGTATGGAGCCCTAAGGCTGGGTTCACACTTATGCGAATTGGATGCGACAAAACACACATCCAATTCGCATGACAGGAGAATGTGACAGGCTCTTTTTTTTTTTTTAAATAGATTTTATTGAAAGATGCATCATACAGAATATAACATCGGTAATATTTGTAATTTTTCATACAAGATGGCATTTATGACAAAAGCAGTAGAATACATAATAATAACAAAGAGCCTTGTAACCTAGGGGAGGCATAATAATAAGGTCCCAAATTGGGGGGGTAACAACATGCATTTAATAACCGTGCCAAATTATTAACCTAAATGGGGGAAAAAAAGGGTAACTGGATGTATCTAAGGAGGAGGGTCCATAGGGTTACCGAGTGGATACTGTTGGATGATTCCAGGAAAAGTTGTGGGGCAGGGAGAGGTGAGGAGGAGGAGGAGGAGGAGGAGGAGGAGGGGGGGGGGGTGGTAGGGGAGAAAGAGCACCAAGTTCAAGTTGTGTATGTAGAATGGGGGTAGACCTACAATGGACTCAAACTTTCTGAAAGAATACATCATACACTGTTTGATAGCATGCATGTCTTTTAATAAAAAATGGTTATACTGGTCATAATAGCATCGACAAACTCCATTATTCCTCTAGTGCACTTTGAGGTTATTAATATATACTCACCTGTTTCCGTACAATACTATGTAGAATAGTAATATCTATTCATATACATGCGACACCAATTTATGCATACGTTCTTGTACCCTTTACCCTCTCAACTTTTTAATGTATGACACAACTATGTACCTCATTATAACTTACATCTTGTACTATACCCCATACTTGTACAATACTCCTACTCTGTACTACAATTGTTTATTTTCTTGTCTTCCACATAACTTTTTGTAAATCTAGCGGGGCCTTCAAGTCTAGGGGAATGTTTGAGTGGTAGTTGTACTCAAACACCTTATTTGATAGGGCTTTGCTAAACCATTTTATACCGCAGGTGGGATACTGGTGTATAGTTCCCTGTGGCCGGCGCTGCCATCAGGGGCTAGGGTTGAACCACTGGTATAGTGCTGTGCCTTGGATGTCCCCTCTCGGCGGTGGTATGGTTGGTGTGTCGGCTTGCTGTGCATGCCAGGAGAGGATATAAAAGGGGCGGACGCTGCCTGTGGGGGGTTAATTCCCGGGGGTCCTACCCGGGGAGTGTGTTGTTCTGTTTGTTGGGCACCTTTAGCCCTGGGGTGGGGTTCCTGGCCCGGTACACTGGCAGATCAGTCCCAGGCACCTTTTAGCCCTGGGGCTGCAACTGAAGGCCTTGGGTCCAGCACCTTTGGCTGGGGCTCACGGAGGGAGGAGGAATCCCAGGGTGCTGATAAGCGCAAATCCCTCTAATGTTCAATACGTAAAAGTTCTAATGCAAATACATCTGTGTGTGCAAACGGCTAAACAAAGTGCAACGTGCATGTAATAGCGTGAAAGAACTGATCTAAAATTATATGAATAAATCAATACCAGTGTGTGGAAAGCTATATCGTGTAAAAAAAATGAAAGTGATCATATAAAGCTATGAAACCATAAAATCCTGTGTTCACATTGGTGCAATAGAAAAAAAGGGGGGGTAAAAAGTCCCAAGATCAATATGAATAAATCCAGGGATTGCCCACAGAGTGTCCTATAATTCTTCAGTCAATCTGGCTCCAATCATAGGCTACGTGGATAAATCTTCTTGTAACAAAAGATGATCTTCTAGTTAGGTAATCTTCTTATGCTAAATGCTCACAGAGCCCTTACCGCAATTCAGTGGGTAGAAAGCCTTCAGAGATGCTCCTAGGTGTCCGTATCCTCGTCTCCCCCTATGGTTCCACTCAAATCTGGTGATTCAAAAGGGTGACTGGAAGCATCCAAAAACGTCTCTCACCATGTGGGAATGTTATAAAAAGAAAGGTGTTCCTCATCGTGTAGTGTGTTTTAAACATCTCCGGTTTAATAAAATAGCATAAAGTAGTACAGAGTAATCTTAAAATGAAGAAAATATAATAAAATAAAATAGCGTTGCCGAGAGACACTTCCTTGTGTCTATATCCTTAGTGCTTGCCCTTACATGTTGCGTCACGCCCGTGTAAGGGCCAGAACTAAGGATATAGACACAAGGAAGTGTCTCTCGGCAACACTATTTTTATTTTATTATATTTTCTTCATTTTAAGATTACTGATTACTCTCTGCCCGTCCCCGCCCGCTTCACAGCCTGTCAAGTCTTACTATCCGGGCCCCGGCTACTACTGGGTGGAGAGCAGAGGAAGATCACTCCGCCAGGGAAGGCAAGGAGATAAGCAGGCAGGTGGCTGGCCGGGACTTGAGCCAAGGCAGAAGAACATTCGAGCGGAGCTGAATGGGTATGCACCCCAAACTGAAGAAATATTCCCTCCTCTCCGACCAGCACATGATCATCAGAAAGGGGCACAGATAATGGAAAAAATACCCCCCCTAAGATAGTAGGAGCGGGGGATGTAATTCCAATTTTTTTTTTATTCTGCACTGACTGTCTTTGAAATTGCCCAAGCCCCTGTTTAAATCCAATCCAGGGACAAAACCGGGGACAGATTTGGTCCGGGGACAGTGTCCTCAATCCGGGGACTGTCCCCTGAAACTGGGGATGTCTGGTCACCCTACCATAAGGGGTTAAAGCGGAGTTCCACCCTAAAGTGGAACTTCCACTCATCGGATTCCTCCCCCCACTCCGGTGCCACAATTGGCACCTTTCGGCGGGGGGGGGGGGGGGGACAGGATACCTGTCAAAGTTGGGTATCCTTTCCCGCTTCCGGGAGTCCAGTCTCGGCCGTGACGTCACTGTGGGGCTCCCTCCTCCTCCTCCCCTGGCCGCCGGGCTAATAGAGAGGAGCGGGGCCTCGCGCATGCGCAGTAGGGTTCCCGGCGTAAAAGCTGAAAGGCTACACTGCCGGGTTCCCTTAGCCGCAATGGCGACGGCAGCACCCGACAGCTGATGGGAAACATCAGCTGCTGTGCCAACATCGAGGGACTGCAGGACAGGTAAGTCTCCATTTATTAAAAGCCAGCAGCTGCAGTATGTGTAGTTGCTGGCTTTTAATTATTTTATTTTGTTTCCCCGGAACACCCCTTTAAACAGCAGTGAAAGCTGAGGGGGTTAATGACGCTCTTATATTCCGCTCTGTCACATTTTCAGCCTCATTGCTCCAATTTAATGGCGGAATGTCACAAATTTCACACGTTACATGTGTCCAGCATGTTTACATGGTAATTACACCGTGAAATACATCTGTCTGCTGCTGATTATTCCACAGAGGAGTCTGAGCTAAAGCAGCTTCACCATCTGCCTGCTGTGTGATGATTATCAGCATCCATCCACAGCTTTCACAAGGCTCTCTACCTAAGATGTGACGTGCATTGTACAAACTGGAAAATGGAAGCATTTGTTTTTTCACAATTACTTTATAAAAATTGCTGCATGGGGAGGAAGGTTTTGTTTTATTGTACAGGAGGAGGATATATACAAACATAATAATAGACTCCCACCAGAGGAAGCCTAGAAAGACACACAGAGGGAGGGTCCTGATTGGAAGCTGTGGGGTCACATGACTGCAAGCATCACTCCCAACCAGGAAGTGGAGGAGAAGGGTAAACACAAAGGAGAGGGTCTGTTGGGACTCGCTGTGGGATAATAAGGACAGTGATCATAGAGAAGGTACTGTACATTTTGGAGGGGATGGACTGTGCTGTGTGTTATACTGCAAGCTGAGACATAAGGGGAGGAAGACTGACTGGGATGAGTTGGACTGGTCACCATGGCAGCACTTCTATATAGGACTGACGAGGTGCAGGCATAATTCCATCCAGGTGAGCTATAAACAGGTGATGATCATCAGTGCCTGGGGGGCCTCAACCTATGACCCTCCAGCTGTTGTGGAACTACAAGTCCCATCATGCTTCTGGTATTAGAATCATGTGTGTAACTGTCAGCCCTGCAATGCCTCATGAGACTTGTAGTTCCACAACAGCTGGAGGTCCACAGGTTGAGCACCCACGATTTATGGCTCGTACACACGATCCGAATATTCGGACAACAGATCGTCCGACTTTTTTTGCTTAATAGTCGCAAGTAGAAATTGAATAGGTTACTAAAGTCACGAACATTCTCGTACGACGGAAAAAAATAAAAAATCGGAAGTGATGTCATGTGTTGTAATGTATTTGTATTGTATTTTCGGACGACTAACTATATAATCTGGTATCGTACGAGGAAAGTTTTCGTGCTTGTCCGATCGAATAATATCAGATGAATTGTCGTGGTCGGCTCTCGAAAGCGGCCAGACAGACCCGTCACATTGTTGGGGCTGCTAAGAGGTGAATGGGGCCACGCTGCAACCGCGTGCCAGAGTGTACATACATACGGGCCCAATGCACGGATCAGAACACAGAACTGCATCAGACCCGCGTGAATGTGCACTCTGGGATGCGAATGAAGATTCGCACAGATCGGTGCAGTCGCTGATTTGAACAGGTTGGCTGCACAGAAAACAGCCATATGTTGTTTTTTTTCGTTCAGCCAGAGATGGATGGAGGAGTCAATAGCTCTTGTCATGTCGTTTGAATTTGCTCCACAGTTGCTAACATTTATAGGTAAAGTTGAATCGGTGAATATCCGATTGCCTCTCGGGGGATCAGGAACAATTTTTTTTCCCCTACTGTAGCAAATTGGATCATGTTTTACTGGGGTTTTTCGCTTTCCTCTGGATCAACTGTGGGTATAGGATTGTATGATTTGTCTTTTTATTGGTTGAACCAGATGGTCTTGGTCTTTTTTCAACCTGACTAACTATGTAACATTGTGGCGCAACACCTGCACCAAATTCAAAGAAAAATACCAACAGTTTGTATACAGAAGCGTCTCGCATGCGTTCTAAAAGTGATGCAGTATGCACCAAATTCAAGTACAAGTTTTAGACAGGTATGTGAATTTGGCACAGGCTGAGCTACAGAACCCATACTGAAGACACTTTCACAAAATCTGTGCCAGTCTTTTATAGTTGATCTCCAGGTTTCCTGTCACTTTAGGCTCCATGTACATTAGCAACTTGAGCTTAGGAGCATTTGGCGTTTTTATGTACACATAGGCTTTTAGGATTGTTTAGGAGCTGCTGAGGGTAGAGGAGGTTCAAACACCCCTAACCTCTCTCTCCTGAACACGGAAGAATCACAAAGAAGTTATTAGGAGAGTAAAAATTAAAATTAGGCTGACTGGTAAAAAGAGTAAGCAAGGGCTTTTTGAGAAGTTCCACACCCAGTTTAAGATTAAGAAAAAGGGAAAATAATCCCCCCCCCCTTTTTTTTTTGTGTCCAATGTTCTCCTGCGTAAGGAAGGGAGGATATGGGGGTCAAGGGAAGGGGTTGGGGGGAGAATAGGGGAAATAGGAAAGGATAGCAGGGTCAAAAAAAGTAGGAGATGTAGAGGGAAAGGAAAGAAGAGGGGCAATAGGAAGAATAGACTATCACAGGGCATGACAAATTTGCTTGGAATCTAGGAGCCAGCTAAAAAAGTTAGGAGCCTTGTTTATTTTTAACGACCAATGCATGCAGAAGCGAACGCATACGCATATGAAAGCGGTGTTTAACCACACATGTGAAGTATCGCCGCGATTGGTAGAGCGAGAGCAATAATTCTAGCTTTAGACATCCTCTGTAACGGCGTTTTTATGTACACATAGGCTTTTAGGATTGTTTAGGAGCTGCTGAGGGTAGAGGAGGTTCAAACACCCCTAACCTCTCTCTCCTGAACACGGAAGAATCACAAAGAAGTTATTAGGAGAGTAAAAATTAAAATTAGGCTGACTGGTAAAAAGAGTAAGCAAGGGCTTTTTGAGAAGTTCCACACCCAGTTTAAGATTAAGAAAAAGGGAAAATAATCCCCCCCCCCCCTTTTTTTTTTTTGTGTCCAATGTTCTCCTGCGTAAGGAAGGGAGGATATGGGGGTCAAGGGAAGGGGTTGGGGGGAGAATAGGGGAAATAGGAAAGGATAGCAGGGTCAAAAAAAGTAGGAGATGTAGAGGGAAAGGAAAGAAGAGGGGCAATAGGAAGAATAGACTATCACAGGGCATGACAAATTTGCTTGGAATCTAGGAGCCAGCTAAAAAAGTTAGGAGCCTTGTTTATTTTTAACGACCAATGCATGCAGAAGCGAACGCATACGCATATGAAAGCGGTGTTTAACCACACATGTGAAGTATCGCCGCGATTGGTAGAGCGAGAGCAATAATTCTAGCTTTAGACATCCTCTGTAACTCAAAACATGCAACCTGTAGAATTTTTTTAAATGTCGCCTATGGAGATTTTAAAGGGTAAAAGTTTGTCGCCATTCCCCGAGCGGACGCAATTTTGAAGCGTGACATGTTGGGTATCAAATTTACTCAGCGTAACATTATCTTTCACAATATAAAAAAAAATTGGCTAACTTCACTGTTGTCTTATTGTTTAATTTAAAAAAGTGTATTTTTTTCCTCAAAAAAGTGCGCTTGTAAGACCGCTGCGCAAATACAGTGTGACAGAAAGTATTGCAACGACCGCCATTTTATTCTCTAGGGTGTTAGAATAAAAAAAATATATATAATGTTTGGGGGTTAACTTCTAAGTAAAGGGAAGGAGATGGGCGGGCAGTGAAACAGGCAAGCATTGCTGGTTGTCTTGTCCTACCAACGGCCACCACAAGATGGCGCCAGATTACAGAATGAAGCCTAGGCCTGCAGAAGGCCGCAAAGCCGCGGCCTAAATTACGGGCCAGCGCGGCCCGACGAGATCACGGGATCGCGCACGGGGGGTGGGGGGGGGGGCGCACGGAAATACAGGAAACCTCAGCTGTGCTGCCCCAGGCGCCAGGTCGCTAATTCTAATCGCATTTGCGACCTGGCGCCTGGGGATTGTCGAGCCCTGGCACTATGAGATTATAGTAAAATAAGTAATTCATCAAGTATTGCTTTATATGTCTTCTTTAAATGGCAATGTTGCATCTGTATACCCTGTTTCAAGAAAATAAAAATAAAGAATTTAAAAAAAAAAGAAGAAAAGGAAAGTTTTGACCGCCTGCCACAAAACGAGTAAAATTGCGTTTTCCTGCTGCAACGGTCAAAGTAGTTCAAGTGTACATGAAGCCTTAGATAGTTTGTTTCCTTCACTAAGTGCTGCAGTGTCTATAAACACTGTATGAACTATATGTAGTGTCAGTATACAGTCTCTCACTTGGAACAAAATAAGAATAGGTCTGAGCGACACTCAGCCATTCATAGGCAGCTTGTATTCTGTGAAATGATTGGCTGAGGCGGGGAGGCATGCTAATGTCACGCTCCTTGACTCGGCCAATCAGAGGAAGCTTTGTATTCATTCACAGAATACAAAGCTGCCTATGAATGGCTGGGTGCCGCTCCGGGTGTGAAACTGGAATCTCACAGCCAGAGCTGACGCTACATACAGCAGCACTTAATGAAGGAAATAGTTTTGTTTATACAGCTTGGTCCTATTTAAAGTGACAGGAAACATGGAGATTGGTTTTATGAATACAAGGGATTGTATTCTGACATTGGCAACTGCTGATCTAGGGAAATTTCCCAATATATCCCTCATTTATTCGCCAAGCAGGGACGTCTACACACATCAAAATTTGGCCACTCCCTGCTGAACAGGTCACATTTCGATCAGTGTATGGCTAGCTTAACCAATTCATGACTGTGCTATAGCCATAAAATGGCTACAGTGAGGCTCTTGTTCTGGGAGGCGATACATGGATGTCCTCCCAGAGCCATGCCACTGCATGCTCCCTTCGGACAGAGCTGATCACAGATCGTGGTAAAGGTCCAATCACAGGGGCCCGCTACTGTGTGAACAGCTGTGTCCAATCACAGCTGATCACATGTAAAAAAAACTTTCTGGTTACCAGCATACCTTTCCTCACATGCTGTCGCAGCCTGAGGAGAGGAGGTAACCGGCAAGGGTGATGGTTAAGGAGTAACTCCACTTTTGTTGAGGGGGAAAAAAAATAAAATCTTCTCTGGGTGGTCTGTGTACATTGCAGTGATTTTGACAAACCGTGTTACAGATTTCTACCTTTTCTGCACTTAGGGCCGGTTCACCCCCGGAATGTGATGTGGAACAGGCGCGTTTCATGCATATTTCTGCGCTAAGTTCCAGTTCATATTGGAATGCTGTGTGAGAAAAGGTGTGTTCCATGCATTTGTGCCCACCAAACTGGCTCAATCTGAAAAAGTAGTGCTTGAAATTAATGGGCTGTCAAAACCAGAACACATAGGAACAGGAAATCCCCCAATTCCTCCATCCAGGTTACAGGAATCTGCACTGCTGGAAAATATACCAAACAGTGACTGCATCTGGTTGGCTGCAGTCATATTTTGGCCCAGAAATTTCCTTTCAGTTTTTAAAATGAAGTTTGTCAATCTGAGTGGTGCCAACAGGGTCACCCACAGCTGGAATTTCATCTGGTGAAATCTGAGCCTTGTATGGCTGGCTTAATTTGATACAGATTGAATGGATTGTTTAGGTTTATCCTCTTTTGATCATATTGTCTATCAATTTACTTTCTGAGAAAAAAATGTAAATAGAATATCAAAAAGATTGTTCAATGCACCATACATTTCATGATCCTATCATGATGTCACTGCCCTGCCTCTCCACGCTGTCCAATCGGAGATCACTTTGCATTTATTGAGAAACGTGCAAGACATTTTTGCATTCCAGGATCTGGAAGACTGCAAGGATCAATGTAGTGCAGGGGTCTTCAAACTACGGCCCTCCAGGTGTTCAGGAACTACAATTCCCATCATGCCTAGTCATGTCTGTGTATGTCAGAGTTTTAAAATGCCTCATGGGATTTGTAGTTCCACAACAGCTGGAGGGCCCTAGTTTGAGGATCCCTGGTGTAGTGGCTACTACATTGATTCTCCACTTTCACAGAAATTGACTAGGTATGAAATATGTACTCTTACATTGGTCCATGATGGAAAAAATAAATAAAAATACTGGTACCTAGAATTTTTCTTTAACATGCATTAAAACTTGTGTGAAGAATCGGTGAGCCATAATAAAGAGCATCTGCAAACTTCTTTTAATGGAACGCCTACAGAAAGATTTTAGAGAGAGCACCTACACTATATTGTCAAAAGCCTTTACACACACATGAACTTCATTGGCATCCCAGTCTTAGTCCGTAGGGTTCAATATTGAGTTGGCGCACCCTTTACAGCTATAACAGCTTGAACTCTTCTGGGAAGGCTGTCAAGGCTTAGGAGTGTGTCTATGGGAATGTTTGACCATTCTTCCAGAAGCGCATTTGTCAGGTCAGGCATTGATGTGGATGAGAAGGCCTGGCTCGCAGTCTCCTCTCTCTAATTCATCCCAAAGGTGTTCTATCAGGTTGAGGTCAGGACTCTGTGCAGGCCAGTCAAGTTCCTCCGCCCCAAGCTTGCTCATTGTTATTATTATTATTATTATTATTATACACGATTTATATAGCGCCAACAGTTTACGCAGCGCTTTACAATGTATAGGCGGGACAACACAATTACAGTACAGTTCAATACAAAAGGTACAGGAGGGCCCTGCTCGTAGAGCTTACATTCTAAAGGGAGGGGTGGTGGTACAAATGGTAATAGCTGCAGAGAATTTGATGGGGGTGGCTCGGGGATAATTGTTAGGTGGGTGTGGGATAGGCTTCCCTGAATAAATTCGTTTTCAGGGATCTCCTAAAGGTGGACAGGGTAGGAGCTGATCAGACAAGGATGCTCATCCATGTCTTTATGGACGTTGCTTTGTGCACTGGTCCAGATCATTTGATGGAAGGGAGATTATGGTGTGGGGTTGTTTTTTTAGCGGTTCGGCTTGGCCCCTTAGTTCTAGTGAAGGGAACTTTTAAGGCATCGGCATACCAAGACATTTTGGACAATTTCATGCTCCCAACTTTATGGGAACAGTTTGGATGCCCCCTTCCTGTTCCAACATGACTGCACACCAGTGCACAAAGAAAAGTCCATAACGACATGGATGAGAGAGTTTTGGGTGGAGGAACTTGACTGGCCTGCACAGAGTCCTGACCTCAACCCTATATAACACCTTAGGGATGAATTAGAGCGGAGACTGTGAGCCAGGCCTTCTCATCCAACATCTGTTCCTGACCTCACAAATGCACTTCAAAACCTTTTGGACAGCCTTCTCAGAAGTGTTGAAGCCATATACTTTTGACAATATAGTGTATATAGATGGACTAAAAAAGAATGGGTCAGGGAGAGTAAATAATCCTACCCTATTAATATTAAAGAGAATAAGGGTAAAGAGAGAAAGTAAATGAGGAAGACTAAAAATTGCTAAATTAAATATGCAGCTGAACATTTTTTATTCAAAGGGACTGTATTCTTTATACAGGGACTGAATAATTCCAACGTTGATTCTTAAAAACACTGAAAGAAAATATATGAAAAAAATAAATAGATCGATTCTTAAAGTTTAAAGTGCATTTAAAGGTAAAATGTAAAATAGCCAGAAGTTGAGCACTGTCCGCAGAATTTAAAAGAAACAGCGGGGGAGATCGCTGCACCACCATTGCTTGTTTTGGTACTGCGATCTATTCGGTTAGATCCTGCTAGGACAGCTAGGTTGAACAAAAAAAACTACCAGGATGTACCTAGCTTCACTTTATATGAAGGCCTTGGGTATTCTAGTCTCACTCGGCCATCTTTCCCTCCTGCTCTGCAGCTGGGTCCTGAGTCCATTCTGTTGGTGCGGTCTCACTTATACATGTTTATGTACTGGATTATCTGTATGTACTGTTGGCTATCTCTGTTTGTCTGGCATCTTGCTTTATTTGTTAACCCCAGTTATGTGAATTGTGATCAGTCTGTCTCTCCCTCTCCCCGATCCTCCATCTGTGTTTCTTCCTACAGAAATGTGGAAGTATGCCCTATCCCTTTAGATGAGTACGTATGTAGGGAGGTTTGGCCTAGGGCACAGGTGTCAAACTGGTGGCCCTCCAGCTGTTGCAGAACTACAAGTCCCATGAGGCATTGCAAGGCTGACAGTTCCAAGCATGACTTTCACAGTCAGAGGCATGATGGGGATTGTAGTTCCATAACAGCCAAAGGGGTGCCAGTTTGACACCCCAGGCCTAGGGACATAACCACAGACTGGAGGTCAATTTATGTCGGTGACTCAGAGCCATGCTGAGTTTTTGAACTCCTCATCCTACCAATGAAGGTTTTTCGGGCAGAGGGATCTAAGAGTTGTATCCTGGGACCACTCTTTCATCTCTTTATTGGATTGGCAAACTTTTGCTTTCTTTTCACTGGGATCATGGCCAAGGGGGCATCTGCCCCATACTGGATCTGGGCTATAGTGGTGGCTTTGATTGACCATCAAGGAGAAATCTCATGCCTTGCAAATTACAAGACGGCAGATCTGCTTTTGACCCAGGCATGAGTTCTTGTTCAGTCTGCCTGCCATGTTCACCTTAAATGTGGAAATTTGGCAGGTGGACCTCCCCTGTAGTCAATATCTGGTATCTAGAGAAACCTGCAGGTTCAGCCACAAACTGTGCCTGATAGTCTCCAACCCCAGGAATCACTTAGCCTTTGCTGTGGATGCTCTGGTACCTCTGTGGCAGCAGTTCAACCTTGCTTAACAGACAGTTTTTGATAAGTCTTTTATTAATAATATCTTCTTCTTCCCCCTCTGGTCTTCCTCCATCTTCTCACGCATCTTCCTCCTCCGGGCTTCTCCTTTTCCCGCTGCTTCTTCTTCTGCTCTTCTTTCTCCTGTCTTCTTTGTCTGGTGTTCTCCTTCCTCTGCTCCCACCGCTCCAGCCGACAACCCTCCCCTGATGCTGCGTCCCACTGATCTGTCCAAGCCGATGTCAAGCATGTCTTGGATAACGATGGGGGTGTGGCCATCAGATGACGTAATCCAGAGGCCCAGCCCCCTTGCGACGTCGCTGCCCGCGGCATGATGAGTTAGTGAAGTCACAAGTGCCTCCGGGTGACATCATACAATGGCTACGCCTCCATCGTTATCTAAGACATGCTTGACATCAGTGCGGACAGATCAGCAAGACGCAGCATTTGGTGGAGGGTCATCGACGGCAGAGGAGGGAGAAGACAGGAGAAAGAAGAAGAGTGGAAGAAGAAGCAGCGGGAGAAGTAGAAGCCCGGAGGAAGAAGATGGAGGAAGAAGCGGGGAAGAAGAAGATATTATTAATAAAAAACTTGTCAAAAAATGTCTACTGTATTTTTTCACACTACACTACTTATTTTTTTGGTGAATGGGTAGGGGTACAATGTACCCCATACTCATTCACATAGGAGGGGAGGCCAGGACCTGGGGGCCCCCTTGTTAAAGGGAGATTCCATATTCCGATAAGCCCCCTGCCTGCAGACCCCGACAACCACCAGGCAAGGGTTGTCGGGAAGAGGCCCTTGTCCCCATCAACATGGGGGCACCCCCCCCCCCCCATGTTGAGGGCATGTGGCCGGGTATGGTTCAGCTCGTCCCCTCCCTTTCCTGACCTTCCGAGCTGCATGCTCGGATAAGGGCCTGGTATGGACCTGGGGGGGGGGGGGAACCGGGACCTATCTTGTCAAAGAAATGATAACAATTTCATATGGGTCCAGTGTTGCATGACTGCAATTGTAATTCAAAGTGTGACAGCGCTGAAAGCTGAAAATTGGTCTGGGCAGGAAGGGGGTGAAAGTGCCCTGTATTGAAGCGGTTAAGGAGTAACGCCACTTTTGTTCAGAAAAAAGAAAAAAATCTTCTCTGGGTGATCTGTATGCATTGCTGGGATTTTGACAAACTTTGTTACGGAGTTCTACCTTTTCTGTACTTAGGGACGGTTCATACTGGAATGCGGTGTGGCTGTGGGACAGGCACATTTCATGCTTGTTTCTGCTCTAAGGTCCGGTTCACACTGGAATGCTGTGTGGGAAAAGGTGTGTTCCATGCATTCGTGGCCACCAAACTCAATCTGAAAAAGTAGTGCTTGAAATTAATGGGCTGTCAAAACCAGAACGCATAGGAACAGGAAATCCCCCAATTCCTCCATCCAGGTTACAGGAATCTGCACTGCTGGAAAATACACCAAACAGTGATTGCATCTGGTATTGAAGTGGTTTAGATTTTATGTCAAAATCTATGTCCCAGATCCTTATGGATTTGATTATGGCTAATAACATAATTAAAAAAATACACACACACACACAAACTTCTTTACAGGCATACCCCGCATTAAGTGCACTCACTTTACATACACTCGTGAGTATGGACATACACGCGAGTGTACGTAAAGTGGCTCACAAGTACAGACCTTTCCAAGCCACATGGCCTGGAAGAGGCGTAAATGCCGCTTAGAGTTGTCGCCACTGAAGAGGCTGCAAGTTATGAGGCAAAGTTTCCGCCAGCCATGCCCACCAGCCAGCCCAGAGTTGCCCGCCAGGCAGCCCAGATTTGCTGCCTAATTGTAAGTGTATTACTGTACAGTACTATAAACTTCACTCCCTGAATCCCCCCCCCCACTACAGCCCATGGCTCTCCACTATAGGCCCTGATCACCCCCTCTACAGTCCCTGACACTCCCACTACAGCCCCTGAGACTCCCACTACAGCCCCTGACACCCCCACTACAGCCCATGGCCCTCCACTATAGGCCCTGATGACCCCCCCCAGTACAGCCCCTGACCCCCCCCCCCAGTACAGCCCCTGACACCCCCACTACAGCCCCTGACACCCCCACTAAAGCCCATGACCCTCCACTATAGCCCCTGACCCCCCCCCCCACTACAGCCCCTGACACCTCCACTACAGCCCCTGACACCTCCACTACAGCCACTGACACCCCCACTACAGCCCATGGCCCTCCACTATAGGCCCTGATCACCCCCAATACAGCCCCTGACCCCCCCCCCCACTACAGCCTCTGACCCCTCAGTACAGCCCCTGACCCCCCACTACAGCCCATGGCCCTCCACTATAGGCCCTGATCACCCCCTCTACAGCCCCTGACCCCCCCCCCCACTTCAGCCCCTGACCCTCCCACTACAGCCTCTGACCTCCCCACTACAGCCCCTGACCCCCCCCCCCCCCAGTACAGCCTCTGACCCCTCAGTATTGCTTCTCTTTAAGTACATTTTCATTTTACATACATGCTCTGGTCCCGTTGTGTAATTAGAAGTGGAGTATGCCGGTATGTAAGGATTGGTGTAGAATGATGCATAAAACCCATTGCAGGACATATATTGGGAAACTCCTGGAGCCCCAGAATGGAAGAATAATCTTTGAGACATTATTTAGATTTACCTGCGTACAATATTCAGTAGTATTTTACAAGTGCATGCAATTTTGTGGTTGGATATATTTTAAAATTATAAATATGATAGTTTTGTCTTTTTTAATTTAACAGAAATTTTGAGATATTATGTTTGAGTGCAGTAGAAAAGGTGTATTTATTGCCAATAGAAATGAATTTTAAAAGCATTTGGCCAAGGTTTCTATTTCTCAGTGATTTTACAATGCCCTGTTGTTTTTTTTTTTTTTTTAAGCTACCCAGCCGCTCTTCTATCGCACCCAGCTGAAGATTTCTACGGAGACATGGAAGCAGACAAGCTTTAAAGAGACTGTACAAGCAGAGGCACAGAGTGAGCATCCTTATTGGAAAAAGCATGGACACCTGACCAGCAGCATCACAAGCAGGAAGTGTGAGGATGCGATGAACACAGAGGAGAGGAATTGCCAGGAGCTCAGGAAAAATAAGGACATTTATAGATAAGATAGATAAGGTCTTGGGGTGGATGGACTGTGCTGTTTTTTATACTACAAGGAGCTCTGAAAAGAAATGGACTTATGAAGTGTGAACAGAGGAAGACGAATGGTATGGTTTGAATTCTATCTTGGTGCATAGTGCTGTTTAAGGATGAGCTCCGGCGCGTTCGCATAGTACACGTGCAGAGCCAGGCAGGGAGACATTTCTCCATGCTCGGCTGCAGAGATCGGGAAATGTCTCCCTGGCTGTGATTAGCGCAGCGCGATGCCGACTTCCTGGGGGGCTCTGCACGTGTACTATGCGAACACGCCGGAGCTCATCCTTAGCTGTTTTTCTGCTCTGTGTTTGTTGTTGTCATATTGTTTTGGAGTTTTTTTTTACAGCAAGTACAAAGGTAAGCAGCAATAAGAATTTTTTTTTTTTTATATATATCTTTATTTAACAGTTCCATCATTAAAGATTGCATTTTAATGATTCTCAGATCACAACGAGAAACGCACAGAAAATATATATATTATTTTAATTATGCGGAATGGTAACATGTAACAAATATATAATGTATATTTTATCCTAATTTGGCTGCAAATGTGGAAATGCACTTTAGAGATATTAAAGCGGGGGTCCCGCGGAAAAAAAAATATTAAAAGCCAGCAGCTACAAATTCTGCAGCTGCTGACTTTTAATAAATGGAGACTTACCTCTCCTGGAGTCCAGCGATGTTGGCAGCCGAAGCCTAGCAATCACTCATCTCTCGGCTGCCCCCGCCGCCATCCTCGGTGAGGGAATCAGGAAGTGAAGCGTTGCGGCTTCACTACCCGGTTCCCTACTGCGCATGCGCGAGTAGCGTGGCACGTTCCCAGTGGTCCCCGCTGTCTCCTGGGACCAGTGTGTTTCCCTGAAGGCAGCGGGGGGGGGGGGACAGGAAGTGGAGTGACTCCCTTGGGAGTCATTCACAAAAGTCTGTGCAAATACCTGTATTGTGCAGGTATCTGTACCCCCCTCCCTCCTGAAAGGTGCCAAATGTGACATCGGAGGGGGGGGGGGGGTTCCGAAAAGTGGAAGTTCAATTTTTGGGTGGAACTCCGCTTTAAAGTGCAACTGCACTGTAACCATTCTAAGCCCTCCACCACCCATCCTATACTTACCTGTCCCCGATCCAAAGAGATATTGGTTTTGCAGCTTCCACAGTGCCGCACAGTCTCCAATAACAATCTTCTTTGTTGGGCTTGCGTATAGGTGCTGCAATCTCCATTCATTCCTATGAAGAGTTCAGACTCCATACGCTATTGGATTCCTGGCACTACTTATGCCAGTTCTGTAGAGACATGTACTATAAAGTAAAAAGAAACTTGAGGAGATAAGTGATCTGTGCTGTATACAGTTTATAGAACAGACAATAGGAAATTCATTTTTTTCCCATTTTTTATGATTAGTACATACAGGTAGTTTAGGGTCAGTTTGAGATTGAATTAAAGCAAGCCTCTATTATGCTTAAAGTGGAAGTAAACTTCCATATTTTGCTTTTACCTATAGGTAAGCCTTATTATAGGCTTACCTATAGGTAGTATATATGTCTCCTAAACGTGCGCTGTTTAGGAGATATTTAGTGATATCACTGACGCATGCGATCTGAAGGAATGGCCACCCATGCCGTTTCTTCATAGCCCTGTGCCGTAAGCGGCGGCTTCCACGCGCATGCAGGGGAGTGATGTAATCGCGGCTCCGGCCAGTCACAGAGCCGGAGTCCGCAAACATGGAAGCAAGACGGCAGCGCTGACATCTCGGCGCTGGAAGAGCCTTGTTTTACAGTAAGTTTAACATAATATGCTAGTATGCGATGCATACTAGCACAATATGCCTTTACTTTGCAGGTGCAATTATTTTTTTTTAAATGTCCAGCTTTTTAACAATTGCTTTAAAAGGTTAGTTCACCTTTTCAGACACAAATTAAAAAGTGAACTGCAGAGTGTAACATCAGCTCTCCGCCCCCTTTTCTCTGAACTCTCAGACAAGCTTTTAAATTCAAATCTTTTGATGTAGAGAAGAGAATACTGTAGATAAAGAGGTACAACTTATGTAAGTGGATTTGTTTCATCTCTGTGCGTCACCTTAGGTCAGTCATTTCACTGGGTATATGTAAAGGTTTACTACCACTTTAGGCAGTGCAACCTAACAGGTTCAGTTTCATCCCTTCCCTTTTGGTTCTTTTAGATCAAATAGATGAACTTCGGTCTGTAAATGAGGTCAGTTTACCCAATTAAAGCTGTGTTCCGCCCCCCCTCCAAAAATGTAAAGTCAGTAGCTACACATATTAGGATACTTACCTTTCTTGGAATCCAGCAATGTCGGCACTGCAGCCAATGTTTTACTGCCGAAATGCGCAAAGCAGGGGAGGGAGGAGGAGAGGACTGATGCCGTGTACACATGATCGTGATTCACGGCGTTGAAAACACCACTGTGAATCACGACAGGAAAAACGAGGGAACGGCTTGTTCCCCCACACACGGCAGTTTTTCCCGTAATTTTCTCTCTTGGCGAGAAAAACGACCGTGTGTAGGCTCCGCGGCAGTGTTTCCCTATGGGAAAACTGCCGCGGGAAAAAATGACAGGAATCACGACGAGAAAAATTAGAGCATGTTCTAATTTTTCTCGTCGTGATTAATGCCGTTTTTCCCGTCGGCAAAAACGTCAAAAAGCCCACAGACGATCGTTTTTCTCGTCCAAAGGAAAAAATTACATTTTTCCCGACGGGAAAAATGATCGTGTGTACGCGGCATGAGAATGAGCAAAAATGTCACTCTTTAGATGTGCAAAGCTGGTAGAGACATCCCAAAAAGACTGACAGCTGTAATTGCAGTGAAAGGTGGTTCTACAAAGTATTGACTCTGGGGAGCTAAATACAAATGCACGCCACACTTTTCACATATTTATTTGTAAAAAAATTTTGAAAACCATTTATCATTTTCCTTCCACTTCATAATTATGAGCCACTTTGTGTTGGTCTCTCACATAAAATCCCAATAAGATACATTTATGTTTTTGGTTGTAACATGACAAAATGTGGAAAATTTCAAGTGGTATGAATACTTTTTCAAGGCACTTTACACATCTCATAACTGCGATGCTTTCATCACAGTATGGCAAAAATGATCCAGAATAGGACTGCAAACACCCCGTAATGTTGTGCACGGTGGTGCAGTTTTTCAAGGGTTAAAGGAGGCAGCGAGGAGGTGACATGCCACCTCCCCCCACCTATCAAACACAAAGATACTGCTGTGGTTCACTTTTAGAGGGCAAAGCTCATGTAAACGAGCCCTAATTCATTAAAAAAAAATAGTTCGCTGTGAATATAGCACATACCGTGTTTCCCCGAAAATAAGACCGGGACTTATTAATTTTGGTCACAGAAAACACACTAGGGCTTATTTTCAGGGTAGGGCTTATTTATTTACGGGGATCAAAATACCGTACTGTATTTATACCGTATACGCATAAAGTGCGCAAAAGGTCTCAAGTCTGTCTGGCTGGTTGTTGCTTTAAAAAAAAAAATCTTGTTCCTTTAACGCATGATAGACAACACAGTGTTTGTGCTGTGTCATTTATCCCTCTCTATTTTCTAAAAAACCTGTTAAAATCTAAATTCTAATTCTGTGTTCCCCTCAAACCCCCCCCATTGTCAGGTCAGGAGTCCGTTTTTTACATTATTCTGAAATGATTGTACATTAATATATGGTATGGAGTTCAGTCCAGTTTTATATAAAAGTACCTTTTTTTTTTTTTTGCAACTTTTACGGTATACTGTTCTTCTCTGAGATCTCTGAGGAGATGAGGAAAGGGAAGAACCGCGATTGTCTTGACGTCAGCCCGCTCCGTGCACTAAAGAGGGAGGGGGCGCAGACGTCAGCGGGAGGAGAGGAGGAAAAAGAAGAGCCGAGATCGCCGCTGTGGTCAATGCACTGAAGACGGAGGGGCCGCCGACATCAGGTGGGAGGAGGGGAGGAAAGAGAAGAGCCGAGATCCCAGCTGACTTCAGCTCGCTCTGTGTACACAAGAGGAAGGGGCAGCAGACATCAGCCGGGAGGAGAGAAGAGGACTTCCGGCGGGTCAGTGGTGGGAGTAAACATGTTTTTTTTTAAATACAGCAGCAAACGTAGACACTGGCCAATATTTACAAAAGCATTACAGGGTTTTTAATGAGATTTACTAGGGCTTATTTTCGGGGTAGGGCTTATATTGCAGCCCGCCCTGATAATCCAGATAGGTCTTACTTTCGGGGAAACACGGTAATTATCCATGGAATGTTTGAAATGCCCTCACAAACATGCAATAGTAATGTCTATAAAACATTTTGAAATGTATTTGTAAAAACTATTTGCGGAGTTATTCATCCTCTGAAATTGCATGTATATTTGTTCTGTACAAATGCTGACAAAATCAAATGTTAAAAGGTTATTTTCTTACTGGATCGGATGTTCTTCATTCATAAGTATACAGTGAATAATGTAATACGGTATTATGTTGCTGACGATAATAGTAAATAAAAAATATATATACATACTGTGACAGCAGGAAGGTAAAGTCACCTGGTTGCATCCAGGGGGGTAGATATATTTCTCCCAGATTCAGGCTTTATGCCGACTTATACAACTAGGGAGTTGATGAAGCCCAGCTGAGGCTAGTGGGCTCATGAATGACTCATACCTCTAGGGAGAGTGCTGGGCGTCGTGAGGCAGGGAGTTGATGAGACCAGCTGAAGCCTGTCAGTTCGTTTAAGGCCTCTATAAAAACTCCCAGATTCATTAGATGTTAGCTCATGCCTGGAACCAGACCTGTGTGGACTGTCTAGGGAGAGTGAACCCCTGTGCGGTGAGGCAAAGCCTGTGTGGCTATTTGTTTGGACTTTTACTAAACCAGGGACTTAGGGACTAGGACAGCACCAGGCTGATCCCAGTTGTTAGTTTAGGAAACCTGCATGTTTAGTCAGAGGTCAAACTGACCAGGATTTATTTTGTTTGTTTCTTTTTGGCTTTGCTGTGTTTTTGTCACTGTACATAGAGAAATAAACCGCACCTTTTGATTTTGAAAACCACAACCTCAGTCTGCTGGCCCTGTTTTTGTGTGGGGAGCCCAACCAGGGGGTCACACACACCCGCTACCGAGTTAACCCCCTCACAGTTGGTGGAGAACCAGTGGCAGTTTTTTTTAAGCCAGCATGGAGGAGATACTGAAACAGCTGGCTCTAGCAAATGCCAATCAACAGCAGACAAATGCAGGTTTGCAAAGGAGCCTTGCAGCCCAGCAGCAAGCTCATCAACAAGCCCAGCAGCAATCTGAGGCCCACTTCATAGACCTGTTACAGAAGCAAGAGCAGAGACTACAACAGATGGAAGCAGTAATGCAGCAACGTCCGCAGACCAGTGAGGAAAGCCGTCCCACTAATACCGCGTCCTTTGGGGTGAGTCGTTTATTGACAAAAATGACTGGAGAGGATGATCCAGAGGTATTTTTGACCACATTTGAAAGGACTGCTGAAAGAGAAAAGTGGCCTGAGGAGCAGTGGGCTGGACTGGTGGCTCCTCTGTTAACTGGTGAATCGCAGAAGGCTTACTATGACCTAGAGCCTGACCAAGCAAAAGACTATGTGATGCTAAAAGCTGAAATATTGGCAAGGCTGGGTGTCACCCTGGCTGTCCGGGCTCAGCGTGTGCATAACTGGACTTTCCAGCTTGGAAAACCCCCCAGGTCTCAAATGTATGATCTCATTCACCTGAGCAGGAAGTGGCTACAGCCAGAGACTTTGTCCGCACCGGAGATTGTGGAACGTGTTGTGATGGATCGTTTCTTGAGAGCTCTTCCTACCGCCATTCAAAAGTGGGTAAGCCATGGAGACCCAGAAACGGCCGGTAAACTTGTGGATCGTGTAGAGAGATACTTGGCTACAGAGAACCTGACGGCCTCTTCCAGAGACTCTCGGACTTTCCACCCTAAGACCAGACCATCCCCAGGGGCGGATAAGAGGATTCCAAGGGGTGAGGGTGGAGAGAGTGAGAGGGTGGGAGCTCTACCCCAAGTTTGGCGAGAACAGCCTGGGAAATCAGCGGCTCAAAAGGCCGCAAGAAGGATCGTTTGCTACCGCTGCCGGCAAGCGGGACATATTGCAGCAAATTGCCCGGTTGTGGAGGAACCCATGCAATGTGACTTTCTGATGGACAGACGTCAGTCGCTGTGTGCGACAGTCGCATGCACTGCCATTCGGGGAACTGAGAAACATTTATGCAAAATGTGTATTAATGGTAGAAATGTTGTGGTATTACTGGATTCAGGTAGCCTTGTGACCCTGATAAAGGCTGAATTAGTTAAAACAGAGGTCTCTGGGAATAGCAAGGTAGCTGTTATTTGTGTGCATGGGGACACCCGAGAGTATCCAGTGACTACAGTGTGTTTCGAGACCCCCAAAGGTACCCTCTCTCATCCAGTGGGGTTAGTATCTCAATTACCGCATGATGCCATTGTGGGAAGGGATTTTCCGAAGTTCTGGGAACTGTGGGATGATCCTGAGCCCCCCACTGGTGCCCCTATGTACCAGGAATGTGATAGCCAGAACTCCTCTGAGAGTGGTGAGGACTCTCCAGAATTTCCCTTGTCAGTATTGGCAGGGGAGACTCAAGAAACTGGAGAGGAGCCCACCTCCTCAGACGAAAACCTACCGTCTGTGGAGTTTTCTGATCTGGAGGTTCACAGGGAAAATTTTGCCACAGAACAGTTAAAAGACCCCGCCCTAATAAAGGCACGGGAAAACGTAGTGGAAATAGATGGCGAGTTAGTGAACCCAGATAATACCTGCACTTACCCATACTTCAGCGTAGAGAAGGACCTACTTCCTTATTTGATGTTTGCTATTAGGGAGGTGCCCCAATCCTCTACGGGATTCTCCCCCTTTGAGTTACTGTATGGGAGACACCCAAGAGGGCTGTTGGATATTGCCAAGGAAACTTGGGAAAGTGAGAGTTCTCCCCACAGGAGTGTGATTGAGCATGTCGCCCTGATGCAAGATCGAATTGCACAGGTAATGCCCATCGTGAAGGAACATTTGGCCCAAGCGCAGTTGGCACAGCAGAGAGTGTACAACCGTGGAGCAAAGACCCGTACCTTTTCCCCGGGGGATAGGATATTGGTACTTGTCCCTACGGTTGAAAGTAAATTCCTTGCCAAATGGCAAGGCCCCTACGAGATAATGGAAAAAGTGAGCGAAGTGAATTACAAGGTCAGACAACCAGGAAGGCGAAAGCCCGAACAGATATATCACGTTAATCTGTTGAAAGCCTGGAGGGATAGAGAGTCCCTAGTCGCAGAAACTTGGTCACCAGCTCAAACTGGTTGCGTGATTCCGGAGGTTGGAATAGCAGCCACCTTGTCACAACCCCAACAACAGGAGGTTAAGGAGTTTGTGCTTCGCAACAAGGAGGTGTTCTCTGAGCTGCCGGGACAAACATCTGGGGTAGAGCATGATATTATTACCCCGCCCGGTGAAAGGGTGAAGTTAAAACCCTATCGGATCCCAGAGGCCCGACGGGAGGCAATACGGGAGGAAGTACAGAAAATGCTGAACTTAGGGGTGATAGAGGAGTCCCAAAGTGATTGGTCTAGTCCCATTGTGTTGGTGCCTAAACCGGATGGGAGCTGGCGATTTTGTAACGATTTTCGTCAGTTGAACAAAGTTACAAAATTTGACACCTACCCCATGCCACGTATAGATGAGTTGATCGACCGGCTGGGAACAGCCCGATACATGACGACTCTTGACCTCACAAAAGGGTATTGGCAAATTCCCCTGGCCAAGTCGGCCAAAGAGAAAACCGCATTTGTAACCCCAGACGGGGCGTTCCAATATAAGAGAATGCCGTTCGGGTTACAGAATGCGCCGGCCACATTCCAGCGGAAAATGGACCAGATGCTGAGGCCCCATCGGAAGTATGCTGCGGCTTACCTGGATGACGTAATTGTCCATAGCACAGATTGGGCCTCACATCTGCCAAAAGTGCAAGCAGTCCTGGACTCTGTTCGGGAAGCGGGGTTTACGGCTAACCCCAAGAAGTGTACCATTGGGCAGGAGGAGGCCAAATATCTTGGGTACACCATTGGCAGGGGAGTAATAAAACCCCAACTCAACAAAGTCGAGGCCATCCAGAGTTGGCCACGTCCCAACAGCAAGAAGCAGGTACGAGCCTTTCTGGGAATCGCGGGTTATTATCGGCGCTTCATTCCCCACTTTGCTTCTAAGGCTGTGCCCCTAACCAACCTGACGAAAGGGAAAGGGTCGGTCATGATTAAATGGACCCCCGAGGCTGAGGCAGCATTCCAATTCTTGAAACAAGCCTTATGTAGCCAGCCAGTGTTGTACTCACCCGACTTCTCTAAAGACTTTGTCGTACAAAGTGATGCGTCAGATGTGGGGTTAGGAGCAGTATTGTCCCAGGTCTGGAACGGGGAAGAGCACCCAGTCATTTACCTCAGCAGGAAGTTGAAGTCCCATGAGGTAAATTACGCCACGGTTGAAAAGGAGTGTTTAGCGGTGAAGTGGGCTCTAGATTCCCTTCGGTACTATCTGCTAGGTAGGCACTTTGACATGGTTACGGATCACGCTCCGTTAAAGTGGATGGCTCAAAACAAGGAGACAAATAGAAGAGTGAATAGGTGGTTCCTGGCCCTACAGGAATTCAACTTCACAGTAAAGCATCGCCCTGGCGTTCAAATGGGGAATGTGGATGCTTTGTCTCGAGTACATGAATGCCTGATTGCTGGTGTTCCAACCCCAAGGTTAAAACAAGAGGGGGGGGTATGTGACAGCAGGAAGGTAAAGTCACCTGGTTGCATCCAGGGGGGTAGATATATTTCTCCCAGATTCAGGCTTTATGCCGACTTATACAACTAGGGAGTTGATGAAGCCCAGCTGAGGCTAGTGGGCTCATGAATGACTCATACCTCTAGGGAGAGTGCTGGGCGTCGTGAGGCAGGGAGTTGATGAGACCAGCTGAAGCCTGTCAGTTCGTTTAAGGCCTCTATAAAAACTCCCAGATTCATTAGATGTTAGCTCATGCCTGGAACCAGACCTGTGTGGACTGTCTAGGGAGAGTGAACCCCTGTGCGGTGAGGCAAAGCCTGTGTGGCTATTTGTTTGGACTTTTACTAAACCAGGGACTTAGGGACTAGGACAGCACCAGGCTGATCCCAGTTGTTAGTTTAGGAAACCTGCATGTTTAGTCAGAGGTCAAACTGACCAGGATTTATTTTGTTTGTTTCTTTTTGGCTTTGCTGTGTTTTTGTCACTGTACATAGAGAAATAAACCGCACCTTTTGATTTTGAAAACCACAACCTCCGTCTGCTGGCCCTGTTTTTGTGTGGGGAGCCCAACCAGGGGGTCACACACACCCGCTACCGAGTTAACCCCCTCACAACATACACATACTCGAGTATAAGCCGAGATCTTCAGCCCTTTTTTTTTTAGGCTGAAAGTGCCCCCTTCGGCTTATACTCGAGTCGCCGCCGTCTGCCTACCTTATCAGTATGTCATGCAAACAGACGGCGGCCATTCCAGTGTTCAAAAGCCACGCCTCCTCGTCTGTGATAGGCGGAAAACTCAATTTCAGCAGTCAGTGTTCAGCCTATCACAGACATCCTCTCATCCTCGTCACTGGTATGAGGATGAGCGGATGTCCGTGATAGGCGGAACACTGAATGCTGGGAAATTGAGTGTTCCGCCTATCACAGACGAGGAGGAGGCGTGGCTTTTGAATACTGGAATGGCCACTGCATGTTTTTATGACACGCTGAACGGTGGATGCAGAGCGGCACAGAGAATGCAAAAAGGCACACGGAGGCATGCACAGGACACAGGTAGGCTGCAATGGACACAGGGAGGTACATAGGACACAGGTAGGCAGATCTGCACAGGTAGGCATGCACAGGACACAGGGAGGTATGCAATAGACACAGTGAGGTGGGCAGCTGCAGAGGGGCAATGTTGACCCTCTTTTCCACTTACAGTAGCTGCTGTATTTCTCACCCTCGGCTTATACTCAAGTCAATAAGTTTTCCCAGTTTTTTGTGGTAAATTAGGGGCCTCGGCTTGTATTCGGGGTCGGCTTATACTCAAGTATATACGGTATGTGTGTGTGTATGCCCTGTAAGTCAGATGGACTTTTCATCGGAAAAAAACATCATGTGTGGGCCCCATCGGACTCTTTTTCATTGGTGTTAAAAAATAGAACATGTTTTAGATTTTTCCGATGGGGGGAAAAAAAACGATAGGAAATTCTGATCGTCTGAGTGGAACTCCAACTGAGAAAAAACCCACGCATGCTCAGAATCAAGTCGACGCATGCTCAGAAGTGTAAACTTAATTTTTCTCGGCTCATCGGAGTGTTTTACGTCACCACGTTTTGGACGGTCGGAATTTTGTCTGATGGTGTGTAAGCTTCATCGGAATTCCGACGGAAAATTCCAACGGTCCAATGGAACAAATCTCCATTGTCTCTGGCTCGTCAAATTCAGGTAAGTCACCTGGTCAGGGCTTCTCTGAGCTGGTGGCTGAAATCCCTGGCTCTTCAGTCCGGGAAGTCGTTCCTTCCCTTCCATTGGACTGTGATTATGACGGACGTCAGCCTCACGGGTTAGGGGGGAGTCTGGGGAGTCCAGTCGGCCCATGGTCGATGGACTCGGGACGAATCCCGTCTGCCGATCAATGTCCTGGAACTTCGGGCGATCAGGCTGTGTCTCTCCAAGTGGTCACGGAGACTACAAGGGCGTCCAGTCAGGATCCAGTCAGACAACGCCACGGCAGTGGCTTATGTCAACCATCGGGGGGGAACAAGGAGCTTGGCTGCAGCGTCCGAGGTCGCTCACATCCTACGGTGGGCGGAAAGAAGCGTGCCGGCTCTGTCAGCCGTCTACATTCCGGGCGTAGAAAACTGGCAGTCGCCAGATGCTAGACCAGGGGGAATGGTCATTACATCCGGAGGTGTTTCAGCTCCTTTGCCAGAGGTGGGGCACGCCCGACGTGGACCTCCTGACCTCTCGACTCAATCGCAAGGTGTCGAGATTTGTGGCCAGGTCCAGAGATCCCTGGGCAGACGCGTTGGTGGCTCCGTGGGGTCAGTATCGGCTAATTTTTGCCTATCCCCCACTAAAGTTGCTTCCTCGTCTGCTCCGCGAGTGGAGACCGAGGGGATCCCGGTGATTCTAATCGCTTCGGATTGGCCCCGGTGTCCTTGGTACGCCAATCTCGTACACCTGGCGGCTGCCAATGCGGGAGGACCTTCTGTTTCAAGGTCCCATACTTCATCCTGCTTTACAGTCGCTGGCTTTAAGGGCATGGCTATTGAAAGCCAGGTACTAAGGGACCGAGGTCTTTCGGATTCGGTCATTTCAACCATGCTGAGGGCATGGAAATCTTCTTCCAGGAAGATCTACCATCGTACTTGGAAGGCCTACATCTCTATGTGTGCAGAGATGGAGTGGCGTCCACGGACGTACTCGGTTTCCAGGGTCCTGTTGTTTTTACAGCGTGGAGTGGATCAGAAACTTGCCTTGAGCACCATTAAGGGTCAGATTTCAGCCTTGGCTGTTTTCTTTCAACGGCCTTTGGCGTCCCATTCCCTGGTGGGTACTTTTGTGCAAGGGGTTCGACATGTGGCTCCCCCTATTAGACCACCTCTTCCTCCATGGGATTTAAATCTGGTGCTCTCGGTTCTTCAGGAACCTCCTTTTGAGAACATCAGAGAGATTCCTCTCTTGCCACTATCTCAGAAGGTGGCCTTTCTAGTGGCCATTACATCGGTCAGAAGGGTTTTGGAATTGGCGGCCTTGTCTTGCAAGTCACCATACTTGGTCCTCCATAAGGATAAAGCGGTGCTACGCCCGCAGCCTTCCTTCCGAAGGTGGTTTAGGCTTTTCACCTGAATGAGGAAATTGTGCTGCCGTCCTTGTGTCCTCAACCGTCACATCAACCGTCACATCCCAGGGAGACTGCGCTCCATAACTTAGATGTGGTACGTGCCTTGCGGGTGTACCTGTTTGCTACGGCTCCATTTCTGAGGTCTGACTCATTGTTTGTGTCGGTGTCTGGTCCACAAAAGGGCCTGGCGGTTTCGTCGGCCACCATTTCTTGGTGGATCAGGCAGAGCGTCATCCAGGCCTATGCCCTTAATGGGCAGGCTCTCCCTTTCCGGTCACGGCACTTTCAACCAGGGCAATTGGTGCTTCCTGGGCTTTCCGACATCTCAAGAGTCTCACAGGTGTGCAAGGCGGCGACTTGGTCGTCCGTGCACACGTTTTCCAAATTTTACAAGGTTGATGTGAGTGCATCTTCTGATCCTTCTTTCGGCCGCAAGGTTTTGCAGGCGGCTGTTTGAGGTTGCAACTCCTCCATTGTGGAGCTCTGCTGGTTTGGGGTGAAATTAGTTGTTTTTTGATGCTGTTCCCACCCCTCGTTTTTCTGACACTGCTTGGGGACGTCCCACACGTCAAGAATTGAGAAGGCTGTGTCCGTCCATGGACGAATAGAGAAAATAGGATTTTTTGTACTCACCGTAAAATCCTTATCTCGTTCGTCCATGGACGGACACAGCACCCACCCCTCCTTTTTAGGTTTGTACTGCTTGCTACGAACTGAGCTGCTGACTGCAGGGTGGAGGGTTATGTCTGGAGGGACCGCCCCCTGGGCGGGGCTATTCATCTCTGATTATTGTAACATGTGTTTTTAATTATCTAACATGTTCTGCCTAGTCCTCTCCTATGAACAGGAACATAACCCACACGTCAAGAATTGAGAAGGCTGTGTCCATCCATGGACGAACGAGAAAAGGATTTTACGATGAGTACAAAAAATCCTATTTTTTTTTTTTACTTTAGTGCTTTTACCTTGCTCATTTTGTGTATCACACCTTACAACTTCCTTTTTAACATGTCATGACACGCTGCACAAAAATGCAGTCTGTTTAAATATTTGTCTTTGACTGGACACCAATACAGTTCATTGGTATGAACTGAAACTATAGTTAATGAGGTTTTTTAGATTGGTCCTTGCCCCGAGACTGCATTGCGCAACACAGCCCATTAATCTTGATTTTATCGAGCCCTTAACTGGACGGTCGAAAAAGTTTAGTGCAATTTTGAAAGACTTATGCCGCGTACACACGATCGTGATTCACGGCGGTGAAAACACCGCCGTGAATCACGACAGGAAAAACGAGGGAACGGCTTGTCCCCCCCCACACACGGCCATTTTTCCCGTCATTTTTTCTCTTGACGAGAAAAACGACTGTGCGTAGGCTCTGCGGCAGTGTTTCCCTATGGGAAAACTGTGGCGGAAAAAAATGACAGGAATCACGACGAGAAAAATTAGAGCATGTTCTAATTTTTCTCGTCGTGATTAATGCCGTTTTTCCCGTCGGGAAAAATGACAAAAAGCCCACAGACGATCGTTTTTCTCGTCCAAAGGAAAAAATTTAATTTTTCCCGACGGGAAAAATTATCGTGTGTACGCGGCATTAGACTTGAAGGTAATTCTTCATCCTGTTTATAAAAATAAAAAAAAGTCTGACTTTAGATAAAAGAACACTTACCTGTCCAGAGGACCAGCACCGTCCTCACCTGGCCCAGTTATTCGCCAGTCTCAGGGCCCCCGGGAACTGGCATGTTGCCATGTTTCGGAAAAGTATTTACAGCTCTTCACTTTTTCCACATTTTTGTTATGTTACAAACATTTTGTTATGTTACAAACCGGCCTGGATTTACTCCCTTTGCCGCCCCAAGGCCGGGTCCTTCATTGCCGCGCCCCCCCCCCCCCACACACACACACACACACACACACACCTTCACATAGGGGGCCTGGCCCCAGTGGCCTTGTCTGGAACTCTCTGCACTACAGTCATGTTGGACACTTTCTCCAGTAACCTACCTCCTGTCACATTCTGCTTCTTCTTCTCCTTGTCCTTACTGGGTAGGGCTCTGTAGGTACATTAACACAGCCCAGCCCCCACAGCCAGCCCTAGGAGGCCCCTGGTCACACTCCCAGCCGCTAACACTCTGCGTTCCATCTCTCCTCTACAACTTCTGGAATACGGGGTACAGCATGCGACCGGGGTGTGGGAGGGGCTGCTAAGGAGGAGGCGGAGACGTCTGATGTGCATACATCTAGAAGTGGATGTGTCAGTGCTGGGACAGAAATGGTGTGGGAGGGGCTGCTGAAGAGGAGGCGGAGACTTGTGGTGGGCATGTTTCTAGAGGTGGGCGTAGTCGTGCGAGCACAGACTGGGTGTGGGAGGGGCTGCTGAGGAGGAGGCAGAGACATTTGGTCGGCAGACCGGCCGGGACGACAGGATTTTGTTATGTTACAAACAATACCCCATAATGACAACGTGAAAAAAGTTTGTTTGAAATCTTTTCAAATTTAGTCAAAATAAAAATCCCATGTACAAGTATTCACAACCTTTGTGCAATACTTTGTTGAAACCCCTTTGGCACCAATTACAGCCTCAAGTCTTTTTGAGTATTAAGTGCTACAAGCTTGATGCACCTATTTTTGGGCAGTTTCTCCCATTCTTTGCTGGACCTCTAAGGCTCCATCAAGTTGGATGGGGAGCGTCAGTGCACAGCCAGTCAGGTTCATGTCTGGGCTCTGGCTGGGCCACTCAAGGACATTCACAGAGTTGTCCTGTAGCCACTCCTTTGTTATCTTGGCTGTGTGCTTAGGGTCGTTGTCCTGTTGGAAGATGAACCTTCACCCCAGTCAGAGTCTGGAGCAGGTTTTCATCAAGGATGTCTCTGCACATTGCTGCATTTATCTTTTACTCAATCCTGACTAGTCTCCCAGTTTTTGCCGCTAAAAAACATCCTCATAGCATGATGCTGCCACCACCATGCTTTACTATAGGGATGGTATTGGCCAGGTGATGAGCGGTGCCTGGTTTCCTCCGGACATGACGCTTGCCTTTTAGGCCAAAGATTTCAATCTTTGTTTCATCAGACCAGAGAATTTTGTTTCTCATGGTCTGAGAGTCCTTCAGGTGCCTTTTGGCAAACTCCAGGCAGGCTGTCATGTGCCTTTTACTGAGGAGTGGCTTCCGTCTGGCCACTCTTCCATACAGGCCTGATTAGTAGAGTTCTGCAGAGATGGTTGTTCTTCTGGAAGGTTATCCTCTCTCCACAGAGAAATGCTGGAGCTCTGTCAGAGTGACCATCAGGTTCTTGGTCACCTCCCTGACCAAGGCCCTTCTCCCCTGATCACTCAGTTTGGACCTGCGGCCCACTCTTCTTTCACGTTGTCATTATGGGGTGGTGTTTGTAGAAATTTGAGGAAAATAATGAAGTTAATCCATTTTAGAATGAGGCTGTAACACAACATAAAATGTGGAAAAAGTGAAGCGCTGTGAATCTTTTTCGGATGCACTGTATCTGTGGGAGGCAGGATGTAACTCTTGGCAGCTGCACAGCTAGCTCTGCACTTTGAATAGCCCCGCAGCCTTCTGGGACCTGAAGCTTGTGGGCAGTGGGGAGGGTCCAACTTCTGGTGGAATCTGACTGGAAGTGGGAGAGAGTACCTGTCAAAACCAGGTTCCCCACACCAAAAAAAGGTCCAGAAGTCGAAGGCAAAAAGCATAACTCCCTCTTTAGGGTGAAGTTTTGCTTTTAAGGCAGTAATCTTTTTTTTATTTTTTTTAATTTTTTATATATATATATATATATATATATATATTTTTTTTATTCTTTTGTTCAACCCAAAAAATTCCCCATCCACACACTAATTGTGAATGAGGGAATCGCTCCCACTGAGTGATTATTTTCTAACAGCAGGGGGTATACACTGACCGATAGGTTTTTCCCAAACAGGCTGGTTGTACAGAAGTCAATTGGTACATTAACTTCTGTACAATCAGCCTTGCCCATACATGGATAGAAATTCGGCCAGTCCTTGCTGAACCAGACACATTTTTATTCATGTATAGGTGCCATAAGTAGTACATTTATTTATACAGATCAATGCGCCAGAGCTAAAAGATGGACTTTTGAGGAGAAATGAGGAAAAGGGGGTTGGGTTCCATAGGAGGGACAATCCTTCCGAAGGAGGGACAGTTTGAGGCTGTGTCATGATAGTCTCCTGGGACAACCATTGTGTACAGTGCAGGTTTTCAGGTGTCAGCTACTTTCTGCCAGGTAACTTAGAGACTGTACATAGAAACTGCCAGCTAACTAGTTGTGCAAGTAAAGATGGTAAATATCTAGAAGGGACGGATCTTGTCCCTCTACAGTTTGGTGTCCATTCTGCAGGATGGCTCAAACTTTCCGGATTATAAGGTAAAATCTGCTTCTTTAAAGCAGCCATGATCAGGGAAATTCATAGAAAGTTATGTAGAACTTTGTGTATTTTGGGCTTTTTTGTACGTTTTTGTACAGAATATAAAACAAATGCAGTCACTGTACTCTTTTGATGTAAATAATACATTCTGGGGAATTTGTACTTTACTAAATTTACAGGAATGATGGCCGTGATTATAAATCACACTCCAACATGATGAAAATGATCTGCATCTAGTATAAGTGTGATTTAGGCTTCATGCACATAGGTGCATTATTTACATTCTCCATTCTACGCTAGACCATTCTGCCCAAAAAGAATCTGTAAAAAAAAAAAAAATGCTAATTTTGGCACATAATTACAGGCGTATAGCACTTCAAAGCCTTTTCACAAAAACTCATTCTATTCGTATTAACTTCTTCTAGCCACTAGAATGAATTTACAGACCTATGGGCATGCTCATGTGTTTTATTCATTTGTTTACGTGCTTTTTTATACCAGAGAGTTCCTCTCTAAGCCTGGGTTCACACTTGTGCAATGTAGACACTGCATGTGATTTGCACAGGAATCGCACCGCATTCCTGTGCACATCACATGCAATGTCTGTTTTTTTTCCTGAATCGCATCACAAGGGGGGATCGCACTGCATTTTCTGTTTCAGGGTGTCGTTAAGATAACATTGACACCCGCAGCAGATTGCATGGATGCCGTGCAATAGCAATGCGGTGCGGAAACTGCTCAGGATTCGCTGTGTATCCCGCATCGCATAAGTATTAACCAGGGCTAAATGCAGGTTTGTGGTATGTTTTTCTTTAGGTTTAGGTTTCAATAACACAAGCATATGTGTGTTTTATGCACCGATTGCAGGCTCATGCTGGAAAAGATAGCAGAAGATCTTGCGCAATATACACGTCTAAAGTTCCTGCATTAAGATGCATGCAGCGTTTAGATGTGTACAATCACTCTAATGACTTTATGTGAGTATGTACATATGCATTTACAGGTGTTTATACCCATTATTACATAAAATCTGCAGATATGTATGGCCCCAGCTGCATCCTACTTTGTTGTGTGCTGCTAAATGCAGTTTCCTTTGTAGATGCAGCTGTGCGTATAGCTCCATTGCTTACATAACTATTCGCTGTATGCATCTTATGGCCCGTACACACGATCTGAATATCGTACGAAAACGGTCGTCCGAGGAAGAATCGTACGATTTTCGGATTGTGTGTACACTACTTTCGAGAGCCGATCACGACAGTTCATCCAATATTATTCGATCGGACAAACACAAAAATTTTCCTCGTACGATACCAGATCGTACGATTTTCGCATAGTCAGTATAGCTGTCGTCCGAAAATACAATACAAATACATTACAACACATGACATCACTTCCGATTTTTTTTTTTTTTTTTTTTTTTTTCTGTCGTACGAGAATTTTCATGACTTTATTACCCTATTCAATTTCTACTTGAGACTATTAAGCGAAAAAAGTCGTACCATCTGTCGTACGATATTCGGATCGTGTGTACGGGCCATTACGCAGCATTTTAGACGCTCGTGTGAAAGAGTAGTTAAAAAACGCATATAAACAAAGGAAAGCTTCACAGGAGGAAGTCAAGCAAATGTTTAAAATTCTTGCAACAGCGTGTATGGAAATCGCTCTTTTCTATATACTTCTGCATGTCCTGCCACTTTGAAGATTATCATAGTTTGCTAGTGAAAAAAAAAAGTAATTGCACCTGATTTTCACACTGCTCTATTCGAACTGCTGCAGGTGTCAATACAAAGTTAATGACACCCCCATATCGGATCGCAGTGCAAACTGTCAATTTGGACAGGAAACCGATTGCATGGGTGTGAAAACTGGTGCAGACTAAAAGAAGGGTCCTGCACGAATTATGTCCAAATGCGATGCAAATTTAGCCATACAGTTTGTATGGCTGAATTTGCATCGCATGTGATCTGCACAGCAATGCGGTGTGAATCGAATCACTGGAATGTCTGGCATTGCACCAATGTGAACCGGCCCTAAGCCCACGTTCACACTGGGGCTGCGGGAGTGAAGCCTGCGAGTTCAGCTGAACTCGCACGATTTCACTCCTGCTGGCAGTCCCGATTTCAGCCGCGATTTCAAAGACATCTGAAACAGATGTCAATGTAAATAGCGGCTGAAATCGCAAAAAGTAGTACAGAAACTACTTTTTGTAATCGGTGCAGCGCCGCAGATGCGGCGTCGCAACGATTAGGACGGTGCCATTGCCCGCAATTTGCGGCAAATTTCGCCGATTTGACATGTCAAATCGCATGTCAAATCGCACCAGTGTGAACCAGGGCTAAATGTACTTCTCTGCAGAAATAAAAAAGCTTTCTATTTATTCTACACAGCCCTCAGTGTCCAGCTTGTTTGTATGAAAAAAAAAAGTCATTACTTCCTGGAAGGAACTGTTAAGACACAGCAAGTAGTTCACCAGCTGACCTCATTAAAGTTCAGATACACTATAAGAAAATTTGGGTGAACATTTTCGTCCGAGGAACTTTTGTATAGTGTGTACACAACTTTCAACGGCAGATTCCGACTTTTCGTACGAAAATTCCCGAAGGGACAATCTACAAAAAATGTATTGTACTGGAACAGAACAAACGATTTTCGTTTAATGTGTAACATACTTGTATGGTTTTCGTACAAGAAAAATCAGAAAAGAGAGACTGCGCATGATCAGAAACCATAAACAACAAAAAAGCCCTTGAGAATTTTCGTACAAATTTTCGTACATCGGTTCCAATTTGCTTTGAAAGAACGAGGAAAATTGGACGATCGTTTGCCCGATTTTTCTTATAGTGTGTACTCTACATTACACACTAAGGCAGGCCATACAGGGTTTGAATCTTGGCCAGTTCAGCAGGAACCCTGCCGAAATTCGAACCGTGTATGGGTAGACTGAAGGTACCAAGTTGATTGATCAATCAACTTGGGTACAACCAGCCTGCTGGATTTTACCTGTGATTCTCGCTATTGGCTGCTATAGCCACTATCAATAACCACTGTCTTCTCCTGTCACACACCCCCCCACGCTGTGAGAAAACAATGCCTCGGTCTGGAGAACTTGAAGGCCAAGACAACACCCTGAACTTGTTGTGGTGTTCTCAAGCCATTCTTGAATTCATCAGACCAGGTCATCTTCTTATATTAGCTCTGTGCTCCAGTTCTGATGCCCACGTGCCCATTTTAGGTGCTTTTGGCTGAGGACATGCGTCAGCATGGGCACCCTGACTGGACTGTGGCTACGTAGCCCCATAAAGAACAAACTGCAATGTATGCAATGCTTTGACACCTTTCTATCAGAACCATCACTAACTTTTCAGCAATTTAAGCTACAGTGGCTCTTCTAATGGATCAGACTTTATAGGCCAGCTGTTGCTCCTCTCATACATCTACGGCCACCCATGACCCTGTTGCCGGTTCGCTGGTTTTCCTTCCTTGGACTAATTTTTGGTAGGTCATGATCGCTACAGACTGAGAACATCCCACAAGTACTGCAGTTTTGGAATTGCTCTGACCCAGTTGTCTAGTCATTACAAGTGGCCCTTGTCAAAGTCACTCAAATACTTGCACTTGCCCATTTTTTCTGCTTTCAATACATCACCCTCAGGGACAACATATTCACTTGATACCTAGTATATCCCATGGACTTTCAGATGCCGTTGTAATGAGGTTATTCAATGTTACTCGTCAGTCTTCATAATGTTATGGCTGATTGGCATACTGTACAGTATGTGTTTAAATGGCCTTTTTCAGTCCCCATTGTAGGCCCATGTGACAGGGTGACAATGCAGAAGCACCATAAGCAAAACAAGGATAAAGACTTGTCACCCAATCACAGGAAATGTCTGCATAGTGATTGCCATAGGAGGATCACCAAGTAATGCCGCGTACACACGATCATTATTCACGGCGTTTTAAAAACCGCCGTGAATAATGACATTTTAAACGAGGGAACAGCTTGTTCCCCACACACGGTCATTTTTCTCGTCATTTTTTAAAATGACGAGAAAAACGATCGTCTATGGGCTCCGCGGCAGTGTTTCCCTATGGGAAACACTGCCGCGGAAGAAATGTCAGGAAAAACGACGAGAAAAATTAGAACATGTTCTAATTTTTCTCATCGTGATTAATGCCATTTTTCCCGTCGGGAAAAACTGCAAAAAGCCCACAGACGATTGTTTTTCTCGGCCAAAGGAAAAAATTTAATTTTTCCCGACGGGAAAAATGATTGTGTGTACGCGGCATGACAGTATTTTAAAAAAGCTTCAGATTTAAAAACATTTAAATTGCCTTTTGAAATTACAGTGACAAGTTAAAGCTATTCGTTTTAGTGATTGAGTTTATTTTAAACAAAACTGTTTAGTACTGTGCATGATAATATTTGCACTAACATGTAAAATTTTAGGATAGTCTACACACCCTTTTTCTCAGTCTACGCAGTACTGATACGCAGAGGCTTAGGAAGAGTTTGCTAAACATTTGTGTATGTGTACTGTTTGGACCAAGAAGGGTGTAGACTCCCAAAAGACTTCCTGAAATGTGAAATCCGCAGTCCCTGGTTCCCTCCTACTCCCTTATCAACATGCTAATGAACTTTTTAAATCAAATTTTTCCATTTTTATTACATACTTTTTATTTTTAGAACCAGTGACAAAAAAATGCCTTTTGTTTTCTTGAATTTAGGATGCCTATAGGTGAACAGAGTGGCAGAGGAGCTCTTGAAAATTCTATGCAGACTCTATAGCACTCTCATTTGGAGGGACTGTTCCTCATTTTGAACCAAAATCCCTCTGTCCTCTTCATTTGTTTCTCTTTTTGATCTACTGTGCAAACCTTTTTTTTAAAATCTACATTAACCCCTTCCATACCGGGCCATAGCAGAATGACGCCGGCAGGAACCCTCTCTCCCTCCGAGTGGACGTCATATGACGTCCTGGGTTTGAGGGGGGGATATCTGAATGATGCCTGCAGCTAGAGGCATCATTCAGATATCCTTTTTTTCAGCTGGCGATTCTGCGCACAATAAGAATGATCATAGCGGCGGTTCCACCGCTTGATCATTCTTATAGGCGGCGGGAGCGGACATCCCCCCCTCCCGCCGCCATCCGGTGCTTCTCCGGGCTCTCCCGTGCGATCGGGGACCCGGAGAGAATCGTCGGCGCCGTTGGTGGGTCACTAGATGAGCATAGAGATGACTGGTGACCAGATGGTCACCAGTCATCTCTATGATCGTCGGAGGCCCGGGCGCGATGTGATGACGTCACGCCCGGGTCCTCAAATGTAAACAAAGCCGCCATTGCGGCTAGTAAGTATGAGATCGGTGAAAAAAATTTCACTGATCTCATGCTTTCCAGCCTGGAGGAGAGATGCGGGGTCTTATTGACCCCGCATCTCTCCATAAAGAGGACCTGTCACACACATTTCTATTACAAGGGATGTTTACATTCCTTGTAATAGGAATAAAAGTGATCAAAAAAAAAAAATGTAAAAAAAAAAGTAAAATAAATAATTTTTTTTTTTTAAACGCCCGTCCCCAATAGCTCGCGCTTAGAAGCGAACACACACGTAAGTCCCGCCCGCATATGTAAACGCCGTTCAAACCACACATGTGAGGTATCGCCGCGCGCGTTAGAGCGTGTGCAACAATTCTAGCACTAGACCTCCTCTGTAACTCTAACCTGGTAACCTGTAAACATTTTCAAAGCGTCGCCTATGGAGATTTTTAGGTACCGAAGTTTGGCGCCATTCCATGAGTGTGCGCAATTTTAAAGCATGACATGGTAGGTATCTTTTTACTCGGTGTAACATAAGCTTTCATATTTTACAAAAAAATTGGGCTAACTTTACTGTCTTTTTATTTTTTAATTCATGAAACCATTTTTTTCCCCAAAAAAAGGCGTTTGAAAAATTATTGCGCAAATACCGTGCAAGATAAAAAGTTGCAACGACCGTCATTTTATTCCCTAGGGTGTCTGCTAAAAAAAACATATATAATGTTTCGGGGTTCTGAGTAATTTTCTAGCAAAAGAATGATGATTTGTACATGTAGGAGAGAAGTGCCAGAATAGGCACGGTATTGAAGTGGTATAAAAAGCCCTGTATGGAAGTGGTTAATGAATTCCCTGCATTAAGGTAAAAAACATTTTGCCACTTGCTGTGAACCTCCCCGGTCTTTTCTCCCCTCTCCCCATGTTTATAAGCTTTGCTGAAAACAGTGGGAGCAATTGGCTTCTGCTTCTGTCAGTCAAAAACCATGATGAGGGAGCTGGGGCCAAGTCAGGCTGTGTGTGTCTATAGGCGCACACAGCCCAGCTCAGGATCGAGCCTGCATGTCTGCCCCCATAGTAAGCGATTGCTGTGGAAGTAGACACAGAAGAGGAGGAGCTATGATCGCTGGTGGGGGACCCTAGAAGAGGGGGTTTAGGGCTGCTCTGTGTGTGCAATACCATGCGGAGCAGGTGACTATAACATGTTTATTATTTTAATTTAAAAGAAAATGCCTTTAAAACTGCTTTAATTGCCAAATATTGTTTACTTCATTCATTCAGCTTCTAAATGGTTACATTTGTTATCTTGAAAAGCCAGTATAAAGGAAGGGGAGTGGTAAAAAACTGCACTTTTGGGTGTAACCAATCCATATTTTGCATAAATCTCTTTGCTCCTGCACATCTACTATTGGCAGGTGGGCCTTAATGCTTTGCTGTTGTTTGCTGAGTGCACTCCCAGCATACTTGCCAAGCTGTCGGTGGCATAGGCTGCTGATCATGTGACCACTGTTACAGTCAGTCAAAGTGGTCACATGATCAGGAACTCCTCCTCAGCCTGTCATCATTAGGATACAAATAAAGGGCCACCGGGAGGTGCTGGGAAGGGGTTAAACTGCGTCAGGGTAATTCCTTTGCCTACATACTTTGTGCTAGAAGGTGTCCCTTCTCACTTCCGAAGGATTGGTGGCATGTGGGCTCCTTACCATGCTGGTTAGGCAGTCAACATGTTATTGTGCCCAAAAGGCAATGTAAGGGTTTGCTTTGGCAGATAGTCTGCCGCATGTGTTCCTCTGCAGAATTTTTGTAGTTGGCGATCTACTAAATGTACTTGTGATTTTTTTTATTACATTTTTCCTGACTGAACAAGCAGAAGTCCTCTTGCTTGAGTTATTTGAATGTCTTCATAGCAAAATAGCTGATAAAATAGACGTTTTATCTATTCAGTTCGCGTGCATGCTTTGTCCAGAGTGTCCAGTTTAGACAAGTTGAGATGAAGTTTATGTATGTGGTTTGGAATGGTGTTAGTATTTATTTAAATATGGTGACATACTGCTTATTTATTAGCCAGCCAGCTGTGTCACTGCAAAATTCCACACTGATTGCTGTTTTTTTCATTTCTGTAGTTTTCGTCAGAGTTCATGAGAATCACATTTCAGCAGCTGCAACCTGATGTAAGACTTTGGAAAATCTCAGTCCTGTACACAGGCCACACCAGGCAAAGCTGGAGTAACACTGGAGAATCTGACTTCTGCTGAGTATTGATGTGTTGTCTTGCCGGACTCTTCTCATTTGCAGTCACTTGACTGTGAAGACAGCAACCATGCTTTGTCATGTGGATTATTAACTTCTTCACATTCAGTGTTGGACATACAACAATTGTTTATTATCTGCTTCATTCCCTCTGTAAGTTTACACCCCCAAGGATCCTTGAATGAGCAGAAACAGCCAGTTCTGGAAAAAGTATCAATAACCATTCTCCAGATCCAGTGCTTCCAGCAGCTGGCCTGATTGGCCGATGATGTCCTGGTGAGTCCCTCTAATATCTGCACTGTGTTTCGATTCACCTCAATGTACCTGAAAAGGAGTTATGTTAGAAAAAGATACTTTCCTTCTTCACCATCCCTATTTCCTGCATTAAGAGGATTTTCTTAAGCGTGAGAGCCATACTCTATCACTCCATCTGAAGGTGATCATGATCTATCAGATTTAATGGTGCTCTGCATGTCTGATCTCTCTATGAATGGAATATGTATCTATGACAAGGATTTGTCTATGATTTTATAAGAGGGCTACCAGAAGACCAGGACCAAAATCCTTTTCACGGTTTAATTGTTGCCAAAATACCTCTTTGTTTGTTTGCAACAATTTATATAGAGTAAAAAATCACATAGAATTGGCAGCTGACAGGGTATAAATATATACCCAACTATATAAAGCATAACAATATTTCCTTCTTTTTTTATAGATGACCATCTGCAGGAAGCCATCTGGGAAGACAGTGCCTGGAAAGGCGGGTGAGGATACCACAGTCGAGCCCCTTCAACATTTCCGAAGGAATGGCTGGAGTTGGCCTCCGCACCCTTTACAGTTTGTGGCCTGGATCACATACCTTCTGTTTACGGTCATTGGATTTGGGGTCCTTGTTCCCCTGTTGCCCCGGCACTGGGTGGCTGCTGGTTATGCGGTATCCTTTCATTGGAGATGTGAAGAAATACTGTTATCGCCATATCTGCAGTAAAGCAGAATGTTTAGACATAAAGTGATACCATTTAGTGGCTAAAGCTGGCCATACATGGTTCAATTCCTCCATCCACTCAATTGAGGTGGATAGGGGAGTCCTCCTGCTGCGCTATTGTATTTTGACAGGGGGGGAGGCTTCCCCTCTGTCGAAATACACAGATCAGCACTGCAGCCATTGGTTGCAGCTACTGATTGAGCGGCTTTTTGGTTGCAGCTGCTGATTGAGCGGCTTTTATCTGATAGGGCGGTTGAACAGAATTGGATTGGTAGATTTACTTCTGTTTAACTGCAGTGGCCATACATGGATCAAAATTCGACTAGTTCCTGCTGAATCAACTGGATTTCAATCCATCTATGGCCACCTTTACTCGGTAGATTGAAAGTTAAAGCTTGAATCACTGTAGGTTTCTTCATCATGCCTAATCGCACACCTGGAGATTTGAAAGTTGTGTTTTTCAATGGCTCCAAGCGGCTCTCTTACTCAGATCCAGGGCTACAGCAGGAGGGGCTGAGCGGCCAGCACAGTGGTCATGTGACTACCAGGCTGACGTCAGAGGGAAATATCAGCTCCTCCCACTGTATCCATGAAACTGAGTATTAGAGTGCCCGGGAGTCACAGAACCGGCCTGAAGATGCATTACAAAAAGGTATTTAGAGGCTTTGTTTTTAACATACAATTACACTGTGGATTATGGCAGCTTAAAATAGGGGGGCTGTCAGTGAATGTTAGTGTAGGGTTACAAACCTTTTAAGCTCTGTGTGCATCAAGCCTTAAATGTAAAGTTGGCCAAACAAGCATTGAATTTTGCTCTGCGGGTAGCCCTCTCGGCATCTCCCATCTTTTGTCAAAGATGCTGGGTGATAAATTGTTGGCCGAATTGCACGTGCAGGCATTGTTCAGTTATTCAGAATACAATGGCCTGCAGTGGGATATTTGTTCATCCGTAGCTGTCAGCATGGGTGAAGGAACCTGTTAGATTTCAGCTTGGTAGGCTGAACAAAATAAATCTACTTGTGTATGCCCAGCTTTAAAGGTGTCAGAATGCTGATGGTTCTGTTCAAATATGTACAAGATATCCATAATCTTGTTCTCTATTTTCTGATATTGTTTCTTAACCCCCTTATGCAGTGTATGGGTGTGCTGTTTGCGTTACACCTCGTTGTCCATTTTTTGGCGGTAACCTTTGATCCAGCAGATGAGAATGTACGTGCCAAGAACTCTCCTGGCCCACTGCCTGTGTTCGATAGGACCAAGCATGCTCATGTCATTGAAAACATGCATTGTTACATCTGTGAGGTGGATGTGTAAGTAGAGATTTCTGTGTCTGTTTCATGGAGCAACCTTGGTTCTGAGGAATCATATGAGGCAGTTAGAACATATTGAAACTATAATGAACTTTTAGATTTTGTTTCTATGTCCAACGATTTTGTCACCAGTGCTTGATAACTGAATATAGAAGCTCATGATGGATAACCTCAGAAAACAACAAACTTGATTTACGGCAGTGTCTGACAATCCGGTTACCTATTGTCTGCACCATCTTACTATGACAGAAGAAAACTTGGCTCTGTTCACAAAATATGTATTGGTCATGTGAAAATAAAACACACCAGGCTTTTTTCAATATAACAACTATATTTTTTAAAGTCAAATTGTGCGCTAATGAGAAACCAAAATTGTTAACTTTATCATTGAAAGAGACCTTGTTTATGAACCAAGGTTGTACCATTTGTAATCTTTTTTCTATGTAAGCCTTACCATATTAAAAACTAGATAACCTTCTGTTTTGTTAGGGTGTAGGTTTAGGATCTTTTTTAGCATTCAGATGACCACAGAACACTAGGCATTACCTGCAAATGCTAAATGTGTGCCATGCGTATCTCCAGTAGAATGTACACTACAACACCAAACTGCTGACTTCCATTTACTTCTATATCCTTACAGAAAATTCAAGAAAAGCAATACAAGACAAATCCATTTACACCCCAAACTCAGCTGAGGTTGGCTTCCAACTGAGCATCACTGGGATGACCATTGGGACTGTAGGCCAGACCCGCCCCCACCTATTCCCCAGATACAATCATACAAGACAAACGCCACAACAAGTTTATTTGGCAGAACTGGCCGCGACACTTTTAGTTTAAATCCTATTTAAACAACCATCATAACTGAAACTCTTGAATAAAAATACCATAAACATCACACAACTCTGCCCAGTTTTTGGAACTTGGGCAGCTTCACTGTATTACCACCAAATATGTCCCCCCTCGGAATCCGGGGTGACCCTACCACATAAAATGTCAGGGAGGGAGATCTTCTTTCTTGCTTCCTGGACCGCTGCAGAGGACGCTTTAGACCCCCTGCAGCCTTTAAATAGTCTTTCCCGGAGAACCAGAACCTTCCCTGGACTCCAATTGGACCGCTCCCACCTGCACCTACTAATTAAAGGGGCAGTACCATCCCTTCCTCCACCTATGCCTCACTTAACCCCTTACCAACCAAAAGGGGGGCCAGGTGGCCCCAGTCCCAAGAAAGGGCCCCAATGCTTTCGCCCGCTTTTATCATTCTTGATAGAAAGTATGCCAGCACTAATACGTTCCTTCACCAATCAGATTCAAACCTGCTATGAAATTTGAGTTTAATTTAGTAATAAAAGTGTCTCAAAAAACTAAGAGGCTTCCTATTTATTTAAAAAATGTAATGTGAATACTGGGCCATGTTCCTTTTTTTACAAATTATCACTTTTTACTTTTTGCTGCACTGCTCGCCTACCATCCCCCATAATGACTCTGTGAAGGATCTGTTCTTGTGACAGTCCCTCCTAAAAGCAGTCACAGTAGATCCCTCTGTCGCAGCATGCTCCACCTACTACGGAACCAGTTAAAACTTTCCTGTAAAAGATCCAAATTACTCCTATACCTGCACCACCTCATATGTCATACAAGTGATGGTGATACAGGAAGCAGGAACTTGATACTTTATAACAGTTGCTATGTTTACTGGATAACATTAGTGGCTTATATGTAACTACAACACAGCACGGTTCGGCCCGCCTCCCGCTCCATCAAAGAATTTGAGTGGCTCAGTCCCTGTGAGTAAATGGAGAGGTGAGAGAAGAGGTGGCGGCTCTGCACGGCGCTGGATCACTTGAGGACTCGAGTAAATATTTAGGGAGGTAGGGGAGCACAGCAAGTTGTAATACATTTTTTTACCCTGTAATGCTGAAGATGCATTTAGGGTAAAAAGTTTTAGCTTTGGAACCACTTTTTGTAAAATAGTGAACACAATTAATACTAAATTTATTTTTGAAATCTGGAAGTTTGCCCAGCTGGGTGATCATAGGCCAGCAATAATCGGTCTCCATCCTGGCAGGTATAATAAAATTAGTGGCTAAAGCTTACTGTTATAGAGCTTTTGGCCTCATGCACACTGGACGGTAAAAAAAAAAAGTCGGTATTGTTGCCACGTTAAAAACATGCGTTTTTCCGCTTTTTTGCAATAAACAAAAATTGCCGCTCTAGGCAGGTATGGCTTGGTAAGGTCTTACTCTCAGAGACCGTGGGTGCCGGCAATGCACATGGCAGTAGAAACAAAATTGATGAGGACAGCCGCACTACAAGCCAACGTAGTTTTATTAAAAGGAAACAGGCACTACAAATAACAGCATGAACCTAGGACAGCTGACGCGTTTCACACTCTATTCAGTGTTTACTCATAGCTTCCGCTTTTTTGCATTCACGTTTTTCTGTGGTTTTAGCGTTATCAGCAAGAAAACACAAGTTATAGGATCAAAAACACAGGTTGCCTAAGTTCTACCATGTTTACCGGCGTTAGAATGTTTTTACAGCTCAAAAACTCCTCTCAAAACCCACTAGTTCTGGGGGGTTTTTCCCGCCAAAAAAAGCTGATAACAGCCTATGTGTGAATGGACACATAGGATAACATGCTGGGGAGTTTAATGGCTGTAGAAAAAAACAAAAACGCCTGAAGCTAAAAACAGCCGCTGTAAAAACATCCAATGTGCATGAGGCCTTCCTCTGAGCAAACCCTGGCATGCATTCCGTGGCAGCTTGCAGTGCTTTTTAAGTGTCGCTTGCTGCCATTGGCTGCCACCCCTCCTTCACTATGGGAACTTCGTCCTGTCAGGTGACAAAGCAGCGTCCTCTAATTAAGGGCTCTGGACCTCCTGGTGATCATCCAAGCATGTTATTTTGGTGTCCCTATAGCAACCAGGAAGCAGCTGGATGGCTGTGAAAGTGTGTGAGCCATAAAGCGATGATAGAGGGGAGACAGTCAGGTGTTCGTGGTTTCCTAAATGTATCCAACCTGAACTTAAATAATATTTAGAGCTTACAGAGGCTTGTCTGAGGTCTAAAGGTGCATGCATTGGGACTGATCTAAGGAATGAAGGCGCATGAATTGGGAATGATCTGAGGTCTAAATGTGCTGGAGTTGGGAAAGATCTGAGGTCCCATGCATTGGGACTTGAGATCACTCTGAAGGTGTATGAATGAGGCCCGGTTCACACTGGTGTATAAATCAATAGTTCCCAATGAGAACCATCTTAACTGGTCTGACACAAGTCAGTCCGACTTTGAAAAAGGTTCCTGCGCTACTTTGGTCCGACTTTGACCCCCCCCCCCCCAAGACCATACCAGAGGGGTCTGGTATGAATTTTGAGGGGAAACCGACTTCCATGTTGGAGCAGTGTGAACCTTAGAGCTGATCTGAGAGACGTTCGCTTTGGGACTGATCAGAGGTCAGAAGGTGCATAAATTAGGGCTGATCTGAAAAGACATGCAACAAGTGGGTTGGATCGGATGAATCCGTTTTCATCCAATCTCCCCATACAGGAGAGCGGGACTCTTGACAGGTCCATCTCTGCACAGTTAGCGAAGACGGACCTGTCATCCGCCTGCTCAGTGGAGATCAGCGGAGCAATCCTCCCTGAGCAAGTGGAGTCCATCAAAACGGATCCGCCTCACGTGAAAGGGGCATTACAGTACAACTATGAGTGCAAGGATTAAGGCTGGGTGCACACTATTGCGAATTGGATGTGGATTTCTCCGCATCCAGTTCACATGTAAGGAGATTGTGAGCGGCTCTTAATAGAGCCGGTTCACGCATCTCTGGAGCGAATTGCACAGGAGTCCTGTGCATCTTCTGGTCCATTTCAGGTCCGAATTCAGCCAAAAATTCAGACCCAAATCGGACCTGAAACGGTAAACAGAGACACACTGGACCCCTGTTGTGAGTCGCTCTGTACGGCAGTGTGAACCCAGCTTTAAGCCCACGTTCACATCAGGCCGATTTGGCATGCGTTTTGACATGTCAAATCGGCGGCTATTGCTGACAATGTCACCGTCCGAATCGTTGCAAAGCCCACTTTGTGGCGCGACACAATATCCCAAAAGTAGTTCCTATACTACTTTTGGCGACTTCGGGGGCGATTTGAATAGACATCTGTGCATGATCCCACACAGATGTCTGTCAAATTGCCCCCTGACGTCGGACTGCATCGCCGGTTTGAAATCATGCGAGTTCAGCTGAACGATTTTAAACCTGCATCAGTGTGAAACTAGGCTGAGCCCTGGTTCACATTTATGCTACTTTGAAATCGCGCTACTTCACTTGAAGTAGCGCGATTTCAAAGTAGCAAGGTCGGCGCGATTTCAGCTGCTACTTGTTAGACATCTGTGTGGGTTCATGCACTGATGTCTATTGAAGTCGCACCTAAAATAGTCAAAAGTAGTGCAGGAACTACTTTTGCAAATCGGTGCGGCGCCGCAAAATCAGTGTCGCACCGATTGGAACAGTGCCATTGCCGCCAATAGGCTGCGACTTGTCATGCGATTTGATCTCTCAAA